>JALMGF010000218.1:55000-1374276 GCA_023333645.1 Sceloporus occidentalis | reverse complement strand
AACTTGTTTTTCCTCCCCAGCGGCAGTGGGAGGAACCGAGAGATGTGACAGCCGGTCCATCTTCCCAGCGGCAGCTCACATGTCCGGGAGCAGAGGAACCGGCCCTCCCTCCCCAGTGCAGGCCGACCCACAAGATTCCCTAGCCCCAGCTGAAGTGCTGGCAACCAGGCAGAGCATCGCTGGCCTCTGCGCAGCACCTACCAAAGCTGCAGGAGTTCAGGGAGATACAGCGGCCGACTCGCCCCCCCAGCAGCAGAACCTAATTCCAGGACCGGATCAACCGGAACTCCCTCAACGGCAACAGGAGCACCAGGGAGGGGATGCAGGCGGCATCACTCCCCAGCGGTACCCGGGAGATGGCGCAGCCGGCCCATCTCCCCAGCAGCAGCACCAATTTTGGGAGGGCATTAATGGGCCAAATAAACTGACTGACTACGGAGTCAACCCGTTTGGGGTCTCATCCTATGTCAGTCCAATTCGAAGGGGGGAGAATTGTGACGGAAGCCTCCATCACTGGGGCCACTGGAGAAGCCTGACTGCCAGCCCTATTGACTATGGGCCCTGGGTTTGTAAAGACTTCTGTGGCTACCCCCAGCAGTATCATCTCATCACTGGCTGAGGGGATTATCTCCAGCAGACAGCCAGGATCTGCCACCAGGGAGTGACCACCATTGTTTCTGTTTAATGTTATATAAATCAGTCCCCCCCCCCCCTATTGTATTGTTAATCCCGTTACTGCCCCTGTTGTCTCTGGGAGGCAGATTAAGGGGGTGGTTTGTGTCCCAATATCTTGTTTTATGTTAATGTGTGTTTTGCTGGATATATCCAGTCCTGTGTGTGAGAAATAAATCAGTCTTCGTTTGGTTTTATCCTACACTGAGTCTCGGCGAGTGACTGGGGAACCGAAGAAAGTGTGTTGTCCCAGGCTAAGGGAGCACAAGACAGCGGAGGTAGTCGGTCGGACTAGCCAGCTCCGTGACAATGAGTAACAACCAGAGATTGCCATCCTGCATTTAAAATCTGATACCCGGACGCGTCCGCCATCTTCTGAGAAACTGCTGGTCATACATGAACCAGCATTGGTATCCATAAACCTTATAAACTCGCCAGATTAAATCAAGATAAGCGAATAAACCTGGACTGCGGTCAGGGGACTTCTCACACAAAATAGCCACAAAGAAAGAAAAACCCTGCAAACAGTTACCGAAATTCCATGGAAGCCTTATCCTTGTCATCTAAACTATCAGGTTTTCGTGGCCTGTCCACTGACTCTCTATCAGGGGGAACTAAACTCAAAACATCCACAAACTCTCAATTCCAGACTTTATTCTTAACCTCAACAGGTACATGAATACCTAAGGGGGACAATTCACAAGCAGTCGTTGGTGCAGAAAAGTGTGGAGTACTGACTCCAACCAGGGGAGGATTTATCTGACCAACAGGAGGCAAGGGAATGGAAGTAAGCCGTTCAACCACCGTCTTAAGCATTTGCACCAGCTCACTACCCTCAGCCGACAAACCACTAGCAACAAAACCCCACTCCTGGACACCATAACCACCAAACTCACCCACAGGACTAGAGCCTGATGGACCCGGAAAGTGCTGAATGCCAGATGTGGTCAGCGGCACCTCATCCTGGACGTGTAAATCAACTGCATGCTCCTGAAGGGTTGCTGCTGCTGTGTTGCTCCTCCTTCTAGCCGCTCTGGTGCCAGAGCGCTGCTGATGAGGAGAAGAAGAAGCCATCCGCCTGTTCAACGGATGCTCAGGACGATCCTCAGCCACTGAAGAGTGCAGTGGCTCCGCCTGCCGTCCTGCAGACAAGCTCAGATGCATGCCGTCGCTCTGCGAGTGACGCACATGCGCACTCGCCGCCGTTCTGGACCGTGTCATGGAGAGCGACGGACGAGGGCTGCGTGAACGCCCCTTTTAACTCTGCGTGTCATGTGGAGCGCGGCCTCGCCACGTGGAAGCCCGGGCCCGCACCGGAAACAAAGGACTGTGCGGCCCGTCAGGAGTTGGTGGCAAGGAGCTGCCAGGTGACGTGGAAGGGCAGGATGGAACTTCTTCAGCTGGAACAGCCGGGACGGGCTCCCTCGTGCGAGCACCTCGACGACAATGAACCGGACAGGGGCTGAGCCGAGCAGGAGGCCTGGAACGCCTTGTCCTCTTGCTTCTGGATCTGGTCGCAGGATGGTCAGCAGCAGGTGCGTGTTCTGCTCCACTCTGTGCTTGCTGAAGCAGGTCCTGTAGGGATGATCTGCAGTTAGTTGCAGCATAAGCTCGCAGCAACTCCAGCATCTGGCCAGTCTCCATTGAATGTGATTTCTTCCTTTCAGGGACGCTGCAATGCTGACACGAACGTCTGCAAGGTAGCTGGTGACAAAGGGGAAAGAGGTAAGATTCACCTCTTGTCCCCAATATAACCCTAATAGCTGCAACAATGTTGCAGCTACCCACCAATGAAAAATGGACCCTGACTTATGCCCTGGGCATGAGCCAGCAGTCATGACCCCCTTCCCTATTGGTCCAGGGGGCCCCTTTCTTTTTAGTAACCCAATTTCTATCTTCAATGATTGACTTACATACAATTACTTTCCTATTAGCACACCCATTTATCAAACTACCACACCAAAACAAATACAAATTATTTTAACCTATTCAACCTCTAATCCAGCATCCTCTTTGCATAAAAGTAGCAGACCCAGACCTTAAACTCAAGGCATTTCAAATGTAAAATATAAACTTTTTTTTTACATATTTTCTTAAATAAATCCTGACAAAGATTACTTTCTATATCCTAGGTGCGAAAAGAGTATGGGAGATGTTTACGTGCACAGTGCTGTAGTGGCAAAAGTACAGAAAATTCAGTTGTTTCGGGGAAAACATCCAGTTCTCGTGCACCTAGCCGATATTCTACTGGCTCACAGGTAAATTCACAACCATTATAATGTTTTCTGCAAATGGGGACAGTTAAAGTAATAAAAAATAAAGGTTATAAATGTAATGGATGCGAGTATGCAGTTTACAGTAGTTAATTTAACAAATTAAATCAACCTTATGTAATTTAATAGCCTTCAAACTGTGTCACGTGCGTGTTAATGCGAACATTCTAACTTTGTTATTCTTCCCTATAACATGTTTGCAGGTAAGTTAGATGGAGGGGGCAATGGGCAGTAGAAAAATACTGTGACTTGCTGTTTTAATGTTAAAACAAAATATATTTTTAATCCCAATGTTAAGAAATACCTAATGTTTTTATGTTTTTCCCCTTTTTTTGTAAATTGTAGGGCCATAAATATAAGTAGCGTATTGCTCATATTCTATTTGGAACAACTTTAAAGCCAACCAATTAAATTTACCCCATCAAATTACATAATTTTTTAAAGACTAGTGTCGGGCTCTAGCAGGACTGGTTGGGAGCATAGAGCAGGGTGGCCCAGCATGAGGGTAGGTACAAAAGACAAAGTCCAAGAGGCAAATCCGAATCAGGGCAGGCAGCGAAGGTGCAATAACGGGAAACGAGCAGGGTCAGGAGAAGGGAGAAACACGAAGTCCAGAAAACAATGCCGAGTTCAGGTGCCGGGAGGTCAATCAAAAAGCAAGGGCTGAATATGAAAAGGAACGGGTCAGAGCAGGGCTAAGGGAACCAAAGAGCTCAATAAATAAGCACAGACTGAAGGGTGTGCAGGGTTTTTATAATCCACAGGTAAAGTCCCTCCCACTAACCCCCAGGTGTTTCTGCCCTCACCTGTGAGGTTATGCAATCCCCCTAAGGGATTACCAGCCTCTCTCTCTCTCCGGCTCCCCTATCTCCACCAATGGGATGGTGTCCACAGAGGCCAGGACACTCCCTCCTGCTATCCCCACCATGGGGGTGCGTGTGTGTCACGGTACGCTGTCGTTTGTTCCCCGCGGACGCCCCAGGTAAGAGGCGAGGGGAAGGACCGGAGGCCTGACAACTAGACACCCCAAAGTATTTTAAAAGGTGGTATTTTTTGGTATTTTAATACTTTCCATTCTACCACCAGCCTTTGTCAAACTTTGTAAAGTGTAATTTTTACTTATGTATACCACTTATGTATAGGTTTGTTGGGATATTTGGGTGTTAAAAGGCCACATTTGGGACATGCACATGTCTGTTTTCCAACTTGGAATTTTGATATCTGATCTCCCTGATCAGTCTCCCTGTTCTTTTTAGACATCTTTGAAGCTGGCTAATTCAATTTGCCTCCACAAAACCATATATTTTTGAAAACTTGACACCCCAGCTTTTGGCAAATAAGCCATGGGCTCAGGATGTACAAGGTATTGGATCAAAATCCCAAGTTGAAGAAAGTGGAAAAAAAAGTGAAATGTGCACCCGAAATTATTTAATTAAAACCAAAAAAGTTATTTAATGTTAATAATCGTATTCATGTAATTATTTAATAATATATGGCCATCAGCCATAACATTATGACCACTGAAGTGAATAACACTGATAATTTTGTTATCATGGTACCTGTCAGTGGGTAGGATTTTGGCTGCAAGGGAACAGGAATTGTTTCCTTACAAACAAAGACTATTGGAGCCATAGTGGGTATACTCTACAATTTGATGTATTATCCAGCCCGCATATGCCGATTATCTTGGGAATGTCTTGGCTGCAACAACATTATCCCAGCGTTGACTGGAGAGAAAGACAGATCATGGCATGGAGTAAAAAAAACTGTAGTAATACCCCTACAAAATTAAGTCTTGTGTTGGAATTACCTACAGAAGACCCATGTAACCCAGTACCCTCTCAGTACTGGGATTATTTGAATGTTTTCTCAAAAGAAAAGCAGAAGCGTTACCTCCACATCGAGCGTACAACTGTGCAATATAATTATGAACAGATATTACTACTCCTACGGGGCATACCTACCCATTGTCCCAACATTGGTAGAATACATAGAAGAAAGTTTAGAGAAAGGGTTCATCAGACCTTCAGCTTCCCCAGCAAGAGCCGGCTTCTTCTTTATTGCAAAAAAAAAGGGATCTCTGTGACTCTGCATCGATTTTAGGGGAGTAAACAAAATAACTATAAAGATCATAACAGATCTTTATGACCAACTCAAACATGCTACCATATTCACTAAACTTGACCTTATAGGATCTAGAATCTAGTTTGTATTCAGGAAGGAGACGAATGGAAAACTGCTTTCAATAACAGGTATGGGCATTATGAATACCTTGTTATGCCCTTTGAATTACGTAATGCCTCGTCAGTGTTCCAGAATTTTGTGAATGACCTCTTTTGTCTTATGGTCTAACTGGATTACATCTTGATTTATTCAAAGAAGAACATTGTAAACATTTAAAACAAGTGGAAAATTTGAAATTATTCTAGCCTTGGTGCCCGAATAATTATAATTTTAATAAAGACAGGAGGCGAGTATTTTGCATATCTTCCTTTACTCTCACCAACAGCAGCAAAGAAAGAGTTAATAACACAAGTGAAAACAACCAATAGAAACAGTACACAGGTGGTATATAAACCCCTTAACTATCTTCCTCTTCCTCTTTCGTCCGCTGTGGACGATCCAGAGGATCCTGGGCAGATACCCGCAGCAGGGCTGGAAACCACGGCTGAGCATGCCACGGGGGGGGGGTCACCAGAACCAAAGACCCCCCGTCCCAACACAGGGGATGGATGACCCTCGAAATGACCGTCAGGCGATTCGTCCTGGATGCAAATAGGTCCAGGTGCAAGACCTGACTGAGAAGTCTCCAGTCGCTCGCATCCCGCCAGTGTCTGGAGAACCCGTCCGCCAAGAGAACCGCGGCACCCGGGAGGTATCCTGCCTGCAGAGTATGCTGCGCGCAAGGCAAAAGTCGAAAAACGTCCTTTGTTACCTCTGAGGTACTTGGACCGAGAACCCCCTAAGCAGTTGATATACCGAACCGCCGACATGTTGTCTAAGAAGCCTAAGAAGAGAAAGCGGCTTGGGACCAGGTCGGAGTTGAGAGAATTGACTAGAAACCCTAGTTGGTGAAGGATCTGCACCACGAAAGCGGTCTGGACGAGCAGGGTCTCCCGGCAGCTAGAGAAGAGCAGAATGCCTAGATAGACTATACACCTGATACCCCTGGACCTGAAGAGAGCCATAACCGGCTTCAGGAGCTTTGTAAGGCACCAAGGGGCTGAACTTAGGCCGAAGGGAAGGGCCTTGAACTGCCATACCTGCCTGCCCCAGCGAAACTGAAGAAATCGCCCGGAATCTGGGTGAATTGGGACGGAGAGAAAGCGTCTGAGAGGTCTAACCGTGTAAACCAATCGCCTTCCAACATAAGGTCTCAGAAGAGATGGATCCCTTCCATTTTGAAGTGGCGATAAACGAAAGCATTGAGAGCCCGTAGATTGATCACTGGGCAGAAGTCCCCGGTGCATTAGCGTACTAGGAAAAAGGAGCTGAGGAAACCGATTGATCCTTTTGCCCACTGGATAGCCCCCTTGTCACGTAAGGTGCGGAGTTCTGCTTCCATTAAGGCCTGATCTGTAATGCCCCCCGAGATGTGGGCGGTCAGCGTACCTGAAAAGGGGGGAGAGCTGAAAAACTATCTGGAAAAACTGTACCGTTAGGGGGATCCAAGGGCCCGTAACCCAGGGAAGGGAAAGAAGGACAAGAAACATTCGGGCTTACCGAAAACGGAGCGTCCCCTGGGAAATCCGGAAGCGCCTCTACTGTCTCCGCGTGGGCTGAAGGCCCTCTGTTGGAACGGAGTCCTGTAGGACATATGGTTCTGAGGGAAGTACCGGGAGCCTCGGGATGAACGGCTGGTGGCCCGGCGGTCGACCAGCCCTCCCAGAAAAACGAGGGCCAGTCTGAAAGACCTTCCTCATTGACAGTTTGGCCTTATTCCATGATGTCATCTAGGATACGTGGCGGTTTGATTCCTTGACAAATGTTTCTCCAAACAGTAAGCGGCTGCACCCAGGTCTTTAGGGCCCCATTCCGCCAACCTGGGATCCATGAGGAGTAGCCTTTGCAACGTACAGAAGAGATTGAAACTGTTGCATTTCCCAACAGGCATACCACACAAAGTGCCCAATCTCAGATAGTCTTGGGATAAAGTGGTGTCTCCTATAGAACTGCTCTGTCTGCCAGGGATAGGATTTGGGTGACTGCTCCCAAGTTCTGCTGGGGATCGTCTAGGTGGGGCTCATCCACCAAATACTCACGGACGAAGCGCGAGTCTAAATCTCTGGGCGAGACCAGATTTGCTGAAGCCTCTGATTCACTAGATGAATCCGCGTGCCATACGCCCACTATAGATAATGGGTCATGCAAAGGAGTGTCAGAGGGTTTTGGGCGTTTGGCAGGTACCTTACCCTTGCCGACTAAAACACTACTGCCCTTCCAAGGCCGTTTGGAGCCGGACGCCTTTCCTTCAGATTTCTCGGATTCTGACTCCGATGGTATTGCCTCTGGTCTGGAGGGAGCAGGAGGCTGCCCTTGGGGCAAATTGGCAGATGTTTTAGAGAAAAAAGGATTCCACTGAGTTAGAAAAACTTTGCCCCTAACCAGGCCATAAAGGCATCCTGGGATGGCACAGTATCCTGAGACATTATGTCTGTATAAGGTAGGTGATGAGAACAGAGGCGCAGCCCGTATATTGCGCACGGCCACAGGGACGCAGCCCTTATATATTGTGCACGGCCACAGGGACGCAGCCCTTATATATTGTGCACGGCCACAGCCCTTATATATTGTGCACGGCCACAGGGACGCAGCCCTTATATATTGTGCACGGCCACAGGGACGCAGCCCTTATATATTGTGCACGGCCACCGGGACGCAGCCCGTATATATTGTGCACGGCCACAGGGACGCAGCCCGTATATATTGTGCACGGCCACAGGGACGCAGCCCGTATATATTGTGCACGGCCACAGGGACGCAGCCCGTATATATTGTGCACGGCCACAGGGACGCAGCCCGTATATATTGTGCACGGCCACAGGGACGCAGCTCTTATATATTGTGCACGGCCACAGGGACGCAGCCCGTATATATTGTGCACGGCCACAGGGACGCAGCCCGTATATATTGTGCACGGCCACAGGGACTCAGCCCGTATATATTGTGCACGGCCACAGGGACTCAGCCCGTATATATTGTGCACGGCCACAGGGACTCAGCCCGTATATATTGTGCACGGCCACAGGGACTCAGCCCGTATATATTGTGCACGGCCACAGGGGCTCAGCCCGTATATATTGTGCAAGGCCACAGGGGCTCAGCCTGTATATAATGTGCAAGACCACAGGGACACACAGCCTGTATATAATGTGCAAGGCCACAGGGACACACAGCCTGTATATAATGTGCAAGGCCACAGGGACACACAGCCTGTATATAATGTGCAAACCACATGGACACACAGCCTGTATATAATGTGCAAAAACCACATGGACTCAGCCTGTATATAAATGTGCAAAAACCACATGGACTCAGCCTGTATATAAATGTGCAAAAACCACATGGACTCAGCCTGTATATAAATGTGCAAAAACCACATGGACTCAGCCTGTATATAAATGTGCAAAAACCACATGGACTCAGCCTGTATATAAATGTGCAAAAACCACATGGACTCAGCCTGTATATAAATGTGCAAAACCACATGGACTCAGCCTGTATATAAATGTGCAAAACCAGAAAATTCCCAACAAATATTGAAAATAATGCAGGGCTCACCCTGTAACCACTCCAGTGAGGCACAGAGAACTCATAGGAAAAAGGTGTCCCAGATAGGGAAGAGAGACGGGAAAAATCCCCCCAAAATGCACAGATGCAAAGAAATAATGAATATAAATAATGACAGACAAGTAAAAAATCTACATATACACATATATATCAAAAATCTATACTGTATATAAAAGGGCATACCCACCTAATTATCTAGAATTAGGTGAAAAAAGCAATATGTAATGAATAATAAACGGATATTATTCAATAAATCAGCAATAACTGTAGATAGGAAGAGGACTGACCTGCAACTTTGGTGAGCAGCAAAGAAAGAGGAAGATAGTTAAGGGGTTTATATACCACCTGTGTACTGGTTCTATTGGTTGTTTTCACTTGTGTTATTAACTCTTTCTTTGCTGCTGTTGGTGAGAGTAAAGGAAGATATGCAAAATAGGAAGCCTCCTGTCTTGCCTTAAAATTTGAATTAGAACATTAGAATCTTTTAATTGCATTGTGCAATTCGGTTAACGACAGCTTTCTGCTTAAACCCACTTGATGATCAGATCCCAAAACATTAGTTATGGCTCCCAGAGTATGTTTTAAAAAGGAACAATATAACTTTCTTGTTAAAAAGGTTTTGTTAAAACTCTTGTGACACGTGTAAAAGGCCCACAATGGAGGACTGGCCTTCCATTTCTAAAAATAAGTCTTTCTTTTGAGATATTTGTTAAAAAAAGAAGCAAGTGCATTTCTCTCCTTACTCCAAGTGCTTTACCCAAACATGAAAAATAGTTTGTTTACCTTTAAAATCTAAAACCTTTTTAATCTCCTTCTTTAAATTAAAAATCAGTTTGTCAGTATTGCTTACACCAGCCTCTTTCTTAAAAAGAGTTTGCAAACGCACTTTTAAGATCTTTAAAAACTTGTTTGCTCTCTTTTTTCTTACTCTTGCCAGCAACAATAAAACGTTCCTAGTCTTGGACTTGATGGTTTCCCACCATTGCCTATATGAGACTTTAAAATGATTCCTGATTTGTTCATTCTCTAGTAACAATAAATTGAGTTTCCACAGACCATTCCTAGTTTTAGATTCATTAAGAATTAAAAAGCTAGTTTTTAAAAGCTTATGGTCTGAGAATATATTATCTTCTAAAAACATTTCCTAGAGCATTTCCTTGTGCATTCATATTCGTATTCATGAGAAACAGAAGGTAAAGCTTAAACATGTTATCATTGATTTTAAATTGAAAGATGAGTGGAGGCATTTAAAACCCTGGATACACATGATCTAATGGCCAGGTCAGTTCCTGCATTGATTTTATGTTGTCCTCTGCTGGTGTTCAAGAATACATTATCTTCTAAAAACATGTCCTGGAGATTAAAACTAGACTTGTAGATAGAACTTCCCCCAGTTTAAAACGAACATGAAGGGTGCGTACACCTTCGTGTTCATCTTCATTAATCTGCTAATCTCCTTGGTCCCTTCCCCATCTAGCCTACCTTATCTATGCAGCCTCGCAAGGGTTAACGGGATTGGAAATCCATAGGTTCGCACGAGGAGTAAAGGGTCTGTACGAGCGACTCTATTGGTCATCTGCAGGGAGCTCCTCTAGCTCATACGGACCTTTAAAATTCTGGCACCAAAGCTGCTGTTTACCGCGTTAACTCCGTATTAACCCCTTCTAAAAAAAACGACAAAAAAAACGAACACAAAGAATGTACACGAATATTCCTCCGAACCGAACGAAGATTTTTTCCCCACGAAGAAGAATGCGAAGCTGACCTGGCCATTAGACCATGTATATCCAGGGTCAGGGTTTTAAATGGCTCCACGGATCTTTCAATTTAAAATCAAATATAACATTTATAACCTGGCGAGAAGTTCTGTCTACCTTCTGGTTCTCATCCCCTCCACTTCTTCGCCCGGTAATATACAATTAAAATCATCTCCAACTATTGGAGGGGAAGAAACTGTAGCAAAGAAGGAGATACGCTCTAAAATGTCCATTCTTTCATTCCTAACTGGTGAAGCATATACATTCATAAGACGAACATAAAAACCTTTAAAAACAACATCAATTAAAATTGCTCTCCCAGGAGCAATTCCAATAATAACATTTAGGTCTGGGGGACGGGCGGGCCAGTCCATAGCATCAATGCCTTCCTCTTGCAGGAACTGCTGACACACCCCAGCCACATGAGGTCTAGCATTGTCAGGAACCCAGGGCCAACCGCACCAGCATATGGTCTCACAAGGGGTCTGAGGATCTCATCTCAGTACCTAATGGCAGTCTAATCTATCTGGCACCATATACCATTTATTAATAACTTTATATTGTGTCTCAGAAAAATTTAGGCAATGGATAGCCTTTGTTGTTAAGTGGAAAGACTTGCCCCATTCTTCTTGGGAGATTTTACAGCCCAACTCCAGTTCCCACTGTGAGACAGCTTTAATAACTACCTGTTTAGCTATAGTCTTAATAATTTTCATCACTTTAGCTAATGGTTTGTTGGTACTATGATAGTTCAAAAGTCCTTCTAATAAATTGATTGTTTCAGAACTGGTAATAATACAATGGGTTGTCAGAACATTTTTAACTCTCAGATAGGTAAAAAGTTCCTGATTTGGTAGATCAAATTCACTTTGTAAATCAGGAAAGGTTTTGATTACTCCGTCGTGTAAGAGTTGTTTGATAGAGCCTGTACCTCTATCTTTCCAATTTTTTAGAGGTATGTCCTCTATACTGTTTAAATGAGTCAGACATTTCTGTTGAATTCCCATTGCTTTTTTTAATTTATCCCATTCTGCTCCAAGCTGAGTCATTATCAAACCTGGTTGTAAATCCTTATTTCTATTATGAAGGACCTTCCTATTCCATACAACTTCTTCCCAGCCCGTGATCTCAGACATGTCACATTCTAAGCTTGACCATAGTTCATGTTGGGAGGCCACCAACTGGGACCTATGTACATGAACCAGGATATTAGCTTTATAGATATTTGTTATTAAAGGTAGATGTAGGCCTCCTTTATCTATATCCAGAGCCAAAGTAATTTTATTAATTCTAGATCTGCGTTTTTTTAATATAAACAAATCAAAGCTGGACTGGATCATTTTCAGCCAACTGGCACTTTTAGAAGTCTTTACCTTTAGGTAAGCTTTTATCTAGCGTTGGATCCATTATAGAGTTATAGTCTCCTGCTATTATACAATAACCAGCTTTTATTTCTTCTAGTTGTACCATTATCATATTAAGTAAAGTACTGGGGGAGATATTTGGGAGATAGATATTGACCAAAGTGTATTTTACATCGTTAATCATACAGACTACAATTAGATATCTACCCTCTGTGTCCAGTAACTGGAAAAGTATATTAACCACAAGATTATCTGAGAAGAGTATGGCTACCCCTCCATGTTTTTTGTCTAATTTAGAAGCGTGTATAATTCTGGTATAGTTTTTGGGTTTCCAGCAATAATTATCTGTCCTTCTCCAGTGAGTCTCCTGGAGGAACCAAATATCTATTTTTTCTTTAATAACGGACAATAATACAGATGATCTATGAGGTGCCGTTAGGGACATTATTTCAGTTTTTTATCTCACATATATCATATAGTGAAACGCATATATCATATAGTGAAACGCATATATCATATAGTGAAACACATATATCATATACTGAAATACATATATCATATACTGAAACGTATATATCATATAGTGAAACACATATATCATATAGTGAAACGCATGTATCATATACTGAAATGCATATATCATATACTGAAACGCATATATCATATACTGAAACGTATATATCATATAGTGAAACGTATATATCATATACTGAAATCTTTCATATATCATATAGTGAAACGCATATATCATATACTGAAACGTATATATCATATAGTGAAACGCATATATCATATACTGAAATTTTTCATATATCATATAGTAAAATGCATATATCATATACTGAAATTTTTCATATATCATATAGTGAAACAGATGGAGTGAAATTTGTATATATATAGACTGAAAAAACGCTTATATCATATAGTGAAACAGATGGAGTGAAATTTGTATATATCATATAGTGAAACAGATGGAGTGAAATTTGTATATATCATATAGTGAAATAGATGGAGTGAAATTTGTATATATATATACTGAAACTGGTCATCAGTCACATGATCATGACCCTGCCAGGTTGACTCCGCCTCCTAGAGCTCATTCTGCACTTGCTGGTAAGCAGTGTAGGCCTCTGCATTGAACTGGGTAAGTTTTTCTTCCCATTGTTTTTGTACATTTGAGCCCCTTTGCTTAATTTGTGATCATTTTCCTCATTTTGAATTGTGTATTATATACATTTATGTTAGTATCTGTGAAATGGTTTTACTGTGGTTCAATTAGTTTCATTGCTAATGCTTGTTCAAGATGGCATGATGCTATCATGAGAGTTTTTGGATGGGGGTTCTGGGGTGAGATGGGGACTTGCTTGTTTTGATCTTTTTTGGGCATGTGAATTAATGATGATTTTTGGGGTTCGTGGGGTTACATGTGGAGGTGCTACCTTGAGATGGTCTGTTGTGGGATTAGTGGTTTTGGGAGGTGGAGGAGGTGTTTCTTTTTATTCAGGTTTTTTTTTAATAAATTTTGCCATTTCATTATGTTTATCTTTTCATTAAAAAGACAGTGTAATGTGGGTTTGATTTTTTGATTTTAAACTGATTGGATTGGTTGGCGAATTTGTTATTGATGTCATTGTTGGAAATTTGCTGTTATTGACACCTTCTTGTTGTGTTGTGTTTTTAAATTTTTCTTTTCCTTTTCAGGCTCTGTGTAGGACTTGTTTTTCCAGACACATTGAAGATTATTTCTAAAAGGTATGTGATGCATTAACCATTCCTTAAATGTACAGAACACAAAACATAGTGACATATAGGGGGCACATAGTGAAATACAGTGGTACACTATAAATATAGGGACACACAGGGTGGTACATAGACAAAAATAAGGACATCAAGTATAGAGACACAGGAGGACACAATATAAATATAAAAACACATGGGGGCACAGAAACATAGGGGCCCACAGACAAACAAAATAAAAACATAGGTACACAGCGTCACACATATATACAGGGAGACACACAAAGACACTCATAGGGACACATAGAGACCAATACGCACAGGAACACACAGGGTTACATAGAGGGGTACGCTTGAAAAGTAGTTCATTTGCATATCAAAATACAGGTAATGTCATAGACATGAGGAAACCTTTTCCTAATTCATGCATTTGCTTACATATCTGTTGATACAATGTATAGATTATTCTTTATCATTATTTACACATTTAATATGGCTACATCACATAGAGAGTGTCCTTACTTTGTGAATTACATTCATCCCATTTGTAAAAGGTAGAAAATACCTACAAATTGTTGCGTCTCCCTTTCCAAGTGTCACTTCTTGCTTGAGCTCAGTATACTTTTGATGCTCAATTTCTGATTGATTTATCTTTATTTTTCCGTTGTTTTTGAAGAAGATTTTACAGTTTGGTCACCCTCCATGTCCTTGTTCCTGGAGCTCAGTTTACCCCCACATCTTACAGTGTATTAAAGATATTAATATTGTAATTAATGACTTTTTTTTTTTAATAAATTTTTTAAAGCTATTTTAAAGACGACCATCAATAACCTTTGGACACCCCATTTGATGTTGTAATACTTTATTTTTTTTATTTGATTTTAAAAAAGTGTTTTTGTTCATTTATATTTCATTTATATTCCATTTTATTACATTTGTAAATACAACAGATGATACTTTGGAATTCTTATTAGAGTTAAAGCAATGCTTGTCTGCAGTACAAATACATGCTTTCTCAAATGATTGCAACATTATTGAAAATCTAAATAGGAAATTAGACGATTACTTAAGAATTTTAAGTGCATAATTGTTTGTTTGCACTCTGTGATAATTCTTTTTTTAATTTTTTACAGGCTCAAATCCCATTGGAGGACGCCTATTGGAGACCAATATTTCTTAGCTCATCGCTTGGTAGTGACTGGCAGGCGGGGACGTCCAAGATATGATATAAACATGGAACATATTTCTGCTTTTTCAACTCTTGGTTTTCGTTGGCAAACAATTTCTAAATGTTTTGGTATTAGCCGTTGGACTTTCTATTATCATAGCCAAAGAACTGGATTTTGAAGACCCCGGTTATCAAATATTTCTGATTCTGAACTTCAAAATCTTATATGTGAAATTCTCATCACTACTCCAAAATGCAGGAGAAGTCTATCTAATTGGTAGCTTAAATGCAAGACAAACTCGAGTTCAGCAGTGTTTAATGTTTATTGACCCGGTTGGAAGAACAATCAGAAGAAGATCAGCTATCCAGAGAAGAGTTTCTAATGTATTATGCTCTAATCAATTATGGTAAATTTTAATTTAAGAATTTTATATTTTGTAATAAAAAATATAATATTGTATAATTCCCTTAAAAATTGTAAATATATGATATATAAATTATATAATTATACCATGCTTACGGTCTATCCATTGTCTCAATTATTATCTTTGTTAACATGTTTTTCTTTCTTAAAATGGTGACAGCACATGAAGAGAGTCCTTACATTTGTGAATTAAATTCATCACACTCAGAGAGGAAGTACACAACCACAAGCTTTCAGCTCCTCTCCTTCCAACTGCCGCTTCCTCACGGAGCTTAGTGTTGTATTCTACCTCCTCACAGAGAGGATGTTCGCTGTTGAAGCTCCGTGTTATGCATTTTAAAAAAAATAATTTTTTATTTCATTTATTCTTTTTTTCCCCCAGAATATTTACAGGTTTTTTTATTCACTTTCATGGCGTATACCTGAATAGAGTGTACCTAAATTACCTATGTGGTTTATGAGGTGAGGAAGCTGTAGTCAACGCATCTCCTGTTGTAAGGTACCATGAGGTACCTGGGGTGCGGGCGAGGGAGGAGTCCAATATGCAGGGGCGTCTAGAGAGATTCCCAAGAAACTGAGAGGAAGTCAATAGGCAAACCGAAAGTCTAGGCAGGCAGCAATCCAAAGCAAGGTCAGAGAACAATCCGTGGTCAGGTCCAGGCAACAATCAATAGGCAGGGTCAAAGAACAATCCGTTGTCAGGTCCAGGCAGGAATCAATAGGCAGGGTCAAAGAACAATCCGGGGTCAGCGTACAGGCAGCATAAGGGTGCTCAGAGGTTTTATAGGGATGACGTCATGCCTGAAGATCCACCTCCCGCGCCTTCCTTACTACTCTCTGTTGAAGGAGAAGGCGCTGTAAGCGTCGCCCCTTCAACTGAACCCAGGGCTGTCCCGCCCTCCTTCCCTTCGAGCACACAGTATGTAGGAGAAGGCGCTGGAACAACTTGTAGAAGCGCCACCCCTCCTGCCGAAGTGCCCATTGTCCCTTGCCACTGCCTCCGGTGTGTTTAATGAATAAGAAAATTGATAAAAGCTTCTGTTACTGATGAATGAAAAATGGAGGTGCCTCAATCACTTCTGACTGTACGGTTCGTCTTACCAGGAGGAATCCGGAATGCAGGAATGGAACACACTTGCTCAGTACAGAACGCGCACAAGGGGCCTGGTGAGGGTAACAGGGCGTAAGCTGTAAGCACGGGTGGCCAGGGCGGAGCCGTTTAGTAGACCAGGGTCGGGATGCCAGGGGTACACAGGAGCCATTGAGAAAGCCGGGGTCAGGAAGCCAGAGGTACTCAGAGTTGTTGGGATAGCCAGAAATACATGAGAACCGTTAAGCAGACCAGGGTCAGATACCAGGATACACAGGAGAAAAATAACTTGAAAAACGGAGGGGCTCACGAGATACAGGAAGCACCAGTATAACTGAGCACGTCCAGTGGCTGCCCCCGCTAGACACCATGGAGTCTGGGGATGCAGTTGTAAGTCTGGGGGACGGGGCAGAGCGGCATATCAGGGTGGCATAAAGCATATCAGATGGCATATCTGGGGTTATAAAGCATATCTGGGTGGGAGAGTGGTGTATCTATGAGTAAGGTGCATTATGAATTAAGGGGGAGGACCTTAAAATGGATATTGGGTTTCCAAATTTTTGTTTGTATATGACCTATGCTGACTAACTGCATAATGTATACCAAAATAAAAATGCATATATTCCTGTTCATTGGATAAAATACTGCTTTACCATTCCACATGTATTTGTTCTCTAAAAATATTTTTTTCTTTAAAATAGCACCAAACGTTAATGGTGCCGCCTATAATTGAGCCAATACGGTATATTTAGACATTTTAAAGGTACTATCACAGTAGTGGTAATGGATTCCTCGCCAATACTTTACTCAACAGGATATTTGCCACATGATCCTGCTGCTTGCGCATCCATGTAATTGTACAGGAGATGCTTTGACCAAAGCTTCCTCACCTCATAAACCACATAGGTTATTTTAGGTACACTCTATTCAGGTATATGCCATGAAAGTGAATAAAAAAAACTGTAAATCTTCTGGGAAAAAAAGAATAAATGAAATAAAAATATATTTTAAAAAAAATGCATAACACGGAGCTTCAACAGCGAACATCCTCTCTGTGAGGAGGTAGAATACAAAACTAAGCTCCGTGAGGAAGCGGCAGTTGGAAGGAGAGGAGCTGAAAGCTTGTGGTTGTGTACTTCCTCTCTGAGTGTGATGAATTTAATTCACAAATGTAAGGACTCTCTTCATGTGCTATCACCATTTTAAGAAAGAAAAACATGTTAACAAAGATAATAATTGAGACAATGGATAGACCGTAAGCATGGTATAATTATATAATTTATATATCATATATTTACAATATTTAAGGGAATTATACAATATTATATTTTTTATTACAAAATATAAAATTCTTAAATTAAAATTTACCATAATTGATTAGAGCATAATACATTAGAAACTCTTCTCTGGATAGCTGATCTTCTTCTGATTGTTCTTCCAACCGGGTCAATAAACATTAAACACTGCTGAACTCGAGTTTGTCTTGCATTTAAGCTACCAATTAGATAGACTTCTCCTGCATTTTGGAGTAGTGATGAGAATTTCACATATAAGATTTTGAAGTTCAGAATCAGAAATATTTGATAACCGGGGTCTTCAAAATCCAGTTCTTTGGCTATGATAATAGAAAGTCCAACGGCTAATACCAAAACATTTAGAAATTGTTTGCCAACGAAAACCAAGAGTTGAAAAAGCAGAAATATGTTCCATGTTTATATCATATCTTGGACGTCCCCGCCTGCCAGTCACTACCAAGCGAGGTGCTAAGAAATGTTGGTCTCCAATAGGCGTCCTCCAATGGGATTTGAGCCTGTAAAAAATTACAAAAAGAATTATCACAGAGTGCAAACAAACAATTATGCACTTAAAATTCTTAAGTAATCGTCTAATTTCCTATTTAGATTTTCAATAATGTTGCAATCATTTGAGAAAGCATGTATTTGTACTGCAGACAAGCATTGCTTTAACTCTAATAAGAATTCCAAAGTATCATCTGTTGTATTTCCAAATGTAATAAAATGGAATATAAATGAAATATAAATGAACAAAAACACTTTTTTTAAAATCAAATTAAAAAAATAAAGTATTACAACATCAAATGCGGTGTCCAAAGGTTATTGATGGTCGTCTTTAAAATAGCTTTAAAAAATGTATTAAAAAAAAAGTCATTAATTACAATAATAATATCTTTAATACACTGTAAGATGTGGGGGTAAACTGAGCTCCAGGAACAAGGACATGGAGGGTGACCAAACTGTAAAATCTTCTTCTAAAACAACGAAAAAATAAAGATAAATCAATCAGAAATTGAGCATCAAAAGTATACTGAGCTCAAGCAAGAAATGACACTTGGAAAGGGAGACGCAACAATTTGTAGGTATTTTCTACCTTTTACAAATGGGATGAATGTAATTCACAAAGTAAGGACACTCTCTATGTGATGTAGCCATATCAAATGTGTAAATAATGATAAAGAATAATCTATACATTGTATCAACAGATATGTAAGCAAATGCATGACATTACCTGTATTTTGATATGCAAATGAACTACTTTTCAAGCGTACCCCTCTATGTAACCCTGTGTGTTCCTGTGCGTATTGGTCTCTATGTGTCCCTATGAGTGTCTTTGTGTGTCTCCCTGTATATATGTGTGACTCTGTGTACCTATGTTTTTATTTTGTTTGTCTGTGGGCCCCTATGTTTCTGTGCCCCCATGTGTTTTTATATTTATATTGTGTCCTCCTGTGTCTCTATACTTGATGTCCTTATTTTTGTCTATGTACCACCCTGTGTGTCCCTATATTTATAGTGTACCACTGTATTTCACTATGTGCCCCCTATATGTCACTATGTTTTGTGTTCTGTACATTTAAGGAATGGTTAATGCATCACATACCTTTTAGAAATAATCTTCAATGTGTCTGGAAAAACAAGTCCTACACAGAGCCTGAAAAGGAAAAGAAAAATTTAAAAACCCAACACAACAAGAAGGTCTCAATAACAGCAAATTTCCAACAATGACATCAATAACAAATTCGCCAACCAATCCAATCAGTTTAAAATCAAAAAATCAAACCCACATTACACTGTCTTTTTAATGAAAAGATAAACATAATGAAATGGCAAAATTTATTAAAAAAAACCCTGAAGTAATAAAAAGAAACACCTCCTCCACCTCCCAAAACCACTAGTCCCACAACAGACCATCTCAAGGCAGCACCTCCACATGTAACCCCACGAACCCCAAAAATCATCATTAATTCACATGCCCAAAAAAGATCAAAACAAGCAAGTCCCCATCTCACCCCAGAACCCCCATCCAAAAACTCTCATGATAGCATCATGCCATCTTGAACAAGCATTAGCAATGAAACTAATTGAACCACAGTAAAACCATTTCACAGATACTAACATAAATGTATATAATACACAATTCAAAATGAGGAAAATGATCACAAATTAAGCAAAGGGGCTCAAATGTACAAAAACAATAGGAAGAAAAACTTACCCAGTTCAATGCAGAGGCCTACACTGCTTACCAGCAAGTGCAGAATGAGCTCTAGGAGGCGGAGTCAACCTGGCAGGGTCATGATCATGTGACTGATGACCAGTTTCAGTATATATATATACAAATTTCACTCCATCTGTTTCACTATATGATATATACAAATTTCACTCCATCTGTTTCACTATATGATATATACAAATTTCACTCCATCTGTTTCACTATATGATATATACAAATTTCACTCCATCTGTTTCACTATATGATATAAGCGTTTTTTCAGTCTATATATATACAAATTTCACTCCATCTGTTTCACTATATGATATATGAAAAATTTCAGTATATGATATATGCGTTTTACTATATGATATATGAAAAATTTCAGTATATGATATATGCGTTTCACTATATGATATATGCGTTTCACTATATGATATATACGTTTCAGTATATGATATATGCGTTTCACTATATGATATATGAAAAATTTCAGTATATGATATATACGTTTCACTATATGATATATACGTTTCAGTATATGATATATGCGTTTCAGTATATGATATATGCGTTTCAGTATATGATACATGCGTTTCACTATATGATATATGTGTTTCACTATATGATATATACGTTTCAGTATATGATATATGCATTTCAGTATATGATATATGCGTTTCAGTATATGATATATGCGTTTCACTATATGATATATGCGTTTCACTATATGATATATGTGAGATAAAAAACTGAAATAATGTCCCTATCGTCCCCTTCTCACTAGCTACCCTCTCCCTACCGCCCCTTCACACTAGCTACCCTCTCCCCACCCCCCTTCTCACCAGCTACCCTCTCCCTACCCCTCCTTCTCACTAGCTACCCTCTCCCTTCCCCCCTTCTCACTAGCTACCCTAGGGGTGTCCAAGTTTTTTCTGCAGTGGGCCACTTCATCAGAATTGTATACGTGCGCTGGCCGCACTCATTTTTCACTGTGAGAAAATATGGCCTTTAATAAAATATGCAGATTAAAATAAAGTAAATGACACAAAACCTTTGCTTTTCCTCTCACTGATTTCTGGGCCTAGAAAGTTTTGTGACTACAAATTCAGGACTCAGGATAATTAAAAATGAAATAGTTCTATTTATTCTAGGGATGCACCAAAATGAAAATTCTGGACCAAAACATTCACGGTTCACTTAGCCAAAACCGAAAATGACCCCCCACCTTTAAAAATAAGGGGGGTAGGGAGAGGGTAGATAGTGTGAGAAGGGAGGGTAGGGAGGGGGTAGATAGTGTGAGAAGGGAGTGTAGGGAGGGGGTAGATAGTAAGAAAGTGTGAGAGGGGGAGAGGGGGTAGATAGTGTGAGAAGGGGGAGAGGGGGTAGATAGTGTGAGAGATAGGGAGAAAGTGGGGATCTGATGGGGGAAAATGCTGTTCCTACGCCCATGCTTCTGACAGGGCTCCTCAGACTCCTCATATAAAGTGAGGCAACAATGAGATCCAGTGTGAGAGGTCTAGTGTGTTTTATCAGTGTCCCTCTCACCTTCAGAGTCTGAAACATGTAATATGCTGTTGTAATCCATGATGTAAAAAGGATCAGAAAGAGAAAGTCCCACTGTCAGACCTCCCCCTCTTAGGCATGGGACCAGCTGGATACTCCACATCCGCTTCCATCAGAGCAATCATATTCACATGGTTAATGGAGATTAGTGATTTGACAGTCTCCTCTGCAACAGCTGTAGTAAACACTTGTTCCAGAGTTGATGGTGAGATCTCACTGCTGAACTTTCCACCTGTCGTCAGGACTGCTCTCAAGGTCTCCCACAGGAATGTAAATCTCATGGCTGGTAGAGGGATGTACACAGAGATTTAAAAACTTATTGGGATCCGCAGGACCCACTACTGGGGAGGGATCCATTGGACCCAAACTGCACAAGGAACCTCCTCTTACCGTTCCAAGTCTCAATCTCATTCCGTAGCGTCTCACCACCACCATACAGCAATGTACACCAAAATCCATTCAATCGAGGGTCATTTCTTTCTTTCCTCTGAGGTTCTTATAGATGTTGTGACACGCTGATGTTCTGTAATGTTACTGTATATGGACCTTTAACTTGGTCTTGCAGGTAGATGTCATTAAGATCCAGTCCACGTGTTTTAATTATCACCTCCTCTACAACATACTTTGTTCCTTTATCTTCCTTCTCTCTCTCAGGAACTAACAGGTTAAAGGATATAATAGAACATTTAAAATGCTAAAATAAATTTTCATAAAATTACAATAAATACCGTATTGGCTCGATTATAGGCCGCACCCGATTATGGGCCGTACCATTAGTGCTATTTTAAAGAAAAAAATATTTTTAGTGGAATGGTAAAGCAGTATTTTATCTAATGAACAGTAATATCATTTTTGGTATCTATTATGCAGTTAGTCAGCACAGGTTACTGTGTATACAAACATAATTTGGAAAGTCAATAGCCATTTTAAGGTCCTCCTCCTTAATTCATAATTCACCTTACTTATAGATACACCACCCTGCCCCCCCCAGATATGCCACTCTGCTCCCCAGATATGCCGCTCTGTCCTCCAGATATGCTTTATAATCCATGATATGCCACTCTGACCCCCAGATATGCCAATCTGTCACCAGATATGCTTTATAATCCCTGAAATGTCACTCTGCCCCTGATATGATTTATAACCCCTGATATGCCACTTTGCCCCCCCAGATATGCCACTCTACCCTCTGATATGCCGCTCTGCCCCGCTCCCCCAGACTTAACACTTCATCCCCAGACTCCATGGTGTCTAGCGGGGCTGCCAGTGCCAGCCTGCATACGTCTGCATGATGCGCCAGACAACCTCTGCTGCTGCCGGCGCTCCGTCATAGAAGCCCTGGCAGCAGTGGGGCAGCATTGCGCAGACACCCATCAGCTACCAGAGAGGAGGATCCAGATCCCCTGCAGATAAATGATAAAGAAAAGAAAGAAAAAACACCTGCCCGGAACTGCATGTCGGGTGATACAAATTCCGCATCCCTGCGCTAAACCCCGATTATAGGCCGCAGCCCCACTTTAAAGACTTAAAGTGGGGGGAAATAGTCGGGCCAATACGGTACAGAAAACCAGTCTAGGACGTTCACTGCATTCCAAGTAAAATGTCCCACATATTAAGGCAACAAAGTCTCTTTGCTTTCATTGAACCCATGCCTTTACAATCCTTTAAAAAGTATGTGTACATGTTGCTTAAAGCCATCTTAAGAAAAATTGAAGGGTCTATATATTCTTTATTAAGCAATAAAATATTCCTGATCTTCCAAATTTATCATAATCCATAAAACACGTGAAGGTAAGGACAGGGGTGCGTGTATTTTATATCTGACAGTTTAGATTTTATTATGGAAGTATGTGGCAAAGTCAGAGGCAGTAAGGTTATTAAAACGGTATTTATTATAGGTCGAAGAAAGGAATTGAAGGTGTAGAAGGGACGCTTAAGGTTATGAGATGGAGGAGATAAGAGGGGGGAGATGGTTTCCTTAGTGAGGGTGAGAGCAGAGAAGTAGAATCGTAGCATGAGTTTATAGTGAGAAAGTCATGACATAGAATGAGACTTCCCCCAACCATGTTCACCAGTGCAGGAACAATGTCAAAGGTGTTGGAAATGTTCATGTCGTGAAGAGCGAGTAGTAGCTGGGGCTACATCCTCAAGGGCAGATGTAAGGGTGAAATTTTAGAATGAAGTAGCGCTGTTAGGGCATGACATTCTTGAGATTGGAGAGAGCAGAGGGAGTAAATTGGTTGAGAATTTCTGAAGGTTGAGAGAGATAAGGTCTCTGGTTAGGTGAGGTAGTTGGAGGGGAAAGGAAGGAGCAGGAGGCAAGGTGAGAGTGCAGGATAAGAAGTGGTGGTCAGAGAAGGGGAAAGGGGAATTGGAGCAGTTAGTAAGAGCACATGCTAGAAAAAATAAGGTGTGACATTGTGAGTAGGGGAGTTAATACGTTGTGTGAGATCAAAAGAGGAAGTAATCAAAAGAGATGTTGAATCCACAGGACTCAAACAGGTGACTGCTGGGATGCTGAAGTCTCCAAAGATGACAGAAGGAATATCAGAGGAGAGGAAGAGGGGGGCGGTATATATCCGCAAAGCGTAAGGAGATAGGGGTGAGGTTTTCACCCTGCCTGCCTGGACCCTGTCTGTTTTACACATTGCCATGCCTACCTGCAGCCACTAGTGGTCACCTTTCTCTCCCAGGAGCATCCGTTTAATTATTCAGGACAGCTGAGCCACGTTATCCAGATGTTAGCACTGCCTTTAAATACCTTCACAGCACTTCAATTAATACCTTTGCATTGTGGTGTATTCAGGTTTGCTGTTTCTCTGCTTCCTGGCCCTGTGCCGGTTTGACCGGGCCTGTCCTGACCTCGGCTTCCGATTTGACTCTTGTCCCTGTGATCTCCTGGTATTGAACTGGCTTGCCCTGCCTAAGGGCTCCCTGTCATCAGTCCAGTGCTCTGCCGTGAGTCCAGAACCCTGCCTGTGGGCTACTAGTCGTGTTCTAGCTGTGTTCCAGCCTTGCGCTCCGTGGTCCCCTATCCGAAGTCTGCTCCATGGTCCCCTTTCAAAAGTCTGTATCCTGCCATGGTGCATCTGCCTTTATCATGCTTATTGACCAGTCCTGTTTCTCCTGTTCTGACAGCACACTCCAATATAGACTGTTATCTGCATATATATCCACCTTTTGTGTCTTTCTTTGTCTGTCTGTATCTACCTACCGGTTATGATACATCATGGGGTACAGACAGAGCCCTAGGTATCTAAATAGTCAGATAACATGGACCTCAGATAAGGAGAAGGGAGTGATAGAGCAGAAAGAGTAGATAGAAAATTTGGGGAGAGTGGGAAGCCCACACCACCATCCTTTCTGTTATCAGCTCTGGGATTGTGAGTGAGGTGGAGGCCACCATAGGTGAGAACAGTGTTACAAGAGGTTAGCCAGGTTTCAGTGAGAGCAAGAAGATGCTGGAAACTAGAGGTGAAGTGGTCATGTAAGGCTGTTTGTTACACACAGAACGTGTACTCCAGAGAGCAAAGGTAAAAGGAGGGTAGGACAGCCAGCAATTATGCAGATAACAAACAGGGAAAATGCAAAAAAGTGGAATACCTAAATAATTAACCCTTTTTTATTGTTTGTGCCCTTTGCGACTAAGGCTGTTTTAACATTTTTGCGGTGACCCTGTATCTATAATTTTCATCTCTCTGGTTAAGTATACCCACACAGGTTTTGCTACTTCAAAACATTACCCCCCAAAATATTGTAATCCTGTCCCATGTCTTATTTGAGCCATCTTTGAAGCTGGTCAGTTTAATTTACCCCTTTCAAATCATATATTTTTGGTAGACACCCCAAGGTATTTCAAATGCTGGTATTTTAATACTTTTCATGGACTAATTCTGTTACCAGCCTTTGTCAAACTTTGTGGTAATAACTAATTTTGTGGTTTTTACACAAATTGTACTTTAAGGTATACATTTATAGCTCCTGGTATATGTCATGGCCTCCACAATATGGGTTTAGCAACATCTCCCAAGTATGCTGTGACGGGACGCCCTGTCCCCCAACTGGGTACCTCTGTCAATAGTGCTTCCTAGCTCTTACAAGAACTGTATACTGGCCCTCTCCATCACCCAAATCGCTAGCCAAGGCTTAATGCAGGGTGAAGTACAAGAACTGTTTATTCAGAGTCACACACAGGGTATTTAATACAGACATAAATGAATTTTCAGCATAGTGGAATACGATGGGGGGTGTTTGATTTAAACAACATCTTAGTGCACCATGGGGGGGGGGGTCAGACATTACACAGATTAACCGAAACAATAGCTTGTCACTCCCTGGTTGCATCAGACAATTCACTTCTGGGGGTAGCTGAAAACATGGGGGGACACAGAGATAAGGTATGGCATACAATAAATAATTGTGTTGGCAAAGTACAGGACCAATCCCAAATCAATATCAGCGCTCCACAGTCCTCAGTGCCTCTAATATTTAGGAAATATGGTTAAATCTGTACCAGGGGAAAATCAGTAGAAACTGACCCCCTGTACCTACACAGAGAAGTCTTTACAAGGCCAGGGCCTATAGTCAATAGGGAGGAAGCTGGCTCTCAGGTCTCTCCAGGGGCTCCAGTGATGGACAGTTCCGTCACACATGGGTTTGTCAGGTTGTTTGGGAAGTCAAAGGCCACATCTGGGAAGTGTGCATTTTTCAACTTGGAACTTTGATATCTTGTCATACCTGGGACATCTTTGAACCTGGCGAATTCAATTTACCTGCTGCCAATTTTGGTGTTGCTGAATGCCTCAACATCGAGGCATTACAGCTACACTGTTTGGGAGGAGATCACAATCTAAAATATAAAAATATAAATATAATATGAAAATATACATATATAGATAAAATACCGTATATATATTACTACAACCTAGTACTGGGTTGGACCCCCTTTTGCCTTCAGAACCGCCTTCATTCTTCGTGGCATACTTTCTACAAGCCTTGGTTTCCTGTTCTTAGCTGACATTAGTAGCACCTGGTATGGTCTTCTGTCTGCCCATTTTCCTCTGACCTCTGACATCAACAAGGCATTTTTGTCCACATAACTGCTGCTCACTGGATAGTTTCTCTTTTTCAGACCATTCTCTGTAAACCCTAAAGATGGTTGTGGAAATCCCAGTAGATCAGCAGTTTCTGAAATACTCAGACCAGTCCGCCTGCACCAACAACCATGCAATGTTCAAAGTCACTTATATCCCCTTTCTTCACGGTTTGAAGTTCAGCAAGTTGTCTTGACCACTTCTACATTCCTAAATGCATTGAGTTGCTGCCATGTGATTGGCTGATTAGCTATTTGTGTTAACAAGCAATTGAATAGGTGTACCTAATAAAGTGGCCAGTGAGTGTATTTATAAGAGCCCTTTTATTATAAATAAAAAAAACATATGTCTAAAAAATCAGTAAAAAAAAAAAAAAAAAAAGGTCTCAAATCAAAGTCCCTTTTTAAACCTGATGGATGTAGAGATTTAAATGTAGAGATTTAGAGTTGGTGGCCCCCCAACCACCAGCCGTCCACAAGCTCGGTGGGCATGTCCAATAAAACACCAGAGGTTAGGGGAGGATTGAGCCTTCCATTACACCATCATCCAAACTCCATCACTTACCAAAACCAGACCGGAAAGGACACACAAACCGCCAGCTGTGACAAAAGAAAGAAAGTTAGTACACAAAAATAGGGAGGGAGGGTGGGAAGCAGGTAAGACTGTTGGCCGTGTCTGTAAAAAAGGACAGTGACCGGGGTCACCCATAGGGCACCTTATATCACCTAGGGTCTCCCGCCCCTCAATTAACATACCCCAATCAAAACACAGACATGCCCTGAGCATGCACTAACCCACACACATACATGCTCCCTGTCCATTTAGCTACGCTGATTCCCAGGGGCCTTGTATGTAGGTAGTGTGTACCGTGCATTGTGAACCCGATACCATTTAACCCACCAAATAACGACTCGGAGACTGAGATTGGATAAAGCAGGCCACAGCACCATTTTATTATAAACCATAAAACACTGTGTTGGCCCAAACACCATAAACCAATAACAAAAATATACAAACCGATAAATAATAAATACAAATATACAAATATACATAACACATTACCATAACATATTCAAACATAACCAACACAGGAATCGAATTAACCCCGTCCTTGCCGGCTTATCAAACTGCACAATCCAGACCACAGGTACTCACCTCCCCCCTCGTCCAAACAAAGATGACAGCTACCTTTCGCTGTCCCACCACCAATGCTAACCACCAGCCATCCACAAGCTCGGTGGGCACGTCCAATAAAACACCAGAGGTTAGGGGAGGATTGAGCCTTCCATTACACCATCATCCAAACTCCATCACTTACCAAAACCAGACCGGCAAGAACACACAAACCGCCACTAACCCCGCTGTTTAAACCCCTTAAATCAGCGGGGGCCCCCACCAGCACACGTGGCCTGACCGATAGCCTCCTGCAGAGCCAAATTGAAAAGATCCAAACCGACGTCATTCAAATGAACACCATCACTCCGAAACAAATTAGCCGCGTCCCTCTCAAACACCCTATGCCGAACCGTCACGCCATTAACGCTAGCCACAAACGTGGAAATCCAACGATTAAATTTAACCCGTGACCGCTCCAGGGCCCACTGGTTAGTCGCCACCCGCCAAAAATTCCGAGACACCACCTCGGACCATACCAACCGGACATCAGGAAACAAAACCAGAAGCCAAGTGAGGTCCTGAAGAACCGTATCCCCCAGAGACCTGACCGGGACTACCCCAAGATCATTCCCCCCGAGGTGAATCACCAGGACCGAGGGAGGACCCAACAACCGAGACAACCGAACCAGCTCAGGGAGGAGATGAACCCACCGCATCCCCCGCTTCCCGAACCACCGCACCTCAACCGCAAGAGGAGAGAACCCCAACTGCTCCCCGTTCGAGCGAACTGCCGCCCGCCTCCTGGCCCAGAAGATGAAGGAATGTCCAACGAGCCAGACTTGAGGGAGAACCACACCCACAAAAAACAGAGAACATTAAACAGGCATATCCAAGTGAACATACGACCTAAAACGACCTGATCGCCAGCGCCCAATACGTTGCACTGAGGAATCAGGCAAACCAACCCGGGTAGCCTCCGTGGCTGCACCAATCTGAAAGGAATGGCCCCCAAAAGACCCGGCAGGAACACCCAAGACTGACAGCGACTTCCGAAAAACGCAGACAAACTGGAAATGGGATAAAAACGACCCGTCCTGATGCACCAACAGCAGACCCCCCACCGCCGGGCGTACCAGGAGAAACTCGCGAACTGACGACACTGGGCAAATAGGGGAGCCCCTATGGCACCCAAACGAACGCAAGACCCCCTACCCAGGACATCCGTCTTTGAGCGCCGAATGCGAAAGCTCAGACCACCAGCCCCCAATTCCACATCCTCCGCCAAAACACCCCCAGGAACATGCTTACTAGGGCTAACCAACTCCCCGATCCGCATAGCCCCGAAAAAGGCTAAGCTGAAAGCCGCCCTGAACAACCGAACTTCGAATTCCGAAACGCAAACGGAACCCAACACCCCACACAACCTAACCAGCAACTCAGCCGAAACCGGCCTCCGAGTATCCCTCGTAACAACCCCCTTTCGCCATCCCCTCAAGGCCTGGCGAACAAGGAAATCCTTAGTAAAATCAGCTATACCCATCAACTTACATAAAAAACTAAGCCCCGACAGGCGAGCTGAAGCCGCAGACGGGGACACCCCGGTCGAGTCCCACCGACACAGGAGGGAAAGCAAGCCACCAACCCGAGCAGCGTGAGTCGGGAAACCCCCACAGTCGCTCTCAAAGGCCGCCCACTCGTCCCACACTTTGCCATACCTCCCCCAGGTGGACCTGGAAACCGAACCTCGAATCCACTCCATCACTCGTCCAACCCAAGGGACCACAGGTCCACTGGACACGGGACCCCTTCTTCGTCCGCGAACGGTGCCGTAGCTCAAAACTCTGCCCACTGAAAGCGAGAAAGAGCATCAGCTGTCACGTTTTTGACACCGGGTATATGCACTGCCCTACAGGTCACATTCAGACCCAAACACCGCAACACCAGCCGACGAAAAAGGCGAACCACCGGAGGAGAGGAAGCCGTCAAAGAATTGATAGCCTGAACAACCCCTAGGTTGTCACAATGAAACAGCACCCGCCGATCACGGAAAACATCACCCCATACTTCCACCACCACCAAAATGGGAAAAAGCTCCAGGAACGCCAAGTTCCGGGTGAGCCCCGACTCCCTCCACGAGACCGGCCATTCCTCAGCACACCAGTGCACACCCAGGATAGCCCCGAAACCCACCGACCCTGCCGCATCCGTGTAACGATGCAGCTGGGAATTAGAAACCTGGGGCGCCTGCCAATACGACCGACCATTGTAGGCATCCAAAAAAGACCCCCAGAATGCCAAGTCGTCCCGAAGCGGGCGAGTAAGCCGAATAAAATGGCGGGGCCGAACAACACCCGCCGTCGCCGCAGCCAGCCGCCGGCTAAAAACCCGACCCATCGGCAAAATGCGACAAGCGAAGTTCAACTTCCCCAACAGCGATTGCAACTGACAAAGCTGAACCTTCCGCATCCCCCGCACCTTGGCAACAAACCCCTTCAAATCAACCAGCTTATCAACAGGCAGGCGGCACTCCATCGCCACAGAATCAATCTCGATTCCAAGGAAACTCAGACAGGTGGACAGCCCCTCTGTCTTGTCGGCCGCAAGAGGAACTCCAAAACGACACATCGAGTCCTGCACAGTGTGCAGGAGACGAAGACAATCCCCCGAATCCCCCGACCCGATACACAAGAAATCGTCCAGATAATGCAGGAGAGAAGCCAAACCCGCCTCCTCCAGAACAACCCACTCCAAAAACGTGCTAAAACATTCGAAATAGGAGCAGGATATAGAACAACCCATCGGGAGGCACATATCAACGTAAAAACAACCCTCGAACTGACAACCCAACAAATGATGGCAAGCCGGGTGACCCGGGAGAAGGCGAAACGCCGCCTCAATATCCGTCTTTGCCAACAGGGCGCCACGACCCATGATGCGTAAACAACCCGAACCATTTCGGCCGAAATGCCGTCATTAACCGAACTACCACGGGGGTACGATAAGTGATGAATCAAACGAAACTTACCAGGATCCTTCTTAGGGACCACCCCTAGCGGAGACACCCGCAAATTCGCCAAAGGCTGCACGACGAAAGGGCCCACCATGCGCCCTAACTCAACTTCCTTACGCAACTTGTCCCTAACAACATCAGGAAATTCCGCAACAGAGCGCAAATTCCGAAAATTAACCGAACTAGGGGCATCCACAAAGGGAATCCAAAACCCCTCCGAAAACCCCCGCAACAAAATGTCAGCAGCCCGCCGGTTCCTATACCGGCTTAGCCACGGGCGCATCGCGGCGACGTCCACTGGCGTCGTCGCCCTTCGATCCCACATCTGCGCGCTCGCCCCCCTTAGCCCGCTTGAAGCAGCGGGAGTGGGGATGGGCCCCGCCACAGCCGGAGCACTCATGTTTGAACCGACAGGACGTTCCAAACTTACACTGCCTGTCGTTGAACTGGTAACAGCACCCCGGCCGCCGCTGACCGGCCGGAGAGGGCGTGGCACCAGATACCCCCCTGCCCCCCCCAAGAAACGACGAGAAACCACCCTGGTGCGTGGCCGGCCGAGTCATAATGGCCAGCCACAAACCAATGTCCATCTGATCCCAACCGATAGATGGCCGGACCGCCAAGCATTGGCGGAACTGCTCATCGTACCGCCACCAGCCCAGACCCCCATAAGTCCGACACGCACTCCAGATGAGATCTTGATACGCAAAAAGTGCCGAACATTTCTCAGGGCACTTTTCGCCTATCACACTAGCCAAGATAGAAAAGGCGCGGATCCAATTCCCAAAGGTCTTTGGAATCTGCCGATACCGAAACTTCTCCTTTTCCTTCTCCTTTTCCTTATCCTTCTCCTCCGCCGCAGGGGGAGGAGCCTCCTCCAGCGGCAGAAGGGAGAAAATCTCCAGGAACTCCCCTTTCCAGATCTTAACCTCCTTAACCTCTTGTTTCAAGAGCAGCCCAAGCGGGCCCGACCAACACATGTAGGCCGCACCACGAGCCACGTCCGCCACCCCTAAAGCCGCATCCACAACCGGCGCCGAGCCAATTACAGCAGCAGCCCCGCCAGGCGGCGGGGCCGCCACCACCGGAACCCCGGGGGCCACCGGGCCCGACGTCCCGGCACCAACAGACCCCGCCACAGCAGGCGCAGAAAGGGAAACCGAACCTAACGACCCCGCACCACCCCCAGGCCGCTCCCACACAGACCTAACCTGACTATCCAGCCCCGACCCCGATGGACCAGCACCCCTGTCACGCTCCCATGCATCCAAAAAACCCCACAGACCAGAAAGAAAAGCACCCATGGAAGAGCCCGAGCGACCCTCCACCCCGGCTCCCAAGGGGCCCACAGAATGAGAAGGCAACTCACCGCCTAGTGACCGGCAGACCTCCTGCGGCGCCGTAGCTGAAGCCATATTGATAGAAGGTCCCTGAAGTCCTGGTCCCAGCAGCGGCGAAGCATCCTGCAGCAGCACACCAGACACAGCCTGTGTAGAGGAAGGGGGTGAGATTACAGGTCCTGGAACAGTACCTGCAGTACCAGAAACCGCCACCAGGGTGCCGAAACTTGGCAAGCCACCAGCAGGAGCCGTAATGAAAGGGGGGGAGGGGGGTAGCGAAAGCCTCCTCATCAGAGGAGCCGTACTGCAGCCGGGAAGACCCCACCATCCCCCCACCCTGATGCGGTAAGCGGGCCGAGGGCCCTGGAGAGAGGGCCAGGTCGTCCCCAGAGGACCCCCCTGCCGCCTCCGAGACATCCCCCCCAGCAGGACCCCCAGCCGCCCCCCGTGTAGCCCCGCCGGGCCTACTCACCCCCCCCCCCCGCGGCTTGCCTGACCCCTGATGGGGCTGCCGCAACCGCCCGCGACGTCCTCTTCAGGCGGGCAGCGGAAACACCGCCCGCCGCTTCTCGCGCTCCCGCGCGGCCTCCAGCCGGCTCCACCGATCGGCCGCGGCCACCGGAGCCGGCCCCGGCAAGGGAGCAGCAGGCCTCGCGAGCCGTGAGGCAGCCTCACGAGACCGCCGCGAGGACGCACCGCCCGCCCCGAGGAGACGCCTCGCCCTCCTGCTCCGGTACCGAGCCCCCCCACCCGACACGGGGCTCAGCCGAGCAGGAGGGCGGGCACGCCGGCGACCCGAAAAAACGCCCGCAAGACGGTGCCTCCGCGGCCCCACCAGACCCGGCAGGCACTACAGGCACCGCAGCCTGGGGAAGTAAGTGAGCAAACTGCTCACGCAGCGCCCTACCACCGTCCTGGTCCGCACCAGCCCTGAGAGCAGCGAGGATCGCCTCCACGTCCATACTCCAGGCCGTCAGGGTACACCTAAGCTCAAGCAGGTAAGACTGTTGGCCGTGTCTGTAAAAAAGGACAGTGACCGGGGTCACCCATAGGGCACCTTATATCACCTAGGGTCTCCCGCCCCTCAATTAACATACCCCAATCAAAACACGGACATGCCCTGAGCAGAATTTTTTTTGTTTCTTCATATATAATTATTGAAGAAGCCTATATATTTTAACAATCTGCCTCTCATCTGATCCTCGTGTATCCGTTCATTCTCCATTGTGGGATATCTATTGTGCCTTTACACGCAGCTCCACATATTGGAGCTCATTTTGTGAGTGCCATTCATATTTATTTATTTCTAGGACGCATTTTTTATCAGTTTGCACTATGTGGTTTTTAATGCTTTTTTAGTGCATTTCTGGATGTTTTAAGATTGGGACCACATCTTCCATTTTTGAGACATTTCAGTAAGTTAATTCATTTATTTTTTTATGGTGAGTTCACTTATTTATTCTTTTGCAAGGTTATTTGTATAGTCTAACATTGGTTTCTGCCTTCCAAGAGAAAGGGATCCTACAACTGTACTGAGGCTACCTACATTTAACAAAATTAGAGCACTACTCAACACTAAACTAATTCCATACTCAGCCTTACTCCAGGGGATCAGCCCTTTTGATTTCACAAATACTGGAAGAATTCAGTCTTGTGGCTGGATATGTCTGGCTGGACATATGCTTTCAGTATTATCTTCCTGACTAGACCGCGCATTAGGCAACTGCCGAATAAGTGCATGCCACCTTGAGACCTAGCACCGGTTAGCAGCAGCCTGCTTGCTGGTAGCAGGGCCTAGTGGCATAATACCTGCTGCTCCCTTGTCTCCTTACTCTGGGTGACCATTTCTTGTTTTTTTCCTCTAGTATAGCGGGGAAATTCAGTCTTGCTCACTACCTACCAATTAATGACCTGTGCCCTGCCATGCCATGCCTCTGCAGCTCAGTCTCCATTACTTTTCTGGGGATAGATTCTTGTTCTCATTTCTAATATGCCCCCCATACTTTTTTTGTAATTCAGTCCTGTACCATACACTGTCTAGTGCCTGCCCTATCTCTGTGGCAAAATCTCCTTCCTTACTCTGGAGATCAATTTTTGTTCTCTTTTTTGGGTATGGGGGTCTCTTTAGCTGGATGTGTCTTTCTGCCTTTGCCTGCCCTGTGTCTTTTCCTGCCTCTGTGCCACAGTGTGTCCTTTCTGGGATCAATTCTTGTTCTTTTTCTAATATAAGGGATATTTTGTCTTATGGTCTTAGGAATAGCCCACCCCTGTCCATAAAACCGCTTGTGAGTCAATTATCAATTACTTTTGGTCCCTTGAAATAGAGGGGACTGCACATTAAAGAGCTGTAATTCCTAAACCCATCAAATGAAAGCTGAGTGTTAGATTATTCTTTGTCTTGAATGTCTAAACTTCTCCAGTGACCAAACAGCAATCAAGACCACAGCTTCAAAGTCTTCTGAAGCAGGTTTATTCAATAGCAAAGTAAAATACATACAGTATTGGTTGATGGAACAAATGGTAGTCACAGGTACTGTAGGCTCAGTATTCTTGGTGAGATGATGGTCAAAGAGATCTTGCCTTTGGTGCTGTAGATATTTATACCCTTTTACATACAGTTAGTGTACAATTTCTTTACTATATGTAGGCAATGTATGCATTTAGGAACTCCTAATGAAGCAGTCATAGGATACACCAATATACCAGAGGATCCTCTAAATAGCTACATTACGTGTTCAAAAACATATGTTCCCAGTACTCAAGTTGCAGTCAAGCCTAAAGCGTGTGAAAGAATAAAAGTATAAAAATGATTTCTTACACTGAGAAACTGCAGAAGTGAAGTGATTGTATGATATATATGTTATCTCTCACATTTGTCCATGAGATAAAAAAAAAATACTTCTTAGAATCTTTTGGGCAGATTGATAGTATCATGGGCCTGGTGCTAAGGATTAAAATAGACAGAATCTTAACACCTCTGCATCCACCTTTACTGTGCGAGGCACATAGGATAGAATCTTATGTGATGGGATTGAAAGTACATCAGTACAGTAAGTAAAGTGCAAGGAAACAGATATCCAAATACACACCAGGACAGGCTCTGCCACACCGACACCCAAACACACATACCAGGACAGGCTCTGCCACACCGACACAAGCACCAGGAAAGGCTCTGCCACACCAAGACACACACCAGGACAGGCTCTGCCAAACAGACACCCAAACACACACACCATGAGAGGCTCTGCCACACCGACACCCAAACACACACACACCAGGACAGGCTCTGCCACACCAATACACTGTTTTGTCGTTGACTCGGTTTTGTGTTTTTGTCCCCTTGTGTATCGCCCCCAGCCTGCCCCCCGCTTTAGTATTGATTTATGTAATGTCCCTTGCTGCCCCCCTTGTGTATTGATTCCCTGCATTATGAGGGATATATATCTGCCTAGTTTGTTCCTTCCATGAGTCTATACATCCCCCATACGGTCATGACCCTGGTAAGCAGGTTGGGTAGGAGTCCAGTTGCAGGGGATACAAGGGGTTCTGTCTGTACCCCACGATGCATGACGGCTAGTAGGATGGTACAGACAGGCGCAATGAAACACAGCACAGGCAGAATACTTTGAAAGGTACTGTATTAACGAAGGTAACAGGAACAGCAAGTACAGGCAGTAAGTCTCTAGGGAGGATGCCCACTGGCAGGGCAGACGGCAGGAACAACACAGGGTCAGGGTCAGGGTCAGGTACAGGGCCAAAGCAGTTTAATGCAAAGGCCCTGACTGAAGGGCAGGGCAGGTCTTTTAAAGGCAGGGCTTCAATCAGGTAATGGGTGCAGCTGTAACTGATAATCTGCTTCTGAGCACTCCAGAGGGAGGAGGGTGGCCACTAGTGGTAGCAGAAGGACATGACAGCGAAATAATTATGCATGGTCCAGGCTAGCAGGGTGGAATCATGACAAATACTGCAAGGCATCATTTTATCTGGGCTGGTCAGCAATATGTAAAACATGGCCGATGTGCCCCCAGCTAGCTGCACATTGTATATTTATCCCACCCAGCCGGCCTTTAGTATTGATTTATGTGATGCCCCCAGCCAGCACCCCCTTGCATATTGCTTTAGTATCATGTCAGCCATGGCACCCAGATTGGAAACAGGACCTGCCCAACACCCAGATTGAAAGCATAGGACTTGCCATGCTAGTCTCAAACAGCCTCCCTGTGCCATGCCCCCCACTTACACACCCGTGCTATCATACACATATTCACTCATTCATATACTCATTCACAGATACTCATGCATTCCCTTATTCACAGATACTCATTCATTCCCTCAATCACGCAAACTCGTTCATACACCCTACCACACCTCCTTACCTGAACTGCAGATCACTCTGTGCCACTAGCAGACTTCTGCAGGGACTGCCGCTTCCCTCTGCATTGCTCGCACTCTTTGTCACCGGAGCTGCGTTGGCACCGTGGCTATCCGAAGCTTAGCTACACAGTGTGGCTATTGTCCTGAAAAGGACAATAAAGGAACATAGCAGCCCACCCCAAGCATCAGGCAACACTCATGTTGAGGTGAAACAGGACTCCTTTATTGAAACCAAATACAGAGCTATATATATACACAGGTAAGAAAAAGGGCAAGACAAATATTACATGATCTAATTACCATGTCAGGAAGGAAGTAATTAGATCAAATCCTGCAACACAATATCCGGGGGAAGGACAGGATCACATGAGACATAAATAATTACATTAATTGGGGACGTAGACGTGGAATGATAATAGACATATAATTGGCTTGAGACAGACAATGGCCAGGACACAGATATAACAGGAACTCACAGGATTAACAGCTACCTGTTGTGTAATTGATAATTAGGTATTCAGCAGTGACACCTATTCATACCTACAAGGGGTCTTAAAACAAAGGCTAACTCAAACAATGACAGGAGAAACACTTCACACCTATGCAATCAATAATCAGCCTTCTTCCTACAACAGGATGTCCAGCTGACGTTACAGTTTTGAGACTCTGAGTAGTAAACCATGGGGAAAATCAGTAGAAACTGTCCCCCTTTGTCCACACACAGAAGTCTCTCCAAGTCTGTTGGACTATGGGGTCCATTGAGCATAATCTACGATCCACTGACTGTAAAAAAAATGCAAGGATTCACTAATATCCTCTCCTATCAATATACCAGTACCAATTAGACATTTACTAAGTGTTTTACAAAGAGGTAGTACATTTAACATGTCAAAGCAACACTTCTCATAAAAAAACAAAACATAGTCGATAGGTAGGAGGCTGGCTCTCAGGCCTCTCCAGGGGCCCCAGTGATGGAGGGTTCCATCACAGCTCCTTCTGAAATTAATCTGGCCCTGCATCCAGGGACATGTCCGGGGACAGTGTCCTCAATCCGAGGACTGTCCCCGGAAACCAGGGACGTCGGGTCACCCTACCTTAAGCCCATGTTCATTATTTAACTGTAGCTTGGTAAACAGCCAAAATAACAAAACTTGTGTCAGTGTCCAAATATTTACAGCCCTTACTGTATGTTTCAAAGCTGTGGAGGTATAGATTTCCTCAGATATACCACCAATTTAAGCCATTGTAGATTTGTTTGTTGTGATAAGATATTTTGTAATCACATGTTTTACTGCTTTTTACTATCCTGACAAAGCACAAGTGGGGTTTGTAAACGTTGGAGACGTATTACCATCAATATTTTTGTTGTGAATTAGCAAATTGAAACACAAACAAATAAGTCATAATGTTGTTAATATGGTGTTTTTTCATATTATATAAGTTTACCAATCAAAAGTCAGTGCCTTTACATTAGATTTATTTTAAAGACATTTAAATAAAAGTCGTATAACAATTTTTTGTCTTTTGGCAGTTGATTTGCTCAGGTAAACGCAACTGAGTTGAGTTACTGTTTGGGTTTGCTTTGTTAAATCCTGTTTAGTGTTTTTACACACTCTGGCGCAACTAACAATTCAAACCTTAGTAAATATACATGTATCTATTTCTAAAACATAATGATAAACATCACTTACCACTAGTTGTTCCTATTTTTTTTTCTTTTCAGAGTCGAATTAGAAGAATGTGGAACGATACCGTTCGAAAGCAGTCTGAGTCTTCCTTTATTACTGGAGAAATAAATAGTTCAGCTTCTCTAAACAGAGGTGACTACAACCACTTTTTATGTTTATTTATGACATGACAGCTTTCTAGATAAACAAAACAAATATCTAAATTGCATACATGTAAATCATCAAACATGTAGGTCTGAGATTACCTATATGCTTTACATAATATTACTGTACACTCACTAACAATCTTGAAAATCAAGATTTACACTCGTTATGAGATGGCAATTTGGGAAGGTAGTTACTACAAAGAGGACAGAAGTCAGTTTGACCATGAATTTCCAGTTCAAATAACGTAGACAAGAATTAGGGAAACCCTAATTATTAGAACAAGGTGTTGGAGTAGAGGTCTCTAAGAGGAGTGCAAAGTATGTGTGCCCGTGTGTTTAGAGAGACAGGTGCTACTGCTGTCACACTACCAGTAGGAGTATGTTTGAGTGCACGGGGTAGCAAGGGTTGCCGACCACGCAACCTCTTTGTTTCTGAGGTGACATGCCACAAGCAGATAATGTTGGGTGGCATGAGCACTGCTTGCACGGTCCTGACATGGCCCCTCTCTTAGGAGCACCCTCCGGGGATGACTCTGACAACCAGGGTGACATCTATGGGACAGTAAAATTAACATGGGTGCATAAACATGAGTGGTGGGTTCCCTTCCAATATATGAATCTCTGCAGCTGTCCATGGTCCTTTTTACCTCGTACTCCATATTATCAACCAGAACAGGGGTTGATGTGATGCCTGGTGTCCCTGAAAACCCAGGGCTTAAGTAAGAAGTCATGAAACACAGAATGGATCCTGTAGGAACTAGGTAGTTGTAGATGTGCTATAGACTGTTCATCCTTTCAATAACAAAAGGTCCTATGTATTTAGATCTTGTTTTTTTGGTAGAGCATAAATGTTGGGTTGAAAGACATACTTTCTCACGGGTGCTATAAACTGGAGAAGCCCAACACATGTTTATCGCTTTATCGTTACGAAGGTCACATTGTTATTTTGGCCAGCAAGGTCAGCCAGCCTTTGGGGGAGAAAAACCCTGATGCCAGCGTCTGATCATCAACTTCCTGTACATACAGCTTTTGTGGGTCTGAGAGAGCGAGGGAGCATTGCTTAAGAAGTTCTTTAGGGTATAAAACAAGTGTTGTGCCTCTGGTCTGCATGGAGGTGAGTGTTTTGATTGGCTGGATGATCCAAGAAAAATTTCATATTAATTTCCCACAAAACGGCTTTTCTGTTTGTGGGTTGTAGCCATTCCAGGATGGGTGTTATCTTTATTGGATCCATCTCTATGTGATTAGGGGACATTATGAAACCAAATAATTCCACCATGGATACCTCGAAGACACATTTCTGTAATTTCACTTACAGTTTATATTGTTGCAAATGATAGAGAACAGAGCATACTTGAACACAGTGGGATTCCAGACTGGGGGAATATAAGAATTCAAGGTATATAGTCACATACTGATTTATAGACTTTTTTTTGAAAGCAGAGAAAAATTTACATTTTAATTTTAACAAAATTAAAACAATCACATCAACTTGTACAAATGTCTGAAAATGATGAGGGACCCACAGTTATGCTGGTATTACATAGGTTTTTCACTCTTATTCAAGTTCCCTCTCACGCTCTCTCGTTCTCTCTCAATGTCTTCCTACCTTCTCTGCCGACCGCTTCTGCATCCCTGTCTCTTTTCGTGGTTCACGGAGAAGAATGGAGAACAAGAAGAGGCAAAACAAGAGGCAGAGCTGTAGGAAAGGAAACAGGGACACAGAAACGATTGCTTGAAACAAGAGCTTGGGTCAGAGTATGAGAGCATGAGAGTGTTAAGCTGGATGAGTGACATCAGAATAGAAAAAGTCCTCTGAGTTTAGTCCGGACTGAAAGGGCAGGAAACAAAATTTGAAAATGAAAAGTTTCTTGTCCATTTGCACTGATCTAGGATGTCTCTAAAGATACTATTAAACAAGTGTTGATGTGAAGCAGGGGCATTGCAGAGACCATATGTGTGACGGACTCGTCCCTTCAGGCACACCGCTGTGGATATTATACAGCCCAACCACCCGTTCCCCTGGAACCCAGTTTCTATGTTTACCCCCACACCGCCAGGCCCAGTACCAGGACATACAGGTTTTACTTTTGGAACTGCTGGGCAGCTAGAATAGCCTCCTGCCCCACTATGTGTACCAGACAGGATTATCTCCACAGGGTGCCCAGCCAGGGCTCCTGCCTGACTATCGGTGGAAGATATCAGAGGCTAATTCCTTTATCTCCCCTATTGTTCCTAGGAGACCTGAATCCCCCAGCTAAAGGGGGCGGTTATGTTACTCAGACGTCTCATTCTGTGTGTTGATGTGTTTATATGGATATATATACCTGTGCCTGTGTACAATAAAGAGTTCTGAATGTTATACCCTACACTGAGTCTCGGCTAGTGACTGGGAAACCGGGGAAAGTGTGTGTTGTCCCAGGCTAAGGGAGCACAAGACAGCGGAGGTAGTTGGTCGGACTAGCCAGCTCCGTGACAATATGGTATTACTGTAAACTTAAAATATCCATATTGGGATCGAAAAGCAGTCTTCCACTTGTCTCCCCTGCTTATTGTAATCTCCTTAGAGATAGATTTTGTACAGAGACAAGCCCACTACATATTCCTGATGGTGGGGCCTATGGTGACTTGTAGGAATGCGACCTCATGGGTAACAGGGCCCGATTCCCAAGGTGCTGCCGTCCCCTACTTGTATGTTAATAACCGGTTAAGGTAACTGGGCTTAGTTATTCTGAAGGCAGCTTTCCTTTTGATGATTGTTGCATGCCCTGCAATCACGAACCATAGGCCTCAGTTTTGCCACAGTACAGAAACAGATTAAGGAGAAGTCCATGATTTTTCTTCATAATAACAGCTACCCTTACTTGCATTGGCTCTTCTGTTGGAGTTGTGCAGGTGTGGACACAGGTAAAGTGATGACTGGGTGGCGTGGAAGGCTGTAAGTCGAGAATTTGACAGTCTAGACTGGCAATCTACCCACTATAGCATTCTCTACTTTGAGTAACTTTGAAAGTCTAAATTAATCCAGAAAGGCTGGGCCATTCCAAATGCACTTAATGGCTAACCATCTGATGCCAACAACGTCTGCAGGATGCCTGCCTTCTTCCATGGCATCAACTGCAATAGTAGCAATAGTTGCTCTGTGGAGATCATCACACATTAGCCTGGCGGAATGGAGCTTAGGAATCCAAATGCACTGTACGTGATGTGTCCATTTCTGAGATTCATCAGTGAGCAAACAAATCAGGGCTTGGACCTTCATATAATCTGTAGCATAGGTTCAGGGTTTGAGGTTAAACACCTGACAGGAGGTAATAAAGCAATAGTATTTGGTGAAAAGGAAGCACATTTGTTGGTCCTGGGGCATGGTGCCATATTGGATGATACTCTGCGTGTTCAACAGAGTGGACCAGGTGTTCAGGGGCAGGGTATGCTTATCCAACCTGTTACTGGAGGTCTGTGTCAGGGTAGCAAGCTGTTGAGTGAGGGCAGTTATGGCTTCTGTTGCTTCGGCGGGCTCCATAATTTGTCTCAGTTATATTCATCAGGATTACTAGGCAGAGAAGGGCCAAAAGGTAAGGAGGTCCATTGTAAAATAAGGGAGAAAAAGACTCTCAAGGTAAAATAAGCAGCTCCAAAAAACACCAAAAATGCGCTACGGATAAGAATTCAAATATATATATATATATAGATAGATAGATAGATAGATATAGCTGGCAAGGACTAAAAAAACATTGGTCAAATGACTCCAGAACACATTCAACATAAAATCTCAAAATACATATATGTGTGGTAAATATATAATGTTAAAATACATATAAAATAACATAATATAGTATGCAGTGATTTAGCAGTCATGCGCCGCTGGAAAGCTGCTTACTCAGAGGTGTAGGAAAACCAAGATAGCCCTGCCAGAGTCAAATAATGTAATTAGTCTCTTGACTATAGTACTGAATACATCAACTTTATAGCCAAAGGAAACCGCAGAATTAGTCTATTGCTTTAGACCAGAACATATGTAGTATTCCTAAGAAGAAGGGGTTAATGAATGAACATACGTTCCTTACCTCGGTTACTAATACAAGGGATGAATCGGGGAGACCGACTTTTAAATCAGACTTTATGTTTGTTTCATATGTCTGTCTCCTATGTTGGGATAAAGTTTATTTTGTGTCCTGTGGGTATGTACAAAGGATAATTATAAAGAGATCTTTTAACTTCTCTCTCATTTTGTGTAAAGAAAAAAAATAAAAAATATTTTAACATGTTAAATCTTACCTGCTGGATAGAGAGTAGCAGAGTATGTTTGATTTATGCCTCTGCAGGTGTTGGGAAGATATAATTTCAGGTTTTTATGTAGTGGTTGTTTATCAGAATTCCTCCGAAATTCTTGCGCATATCATGCATACTAGTGAAGGTTTTTCGTGTTTGTATGGAGGGTTAATCCTGCAGCAATATCAGGGAAGGCTTCTTCCAGGTTGCAAATGCAAAGACATATGTGAGAACGCCGCAGTTGGCTGCTTTTTTTTTTAAAGGGGAACGGGAGTGTCCCCTTTTGATTGATAGGAGGTGGGAAAAAAAACTCCAAAGGCATGAGCTTAAAGCTCTGGTGTTAGTCTTTGGGGAATCCCTATAGTTGGCATATTTTTCTGTAAAAAAAAAATGTTATACTTTTAAACGGAGATGAGCTCATAATGTGCTACCGCTGTCAGGTGTACAAGGTGGCAAATGTTTATCTCCATTCTGGTCTTTATGTTGCACTTTATGGATTTTTACAACGACTAATAAATATAATACCTCTACACTTTACCAGACTTACTTTAAATATTTTCTACATGATGGTCGAGTGCGCTTTTCTTTCTGCTCACTTTTTATATTATATATGATTGATAATAAGCTGCCCTATTTATTCTGTATGGATTGGAGGAATACCCTCTTGAGCATAGAAATGAGAGGAAAATATTTTTTCTTTAAGATGACTAATGACATTAAATTCTACATATGTGCAACTAGGCCAAGATCGGGCAACAAATTTCGTTCCCTGCCCATTCAGTTCAGCCGAAAATTCAGGGACATTTTTAATTCGGGAACAACATTTTTGCCCGGTGCCCACATTCTCTCTCAAACTGTCACTCACACTCACTCTCATTCTTGTTCACTCTCTCACACACTCTGTCTTCTTCATTCTCTTCTCTATTCTATCTTCAATCTTTAATCTTCTTCCTTCATCCACATCTACACGGACATAACCTGGCAACTTCTGCCAAAATGGCGGTGCTGCAATGACGTTCTCTCCCCCGAAGATGCTAAAGAAAATGCGGAAGTGGTCGGCATAAGTTGTTGGCAGGGAGCTGCCATTTTGCCCTCAGGTGAACTGAGACTCTTGGATGACTCAACTTGAAACCAAAAGAAGGTTCATCAAATGGCGAAATAGCCAAGGGTTGTAATTTGTATAGTACTCTGGGAGTACTATAAAGAGCCCATTCTTTATCCATGAAAAATCATGCTGCTCTGGAATAAACAGATGCTTTAGTAGATACAAAATGGCCCTCCCAGCAGATGGATACTTGTACCAAAAAGTGTACTGAGTGGTTGATGTTTTGTTAATCTTCAGGGGGAAGAAGAGAAATATACCCCGCTTAGAGGGTTCTTCTCATTGGCATCTAAGCAGGTCTAAGCATCTTATCTATGGTGTCTAAGTTTCTCTGATTCAGAAAGTCTGGTAACCCTACCAATTTCCATGGGCTCCACCTAAGGAGTAGGAAGAGGGGGAACTGATTCCTTAGCAACAGATGGTACTGAAATAGGTACAGGAGATGTTTACTCTTACTCTAAGTTTATTGTCAATTCGGATGCAGAAACAAAGCATTTGAAATCTGCAGGTGCCTCTTGGACGGACAGAGAATATTTAAGGACACCATTGACCCTCCTTAAAGATTGCCCTTAGGGCTCCAGGAGTTTAGTTTGTCTTCAGCGCTAGGATACTAAACTGAACGGCATATTGTCTAACCGTTCTGTTACCCTGTCTGAACTTTAAGAGCTCACTTTCGGCAGCCTCTCTCCTTCCAGGTTTGTTGAATACAGTTTGAAATGATTGGTTAAAGGAGTCAACATTAGACAGAATAGGTGATAGGAAGTTCTGAGCAGGAGCCCAATATGCAGGAAAGATATCCCAAATTACCAGCAGGGGGTTCAACCGAGGACAGGGATCAGAGAGGCAGCAAAACAGTTAAATCCAAGGTCAAAAACAAATAACAGTAGGAAGGGAACTCACAGAACACTAAGCAATGAGCAACTGCCTTTTAAATGTTCCCGGTGACTAAGTCAGGCTGTGATGTCTCCAGGGGGCATGCCTGAGGCCTCTTCACACGCCGTGGCGTGCGCGCACCTGCAGCTTCAGCTGGCATAGAGCCTACAGAGATAAGTAAAGGGGATAGGGCTCTGTGCACAGAGCCGGGAGACATTTGGGCAAGGTACTGCGCTTCCTTACCCGACAGGCACGGGTCGCGCTTGACAAAAGGAGAATGGAGAAATACAGGCCTCCCGCTTAAGAAGACAGTAATAATGAAGGCCACCAGACTGCATGTTGACTGAACAGTAGAGGTTGAGTACTAAAAGGCAGAGACTGCAGAGGATCTCCTCTATAACTTTTGGGAAGTGACAGGCAGAGAGCTGAAGACTCTAGAAGCCACATGAAACTAGCTGCAGGCAGTTCAGGAGAAGATGCTGAAGTAGTAGATAGCTGCTGCTGACAAAGTCGTATGGAATCTGCGATGAGCCGGAAAATAACTTGCCTCTGAAGTAATTCTGTGAGACCATCCAGCTTTTGTACTCTGGACTGTACTCTGGAAGAGTCGCCATAAGGAGAAAAACCCACCAATAAAATGGTGGCGCCCTCAGAAGATACCAAAAACATGGTGACCGTGCGCCACTTCCAGTTTCCTTTTTTCCGCCGAGTAGTCCTGATCTTGAAAGGAAGTGCAGCGTGTAGATCGAGTAACAGGTATAAGGCTAGGTTTCCACTTGGGTTTTTGTCCTGCGTTATTTTCTTGATGAAAAATGCCAGGAAAAACGCCAAGAAAACTGCCACTGCATTTACCTGCGTTTTGGCGTTTTAGCCTTTCTGTGGAAATTGCTTTTTTGACCTTAGGCAGTTTTTCCAGCCTTTACACGTTAGAATTGTCACCCAGCTAAAAGGGATTAGGATAAATGGCAAGTATCTGCCCTCTCCTGATGTCATTTCCTTGGTAGAGTTCTACTTAAACACGCCCCGGCGGACCCTTTTGTCTTTTTTCTGTGGTTTGTAAGGCATGCTTTATTCCGAATGTCTGCTCCTCTAGGAAGATTGGCCCCAAATGATGGTGCAAATTGTTTGCTGTTGCTTTTGGCACGCAGGATCCAGTTGGGTATGTTTGTTTGTAATGGCATGTTTGTTCCAAATGGTGTAAAATTCAATATGAACTTTGTTTTGTGTGAAACTGTTTGTTTCCAGCCTATTTCTCGTAGGACACACAGATACTGGGTCCATCCTCTGAATTGTAACTGTGGAAAAAAATGCCATAAAAAACGCCAAGGCAAAACCCAAATGGCTTTTTCATGGAGTTTTTTTCTCTCCCATAGACTTCTATTGGAGAAAAACGCCAAGATTTCCTTCCAAAAAACATCAACAGTGTCAACATGCTGCGATTTTGAAAAACTGCCACAGAGCCCAAAAAAGCAGAAAAACGCCAAAGAGAACTGAAAAAACGCCAAACGGAAAAACGCCAAGTGGATATGGCATTGTGCGATTTCCTATTGAAGAACAGCTAACATCTAGCCGCAGCGTTTTTTCACAAAAAAAACGCTGTGTGGCTGAATTGGCGTTATTATGGGCGTTTTTAGCAAAAAAAACCCAAGTGGAAACCTAGCCTAACACTGACTTGATGTTTGCATAGCCTTTCCTGGTGTGTGTGTTTGGGTGTCGGTGTTCCAGTGCCTGTCCAAGTGTGTGCTTCGGTGTCGGTGTGGCAAATCCTGTCCTGTTGTGTGTGCTGCTGTCAGGGTGGCAGAGCCTGTCCTGATGGGTGTGGGTGTCAGTGTGTTTGGTCATATGTTTCCTGACACTTGACTGTGTTATTTAATCACAATATGCATATTTTGTTAAAAAAGATTAGTTGAACTAAATTGTGGCTTCAGGGTTCCCGTGTACCGTATTTGCTCGATTATAAGACGACCCTGATTATAAGACAACCCCCCAAAATCTGAATATTAATTTATAAAAAAAAAGAAAAAGCCTGAATATAAGACGACCCTATAGGAAAAAAGTTTTACCAGTAAATGTTAATTCATGTAAACTATATGAACAATTTTTTTTAATAAAAGCTATGATTGAGAAAAATATTTTGTTTTTATTTCCTTTTTTTTTCAACCTGCCCCTCCAGTTATGCACATCTGCCCCCTGGCTTGTCACTCTGCCCAAGAAATGCCTTATACCCCCTATATGCCACTGTGCCCCATGATATGCCTTTTAACCCTCTAAATGCCACTGTGCCCCATGATATGCCTTTTGACCCCCTATGTGCCACTCTGCCTCCAGAATTGCCTTATACCCCTATATGCCACTCTGGCATTCAGGGGGTTAAAAGGCATATTATGGGGCAGAGTGGCATATAGGGAGGTATAAGGCATTTCAGGAGGCAGAGTGGCGTATAGAGGGTTAAAAGGCATTTCACAGAGCACTCTGCCTCCAGAAATGCCTTATGCCCCCCATTTAACACTCCCTCCCCCTCCCTCCTCCAAACTTACCGGAGCTTCTGAGTCCCCGGTGCGTAGTCCGGGCAGCGTGTAGAGCTCTACGCGATTTACGTAGACAACTTCCGCTGCAGCTGGGAGGAGGTGCGGTTAGCAGCGGGGGTTGTCTACGTCCATCGCACAGACCTTCCCCGGCTGTCAGAGATCACAGGGAACTCTGATCTCTGACAGCCGGGGAAGGTCTGCGCGATGGACGCAGACAACCCCCGCTGCTAACCACACCTCCTCCCGGCTGCAGCGGAAGTTGTCTACGCGAATCGCGTAGCGCTCTATACGCTGCCCGGTGCTTAGTCCAGGCAGCGTGTAGAGCTCTATACGCTGCCCGGTGCTTAGTCCAGGCAGCGTGTAGAGCTCTACGCGAATCGAGGACTCAGAAGTACAGGTAAGTTGGGGGGGGGAGACAGGAGGATCCAGGTCCCCTGCATCACTGCGGGGGATCTGGATCTTAGTCTCATAATCAGACCTAGTTGAGGTCTGATTATAAGACAACCCCAATTATAAGACGAGGGGTATTTTTCAGAGCATTTGCTCTGGAAAAAACCTTGTTTTATAATCTGGAGGCAGAGTGGCATTAAGGGGGTTAAAAGGCATTTCACAGAGCACTCTGCCTCCAGAAATGCCTTATGCCCCCCATTTAACACTCCCTCCCCCTCCCTCCTCCAAACTTACCGGAGCTTCTGAGTCCCCTATACGCTCTATACGCTGCCCGGTACTTAGTCCAGGCAGCATGTAGAGCTCTACCCGAATCGAGGACTCAGAAGTACCGGTAAGTTGGGGGGGGGGAGACAGGAGGATCCAGGTCCCCTGCATCACTGCGGGGGATCTGGATCTTAGTCTCATAATCAGACCTAGTTGAGGTCTGATTATAAGACAACCCCAATTATAAGACGAGGGGTATTTTTGAGAGCATTTGCTCTGGAAAAAACCTTGTCTTATAATCGAGCAAATACGGTATAATGATTTGTTTTAGTGTACTCCCAATCCCTCTACATAGGCAGATAGTTTAGGATAAAATCCTAACACTGATGTCATCTTTATCCCGTACACATGGATGCCAAGCAGTTAAGATTCTGTCTTTAACATTGTAATTATTAGGAACAATTCTTTTTAATTTCTGTAATATTAGGGAAATTCAGCCCTGCACCAAGGGGCTGCATGTGTCATATTCCAGGGCCTGCCCAAGCCCAGTGTTCTATTAATGCTGATGCTGCTCCTAAATCCTTCCTTACTCTGAAGTGGTCATTGGTCAATTTTTTTATTTTTTTCAGTATTGGGGAAATTTAGTTGCATCAAATAGCTGGATGTATGTTTTTTTTAATTTTGGAGGAAATTCAGTGTCCTGTATTGTGGAGTTGGATATTTGCCAGTATATACTAGACTTGGGTGCCAGCCAACTCTTCATGTTAGTTTTCACGTTCGACTTCGTGGGGAAAAAAATCTTCAGATTCCACAAATATTCTCCTGTTCCTGTGTTCGGTTCGGGTGAATATTCGTGTACATTCTTCGTGTTAGTTTTATTTTTTTTGTTTTTTGTAGAAAGGGTTAATACGGGGTTAACGCAGTACTCACTACGCAGCAGCAGGATTTGGCGGCAGGATTTTAAAGGTCCGTACGAGCAACTCTATTGGTCTATTGGCCAAGTTCCGCATCAGGAGTTAAAGGGCTGTGCGAGCGACTCTATTGGTCGCCTGCAGGGGGCCTCCTCTGGATTAATAGACTAATTGAGTCGCTTGCACGGCCCTCTAACTCCTGACGGCGAATGAATTTCCACTCCCATTATCTACACAGCATCACAGGGGTTAATGGGAGCCAGAAATCCGTAGGTTCACAGTCAGGAGGCCCCTGCCAGCGACCCATAGAGTCGCTCACATGTTCCTTTAACTCCTGACGGCGACCTATGGATTTCTGCTCCCGTTAACCCCTGTAATGCTGCATAGATAAGGTAAGCTAGATGAGGAAGGGACCAGGGAGATCAGAAAATGAAGAAGAAAACGAAGATTCCTTGTGTTGTGTGTCTTCGTCTTCGTATACGTTTTGCCGCCACCATGTTAGTTTGTTCTGTATTCAAGCTGAACAATGAAAACGCACCCTTCGTTTTCGTTTTCATGTTCGCCCGAATACAAATGCACAAGTCTAGTGTATACTCATTTCCAGTGACCTACCACTACTGCTGCTGCTACCATATCACATTCAGTCCCACCATGCTTCTGGATGTATGTATCCATTGGTGAAGTACTAGACTTGTGCATTCGTCTTCGGGCACTCTTCGTGTTCGTTTTCATGTTCGTTCCGAAGAAACGTAGAATTACAGTGCCGGTAAAACGTAGACGAAGACGCACAACACTCTCCCTCGAATGTATCGGTTTGTCTTAGTCTGTCAATTCTTGTCTTGTCATATCCCTTGAATTTATGTATTGTATTAAGCGCTGCGTAAACTGTTTAATTCTTCATTTTTGCGGCACAACCACCAAATTTTCAAACAGGAGACAGATTGAGTGAGCTGATCTTCGTCTGTCCAATCAGCTCGCTCTTGTGACGTCACGCTAAGGGTCTCATCCAATGCCTGTGTTGCTGTTTTTTTAATTCAGAAACCGCCTTTATAAGACCAGAGCTTGCCTGAGAGATCTATTTATTTTCGCTGTGACTGCTTTGGCAAAACCGCTGTGCTGCATCCGGGCTTTACAGAGAGAGATTGTTCTGTGTGAGACTAGTAAGCCTCAGCCTGCCTTTTCTCACAGTGTACTGACTCTTGTTCAGTTCTATTGAATTAATAATTCGGTGCCGGCTTGTAATGTTGAGCGCCGGAAGATGACGTCATTTCCGGCGCTCAGCATTACAAGCCGGCACCGAGACCGAGCAGGGAGACTCACCGCAGGACTGCTGAAAGGTAAGTACGGAGGGGGGAGAGGAAGGGTAGATAATGGGGGGGGCGCATTTTAAACTTCCCCCCAGGCGGCATTTTGTCTTGGGCCAGCCCTGGTGGTGTGGCAACGTCTGCTACCTCTGCCGGAGTAGCCAGCTTACTCTAGGGCCTAGTGTCTGAGCTCTGGAAGTCCGCTGCCAAACATCATGGACTGACAGTGTTTGGACGCTTTGCTCTGGGGTGAAACAGGTGAGTGGGTCGCCAATTGCCCACTCATTAACCTTTTCCAATGCTGCTGGTGGTGGTGTCAGCGTTTCTTCTCTGCCAGTTCACTTCCTGGCTAGAGTCATGCCCAAAATGTCCCTAATGGTAAGGGTAGTTTCTCACCCCTGGCAGCGTCAGTTTGCGGTGTGGCAACGCCTGCTACCTCAGCCAGAGTAGCCAGCTTAAGCTAGGGCCTAGTGTCTGAGCTCTGGAAGTCCGCTGCTAAACGTCTAGGACTGACAGTGTTTGGATGCTTTGCTCTGGGGTGAAACAGGTGAGTGGGTCGCCAATTGCCCACTCATTTACCTTTTCCATTTTTCAATCATCTACTTTTTCTCAGCAAATCTTTCATTTTATTTTTTTTCCGTCTGATACACAACCAACCAAACATAACACACATACACGTAAAATTCACAAATCACAAGGACCTTTCCTGTTATTTGCCCTGGCCTTCACTTCTACACTCACTAGCCTACAATTAACGCTATAACTCACACTTCACCCTATAACCACATTTTTCCATCCACATACCTGCCAACAGACCCAACTTTTTCGGGACTTTTTTCCAGTCCTGTCCCATCAAATTTAGCTAAACTAGGTATAGCTAGGTAGGTAGAACTATAAATAACTATAGAACTATAAACAATAAATAAATATAATAAAGTAAATAAATATAACTTTAAAAATATAATAAAATTAACTCCCTTATTTTTTTTAACACCCATTAAATTTAACATTAAATTATTATTTAGACATAATACATCTTTAACCAAACCAGTGCAGTACTACTACTCTTAAACATAACCGTACATTAACCCTAAGCTATTTTTAGTTCTTGTCCCACATTTTTCCATCCGCATACCTGCCAACAGACCCAACTTTTTCGAGACAGTCCTGCTTTTTTCCAGTCCTGACCCGTAAAAGTTGGGTTGTTGGAAAGTATGCCATAAATAGGTATCAAATGTTAGGCATGTATTTAAAAGTGGTCTAAAATCGAATTAAAAATATAAAATCCCTATTCTTTTATTAAACATTTCTGGATGTGTGTGTATGATAAATAAATAAATAAGCCCCGTTTCTCCAAGGCCAAGTTCCTCAGAGTGTTTGTCTAAGTCTCAAACAACTGCTCTGAGCAGCTTGGGCTGGGAGGAAGGGGATCCGTGTATGCGACTGTATTGGTCGTTGGCAGGGGGCTCACCTGCCATCAACAAATAAAGTGCATTCTGCAGTTCTGTACTTCATTCGTTGATGCCAGATGAGCCCCCTGCCGGCGACCAATACAGTCGCACACATGTACCTTCATGGCGCCAAAGCGTCTGCTGCTGCTGCTCCGATGTGTTTCTTAATCCCGTATTAACCCCTGCTAGGAACCTGGGGAAAAACGAAGATAAAACTACCACGAAGAATGTCCACGAATATTCGCCCGAAGAGAAGACAAGGCCGGGAAAATATTCGCGGAATACGAAGATTTTCTTTTCTCTGAAGACGAACACGAAGACCCCCCCCGGCGCCCAAGTCTATGAAGTACTGCAGTGCAAAATCAAGTCTGGATCTCTTCCTAAACCTTGAGTTGATGCAGCTGTAGGTGAAATGTCAGGCTAGGAGGCTTTAGGTACCTCCTCATTTGGAAATGCCTCCCGAATGTCTTTCCGTACTGAGTGCCTGGAAAACAAAGTTTGTTGCCCAAAAACAAAAATAAAAATATTTTCTTGCTGTTTACGGAATTGATTTTTCAATGGGAGGCCAGAAAAGGGAAAGATAGTAATTCCAGAGCCAGGCACTTAGTATGGAGTCTCCTCGTTTTTCTGTGCAGTATGTGTTGTTTGTTGCAAGACCAGTTGTGGAGGAGCAGAGGTTTCTGTCAGAAGGACACAGGGTGGACATTGCCTGTAAATATAATGGTCAGCTTTTATATACGGCCTAGGTCCTAGTGAGGAGTTTGAAAGTTACTTTTTGCTCAGTAGCAAATGTTGTTTCCTCATTTGAACAGATATGTGATCAGATTTTCATTCCCCAGAGATGATTCTGGTTATCTGACATGACCTGATTGTTGTGGTCCAGAGATGATAGGACTAGAGTTTACTGTTTTCAGATGCTTTTTGTCTAACAGATGTGCTGCTCTTCTGTATATCATGGAAGGTTTTCATAGTTTCCTCAACCTGAGGTATCTGATTATCATTGTATGGTCTAGACCAGGCATGTCCAAACTTTTTTCAAAGAGTGCCAGATTTGATGAAGTGAACATGTGCGAGGGCCGACCATTTTGCCTGACATTCTATGAACCATCAAAATTAAATGCAAATTAACTATTTTATGCAAAGTTTATTGACTTGGATGACAAATCTAAACAGGTGTTAAATCACTCTGCCTTTAATATATAAAAAAAACCAGATCTATATTTGGGCAACTTATCCGTGGGGCCTTATCAGTCCGGAACACGGGCTGCAATTGGCCCTCGGGCCAGACTTTGGACATGCCTGGTCTAGACCATAGACCTAGGGCTTCAAATGCTGCAGATAATTATAGAAGAATCATGGCTACCTCCTTACCATTAAGGTTGGCACAATTATTGCTGGTGTACAGAGTTTAAGGACACTGTGTGTACATTCTTTCTGTGGTTAGAGCATATCATATGTGTCCACATGTATGCGTGGGGTCTTTGATCAACTGGGCAAAGCCAGATGTCCCCATGGTTGTATCAATTCTATGGCATTGAGATCTGTGCAATTGTTCATCTGTATATTGAAATCTCCCTTGATGATATTGCTGTTATTAGTAGTCAAATGGATCCCACGATCTTAGATGTCAGCAAGGACCTGAATGGCCCTGGTGGGTGGGATATTATGATAATAGTGAAATTATTGCCACCATTTGATGCATGTCTGATGGTGATGTTTTCAAAGAACCTGAAAGGGATGTTGTTTGGTTTGAATGTTTTCGTGCTTGTCTGTTGTGTGGTGGTTCAGTGTGTTTTTGTTTTGATATGGGCAGTGAGCAGCTGAGTGTTTGTATGACACAGCAGGTTTTAAAGTGGGTGCCAATTTTATATCTAGGAGATTCTCTATTGTAAACGCCTGGCGTTTTCATTGCTTATCAATCACTCCTCCTTAAGCATACTTTATGAGAACAGGGCAAGCCTAGGATTAGCGGCATCAGGATACACATGCATACTAACATGAAAACTACCGTATTTGCTTGATTATAAGACAAGGTTTTTTCAGAAAATTACCCCTCGTCTTATAATCGTCTCAAATAGGTCTGACTGAGACTAAGATCCAGATCCCCCGCAGCGATGCAGGGGACCTGGATCCTCCTGTCCCCCCCCCCCCAACTTACCGGTACTTCTGAGTCCCCGGTGTGCAGCCGGGGCAGTGTGGAGATGTCTACGCAATTCGCGTAGACAACTTCCGCTGCAGCCGGAAGGAGGTGCGGTTAGCAGCGGGGGTTGTCTGCGTCCATCGCATCCAAACAAGAAAGGAATGGCAAAGCTGCCGAAATGTTGTTAAATTTTGTTCATTTGTTTGCCTGCTATAGATGAGTCATCTCTCCCTCACACATTTTCTGGAATGGTTTCCAATAATTTCAAGATGTTACTTTCTCTGAGGTCACATAGTCTTAACCCATTAAGGACAGAACTGTTTTTTTTAATTTTGTACCCTTCATAAAAATGGCAGTTTTAACATTTTTAACGTGTTTTGTTTAGCTGTACTTTCCTTCTTCCTCATGTATTGTGCCAACACAAATTATATTTTTTTTCAGGACAAGAAGGGCTTTCTTTAGATACCATTAGTTTGATCATATCATCTCATTTACAATTAAACGTATAAAATATAGTGGGAAATTGAAAAAACTCTACATAAACTAATGGAAAAACCCTGCTAAATAGATTCCAATATTTGTCCTGAATTTAGAAATTCCCAATGTTTCTATGTTATAGAGCAATAAGTAGCGTATTGCTATTTTTTTCAAATCCAGCTAATTCAATTTACCCCATCAAACCATACATTTTTGAAAACTAGACACCCCATGGATATTTCAAATGCTAGTATTTTAACAGAACTTTTCTGAAGACATAGCATTATTTTTAGGACTTCCTCATAAAAATATATTTTTTTAATAATATATATATATATTTTTTTTAACATTTTGTTACTTTATGGTTCCCTTGATGGTGACATCACTGGAGAATTATTTTTACATGCTTTCACATTTTATTTGTTTTTTTTATTATTTATTTTTATTTTGTATTTATTTTACTAATCATATTGGCTCCATTGACTTGCATGGTTGAATACAGTACCCGTATTCAACCTGCATGAGGATCTCAGAGTTCTCAGAAGGGTCTATTTTTTATTGGGTGCCACCATGGTGAAAGGCAACATCTCTCACTATGGCGATTGTGGTCGCTCTCTGGGTTTCCAGTGTCACTGCATGCCTCGATATCAAGGCATTTCAACAACACCATTTGAGCTTAGGAGGCGATTGCTTTAATTACCGTATTTGCTCGATTATAAGACGACCCCCCAAATCTGAATATTAATTTAGGAAAAAAAGAAAAAGCCTGAATATAAGGAAAAAAGTTTTACCAGTAAATGTTAATTCATCTAAACTATTTTTTTTTTAATAAAAGCTATGATTGAGAAAAATATTTTGGTTTTATTTCCTTCTATTTTCCAACCTGCCCCCCAGTTATGCAGATCTGCCCCAGAAATGCCTTATACCCCCTATATGCCACTGTGCCCCATGATATGCCTTTTGACCCCCTATGTGCCACTCTGCCTCCAGAAATGCCTTATACCCCTATATGCCACTCTGGCATTTAGAGGGTTAAAAGGCATATTATGGGGAAGAGTGGCATATAGGGAGGTTTAAGGCATTCAGGAGGCAGAGTGGCGTATAGAGGGTTAAAAAGGCATTTCTGGAGGCAGAGTGGCATTAAGGGGTTTAAAAGGCATTTCACAGAGCACTCTGCCTCCAGAAATGCCTTATGCCCCCATTTATAACTCCCCCGCCCCGCCCAACTTACCGGTGCTTCTGACTTCCCTTCCGTCAGACGTGTAGATCCCACGCACTTACGCTGCAGCCGGAAGGAGGCGTGGCTAGCAGCGGGGGTTGTCTGCGTCCATCGCGCAGACCTTCCCCAACTGTCAGAGATCAGAGTTCCCCGCACCGGTGCTCTGATCTCTGACAGCCGGGGAAGGTCTGCGCGATGGACGCAGTCAACCCCCGCTGCTAGCCACACCTCCTTCCTGCTGCAGCGGAAGTTGTCTACGGTGTACCGGTAAGTGGGGCGGGGGTGGGGGGTGGGAGACAGGAGGATCCTGGTCCCCTGCAGCCGCGGGGGATCTGGATCTTAGTCGTCTCATAGTCAGACCTATTTGAGGTCTGATTATAAGACGACCCCGATTATAAGACGAGAGGTATTTTTCAGAGCATTTGAAAAAAACCTCGTCTTTTAATCGAGCAAATACGGTATATCCTTAAAAACACCATGTCATAAACGGGGTCCATACAGATGACTGTAATGACCCAGATAGCCCATTGAAAGTATTCAGGAGATATTGCGCAGTAGCGGAGTCAGATAGGGCCTGGTGCTGGGTAACCACACTTCCCCAAGTGATGAGCACCCAGGGTTGTATGGCCACAACCAGGGCCCTGACATAGCAGCAGATGTTGTCCAGAACCAAACAGAACCTGGTGATATCCATGGAGCAAGCATGAGACATAGCTCTACAGAGAAATGTGCAGGATGCCGCAAGCTGGGATTAGGGAAGCTAAGCAGAGTAATAGCAGAGGGTACAGAGAAACATAACAAGCAAGGGGACTCGGCGAGCAAAGGGGACTTAGCAAGGAACAGGGAGACCGAGCAAAAAACATAACCAGACAAGACATACATGGTATAGGACACAACAAAGGACAGGGAACAAGGCAAGAAACACAGGGGATGGAGTAAGGAGCTGAGATCCTCCAACGCTTCTCCTTTAAGCAAGGATATGAATTTTAACTGGGACATGGGTAGAGGGCAGAGGAACTGCAATCCTCAGATGATTAAGGGAAGAGAGGGCAAAGGTACATAAAATACTGACACACAAATACAGGACTAGCCTAGGACTATATGATAACACTTGGAGATTTAGTCACATCATAGGGCCATAGTATGCTTAGCCCACCACTACGCCAAAGTACTCCAATATTCGGTGGGTCCTAGCGCTAAACCCTTCCTACTAAATCACTAAAGCTGAAACTAAATATTAAATCTAAACACAGAACAGAGATAAAGACATACCTAGAGACTGCAGACTAAGACAAATATAACAAACGGGTGGGGCACAACTTATAAAGGAAACAGGAGCTGAAGCTAAGAGCAGGACCGAAATTCAAGAATCAGAAGCCAACGGCAGAGCACAAGGAAATCCAGGAATGAACCACAGCAAAGGGGGAACTGTAGTGAGACAGGAAAAAACAGAGATATGCCGCATCCAGGCTGCAGAGGCATCAGAAGATGGGTACACTGTGGTCATAAGGGGTTGGACATGGTCAGTGACAATACTTAGTTAGGCTGTCACGTTTAAACGATGCTCAAAGGGGCCCAAAGTGTGGCAAGAAAATGTACCCCACACCATTACACCACCAGCGTGAATCGTTGATACAAGGCAGGATGGCTGGATGCTTTCATGTTTGTGCCAAAGTCTTACCCTGTCATCTGAATGTCACAGCTGGAATCAAGACTCATCGGACCTGGTAACATTCTTCCATTTTCCAATTTTGGTGAGCCTGTGCAAATTGTAGCCTCAGTTTCCTGCTGTTAGCTGACAGGAGTGGCACCTGGTGTGGTCTTCTGCTTCAAGGTTTGACGTGTTGTGCATTCAGAGATGGTTGTAACAAGTGGTTATTTGAGTTACTTTTGCCTTTCTGTCATCTCAAACCAGTCTGCCCATTCTCCTCTGACATCAACAAGGCATTTTCGTTCACACAACTGCGACTCACTGGATATTTTCTTTTTTCTGACTATTCTCTGTAAACCCTAGAGATGTTTGTGCGTGAAAATTCCAGTAGATCAGCAGTTTCTGAACTACTCAGACCAGCCAATCTGGCACCAACAACCATGCCATGTTCAAAGTCACTTAAATCCCCTTTCTTCCCTATTCTGATGCTCGGTTTGAACTTCAGCAAATTATCTTGTACATGTCTACGTGCTTAAATGCATTGAGTTGCTGCCATGCGATTGGCTGATTAGCGATTTGCAATTCAACAGGTGTACCAAATAAAGTGGCCAGCGAGTGTATCTACCACCCACTCAGTAAAGTAAATCTTCATTACATTGAGTAATACTTTATTGCATTAAATAAAAGTACAAAATCTCTGTGGACCTCAATCTTCTTCTGCTGAGAGGCTAATGCACATATATATATTTATATTTCCTTGCTTTACTTCTTTCTTGGCACAGACAGACATAGTATTTGCCTACTGTTTGCTCATAGCACTTGCTGGATCTTGGACCACATAGATCAGAGACGTTATGCACCATAGAGAGTACTCTAGAGAGCGGGGCCATCTTTAATTGTGATTGGACCCTCACACGCTCCCTAGCATTCAATCACACCCTTAACCCCAACACCAAAAAATAACAAAATACTTGCCACACTATCTCTGGAGATTAGGAGGAGACTGTCAGATTCAGTGTGGTCTTACTTCCTTCTGACCCTACCATGACTCTGTGAGACGTCCTCACATCACATGCTTAGGGCAGGGGTGGAGTGCAATGCAATGCCAATTACATAGCAAATGAATGGCACGGGTCTGGCGAGTGACCTGAAATGGACATACAAGTCACAATCAGGGCTAGTCTTAAGTGTCCAGGTGCCCTATGGTGTTCCCCCATCATCATCACCAGTGGTGGGGTCCTTCACCCCATCACATCTTTTTTCCTCCCTCCATGTAGTATAGGTATGGATCAAACAAACAACACATGGAAACACAGCACTGCGGGTACATCTGAATAAAAAATACAAAGTCTGTAATTGCAGTTATAGATTAAATAGCTTACAAATGGTAATTATATATAGAGAGAGAGACAGAGCGAGAGAGAACTTGCGCCAGCACACGGATTACATGCCCAGGCGTTGCCCCATCTCACAGATTGCACCCACAGGATTTGCCCCAGCACCCAGATTACACCCAGCTATCACACACCTTGCTCCGTCTTATCTTGAGCAGAGCTAGGATATCCAGCAGATGCAAAATGGGGTCAAATGTATCAAAACAGAGACTCTCGGAAGTGGCTGGGACAATGGAAGAGTTGGTAGATGGGTAGATCGTCTTTCTCCTGTCTCTCTGAAGAGAGATCTCTGCCACTTAGAGGGAGATTGTGCCCTGGTCCAACTGTCTCAAAAATACATTGCCAGTATTTTACTTATGGAGGCATCAGCTTCAAAGGGCTGATTATCGGTCCATTTTGTCCCTCATTAAAGACAGCCCTGCTAGAGAGTATTAAAATAAAAAACAAAACTTTTATTCAAAGAGGACATTACATAAATGGAGCATACAATGTAGACGAGCCAAATCAAGATACAAAAATACAACAGTCATACAGCAATATCAAGTAAGGTACAACAGTCCAAATTATAGGGACAGAAAACATACAATATAGGCAAGCTGAATTACGGTGCAAAGACACATCATAACGAATAACCCTCACCATCGCACCCGCAGCTCAAGAGGACTGGAACCTTCGTATTGGAGGGGCTCCACGCAAGGTCTTAAGGCAGTACCAGTGGGTAAATCGGAACACATTATAAAGGGAACTATTAATAGAGTTGTTCATTAATGTGGACCATTTTTGGGAAACAGGACTTAGCTCTCACCTCCCTCAGAGCCATTTCCTAACTCGGCGGACTGGATTGTAACCATTGGGCCACTAACTGCCGATATAGTCAGCAAAAGCGCCTTCTCTCTAGCTAAGACGGGTCTACCACCCGGGGGCGGCAGAATCCCGAACAGGGCCCACTCCACCATCAAATCAAGCTGAATGCCCAACACCTGCACCACGAAGTTATGAACATCCCTCCAAAACCTCGCAACGCCCGGACATGCCCAGAAGCCATGAAATAGATCTGCCTCCGAAACACCACATTTAAAACATCAAGAACTATCCCCAAATCCCACACCTGCCTAAAGCTTCGGGGTCATGTAAGCAGGATGCAATATTTTTAGAAACATTTCTCTATACAAACGGGACACTAAAACTTTAGAATTCAAAACGTGTCAAGGTCTATACCAGGGAACTCTTTCCTCCAAGTGGGTATAACCTGTCTAAGGGAACTCTACGTCATGACATGTCTAATATGCCCATTGAGAAAGGACATTGTGAGGGAGCCCGTTAGGGTACGGAACATTAGTTCAAATCAAATGGATTAGCATGATCCTTAAGCGTTAACTCAGCCAGAAGGCTGGTAAGAAAACTATGAAGTTGTAGGTAATACAGTGGGTGTATTGAGAGGGAAGGGAACTTCTCTTGAAAATGCTGCCAGGTAAGTACGATTCGTATCAGAATAAAGAAAATCATCAACAAGTTTACCCCCAACTAATTCCAGTCTCCTAAAAACAGGATCCTCCCTCCCATGTTGGAACCTAGGGTTTCGGACCAGCATCATGAATCTAGAATGAAGAAAAGCCAGGCCAAGACGCTTGCGCACCTGCATCCAAGCCCTGTGTGTATGGTATATGAGTGGATTAGAGCTCAAATCATCCGGCTATAAATGCTTAGGCAGATGCAGAAGGGAGGCCAATTTGATATCGGGAGAAAGCCACTGTTCAAAACCAGTAATAGCAAAGCAGTGTTTATCAAGAACCCAGTCCACTGCATATCTATAGTTAGCAGCCAAATTATAATCGAGCAAATTTGGGATATTTAATCCTTCATTAGAGGCGAATTGTTGCAGTTTCACAAGCGCAATTCTAAGTAAGCGGAAGCATATGAATGGGATACAATAATTTGGGAAATGCCACCATCTTATATAAATGGCATCTACCAGTAAAGGAGAGGGGAAATTTAGCCCAGGTCTTGAACAAATTGTCGACTTGTCGGAACAGTGGAGGGATGTTTAATTTATAAAGATTGGAGGTAATCCAAAATCCCAAATACTTAAGGGGAAGAGAACACCTAAAAGGGAACGGATCTCCCCAGTCACCCCTGGCTTGAAAAAAGATCGGGAGCACCTCCTTCTTAGCAGTGTTTATTTAAAATCCTGAGGCTTTACAAAACACACTTAAAATGTCCAGAAGCGGAGGAATAATTTGTTTGGATTGGAGAGAAACAAGAGTAGGTCATCAGTGAAAGCGACCACCCTTAACTCCCCCCCCCCAGGAATGCCCTTCAACTGCCCGAAGCGGCTAATCAATCAGTGGTTCAATGGCCAGATTGAACAGTAGTGCCGATTAAAGGGCAACCCTGAAGGGTGCCCCTCCCCAACAGAAATCTTGGCAAGCTCCATCCGTTCCACAAGAGTTGGGCCAAAGGAGAACTATATAATGCCTGAAACAGATTTGTTAAAAGAAGGCCAATATGGTGAAATTTAAAAAAAGACGAGATATGATCAAAAGCCTTGTCAGCGTCACAGCTAATAATAGCAGATTTATTTTTTGCCAACTTAGCGGCAACAACGGCCGAGATCAAAGTGATGGAAAGTCCCAAGCATAACAACGGTATCAATGGGCTCTGCAGTATAACAATTTTGAAAATAATCTACAAACATTAGAAGCCTCCCAGGAAGTGTTACAGCGGGACAACACAGGTAATGCACCCACAATGCAGAGACGTACAGGCAGAAAGTCCAAGGCAGAGGAACAATACAGGGCCAGAGGCAGATAACCGTGGTCAGGAGATTCCGAGGTCGGGGCAGGCAGCACGGGAGCGAGGTCAATAAACAATCCAAAGTCTGGTACACAACGAAGGCAAACAAACGATATAGCGCAGAGAATGAGCACCCAGAGCAACATATAGTGACTCTTTGAACGGGCACTGTGTGAACATAGGAGTGAGTTTAAATAATGGACAAGGGCGGGAAAACGGACTGGCGGCCAATGGGAGAAGAGGTGACATCATCGCGACCGGCGCCATAGAATGGCGTTGGTGCGATAAACAAAAGAGTAAACGTGTGCTAAACCCGTGTGTGCCGCGGGTCTAGCACACACTAATAGTGGTAGAGGTTCGCGGACGTACCACAGCACCTTGCTTATGACTCTGCGAGTGCAGAGGATTGTTTTAGCGTCGTGGGCGGGCTCATGACGGTTCGCATAGAGTATGCACGTCACCCAGAGAGGGCGCGCGTGCGTCATCGCGAGCAAGCCGCCCACCCGCGGTCCACCGACGTGGGACCGCGGCGGAAAAGGTAGGTACAACAGGAAGCCTCCCAGGAATATTTGCATGTCTTTAAATCTGTGCAACATGGGCTCTGGAACAAAAAAATAATCCAACCTGGAAAAAGAGTCATGGGGATGGGAATAAAACTATAAGGGGTATCGAGGAAAACTGAGTGGAGCGGGAACCCGGGCGCAAAGCATCCAGGGCCGGATCGACTGCAAGATTAAAATCACCACCCAGAATAATATTAGTAGCAGACATCTCAGCTAAGAGAGCATATTTTTGTGCCAAAAAGGAACATTGACCAGAGTTTGGAACATAAACATTAACCAAAGTGAAAGTGTCAGACCCCAATCGAATTTTCAAGATCGAATTTTCAAGTGTATCTCCCCTCAGGATCATAAAACTCCGCCTCAACTGAGCATTGCAGACATGTTGTGAGCAGAATGGAAGTGACTCTGGATTTTTTTTGTGTACATGGAAGAGTAACAATTAGCTTCCAGGGGGCCTTAAGCACATTATTGGCATGGTCGCACCAATGTGTTTCCTGTAGAAAAATTATATCAGGGCGGGATTTATGGAGGTGAGTCAGAACATTTTTACGCTTTACAGGGGAGTTGAGTCCCTCAACGTTCCAGGAAAGAAAACAAATTGAATGGACATTATGTACCTTACTCACAGAGGCAGGTAACAGAGCAGAAGTGGACGCCATTAACCCACACTATGAAAGGTGGAAGAGAACCCTTGTCCCAGGGGGTCCCAGTGAGCCCCTTACCAGACAATCACAATACAACATAAATAAGGAGAACATATTATTCGCCCGTCTACAAGACATATGCTCTTAACCCAAACAGTGGTGCAGAAACATACGCACCGTAAAAACCCCCATAAAACAAACAAACAAAAAAATAGTACAGCAAGGACCATTTCAATTTCCAAACCATAAAAGTAGTAAAACGCATGTTACAAAGAAGAGGCAGAAGGAGAAGAGTGACAAGGAGTAGAAGGAAGAGGGGGAGACCCAGTACCTGCCAGAGAAGCCTGTGACTCCACCATCGCAGCCAGACCAGAAGCAAGAAAACGCATAGCCTTGTCCGGTGATTCAAAGAGGAAGGTCTTTCCATCATAGTGCACTCTTAACTTCACAGGGTACAGCAGAGTGAACTTTATCTTTTTACCATGCAGCTCACTGCAAACTGTTGTCGCCGTATTGCTGCAACAGCAGAAAAATCCTGAAACAGGAGCAACCAATGACCCTGATAACGGAGGTCTTGAATTTTACGGTATGCCTCAAACAGTCTTGTTTTGTACTAATAATTCAGCACCTGGAAGATAACCACTAGAGGTCTCGCTGGGGGCCCCTCTACCTTCCGGACCAATCCGATGGACTCTCTCCATAATCACTCTATCGAAGGGAGGCTGGAGCCCCAATGTTTTTGGCAACCAGTCACTGAGGAGGCCTTCTCAGTTTCAGGAAGCCCAATCAACCTGAGATTGTTGCGTCAACTGCGGTTTTCCAAATCCTCTAGACGGTTTTGTAGCTGAAGAATAGTAGCTTCCTTAGTTTGAACTGTAGTACGTTTGTTCTCCAGGTCTGAAACCCGTGACTCCAACTCCCCTATTCTCTGACTTTGTGAGTTAAGTTCAGCCAGAGTATTGTCCATGGAGACAGCCAGTTTGTCAAGCTTTGTATCCAGAGCAGATAAATATTACAAAAAACAAAAAACTGTCTGCGCGTCTCACCAAACATAATATAAATGATAGGTTTTGGTTAGATGAATTGGCCAAAGCATAATTAAGCTCACCCGTCACGTCAAGGCACACTGTCAATAGGGTGAGAACTAGGGTTGCCACCTGTGTTGCAAAAAATACCGGCCATGCTAATTTGCATAATTATATATGCATGACATCACAGAAACATAATGTGCACCTACCTCCCCCCCAAATATTTCCTGTCACAGAAACACAATGTGCACCTACCTTCCCCCCAAAAAAATATTTCCTGTCACAGAAACATAATGTGCACCTACCTTAGTTTACTTTTATCAGTGCAGGCAGGAGTAGGGACATAAGGATTTTTCCTCCGAGTCCACAGGTGGCGAGCTTACACAGGCCAGTCGGTCTGCGGATGCTGCCAGACTCCAGAGCACTGGGGGAAGTGACGTCATGAATTTAAACATCACTTCCCCCCAGCGCTCAGCCTCTGCCAATCACGCCGTTGCAGCACGTATTGTGGCTTTAATGGGTGCTCCCCTTCCTGGCAATCACCCTGCCGGTCTGCCCTGCAAAAAATACCGGCCATTGCATTGTTATTAATATTAACATATTAATATGTTGGGGCGGTGCAATTAAACCTCCTCCCAATTATCCCCTGGACAGCAAGCTGCAACCAGACTGATAAGGAACCAACAACCTCAATTATGTGCAAACAGGGAAAAGAAAAAATGTCGGTGCGCTAGGCTAGTCACAGGCTCAAATAATACAAATGTATAATACATACCCTCCAACATTTCAAAATGTGAAAGAGGGACACTTTTTGTTTTTTTATCTCACGGAACTCACCGATACAAGCAATTGTACTTTACAATGTCGCGCTTGCATCGCCACTTAAAACATGCTTCTTTTTTGTCAGCACAGTCAACACATTGAATTGAATTCCCATGAGACTCAGCCAGACGTACTACCAGGGCCGGACTGGGAATGAAAAGCAGCCCTGGAAACATTTGGAGACCAGCCCCATATAGTTTATCTCGCGGTTGAGCTATTATACCCACACGCACCCATTATACATATCCGAGTCACACTATTTGCCATACAAATAACTATGCTCCCTGCCAAAAGACTTATTACCGGTATTTATCCTGCCATACGTCCGGTTTCTTGCTTACAGACTGTATTACCCTTATATGCTTGTCCTGTCATATACATACAATACATTGCATTACCTAGATTTCTGCTTGTGGTGTCTTGGTTTGTATAATCATGCATCGTGGGTTACAGACCGAACCCCAAATATCCCCTGCACATGGGCTCCTACCCGACCTGATCACCCGAGTCCTGACACCCTTAAACACACATATACACTGCCCTGTCATGAACCTTACCAGGTCAGGAAAAAGTCTCAGCTCAGGGTTAATGGTTGAAGCGGAGTTGATGTGCTTGTTTGAGAAGGGCCCTCACCTGTTGTCTCTGTTAGTCAATTTGTTATGTTACATACTACTTGTTATGTCCTGTCTACCCATTGTACAGTGCTATGGAATTTGATGGTGCTATATAAAACAATAAATAATAATAATGTTCCAATAAGACTTCTTATAAAGATACACAGTCTTCTGTAGTTGAGGAACTTGAGTCTGGTAATCTTAATTTCAATGGAACCAGGTTCTTTAGTCAGGTAAATGCAGGTTAAATCACAGGATATCAGGAGCCAGATTACACAGCCTGTAAGGTCTTGATGTAAAGCCACCTAACAAACAGGGTAGTGTTCAGATAAAGGCCTGGTAATCAGGTAAGACCAGGGGAAAGTCGTATCAGACAATTGGTGGTCTAAATAGGTAATTCATAACAGACAAAGGGTTAAACTTAAAAGATTCTGTAGTCAGAACAGAATCCTGACATGCCCTTATACATACCTGCCAATAAACACACATATACACATACACTGCCCTTACACACACATACCCATAAACACACACATATACACATACACTGCCTTTACACACACCTATACACTGCCCTTATACACACCTGCCCATAAACACACATATACACATACACTGCCTTTACACAAACATACACATATACTGCCCTTACACACACATATATACACATACACTGCCCTTACACCCACACATATACTTCCCTTAAACACACACACATACATGTACACTGCCCTTACACACACACACACACATACACTGCCCTTACACACACATATACACGTACACTGCCCTTACACACACATACACTGCCCTTACACATATATATATTATTATATATTTTCATGTGACAACACTGAAGAAATGACACTCTGCTACTGTAATTTTTGTATATTGTGCCAATATTCAAAAAGGGGACAAAAAGTGACCCGGGGAATTATAGGCCTGTTAGTTTAACTTCTGTTGTGTGTAAACTGTTTGAGGGTTTCCTAAGAGATGCTATTTTGGAGTATCTCAATGAAAATAAGTGTATGACTCCATATCAGCATGGGTTTACAAGGGATCGGTCCTGTCAAACTAACCTGATCAGCTTTTATGAGGAGGTGAGCTCAAGACTGGATCGGGGTGAATCGCTGGATGTCGTATATCTTGATTTTTCCAAAGCATTTGATACGGTGCCACATAAAAGGCTCGTACATAAAATGAGAATGCTTGGGCTGGGGGAGAATGTGTGTATGTGGGTAAGTAACTGGCTCAGTGATAGGAAACAGAGGGTGGTTATTAATGGTACATACTCTGAGTGGGTTACTGTTGCTAGTGGGGTACCACAGGGGTCAGTTTTGGGTCCTATTCTTTTTAATATATTTATTAATGACCTTGTAGAGGGATTGCATAGTAAAGTATCAATCTTTGCAGACGATACTAAGCTCTGTAACGTGGTTAACACAATAGAGGACAGCGCACGATTACAAATGGATCTGCATAGGTTGGAGGCTTGGGCTGGGATGTGGCAGATGAGGTTCAACACAGATAAATGTAAGGTTATGCACATGGGGAAGAAAAATCCAGGCTGGGAATATGTATTAAATGGGAAAACACTGGGGACGACTGACATGGAAAAGGACTTAGGAGTTTTAGTTAACAGTAAATTTACCTGTAGCGACCAGTGTCAGGCAGCTGCTGCTAAGGCAAATAAAATCATGGGGTGCATCAAAAGGGGCATAGATGCCCACGACAAGGAAATAATTCTACCCCTGTACAAGTCACTAGTCAGACCACACATGGAATACTGTGTACAGTACTGGGCACCAGTGTACAAGAAAGATATAGTGGAGCTGGAGAGGGTTCAAAGACGGGCAACCAGAGTAATAAGGGGAATGGGAGGACTACAGTACCCAGAAAGATTATCAGAATTGGGGTTATTTAGTTTGGAAAAAAGACGGCTTAGGGGGGACTTAATAACTATGTATAAATATATAAGGGGACAGTACAGAGATCACTCCCAGGACTGTATCTATAACAAGGGGACATCCTCTACGGCTGGAGGAAAGAAGGTTTCTACACCAGCACAGACGGGGGTTCTTTACAGTAAGAGCGGTGAGATTATGGAACTCTCTGCCAGAGGAAGTGGTGATGGTAAACTCAATAAAAGAGTTCAAAAGGAGCCTGGACGTGTTTCTTGAAAGCAATAATATTACAAGTTATGGATATTAGATTAATAGGGACAGAACGTTGATCCAGGGATTTATTCTGATTGCCATATTTGGAGTCGGGAAGGAATTTTCCCCCTGGTATGGGGCAATTGGCATCTGCTTCATAAGGGTTTTTTGCCTTCCTCTGGATCAACACAGTAGGGACACAATATGTATATAGGTTGAACTTGATGGACTTTGGTCTTTTTTCAACCTTATGAACTATGTTACTATGTTACAATATAAAGTAGTGAGTGTACAGCCTGTATAACAGTGTAAATTTGCTGTCCCCTCAAAATAACTCAACACACAGCCATTAATGCCTTAGCAATAAAAGTGAGTACACCCCTAAGTGGAAATGTCCAAATTGGGCCCAATTAGCCATTTTCCCTCTCTTGTGTCATGTGACTCGTTAGTGTTACAAGGTCTCAGGTGTGAATGGGAAGCAGGTGTGTTAAATTTGATGTTATCACTCTCATACTGGTCACTGGAAGTTCAACATGGGACTTCATGGCAAAGAACTCTCTGAGGATCTGAAAAAAATAATTGTTGCTCTACAAAAAGATGGCCTAGGCTATAAGAAGATTGCCAAGACCCTGAAACTGAGCTGCAGCACGGTGGGCAAGACCATACAGCGGTTTCACAGGAGAGGTTCCACTCAGAACAGGCCTCGCCATGGTCGACCAAAGAAGTTATATGCACGTGCTCAGCGTCATATCCAGAGGTTGTCTTTGGGAAATAGACATATGAGTGCTGCCAGCATTGCTGCAGAGGTTGAAGGGGTGGGGCGTTCAGCCTGTCAGTGCTCAGACCATATGCCGCACACTGCATCAAATTGGTCTGCATGGCTGTCGTCCCAGAAGGAAGCCTCTGTGACAGAACCATCCATTACTGGGGCCCCTGGAGAGGCCTGAGAGCCAGCCTCCTCCCTTTTGACTATGGGCCCCAAGCCTTGTAGAGACGTCTGTGTGTTCACACGGGGGGTCAGTTTCTACTGATTTTCCCCATGTTTTACTACTCAGAGTCTCAAAACTGTAATGTCAGCTGGACATCCTGTTGTAGGAAGAAGGCTGAATGTCTTTGCATTGGGTGCATTGTTGATTGTATAGGTGTGAAGAGTTTCTCCTTGTAGGTATGACTAGGTGTTACTGCTGCATACCTAATTATCAAGTACAAAACAGGTAGCTGTTAATCCTGTGAGCTCCTGTTATCTCTGTGTCCTAGCCATTGTCTGTCTCAAGCCAATTATATGTCTATCATCACCCCCCCTTCTATCTACAATGCTGGTTCTGCCTGGCGCTGAAGGGGTCAACTGTTGGTGTCCCGGCCGGAGGAAGCAATGATTGGCGGGAGTACCCAGTCAGGGTACAGGTCGGTCCACGATGCACAAGAAAGCCCGCAAACAGTTTGCTGAAGACAAGCAGACTAAGGACATCTGTGGTCCGATGAGACCAAGATAAACATATTTGGTTCAGATGGTGTTGGTATCGTGTGTGGTGTCAGTATCGTGTGTGGTGGCAACCAGGTGAGGAGTATAAATCCCTATACTGCTCTTACACACACTGGCCCAATACACACTCACAAGCTTACAAACATATACATACACATACACTGCCCTTACACCCTTTTCTCCCCATCTCTTACCTCTCTCTTCCACCATTCTTCTTCCTTTTGCCTCCATCCTGTATTCTGCATCCTGTGGTGGGAGCGCAAGGTCAGTCACTTCAGACCTCGCGCGTGCACTTTACTACTCCCTCATCACTACGCGCAGGCTATTGCTGCAGAGCACAAGGATGCTGTCATATCCCAGTGCTCGCCATTATTTGCCGGGTGGGTAGTGATTAGGGAGCAGTAAAGCGAAGTCTGAAGTGACAGACCACGTGCTCCCTAATGTTGAACCTACTAGAGGGTGATGTCCCAGCTAGTATGCAGGCTGCAGCTGCTGATGGAGCGGCTGTGCACCCCCTGCAGCTGCACCTGAGGTGAGTACATATCTCAGACAGTTTTTGTTTTTTTGTATACATTGCACAGCCAATACACTGTATTTGCAGCATGCTCACATTGTTTGGTAGGCCTTGTATTATACATTTGCATTATTTGAGCCTGTGACTAGCTTAGCGCACCAACATTTTTCTTTTCCCTGGATAAATAATATTGACGATGTCTTGCGCCGCCGGGCAGTCCGCACATCGTCCTCCAAGACTTTGGTCGAAAGGACCATTTTTGGAGAAGGAGGCAATTGTGTAGATTTAGTGGCCCCATGCAGTCTCTCTCAGGTTTTACCCTGTCTGGTGGAAGATTTAGGCTGGGGATTCATGTATTTCTCCATGTGTCCTGGAAGGCACTGATCTCCCCCTGACAAAGGAAGGATGAGAGGGGAAGAAAAAGCAAAAGGGTGACACCCAAGGAAAGAGGGGAATCCTCCAAGTAGGGCAGGCAGAGTTAAACAAACCAGAAGACACTAATCTGGCAGGTACTATAGGAGGGTTATGACGAAGCAACAGCAAAGAAAATAAAAGTAATTCACAGTCACAGATTCAGTAATAAAAAATAGAAAACGTCCACAACCCCCACAGCAAGCTATCAATGCGAGATCCCAAAAGTCAGATGGAGAAACATAGACACATAAAAATCAAAATGAAAGATAGGTAACTCCAAGCCCACAGCGAGCTTCCAGTATCAGCAGGGGAAATTCAAGCCAGTAGACCAAAGAAGAGACTAGACATAAACAGCAGATCCAGCAATGATAAGACGGGCTTCAGACACAAAAACGATGAAGTTCAAGCAAGGAAGGTAGCTTGCACTCCGAACACATGTAACCCGCCCCTTCCCAAACCAAAGGAAAGACCTCCCCCAAACAATGAACCCCAAACCCCAAAACAAAACAACAAAAAAATGAAAATGTCAAATGAAAAATGTCACAGTGAGCTTCCAGTAAGGGAAAGGGAAGTTCAAGCCAAAAATCCAAGGGGCAGGTGAGACATAGGCTGCGAGCTTCAAACACAAATAACCCATGCCTCTCCCAAACCAAAATAACCCCCCCCAGATAATATTCAGAGGGCCTGGCCAACAGAGGCAAGAGCAGGCAGCCTCAAAAAACAATCAGCCCCCAAAACCTAGAAACAAAACCAGGGAGAAGAGGCACAACCAAAATAAGTGCAACTCCTAGCAAGCATATAATAGTGGATGCAATGTCCAGTGGAGATGTCCATCCATGCTGCCCTTGCACCAGGTAATATCAAAACAGCCAGGTAAGCAGAATCCCAAATTAAGCTGTAAACATTCAAATCCCATCCCTATGGGGAGAATGTTATCCCAGATGGTGTCAATTTTGTTTTTAACATATGTGGCAAGTTCTTGGGCAGAGAAGTTAGAAGGTGAGGAGGTGCTGGGGGAGAGAGGAGGATGCTGAATGTGGAGAACAGTCATTTATGGTTATGGGAGAGGGAGATTAGTTAAACAAAATTTGTTTGTAATGTGCACAGTTTTCAGGTGAGCGAGACTGCCTCAGCAGTACTGTGAACACTTTTGAAGGAGATGGGTCTGTGTAGAATGCCATGGCTGAAGAAGGTTGCGTGGATCACAGTTACATGAGCGACCATATCTAGGACTGAGTTTGGCATATGGTTAGACTGAGCTGTTAGCAAGCTGTAGAATCTTAATGTCACAGAGGTTTTGGTAGGTCTGTGGTGGCTTTTTAGCTAAAGAAGGTGTTAGGAGGTACGGCAAGGTTAAAAATGGTAAAAGACTGGTCAGAGAGAAGAGAGAGTTGGAGAATTGAGATATTGATCATAGATGGAAGAACACTAGGTGAATTTGATGTCCATTACAGTGTGTGGAGAGGTGGTCCATTGTGAGAGAACGAGGAAGGAAGAAAATGACAGTAGTTTGGAAGCGGCAGGTGAGGATGGGTTGTCAATCGGTATAGAAGTCACCCAGGATTAGTGTAGGGATGGTGGAGGAAAGGAAGTGAGAGCCATGCACCCCCTACCTGTCTGTCTCCAGATCTCGGTGTGTGGATGAAGTATAGACAACCATAAGAGAGAGCAGCAGGAAAAGTAGTGTTGAATGGTGCTAGTGAGAGCAAGGAGACTGAAATGTAACAGATGAAATGGTTGTGGACAGCGGTGAGTTTGTTGCACGCAGAGTGTGCATTCCAGAGGGCGCAGTAGAAAGGGATGCTGGGGTTACAGTGGACTAATTTGAAATTGGAGGGATTACGCTATGTTAGTATGGAAGATTCGGGGGTGGATGTAGGTTGAAATGGTGAAAAGAGGAATGGGAGATGAAATCTGTAGGGGTGCATATAATCAGGCATAGCAAGGTACCAAAGCTAGGCAGAGAGTAATCAATCAGGCCAGGAGTCCCCCTAGTGTTCATCAGAGTCTCTCCTGCAATTCTGCAGACAGCTCAACATAGATGGCTGTGGGGTCAGAGACCATGCTATGGCTAGCTTTAACTTTGCTGTGACCAGGTCTCTGATATGCTAATAAGCAACACCCATATTATGTACGTCAACCCTTCTATATTATCATCTCTATGTGCCTTTTATGTGTATGTTGTACCACAAATATTTGATACATTTACTACAAATAACCAGTTTTTATCACATATATAATGGGAAATTATACAAAAGAAACTTTTTTTACCCCGATAGGCATTTGTTAATACATTAACATGTTCTTAAAAAAATATACAGCATTGTGCAAAAATTTTAGGCAGTTGTATATAAATATTGTGGCCTAAACATGCGTTCTAAAAAAAAAAAAAAAAAGACATGTTAATAGTTGTCTTTTATCATTTAACAAACTGCAAAGTGTGTGAACAGAAGAATATTCTAAATCAAATCAATATTTGGTGTGAATACTTTTGCATTCAAAACGGCATCAAGTCTTCTAGGTACAAATTTTATAGGGCTATAGTCAGGTGTATGATTAAACAATTATAGTAGACATACAGACAAGCGCTTACCTTTGGCTCTGAGCCTTTTTCCAATCCAAACTCCGCCATCGAGAGTCACCGGTTGGAAAGAGTGACACCGTATCAAAGAGGAGAACTTACCCACTCCAGCCACGGCTCCGTCTTGAACCTCCGATCCCTGCTTCACGCGGTTGGAATCGGATGCTGGCCGGGAGCCTCTGAAAGTCCGAAGGAGTAAGGCCTGAAATCGGCAATCCCGGGTCCTTCCTGCTGCAGCCAGCCCTTCAAGGACGCACAGAGGCCAGTAATGCTTACCCACACTCCCCGATACCATCTTCGAAATTGTACCGTTCCGCAAGCGGACATTAGGGGTCCCTCATATCCTCCACAACCCCTCTTGGCCTACTGCAGCCTAGTCCGGGAGTTCGGGAAACACACAACTCACCATACTCCTTTCAGATACCCTGCAACTATCGTTTTTTTTGTTGTTTTGTTTTTATTCTTTATTGTGAATCTACATTGTATAATCCACCACACAGCAGCAGTTTCTGGGCCAGAGGCTGTCTGCCTTTTTTTTCACCATCTACTCATCTCACCGGAATGTGGTGAGTGCCAATATTACCTATTACCAACTCTGCTGGGAAGACTTGATACGCCTATCAACACTACTTCCACTATTTTTTCTAAAAAAAAAATTATTTCTTTCTCCATTTTTTCTTTTTTTTAACCCTTGACAATACAATGCCAGGAGGCATGTTCTTTTACCACTGTATAGCCTCCCATTTTACTATGGGTTAATACCACCCCCTTGTGCCTGAGGACCACTATCACGAGGAAGTATCTCATGTACAACTAAATATCAACAACGCTACATACTTTACTTTTCACTCTACCACCACCTATTTCAAGAATCTGCTCATACAAGTTTTACACTGCTATTATCATCCACGTAAGGAGAAATTTCTTGATAAACCAACAACAATGTCTGCTAAACAACAAAGAGAGAAATCTTCCAAAAAGTCCAGAATTCTACCTAGGGACACGAACCAAGAGGGCTCACCAACTTCACCTCCACCTGATGCTACAGGCGATGAGGGAGACTCCATTGCTCAAAGAGTAGTGGAAAAATTATCACCGCTGTTGGAAGGCAAATTAGACAGACTTTAAACCTGTAACGATTGGATGAGGAGGACCCCGGATGGCGGAGTGAGCCAGGCAAACAGGAACCAGGAGTAGCCAGGAGAGCTGCATTAAGGAGGTCACCCGAGGTTATAAGAACACGAGGTTATAAGTAATATTATGTGGCGCAGTGGCGCTGTGCTACCTGTTTGCAGACGCCGACCGGGTAGCGGTGGTACTCGCTGCCCGGGAAGCCGGCCGAGGAGGAAGCGTCGTGGGACCGGAGCACATAGAATCGGGCACCCCATCCGAGGGGAACAGAATAGACCAAGACCAGTGATATTCAAACTCCTCAATTACAGAGACAAACAGGAAATAATGTTCAGTTTCAGAGCCGTTCCTATCCTCCTATACAAAACCCACAACTTAATAATTTTTCAGGATTTTTCGGTGGCCGTGACATCTAAACGCAAAGCTTTTTCTCCTGCATGCTAACAGCTACACTCTCGGCAGATCAGATTCACTCTACTGTACCCCTACTGTACAAGGATCGCACACATTGGTTTACATCCCCGGCAGAGGCTCTGGATTTTCTACAACAGTTGGACGTCTCGCCATAGCTGCCGGAGTTTAGATTCATCCAGGTCACAAACTTGATCCTTCCTCCCTGCAGAGAACAGTTACCTGTTTCTGTCCTCGGCACCTGTCCGTGCCACAGGCACCTATGGAGCGCACATAGCATGCCAGCTCCATGAACAAACTTTCACATTTTCATATCACTTTTCTGGTTTATATGGTTACTTTTCAGGTTATTTTCAATTAGACCGGGATTCTGGAATCGCCGCATCCAACAGCTTCCCTTCTCTACAAAACCTCATCTTTCTAGTAGAAATCTACCATGTCCTGCATCGTCTCCGATCTGCAAGAGACTTTCCTTGACACGTATGTCAGATGAGAATGCAAGTACCCCGATACCATCTTCGAAATTGTACCGTTCCGCAAGCGGACATTAGGGGTCCCTCATATCCTCCACAACCCCTCTTGGCCTACTGCAGCCTAGTCCGGGAGTTCGGGAAACACACAACTCACCATACTCCTTTCAGATACCCTGCAACTATCGTTTTTTTTGTTGTTTTGTTTTTTTTCTTTATTGTGAATCTACATTGTATAATCCACCACACAGCAGCAGTTTCTGGGCCAGAGGCTGTCTGCCTTTTTTTTCACCATCTACTCATCTCGATCTGCAAGAGACTTTCCTTGACACGTATGTCAGATGAGAATGCAAGTACCATACCATTGCCTCCTCACTGGGAGAGATGATGGTTTATATATGTCTTCTGGCTTCATTGTAGTCTCTCTTGTTCTCGAGTTGTTACTCCTTAACACTATGCCTATGTCTCCAAGGTGGAATGTACAGGGTATCTTAAATCAGGTAAAAAAAGCTAAGGTCCTTAAACAACTGAATACGATGGGGGCTCATATAGCCTTATTGCAAAAAACCTATTCAGAAACAAGCGAACATGATAAACTTAAACAGGGATGGGTGCGTGAGGTGGTGGGGGTGTCGAGGGCTGATGGGGGTAGAGGAGTATCTATTCTATTCTATTCCACCGATGTCTTGATCTGTCAATTTCAAGAACCATTGCAGACCCCGGGGGCTGATATGTGATAGTATTTTGCACCATTCATGGTAAGCAAATGAGAATTTGCAATGTATATGCCCCCAATCACTCGCTAGCCACCTTTTTTAATTCATTGAACGTAGTACTTCTCCCTTTACATAATGCCAACTTAATAATTGGGGGAGACTTCAACACGTGGGCTGATCTGAAATTAGACCATAGCAAGGGAACCTATGCCAAGACGGGAACGCGAAGCAATCCGATTTTACGACTTTGCAGACAACTCTTGGCGCATCCTAAATCCCATTGAGAAAGATTTCACCTTTTACTCCCATCCTCACAATTCTTTTACAAGAATAGATTATCTTTTATGCACCACATCCCTCTCTCATTATATCAGCAAGGCCCAGATTGTAGACATCCTCAGATCACACTCCAATTTCATTGTCACTCACATTCCGCCCTCCCCTCTTTCAATTGGAGGATGAACCCTATTTTATATAAATCACAAGATTTTTGCGCCAGCCTTAAGTTGGCATGGGCAGAATACAAAGAGAATAACAAAGAGCACAGGAATACTCTGATTCTTTTGGGACGCAGCAAAAGCCACTCTTAGGGGTCATATAATCTCCTATGTTATAAACAAAAAAAGAGAAACTCTAACCAATTTCAATAAACTCAGTGCTAATTTGTCTAAAGCCAAGAGGCGGCTTATAACTGACCCTTCTTCCTCATCCAAGTCTCTTTACACACAAGCCAAAATGGCCTATGACGCTTTATTACACACCGCTTCACTATTGCGCATTAGATATAAAGAAGCGGATCTATTCCTTCATGCAAATAAGGCAGGAACACTTCTATCTAAACTGGGTAAATCAACAGCGCCTCGTTCAAACATACCAGCTGTTAGGCTTGTCGATGGCTCCTTAAGTACCTCCTCTCTGGATATTAATCGAACCTTTGAGGCCTACTACAGGATGCTTTATTCCTCCAATGAAGTTAGATACAGTAGATACCTTTTTACACCAAGTAGACCTCCCCTGTCTCTCACAATCCCAACAAGACCTCCTAAACAGGGACATAGTGCAAGAGCATGTTGACAGGGCTGTTGGGGAACTTAAATTAGGCAAAGCCCCTGGCCCAGATTGACTCCCGCGGAATTCTATAAAATATTGAAAGAACAAATTACCTCCTATCTTACTATGGCTTTAAATGCCTCTTTCACTACACCAGAGATTTCCCGCCACTCTAACATTGCTCATATAATTGTTCTACACAAGGAAGGGAGGGATCCTTAGTCTCCAGCTTCATACAGACCGATCTCATTGTTAAGATATTGGCGGACAGACTTGCTTCCCTTCTCCCAACATTAATTTATCCAGTGCAAAAGGGATTTGTAAGGAATAGACATTCAGTCACTAGTGCCAGACATATAATCGCTGCCATTCATAAAGCAAAATCTGCTATCCATGTCCCTCATCTCCTCTTAAATTTAGACGTGGAAAAAGCATTCGATAATGTAAATTGGCAATACCTTCTATCTCTTCTCCGACACCAAAATTTTGGCTCACCCTTCATAGAATATATCACGACCATCTACTCCACCCCCAAAGCTTTCATAACGACCAACAATTTAAATTCCCCCCTCTTTGCCCTGGGCAAAGGCACCAGACAGTGATGCCCCCTATCCCCGCTCCTCTTTAACCTTGCTCTAGATCCCTTTCTGCGTCTCCTGCTAGATTCACCATTTTATCAGGGAATAATGGTGGGAGATAGAGAGATGAGGGTGACAGCGTTTGCAGATGATATGTTACTCTTTGTGGGGGCGGCGCTCACTACAATCTTACCATAATGTCCTATCTGCATCAATTTGAATTAATTTCTGGGCTCAGGGTGAATTTAGACAAATCCGAAGCTTTGTGGTTGTCGACTGGTAGACCTCCTGATAGTTTGCACTCCTGGCCTTTCCGTTGGAACCAAAACTATATTAAGTACTTAATAAGGGGGATTATATTCCCTACTGATTTAACTAGATTATATGAATTAAATATGCTCCCCATCATTGTTAAATCCTTGACTGATTTAAAATCCTGGGCTACTCTTCCACTCAATCTCATCGGAAGGATTAGCCTCATTAAAATGGTCATCTTTCCCAGATTCCTGTACAGCCTCAACATGTTACTGCTATTATTGTCACCAAGCGATATATGGAAAATACACAATTCGTTCTCTTGTTTTATATGGTGAGGGGGACGGCCCAGAATTAGCTTTCAAAAACTAACCCAACTGAAATCAAATGGTGGCCTAAACCCTCCTAATATTAAGCTATGCAACATAGCATGCCTTCTCCGGTTTGCGAAGGACTGGATTTCCCATACTGGTTATTTTACAGATTGGAGATGGGATCAGAATTTCTGCTCAGAATGGAGTTTATGCTATCTTTTACATGCTCCCACAAGGGACATTCCAGTCTCTTGTGGCTCTAACCCCCTTTTAATGACGACCATACAGGCCTGGCGCACTGCTCGGAAGTCGCTTTTTGGCAACTATAACTATTCGCTATTCTTACCCCTAACTGGTAACTGCAAGTTTCAAGGGCTAACCCCAGATCTCAGATTTGAGAATTGGAAGGCCAAAGGAATCAGGATATTAGCGGACATATAAAACTACACTACTGGAGATTGTCTTCCATTCATGGTCCTTAAAGCAAAGTATTCCTTGCCCCCTTCCCACTTATGGCCATATATGCAAGCAAAACACTATCTACAAGAGACTCTACGCAGTGTGCATTCCACTCAAAGGAACCATGTTTTAGAATTATTGCTCAATCCCTCATACTCGAGTAAGGTATTGATTTCGACATTATATAGGGAGATATTTCAACCCTTAGATTATTCTACACCCACAACAGGCCTTGCAAGATGGTCTCTTATCCACCAAAGGGACTCTCTTACTCCTTGCGATTTATTATATGCATATACTCGTAGGCTGAAAAACCTCCTGGTTCCATGACACCACACTCAAATTAGTCCACAGAGCATATATCTCTCCCAGTCAGCTATCCACCTTCACCCCTGCTTCACCATGTCATTGCTGCAAATTTAACCTGGTGTCGGCTGATCTCGATCTTACCTGCCCTAATCTCCTGGATTTTTGGAGGGCTGGGAGTCCTGTTATAGGCGACATATTAGATTGCAAACCTCTTATAACTATAACTGTTGACTTATTGTTGGGTATATATGACACATTAGGCATCAAGGGGAAACACATAATAAATCTCCTAGACCACCTGCTACTAATAGCAGTTAAGGCTATTCTGGATCACTGATTACAACCACTAGCTCCCTCCCTCCCATATTGGAGGAACAAGGTATCAAAGACGATGTTTTTAGAGTGGACTATGGTCTTACGTGATAAAGAAGGTCAAGGAGAAAAATTATTTGATGTATGGGAACCATATGTGTGGAACATGCCTGTTTTACTCTTGTGTATGATGTACTAAAATACAGTTTAAAAAAAAAAATATATATATATAGCAAACAGGTGCTAATGACCATCAATGTAATATGTAGGTTGGAACACAATCATTAACTGAAGCAAAAACAGCTATGTAGGAGGAATTAAACTGGATGATGAACAGCCAAACTCACTAAAAAGGAGAGTTTGCTTAAAACAGTTTAATCCCCCCCCCCAAAAAAAAACATTCACCATGGCAAGACTAAGCACAACAACAAGACAAGTGTCTGCTTTAAAGGGGTAGACAAGTGGTTTAGGGGTTGCCCAGGCTCCCTAGATTGCAACGATAACTGTTATGCCCCTATTTTAAGGTAAAGAATAAAGAATTTAAGAGTCTTGGAAGTGGTGGTATTACTTCCACAGAGCCCTGATATCAAGTCTGTCTGGGTTTACATGACAAGAGAGAAGCAACTATGGCTGTTTAAATCCACAGAAGAACCCTGGTTAGTTGCCCAAGATGTTTGGAAAAACCTACCTGATTTTTTTTGTTTGTTTTTTAAATTGTGTGCAAGTGTACCTAGAATAATTGATGCTGTTTTTTAATTCATCATCATTGATTTAGATTTTTTTCTGTTCACTCGCTTTGCTTTTTTTAATGATAAAAATGAACTACTAACATGTCTATTTTTTTTTTTTAAAGCATTCTTACTAAACAGCATTTTTCACACCTGCCTAAACTTTTTTCACAGTGCTGTATTTAGGGTCCTTTAGATGAATATAAGTTATTTATAAGGACATAAATAATAACTATAGGAAATCTGGTTGCTTTGATACAGCCTCCAATGACCCATCAAGGTGAAATCTGACCTGAATCTTTTTTTTTGTTGAAGTTACTACTCTCTGTGGACTATTTATATTGCTAGCGTTCATTGATGTTGTTTTATTGCATACGTATCACATGTACATGATTGACATTTTCTTCTTTTCTGTCTTTTTATTGGGATACTCCAGGAGCCATGGCTAACCATCTTATAACCAATGCTCTACTTCGTCCTCATGGCACTAACAATCCTTATAATACATTGCTCGGGGAATCAGCGGTCTATAACAACCCTTCTGTCAGCATGTACAACGCACAAGGTGTGCTGCAGTTTATCTTAATATTTTAAGTAGAACCCCCTCATTTTTATATATCACTTTTTAAATGTATGCTATAAACACCTCACACCACCTTTTTCATCTATTTTTTTACCCAGAAGCATTATGTACTTGTAGTCTTCATAAAGTGTTTCACTTGATTGCCATTTTTACTTATTGTCATTTTTCTAATTGTTATATGTTAAATTGCATTTTAAATACAGCATTTTTTTAGTCCTATTTTACAGGTGTGTTTCCTACAGATATTAAAGACAATTATATGCACTGATTGGCAGATTTTTTAAAATAAATTATTACTGTAGCTAAGCAAAAAATAGAGATTAGAAAAAATGATGGATATGATAAAAACACCACTATGTATATTGTAAAAAGAACCTAGGATTTGATAAACTGGGAACGTTGCATGTGGCATAAGTAGGAAAAGGAAGAAAATAGTCAAGGAAATAATCAACAGTACAGATAAACAAATAGAAAAGGAGAGTGAGGTAGTTACAATGATGTAGTGAAGGGATTAGTAAACGGTTTAAGCACTTTCTCATCCTTCATTGGTGGATTCTTACAGTTACACATTTTCTGTGAGGCAGACCAAATGTACCTGCAAACTTGCCAGCTTGTACTATCAAAATATGGGGAAAGTTTGCTTTTATAATAGGTATTCAAGAATAACTGAACAGTGGCATAGGGTACTCAGCCCCCTCTGGTTTGCTGCATTTCCAAATGGCATTAGAGTCTTAAATCCTCAGGAAACAGCTAGGATAATACAATAAGTAAAATATATGATTTAGCTTGAATTTTTTTTATTAACCACTATAAACCATAATTTTATTTTAAAAGTATTGTAATGTTTTCTTTTTTTAAATAAGTTCTAGATCTGCATATTAGTCACTGTATGGCTTAGTCTGAGCTACTAAACACCTTTACTCCTTATCAAACTCCCTTGTAGTAAATACTACAATGACTCAATCTTAATCACCCAACCTGATGTTCCAACTAATGAAAGTGAAAGAAGAAATTTATTTCATTAGCATTGTCATAAAGAATCTGCTCAATGTGGTGTTTGAGAAGGGAAAATTTTATACAAAGGATGACATCAATGACAAATATAGCATCCTGATCTACAAAAATGCTAACCTACTTTTCTGTATACATCACTATTTTATGCGCTATGCTATTTTTTTCCCATTGAATTTCCCTTATGGAATGGTTTCTTTTACCTCAATTTATTGAAATGTGGAATTTATTACATTCTCTTCTTTAATAACCACATGCCTAGAACTTAATGAAAAAGAATGTCCATGCACAACTTGTGACAAATAGTTGGAATGCTTCCATCCACTGACATACAGATTACAGGAGTTTGCAGAACACAATTACTAAAATTTACGCTTAACTATAAATGTATGATTTGGAAACACAGGCACATTATGATCATTTGAAACAATGTTTTATCCTCGCTAAAATGTATGTTCACTCGTCTACTGTCATATTTCCTTAATGTGTTTTAGGCTTAAAACTAATTATAAACTAAAAGTAAAGTGAGACAAATGCAGTTAAGTAAAACAATGGTACTATTTTTAGGTGATGGTGACTGATTTCATGTTTAATTTATGTATGTTTAGAATACATGTTTTATAGCCACTCCAACACATTATATTTGCCTATAGCAATAATAATTTTTTTCTCTTTAAGTGCAAACATCTCACAGTTTGGATACTTATCCAAGAACTTCACCAAAGTATTTACAAAATGTACAGAATACATTGCCATCTTCAGAATTAGAAGTCCCCGCATGGTAGCAGGAGCCTCATTTTTCCTGTTGCAACCAAGGAAAATTTAGTCTGCCTCTACCCACAGCTGGACACCATATGGACTGCTTGGGCTGTTTTCTTGCCAGTGATTTACACAGACACACATACACTCACCTATCTGATCCTAAATGTGGACAAAAGTGAGATTAATCAGTTTAGAATGTGCAATATCTCTCCACATTTTATTGTATAGGTTACATAAAAATGTTGCAGACAGCTGTTGCAGATACATTTTCTGGATGACTTATGGAAAAAAATAACAATGCTGCTCCATCCAACAAACAAGTGAAATACATGATGCTATTTAAGGCTTTCTTTGGAAAAGTACTGGGCATATATGAAGAAAACGCTTTTTTTGCAAAGTTAAGATGACATCGCAAAGTCAATTGCTGGTCAAAGAACATCTGCCTCTTCATCCATTGGAAAGAAAACAGGTTATCATCTTTGTTCTAGACTTTTAACATATTGGAGTCACAATGTGAAAATATAAACTTTATTACTCAAATAAAAAAAAAATTCTTAGTTTGAGTCTTTATTTCCCTTAATTTTGAGCTTCAATGCTGGAGAAGTACTATTTGACACATGTCCATGTTTTGTTTTGTTTTTTAGTTAAAACTGATGGTAGGCTGGCCCTACCTTAAAGATGATTTAGCAAACAATGTGCCCACATCCCATGTGTTGGCAAGTGCCATAGCAACTGTTTCCTAGTGCATTATAAGTTGCCTGTTGACAATCACATTGAGCACACAGGTACCCACCTTACCTTTTTGTCCATGTTTTGTAATATCTGTCATATATGTGTTCCAGATGCAGACATTTTGAGTTAGTGGGGTACTTAGTACAGAGTTATATTAAATGTCAGTTATTTCAAAGCACTATTTTTGCTTTGAGTTGCTGTTAAATGAAAGAAGTAGGTGACCTGTCTCATGTGTGGGATAAAAATGCGATATATATATATATATATATATATTAGATAGATAGAATGTGTCCAATAACAGGGATACAATGAACATAATGTTATTAATGTATAAAAAACTTTAACAATACAGTAACAAATATTATGAGACAAGGTTTTTTTTATGTCCTGAATTGACAGGAAACTTTTACCAGCAAGCTTTTAAATTTGTTCATTTATCTAGTTCAAACAGATACCCAGCCCAAACAGTGTATTATTGATTAAGCTGTTCATGGCTTAATTCAAATGCTTATATAATTAATGGCAGCCTTTCCAAGGAGGAGCTATTGCTTATTCATTCTCGTTTACACACAAAAGATTTTTGCAATGCTTTAATACGTTAGTATAAGCTCCACAATTGTGTTTGTTACTAGTTACAGAGTTTATTACACAAATCCTGTTGCATGTGTCTGATGTCAATGACACAATTAAATGATCTCCAGCAGCACTTCAGTATTAGAATTACATTTGAGAACAGAGTAAAACACTAAATATCTTTTGGGTGTATACGTTGTAAGAGTTTGCATTTTCTAATAAAGATCACAGATTATTCTTTACATTTTGATTTTATAAATTGAGTTTTTTTGTGTAAAACATAGACACAGATGTTAGTAAATCCTTCTCAAGTACAAAAAAATCACCCTGTGATTGAGCAGATAGCCAAAAGGCTGGTTTTACACCTGTACAAATTTTCAGGGGCTGGTCTGGAGACAGCATCCAGACATTTTACAATTTTTATATCTGTTTGCATTTTAGCTGTAAGTATTAGCACTAAAGAAGATGCTTTTTCATGTTTTTTTCAATTTCCAAAGACTGAGCTGACTTTTTGTTAAAGGATGTAAAAGGGCAAACCAGGTCTTTCTTGCACCTATTTTTTCCTTTTTCTACTGCAAAACCCTTTCTCCTCAGATCCTGGACATTGCCCTTAAACACCTGCATGAGCAAGAGGCCTGCTTAAAGCAGCCAACATAAGAGGGGCACAAAAGAGGCATGAGATAGAACTTTCATGGCTGAGATGAATGGTATTTTCACTGTGCAGCAGTGTTTCCAGTTACTATGGAGAGCACAGACCATATGTGGGAGGAAAATGGGTTCCTTAATATATTCCTGAAGAGATTGTTTGTAGTCAGTAACAAGAAAATACTTAATGGCGAGAAGCACTGTGAATAGATTTCTTATTTTCCTTTACACTATAAACTGATTAAAAATCCTTGCTAACTTCAAGCAATGACCAAGAATGACCTAGAACTCGATGACATAACAATCCTATGGCAGTTTTTGCAAATACCTTACCCCAATGTCAGAGAGATTAAAACAACTTGAGCAGCTAAAACAACACAAATTGGAGATATTTCCACCAACAGGAATGTGCAGAATATCCAACATCTATCACATGAAAATACTATATCTAGATGGGTTAAAGGAAGGTTTTAATTATTCTTCGTTCGTTTAATTAATTCAGTTATTAATTTTGTTATTTTCTTTTCTGATTAATTCAACTTATTTAATAATGTTATTATTATTATGAATTTATAGTTGATTTACATTGGGTTAATTACGTGGTTAATTAGTTCTGTATCATTGAGATTTTGTGTTGGTGTGTGCTTTTTTCTTAGTTACGGCTTTAATACCGTTGTCTATAATGGGTTATAATGTAACAGACTTGGTGTGTGTTTTGATACATTCACCTTTATTGGGTCATAGGAGTGTACCGATATATGATTAGACAACAGGGGCAAGCCTACATTCTGAGACTATCCAGTATCCCCTTACATAGTTATATAGGCTGAAAAAAGACATGCGTCCATCAAGTTCAGCCTTTCCTATATCTGTTAATTTGTTGCTGTTGATCCAAAAGAAGGCAAAAAAAACAATTTTTGCACTAACTAGGGAAAAAATTCCTTCTTGACCCCAAAATGGCAGTCAGATTTCTCCTTGGATGAATAAGCTGTTTCCCCATAATTAAAGATTATACCCCCTTCTGTGACATAATCCGCTCCTTTTCAAGTTTCCCCAATTCTTTGGAGTGCTCGATCACATATATATATATATATATATGTGATCGAGCACTCCAAAGAATTGGGGAAACTTGAAAAGGAGTGGATTTTGGCTTTACAAACACTCACTTCTAAAGGCTGACATGCAGAATTTGAGTTATAAAAGTTTTTCAAAGGCAATGTCTTGTTATATATAGGGGAGGGATTTCCATGCCTTTTGCATTGTGGTTTTTCATTAAAGTTTAGATCATTACATGCAATTGAGCATATGTTGTATTAATAACATTTTTATATGTTTGTATATGTTTTTTAAAAACATTTTTATATTTATATACCATATTTGCTCGATAATAAGACAAGGTTTTTTTCAGAGCAAATGCTCTGAAAAATATCCCTCGTCTTATATTCAAGGTCATCTTCTAATCAGACCTCAAATATTGGTCTGATTACACGACTAAGATCCAGATCCCCTTCAACGCTGCAGGGGACCCGGATCCTCCTCTCTGGCAGCCTCTGCTTCTGCAGGCACTTCATACCTTCCGGTGCTCCACCATAGAAGCCCCAGTGGAAATGCCGACAGCAGCAGAGGTTGTCTGTGTGCATCCCGCAGCCGGTGAACGTTTGTGGGATGTGCATTGACAACCTCCGCTGCTGCCGGAACATCTACCGGGCTTCTATGGTGGAGCAACGGAAGGTCATGTGATGCCGGCGCTTTTATAATGAGAAGATGACATCATCGTAATGCAGCAGTGGTTATGGCGGACAGCGATTCGATTGACATTATAGAGGGATATGAATATTCGGGATATCACAGTGACGAGTGATGCCTTAACAAGCCCAGCTGAAGGGTGAAACGTGTAGTATGTGGAGGAGCAGAGCTGATCTGGATTTATTTGTTATTATTTGTTCATTTTAATTTATTTGTTTTTTATTGCTTTTTATTTATTTATTTATTCATTTATTGGAATGTGAATTTGCAGTCCTATGGGAGCATTATCTAGCATTTTAATGTAAGATATTCATATATTCTAAAATGAATATATTTGTTATTGATTAACCCTTCTCTGCCTCCACTGAATACACATACATCTTGAGGAATTGGATCTATAAAAGGAAGAGCACAGTTACCCTAAGGGTCTCAATTCCACACGGATTATATGAGCAGTAGACTGCTCAACAAAGAGTCAGTTGCCATTGCCCTCATTTAATTAAGAAAATATTTATGCTGACTATATTACACTATATTTTGTTTTTAATGTATATATATATGGAGTTTAACATTTGGAATTTGTAAGGTGCCATTTTTTATTATTTAATACTTGGGTGTAAGAAGCGCACTATCCCAAATTGGTTTAATATATTTATATACTTCCTTGTATAATGTGTCTGGTAGGGCCTTCTCCCTGTTTACCTGCATGAATTGGAAAGGCCGTCTAGCTATATTTTGGTGACTTGTGGTGTAGCAAGTTTGTATACAATCATGTAAATCATAATAAAGGGTGTGAAGCAGTCCAAAGTATTTTGGAGAGTGACTCTCCATTCCAACAAGAACAAATAAATGTTAGCATTGATGGTATTAGGTTTGTTCTTGAACATAACTACTTTTGGTTTCAAGATGATTTTTATCTTCAAACACAGTGTACTATGGGGACAAAATTGATATACTACCTAGTGAAATACTATTATACCAAAAAATTGTGTAAAAAATATGATTATAAATGATGCTGCAAACACTTATAATACAAAAGAATCCTATCACACCTTCCACATACATAACACAATACTATAAATGCTGTGGTGTGTATACAAATCTCAAGATCAAAAACAGGGAAACTCCTGCAAACGTGTACACCTTTAACAAAAAGAGTTCTACACTTGCTTTTTTATGTATTGGATCTATAATAAATTTGTAGTATTTCTAATAAAGTACAGTATGTTTAAACAATCAAAAAGAGGTCCTGAAAGTGCTTAGGTGCTTACCCATTATCCTCCTCCACTTCCCCTACGCCGTTTCGATTATCCTTTTTCAAGGGGGTTGCTAATATTGCCTTGCTACATACTTTTGATTGTTTAAACAATACAATCAATGAGTGCAGTTTATAGAAAATTATAATGAACAACTGTGGTATAATTAAGCACTTTACAATTGAGATACTGGTTGTATGCACTTGAGGCACTTTATATGCAGCTTTAACCTCTCCATATGCTCTGATTTAATACTCTTGAAACCTCTGTTGTATAGATAATATAATATTGTATATGTTTTTATATATTTTCTTTATGTAATAAAATAATATATTTTATAAAAAAGCAAGGGCTTGTGTAGAACTCTTTTTGTTAAAGGTGTACATGCAAACACTTATAGTATAACCCCAAAATACCCTTAATAATCATAAAAAGATAATAAAGTGTTGCGCCTGAAATTAATACATATGAAAGTGACAATTAATTATTACACCAAAGAAAGTGTAGTAAAAATAAAAAATAATACTTTATATTAGCTTTCCAATCTCCGTCCGTTGTATCAAAATCATGTGTCAATATGTTAAGACAAAAAAGAAACAAAAGATCATAGTGCTTTCCACAAATACATATGAATCAGGCGTATCCCCTATGGGATGTTTCACTCACATGGAAATGAGCAATGAGTTTGCTCTGACTTTTTCTGATTAATTTGGAAGGTTCTCTCTGGGTCCCTTCTTCGAGCGTTTTAGCCGTCCACACAACAAGAACACGGATCAAGCAGTATAGAATAGAGAGGCAGGGAGGTGAGATATAAATGCGTATTTAATGTTTAAAAAAGATGCAGCATGCTTACGTTTAAAAACAGTCTCTCGCGTATCTGATTCTCTCCGTTTTCCTCCGAAACGGGCGGCTTGCAGGTATAACGTGATGACGATTCAACACGCAAACACGTTTCGCCCAATCACGCTTCTTTAGTGACGTGTTGGTTTGTTCTCTCCTCCCTCCTTAAGTACTTGATTCCGTGTATTCGTGTTAATTGTCTCCCGTTACATTGTATCAAGTTAATTTAGATTAAGTAACACTAGTACACATAGCGATCCGATACAAAATAGAATGAATTAATCAATCAATTAAGGGTGTGTTGTATGTTAATACAGGATATATAGTATAGGATTAATTTCAGTTTGCCAACATATTTAGTATTTATATATTCTTTCTTAAATGTATAGAATTTTGACAATCATAAAGTGTGTTTTATATAGATTTATAACTTCTTTAAACTTTAATTCCATAATAAATAATAAATAGAAATAGAATTAATTAAGTATATATATGAATATAAATAGATAAATATCTATAATATACAATACATACATATAAAAATATAAAAAAATAAATAAGCTTATTTATGCTTATTTATTTTTTATATTATGCTTATTTATTTTTTATATTTTTTTATATAACGCTCGAAGAAGGGACCCAGAGAGAACCTTCCAAATTAATCTGATAAACGAAAACGGAGCCGGAACTCTTTTGCCATACACTTGAAAAAGTCAGAGCAAACTCATTGCTCATTTCCATGTGAGTGAAACATCACATAGGGGATACACCTGATTCATATGTATTTGTGGAAAGCACTATGATCTTTTGTTTCTTTTTTGTCTTAACGTATTGTGCGGAAAGCCTACGCACAGGTTGAGCCCTGGTGGATGTATGTGATCTGGTTTGCCCAGTGCCACAAATGGATGTGTTATTAAAAAGACGTTTAATTATTACAATTTCATTATACTGGCTGGTTATTAGCATTCTGCCCAAAACTGCCTTGTAAAATATTCCTTTAGCCTTGGTAGCACCCTAATACTTATTTGAATATCATTGTTATTTAGTTGTCTCAGCTTCTGTTCATTAACATGATGAGCAAGGTGTGAACTACTGCTACTGGGGTACTCATTTGCTGGCTAGAAAGAAAGTTTAATGGGACCTAGTGCTAGACATTTCATGGAAGGATATCTTTTGCCCCTATGGACATTTTGCCTATACATGGTTAGACCAAATGTTTTACTTGTGTATTCTGGGTTTTATGCAAAGAAACAAACAAAAAAAACAATTCTCCTCAAGCTAGTAGTTCACATTAGGGGATCATTTGCTAATTTCATTCCCAAGGGCCCAGGATCCTCTGCTGATGCATCAGGGTGGGCTGCCGCCACAGCCACCGTCGTGTTTTTCAACTTATTATCTCCACAGGGTCCGGCAGGTGTCGGGTGTGGCTCATCAGTCACTCCTATTTATATTGGGCTCACAGGCGAGCGTAAGTTCGCCCTTAAGAGTTCTGTCTCGGCCTTCCCACCTGTTCCAGAGATGGTTCAGGACCTGGGGCTTGCATTGGGTACAGCTACTGCCAGAACTTGTCCAGCTGTCATATCTCCTCGGCGCTCTGGATATAGTGGTAAATCATTTGGAGGAGAGAGTCAGTCTGGGCTGCTGACCAGTTTGGGGGATTAAATTAAGGAGGATCTGGCTTGTTCGATGATTCTGTTCCCCGAGGTCTGCTTAGTGCGGTCGGAGGTGGTCTCATGTAATTATTGGAAGTGGTGTATGTGACTAGGAGCTGTTGGTGCATTGCAGGGTTACATAAAAATAAAGTGGGTGTCTAAATTTTTTTGGGGATTGTAGGCTGTCAGTCCATCATGGAATCTTTGAGACGAATGGAGTGGTTTATTTTTGAAGCGATGGGGTACACCGGATTGATGTGGGCCTCATTCGGTTTAGTCTAGTGTTGCAGGGTGTTTTGGATCAGGCCATGGCACTCGTGGTGGGGTGCTCCTGCTGATTTAAGGCATAAAACAGCAGGGCTGGTGGCGGGGGTGTCCTTTGGGGTGGTTCAGGAGTTGATGATGCTATCCCTCCCTTAGCCTCTGGTAATGGTACTGGATAATGGCCGTGCTCACTGAGCTAAAAGCCGGCTAGTGGTTGGCACTAATTGGAGGTGAGGCCAGGATTGGAGGCTGATTGGTTGGTGGATGAGGGGGAGGGGTTGCACCCGAATACTTCTTTAATGTCATTGTTAATGATGGTTGGCAAGGACGAGCTATTCAGGGTTATTATATATTAATACGGTTTATGTTACAGTGAACAAAATGTTATCGGTGAATTAATAAACACTGTGGCCTGTTTTCTCCATAGAATTTGTGTGTCAATGTTATTTAAGGATTGGTTGGCATTTTTGGTTTCGTCAGAGTCTCTATATACTGTACCCACTACCTTCACACAAGTAAACAATTAGCTAATAAAGATAATTTTTGATTAGCACCAATTTTTTTTTAAAATGTGATTACTGTTTAGCCTGTAGAACAGTGAATAACGGAAATCATAAGGTTATTGAGTTTAAGTCGAATGCTGCAGACTCATCAGAAAACAAAACACCTGCCATTCTCAGAATGTTATATATCTACTATGCTGTCCCTGTCAGGGCTCGGGTAAGTAGGTCGCTTAGGAGCCCAGTTGCATAGAATACCAGAGGCTCCCATGATGCATACTGATAGGTAGGAAGGTACAGACAAGCAAAAAAGAAACACATCAAAGGCTGGATATTATTTTGAGACAGTCTGTATTGCAGTAAGCTGACCAGACAGGTAAGTGGAACACAGGACTGGTCTTGACTGGCAATATGGCCCTTGGGCAGGGCACGAGGCTGGAAAGCACACATGGCACACATAGTCAGGGCACACAAGCCGGGTCAGGACCAGAAAGACGAATCAATGCCGAATCAGAATGCAGGAGTCATAACAAGCCAGGTCAAAACCAGGAGATTACAAATAAGAGCCAAATCAGGAGCCAGGAGCAAGGAGCAAGGTCAGGACAAGCCAGGTCAAAATGGGTAGAATCCAGCAGAGACCAGCACAGAGTCACAAAGCAGAGAAAAGCTGAATACAATACAATGCAAAGATCTGAAATGATGGATCCAACAGGCATTTAAAGGGGAAGGTTGCACCAGGGGGGTACCTAAGTGTATTTCGCACCTGTGGCAGATCATGTGTGGCACCCCCTAACAAAAAAATAATTTATAAACTGTATGTCAACTGGAAAAAACTGCCCCTGCCACCGCTGCCCTTAAAATAGCCTGCCCGTGCCACCGCTGCAGCCTGTCTCTGCCAACTCTGCTCCTTAAACAGCCTGCCTGTCCCTTTTCTGCCCACCCTAAACACTTACTCCATTCACCCACCCATTCACTCTCCTGCACCCCCTTACCTCTCTTGCAGATTTCAGTTGAAAAATTGAACCCTAGCATGCAATCATTCCCTCCGTTCCCACACCAAAAAAGAATATTTGCCACACTGTAGATTAGGGGAAGCCTGTGAGTGTGTCACGTCCTTCCCAGGCTGCGGAGCTGCATATCTGTCTTGTTTCAGTTTCCCTGTTTTGCTTCGATCCATTCCTGGATTTCCTTTTGCTCTGTTCTGATCTTCCATTCCTTGATTCTGCTTCAGCTCTTTGCTTCAGCTCTGTTTCCTTTATAAGGTGTGCCCCACCTGTGTATTCTGTCTGTCTCAGTCTACGGTATGTCTCAGTGCTATGTGTTTTGATTACATGTTTGGTTTGTTTCGTACCACTGTCAGCAGGGATTAGCGTTAGGACCCACCGTCACTGGAGTACTTTGGCGTAGTGGTGGGCTAAGCATACTATGGCCATATCATGTGACGGAATCTCCAATTGTTATCAAACAGTCTTAGGCTAGTTTCTGTATTCATGTTTGTTTGTCTCTTATGTACCTTTGCCCTTCTTCCTTGTATCATCTGAGGATTCTGGTTCCTCTCTCCTCTCCCTTTGTCCTAGTCAATATGGCCTATCCTTGCTTAAAGGAGAAGCGTCCGAGGATTCCGGCTCCTCACTCCTTCCCCTGTGTTCCTTGCCTTGTTCCCTGTCCTTTGTTGTGCCCTGTATCATGTATATCTTGTCTAGTAATGTTTATTCCTTGTCTGGTTCACTGTAGTGCCCTGTAACATGTATGTCTTGTCTGGTTATGTTTCGTGCCTGGTCTCCCTGTCCCTTGCTTGTTATGTTTCTGCTATATCCTTTGCTTAGCTTCCATATGTCACGGCTAGAGGACCAGCAGTGCAGGAACTTGGTATCATCCACCGGTACAGGAGCAGAGCAGTATACTGGTAGCAGCAGGCAAAAGAGTAGTCGTTACACGGACTCCAAGTCAGGAGTAGGCGAGGACAGGATAATCAAAAACAAGCCGGGTCAAACACAGGAGATAGACAGGAACGTCAAAAACAAGCCAAGGTCAGAAGCCAAAATCACAAGGTATTTAATAAGCACAGCCAACACGCACAAGGCACTATCACAGGCAATGAGCTAATGCAACAGCCAGGTTTAAATAGACATACTAATTGCATTTCCCGCCCAGCATGAAACGGAGGCTTGGAACGCACAATAAGAGGCCGCATGGTGGCGCGCGTGTACACAGAACCAGAGTCCATGCAGTCTGTGTTCAGGAAACCTGCCAGTGGCTACAGGCGTCGAGGGGTTTCAGAAGAACGGCGGTTGGGACAGACAGAAGGTAAGTACCCCGCAGTTACACCATACTCCCAGCCTGCAGCATCCTGCATATGAGTCTTGTGTGATGTCTCATGCCTGTTCCAGGGTGCCTGCAGGATTTGACTTTGTTCTGGACTACAGCCGCTGCTATATCAGAGCACTGGTGTTTGGCTGCATATCCCTAGATACTCAACACCTGGGTGAGTGTGGTCGCCCTGCAACCAGGCCCTGTTCAACTCCACTATTGCACCGTAACTCCTGCACACAATCTTTGGGCGCGCTGGGTCATTTAGTCATCTGTTTGGACCCAGTCTGTGACAGAGTGTCAGTGCAGTCTTCCTTCCTTCTGACCCTACTGTGACATTGAGAGGTCCTCTCATTCACTAAGCCATACCTCTTTTACTTACTCCCTGTAGTTCAGGTATAGATCAAATAAACAACACATGAAACGGCAAAAACATATACAGGTGACCGCGCCCCTCACACCAAGTGAGTATAAATAATGCAAATAATACCAATTCAATGTAGCTTCAAGGAAATCCGAGCAGTATGTAACATTCAATCATAAAACAAAGAGAAAAGAAAAAAACATCATAGTGTAGTTCATCAAAATAATTGTGTATATATATCTAACAGGCAAATTGGACCCTTACGTTTGGTGGGGCTTATTCAAGCCCATAAACCGCGTAGGGGGGTGAGCGGGAGGGATTGTTCGTCTCCCGAATGGATTTCACTCTCCACCGTGGAATTATTCAAAACTTCATGATCTCGGAAAGAGAGCGAAAAATCGAGGTAACTACTCCCAAATTCTTCAAAGCACAGATCCAGATGCGAGGGTGAGATAAAGATGAATACTTTAATATATAAAATAAATAAATAATCGGACTAGCGGCAGTTTTCAAAATCACGGCGTCCCGCGTTCATCCACTGCTGCACAACCGAATGTATATCCGCAAATAAAAGTCACGTCCTCCTCCTCCTCTGTCGCAACGTGCAACGTACGACGCGTTTCATGCTATACTTCCTCAGATACGTTGGTAGATCCCTTTCTGTGCTCCTTTATATCAGTCTTTAATTAATTCGATCAGTGGTAAATTGTCCACATAGATTTGTCAATTGTCCATAATTGGGTTCTTCATTATAATTAAAGTATATGCATTTAATAAATTAATTAAACAAGATCACAATATAGAATCATATTAAAATAGTCCTTAGATATATTTAAAACAATCCTTAATTATATTTGAAACAGTTCTTAATTGTATTTTAGAATGTAGGTCTTTATCATTAATACTATAAGGGAATAAATTACCGTATTTGCTCGATTATAAGACGAGGTTTTTTCAGAGCAAATGCTCTGAAAAATACCTCTCGTCTTATAATCGGGGTCATCTTATAATCAGACCTCAAATAGGTCTGACTATGAGACGACTAAGATCCAGATCCCCCGCGGCTGCCGGTGCCGCACCGGTGCGGGGAACTCTGATCTCTGACAGTTGGGGAAGGTCTGCGCGATGGACGCAGACAACCCCCGCTGCTAGCCACGCCTCCTTCCGGCTGCAGCGTAAGTGCGTGGGATCTACACGCTGCCCCGGCTACATGACGGAAGGGAAGTCAGAAGCACCGGTAAGTTGGGGGGGGAGTTATAAATGGGGGGCATAAGGCATTTCTGGAGGCAGAGTGCTCTGTGAAATGCCTTTTAACCCCCTTAATGCCACTCTGCCTCCAGAAATGCCTTTTTAACCCTCTATACGCCACTCTGCCTCCTGAATGCCTTAAACCTCCCTATATGCCACTCTTCCCCATAATATGCCTTTTAACCCTCTAAATGCCAGAGTGGCATATAGGGGTATAAGGCATTTCTGGAGGCAGAGTGGCACATAGGGGGTCAAAAGGCATATCATGGGGCACAGTGGCATTTAGAGGGTTAAAAGGCATATCATGGGGCACAGTGGCATATAGGGGGTATAAGGCATTTCTGGGGCAGATGTGCATAACTGGGGGGCAGGTTGGAAAATAGAAGGAAATAAAACCAAAATATTTTTCTCAATCATAGCTTTTATTAAAAAAAAATAGTTTAGATGAATTAACATTTACTGGTAAAACTTTTTTCCTATAGGGTCGTCTTATATTCAGGCTTTTTCTTTTTTTCCTAAATTAATATTCAGATTTGGGGGGTCATCTTATAATCGAGCAAATACGGTAGTTAATATACATTATCATAAGTAGTAAATCTGTAAGATAACAACTATATAATAGATCATATGTAAATATACAGGATAAGAATATAAATAAATAAATATTCACGTCATTCGCATATGTGGTATAAAATTATTATCACCATCCACATTAATTGATCATGTGGTTAGGGGGCTATTTAAACATCTTGCCTTAAAAATACATTGTCTCCTGAAATGGATTTATAAAAATATAGTAAGAATTTGATAGAAAAGTACTAATATACCGATTAAAAAGCCTCAGAATCATTTGTATTTATACACTAGATAAAATAATTTATATAAAATACATTATAAAATATATATAAAACCAAAGTATTAATATTTATATAGATCATAATAAATAATAAAAAAAAATAATAATAATAATTTAGAGAAAATGACAAAGTTCTGTCACGCTACCGGCAGAGAGATCCTCCGGGTCCCCCGGCCGGCAACGGCAACCGCCGCGAGGTAGGGGGAGACCCCCCGCTTCGGTCCGGCAGCCGCAGCTGCCGCAAAGAAGAGGGAGACCCCCTGCTTCTGATTGGCAGCAGCAGCCGCCGCAAGGTAGAGGAAGACCCCCTGCCCCAGCACGGCAACCTCGGCCACCGCGCAGAAGGGGGAGACCCCCCGCTTCTGCACAGCAGACGCAGCCGCCGCGGAGAAGGGGGAGACCCCCCGCTTCTGCACAACAGACGCAGCCGCCGCGGAGAAGGGGGAGACCCCCCGCTTCTGCACAGCGGAGGCAGCCGCTGCAGCTTGAAGGAGGACTTACCTCATCCACGCCGCGTTCCCAGCAGCTTCAGCCGGAGCACAGGTCCAGCTCTGGTGTCCGGACACGTTCTTCTTCACGCCACCTAGTGGCGCCAGCGGAAACTACATCGACTTATATTGGGAGATTACGTGAACGCCATTCACAAGATGGCCGCGCAGGAAGTGACGTATCGGCAGTTTGAATATTTGGCGGGAGATCCCTAATTAGTACCATAACTCCTGGGACTATTTAAGAGACGCTCTAACACTCTGACCTTGCCTTCTGATGGTCGTGCCTATCTCGGTAGTGCCTTCCCAGTACGCGTTATTTCCTGCTTGTTCCTGTTATTGACCTCGGCTTGCTCCTCGACTATTCTGATCTCTGGTATCCTGACCTCAGCTTGCTCCTCGACTATCCTGATCTCTGGTATCCTGACCTCAGCTTGCTCCTCGATTATCCTGCTCTCCGGTATCCTGACCTCGGCTCTCTGGACCATCCTTTGCCAGTCCTACCTAAATACGGTGTCTCCTCTGTACGCTGTGTCGTGACAAGTTCAAAGTCATTATTCAATCCATTATTCAGCCTTACCTAACTGGTCTAAAAGGTTGCCCCCTCTCCAAAAGCTATTTATTCTTGCAATTCCTAAGAATTCGAGACATTTTGCATCTTTATTATGATGTGTTAAAAAATGTAAGGGTACACTATGGTTTAATGCTCCTTTTTTAATGTTTCTCATGTGTTCTTCTATTCGGATGTGTAATTGTCTCGTAGTGTGTCCTACATACTGTAGTCAGCAAGGACATGTTAGCATATAGATCACATTTTTTGAATGGCAAGTTAATTGTTGTTTGATGCAGTACTGTTTCTTTGTTACAAATGAAGAGAAAACCTTAACTTTGTTTCTGCTGCTTTCTTTGATGGTTCACATGCTAGACAGCGACCACATTTCTGAAAGGCATTGTCTCCCTCCTGTATTTTTTTAGGAACCGTCACAGTCCCAAAATGCAGGAACCCCAAATCTGTTTCCGAGCTCCACAGTCTTTAGAGTCACTTATGATTTGGAGAACGTGGCCCTTACCAGGGCCCATAGTCTGTAGGAAGGAGGCTGGCACTCCAGGAGCCCATGGCACGGAGGCTTCCGAGACATTTCTCCCCCTTTGCAAAGAGACTAACACAGGAGGAGACCCCAGACGGGTTGACTCTGAAGTTAGTCAGTCCATCCCTTCCCAACTGGTCCCCTAGCCCAATTGCCCATATAAGTGCAGTGCTCACCCGGCCAAACTCTGTCTCTCCCAATGAACATACCAGCCACTGGAGAGAAGTGCCGACTGCCCCTTCTCCCTGGATGTCAGGGTCCGCATATCAGAACACACCACAGCGACTCACCAGAGTACCCGCGGGTACCGGGTACCGGGTCCAGCGCTGCGTACCCGCTACCTCGCCATGGCATCAGTCTCCTCCTTCCTCCCAGTGGCCAATACTAACAAAACTTTATTGTTCCCACACAGGGAATGCAGAGTGCATGCTCGGATGACGTCCCGCCCTGAGAAGCGGGATGTACCAGAGCGGCAAGTTTAAAACCGAGCTTTGCTCAGTGCTCAGCTATTGTGCTTACCCTACGTATTGCCTGAGTGTTCCTGATTTCCTTTTACTGTGTACCAGAACCGGCTTTCCTTGACTCTTCTATATTCCCTGACCCTCCGTGTACCAGACCCGGCTTGCCCTGACTTCTCCTTGTGTTCCTCCTTGGCCTTGGCAACTATTCGGCTCCTGCATCTGTGTACCGACTTCTGGCTTTCTCCTTCGACCACGTTTTTGGGGCTGATCACCTAAGTACCGTGCCTGTTTCTCCTGCATACTGGTCTCCGCTCCTCTCCTGACGCTACTGACCATTCCTGACTAACTGAGCCAGATGGAGTCCGCAGGAGTAACAGATACTATCGCTGCACGGACTCAACAGGTAGCAGCTATTAACCAAACCCTCCAGGAACTTCAGACCAACCAGAACCACTTGAGACAGGAGATGCACCAACTTGAGCTGCAACTTCAACAAAACCCTGCACCAGCTCAAGCAGCTCCAGCTCCAGCTTCCTGAACGCTTTACAGTACCAAGTATCGTGCATTTATCACCGCCTGCCAGATCCTTTTTACGCTAAAACCCAGAACTTACCCCACTGATTACATACGGGTCCATACCGTCATTGCCCTCCTATCTGATGAACCCCAGGCATGGGTCCACAATCTCATCCACTCCCGCAGCCCTCTTTTGGACTCTTGGTCATCATTTCGCCAAGCGTTCGACACTCTCTATGATGATCCCTTCCGTACCTCCTCTGCTACTACCTCTCTGAGAACACTCAAACAAGGGAAACGGCAAGTTGAGGATTATATCACGGAATTCCAGCTGTCAGGCTCATCATATTGCAGCCCTTAACTGGATGTTGGAGTCCAGAGCGCAGGAGTGTAAGAACACAGTGATTGAAACAAACTTCACAAATGACACAAGCAGAATGTTTGGTTATAGGTTATATTACAAAAGCAAAGCAAGACATCTCACCAGAAGCAGCAGAGTAGGAGGCATATCATGCATACAGACTGCTGGGGAGTATGAGAGTAGAAAAGTCCAGGTAAGTATTCAAAAGGGTCTGGGACAGGTAGCAAGCAAAAAAGGGGAAATCCAGTAGGCAGTCCGGGAGAAAGAGGTAATAGGCAGGCAGGTAAATCCAACAGGCAGATCCAATGTCTGGCATGAACTATGGCTCCAAAGAACTTAATGAACTCACACCTCTGTTACTGAGAGGCAGGGATATAAAGCCTGTTCATTAGATCAGGTGTGAGTGGTCTAGGCTTCAGGTGAGGGAGGCAGGGTAATAGCAAAACCAAACACAGCTGAACAGAAATACACAGCACATTAATTATATACATAGCAAGACATGCACACATGGTACAAGATGCCACAAAGGACAGGGAACAAGGCAAGGAACACAGGGGATGGGGTGAGGAGCTGAGATCCTCAGATGTATAAGGGAAAGAGGGCAAAGATACATAAAATACAGACACAAATAAACACAGCAAGCTGTGGAGAGGAGTTCAACTCCAGGCAGACCTCTTAAAGCGGCGGCCATGCCCGGCAGTTTCCAGGGCTGGGGCTGAACCCTGACACCGGCGTTTGGCTCTCGACTCCGTGAGAGACGTAAAGAACGGTTGTCCACCACTCCTTCCTGGACACCGATCAGATCCTCTTCAGCTTCCCTGCCCTCTCTACCACAAGAGGAACCAATGCAGATTGGGATTGTTCAAGGCCCCTTATCCGCAGCTGTAGAGTCTGCCAAGGGTAAGCGACCTATAGCACACCTGCACATCCGCTCTGATCCTATGTTAAGTACTTCATCTCACCTATCCCTCTCCGTGTCTTTGCAGTGGCGGAAGGGCCCCGCTAACCTCTCAGCGATGATTGACTCTAGAGCAAGCGGCAACTTTATTGATCAAAAGTATGTACCGTACCTCTCCATCCCAACACCTGCTCGTGGATGGTAGCCCCCTGAAGACCGGGCCTATCATCCAAGAGACCTGCATCCTGCACCTCAAAATCGACGACAAACATGTGGAGACTCTCCGCTTTGACGTTGTTCCATCTCCCATCTCTCCGCTTATTCTCGGTCTTCCGTGACTGCACCTACACAATCCCTTCATCAACTGGGAGACGGGGATTTTTCGGTTCGCCTCACGTCATTGTAACCAGAACTGCTTACAGCTTACTACCGTTTTACCCGACCAATACAGACAGTATGCTGACGTCTTTGAGAAGAAGGCCACCGAGTAACTCCCACCTTCCAGGCCGTACGACTGCCCTATTGAACTATATCCTGGGGAATCCATTCCGTTCGGCAGAATCTACCCGTTATCCGAACCTGAGTTGGCTACCTTAAAGGAATATCTCGACGACAATCTCGCTAGAGGCTTCATTCGTCACTCCACATGCCCAGCTGGTGCAGGCCAGAGACGGAGGCCTAAGACCCTGCATTGATTATAGAGAACTTAACAACATTACTGTAAAGAATAGGTATCCCCTTCCGTTGATCCCTGAGCTACTTGAACATGCTCGTTCCGCTAATTATTTCACCAAAATCGATTTACCGGGAGCTTATAACTTGGTGAGGATTCTCAAGGGAGATGAATGGAAGACTGCGTTCCGATGTCGCTACGGTCACTATGAATACCTAGTGATGCCATTTGGGCTGTGCAACGCCCCTGCCACAGTCCAACATTTTATCTACAACGTCTTCCGCGACATCCTGGATCACTTTGTCGTGGTATATTTAGACGATATATTAATCTTTTCTCCGTCCTTAGAGCTCCATCGGTCACATTTCAACAAGTACTCGCCAGATTAACGGACTTTATGCGAAATTAGAAAAGTGTATGTTCGAGGCCCAAAGCATAGAATTCTTGGGGTATATTCTGTCTCCAACTAACATCCAAATGGATCCCAAAAAAGTGGAAGCTATTCTCAATTGGCCGCCACCCACTGACCGGAAAGGTGTACAAAGATTCATTGGCTTAGCTAATTATTATCGAAAGTTTATCAGAGATTTCTCTAAGCACATACAGCCTCTCTCAGCTCTCACGTCTACACACAACAAATTTGCCTGGACAGAGGTCGCTCAAAAGACTTTTCAGTTTTTAAAAGACAGATTTGTATCTGCTCCTATCCTCCAGCTACCTAATCCCCGCAACCCGTTTACCCTCGAAGTTGATGCTTCCGACACCGCCATGGGACTGATGGACAACTGTACCCCATGGCTTTTTTCTCTCGGACCCTTGCTCCTGCGGAGAGGAATTATTGTGTGGGAGAAAGAGAGTTGCTGGCCATTAAGCTGGCCTTAGAAGAATGGAGGCACCTTCTGGAGGGTACCGACCATAAGAACCTAGAATACTTACGCTCGGCTAAACGCCACGTCACGTCACTCAACTTTCCAAGACCTTCCGGTTACGCCGTACTCAATGCTCAGCGTTACTACAAAGCGTTTGCAGACCGACATAGAAAAGTAGCCCCTACCTATACTAGACACCTTAAGTTGACTTGTCCCACGACCAAACTAGGCCCTAAATTCATCAGGCCTTTTCCCATCTCACACATCATCTCTCCCTCAGCTGTAGAACTGCAACTACTGAGCTCCTTGTTGGTACACCCGTTTTTTCATGTGTCACTCGTTTTTGGGACTGATCACCTAAGTACCGTGCCTGTTTCTCCTGCATACTGGTCTCCGCTCCTCTCCTGTCGCTACTGACCATTCCTGACACTGGAGTATACTCAGCCGCTGGGGAGTGATGCCACCTGCATCCCCTCCCTGGTGATCCTGCTGGAGGGATGGGCCGGTTGCACATGTTCTCAGGCACTTGCTCAGCTGCTGAGGAGTGACGGTGCCTGCGTCCCCTCCCTGGTGCTCCTGTTGCAGCTGGGGAGGGAGGACAGGTTCCTCCGCTCCTGGACTTGTGAGCTGCCGCCGGGGAGACTGGCCGGCTGCGCCATCTCCCGGGTACTCACTCAGCCGCTGGGGAGTGATGCCACCTGCACCCCCTCCCTGGTGCTCCTGCTGCCGCTGGGGAGATGGGTCGGCTGCGCCGTCTCCCAGGCCATCTGTCAGCCGATGGGGAGGGAGGACGATATCCTCAGCTCCCTCAATTGGGATCTGCCGCTGGGGAGGGAGGACAGGTTCCTCCGCTCCTGGACTTGTGAGCTGCCACTGGCCTTTGTTTATTTAGAAATTGTTCGTTCTGGTCGAGGTGTTTTCTGTCAACAATAGTCCTATCAGATGCTAGGACATAACCAGGAGCCCCTAGGGGGTGTTTTGAGGTTTGGGGTCTACTATTATTACTCTTTTGCTTCCCTGAGAGGTGGGAGTGGTAGTCCTAACTGCACAAATGACGCGACTGGAAAGCCCTCGCACAGGGCACGCGGCTGGAAAGCCCTCGCACAGGGCACACATAGTCAGGTCAGAACCAGAAAGATGAATCAATACCGAATCAGAATCCAGTCAGAACAAGCCAAGTCAATAACAGGAGATCACAAATTAGAGCCAAATCAGGAGGCAGGAGCAAGGTCAGTATAAGCCGGGTAAAAATGGGTAGAAGCCAACAGGGAACAGCACAGAGCCAGGAAGCAAAGAACCAGCAAAGCTGAATACACTACAATGCAAAGGCCTGGAATGATGGAAAGCCCTCGGGAAGGGAGGGTTGCACCCAGGTAAGCAGATGCAGCTGGTCAGTTTGTTAGGATACAGTGTTCCTGCCCAATTTTTTTACACACCACAACCAAAATTCAAAAGTTCGAGGATATATTGAAATTGTACAAGATAACAAATTCTGGAGAGGATTTTATTAAAAAATTGGGACAACAGGCATAACACCAAAATACGCCGTACGGGGGGGAATTCTTAGATGCCCGAAGAAAAACTGGGGCTTCGCTCAATCTTTCTCTGATTGGTTAATCATCAGGCTTAGCTGTTTGGCACCATATTTAAGGTGCACCCATTGCAGCTGAGGAAGTGCAATCGAAACGCGTCCTTCTTGTTTTTTTAGTGCAAGCCTGGCCAGGCACAGTCATTACCAGTGGTAAGTGTTTTTCTTTTAGGTATATATAGTATATTTATTTCTTTTTTGGTTCTTCCTGTAAATATTCATTGTTTTAACCCCTAGTAGGGCAGGCTGAACATCACTCCACTGCTCTTGTTTTATTTATATATTTGTACCTAATTATTGAGGTCTTTTATATATATTTTTTTTTGTCTCTGTATTTCTTTTATTTAATGCATTGTATATTTTTTTGTCTTTGTACTAAACATATTGTTTTTACATTTATCCAAGCGCTGTCTCTTGTTTTCAGTTTGTGTTTATCTTTGTAGGCTTTCTCTGACAGCTTTGTAATTTATTAGTTATGATACCAGTTTATTGTTTATATACACATTTTTTTTTATTTAAACACATAAGACTGGTAATTATTATTAATTATTTAGTTTTTTTCACTTATTGGTGTGTGGGTTTGGCTCTTGATCATTCCCCCCCTGTCTGTGTGTTTTTTTTCTTTTGGGTAATATTAAGCGCTGTATTTTTTGCTTCTATTCTACCATATTTAAATCCCCATCTCACACTATTCTTCGCCCTTGTGTGGTACATATTATATAACTTTACTTTGTGTGTTACTTGCTGATATTTTGGTTTCCTGACTCCTGGTCCTGACTACTCTCTCTGATCGCTGCCTGGATTGGCTTTTGGTTGTTTATTGGACTTTGATTGTTTATTGGATTTTGCTGCCTACATTGACCCCGGACCTTGACCTGTTTATTCTATTGGCCTTTTCCTTCTGTGGATTCTCCTAAGTCCCACAGCTACCCACACCTTTCTGCATACGGGATCCATCTCTCTCTCTCGGAAAGTTACAGAAAGCAATAAATGATCATTTGTTGTTGCAACACCAAAAAAATGGGATGCAGTGTGATCGTTCTCTGGAGCATTTCTTGAAAATATGGCGATGCTCTGCTGCTAGAAAAGTGAACGATTGATTCTGTTCTTGAAACGCCTCCATAAAATCAATATTTGTTTTTACTTTGGCAAAGAGTGTTGGTAAAATGGCTGTATGGAAAGTGTCAAACTACCCCAAGTTGAAAACCCTGAGTTTCATTACACTGTTACAATGTCGCTAATCACTAATTTTGAAAAAAAATATTGGTTTTGAAGTTGTAATACTCGACTTATTGGCCTATAACTTGTAAAAATAACAAATATTGGAATCTGTTTTATTTGCTTATGTAAATAAGTAAAATATATTTCAAATAAAAGTTAGAAAAGGTGGGGGGGGTTTTCTCAATTTTCCAACATGGTTTGTTTATTTTTATTTTTTATAATACATTATATGATTTCAAAATAATGGTATCTAAAGAAAACCAAAATGTTTAAAAGCCATTCTTATGAAGGGTACAATTATCCATGATAATTAGAAACCACAAGCAGGACATATTCAAAGGTTATAGGACCAATAGCTTGAACCAGGAAACTTCAATAGTAAGGTGCTTAGCAGGACTACCCAACAAGGACAAGGATTTTGATAGATGTTCGTTAGATCCGGTAAGATCAACTGTTTTTATTACCAGATCTAACGAACATCTACGAAGATCAACAACAAACATTTCAGTTGAAGGGGGGCGAACCTGTAAGTATTCCCATCCCCCGCACACAAAATAGGATTGTGAATACCGCCTCCTGTTTGATAGATATAACGAAAAAAACAGTTGATCTTACCAGATCTAACAAATATCTACCAAAATCAATTTTAAAAAAATCCAAATTTCAGTTGAGGGGGGCCAGCCCCCTCATTAAATATGCAGTATCTCAGTAATTAGACTAGATCTAACAAAAATGTTGTCTGATCAAACCTCATCTAACAGGGAGCTATCATAATCAATAACAGTTTGTTGATTTTTTTTGTTGAGGGGGGGCTGGCTACGGGTAGGCCCCCTCCTGAAAAAGATTGTTAATATTGCATATTTTAGAGTAGATCTAACAAAAAAAACAGTTGATCTAACCTGATCTAACAAAGATCTAACAAATGGAATAATCTTTTGTTAAAATTCTTAATATGGGGTGGCTAACCCGGGGGAGGTCCCCCCAGACATGCTTTCTCCTAGTATAACTGCCTCTTTAGTCACATTGATTGTCAGCCATTTTGTCTCAACCATTGCAATCTCACATGTCATTTGCAAGATGCAACCCCTGTGTATGTATCGTATGGGCTCACATGGAATTAGTAAGAGAATTAACAAAAGAATGATGATTTTAAATTTCTCACTTCACATAGGGAGATATCCTAGGGATTGAATAATACTAGTTGTATCACATTCAGAATACAGTTCTCAGCTTAGCTGAGTCAAACTTTTAGACTTAGTATCTTAAAAATAATGCCAATGATTGATAAAAAAAAGGAATACACTACACATAGTTTAGTTATGCTAATAGCTGTGATGATAATAGTTTCCTTTTATTTGCTTTCCCAAATACCTTTTTATCAAAACTGTTAAATGCAACCCATGAAGGTGAGAGGTCTACCATTTTAAACATAAACAGTAAAATAAATACTTCTTTTCTGTACCCAGTCCCCATCTGATTATACAAAAATGAAAATATTCACCTTTTCATGTTTTTATTCATGTCTTAGAGAACTGTTTGGAGCCCAACTTGCTCTCTTTGCAGTCATACATTTCTCTTTCAGTCCATTTTATGTGAAAATTAGCAAAAGCTTCAAATGTAAAATAGTGTGTGCAATAAAATCTATAATATGTATAATGGAATGCAGCTCTGCAAGATACAAATTAAATAATAGCCAAAATTATGAAACAACTAGGTCAAAGGTCTTTTATGTGGAACTGCTTTGTTGGTGGAGCAATGTAATTCCAATTTGCTTATTGCTAATTTTATGGAGCAGTTTGATGCACTGGAGAAACAATAGATTGGTGCTTGTTCCCAGGAATTTATTTGTTTGACGTATGTAACGTTCCTGCAGTCAGCTTGCTTCGGTATTAAGCAGCCGTTGATATCCAGCATATCGCAGCCTCATTGCTGCCTGAGCATCTCACCCAACCATAAAGAGATTTAAAGAACTGATTTAGTTCCAAACAAATTTACAATGGAAATATTGAAAAAATAGCCCCCCAAAAAATCTCAATCTTGACGCGTTTTGCTGCCATGCAACTTCCTCAGAAGTATGGACTATGATGTGGTGCTTAATAAAGGATACCTTTCTCAATCATAGAAGCCTGGGTGGAAGTGCCGGGTAGCAGCGGAGGTTGTCTAAGCGCATCGCGCAGACTTTCACAGGCTGCCTCTATTAGATGCCAGGGAGTCTGGAGTACGGGGGACAAGTCTTGGAATACATTGGTAAGTCTGGGGGGTCAGAGTGGAATATAGGGGGGTATAAAGCATATTTGGGGGAAGAGTGGCATATCAGGGAGGCAGAGTGGCATATAGGGGTATAAGACATATCTGGGGGGTAGATGTGCATAACTGGCGGGGCAGTTTGGAAATTAAAATGGAATAAAAACAAGAAATGCATTTTTCTCAATCATTGTTTGTATTAAATATGAAAAAATAGTTTACATGTAAATTAGTATTTACTAGTAAAACTTGTTTCCTATAGGGTTGTCTTAAATTTAGGCTTTTTTCTTTTTTTCCTAAATTCAAATTTTGTCGTTTAATAATCAGGGTCATCTTATAATTGAGAAAATATGGTTTATATATGTTTATTTCACCTAGATGTAGGCTATTTTGGCCCAACCGGTGTCACTGGTCTGGATAGCAATTTAGGCCATTTTTTTTTTTTTGCCTAATAGGTGTCACTGGTCTGGATCTCAATTTAGGCTATTTTGGCCCAATAGGTGTCACTGGTCTGGATCTCAATTTAGTTTTTTTGGCCCAATAGGTGTCACTGGTCTGGATCTCAATTTAGGCTATTGTATTTTTACCTAATAGGTGATACTGGTCTGGATCTCAATTTAGGCTATTATTTTTTTGCCTAATAGGCAGTGTTACATACAAGAAATGTGGAAACACAGAGCAGAGCGACCGAACAGATTCATTATTGGCTCAGCAATGGCATCTCTCAAGTTGTGCTTCGTTGATTTTACATTCCAGCGTCAATATAGCGTAAATAAATTTATCAATTTAATTAAATGTATTTAATTTGGAATTGTATGTTTTATTTACATGGACTAACATAAAAATTATAATGATTTAAATATATTTGTGTAATTTATAAAAAAAAAAGTTTGGGATAGATAATTTATTAGTTCTAAATGTATTGTTTATCTATATTGGTAAATATACGATGTGATGTTTCTGATTGTTTCTGTCCCCCAAGTTTTGTAAATGATCATGGCGTTATACTATTTGTAAACTTCCTTTTTCTACTAGTCCAATTAATGTCAATCTGTCTGGTTGTCACGGACCGGGTGCACAGGTAGAGCAGGAACCCAGGTGCAGGGGATACTACAGACGGGTGGAAAGAAACGAACAAAAGACTGATTATGATAATATGGTTTGTATTTCCGAAGAGAGTATAAACAAATACAGATGGTAAGTCTCTTGGTTGGAAGCCCGCTGGCGGGGAGCATGGATAGCAGGGCACTCGGCTTGGGAGTCCGCTTGCAGGGCACTGGCTGCAACTCAGGAGCAGATCAGGTACAGGATCAAAACAGGCCAGGTAGCCCTCTGGATAGGGCGCACACGACAGGTTGTCCACTTACAGGGCACACGGCAGATTGCCCATGTGGTGTTTAAACCAAATATAAAAATATAACACAAAGGTTCGTCTACATTTAACAGATATTTAATAAGAGACAGAAACACAGTAACATACAATAAATGAGTGACAGCCCAACATACAATGCAACACTTTCCAAGACTAACCTGCAACCTAAAGGTCCAACATAACCCAGCACACCACCGATTACCCCATCCATGCAGGATGGTGGGCAGAGAGAAACTGAACTAAGATTTTTCATTCCACAGGCATATTGAATCACTGTAGGTGTGCCCTCGTTAACATATCAAAAGACATGTAATACAGGAAGAGTTCAACTGGCTAAAACATTGACAACAATACTTATGTCACCACAGCCCACTTGCAGGGCACTCGGCTTGGGAGCCCGCTTGCAGGGACAGGAACAGGAACAGGAACAGGAACAGGAACAGGAACAGGAACAGGAACAGGAACAGGAACAGGTAGTCCAGAAACATTAATGTCAAGGCCCAGACTGAAGGGCTGGGCAGGTTTATAAAGGCTGTGTAATTCAGGAAATAAGGTGCAGCTGGACTTGTCAATCAGGTCTGAGTGCTGCAGAGTGACAAGGCGAAGAAAATGAGCAGCACAGAGTGTAAAGAATTCCAGACAGCGAAAGGTGAAACGTTACACTGGTACAGATGATTTGAATCATTGCTACAAAGATAATAAGGATCAAGTATAGGACTAAGGAGGAGAAAATGTAAAGCTGAGTAAGAAAAACCTTGCGAGAGGTGAAATTAAAAAGATGCTTATGGCAGTGCATCACACCTTATTTTAATTGGATTTGAGAGGCGATTTAGGGGGAAGGGAGGCATATATAGAAATACGTAGCAAACTATGTATTTTATGATGTTTATTGAACCCCTCAAAGATGTATATGTTTTTGATTTTATATTACTTATGTGATTCTCATGGATGTTCCAGTTAAGATCTTACACACGCCCTATTTGTGGGAGAGATCTAGAGGCGGTGTTAACATCAATATCCCCAGTTAGAGTGGCAGGTAAACCTGCATGTTTTAAAACTTTTTTTGCACTTGACCTGGATGTCAGTGCAGCTACATTTGGAATTTGGATTAAATATATTGTTAATATTGTATCATACAGTGATGTGCTATGTTTTTCTCTTTTTGTACACATCCTAGTGTCTGAGGAGATATCAAGTTTGGGACCTTAACTGTGTTTATCTCTATTTTTTTCTAAACACTAAAGTAAGGTGTAATTTTTGTTACTACCAGGGACTCACAGTTGGGTCACGTGTTGGTGCCTTGGTGGGATCTAAGGATAAGATAAGTTATGAGCTATTCTATGGTGAAGCAAAGAATAAAACCATTACTATTGCCACCACACAGAAACTAATGTCACTAATGTCATGGGGAATAGCAATTAAGTTTTAACCATGGGAGATTTTAATTACCCAGATATAGATTGGAATAGTGGGACTAGTTCCGCTAAGGGCAGCAAGTTTCTGAACCTGCTTAATGACCAATTTATGTCACAATTAGTAGAGACCCCAACCAGAATGGATGCCTGTCTGGATCTGGTAATACCTAAGAATGATGAACTTATCTCAAACATCAAAGTAAGAGAACACTTGGGGAATAGTGACCATAACATGATTTCATTTGAGATTAATTCCAAAAAGCAAATGGGTAACTACTCTACCAAAACACATAATTTCAGAAGGGCAAACTCTGACAGGCTAAGGTCAACAATGGGATGTATAGACTGGGATGAATTGTTCTCTGGGCTAAACACAGAGGACCTTAGGAATAACTTTAAGCACACAGTGCAAAATTACACATCTCAATATATACCTATGGGGAATAAATACAAAAGAAGCAAATCAAAACCAATGTGGTTTACCAGGAAAGTAAAACAGGAAATAAGAAATAAACGATTGGCATTTAAGCATTATAAAAGTGAGGGATCAGTAGTATCATTTATGGCATACAAAGACGCCAACAAAGCCTGCAAAAAGTCATTAAAATAGCTAAATTGGAAAATGAGAAATTAATTTCCAAGGAGAGTAAAACCAATCCCAAGAATGTTTTTAAATATGTAAATGGTAAAAAGTTAAAGGTAGAGAATGTTGGTCCTTTATTATCTGAAACTGGAAACTTGGTTAGTGGGGAAATCAAACGTTGTGCTGACCACCAGACTTCTTTGAATGTATAAAAGTTTATTCAGGATACAAGCAGCTGCAGGGAGATCTGCACAAAACCAGGCAAATCTAACAGCTTTACATTTTCACACACTATATATACCAAATATATATATGATAACAAAAGAAAATAAGTAAACTCCTACTAAAGGCTGGCACAATTTTAATATAAAAGGCAAAAACCTAACCTACATAACATTAATATGTATGATATGGGTGGGTTTTCAGTTATTTAAAGCAGACATCCTGTGCCCTGAAGTTGACCCCAAGTTTACACTTATGGTCCAGTTTCTCACCAGCTGATTCAGTTTATGTAATTTGACCTATGCCCTCTACCATATATATCATGTTCCTCAACAGAACAACACTACCTCCCAGTGCATCAGACTCTTATCACCAAATTGCAGAAAACAGTTAACCTCTTCCTACCCACACTCTCCACATCCTAAGATTCCACATTAGTGAGGACAGAGAGAAAACCGAGATCTTAAATACTTTTTTTCTTCTGTTTATACCAAGGAAGAACCAATGACGGAGCCCCTGCTGGCTAATTTTAAGGAACTAAATACTGTTAAGGTAGACAAGGCCCCTGGACCGGATAGTATACACCCAAGGAGCTAAACCTAATTCTGGCCCAACCATTATTACTGATCTTTAGGGATTCTTTCAGTTCAGGCATAATTCCATTAGATTGGCACAAGGCAGATGTTGTGCCCATATTTAAAAAGGCATCAAAATCTCAATCAGGCAATTACCGGCCAGTAAGCTTAACATCGGTAGTAGGGAAATTATTTGAAGGATTGCACACCAGGACAAGCCAACACCCAAACGCACACACACCAGGACAGGCTCTGCCACACCAACACCCAAACACACACACATACCAGGACAGGCTCTGCCACACCAACGCGCAAACACACACACCAGGACAGGCTCTGCCATACCGACAAACATACCCACACATACACCAGGACAGGCTCTGCCACACCAACACCCAAACGCACACATGCCAGGACAGGCTCTGCCACACCAACACACAACACGCAAACACACACACCAGGACAGACTCCACCCGCATCAGTATGATCTATTTGCAGTGTGAAGCATTTTTTGTTTTGGAGCAGTGTGCTTTCGGGACCTACTTTCTAGAGTAAATAACCAATCTGTTTATTCAAATTTGTACAAATTTTTGTTTTTACAAATGTCGACTAATTCATGCATGTGTACAAGTCTCCAAAAACGAGGAGGGACCCTCAAGTAAAACAATAATTTGTCTGTTTTAGCTGGCTTTCCTTTTCTCTGCATTTTGGAACAGATTATGTTCTGGGAACACATTCAACAGTTAATTACCACCTAATTTTATTGGAATGAACTGTTGTACAGGTTCCAAAAATAAAAACCTTCCGAATTTCATCCAAATCAAAAGAGCAGGAAATTGATACTCATATCTAATGCATGCTAGTAGTTTGTTAGCATTAGCAGCTTCTACTTTATGTTGCCAAGGGTTTTCCAAAATTTCTCCCCAATAGCCTAATAAATAGCATTTTATCAAATTTTGTTGAATTTTATTAGTCAACATCTGCTATTTTACAAATTTGATGAAAGTTTTCTGTTAAATGTATTCTGGGGAGATCTGGAGAGGGGACAACAAGGCGATCCTGCCCCCAAGAAACCAGACAGCATGCTTAACAAGTCCAAGTGATAACAAGGTCATTCCCAGACTTACCTCCTTATGTTCCTAGTTCCAAAAAGGCAGGTTAAGTGGGGTCACATCACATTACGTAACCCAACTGTAGCAGCATGGCACCAGGGTAGATGGAAGGCAAGCTTAAGACTTAAGGGTCTTGTCTTAAGGTTGTCTGTCCAGGTTTGTGTGTGTCTGGATATGTCAGCATGTTTGTCTAATTATGTGTGTGTCTGGGTGTGTGTGTGGGTACGTGTGTATGTCTGGATGCTATCATTTGTGTCTGGTTATGTGTGTCTGGGTATGTTTGTGTGTGTCTGGGTATATTAGTGTTTGTGTGTCTAGGGATGTTAGCCTTTGTATGTGTGTCTGGGTAAGTGTATTTATTTTTTTGGATATGTTTGGAGGGTGTGAGTGAGTCTGAGTGTCTGGTTATGTTAATGTGAGTGTCTATATGTGTGTATGTCTAGTTGTGTTAGTGTGAATGTCTGAATGTGTATGTTAGTGTAAGTGGGCACATTAGTGCGAGTGAGTTTTTGTACAAGTATGTTAGTGTGGGGTGTCTGGTTGTTTAAGTGTGAGTGTCTGATAATGTGTATGTTAGTGTGTCTGGTTGTGTTACTGTGGATTTCTGTGTCACGTCTGCCTTCAACTAGGAGCACACTGTGGAAGTTATTTGCCCTGAAACAGCTAACATGAGTTTGAGCCCCAAGCTAAGAGGACAAGCACTTTGATAATCTGTGTCAAAACTTACCTGTCCTGGACAATGGAAAGGGGCTCCATACAAAACTCAGGGCTACAAAGCTAACCCTGGCCATAAAGCCAGAGGACCATGCTTTCCCTCTTTCATATGTACTCACTTGATATTATCAAAAGGCTTGTAAGCTATGCAGGGTGCATTTGGCTAATGGTGTACTGGCTACAAGAGCTGCTGGTTTGAGAAGGTGAGTGGTTTATCAATAAATAATACTTCGGTTTGGTAGGAGAATATCCCTTCTTTTATTTATATTTTAGGTTCAGGAATTTCAGTGTATGTAATATGTATCAAAAATGTCATTAATTTATAATTTAAGAATTGTAATTAGTTTGTAGTCATTTAAATTATGACATGAGAAATGCGTCAAACAATTGTTCTTGTTTTACTATGGTGTATTCTGCTCCATGTGGATGTAAATGAAACATTTACAGACATTTGATTGAGACTTTTAGACTCCATATCGTTTTTATTTTTATTGGATTATTCAGATCAAGAGGCTCCTTGCTGTACCTCATACCTGTGGTAAAAACTCAATTTGGGTTCCAAGGCTGTCTATCTTCTTCTGGTATGCATAGATCTTTGTTCGAGGATTCCGCTTTGACATACTGAGCGTAACAATATGCACCTGATCATTCTGAGAATTAAAAAAAGTAAGAAATCCAGGAAATGTACAGTGTTTGTTTCATGGGTTTTTTTCAGCAGGTAATATGTAAATTGAAGCACAGGAAAATACCATCTGTTGAGCTTGTCACTGTTTGAGGTGTTTGGTGGGTCTGTATCAAAAAGGGGTGAAGGGGGAAAACACCATTATTCTAAAACAATTTAGTTGACTAGAAGTTCTGATTCCTCCACATCATACTTCTGTTTTGAGGAAGGTAGTTTTTTTAAAAGAAGGCTTCAGGGTTCAGAAGAAGGTGGACCCCTTGTCATTAGGAGAGCACAGCAGTGCTGTACAGTGTTTGTTTCAAAAACATTTTTTAGGTAAATGAAATTTTTATTGAAACAGGAAAAAATACAAAACTTTGAGACAGTAGGGGAAAACACAGTATAAAGGGTGGGGCAGTGGGGTAGACAATAATTCAAAATCATAAGAAGAGCAGCGGCAGCAAGCTATGGCTGTACCTTTTACACAAGTCCGGGTGACGCTCAAAAAACATTTTTTATTTTACCATATAATCTGTGCTGCAAAGATGGGTCAGGACATGTGCTTTCTGTGGTCCTTAATTGACTGAAAATAAACAATAATAATAAAAATGATAAATAATAAACTGATAGGTAAATAATGCAAGACAATTATAATTTTTTTCTGTGAAGTGGCCAATCCATAGCATGTATAAATATCTAGAATAGGCCATTAGTAGGTATTCAAACTGTCCATAATGAATATACTATAGAATGCTGTTTTCAAGTTAGGGTGTCCTGTACCTTTATGTCCCGGGCTGCCTCATTCCACTGATTCCGGGACAATGTATTGTCCTGGAATCAGTGGAGTCACGGGGGGCGAGTAGAATGAAATGCCGTACTATTTTTTGGGGGGAACCGAGGGAGCACTGATTGACACGGAGGAGAGAATTTCACTCTCCTCTCCAAGGCCATGGTGTCCTTTGGGGACAAAGATGGCAAGTCCTATGTGTGTAATTTGGGAGCTGGTCAGGTTCTATGTGGGCAGTGTAGACAAAGGGACTCTGGGGAAGATTACGGGGGAGAGGACCTCTGAATGTCACGGTAGAGTCAGAAGGAGGGAAGACTGCACTGACTCAGTCTTCCCCTAGTGTAGCAAATATTTTTTTTGGTGTGGTAGCAGAGCGAGTGATTCCATGCTAGGGAGCGTGGAGGGGCCCAAGGAAATGCGTAAGGTCCAGTTTTTTCAATATAAAATTTATTGGCAGCAGGGTCTAATATATATATATATTGGCAGCAGGGATTTAATTTTAGTATATATTGGCAGCAGGGGTTAATATTATTTTGAAATCATATTTTAATCACAGTCTTCAAGGAGATAAGTACATATTGTGTAGTTAAAAATGCATGCCTAACTGATGTCTAAAATGTGGTCTGGTCACCCTACTTCTAGTCATAATGTTTGTATACTTGCATTAGATTATATGCTCCACTGAAATCTAGTCTTGTGTATATTTTCACTGTATGGAGACATCCTAACAATTTAGGTATTAAAGGAATTTATTTTTAATGGGGGTGACATTAAGTTATCTGTGACTGACCTGCTACAACAGGTAAGATGGATAGTCCATGACATTTTAAATTAACAATTCTGAATTCGTTTTGAAGTTCTTTGTCAAATAGTTGAATACAATAACATCTATAACACCAAATATGTATATGTAACACCAAATATAACACTTAAGTATGATAATTAATGTAAGAATGGGATTTATCTGGTTATTAAAATAAAACAATCTATAATGAATAATGGGAAGAGGTTGTGAATGCTAAAGCGCCCAGATAATTAAGAATTTGTGGAAATATAAGATAGCTGCATCAAATGACGATTCCGACGAAGCTTAAAAAATATATAAAAAATACCAAAGAAAAGTCTCATGCAATACAGAACACAGTACCTTTTCGGTAATATCAACCATGATGGATTTCATAAACATGTGTACTCAGTGGTCTTCAATAGACTTTCAAATAAATACAATAAATATATACCGTATTGGCTGGAATATAGGCCGCACTTTTCCCCCCCACTTTAAATCTTTAAAGTGGGGGTGCGGCCTATATTCGTGGTCTAGCGACCGACGCCCGGGACATGCAGTCCCGGGCGCCGGGCAGGCAGCGGGGTTAGGATACAGATCCCCCGCAGCGGTGCAGGGGACCTGCATCCTACTCTCTGATACGCTCAGACAGCCTTCCCTGCCAGCACTTTCCACGGGGGGGGGGTGCTGGCACGGGAGGTTGTCTAAGTGCATCGTGCGGACGGTCACCGGCTGCGGAGGTTGTTTACCCGCATCGCCGCAGCCGGTGACCGATGCGTTTTACCTCTGCCCCCAAGACTTACCAGAGCAGACTCCCGGGTGTCTTGCGGGGCCGGCGGGGGACATCTACGCAATACGCGTATACAACTTCCGGTGCTGGCACATCCGCTGACTGCCGGCACCGGAAGTTGTATACGCGTATTGCGTAGATGTCCCCCGCCGGCCCCGCAAGACACCCGGGAGTCTGCTCTGGTAAGTCGGGGGGGGGCAGAGTGGCAGCATATCTCGGGGGGTGGAGGAGGAGGACAGTGGCAGCATATCTCGGGGGTGGAGGAGGAGGACAGTGGCAGCATAATCTCAGGGCGGGGACAGTGGCAGCATATCTCGGGGGGGGAGACAGAGTGGCAGCATATCTCGGGGGGGGACAGAGTGGCAGCATGTTTTTTTGGTGCTTTTTTAAAGAAAAAAACTTTTTCTTTAAAAAAGCACCAAACTTTTAGGGTGCGGCCTATATACGGTGGCGGCCTATATCCGAGCCAATACGGTAGTGTAGTATGTTGTAAACCCAATTAAGTGTAATGTGGTTCTATTCACACTTTCACTTTCACACTGATTTCCAGTTTCTGCGACATTTCATGCGACACATTTCTGTGATGGGACCGACCTGTACCCCAACTGGGTACTCCCGCCAATCGTAGCTTCCTCCTGTCGGGACACCAACAATTAACCCCTTCAGCGGAATCAGTGTTGTAGATAGAAGGGGGGACGTCGCTGCACCGGAGCTGCGTTGGCACTGTGGCTATCCGAAGCTTAGCAACACAGCGTGGCTATTGTCCTGAAAAGGACAATAAAGGATCATAGCAGCCCACCCCAAGCATCAGGGAACAGTCATGTTGAGGTGAAAACAGGACTTCTCCATTTAAACCAAATACAGAGCTATATATACAAGTAAGAAAAGAACAGGATCTAATGACCATGTCAGGAAGTAATTAGATCAAATCCTGCAACACAATATACGGGGGGAAGGACAGAAGGACATGAGACCTAAATAATAATAGTTGGAATGTATGGTAGAGATATAATTGGCTTGAGACAGACAATGGCTAGGACACAGAGATAACAGGAGCTCAAAGGATTAACAGCTACCCGTTGTGTAATTAAAACTAGGTGTTACTGCTGCATACCTAATTATCAATTGATAATTAGGTATGCAGCAGTAACACCTAGTCATACCTACTACAAGGGGTCTTAAGACAAGGGCTAACTCAATAACAGGGGAAACACTTCACACCTATACAATCAACAATGCACCCTATGCCAAGACATTCAGCCTTCTTCCTACAACAGGATGTCCAGCTGACATTACAGTTTTTAGACTGAGTAGTAACACCCGTACCTGGGGAAAATCAGTAGAAACTGACCCCCTGTATCCACACACAGAAGTCTCTACAAGGCCTGGGCCCATAGTTGGTAGGGAGGAGGCTGGCTCTCAGGCCACTCCAGGGGCCCCAGTGATGGAGGGTTCCGTCACATGCGGTATCAACAGGATATAGATAAACATCCAGGATCCTCTCCTCTATCTAAATCACAAAGCATTTAGCAATAAAAAATAAATTTTACTCTCCGTCCAAATATAATTTATTTCAGAAGGTAATATGATAATATTAAAACATAATTTCTTCTGGTTTTGTGATGATTGTTTTTTTCCAACAAAATGGAACTGCTGTGGGAACCAGGTTTGCCCCTTTTCATGGCAGACTGGAGAGATCAATATGTCTGGAATTTGCACAGCTAGGAGGTAAACCTGGTCAATTTTTTTATACTATCTGTTTTTCTTATCTGGAAAGGAGAAGCTGCAGATCTGGAAAAGTTCATTACTTACCTGAGCTCTAATAAAGATGGTATAATACTCACTACCGAATATAGTAAAGAAAGGGTTATATTTTTAGATCTAGAGATCTGTATCCAAGGCGGAAGTTTAAATACAAAAATATTCTTCAAAAAAGTAAATTATGATGCCAACCATGATGCCTAAGGAGGCCCCTGCAGGCAACCAATAAAGTCTCTTGCATGGCCCTTTAACTCCTGACGGGGAACTTGGCCTGTCTCCCTGCTCCAAGAGTTAAAGGTCTTTAACTCCTGATGACAAACCTATGAACCAATTGGTTGATGCAAGAGAAGAGGCCCCTGCAGGCCCCTGCATGGCCCTTTAACTCCTTACGGCAAATTTATGGATTTCCACTCCCGTTAACCCCTGCAATGCTGCGTAGACAGAGGCGTATCTAGGGTATGGCACGTGCCATAGGCGCCATTTGAAAGGGGGCACCAGTGAGCGGCTTTCAAACGCCGTCTTTTTTTTTTTTTTGATGCGGAGGAGAGAGAGGGGTGCCTAGCATCCGCTCGGCGCCACTCATTCTCCTCCATGAGGCCTCTACCTCCGTCCTGGTGCCGGCATTTCATGCTGAGCGCCGTAATATGACGTCATGATAGAGCATGAGTTAATATGTGGATGAGTTGTCTGAATGAGGGAGAGCATGAGTTGTCTGAATGAGGGAGAGCAAGAGTTGTCTGAATGAGGGAGAGCAAGAGTTGTCTGAATGCGGGAGAGCATGAGTTAATATGTGGATGAGTTGTCTGAATGAGGGAGAGCATGAGTTAATATGTGGATGAATTGTCTGAATGAGGGAGAGCATGAGTTGTCTGAATGAGGGAGAGCATGAGTTAATATGGGGATGAGTTGTCTGAATGAGGGAGAGCATGAGTTACATAGTTACATAGTTATATAGGCTGAAAAAAGACATGCGTCCATCAAGTTCAGCCTTTCCTATATCTGTTAATTTGTTGCTGTTGATCCAAAAGAAGGCAAAAAAAACCCCGGTTTCGTTCTGTCCCTATTAATCTAATATCCATAACTTGTAATATTATTGCTTTCAAGAAACACGTCCAGGCTCCTTTTGAACTCTTTTATTGAGTTTACCATTACCGCTTCCTCTGGCAGAGAGTTCCATAATCTCACCGCTCTTACTGTAAAGAACCCCCGTCTGTGCTGGTGTAGAAACCTTCTTTCCTCCAACCGTAGAGGATGTCCCCTTGTTATAGATACAGTCCTGGGTATAAATAGTAGACTTGTGCATTCGTCTTCGGGCGAACATGAAAACGAGCACGAAGAGGCCGTTTTTTTGTTCGTTCCGAAGGAACGTAGAACTTCTGTTCTACGTTCCTTCGGAACGAACAAAAAAACGGCCTCTTCGTGCTCGTTTTCATGTTCGCCCGAAGACGAATGCACAAGTCTACTATTTATACCCAGGACTGTGCCGGCAAACCGTAGGCGAAGACGAAGACTCACAATCACGAAGAATCGAAGATTCTTCGTGATCGTCTTCGTTTTTGCCGCGCAACCGCCAAAATTTCAAACAGGAGTGAGCTGATCCTCGTCTGTCCAATCAGCTCACTCTTGTGACGTAACGCTAAGGGTCTCGTCCAATGCCTGTGCTGCTGTTTTTTGAATTCTGAAGGCGCCTTTATAAGACCAGAGCTTGCCTGAGAGATCCATTCATTTTTCGCTGTGACTGCTTTGGCAACACTGCTGTGCTGCATCCGAGCGTTACAGAGAGAGATTGTTCTGTTCTGTGTGAGACTGGTAAGCCTTAGCCTGCCATTTCTCACTGTGTACTTCATCCTCACTTCAGTGCTACTTAATTAATATATTTAATAATAATAATTTGATTAATTTAATTTTTTTAAAATTAATTTGTCATCAACTTTAGTGTAAGTGCTGTTGAGTTGACAGTGCACCCAGTGCCTCAGTGGCACTGGGGTGCCCTTGCCCTGGGCTGGCACTAGTGCCTATTGCCTGTCCTGCTTAAATAAATTAAATAGAATTTATAAATTACAATTTAATAGAATCTATAATTTAATAGTTCATTATAATATTATATATATATATATATATTTGTCAGTCATATATATATATATACTATAGTATACTAGTGTAGAGTGTACTGTAGACATTCATCTACTAGTGTCTAATTTAAAATCAGTAATATTAATTAATATAATTAATAATTGAATTCATTATAAAATTATATATATATTTGTCAGTTATAGTTAGTAATAGTATACTAGTGTAGAGTGTACTGTAGACATTCAGAACATCTACTAGTGTCTAATCTAAAATCAGTAATATCAATAATTCTCTAATTCTTTCTTATCTTAATAGTTAATTAAATTAGCTATAAATAAAAGTAATAATATTAATTAATTACTACTAGCGTATAGTTCAGCTAATCTTATTAGTACTGGTGCTGCAGCTCTATAGTTTGTGCTTTGTTTTAGCAACAGTAAGAGACCAAGTCAATTTTTCTTAATTAATCTTTCATTTTATTTCATTTGTTTTGCTCACCTCAGTCCATCAGTGAAGTGAACTTGTTGGGCTAGTGAGTGCAGCCGCATAAGTGCTGTGTTTTTTTTTGATCAGCAAGCAGTGACGTTAACTGTTTTGCAAAGATTTTCTCATTTATTTTACATTTTATTTCAATTTTATTAAAAGTACCCTTAGTGTTTTGCTCACCTCAGTCCATCAGTGAAGTGAACTTGTTGGGCTAGTGAGTGCAGCAAGCAGTGAAGATAACTGTTTTGCTGTGACATTTTATTTTATTTCTAATTCTTTTCAAGAAAAATTGACTGTGACGAGCTGTACTAAGCAAAGCTTCAAGCTACTAGCTGTAGTACTAAAATAATTCTAATCTTCTTTAATCTTAATCTATAATATATTATAAATAATAATATTCTAATTCATAATCTATAATATAAGTAATTCTAATTCTAAATTCTAATTCATAATCTATATTCTTCTATCTATAATACATAATATATAAGTAAATTAGTTCTAATCTATTAATATTATATAACTTAATATTAATTAATAAATCATATACTGAATCTGATTTAACCTCACTTTAGCTTAGTGGGTTTGAGAGCGTCTGCCTAGAGGTAGACTTATAGTAAGGAAATATAGCTTTAGGCTAGCATAGTGGTAGGCTAAGCTCTTAGGCCCGTGTAAATTCAAATTAAAAATAAAATACTGCTAGTTATTAAATAGTTAATCTTGAGTTAATAATTTCAATAACTTTAGGATTTTGGCAGATTGCACACAGCACAGTGCAGTAGTGCATAGTTTTACTTTTTAAGCAGTAGCACTGAAGAGAACTTCCTCTAATTTTTTTGTCTTTAATTCGTTTTTCCTTTTTTTTATTTTTATTTTTTTATTTTTTTTTTTATAGTTTTTTAAACACTACACTACACTACACTACACTACACACACAACACAAAATTTGAAATGGATCCTCCTTTTGGGACTAAGGAGGGACAAGCTCCATCTACCACCACCACCACCACCACCAGCACCACCACCAGCACCACCACCAGCTCTAAGATGCAGCCTTTGCGTCAGTCTAGTCGGCCAAGTAGGCCAAGCTCTCGCTTATCATTTGGGGAAGCATTGCTTGAAGGATCATCAAGTAAAGGAAAGGCACCAAAAGCAGGCAGTAGTAGTGCGGCTAGGCCCACAAGCTCTATGGTTTTTTACGGAAAGCCTAAAGCACCAGAAGCACGTTCAAAGTTAAAGGGTAGCACAAGTAGTACCAGCCCAGTGACTAAAAAGAAGTGCCTTTTGCCCCAAGCAGCATCTTCCCCATCCACCAGCAGCATGCAAGGTACCAAGCAGAGCCAAATTAGCAGCAAGACTCAGAGGGGTCCCAAACCAAAGCGATCTCATTCCTTTGTAGGGAAAACCACCACCACCACCACCCCCGCCTCTACCACCACTAGTGCTGCGCCTACTGTTCCCACTGGTACCGCCACGCCATGTCCTCCTAGTACCTCTAGCAAGCCACCAAGTCCTTACAAAATTTTTGTAAAGACAGTTAGAGAGAGGGCTACACATAGTGGAACTCCACCTAGCGAGGTAGCAGAGGAGCCTGAGACTGAGAGGCCAAGTGCAGAGTCTATTCTTCCTGCTCGCACTACTACTAGTCACGAGTCTCACGACGATATCAGTCTTAGCTCCAGCCTAGCAGGAATTCCATTCGATCTGGCTAATGAAGAGCTAGACTATGAGCCAGAGGAAGTAGAGGAGATGAGTGGTCAGGAATCAGATTCCTCAGGGAGCAGTGTCCAAATGACTAGTGCACAATTTTCCCCTGAGCCTCCACCTTCTCCGCTACGATCATCACCATCACCACCACCAGCAGCAGCAGCAAAACCTAGCAAATCTAAAGCAATTAGCAGTCCCACTATGGCCAGTACTGTTACCACCAGTCCCACCACCACTAGTTCTGCCTCTGTTCATCCACCCCGAGCAGTAAGAGCAGCACCCAAGGCACACTCCAAGGCTATGCGCGCCCCAATTTGGGAGCACTTTGAAAATGTTGAAGAAGGGCGCTATGGAAAGTGCAAACATTGTGGGAAGCTAATAAGCAGAGGGAAAGTGTCTGGCCATTTTACCAGTGCTAGCATGAAGCATCACCTCAGCACTCAACACAACGCTGTGCTATTGGGGAAAGATGCAGAGGTAAAACTTAGTGCAGGCAGCATAGCTGGTGGCCGTGGAAAAACCCCAACAGCTTCTTCTTCTGAGCCAATAGCAGCAGCAGCAGCAGCAGCAGCAACTAGTGCTGGCAGCCAGAGACCAAGGCAGGTTGGAGCACTGCATGCCCAGCCCACCCTGGAAGAATTTGGGGCATTCCACTCCAAGAGAACGATGCCCAAACAGCAGGCCAATAAAGTAACGCGACTTATTGGTCAGTTCATTGCTGTTGGAGGGGCATCCTTCTCCATGATTGAAGGGGAGCCTTTCAAACAATTGATGGCGGCTGTGGCTCCACAATACACAGTTCCGTCACGTTCCACTTTCAGCAGGAACATTGTCCCCTCGCTGTATCGGTCCTGTGTTGCAGCAGTGAAAGAGGAGCTTTCCAAGGCTGCTGGTCAGTGTGTTCATTTCACTACAGATTTGTGGAGTGCACCTAGCGCCCAGCATGCCTTTCTTTCTTTGACAGCACACTGGTGGCAGCCCGGTGTGTCTAAGGAAGTTGCTGCAGCAGGCTACCGATCATTCCTTCTCCATGCAGAAGTGATGGATGAAAAGCACACTTCCCAAAATATTCTGCATGCGATTAGGAAAATGTTTAGCCTTTGGGTGGGAGCAGAGGCGGGCACCAATGTTGAAGTTGGTTTTGTGGTAACTGACGGAGGTGCCAATATGGTGAAAGCGCTGCGAGATGGTCATATTGTTGGTGTGCGCTGTGCAGCCCACATCATCCATCTTGTAGTGAAGGCAGCAATGTCAGAAGGAACTAATGTGGCAGCAGTAGTTCTGTCCCGCTGCAGAAAGATCGCTGGGCACTTTCACCATAGTGTTAAGGCTAGCCAACTTTTGAGGGAAGAGCAAGAGAGGTCAGGTCTTCCCGTACACTGCCTACGTCAGGATGTCAGTACACGGTGGAACTCCACGTTAGACATGCTAGAGAGGATTTTGGAGCAGCAGAGGGCAATCCATAATCTTGCCTCAGAGCACAATATTGGGATTACCTCTCCATTGAATAGGGAGGATTGGACAGTGATCGCCCAGCTAGTGGCAGTCCTTAAACCATTCAGGGATGCCACAGAAAATTTAAGCTCAAACACTGCCAGTCTGGCCCAGGTAATCCCAGTGTTCTCCCATCTAGGCAGCAAGATGGATGTGTTCCTTGGAAACCGTGAGGCTGTTCAAGGTGGCACTCTACATCCTGACGTAGCAGCCATAGTCAGGAAGCTGAAGGATCTGCTAAAAGTACACCTTCGCAAGCGAATGGAAGAGAGTCCCGAAATGATGCTAGCGTGCCTTTGTGATCCAAGAATTAAGGGAAAGCTAGCTTTGAAATTCAATGTTCTCAGTAGCTACCGGGAGCAATTGGTCAACAAGGTGCGTGACTGGCAGCGTAAAATGGGAATGCTGTCCGAGGAGGGTGAGGTGCAGGAGGAGGAAGAGATGATGTGGTCTGCTACCCCTAGTAGCAGCATCAGCAGCAGTGCCACAAGCAGCACAACACAGCTGAGTGGAGCAGCTGCGTTTTGGGAAGAGGCACTTGGCAGTATAGTTGGACCATCTGACAGAGCTAGCAGCAGAAAGGAGAGTAGTGCTGCTGAAATGGTCAAACTTTACCTCTGTGAAGTTCCTTCTGCTCCTAATGTTGATCCTCTTAGCTACTGGGATGAAAAGAAGAGTGTGTGGCCTGCACTCTCATGGGTTGCGCAGCAGCTTCTATCATGTCCGCCAACCACTGTTCAAAGTGAGCGCGTGTTTTCTATGACTGGAAACATACTGAGTCCACAGCGCTCACGCATGGCACCTCATCTGATGGAGCAGATTGCCTTTCTTAAATTCAATCTGCCCAAATTGGGTTACCCAGCTCTTAGCTTGGAAAGTTAAATTTTTTCTCTCTAATGTTTAAGGTAGTTTCTCCCCCTGGTTGCACTTGCTGCGGTGTGGCAATGCCTGCTACCTCCGCTGGTGTAGCCAATTTACGCTAGGGCCTAGTGTCTGAGCTCTGTAAGTCCGCTCCCAAACGCCTAGGACTGACAGTCTTTGGATGCTTTGCCCTGGGGTGAAACAGGTGAGTGGGTCGTCAATTGCCCACTCATTCACCTTTTTCCGTTTCCAACGCTGCTGCTGGTGGTGGTGCCAGTATCTTTTGCCAGTTCGCTTCCTGGCTGAAATCATGCCTCAGATGTCCCTAATGGAAAGGGTAGTTTCTCCCCCCTGGTTGCACTTGCTGCGGTGTGGCAACGCCTGCTACCTCCGCCGGTGTAGCTAGCTTATGCTAGGGCCTTGTGTCTGAGTTCTGTAGGTCTGCTCCCAAACGCCAAGGACTGACAGTGCTTGGATGCTTTGCCCTGGGGTGAAACAGGTGAGCGGGTCGTCAATTGCCCACTCATTCGCCTTTCCCAATTCTGCTGCTTCTGGTGGTGGTGCCAGTGTCTCTCTTCAATGCCAGTTCGCTTCCTGGCTAGTGTCATGCCTCGAATGTCCCTGATGGTAAGGGTAGTTTCTCCCCCCTGGTTGCACTTGCTGCGGTGTGGCAACGCCTGCTACCTCCGCCGGTGTAGCCAGCTTACGCTAGGGCCTTGTGTCTGAGTTCTGTAGGTCTGCTCCCAAACGCCAAGGACTGACAGTGCTTGGATGCTTTGCCCTGGGGTGAAACAGGTGAGCGGGTCGTCAATTGCCCACTCATTCGCCTTTCCCAATTCTGCTGCTGCTGGTGGTGGTGCCAGTGTCTCTCTTCAATGCCAGTTCGCTTCCTGGCTAGTGTCATGCCTCGAATGTCCCTGATGGTAAGGGTAGTTTCTCCCCCCTGGTTGCACTTGTTGCGGTGTGGCAACGCCTGCTACCTCCGCCGGTGTAGCCAGCTTACGCTAGGGCCTTGTGTCTGAGTTCTGGAAGTCCGCTCCCAAACGCCAAGGACTGACAGTTTTTGGATGCTTTGCCCTGGGGTGAAACAGGTGAGCGGGTCGTCAATTGCCCACTCATTCGCCTTTTCCAATGCTGCTGCTGCTGCTGCTGCTGGTGGTGGTGCCAGTGTCTCTTCTCTGCCAGTTCGCTTCCTGGCTAGTGTCATGCCTCAAATGTCCCTTATGGTAAGGGCAGTTTCTCCCCCCTGGTTGCACTTGCTGCGGTGTGGCAACGCCTGCTACCTCCGCCAATGTAGCCAGCTTACGCTAGGGCCTTGTGTCTGAGCTCTGGAAGTCCGCTCCCAAACGCCAAGGACTGACAGTGTTTGGATGCTTTGCTCTGGGGTGAAACAGGTGAGTGGGTCGCCAATTGCCCACTCATTCGCCTTTCCCAATTCTGCTGCTGCTGCTGGTGGTGGTGCCAGTGTCTCTTCGATGCCAGTTCGCTTCCTGGCTAGTGTCATGAATCAAATGTCCCTAATGGTAAGGGCAGTTTCTCCCCCCTGGCTGCCTCTGTCTGCGGTGTGGCAACGCCTGCTACCTCCGCCGGAGTGGCCAGCTTACGCTAGGGCCTTGTGTCTGAGCTCTGGAAGTCTGCTGCCAAACGTCTAAGACTGACAGTGTTTGGGTGCTTTGCCCTGGGGTGAAACAGGTGAGTGGGTCGCCAATTGCCCACTCATTCGCCTTTCCCATTTTTCAATGCTGCTGCTGGTGGTGGTGGTGGTGCCAGCATCTCTTCTCTGCCAGTTCGCTTCCTGGCTAGAGTCATGCCCAAAATGTCCCTAGTGGTAAGGGCAGTTTCTCCCCTCTGGCTGCGTCTGTTTGCGGTGTGGCAACGCCTGCTACCTCCGCCGGAGTGGCCAGCTTACGCTAGGGCCTTGTGTCTGAGCTCTGGAAGTCTGCTGCCAAACGTCTAAGACTGACAGTGTTTGGGTGCTTTGCCCTGGGGTGAAACAGGTGAGCGGGTCGCCAATTGCCCTCTCATTCGCCTTTCCAATTTTTCAATGCTGCTGGTGGTGGTGGTGGTGGTGGTGGTGGTGCCAGCATCTCTTCTCTGCCAGTTCGCTTCCTGGCTAGAGTCATGCCCAAAATGTCCCTAATTGTAAGGGCAGTTTCTCCTCCCTGGCTGCCTCTGTCTGCGGTGTGGCAACGCCTGCTACCTCCGCCGGAGTGGCCAGCTTACGCTAGGGCCTTGTGTCTGAGCTCTGGAAGTCTGCTGCCAAACGTCTAAGACTGACAGTGTTTGGGTGCTTTGCCCTGGGGTGAAACAGGTGAGCGGGTCGCCAATTGCCCTCTCATTCGCCTTTCCAATTTTTCAATGCTGCTGGTGGTGGTGGTGGTGGTGGTGGTGGTGGTGGTGCCAGCATCTCTTCTCTGCCAGTTCGCTTCCTGGCTAGAGTCATGCCCAAAATGTCCCTAATTGTAAGGGCAGTTTCTCCCCCCTGGCTGCCTCTGTCTGCGGTGTGGCAATGCCTGCTACCTCCGCCGGAGTGGCCAGCCTACGCTAGGGCCTTGTGTCTGAGCTCTGGAAGTCTGCTGCCAAACGTCTAAGACTGACAGTGTTTGGGTGCTTTGCCCTGGGGTGAAACAGGTGAGTGGGTCGCCAATTGCCCACTCATTCGCCTTTTCAATGCTGCTGCTGGTGGTGGTGCCAGCATCTCTTCTCTGCCAGTTCGCTTCCTGGCTAGAGTCATGCCCAAAATGTCCCTAATGGTAAGGGCAGTTTCTCCCCCCTGGCTGCCTCTGTTTGCGGTGTGGCAACGCCTGCTACCTCCGCCGGAGTGGCCAGCTTACGCTAGGGCCTTGTGTCTGAGCTCTGGAAGTCTGCTGCCAAACGTCTAAGACTGACAGTGTTTGGGTGCTTTGCCCTGGGGTGAAACAGGTGAGCGGGTCGCCAATTGCCCACTCATTTGCCTTTCCCATTTCCTTTTCCATTTCATTATTTTCCTTCTGATACACAACCAACCAAACATAACACACACAATAACACATATAACACATATAACACACAGTGACATCACACATAACACACATACACACACACTTACAATGCACAAAACACAAGGACCTTTTCCTTGTTATTTGCCCTGGCCTTCACTCACTAATAGCATTACATTAACACTATAACTCACACTTCACCCTATAACATTTTTCCATCCACATACCTGCCAACAGACCCAACTTTTTCAGGGACAGTCCTGCTTTTTTCCAGTCCTGTCCCATCTAATTTAGCTAAACTAGGTATGCAAAATGCAAATACACATAGGTAGTTATAGCTCGGTAGGTAACGCTACTATAAACATTTAATAAATATAATCAAGTACTAAATAATAAATCTAACTTTAAAATACATTTAAATAAACCCCTATTTTTTTTTAAAAAAAAACATTAAAATTAAATTATTATTATTTAGACATAATCCATCTTTAACCAAACCAGTGCACTGCTACTAATCTTAAACATAACCGTACATTAACCCTAAGCTATTTTTTAGTTCTTGTCCAACATTTTTCCATCAGCATACCTGCCAACACACCCAAGATTTTGGTGGACAGTCCTGCTATTTTCCAGTCCTGTCCAATAAGTAAGTTGGGTTGTTGCAAAGTATGCCATTGTAAATAGGTAGCAAATGTTAGGCATGTAAAGTGGTCCAAAATCAATTTAAAAATGTAAAATATTCCCTATTCTTTTATTAAACATCTATGGACAGTACACCTCGGTATGTGTGTGCAACTCTATTGGTCGTTTCGGCAGGGGGCTCGCCTGCCATCAACGAATGAAGTGCATTCTGCAGTTCTGCAATTCACTCGTTGATGCCAGACCAGCCCCCTGCCGAAACGACCAATAGAGCTGCACACACGTACCTTCACGGCAGCTGCTGCTGCTGTGATGTGTTATTAACCCCGTATTAACCCCTGCTAGGCAACCAGGAGGAAAACGAAGATTAAACGAGCACGAAGAATGTCCGCGAATATTCGCCCGAAGAGAAGACAGGAACGGGCGAATATTCGCGGAATACGAAGATTTTTTTTTCCCCGAAGACGAGCACGAAGACGAACACGAAGAGCCCCCTGGTGCCCAAGTCTAATAAATAGGTCCTGGGAGTGATCCCTGTACTGTCCCCTTATATATTTATACATAGTTATTAAATCCCCCCCTAAGCCGTCTTTTTTCCAAACTAAATAACCCTAATTCTGATAATCTTTCTGGGTACTGTAGTCCTCCCATTCCCCTTATTACTCTGGTTGCCCGTCTTTGAACCCTCTCCAGCTCCACTATATCTTTCTTGTACACTGGTGCCCAGTACTGTACACAGTATTCCATGTGTAGTCTGACTAGTGACTTGTACAGTGGTAGAATTATTTCCTTGTCGTGGGCATCTATGCCCCTTTTGATGCACCCCATGATTTTATTTGCCTTAGCAGCAGCTGTCTGACACTGGTCGCTACAGGTAAATTTACTGTTAACTAAAACTCCTAAGTCCTTTTCCATGTCAGTCGTCCCCAGTGTTTTCCCATTTAATACATATTCCCAGCCTGGATTTTTCTTCCCCATGTGCATAACCTTACATTTATCTGTGTTGAACCTCATCTGCCACATCCCAGCCCAAGCCTCCAACCTATGCAGATCCATTTGTAATCGTGCACTGTCCTCTATTGTGTTAACCACGTTACAGAGCTTAGTATCGTCTGCAAAGATTGATACTTCACTATACAATCCCTCTACAAGGTCATTAATAAATATATTAAAAAGAATAGGACCCAAAACTGACCCCTGTGGTACCCCACTAGCAACAGTAACCCACTCAGAGTATGTACCATTAATAACCACCCTCTGTTTCCTATCACTGAGCCAGTTACTTACCCACATACACACATTCTCCCCCAGCCCAAGCATTCTCATTTTATGTACCAGCCTTTTATGTGGCACCGTATCAAATGCTTTGGAAAAATCAAGATATACGACATCCAGCGATTCACCCCGATCCAGTCTTGAGCTCACCTCCTCATAAAAGCTGATCAGGTTAGTTTGACAGGACCGATCCCTTGTAAACCCATGCTGATATGGAGTCATACACTTATTTTCATTGAGATACTCCAAAATAGCATCTCTTAGGAAACCCTCAAACAGTTTACACACAACAGAAGTTAAACTAACAGGCCTATAATTCCCCGGGTCACTTTTTGTCCCCTTTTTGAATATTGGCACAACATTTGCTATGCGCCAGTCCTGGGGAACAGACCCTGTCACTATAGAGTCCTTGAATATTAGAAATAGGGGTCTGTCTATTACATTACTTAACTCCCTTAGAACGTGGGGGTGAATGCCATCTGGACCTGGTGATTTGTCTATTTTGATTTTTTTTAGGCGGCACTGCACTTCTTCCTGGGTTAGACAGGCGACATGTACTGGGGCAGTTATCTCATCCTGCTGTATATTACCTGGCATTTCATTTTCCTCTGTGAATACAGCAGAGAAGAATATATTTAATAGATTAGCTTTTTCCTGATCCCCGTCTATAACTTCTCCCTCATTACTTTTTAAGGGGCCAACGCTTTCATTTTTAACCTTTTTACTATTTATATAGTTAAAGAACATTTTGGGGTTTGGCAATGAGTCTTTCTGTCTCCACTTTTGCTGCTTTTATCTGATTTTTACATATTTTATTTTTTTCCCGATAGCTTTTTAGTGCTTCCTCACTGCCTTCCTGTTTTAGTAGCTTAAATGCCTTTTTTTTGCCATTTATTACCCCCTTTACATTTTTATTTATCCACATTGGTTTTCTCTTGTTCCTGACTCTTTTATTCCCATACGGTATGTACCTTTCACAGTGAGAATTTAAGATATCCTTAAAAATCTCCCCTTGAGTGTCTGTACTCTTGTTTTTGAGGACATTTTCCCAATTTACAGTGTTAAGGGCTTCTCTTAGTTGATCAAACTTTGCCTTCCTAAAGTTCATAGTTCTTGTGGCTCCTCTAAGAGTTCCCTTATTGAAGGACAAGTTATAATGTATCATATTGTGATCACTATTTCCTAGATGCCCCCTGACCTGCACATTAGTTACTCTGTCAGGTCTGTTGGTTAATATTAAGTCCAGTAGGGCGCCCCCTCTGGTCGGGTCCTGTACCATTTGGGACAGATAATTATCCTTACTTATAGTCAGAAACCGGTTTCCTTTATGAGATTCACAGGTCTCTGTTTCCCAGTTTATGTCGGGATAGTTAAAGTCCCCCATAATAACCACCTCATTGTGATTTGCTGCCTTGTTTATTTGCTTTAATAATTGATCTTCTGCTGCTTCCATTATATTTGGTGGCTTATAGCAAACCCCGATCAGTATTTTATTATTTTTCTTTCCATATATTTCTACCCATAATGACTCCACATTATCATTTCCCTCACATATATTCTCCCGCAGTGTGGCCTTTAGGCTGGACTTTACATAAAGGCAAACTCCGGCCCCTTTTCGTTTTTTCGATCCTTCCTGAATAGACTATAACCCTGTATGTTAACCGCCCAGTCATAGCTATCATCCAACCATGTCTCTGTTATACCCACTATGTCATAGTTTTTTTCAGGCATTATTAACTCCAGTTCGTCAGTTTTATTGGTCAGACTTCTGGCATTAGTAAGCATACAATTTAGAGGTGTATCGTTTTTTCCCTATGAAGCCTATCCCTATTGACTATTCTAACCCCTCCCTCCGCTCCACCCCCAGGTACATTTATAAGCCCCAGCTTTCTATCTACACTATCTTCCCCTTCTATATTGTAGTTTCCCTCCCCCCCTTTACCTAGTTTAAACACTCCTCCACCCTTCTGGCCATCTTCTCCCCAAGCACAGCTGCACCCTCCCCATTGAGGTGCAGCCCGTCCCTACCGTAGAGCCTGTATCCGACAGAGAAGTCGGCCCAGTTCTCCATGAACCCAAACCCCTCCTTCCTACACCAGCTTCTGAGCCACTTGTTTAGCTCCCTAATCTCCCGCTGCCTCTCTGGTGTGGCACGTGGTACAGGTAATATTTCAGAAAATACTACCTTGGAGGTCCTTGCCTTAAGCTTGCTACCTAAGTCCCTGAAATAATTTTTAAGGACACTCCGCCTACCTCTCACTTTGTCATTGGTGCCAATGTGCACCATGACTGCTGGGTCTTCTCCAGCCCCTCCCAGTAATCTGTCAACCCGATCCGCGATGTGCCGAACTCGAGCGCCAGGCAGACAACACACTGTTCGGCGATCCCGGTCTTTGTGACAGATCGCCCTGTCTGTCCCCCTAATAATTGAGTCCCCCACTACCAGCACCTGTCTGGCCTGCCCTGCGCTCCTCCTTCCCTCCTTACTGGAGCAGACACCCCTCTGGTGGTCAGAGGCAGTGACTTGCTGCAGTACTGCTAACTCTGAACTAACATCCCCCTCATCTGCCAACCGGGCAAACTTGTTGGGGTGTGCTAGATCAGGACTAGCCTCCCTGGCGCTTTTCCCCCTACCCCGCCTTCTAACTGTAACCCAGCTAGCTGCCTGACTGTCCTGTACCTCCATCCCGCTATCCTCCCCCACCTCTACCCCCGAGAGAGCTTGCTCAGTGAGCAGCAGACTCCTCTCCAAGTTGTCAATAGATCTCAGTGTTGCCAGTTGCTCCTCTAGACTCAGGATTTGTGCTTCCAAATGAGCAACCCGCACACATCTCGCACAGCAATATGCACCCTCGAAGCGCTGATCAAGGATTGCATAAATTGAGCAAGATGTACACCTGACCGCATTGTCAAACATGGAGCACATCTTGGCAATGGGGATAGCTCAAATAACTGGCAAAAACAGACAGTAAGGTGCAATATATATATATAAATATATGGAATCACAAGGATTTATACTTTACCCTCCTTCTTGCTTTTTAACTCCTTCTTTGCTTGTAACTCCTCACTTAGAGATGTCACTTAGGAGATTCGCTTGTGTGTCCAAGCTAAATGCAAGTGCAAAAGCCAAGCAGAACTCACAGAGAAGGTTACTTAATTAGCAACACACCTGAAATAGCCCTTACCCCTTTTTTTTTTGCTTTTTTCAACAAAACTTTACACTGAACACAACACAAACAAACACAGTGCTCCCCCTTGCAATAGTAATGAATATACTCTCCTTCTTTGCTTGTAACTCCTCACTTAGAGATGTCACTTAGGAGATTCGCCCCAGCTCAGGATTCGCTTGTGTGTCCAAGCTAAATGCAACTGCAAAAGCCAAGCAGAACTCACAGAGGTAGCCATCCAGTTGCAGTTTAAACGTCTGTACAGACTCCGATAAAACTACCTCTGCAGGTAGAATTCCACATCCCTATTGTCCTTACTTTCCTCTGGTTTAGACTAAATCTCCTTTCTTCCAGTCTGAACGCGTGACCACGTGTCCTGTGCATAGTCCTGTTCATGAACAGATTTCCACACAATGGTTTGTTTTGGCCCCGAATATATTTATATAATGTTATCATATCCCCTCTGAGGCGACGTTTTTCTAAACTAAACAGATTTAAATTAGTTAACCTTACTTCATAACTATAGTGCTCCATTCCTTTTATTAATTTTGTAGTCCGCCTCTGCACCCTTTCTAGTGCTATGATATCCTTCTTTAGAATAGGTGCCCAAAATTGTACAGCATATTCAAGGTGCGGCCTTACCATTGATTTATACAGAGGCAACATTATATCTTTATCCCGCGACTTGATGCCCCTTTTTATACACGACAATACCTTACTGGCCTTAGCAACCGCAGACTGACATTGCACATTGTTGCCTAGTTTGTTGTCTATAACAATTCCCAAATCCTTCTCATTTGTCGTTACCCCTAATTCATTACCGTTTAGGGCAGGGGCGTCCAACATGCGGCCCGCGGGACCTCGAGGTGCGGCCCGCGTGAGATCGGCAGCCAGGATCACAAGAGCCCTGCTGCTTACATTGTGGGAGGGTCTATTGTCCTGTACAGAGGAAGCGGGAGGCCATGCCCCTGCTGAAGTCTGTGAGCGGCATCGAGAGCTGTAGTGCAGGTAAGGGGGTGGGGGAGGGTGTTTGAATGAGTATGCGTGATTGAGGGAATGAATCTGTGAATGAATGAATTTGTGTGTGTGATAGCATGGATGTGTAAGTGCTGGAACCTAGGCATGATGGGACTGTGATTGCTGTTAGCAATCACACTCCTATCATGCCAAGTCAGCCAGTACATGCTGAAACCTGGCTAGCTGCCCCCTTATGTATTGATGCTGCCAGCAGTATGGGGTCTGCACTTAAAGCCACCCTGTACCAGCATGTACTGGCTGACTTGGGATGATAGGAGTGTGATTGCTAACAGCAATCTGCTAACAGCAATCACAGTCCCATCATGCCTAGGTTTACTGGTTGTCTGGGTATAAAAAGAGTGTGTTTGCTGTTAGCAATCACACTCCTATCATGCCAAGTCAGCCAGTACATGCTGAAACCTGGCTAGCTGCCCCCCTTGTGTATTGATGCTGCCAGCACTTACAGCCACCCTTTACCAGCATGTACTGGCTGACTTGGGATGATAGGAGTGTGATTGCTAACAGCAGTCACAGTCCCATCATGCCTAGGTTCCAGCATTTACTGGTTGCCTGGGTATAAAAAGAGTGTGTTTGCTGTTAGCAATCACACTCCTATCATGCCAAGTCATATTGTTGATTTTTTTTTCTCAATTGTGGTGTGTTAACGCACTAAAATTGGACAAAAAATACAATAACTATTAATTTATATATGATTGTTGACAGCACTCCTATCATGCCCAGCCAACCAGTACATGCTGGAATCTGGGTATTGCTGTTAACAATCATAATATATAATTTTTTTGTACAGTTTTGGTGTGTAACTTACTTTTATTAAAAGTGTGGGATTTTTTTTATTATTTTTAAAGGTGGGGGGGTCATTTTTGTTTAAGTGAACCCTGAATTTTCAGTTTTGGGCCAGAATTTTCATTTTAGTGCATCCCTAAAATAAATAGAACTATTTCATTTTTATTTATCCAGAATCCTGAATTTGTAGTCACAAAATTTTGTAGGCCCAGAAATCAGAGAGGAAAAGTAAAGGTTTTGTGTCATTTACTTTATTTTAATCTGCATATCTTATTAAAGGCCATATTTTCTCACAGTGAAAAATTAGTGCGGCCCTCGCACGTATACAATTTTGATTAAGTGGCCCACTGCAGAAAAAACTTGGACACCCCTGGTTTAGGGTGTAGGTTGCTTGTGCATTCGCTACCCCGAAGTGCATAACTTTACATTTATCTACATTGAATTTCATCTGCCATTTGTGTGCCCAGTCCCCCAGTCTATCTAGATCCCTCTGCAGCACAGTAATATCCTGCTCGACCTGTGCATGAATTGTCTGAATTAGGGAGAGCATGAGTTAATATGGGGATGAGTTTCTGAATGAGGGAGAGCATGAGTTAATATGTGGATGAATTGTCTGAATGAGGGAGAGCATGATCCCCATATCAACCAAGTTAATATGGGGATGAGTTGTCTGAATGAGGGAGAGCACGAGTTAATATGTGGATGAATTGTCTGAATGAGGGAGAGCATGAGTTAATGTGTGGATGAGTTGTCAGAATGAGGGAGAGCATGAGTTAATGTGTGGATGAATTGTCTGAATGAGGGAGAGCATGAGTTAATGTGTGGATGAATTGTCTGAATGAGGGAGAGCATGAGTTAATGTGTGGATGAGTTGTCTGAATGAAAGTGTGAATTAGTGAGTGACTGTAAAAGTGTTTGTGTGTATCATAGATGTATAATTGTGGAAGGACAAAGATAGCACTAGCAGGAGGTTTGAGCCTTGGAGACCAAGATGGCACAGGCAGGGTGTATATGGGACAAAGATGGCACAGGCTGGACTGTTTGGGGACAAAGTTGACTTGTGCTGGGCTATTTGGGGACAAAGATGGCAAATCTTATGTGTGTTATCTGGGTGCTGGTCAGGTTCTACGTGGGCAGTGTGGACGCCAGGGCTGGCTTTGGGGTGTGCAACCTGTGATCTATGTCTGTAATTTAGGGGGTTTTAAATATACCTTTAATGCCGTGTTTTTATGTGAATTCCAATTGATCTATACCTGCAAAACTGGGTTTTTGTGTTATTCTGTAGATCCATATCTGCTATGCTATGTTTCCATACATTATTTATGTATAACACCGTGAAAAATGAAACCAAACCGAAAATACGTGCTCTTATAGTGAACAATAAAATAAAAATGATACTTCCCTGATTTGGACCGCAGCACCCAAATAACACTCTCCTCCAAGTGTTAAAATATGAAACCAACGAAATTTAGATGGGGCGCAGGTACATATAAAGGGAAAAAATAATAATACAATATAGTGTAGATGATTTGTTCAATGTGAAACTAAAGTGATATAATGCACTCACAAATCAAAGAAGTAATTCCAACCCATCAATAGGACTGTATATAATCTTTAATGTTCTTCTTGAGAAAATCTAAAAAACAAACTTCAATGGTGCAGTATTCCAAAGTGAAATGTAGAGAAATGGAAAAAATGCACTCACAATTGTATATGCACTACAAGTGCATATATAGGCGTAGAAAGTCCACCGGAGTGTGGGATATATCGATCTCCAATTGAAAATCAACGCGTTTCACCCGTAGGCTTCTTCAGGAAAATCAATTGAAGAAAAATGTCCGTAAAATTCAATGTAAAATCAGCAGTCCGGACATTTCACTTTGGAATACTGCACCATTGAAGTTTGTTTTTTAGATTTTCTCAAGAAGAACATTAAAGATTATATACAGTCCTATTGATGGGTTGGAATTACTTCTTTGATTTGTGAGTGCATTATATCACTTTAGTTTCACATTGAACAAATCATCTACACTATATTGTATTATTATTTTTTCCCTTTATATGTACCTGCGCCCCATCTAAATTTCGTTGGTTTCATTATTTATGTATACCTGCAAATACAGGGTTAATATGTCTTATTCAGTTGATTAATACCTGCAATGCTGTTTCCATGTATTTATTTGATCTATAATCATATATTATTATTGTATACCTGCAAATACAGGATTTGTATGTCTGATTCTGTTTATTTGATATATACCTTCAGTGCTGAGATCACAAGTGAATTTCAATTGATCTGGGCTTGTGTGTTGATCTATACCTGCTATCGGCAGCAGGGTCTAATATCTTTATATATATATATCGGCAGTAGGGACTAATATTTATATATATGGGCAGCAGGGGCGCAATTTGCCACCTGCTTGCCACAGGTGCTATTTTCAGTATTTTCAGTTATTAAGAAAACAATTTAACCCCTTCAGTCCCAGGGGTTTTTGGTACCTCAAGTCCTGTAGCAATTTTGCCAATTTTGTGGTATGTCTGTTCAGCGATTATTCTCTTTTCCTGCGAATAATGTACCCATGTAAACTATATATTGTTTTTTCAAGGAGAGATAGAGCTTTCTTTTGATACCATAGTTAGATGATTAGCTGAAAATTTAGAATGAGAAATTTAGTCAAAACTAGCAAAGATTTAAAAAAAAAACAATTTTTTCTTATATATTTTTCCCTCTGAATTCTCACAAAATTAGGTAAAGTGATGGAAAATCCCCTTTAAATGTATCAACTCAGATGTCCTGATTTCAGAAATACCTAATTTATATAGAATTTCCATACTTTCCCAGCACTGCCTCCCTGGTATTCTTTTTAACCGCCGGGGCTTCTGTGAATGAGCACCGGAAGGTCAGCATCGCACAGAAAGGTTATGTCACAGAAGTGCCGGCAGCCGGTGGACATCTGCAAGATGCAATTAGACACCCTCCGCTGCTGGCACTTCTGTGACATAACCTTCCTGTGCGATGCTGACCTTCCGGTGGCAAATAGGTGGTTAAAAAGAATATCAGGTAGGCAGAGTGGCATATAGGGGGTTAAAAGGAATATCTGGGGGGCAGAGTGGCAAATAGGGGGTCAAGAGGCATATCTGGGAGGCAGAGTGGCATATAGGGGGTATACGGCATTTCAAGGGGGCAGAGTGGCATATAAGGTGGTATATGGCATAACTGGGGGCAGGTTGGCAAATAAAAGGAAATAAAAACAAAAAATGCATGTAACGGGTTCACCAAGAGAGCTGTAGTAACTCCCAGAGATCACCCACATGGTGGTCCCCGGAATCACTTCCAGCACCAGCCAGCATGCGCACCTTGGAACCCTGCTATGTGTACCCAATAAGTAGACACACAACTACCTTGAACTGAGTACAGCAGGAATGAACAGTTTATTGTAGTAAAACATAGACTCATATAGCCACAGAAATTCATTAACATAAATTAACAGATACATGTATTCAACCCAACCTTTAATCCCCAGTCAGCAATCCTATTGATGGGATTAATTAAACAATGGAGGTCCTGCCTGTTTGGCAGCCAGGCTGGAGCCATCTCTGAGTGCCTTGGGCCCCTGTATGACAGCTCATTCTGTCACAATGCATTTTTCTCAATCATAGTTTTTATTAAATATGAAAAAAAATGTTTACATGTGAATTAATATTTACTAGTAAAACTTTTTTCTTATAGGGTAGTCTTATAGTCAGGCTCTTTCTTTTTTTCCTAAATTAATATTCAATTTTTGCAGGGTCGTCTTATAATCAGGGTCATCTTATAATCGAGCAAATACGGTTCTGTAAAACAGACAACCCAGAGTATCTCATCAGGGGCATTTGGAAATTTTTCATGCAGTCGTTTGGCTAACAATCACTGCCAAAGTTGCCTATAGCAATAATTTCCTGCTTACTTCTGTGTTGCTTAGTTTTATTGCACAGGGAGTGTGTTACGGCAGAGAAACCCGGCCAAAATTGTTTATCTGCATCTCCAGATTACGGAAATACCACACATCCTATTTTTTTCTTTTCTAGAGGGCCATATCCATCCCTTATATAAGTACCCTATAGAGTAGTATTTTTCATATGGCTTAACAGGTTTGGGGGTTGTGAACAGGGCACATAGATTTTGTGCTATGGCAATGGGCTATAAGTACCGTATTGGCTCGAATATAGGCCGCACTTTTTCCCCCCATTTTAAGTCTTTAAAGTGGGGGTGTGGCCTATATTCGGGGTCTAGCGCCCGACACCCGGGACATGCAGTTCAGGGCGCTGGGCAGGCAGCAGGGTTAGGATACAGATCCCCCGCAGCGGTGCAGGGGACCTGCATCCTACTCTCTGATACGCTCAGACAGCCTCCCCTGCCAGCACTTCCCACGGGGGGAGTCCCGGCAATGTAGATTGTTAAAGCACATCGTGCAGACGTGCCGGCAGCGGAGGCTGTTTACGCGCATCGCCACAGCCGGTGAACGTCTGCACGATGCGTTTTACCTCTGCCCCAACCCAAGACTTACCAGAGCAGACTCCCGGGTGTCTTGCGGGGCTGGCGGGGGACATCCACGCAATACGCGTATACAACTTGTTTTGCGTAGATGTCCCCCGCCGGCCCCACAAGACTCCCGGGAGTCTGCTCAGGTAAGTGGGGGGGGGCAGAGTGGCAGCATATCTCGGGGGGGGAGGAGGACAGTGGCAGCATATCTCGGGGGGAGGACAGTGGCAGCATATCTCGGGGGGGGTGGTGGCAGCATATCTCGGGAGGGACGGAGTGGCAGCATGTCTCGGGGGGGGGGAGGACAGAGTGGCAGCATATCTCCGGGGGGGAGTGGCAGCATATCTCGGTGGGGGGGACAGAGTGGCAGCATGTCTATTAAAAAAACCTTTTTCTTTAAAAAAGCACCAAACTTTTAGGGTGCGGTCTATATACGGGGGCGGCCTATATCCAAGCCAATACGGTATTTTTTTATTTATCTTTTTTATCATTTATTTTTAATTGTATTTTTTGTATTTTAAAAAAAAAATATCAGTGCAGTATGGTCAGAGGCCCTACTCTTGTTATTAATGCCAGTGATGTCACAATGACATCAATTAGCTCACTTTATTATTACATTTTTTTTGTTTGTTTATTTATTGTATTATTTTAGTATTAAAAAAAAATCACTAACACTTTTTTCCTTCTTTTATTTGTTCATTTTTTCAGCCTGTGAGAAGAATGAGAAACATTCTCACTCTCCTCCTTGCGATCCCCCTGCACCAATCACACTGTGATCTCCATGCAAGTCTCCATAGACTTGCATTCAGATTACAGTTTGCCTCATAGGTGAGTAGGAGGAGCAATCGGATATCGTCAGCAGTGACGCAACCCAGAAGGAAATGCACGATCATGCGATCGGGCATTTTAAATGTAACGGCTTTCCAGCGCTCGCGATGCTGGCTTCTGCTGACAAGGGGGAGTTCAGGCTGTCTCCCGTGAATTGTTAGGATGTTTCCCTGCCGCTACAAGGTATGTCTATAGGGGACTGAAGTTTCACGTTACAACTCGGTGCTCCATGATAAAATTACTTGTATTTAAATAGCTATGCACGGTTAGTCCATTTATCTGTTATTCAGTATTTTGCTGTTAATAGCAAAGTATCAGCCATAATCTTTAAGTACATGCTCAAGTCTCTGCTAGACTAATTATCTAAAGGTAACTATAGATTGAGATCCCTCAGGATGGGAAGCAATGCAGGAGTTGTTTCCACAATGCTCCTCTTGAATATGTGCGGGAGTTGGCTGAACTCGAGTGGCAGTAGCTGTAGCGGCTACTAGCAGTACACATTGTGCAGCTACTGTGCATGGCTTTTAGGAATATGCCTACATCAGAAAAGTCATGTACCACATCCAGGGGTCCACACTTGTGAAGAACCCTGTCTGATCTTCACTGTTGTTATTATTATTATATTTATTTGCACCCTGTTTGAATGTGGCTGCAGCTCCAGCCTTCAAAGAGACGATCCTATAATCTGGCTGGGGCTCTTAATCAGCCAGCACAGCCCTGTCTGCCCAGACGGCACCCGCACTACAGGGGGGATAACACAGGTGGGAGAAACCCATTGTATCCCTTAATCCCCTCACCTGATACATCCCCTGTATACTGATGGGATTTGTGATGGGATGTGGCTGATGGGATTTGTGATGGGATGTGGCTGATGGGATTTGTGATGGGAAGTGGCTGATGGGATTGGGGGTTGGGTTCGGTGCACAGATTGTATATAAATTCTGTGTGTTTGTAATAAAGAGAGTTCTGTTTTTAACCTCAAAGCATGAAGTCCTGTCTCATGATTGAGGGAAGTGCTGGTCTGTGACTGCTTTCTTCGGACAGCCACAGCGTGTCCGCTTACTGGGAGAAGGAAGGAGCTGGCTGGTGGATGTGTCCAGTCTGGGGCACAGGACGATCCGTCACAACACTAGTAATGGTGTGGGTTTCCCCAGAGTCTGGCGCAAGTGTGGAAGTTAACTGTCTGGGGTATGGCCAACTCCTGTAGCATTAGCCAGATGGCTACATGCAGCACTCCTTGTGGGCTGGCACTGGTGAATGTTGTAGTTGGGACTGAGCAAGCTTCCGCAGGAGCAATGACAACAGCCGGATCTAGAGAGTCTTGGCGCGTGAGACTTTTTTTTAATGTCAGATCAGGGATGTCTTTATGCAGATTTTTTTGTTAGGTATTCACCGAATTGGATATTGAAGCTTGATATTTTTAGCCTCAGCGATTGAAAGTATTTCATTGAGTTTTACCAGTTCTTCTGTGGGAGATTCGAAATCTGAGTTGGTGGCGTTTCGGGAGCAGTAGTGGCGACAGAGACACCGCGATACTTGTTTCTGGTGGCCAGCAGTCTTCTCACCCTTATGTGAGTTTTTCAAGAATCATGATTATGCTCATTCTGGACTATTGTCTGTGAGAATACTTTTTCTTATTTGCACATTTTTTGCACTAATACGCAGTGCACTTTATTACATTAATTTATTTCTCAGTTTACTTGAAGTGTGTATATTATTGAGTCATTGTATAGCCTATTATACCCAATATATCACTAGCATATGATTATTGCATTTTTTATTTTATATTTTGAAGTGTGTCTTTTTAACTATTGCACTTTATAGCATGCTCAGTGGACCCCTAGACACCGAGCCTGCTTCATTCAACTTTGTGATCATTCAGAGTTGTTTTCACAATAGTTGCACACTTTCTCTTGATATATATTTGTTATTTTATTATTGATTTAGGGCCATCACAGACTTCATACAGCTGGAACAACATATGCAGTGTGTAGAGGTCCTGGGAGAGAAAAAAATCTCTGCTGCTGTGGACTACTCTTGCAATGATGAAGCATAGGAATTTTAGTTCACAGCTAGCATTTGCAGCTTTACTGTTGCTGCACTTCCCATGACGCTCAGCCAGCATCATGGAAGTAGTATGTCTGGCTGAGCCTTATGGCAATTCAATTAAATGTGTTGGTTATTTTTAATATGCATGGCTGCGCTGACAAAAATGAAGCGTGTTTTAAGTAACGATGCAAGCGCAACATGTTAACGTATTGGTGAGTTCCGCAAGATTTTATTTTTTTTAAAGTATCCCTCTTTCACATTTTTAAATGTTGGGAGGCATGTTTCATGGACATGGTATTCCCTGATGGCATTGGTCCCTCCTCGTTTTACAAATCTGAATGCACAAGTCTGGTATTTTATGTCTCTAAAGGAACATTGTGGTTCTTTAATCTCCTCCAGAACACAAAAATGACTAGACAAGTGAGATTACTGTACTCTCACACTTTAGCAGATGTGCCTATCCTCTGTGAATGGTTTTCAAAAAATGAACAATTCTTTTTTCAGCCACATACTTTACAATAGGTTGGAAGGGAAAAAGTAAAAAATAATGGAATGGCATGTTTGCAGTTGCCTAGTTAGTCTTTTTCAGATACATATTTTTTGCACGTCGGTTTAGGGATCTGTGAGCTCTATTGAGGGCTCAGTCCCAGGATATCAAATTAAAAAAAGAGGAGAATACAGGTCACAAAAAGTGATGCACATAAGTGAGTATTCAGGGTTTGTCAGTTTAAATTCTTTACCATACATTTATTTCTGTTAACCAAGTACAGACCAATGTATTGGATCTGGTAAATCCATAAATTGTCTCATGATAGAATGGAGTAACAAAGTTTAAGACACTTTTATTATGAAAAGTGTCCTTCATGCATAGTTTCAACTGTGGTCATTTTTCTATAGAAACCATTGGAAATTTCCTCCTGAATGGAGGTCAGGGTCAGGGTCAAGACTAGGGTCACTGATCCCTGAGAGCAAGAATGTTTTGGCACTCCAGGTGGTAACTCCCTTAACCACTTCACCTCTTTGAGCCCTTCAGCTTGCAACATGTCACTCGCTTGTCAGTGCCATCTTTGCCTCCAAGCAATTTACCAGTGCCATCTTTGTCCCCAAGCAACATACCAGTGCCTTTAAACAGCTTGTTGACATCATCTTTGTGCCCAAACAGCTTGTTGACACCATCTTTGAGCCCAAACAGCTTGTTGGCACCATCTTTTCACCCAAACAGGTTGTTAGTGACATATTTGCCCATAAACAGCATTACACTCTATCCGCCATTGATAAAAAATGAAGGCGTTAAGTGTGAGAGGTAGAGCTGTAGGCAAAAACAGAAAATTGTGCTCCCCAAGTTATTTTGAGGAAAGTAGATAAATAACAAGGGCATTAGTTATATTAAAACTACAGAGGAAAGCTAAAAAATATTAGCAAAACAAACTCTCCCAAACCAAGTTCTGTGAAGCATTAGCGACAATGGAACAGTAAAGTAACCTTTGGCACTTTAGAGGTTGTGTTTTATATAAACACTCTTCAGCATACAGTGCTCTTCAGCATACAGATAACCAGACATCGGTATAAAACAGTACAGCTCATGTCATGACATGTGGTACAGCATAATTCCAATTACTAATTATTGAGCTAGACCAAACAATTGTGCAAATGAACCAAAAATAATTAGAAGTGAAGAAGTGGAGCTGCGTGACAAGGAGACAGTGGTACGGAAGCTGTCGGCAGAGGATAGGGAGAGATTCAAAGCTAGTGTGAGAGAGTGAGAAAGAACCAAAATTCTGATCGCTTCCTATGCACTGTTTTAGCCGGCCATTTTTTTCGGGGGAGGGATTTCCTGCCATGATCCACGGCCAGCCTCACTTGTGAGGCTTCCGTAGATATCCAGTCATATCGCCTTTTCTGGCGAATAGTGTTAGGGTTTAATTTTGGTACAGCATAATTCCCATAATCATCATCATTTTTCACACTCTCCCACACTCTTATTCACTTTTTATCACACACTCTCACTCTTTCTCAATGTGTCCCAACCTTTTCAGCTGACTGCCTCCACCTCCCTGTCTTTTTCTTCCAGCTATGCCTTTTCTTCATGCCTCTTCTTCTTCTGTCATCTCTCTTCTCTTTAGTTTCCTCATCTGATCAACTCCATTGACCAGGCACTTCACGCATCATGTGGACAACTTCTACCCTGTTACTGCAGGAAAGGAGACAGGTATAGGGAAGACTCAGCCAGCACAGGGTTCACCCCTTATGCAGGTGCCGCCCCCCCCCAATTGGTTGTACCAAATGGTAACAAAACACATTTTCTAACTTTGCACCAGGATAAGGTTCTATACATAACATTAGTTTTTGCTTTCCACTTCTTCAAAAAGTATAAGCATTTTTGTGTTATGTGTTTAGTTATTGTAAATCTGCATTTAACATTTGTGTGCTGTTTTTCAGAGGCACATCTGAATAATACCAGGGATACAAATGTCATGGATACTCTACCACTGAATGGTAACCATAATAACAGCTATAGCATCGCAAGAGGGGAATACCTAAGCGACTGTGTACAAATAATTGAAAGTGGTTTTAAACAAAAAGATAAAAACTTGGAGAAAAAGATTCTAAAGGAACTTACATCAAGATATGTACCTTCTTATAAGAACAACCATGAAGCATCTTACGAACAGAATAGAAATTTGATGAACAAACTTGTAAGCAACACAAATAAAATAAACAAGGATAATGTTATTGTTCTTGATGATACCACTTCTTTTAGTCATGATGAAAGTCTAGGCCTAGAACTAATATATGAAGAATCTGATGCTCCCTTGCTGCCAACACAAGTCTACAAGGCAGATAACCACTACCCTTATCATTTTAACGGGAAATGGATTCCCTTACTAACTAAAGAGCACACTGAATTTCAGGCACCGAAAAGGGATTCTCTTTACACCAGTATGCCTACATTGATTGGCTTGGCTATGACAGAAAACCTAAATAAAAGTAGCCAGACTGATTCCCCACCAGCCAATGATGCAGAAGATGTTTACTATAAAAGTATGCCAAATTTGGGCACACAAAACCACATCCATCAGCTTCTTACTTACTATCCACTAGGCCAAGGAAGCAGTGAAGGAATTACAATCACACCAAGCAAAGATGGAACTCCATGTGAAGAAAACAGCAAAGGAACTACTCATCTAGTAACAAGCCTATAGAAAAAACACAAATGCGTGAAAAGAGCTTTGAAATTGGGTTTAGCTTTTGGATTCAAAAGGAGCAGTGATATATGTGTCCCTAAATCTTCATGCTGTCCCAAGAACTGTAAACCTTTTCTAACCGGAATAATTACTTTTCAATTCTATCAAAAGAGGCCTGAAAATAGACTGAACCTCTTTGTCCCTAACACAAATAGAACACATAAGAAACTCTTCAGCACTCACTTCAGCCTTTTTCAGTTATACTGTCAACCCAATCTGAGCACTGTTTCTAATTGATGGCTAATGCTTTACACTATGAAAATCTTTATGTTATAGCCAGGTCAGGGTGGGGTAAACTTGCTGAATTGTTTACTATGAATTCCTATTCCACTGTTTTGGACTTTTACTACTTATTTTAAATACTGTTTGTTTATTTGAGTAAGTAAAATATACTCACAATACCATAATCCTACATCAAAGCTAATGCAATTGAGGTTTTTGTTATTTAAAAGCCTAAGAATAAGTGCACATATTAATGTTGTCCTCTATTAACTGTCTACAAGAATTGAAAAGAAAGTGTGCTAATGACATACACAATGCTTCATGTTCCAATGAAATGTATGTCCTTGTTAATGTGGTGGAGGAAAATGAAAACATGCTTCTGTTTTTTTAAGATTTGTCTACCAAATAAGAAGTTTCTCTATTTGCCATTTGCTATTTGCCATTTGCCTTTAAAACATAATTAGTAATGCTATACTTATAATTCTTTTGTTTGAAGTTTCTTCCGTTTAAGAGCCAGGACCGCCATCAGGTGGTATAGCTGGTACTATTGTACTGGGCCTGGCCAGTCAGGGGGAGCCAGTTGCCCTGCTCTCTCACCCCTCGCACCATCCCCCCCGCCAGACATACTGCTAGGCCAGGACTGTGAGCTGTGCTTCCTCTGGCCCAGCATGCGTTGTCTGAGTGCCAGAATTTCTGGGGAAACAATGGCACTGGCCTACCCCCTCCAGAACCAACACATTTAGGTTATGTGTGTAAGTATGGATGTGTAAGTATGTTACTGTATCAGTCTTTGTTAGTATGTGTGTGTAAGTATGTCAGTGTGTAAGTAAATATGTATGTTACTGTGTGCGTATGTTCATGAGTGTGTTAGTATATGTAAATGTGTTAGTGTGTGTAAGTATTTTACTGTGTGTTGTAGGAGGAGCTTGGGGGTCCCAACTGTATTTCTCGGAGGAGGTCCCAGCATGCATGTGTTTTTTGTACTGTTAGAGTCAGTATGTATATAAAGTGTTAAAGTCAGTGTGTGTATTTTTTTTAGATAATATACACACTGACTCTAACATACTGTATTTACACACACATATGATCAACTATAATATTATGACCACTGACAGGTGAAGTGAATAACACTGATAATCTTATCATCGCACCTGTCACTGGGTGGGATATATTAGTAAATTCTTCGTCCTTAAAGTTGATGTGTTAAAAGCAGAAAAAATGGGCAAGTGTAAGGATCTGAGCGACTATGACAAAGGCCAAATTGTGATGGTTAGACTACTGGGTCAGAGCATCTCCAAAATTGCAGCTCTTGTGGAGACCGGGAGACACTATCTATCAAAAGTGGTCCAAGGAAGGAAAAGTGGTGAACCGGTAACCGGTACTTCCTCCTTCATTCGGTCCCTTTGCATTGCAGCTTAGCAGCCTATTGATGTGGCTCTATATCCAGTCCTCAATTGTTCCTGGCATCCTGCTTTTGATCTTTGGCTTCTGACCCGGCTGGATTTTGACCACTCTCCTGCATACCATATCTGGCTTTTCTGAGCTACACAGAGTGGGCCCCTGCCAGTTCAGCTGCTGTGTGCCCTGCCAGAAGGGCTTCCAAGTCGTGTGCCCTGCCAGAAGGGCTTCCAAGTCGTGTGCCCTGCCAGAAGGGCTTCCAAGTCTTATGCCCTGCCAGAGGGCTTCCTGCCGTGTGCCCTGCCAGAGGGCTTTCTGCCATGTGTCCAGTGCCCTGCCATGTGTTCAGTGCCCTGCCATGTGTTCAGTGCCCTGCCATGTGTCCGGTTCCCTATCAAGAGACTTACAGTCTGTACTTGCCTGTACAACTTCACCAATACAGACTATATCGTACTATTCAGCCTGTGGTGTGTTTCATTTCACCTGTTTGTATCATCCTTCTAGTTATAATGCATCGTGGGGTACAAACTGAGCCTCTGGTATCCCCTGTGACTGGGCTTCTACCTGACCTGTCCTGACACACGTAGAGGGTGAAGGCTGGCCAAAGTGGTTAAATCCAACAGACAAAAAAGCTAATGCTGGCTCTGATAGAAAGGTGTCAGAGCACACAGTACATCACAGTTTGTTGTGGATGGGGCAGCTTAGCTGCAGACCAGTCATGGTGTCTAGTATGATTCCTGTCCACTACTGAAAGTGCCTAAAATGGGCATGTGAGCATAAGAACTGGACCACGGAGCAATGAAAGAAGGTGGTCTGGTCTGATGAATCACGTTTTCTTTTACATCCTGTGGATGGCCGGGTGCATGTGCATCGCTTACCTGGAGAACACATGGCACCAGGATGCATCTATGGAGGCCCCACCTCACATCTTACAGGACTTAGCTGCTAACGTCTTGGTGCCAGATACCACAGCACACCTTCAGAGGTCTAGTGGAGTCTATGCCTTGACTGGTCAGGGCACTTTTAGCAGCAAAAGGAGGACCTACACAATATTAAACAGGTGATCATAGTGTTATGGTTGATCGGCTTATAGTCATGGTATTTTGAGTTTGTAATATTGTATATGTGTTAGCATTTGTTGTCAGCATGTCCATGTGGGTGTTAGGGGTGAGTTTGGGGTTAATGGTACCTGAGGGGAAAAGAGGAGCAGAATGTAAGTGTCTTGTGGTTAAGTGAGTGGGTGATAAAGTGAGTTTTTGTGTTAGTATGTATGCGTGTTATAGGCACCTTGAAGAAAAACTGCACCCAGAAGTCACTAACCCTATGCTAAGGTGTGCTTAGGTGTGTGAGGATCTTAAGGCGGAGTGATGGGTGGGGCAGTGGGATAGACGTGGGGTGGCATGGGGGCGTTAAGCATGTACTTGGCCTCAAGATTTCTGATGGCGCCCATGTTAACAGCTCAAGTACAGCCCATAAACATCTAATTATTATCCTTAGACATGACTGAACGCTTGAGAAAATTATACAGAGAATTTAAGAAAAACAACAGACATTGGAAATATTTACACTTTTTTTTACTGTGTCAAACAGCATACATTATTTTTACATAATTAGCAAAATTTAGTGAGGGTAATAACACCAGAGTTATTTTTTTGTTTCAGTGTCATTTATAATCCAATTTGTATGAACCTAAAATGACCTCATTACTAATATCTGTTGTAAAAGTGAAATTTGTTTGCCAAAATAAACAATTGAATACTACTTACATTTTATGTATGCATAACTACTACATAGTGTATCCATTTCATATTAGAGCATCTTTCAGGCTTATATGGAAATGCATTTATTAAAGGTTAGTTAAAACTGCTTTGAAACAGCTATGTTGACTTCCACTCTAACTGCACACACTTGACCAATGTTTTAGTGCAACTAAATTTTTTTCTGTTGTCACCTGAACAGTGGACACAAGTGCAACTAAATTTTTTTCTGTTGTCACGTGAACAGTGGACACAGTATGATTGGTTGATGGTGTGGAAGTCTTTGTTTAGTTTTTTGCTGTATCTCAATTAACCCCTCTGTGACAATGGCTGATTTTGTTTTTTGTACCCTTCATGAAAATGTTTTAACATTTCTGCGGTGTTTGTGTTTAGCTGTAATTTTTTTCTCTCTCATTTAGTGTAGCCAGACAAGTTATATTTTGGGTTTCATTTCAAGACAAGAAGGGCTTTATTTAGAAGGGCTTTCTAATTTACCAGAAAAGGTTTTTTTTATAAAATATGGTGAACAATTGAAAAAAGAGCACTTTTTCTTACTTTTATTTAAAAAATATACAAAAGTTAATGAAAAAACTACTCAACATGGTCTACTATTTGTGCTGAGTTTAAAAATAACCATTGTTTTTAGTTTTTGCTTTTATTATTATTATTATAATTATTATTATTATATAGGGCAATAAGTACAAGTAGCATATTGCTAGTTTAAGACTGGTCATTCTGTCCCCATGTTTGGGACACCATTGACACCCCAGGGTATTTCAGTTGGTGTGGTGTTTCACCAAATAAGTATAAATGAAAGTTAGTTTATTTACATTAAAATGTATTTATTATAAACAAAACACATTTATCTCAAATATACACATATAGCCAAACCCCACAGAACAACAATCTCTCTCTCTCTCTCTCTCTCTCTCTCTCTTGACCCAAACCTGTTTGCTTTGTTTATGGAGATAATATGACATTTTTTTCAGAGCAAATTCGAGGTTGTCTTATAATCAGACGTCAAATAGAGGTCTGAGTACAAGACTAAGATCCAGATCTTATGGACGTATGGACCATGCGCACAGACAACCTCTGCTGCTTCCGGCACTTCTGCTGGGGCGTCTATGAAGGAACGCCAGCGAGACATGACCTTTCGGTGCTCCACCATAGAAGCCCCGGTGGAAGTACCAGCCAACAGCAGCTGAGATTGTCTACATGCATCTTGCAGCTGCCATCTGGTAACCGGTGAACGTCTGTGCGATGCGCGCAGACAACCTCCACTGCTTCCCGACACTTCCACCAGGGCTTCTATGATGGAGCACAGGCGTGACGTGACCTTCCAGTGCTCAGTCATAGAACCCCTGGCGGAAGTGTCAGGTTGCATCGCACAGACGTTCACTGGCTGCCCCTACTTGACACTAGGGAGTCTGGAGCACAGGGGACAAGTCTAGGGATGCATCTGTATGTTGAGGGGGGGCAGATTGGCAAATAGGGGGGAATAAGGCATATTTGGGGGGCAGAGTGATACTTGGATTTGAGAAGTATAAAAGGCTAATGATGTATCTTTAAAGAATCCTAGGAGGCCAAAAGCATGCAGAGTTTCTGATAAATACCTCCAGTTAACTCGATCGAAAGCTTTTTTGGCATCAAGAGCTATAAACACTGAGATTAAGTTAAATATTTTAAGAGAATTATCTTCTCCCAATCTGCCTGTTATAAAACCTGATTGATCAGGATGAATTAGATCAGCTATGACTCTTTTAAGTCTATCCATTAAAACTTTAGACAGTATCTAGATAGATTTGGGAGATAGATCTACAATTGATAAGTAAGTTAGGGTCTTTACCTGGCTTTGGTATAGGCCAGATCGTTGTCTGAAGCATATCTTTGGGGAAATGTCTCTTTTTACTTATATCATATAAGGGGGAAATGAGCTGGGCCAAGATCTGATATATCTGAGAATAGGGCCTAAAGATTTCCCCCTTTTTAGGTCCTTTACTTCATTAATTTTAAGAAGTGTAAAGGGTTCATTAATTAATTTTTCATCTGATAACTTAGGTTGGTTTTAGCTGTTGTAAAAGATCCTTTATTTGAACATTTAATTTATTTGTTTCCTCTAGATTATAGAGTGTATTGTAGGCCTCTTCAATTTGCGAAGTTTGGCGCTATTTTAAAGAAAAAAATATTTTCAAAGAAAAAATACACATTAGTGGAATGGTAAAACAGTATTTTATCTAATAAACAGGAATACATGTATTTAAAAAATGTTGGTATCTATCAGTTTGTCAGTATATGTTATATATAAACAGAAAACAAATAGCATATCAGTTTGTCAGTATATGTTATATATAAACAGAAAACAAATAGCATATAGTGGCATATCAGGGGGCAGAGGGGGTAAGGTGCATTATGAATTAAGGGGGGGACCTTAAATTGTTAAGGTCCCCCCCTTAATTCATAATGCACCTTATCCCCTCTGCCCCCTGATATGCCACTCTGACCCAGATATGCTTAATGCCCCCAAGAAATGCCCACCTGCCCCCAGATATGCTTTATGCCCCCTAAAAATGCCCACCTGCCCCCCAGATATGCTTTATGCCCACTAGAAGTACCACTCTACCCCCCTGATATCCTTCCTAGATGTGACACCCCACCCTCCAACTTACCAATGCACAACCCAGACTCCCTGGTGTCTAGCTGCCGGGGCTTCTATGACGGAGAAGCACCGGCGGAAGTGCCAGCACTTCTGCCGGGGCTTCTATGGTGGAGCACAGGAAGGTTATGTCACGCCAGTGCTCCACCATAGAAGTCCCGGCGGAAGTGCCGGCAGCGGAGGGTGTTTTACCATTCCACTAATGTGTATTTTGCATCTTGCAGATGTCCACGGCTGCCGGAGAGGAGGATCCAGGTCCCCTGCAGGGGATCTGGATCCTAACCCTGCTGCAGTGATAAATGTAAAAGAAAGCAAAACACCCGCCCGGCACCCGGAACTGCATGTCCCGGGCATTGGGCGACACGAACTGCTCATCCCTGTGCTAAACCCCAAATATAGGCCGCACCCCAACTTTAAAGACTTAAAGTGGGGGGGGGAAGTGCGGCCTATATTCGGGCCAATACGGTATTTATATTTTGATCCCATTCCTATTCAACTCCAACTTTAAGGTTATTTGTCAATTTGTCAGCTTTTTGTCGGCCGTTTATTAACTTAATGCCATTTTTGCTTTAGGCACAATATTTCAGCTACAGCCTAGCGACCACTCATTCTGACACCAGGACAATGACACACCCACCACCGTCCTACGTCATTACACTTCTCGTATTGTCTCCATATAGTTTTGAAAAGTAGACACCCCAAGGTATTTCAAATGCTGTTATTTTAACCCTTTCCTTGCATAAATTCTATCACAAGCCTTTTGTCAAAGTTTGTGGTACTAATTTGTACTACACACAAATTGTATTTCAGGTATGAATTTATAGATTCTAGTGTCAAACAACACCCCAATATGTGTTCAGGAACATCTCCCTGCATAGCTTTGTCGGGTTGTTTGGGAGTTACCATGCCACATTTGGGAATTGCATATTTTTAAACTTCTGCCCCATTTGGAACATCTTTGAAGTCGAATAATAACATTTTTCCCAATCAATCCATATTTTTTTGAAAACTAGACGGTCAGGGTATTTTAACTCTTTAAATGCATTTATTCTACCACCAGCCTTTGTCAACATTTGTTGCAGTCATTTTTTTATAGTTCCTGGTATACAGCACTGTCAAACAACACACTAAAATGTGTTCATGCATTAATAAGGTTTTAGTAGCAGTATAAACTGCTTTGTGTGCCCACTATGTTCCTACTAAAACCTTATTAATGCATGAACACATTTTAGTGTGTTGTTTGACAGTGCTGTGCGGTGAGAGTAGGTTTTACCCTATTGAAAGTGTGCCTTGACGTGGCGGGTGAGCTTACTTATGCTTTGGACAATTCATATAACCAAAACCTTTTATTTATAATAAATGCAGTGAATTTGGGAAGGGGAAGCAGACCAAGAAAAAAAGACAAGAGCAAGAAGAGGTAAGACAAGAAGCAGAGCAGAGAAAAGTAGACAGGGACACTAAAGCACTTGGCGGAGAAGGTAGAGAGACACAGAAAGAGAGAGTGAGAGAGCAAAAGAAATGAATGAGAGTGTGAGACAGTAATTGAGGGTGAGTGACAACTGATGTAATTTCCAAATGGAAAAAACTCTCAGAATTTCTGAACTGAAATGGCAGAAAACCATTGACAAATGGACCAAAAATGAAACCACAAATGTGTCCGGATCAAGTCCATGTGCACAAGTCTAAAATCTAACTAGTTACTGACTTTTGGCTGGGTTCCCAAAAATAATCTGAGGATGCTTTACATACCTACAGCAAATGGAAGGCACTTCAAGGCAACCAAAACAAATAATTAAAAGAATGTAGGTAAAGTGAGTTGTGTTTATGTTAATTGTTCATAAACACTGTAGTTTTTATTTAACTTCAGTGCCAAAAAAACCTGCCGATAAAGTAAAATTATACTGTAGGTTTTTTTTTACCGCAGTGCAAAAGCTGTAGTGAAGCAAATCCACTAAAATACTTTAACCCTCATAGGGTAAAATGAAGAGAGCAATTCTTTAAGACAAATGAATGCATTAAAAAATAATGAAAATGGGTTTTGTAAATTTGTTTTAACCATTTGTGTATTAGGATGAAGACTGTAAGGGCCATTTATCCAACAGTGGACAACTGGCATTCAAGTGTGGTTTATGAATTAGGACAATTTGAAAAATAAAAAATCAACATCTGATGCAGAATATTTTAGAATTTTGAGATAACACTAAATGGCAAGCAGTGGGAGGGGATCACCATGGACACTGTTATCCAGCTTATGGGCATCATTTGTGAGTAGCATCTGGGCCAAAGGGGGCAATGGTTTGCTTGTGGGAGGGTGTGGTGCTAGAGATAAGACTATGCAAAGTAAAGGTGTTGGTCTCTACTGCTGCAGAGCCTATCCATCAAGTACTACCCTTTGTTACATTGTTCACTAATTAATTTGCACCAAGCATTGATGGATAGGCTCTGCAGCAGAAGAGACCAACACCTTTACTTTGCATAGTCTTATCTCTAGCCCTACAACCTCCTACAAGCAAACCATTGCCCCCTTTGGCCCTCCCACAATGATGCTACTCACAAATGATGCCCATGAGCTGGATAACAGTGTCCATGGTGATCCCCTCCCACTGCTTGCCACCCTATCAGGCAAATAGAGAAACTGCTCATGTCTGGTAATAGAGGTAATTGTCTAACACTGCTCATGTCTGGTATTAGAATTCTATGAAATGGCACTCAACTGGTATTAGAGTGGTCAATTCTCTGAAACAGACCATGCCTGTTAATGACTTTTATGTATATTATAATATAAATATATTATTAAATCTGAATTCAACATGGTTCCCATTCCCAATTCCCAATTGTTATTTTCGATTTGTGTGCAATCTTATTTGCTTCATAAAATGTGGTCGAGCTACGGGGTGCGCAGATTCTCTGCTTTTATGCAAAAGCATTCAGGAAGGCCTAGTCAGAGCAGCTAATAGTGAGAGAATTGGACGAAGAAAGAAGACCGAAGAAGCAGTCAGCGGAGAAGGTAGGGAGACATTGGAAGTTACTCTTCCACCGTTGGAAAGTCATTTTTTTCAGTATGGGTGCAATGAAAATGTATATGGTTCCACTTTGCACCCACAATATTTTCCACTGCACCCATAATGGAAAAAAATGGCTTGCCACTGCACCCATTTTGCACCCAGATAAATTCCCTCTGCACCCATAATGAAAAAAATTACTTGCCATTGCAGCCAGAATGTTCTATTGCCCCCATATTGCAAAATGATGGACTGTGCCCATGTTGTACCTAAAGGACTTGTTTTTAATAATTTAATATTATAAATATGTGCAGGAATATTTTTCTGTTAAACACGTTAAGCAAGCATACATACTCCACAGTTGCTGCTGCTTTGTGCTAATTTGTACAATGTTACTTTATTACATGATAAAAAGGTTTTGTACCGTGTTAGCCGTTGAGAAAACAGGAGAAAAGTATAGTTAAAATGATACCATTTATTGGCTAACTGAGAGTTTGATTCGGAGCTTTCGAAACCAAGTTGTTAGGTCCCTTCCTCAGGCATTAATGAAGCTAATAATTTTCTAAATACAAAAGCACAATTCACACGTTAACAAAGACTTTAGATAAACACAGAGGTATTGGGGAATTTGTTCAGCAGTAAATTAGTTGGACTAGCAGAGATCCAATGGACAGATATGGTTCAAACAAAGCATCGTGGGTCAGCTAGAGGGGCCATAAAACCATTAGACATATGCCAGATCCATGAAGGTGTCAAATGTTCCCAGGAATAAATTGTTTGTAGTTAATTTGAATTGTGAAGGGATTAATGGTTAGTGATGTTATAACGGGAGATGAATTCTCTGTCTCTGTTGAGGCCAGTAAGTATATTAGTTTGATCTCCCATATCTTTCTCTCCCTCTGGGTGCGGAACGATCCCATCAGTACTGACAGCTTCACATACTGAATGCTGTGTCCAGGCTGACAGAAGTGTTCTCCAACAGGTGTATCTATTTTTTTCTGTTTGATGGTATGTCTGTGGGAATTAAACCGTTTGTGTAATGCTTGGCCTGTTTCCCCCACGTACATCGATGTTGGGCATTTAGCACACATGATGAGGTACACCACGTTAGATGATTTGCACGTAAAGCAGCCATTGAGAAGGATGTGTGCACAGGTCTCACATCTCTTTTGTTGGCAGGGAGAGGTACCATTTGCTGTTCGCCTGTGAAGGGTGCTCCTCACTATACATTGTTGGAGATTGGGAGGCTGTTTGAGCAGTGGGGGATGTGGGAATATCGTCCGAAGCGAGTAGCTCCTCAGTTTCAGGTTTATAGCCTTCATGAAATCTGAGGAGTTCCTCTTCGCTACCAGTCCAGATGATTAGTATATCATCGATGTAGCGGAGATATACCAGCGGTTTGTTGTGGCAGGTGGAGATGTAGTCCTCCTCCAGTCTGGCCATGAATAAATTGGCATATTGTGGTGCCATTCGTGTGCCCATTGCAGTCCCCATTTTTTGGAGATAAAAGTCCTGTCCAAACGTGAAGTAGTTGTGGTTGAGGATAAAATGTATTAGTTGTGTTATGGGTTCCATTCCTAGGTTCTCCTGTTCTAGGTATTTGCGGCAAGCTGCTAGATGGGGAACATTTGACACCTTCATGGATCTGGCATATGTCAGAGGGGTTTTATGGCCCCTCTAACCAGGGAGTGAACTGACCAACGATGCTTTCATTGAACCATATCTGTCCATTGGATCTCTGCTAGTCCAACTAATTTACTGCTGAACAAATTCCCCAATTTGTTTATCTAAAGTCTTTGTTAACGTGTGAATTGTGCTTTTGTATTTAGAAAAGTCTGTGTTAGCTTCATTAATGCCTGAGGAAGGGACTTAACAACTTGGTCTCGAAAGCTCGCAATCAAACTCTCAGTTAGCCAATAAATAGTATCATTTTAACTATACTTTTCTGCTACTTTATTACATGCTGAGCCGATGAGTTTTCCAGCAGATCTTGTCCTTTAATTCAACTTCTTCTACATGTTTATTTCTTGTTTCCATGTCAACAGGACAGACAAATGGGATTTCCGAAAACAAAAATATTGGACGAATTTTGTTCGAACCGAAGACTTCCAATTTCGTCAAAACAATATTTTTTCCCCCGAAAACGAACACGAACTTTCTGCCGGCGCCTCTAGTTTATACTGAAACATTTGAAGCGTATCTGCAATAAAGTTTGCAAAGTAATTATAAAATCCTCAAGGTAGGCTATACGCTTTTAACCCCTTAAGCCGTTTTTTAATTTTTGTACCCTTCATGACCAAGGTTGCTTTAACATTTAGATACCTAACATTTAGATAATCTAATTTTACTATAACTAAAAATATGGTGAAAAATGTTAAAAATGGCTTATTTTGAAAATGTGTTTATGTTGATTTCCTTTTTTTGAAGTTATAGGGCAACAAGCACAAGTATCATATTTACATTTTTTTTTCTTCACAATTAACGGTAGGAATTTTTCATAATAAAGTGCACCAGACGATCAGTGAACGTTCGGTATAACAAGAAGAAAATGTATTCTTAAAGAGAACATGCAGGTTACATACCAGTAAAATGCAAGCTCTAAAGATAAAACACTTTCTTGACCCTTTTATATCTTTATCCTAAAATGGTCAGGCTTCCCTATTTGTGCATGCAGGCAGTTTCAAGCATCTTGGGCTGGTTTCAAGGATATAGGGGGAGTTACATATGCTTTATCTCCTTTTTGGACAAGGCAGAGCCTTAACCAAGGTCTCACTAGCCTGCAGTTTTCATACTCTGGAACATTCCAATTTATGCTGAAAAGACCCACTTGTTTCGATGTAAAATTTAACCCTATCTCCTACAATTCCTCCCTTTTTCTTTTGAACATGGCACAAGTCATGTTCACCACTTGGGTTCGTGCCTGGAAGATTGGGGAGTATTGAATATAGCAACACAAACAGATACAAGCTGCTATAAACAGTTTGATACCTCCTATGAGTGTTTTTATCCACCCCATATCAGGTAACCAAGAAAATAGCCAATTCCACCACCCCTTATCAACATCCTGTCAAACACTATGGGCCAGATCTTTGAGGGATTGAATATTGTACTGAATTGACTTAGAATGGTCAGTTACGTTATAACAACACATGCCTGGGAACTGCTCACAACCATGGTCATGTTTTAACAAGAGATAATCAATGGCAGGTCCTTTTACATCCATTAGCAGCTCTACATGCGAGTGTTGTAATCAATACCTGGTACCATTACAAGGGACAACCCTAAACCAACATATTCATCTCTGACTAACCCATAATGATCAGGCACTGGGGAGTGACAAATCCTAATCGACTCAGAATACAGGGCCCTCCAGTAATATTACCGTGTATACAAGAAAAAGTCACATTCCCACAAGAGAAAAAACAACCCGTTGGTAATTTAACATTTAGATGATAACTGGCATGTGTGACCGTAGAATTACATTTCATACGATTAGAGACATCGTACTGCTGTTGTACGGTTTTGGATTTTTTCCTACACAGGACGGCAAGCCTTAATCACATGGCATTTTGTAACATCACCCCTGGAGATTTTACCAGTTTTAATCTTAGTCATGTTTTCCCAATTCAAATAGGGGGTGGTTGGACAGTTGGAACAATACTCATAAGGGCTCTGAAACATGGTATACTCAGCATCATTTGTTCGGAAGAAACCAAAGTACCTGAACAACTACCTTTGTGAGGCTGGAATTGCTATTAAACATGTATGTAACAATTGTCGGGGGCTTACTGTGTTAGAAAGACAAAAATGTGAAACATTTAGTACTTCTTCAGCCATATATGTCCATATATTTGTCTCTGGTAATAATGGTTGATTAATATGGGTACTTCCCGCTCCTTTAGAACAAGAGCCGTCTTTTTTGCCCAGTCAATGAGGATATGGAATGACGGCACAACATACAGCAATTTGATCAAGCAAAACTTTAATATAGAACTCTTACTACAGCATATAGAAAATAGTTGTGTGTAAAATTGTGTGTATAAAACAAATTAAGCAATCAATATCACAGCAATCATTAGCTGATTAACTCAGCAAATCAGCAGGGACTGGGAAACTCCTCAAAACAGTCTTTTCGAAGAGCCACTTGTCTTGGATGCAAGGATCCATGGATCCGTCCTGGGCTGCCCGTGCACGTTCTTGCAAACACTGCAGGTGAGGCTTCAACGTTGGTAGTTGTGGCCTTAGGTTTTATAGCCATCGTGGAGACTTGCCAGACACAGGCTAGCCCTCCATCTTATGATGCTGACCAGGCCCCTCTAAAAAGAAGTCCTTCGCCATTTTGTTCTTATTTGCTTGGGTGTTTCCTTAACCATTCAGCACTGTACATGTTGACGCCTGACGCCTTTGTTACAAGACATATGACTATACTTAACTAATTAACCCTTAACGCTACTGGTTGCTCTTGAACAGAATACCTATGAAGAGAAGGGAGAACAGACTGGAAAGGGAGAAAAGACTGTATTACGGTTTCCCATATGCAAACAAGGTTCAGCAGACAAGACAGTCTTACTCCAAGATTTCCCAAACACAATTTCAAATGGACTAATCCGGAGTCTTTTTAGTGGGGTACTGTGTATGCAATTTAAAGCTAGAGGTAATGCCTTTACCCACTTCAATTTAGTCTCTTCACATAATTTGGGCAAAGTTCGTTTGAGAGTTTGATTTGTTCTCTCTACTTGTCCTGATGATTGGGGCCTCCAGGGTGTGTGTGTGTGTGTGTGTGTATTTCTGCAGTGAAATGTACCCTCTGCAGTGAAATGCCATCCCTGATTGGACTCTAACATTCGAGGTAGTCTGTAAGTAGTATCTTGACCACCTGCCCAGCAGTTGCTTTCCCAGTAGAAAAAAGCATCAGGTCATCTTGACAATTGATCAACAATTACAAACATATATCTATAATCATTTGAAGGTGGGAGATCTGTTCAAAGGGTGCATTGGTGCCGCAATAGGTGTTTTTCCCAGTTTTGTATTTGATCTTATACATACGTCACATGACTGAGCAAATCTCTGACATTCCACATGTAACGCTGGTTCCAAGTCTCAGCATGCAAGAGTACTCCCATTACTGCCACCTGCCGAGTCAGTAATATAGCCACTACTAATTCCTTCACCTCCTTCCCATTTAAAATTTTAGATCCGGCAGCCGTTATAAATACTCTCTAATTTCACAACATAACAAATGCATGTACTAATCAAAAAGCATATTTTGAATCAGTATAGATATATTTGTGTGTTTCAGTCAAGTTCAGCTCCTTGTGCAGACAGAGCACTAGATAGTATATACCCCATTTTAGGTGACCACTGCATACCCTCAATTACCCTGCTAGATCTATCCTCATACAGTTTCACATTGGGATCTTGCAAATGCGTTCTACACAGTCATGCTCTAAGGCTCCCACTTCATCCCAAAGGAAGACATATTGTCATATAAGGATTAAAGGTGTTTGTTACCTCAAATTCCAGATCCGGGTTGCCTAAGAGCAGAGTCTCATATTGGGCTAGCTGGGCTGGGGTGAAAAACTTAGCTGACCCTTGATTCATCAATTGACAGACAGCATGATTAGTGATCACAGTGACTATCTCTTTCAGTGTTAGTTTTTGAAATTGACTTCTACCGTTAGTATAGTATAAAGAAAGATATAGTGGAGCTGCAGAGGGTTCAAAGACGGGCAACCCGAGAAAGATACCCAGAAAGATTATCAGAATTAGGGTTATTTAGTTTGGAAAAAAGATGTCTTAGGGGGGACTTAATAACTATGTATAAATATATAAGGGGACAGTACAGAGATCACTCCCAGGACCTATTTATACCCAGGACTGTATCTATAACAAGGGGACATCCTCTACGGCTGGAGGAAAGAAGGTTTCTACACCAGCACAGGTTCTTTACAGTAAAGAACCTCTCTGCCAGAGGAAGTGGTAATGGTAAACTCAATAAAAGAGTTCAAAAGCAGCCTGGACGTGTTTCTTGAAAGCAATAATATTACAAGTTATGGATATTAGGGACAGAATGTTGATCCAGGGATTTATTCTGATTGCCATATTTGGAGTCGGGAAGGAATTTTCCCCCTGGTATGGGGCAATTGGCATCTGCTTCATAAGGGTTTTTTGTCTTCCTCTGGATCAACACAGTAGGGACACAATATGTATATAGGTTGAACTTTTTTCAACCTTATGAACTATGTTACTATGTATACATTTATTCTCTCTTTCAGATAAATATATCCATTCCCCCTGTGCACCTAATTAAAAAGTTATCAGCTAGTCTGGAAGAATGTTCGTGGGGGGGGGGGTTATGGGGGCGGGGACAAAGCTGCAAATTCTCTCCCTGCTGTTACTGCATGTGCAGTGCAGGCAAATATAACACAAAACTCCAGCACCCAATTCCTAGAGCACCAAAAGAACATCAAACATCAAATTACGAGCAAGCAAATGAATCACTCTGTCCCTTAGTTGATAACAATATAATAATTCAGAATTCTAGATAGAACCGCCATCAGCTGCAGGTTATTCAGTATATCTACTACTCTTTAATATACAAGGTTTAGATATGAAAATCCAAAATTTTAATTTTTGTTTTTAATGATATTCTACATTTGTTCCTTACACTGTAAGACACAGTCATTCTCAAATATTTTACTATCAATTCCCATTTGGGCATCGATCTATATCTCTAAAAATGCTGATTACTAGAAGTGTGTGACAGGGCCAGGCTAGCTGGCCCTATGTCATATGAAGTTTAGCCGGGTCATGGAGCACTTTTGTGTCCAGTTCCGTATACCGTGACCCGGTAATATTTTATAAGACGTTTTATTGTGTAACCGGCCCAGAGACTGAATGTGGCTGCAGCTCCAGCCTTCAAAGGAACAATCCTGTAATCTGACTGGGGCCTGTCTGCCCAGACGGCACCCGCACTACAGGGGGGATAACACAGGTGTGGGAACCCATTGTATCCCTTAATCCCCTCACCTGATACATCCCCTGTATACTGATGGGATTTGTGATGGGGTGTGGCTGATGGGATGTGGGTTGGGTTCGGTACACATTGAATTGAGATTGTATAAAATTCTGTGTGTTTGTAATAAAGAGAGTTCTTCTTGGTTTACTACGAATGGTGGTCTGACTGACCTGTGGATAGCTGAGTGCTATCCGTATGAGGGACTGACTGGTGATTCCTCAGCCCTCAAACAGGGGTACCCAGCCTTGGGTACGGTGACCCTGTAACATTGGTGGCAGCGGTGGGAAGAATCCCACGACTTGGGTGAAATCCAAACCACCATCTGGGATTGCAGAAGAGAGACACCGAGAGAGCTCCTGGAGGCTTGTAGCAAAGGAAAGGTTACTCTGATTGCGGACTGCAGAGAGATGGACCAGCACCAGGATGCCCCAGAGGAGAGCCTCGGACTGAGTGCTCTACAAAAGAACATTCTATGGCACTTATCCCTGTACCCAGGAGGGGCTACATCGGAGCAAGTGATGACGGTGATTGAAATGTGTCACCGGGAACTGAGCCAGAGTGGGTCTGTATCTCCCAGACTAGGGGAACAGACCACCAAAATATCATACCAGGATATCCAACCCTTCCGAGAACCAGAGGATGAGATAGACCAGGTTACAGCCGAGGTGTGTGAGCTGGAACACCAGCAATGGCAGTTAGAGTCTGTGCCCGCAGACTGGAGGGATGATTTCTCCCATCCCCACTTCGAATCATACTGGGCACAGTACTGGACAATGTGGGATCTACGAGTTCCACTCCTGGGGGAGAACCCGTTGCCGGAGTGGGAAGAAGAATTGAGAGGTCTCATATATGCAGAGCTCGACCTCCAGAGCTGGGATTCTCCCAGCAGTTAGCAGGTGAAGACCACAGCGACCCTCTAATGCTGTATAGCCCCGTCGACCCAGGACTGATATATGATGCCTTCCAATTTGACTCGTCCTTCGGAAGCCCCTGCCAGTACCGCAGGGATACAATCTGGGACAACCGTGCAGAAGTCCTGGTTTATGCTTTTCCCCCCCGAGCTGGAGGATTGCCTGGTCCAAGAGGAATGGCAGCTCGAGAGGGACTATAAAGAATTGCTGCGGAGAGTGGAGCTCCAGGAGTTACAAGGAGACTGGGAGCATGATACTACAACTTGCGGGAGTGGGACCGAGGTCCTCTTCACCTACTCTGCGGCCCCTGCCCTGGCGAGAAGAACCGAGGTCCTCGCCAGCAAGAAGAAGCGGAGGAGGAAGCCAAAAGCTCCGACCCAAGTCCTCACCAACAACCCTGGCTGCTCTACCCCGGCAGAAGAGATGACTGTCCCCACCGCCCGAGTAAGTGGCACAATCCCCCTCACCAAACTCCTAGCTATGCCTGTAGAAGCCAGTGCCCCAGACTGTCCCCCTGATTTCCCGAGTGTCCTGGAAGAAGCCCGGGTCACTGCCTCAGAGGTTCCCTATGAAGTCCCCGGTGACCCGGTAGAGGTTCCCCGACCTAGCGAGTGCGCCAGAGGGGCTGCCGAGTTCCCTGGGTCCTTTCAGTAGCCTGGCGCAGGCCCTGGTTCCTATTCCTGTGTTCTCCGAAGTGTTCTCCGATTCCCTGAGTATCCTGGGAGAAGCCCAGGTCCCTATCCCTGGGGCTCTCTGCCTTTTGTGCCCTTCCAAGTGGGCTCTCTGCCATTTGTGCCCTTCCAAGTGGGCTCTCTGCCATTTGTGCCCTTCCAAGTGGGCTCTCTGCCTTTCGTGCCCTTCCAAGTGGGCTCCTTGTCAAAATACGTATTACCGGTATTTATTTATCCTGCCATACGTCCGGTTTCTTGCTTATTACCCTTATTTCCTTGATTTCTGCTTGTGGTGTCTTTGTTTATATAATGCATCGTGGGTTACAGACCGAACCCCAAGTATCCCCTGCACATGGGCTCCTACCCGTCCTGACATCAATATTCCCAACATGAGGGGGTTAATTGCTGGAAGTCAGCAGATGGATCCAATTAACCTGCACTGAGGTGTTTAAAGGGTGGCCGTTAGAGGCATTAGTTGTCTGAAAACAGGGAGAGAGGCAGTCAAGCCAGAGGCCCTCAGACTTTATAAAAAAGGTACGGTCCAAACAAACTGCTTTGATGACTGGGACTGGAGTAGCTGGCCAGTTGGTTAGTGAAATAAGAACTTTGTATACGTAGTCTCCAAGATGGAGTAGGATTTGTTTTTGTTTTGTTTTGTCTATTTATACTGTGGAGTGCAACACTGTGGACCTTAGCCCCTTCAATCCCAGGGGTTTTTGGTACCTCAAATGTTGCCATTTTTGCGCTATGTCGGTTCAGCGATTATTCTCTTTTCCTGTGAATAGTGTGTCGGAAATGGGATATATTTGGGGGATAACTTAAATCCACATAGCTCGAATAGCTCCACATAGCTTTCCATCATTGTTGCAGTCACAACTTCATTACCAATGTAACCCTGTGTGTGTGTGATTACAAGAAAATACTTCTTTGATAGGAAAATGGAGGGTTTAATGCTGTGAAGGCTAACACACACAGGGTTACATTGGTAATTAAGTTGTGACTGCAACAATGATGGAAAGATTGTAACTAACTGCAGCAAGGATGGAAAGATTGTAACAAAACTAAGGACATACAGGGAGTTCTTATAGGGTGGGATCAAAGGTACATTCCATTAACATTCCTATTGGTTAACAATATCAAAAGACAATACATACACAATACACAACATACAATTTACAATTCTATGGATAAACTAATCAAAAGACAATACATACAATTTACAATCCTAGGGATACAACATCAAAAGACAATACTAACACTATCACACATTATTTACAATCAGACCATACAGACAATGTAATACATGAATTACATTTGCACTTAAATAATTCTCCTCCTGCCTTTCTGTGAGGATGTAAATTCAACTGGCCAAATGTTGTTTAGTTATGTCAGGTCACTTTAACTCCTTTTACACCCATAATGACTGGAATTTATATTTTTAATATAATTATGTTATGATGCTCCTATGGTGTCTGACATAGTCTGCATGCTACCTCCACATAGTGTTTCTCCACAAAAGCTTTCTTTTGATACCATAGTTGGATGATTAGCTGAAAACTTAGAATGAGAGAAATTTAGTAAAAACTAGGTAAAGTGATGGAAAATCCCCTCCAAGTTTATCAATTCAGGTGTCCTGATTTCAGAAATACCTAATTTATATAGATTTTCCATACTTCCCCAACACCAGGGAGCATACTATAAGGTGTACATTTTTTGTATAATTTTTATGCCCATTGGTTAACGGGTTTGGGGGTTGTGAACATGGGCAGGAGGGTTATACTGGCTTGATGTTATACTAGGGCAATGGGATGTAAGGTTTTTTTAATAATTTTTTTTATTGTCTTTTTTTATATTTATTTTATATTTTTTTTACACAAAAATGGTTAGAGGTCCTAGATGTCCTGTGACATCACAGCTCACATTATTATTTTTTATTATTATTATTTATATTATTATTTTAATGATTATTTTATTATTATATTTTAACCCCTTAACGACAAAGCCCGTACATGTACGGGGTTGCCATGCAATGTGATAACGTCAATACCCGTACGGGCTGCCGTTAAATAGCTGCATCACTGTGGTCGCTGCAATATATACTATGTGTGGGAGCATAGAGAAGAAAATCACAGCTAAACAGCAACACTGAAAAATGTTAAAAGAGCCATTGTCCCACAAAATACTATGAGTAAGAACCCCTATTGTCCTTAAGGGGTTAAATGAATTAACGGTTCTTTTTTTCTGCTTCTCCGTTTCAGGATGGGAGGGGGTGAACGATATGGTTTCTCACTCCCCTCCCCGCGATCCCCCTGCACCGATCACACTGTGATCGCAGCATCTGTGCCTCATCGGAGGAGGGGATTGAAGGGGTTAAACCACATTTTGCTTTTATTCTGCTGGTGTTTGGAGTCGGGCCATCCCATATGATGTCAATATAACAGCTGAACTCCTTCGTGACAAAGGCTGATTTTATTTTTTGTACCCTTCGTGACAATGGCCGTTTTAACATTTCTGCGCAGCTCGTGTTTAGCTGTAATTTTCTTCTTTCCCGTTTACTGAACCCACACAACTATATATTGGTTTTTTTTCAGGACAAGGAGTGCTTTCTTTAGATGACATTGTTTTGATTGCATCATATTTTAAAAAAAAAGTGTAAAATATGGTGAAAAATTTAGAAAGAAATGGACTTTTTCTAACTTTTACTCATCTATAAAGTAAATAGTACTGCTGAGTTTAGAAATACCCAATGTTTTTATGCTTTTTCCTGCACGTTATGGGGCAATAAGTACAGCGTTTTGCTATTTCAAAGCCATTTTTTCTGGTAATTCTTCCCCCCATGTGCCATTTCGGTATCTTTGAAGCCGGCCAATGCAATTTACCCCATCAAATCATATATTTTTGAATACCCCAGGGTATTTCACATGCTGTTTCCATGGACTAATTCTACCACCAGTCTTTGTCAAACTTTTTGGTAGTCATTTTTTTTCCACACAGGCATGAATGTGGCTTGTCATTTTTTGGGGGAACTAAAAGGACACATTTGAGACATGTGCATTTTTCTAATTGGGCAGGTTCTGGTATATGTCACCCCAATATGTGTTCAGCAACCCCACATGCATGGGCTTGTCATTTTTTGGGGGAACTAAAAGGACACATTTGAGACGTGTACATTTTTCTAATTGGAAATTAGATGTGTGGCCATCCTTCCCCCCCCCCCCCCCCGTTAATTGGGACATTGTTGAACTCGGCCAATTTAATTTACCCCATCAAATTTTTTAAAAATAGACACCCCACTGGGCTCTATTGACTTGCATGGTGGAGAGGAGAGGGGGTAGATGGTGATGAGGAGAGGGGGGGTAGATGGTGATGAGGAGAGGGGGTGTAGATGGTGATGAGGAGAGGGGGGGTAGATGGTGATGAGGAGAGGAGAGGGGGGTAGATGGTGAGAAGGAGAGGAGCGGGAGTAGATTGAGGAGAGGAGCGGGAGTAGATGAGTTTAGAAAGAAGAGGAGTGGGGGTAGATGGTGAGAAGGAGAGGGGGTAGATGGTGGAGAGGAGAGGGGTGGATGATAGAGAAGGAGAGGAGAGGGGGTAGATGGTGAGAAGGAGAGGAGCGGTATTTGTTAGAATGTTCTTTGTCTTGAATATCTAAACTTCTCCAATGACCAAACAACAATCAAGACCACAGCTATAAAGTCTTCTTAATCAGCTTTATTCTATAACAACAGTCCTGGTTGCTGGAAATGGTGGTAACAGATACTGGAGGCTCAGTATTCTTGGTGAGATGAGTGTAGAAAGAGACCTTGCATATTTACTGCTCCGATAGGATTCCTTAACGTATACCCTAACCAAATGTAAAGGGGTACCTTTACATTTGGTTAGGGTATACGTTAAGGAATCCTATCGGAGCAGTCATAGGATGCACCGGGATTCCACAGCTACGTCACATAATTGATAACATATGTTCCTAACACTCAAGATGTATTCAGACCTAAAATATGCAGAACAAAATAAAAGTATAAAAATGATTTCTTACACTTCCCCCTGTTTATGGTTATGTACCATAAATATGTTTGCTGTCCATTCATACAACATTCGTATCACATTCGTATCACATTCAGTAAGTGCAAGATGCTACACGATAAGAATATTATAAAAAAGGATCTGTGGAAGACTGATGCATCCTACGTCTTAAAGTTCCCCTTAATATGATCTCTCCCTGCTTTATCTTTTCTTATTCTAAATAATAAACATATTTGAAAAATAATACATATAAATTATACAAAAAAGACAATAATAAATGGGTGTAACAAAACATTGGTGACAGCGGAGCCAACAGATGATTTTGCCATAATTTCTGTTGATTTAGCAAACTTTTTCCACCAAGATGTACCTGAAACCATTGACCATGTTTTTGAGTTTACCTTGCTCATGCTGAAATACAACCTGTGCTTCTTTTAATTGTTTTTGTAAGACATTTAAAAATCCTACATCTTTCCTAATCTCATTTGCCCACTTTTGCCATGGAAATTCACTTACTTGTGATAAATTAAACTATAGTGGCAAAACATTAAATTTTTGAGAATTAATTTGAGAAACATTAATCTGAGTTCCATTTATATAGATTGGATTGCCATCAAACAGACCTTTCGATAATATTTCTGTATGCGTACATTTAGGAAACATTGCTTTAATCAATTCCCCATTAGACATTACCTGTACACATACTCCACAGTTCTGACATATCTGTGGAGAAAACAAAATCAGGATACTCTAATTTATAAAATAATTGTGTACTACTGACAGGTAATCCCAATACTCTCATAGGGAATAATGCTTCCTCTTTACCTGCCATTGGTATTTTTTATTTTTTACTTTCAATTTGTTTTTATTAATTTTTCCAGACATAACAAAAACATAAAAACATTTAACAAACTTAGAAATATACACATAAGGGACATAAATATTCCCATACAAGAATGAATTCATTATAGTTAACTAAATTATGACTTTAAATTTATGTCCCAGAGGAAAAAAAAAAAAAAAAAAGAGGAAGAAAAGCCGGGAAGTATGTGTTATTTAATATTTAAATCAAACGTTTTCTGATCCAGTTTTTCTTTTTTTGTTGTGTACTGGTTCCATTTGCAATTGATATAAGATCTGATTTTTCAATTGTAATTGTGAAAAGGGTCTACTTTCTTTCCAATTTCGTGCTATTATCATTTTTGAAGCTGCGAACACATGAATAATTAATGTATTTTCCTTTAAGGGAAACTTAGATGGAAATATATGAAGAACAACTAAATCTGGTGTTTTATTAATCTTAATATTTTCTATTTTTTCTAGAAAATCAAAAGCGAACCCCAAAGGGCAAGTCCACCATATATGTTGAAAGTCTCCCTTTTCCTGGTTACATCGCCAACATCTATCTGACGAAAATACATAGATTTTACTTTTGTCGGTGTTAAGTACCATTGATTTGAAAATTAGAAATTTTTTCTAATTGTAATAGAGTGTATTAAATTGTATGTCGTATTTAATGATTTGTACCATTCTTTCTCTGTTATTTGTATCTTTAATTCTCTAGCCCATTTGGATATAATTAGGGTTGGAGGAATCTCGTCCATTTTGTTGATTACCTCATATGATTTAGACATTGCCTTTTTTATATCTTTCTTGTTAAATAGGTTTTGACGTTTATTTTGGAGTGTGCCTGTGTTAAAGATTTTATTCTTAAATAATTAAATATTTCTGAGCTAGGTAATCATGGGACAACTGTTCAAATGATTTCATTTAATCTGCAAGGATAATGTCTTTTATATCAACGACCTTAGATTTAAATCCGGAATAATTTATTCTATAACATCCAGTTCTACATTATCTACAACTTTATTAGTTAAATCAAGTTGTTTTTTTTTAATCTTTTTCCATTATTGTGAAATATCTCTTATTATACTATTTTGTATTTCTTTATTTTTTATTTCTATTTTTTCTGTGATATTTGTCATAAATCTTTCTATTTTAAACCAAACTTGATTAGTATTCATTTAAGATTGTGAATTATATAAATGCAGTAATGTACTTGCCTCGTATATACTTTTAACTCTGGGATAATTCAGGCCTCCTCTGTTTATTTTTTTTACCAAATGTTTAATACTAATTATCATTTTTTTTCCCCGTTATTAATAAATTTATTTATACTAGCTTGTAGTAAATTAATCCAAGGACATGGAATTTTTAACGGGATATGTCTGAAAAAATAAGTCCATTTAGGAAGTATTTAAATTTTTTCAGACATATCCCGTATCCGTGCATTAATTGTTGAATATGTGTTTCTTTACTTCATATTAACCCTGCAGTTTCCAAATCGGACTTTAGTGTCTTAATATCCATAGTATTAAGTACACTTTCTACTGTGTTTACACCTGTTAAAATTCCTTGTATTGCATATCTCTTTTACCTATTCAAATTTGTATTATTTCTACCAAACCATTCATCAACACCTCTTTCCATATTTAAAAAATATTTTTTGCATTGTGGAAATCTAGATGAAATTTTCCACTCTGATATATTACAATTCCAAATGATTGTTATAAATTTACAATCTAGACGGAGAGGTTTGGAATGTAGATAGTTTACCTGAAATGGACTTGATTCTTTAAAGATTTTGTTTTCACACACAGATGTTGTTGGTGAGATGACATTCCTTTCAGAATTTTCAATCTTAAACAACACTGATAATTCCCATTGTCATTGAGAGTAGGCCGATCTAGATGATATGTAAATCTCCTCTCAGACCATTCTACTCTACCTATGTGTATCATACTTTTCATTTTCATTGGAAAAACTTCCCAGGAACTCATCACCCTTAGTCCATGTCATTAAAGACTCAAGAGGTAACACCGACTCAGTACAATGTTAACACCAATATAGAGATCTAGGATCTCTATAGACATTGTCTATAGGATTGTCTCTTCTTGAATGTCAGATGTCTTTGCCATAAGGAACTTTGTATCTATAATATTATATGGGCCTTCCCAATTTGCCTCCCATTGCCTTTTTTACCAATGCTATGACTACTGGTTCAGTTTGGTATACGGAGTCACCTGTTAAAGCTACCTGTGTCAGTCACGTACCGTCCGGCGTACAGTACGCTCCGTCCGAGGGGTAGACCGCATCAGCTCGCGGCAGGCTCCTGGTCCCTGCTACCCGGCTCGGGCAGCGTGTTCTTCACTCCCCGCGTCCACTCGGGGAGCCGGGGAACACGTCGGCGACGCGGTCCAGGTCCCTATGAACCTGTTATTTTCTTCTGAAAAATAGTCTTATATTCAAGATATTCTCTGGCAGCTGGTGGGTGTCTGTGCGATGCGCGCAGACAACCTATGCTGCTGCCGGCACTTCTATGATAGAGCGCTAGCGTCACATGACCTTCCGGTGCTCATTCATAGAAGCTCCGGCAGAAGTGGCGGCAGCAGCAGCGGAGGTTGTCTGTGCGCATTGTGCAGACCTCCACCAGCTGCCCCACTAGACATCAAGGAATCTGAAGCACAGAAGTCTAAGGATGCACTGGTGTATAAGGGCTTTCTGGAGGCAGAGTGGCATATAGGGGGTTAAAACGAATACCAGGGGGGTATAAGACAAATCTGGCAGTAGAGTGGAATATCAGGGAGGCGGGGAGGGGCAGATAACTGGTAGCAGGTTGGCAAATAAAAGGAAATAAAAACAAAATGCATTTTTCTCAATCATAGTTTTTATACAATATGAAAAAAATTGTTTACATCTGAATTAATATTTACCGGTAAAACCTTTTTCTTATAGTGTAGTCTTATATTCAGGGGGGTTGTTTTATAATCAAATACATTATTTTACTTTTCACATTGCTGGGCTCCATTTACTTACATGGTTAAACACAGTACTTGTAGTCAACCTGGGGTGGGAGTTCGGTGTCGCTGAATGCCTTGCTATCGAGGCATTTCAGTGACACTTTTGAACTTTAGCTTAACTCTTAACCCCTTAAGGACCGGGCTCATTTTTCGTTTTGTACCCTGTGGGACCGAGGCTATTTTGACACTCTTGTGGTGCTTGTGTTCAGCTGTAATTTTCTCCTCACCCATTTAGTGTTCCCACATAAGTTATATATTGTTTTTTTCAGGACAAGATGGGCTTTCTTCAGATACCATTATTTTGATCGGATCATCTTATTTACTATAAAAAAATATGGTGAAAAATTGAAAAAAAAACATTTTATGACTTTTATTTGAAAAATCTTTTACTTACCTAAAAAAGCAAGTAAAAAAACTAGCTAAATAGATTCTACTACTTGTCCTGAGTTTAGAAATACCCAATGTTTTTGTGTTTTTTTTGCTGTTTTTTGTAAGTTATAGGGCAATAAGTACAAGCAGCGTTTTATGATTTCCAAATCTTTAACAAATCTGGTCAGTCTGCCTCCATCTCCTCTTTGGAATATCTTTGAAGCCGGTTAACTCAATTTAACCCATTCAAACCATATATTTTTGAAAACTAGACACCCCAGGGTATTCCAAATGCTGTTATTTTAACCCTTTCCATGCACCAATTATATACACTGTCAAACTTTGCAATAGTAATTTTTTTTATTTATTTTTTTCACACAAATTGTACTTTAGTTATAGATTCTGGTCAAACAATACCCCAATGTGTGTTCAGGAACATCTCCCGAGTGCAGTGATACCCGACATGCATGGGTTTGTCGGGTTGTTTGAGATTTAAAATGCCACATTTGGGAAGTGTGCTTTTTTTCTCCATTTTGGTCAGTCTGTATCTTTGAGCTCGGCCACTCCAATTTACCCCATCAGCCATTTTTTTTATATATTAGACACCCCTTGGGTATTTGAAGTGCTTTTATTTTAACTCTTTGTTGAGATTTTTGAGAACACATTTTGCTGGTACTGGATGGTTCATCAAGTGACATCACTGCATAATTATTTTTAAATGTTAGCACATTTTTTTTTTTTATTTTTTTTTGAATATTTTACTAATCACATAGTGATTATCGAGGCATTACAGTAACGCCGTTTAAGCTAAGAAAGTGATCGTTGATCACTTTCTAAGCTTATTTAATTTTTTGATGGTTCAGGACCGTCAAAGGTCATTTAGTGACCTTCTTGTCATGACGGTCCTGAACCGGCAAAGGTCGCGAAGGGGTTAAAGCGGGTCTCCTTCGTCATACAGTGTATGACAGATGTTGACACCCACGGGGAGGAGCCACACATGGCCCCTGATGCAGATTTCGGTGTTGCTGAATACCTCAACATCGAGCAACACCGTTTAAGTGAAGTGATCATAGACCACTTTCTAAGCTTGTTTAATGAAATGACATGCCAGGCATGTCATTGGTTGTTACCTGACCGTTTTTATGTGACGTGCCTGGCCCGTTGTTGTACGTTACAGCTATATCAAACGATGATCATACCTTTAGAGGAACATTTCTCACTATTACAGGAAATTAGTAATCAAATTTTTAATAGATCTATTTACATAAGCAAAACGACTTCTAGCTGAAAATATGAATTGTAATAAAATAAAAATAGTCATTTTCATAGAGAAACTGTACAGTCAGTCTTTTATTAATGGAATGTTTTATTAACAAAAACAGAGGTTTAATGGCTTTCAAAGGTTTATTACAAGGCAGATAAATCAAGCCACAGTAAACAAAAAATAAACTAAAAAATACAGCCCTGCCAAACATGTTATCCACTAAAAACTGAAAGTAAAATATTTAGTAGCGATGCCCAAATCTGGGGTCATTGGGTCTATTTTGTCCTCCAGAGTTTCCTCCTTGAAGTCCCAATGGTGAAGACATGTTAGAAATATCACTTTGCAGAAAACTGTTAAAAAAAAAAAAAAAAAAATGGTTACAAATATTTAATTCTTACTTTCTACATAGTTTAGTCACAATAGTTTTTTTTGTAGTGAAAAGTGCCTTTAGCCATAAGCTCAGGACATGATCTTTCTTAGCATAAACAGATTGTGTATTTTAACCCCTTCAATTTGAGGTTTTTGGTACCTCAAAGCCCGGAGAAATTTTGCCATTTTTGCGCTGTCGGTTCAGCAATTATTATCTTTTCCTGTGAATAGTGTACCCATGTAAACTATTACTGTTTTTTCAAGGAGAGATAGAGTTTTCTTTTTATAACATAGTTGGATGATTAGCTGAAAAGTTAGAATGAGAAATTTAGTCAGAACTAGAAACAATTAGAAAAAAAAACCTAATTTTTTAAATTTTCCCTCTGAATCCTCACAAAATTAGGTAAAGTGATAGAAAATCCCCTCCAAGTTTATCACTTCAGATTTTCCATACTTTCCCAACACCAAGGAGGATACTATAAAGGTGTAAATTTTTTTGTATAATTTTTATGCCTATGGCTTAATGGGTTTGGGGGTTGTGAACGGGGGCAGGAGTATAACCATACTGGCCAGGGTAGATTTAGACACAGCTTGACCTGAAGATCTTCCATGGAACTGAAGATGTTGGTCAGATGAACGAAAGGAAGAGGTACACTTCAGATATATGGTAAGAGCTCTCTTAACATCCAGAGAGTGCCAGTCACTTTCTTCTGGTGTCGTAGGGTTTGGATAAAACGTTGGCAGGACAGCTTGAGATAACACTTGAGGCAGGAATGACGGCCTGGGATACAGAACCACTTGATGAAAGATGAGAAAATGTTTTGAGGCTGAGAGAGCCTGGAGTTCCCCAATCCGTCATGCTGAGGTGATAGCTACTAGTTTTGGGTCCTATTCTTTTTAGTACAAGTCACTAGTCAGACCACACATGGATATAGTGGAGCTGGAGAGGGTTCAAAGACGGGCAACCAGAGTAATAAGGGGAATGCTGTGTGAAACTGGAAATGAGCTCCCCAACCGGTTTTGGATGCATCCGTGGCAGCCATTGAGAAGCGGGATGTCATTCCAGCCCGAGCAAATTTCTTTTGACCTGCCACCACTCTAGTTGTTGAAGTACTTCCTGAGATATCAGAATGTTCTTGTCTAGGTCCTCGTCTTTCCTGGACCAGTGGGACAGAACATGCCATTGAAGAGGCCTCATTCTTGCTTGTGCCCAGGCTACCACAGGAATGGTGGAAGTCATGAGTCCCAAAATGCTCATTGCCAGCCGTGGTCTTTGAGAAGAAAGATTGTCTCTTGAAGATCTGTTAAAGTTGTGCAGCGGATGAAGCTTCTATCAGCCAGTCGTCCAGATAGGGAACCAAATCTCAGTTCTGCCGCCAAAGGAGAGAGAATCTTGGTGAAAACAAACCAATCCCGTTCCCGGGATCAAAAATACCCTTACCCTAAAACATAACTTTTATTAATATGTTTGTTAAAAGGAATAACCAAAAAAAGATTTTTCAAAACACCAGTGAAACTAGTGTATAACACTAATAATATCAGATCATATATACTGTTGATGGCTGCAGTCGTAACAGAAATAATTGAATTATGACCCACTGGTCATAATTCAATTATTTCTGTTACGACTGCAGTATTACACAGGCTTATTAAAAACTCAGACGAATAGCCCCCCTGACATGTTTCGCTCCTCAGAGCTTCATCAGAGGTCTGGACTAATGGCTTCCAAAATGTCTGGCCTTTGTTAATGACATCACGGATTAGGGGAGGGAACAATCATATCCAATGGTTACCAATATATTAGATGTATTGCCAAACCCAGCCAATTGCCTTAACGGTAACTAAGCATGACATCACCCACATAGTCCAATAGAATTACATATACATGATAGGCAGTGGTTCTCTCCAATTCCCAAAGGTGAGCAGTCAAAGAAATTGACAGTTATTCTCACCAATCATTGATGTTCCTTTCCGCTCAGAACCACAATAATCTTACTAGATTATTACTATCTATTACTAGATCTGCAGGGCAACGGTATGAGCCACTGTGCTGCCCAGCAATTTGCATTGGTGAACCGGGTGTAATGTGAGTAATAAGAATTACAATGCATGTGTTTAAGATTAGGGCCACGTCTGTATTTCATCATTGGTCTATTTCCGATTACATCTTTTAGGTCTGGACCCATGGTCAGTAATCTCCACTGCCTCTTAAAAATTAGACACCTCAGTAGAGTAGCAGTCATAAGTTCCAATGCACCGTATCTTCATGGAGTGCCCAATCTCTGCTGGTATTCCTTGCCCTTCTAAGCGCTTTCTTTAAACAGTTGATGGGGTATCCCTTAGCCAGGTTTGTAGTGGTTCTGGATGACAACTGGTCCAATGAAGCAGATTATTGGTAGAAGTGGGTTTTCTATAGATGTCAGTCTGTATTTTCAGACCGTCATCTATATAAATAGTCATGTCAAGGAAATTGATCTTTCTTGTCTGAAGTTCATGTGTGAACTTCATCCCAATGGTATTATTAGTATTGAGAATATCAACAAAATCCAAAAAAAGTGAATCTTGGTGAAGACTCTTGGAGCAGTTGATAGGCTGAAGGGTAGCGCCTTGAAGTGAAAGTGATGTAAGCCTTTGCTTGTATTTACTGCAAATCTTAGAAATCTTCTTGCCTTTACTGCTATTGGCACGTGCAGATAAGCGTCTTGGAGGTCTAGAGAAGCCAATCATTTGAGTAACCTAAGAGATGGTTTCCATACGGAAGTGTTGATATGGAATATATTGATTGACAGACTTCAAATCCAGTAAGGGACGGAAAGTGCCACCTGGCTTTGGGACCAGGAACAAGCGAGAGTAAACTCTGAAATAGATGCATCTTTGGAACGTTTTCTATAACTCCCTGCTTGAGGAGTTTTGATGCTGCCATGATTAACGCTGCATTCTTTTCCAACGATGGGTAAGAGGAGACTAGGAAATAATTGTGTGGGGGCATGCAAAATCTTATGGTGTAGCCTTCCGATATAATCTGACGGATCCATGGTTTGCTGGAACCATCTTTCCTGAAACATCTGAAGGCGACCTCCCACTTTGTCAGAATCGTCTCGCCCTTTCTTGTCTAGTAGCTTTAGGGTGAAATCGGGAATCTTTATTTTGTTTTTCCGAAAGGAAGATCTCTGATGGCCTGGTATTCCAGACAAGAAAGGGCGAGACGATTCTATATCTGCCTATTGTAGGGATAACTGTGATTCCATTTAGGCTTGACATCTTGAGGAAGCGCTTTCTTAGTGTCCGACATTTGTTTCAAAAGCTCTTCCAGTGGAGAACAAAAAAGCTTTGTTCTCTCAAATGGTAGATCACATAGTGAAGACTTTGATGCAGAATCAGCGTTCCAGAATCTAAACCAAATTACTCTCCTGGCAACCGTAGAAAGCCCCATATTACGGGCGGATAACTTGACCAATTCTTCCACCGTGTCAATCAGGAATTCATTAGAAAGTTTCAAATTTCTCAAAAGTTGAGAAAGATCCGTATCTGCATCCTCCAGAACCTGATCTTCCAATTTCTGGAGCCATAGCTCTTGCTACTGCTACTCCAGCTGATGCTGCTTTGCTTTGAAGACCTGATGCTTGGAAGATTCTTCTATTAGCTGTCTCTGCTCTTTTGTCCATGGTATCTTTTAGGCCGGAAACCTCTCCAATCGGCAACGTAGTTTTCTTAGATAACTGAGCAATTTGGACATCAACTTTAGGAAGCTCTTCCCACATGATGTCATCTTGTAGCTTGACAATTTGTTTGAAGTGTTTTGAAACAAATGCTCGTTTACTTGGATGTTTCCACTCAGGCTGTGCAAATTCCATTAGGTGAGGCAAAATGGGAAAACTCTTCTTAGCTTCTGGGTTAAGTAATATCCGGTTTACTTCTTTAACGAATTTCCCCAGTTTTTGAGAAGGAAACCCAGATTCGAACTCTGAATCTTGAGAATCCACATCCATAGACGAACGAGAACATTCCCCAGACGACAACTCTGATGTGGATGAACTTCGCTCTCTCCTGCGTTTTTTACTTGGTTTGTCGTGCGCTGTTGGTTTGGCAGCCTCTTTAAATGCCTGAAAGGTATGAGATAAATTGTCCTGGAACCAGGATAGAAAGGACTGCATATCCTTCTGTTTCTGCTTTGCCAGGATATCTGCTAAACGTCTTCCTCCTGTAGCCGTCTGGGAGAGGAGTGTTACATTCAAGGCAAGCCAAATGTTTAGACTTGCATGAAGCCTTGGGGGGGGGGGGGGGGGGGGGGGGGGCGCAGAAGGCATCTTATCCTTCTCAGGAGATGAAGGGGTTAACATATTTTTGGGTGTATCAAGATAAAGATCAACACTGAAACCTGTCCTGACACACACTCTTGTGGTCAGACAGGTTTGCACAAATTTTGTGTAGCACGGCCGGATCATCAGTGGAATGCATAGCCACGCGGGCGTGCGTTCCACTGTACTGCGCATGCTCCTCCCCTGCTTGCTATAAATCACCGCTACAGATTCATTCTGAGTGAACGGACTGCAGGAACCCCCTCTCGTCGGCAACAACACGTGTGCCGACTGATCCGGATGCGGAGAAGAATACCCTAGTGCTCGTCCCTGCAGGACAAAAAAGAACTGACTTGCGGTTGCCGGTACGTGCGGTTATAGGGTAAGGGGGGGGGTTGGAGCTTAACCCCTTCTATCTTTTACAGTGTTTGTCCCGGGGAAGACAGCAAGCCCGCCGATACTGCCACTATACGCCGGGAAAAAGAAAAAGCCTGAATATAAGACGACCCTATAGGAAAAAAGTTTTACCATTAAATGTTAATTCATGTTAACTATGTGAACATTTTTTTTTTTTTTTAATAAAAGCTATGATTGAGAAAAATATTTTGTTTTTATGTCCTTTTTTTAACCTGCCCCTGTTATGCACATCTGCTCTATACACCCTATATGCCACTGTGCCCCATGATATGCCTTTTGACCCCCTATGTGCCACTCTGCCTCCAGAATTGCCACTCTGGCATTTAATGGGGCAGAGTGGCATATAGGGAGGTATAAGGCATTTCTGGAGGCAGAGTGGCGTATAGAGGGTTAAAGGGCATTTCTGGAGGCAGAGTGGCATTAAGGGGGTTAAAAGGCATTTCATAGAACACTCTGCCTCCATTGGTGCCGGCAACCAGCAGAGGTTGTCTACTCGCATCGTGCAGATGTTCACTGGACATTAGACACCAAGGATTCTGGAGCATGGGGGGACATATTTGGGGGTATAAGGCATATGAGGGGGGGCAGAGGGGCATATCTGAGGCTATAAGGCATATCTGGGGGGCAGAGTGACATATTGGGGGTTATAAGGCATTTCAGGGGGGGCACAGTGGCATATAAGGCATATCTGGGGTATAAGGCATATCAGGAGGCACTGGCATATGGGGGCAGAGGGGCATATCACTGATAAGGCATATCTAGGGGTATACGGCATATCTGGGAGGCAGTGTGGCAAGTCTGGGCTCAAATGTGCATAACGGGGGGGGGGAAATAAAAACAAGAAATGCATTTTTCTCAGTTTTTTTATTCTGCTGCTTTGTTTATTAAATTATTTTAAATAAATGAAAAATCTTCATCCCCCCGATTAACCAAAAAAAAAAAAACTGGGGGGGCAGGTTGGCAAATAAAAATGAAATAAAAACAAAAAATGCATTGTTCATAATCATAGTTTTTATGAAATATTACAAAACGTGAATATTTACTAATAAAATGTTTTTCTAGACATAATTAGGCTCTTTTTTCTCTAAATATTAAAATATTGGGGGGTCGTCTTATAATCAAGCAAATACGGTATACATAAAACATAAAAAGGGAAATCTAACCTTCCTGGTGGTGGGATACCTCTTGCTTCGTTTACATGTCTGTCATATCCTCCCCATCCATCACGTGGATCTCTCCCATGACGATCAGAATAATTCTTTGAAAGTGAAAGAAAAACATGGTAGAACAATAGATAGGTAAAGCTTTATTCTAGGGGTTTTTTTTTTGTAGGACCTTTTGTGTATTTAAGATATGCTGTGACACTAATACTGAAATAACTGCCAAGGGCTTCACATCAATTACCAGGCTTAAATGTGGAAATTTTGTTTCCAGAGTTTACGTTCGGATTAAATCCTGTTTTAAATTATTTGGTACAATATTTTTTAACCCCTTAAGGACCGGGCTAATTTTTCGTTTTGTACCCTGTGGGACCGAGGCTGTTTTGACACTTTTGTGGTGCTTGTGTTCAGCTGTAATTTTCTCCTCACCCATTTAGTGTACCCACGTAAGTTATATATTGTTTTTTTCAGGACAAGATGGGCTTTCTTCAGATACCATTTTGATCGTATCATCTTATTTACTATAAAAAAAATTAAAAAAACATGGTGAAAAATTGAAAAAAAAACCACATTTTATGACTTTTATTTGAAAAATCTTTTACTCACCTAAAAAAGCAAGTAAAAAAACGAGCTAAATAGATTCTACTACTTGTCCTGAGTTTAGAAATACCCAATGTTTTTATGTTTTTTTGCTGTTTTTTGTAAGTTATAGGGCAATAAGTACAAGCAGCGTTTTATGATTTCCAAATCTTTTTTAACAAATCTGGTCAGTCTGCCTCCATCTCCTCTTTGGAACATCTTTGAAGCCGGTTAACTCAATTTAACCCATTCAAACCATATATTTTTGAAAACTAGACACCCCAGGGTATTCCAAATGCTGTTATTTTAACCCATTCCATGCACCAATTATAGAACTACACAAAGTCAAACTTTGTAATAGTAATTTTTTTTTCACACAAATTGTACTTTAGTTATAGATATACAGGTCCTGGTATATGCCACTGTCAAACAACACGCCAATGTGTGTTCAGGAACATCTCCTGAGTGCAGTGATACCCGACATGCATGGGTTTGTTGGGTTGTTTCAGATTTAAAGTGCCACATTTGGGAAGTGCGCTTTTTTTCTCCATTTTGGTCAGTCTGTACCTATGCCCTATCTTTGAGCTAGGCCACTCCAATTTACCCCATCAGCCATTTTTTTTATATATTAGACACCCCTTGGGTATTTGAAGTGCTTTTATTTTAACTCTTTGTTGAGATTTTTGAGAAATTTTAGCACTTGCTCAAAATAATAAATTTTATTTTTTTAATACTTTTTTTATATTTTTTTTTACACATTTTGCTGGTACTGGATGGTTCATCTAGTGACATCACTGCATAATTATTTTTAAATTTTTTTTTTTTTATTTTTTTTCCATTTTTTATTTATTTTTATTTTTTTTGAATATTTTACTAATCACATAGTGGTTAGAAAGCTGGGCTCCATTGACTTGCATGGTTGAATGCAGTACCTGTATTCAACCAGCAAGTGGAGCCAGTTCTCTAGAGGGTCTGGAGACCCTCTAGCGAACTTTTTCGTCTTTATTGTTTTATTTCCCGGGCCGCCGCCATCTTGCTTGATGGTCACAGCCTACCCAGAGGTAAGTGTTTGGTGTCGCTGGATGCCTCCTGATCGAGGCATTCCAGCGACACCATTTAAGTTTAGGAGGCGATCGTTGATCGCCTCCTAAACGCTTTTAAAACGGGCGTCCGCCGCCATACAATGTATGGCGGCTGTTGACGCCCCGGGGAGGGGCCAGACATCGAGGCATTGCAGCAAGGCCGTTTAAGCGAAGAAAGTGATCCTTGATCACTTTCTAAGCTTATTTAATTTTTTGACGGTTCAGGACCGTCAAAGGTCATTTAGTGACCTTCTTGTTATGACGGTCCTGAACCGGCAAAGGCCGCGAAGGGGTTAATGAAGGCAGTCCCTGCCACCTACTTGACGCTAAACATGATTTATTTCAGCAGCATTTTATGGTTTAGGAAGAGATTGAGTAGATTTTGTATTGCAGGCCACACATCCAGCTGCAGGCTATGGGACTGAATTTCAACAAAGTTCTAACGAGATATCCCCCCTGTGTTTTATGTATCCACACAAATTATACCATTTTTTTTTCAGGCATTCACTTGAAACCATAGAAACATGCAAAAAATTTCTGTCACAGAAAGTAAATAAACATATTCTAATTTTTTTTCCCGTTTTGCTTAGAATTTCTACTACACAGCAGGATTGTGTATTTGAAAAACACTGCAGAACCAGGAGCAATAGTATTTTTGAATAATAAAAAAAAGTTCAGACAGGGGTAATCAAACTCGCTTCAAAAAAACAAACAAACCTTCTATGTGAATTATTGGGCAGATATAGTGAAGAAAGCAAGACAACCAAATTCAAAGAAGCATTTAAACATTACTTGAGCGTGTAGAGAATTAATATAGTCAAATAAGAACAGTCATGGATTGGTGCAACTAACATCAAGAGTCCAGAGCTGTAAACAATGCTACTGTTACTCATGAGATCTAATAAATGAAAAGAAAAAAAAGACAGAGACAGAGACAAACAAACAGAGAAGAAATACAGTTAGCTAATGCAGATGGTCAATATGCAGAACTGCTTGATAAAATAGAAAGGAGAGTGAAAGATTTGAAAGAAACCATTAGAGAGAAAAAAAGAAAAACTGAATAGGGATAAGAATGATTCAAAAGATCAAAGAAACCAATCAGACAATCCCAACTTTCCCAAATCACACAATACAAAAATCAGATACAATACAAATACAAAACAAAATCAGATTTTTATCCAACACACAAAGACAAGAAATAAAAAGGGGAAATGAAGCTTTGAAAAAGGAGAAAATAAACATTTTCAATCTGTCAGATAGGGAATTAAATACGAGTGAATTAAGTCTCCTCAAAAAAGGGCTTACGTCGCGCGCGCGCGTGTGTGTCGAAGGGCCGCGTGTCTGTGTGTGTTAAGGCAGTGTATGTTTATGGCAGGTGTGTGTAAGGGTCCTGGGAGGTAGGCTAAAGGTGCCTTTTTTCATTTAAAAAAAAATCTCTGCTGCTGTGGACTACTCTTCCAATGATGCTCAGCCAGCGTTATGGTCGACACCTGGCTGGCTGAGAATCAGGAATTTTTGTTCACAGCTAGCATCTGCAGCTTTACTGTTGCTGCACTTCCCATGACTCTCAGCCAGCATCATGGAAGTAGTATGTCTGGCTGAGCCTCATGGGAATTCAATTCAATTAGGATCTACTCCTAAGATCTCTTAACCCTTTGCTGTCCTATGTAACAAAAAAAATTGGCGAAAACAATAAAGGATGATTATGGGTCAGACACAGGGACATGTTCTATACACCTCAATTTAGCAGGTGGAACCTGGGCATCATCTGACGCTTCAGACATCGGCTCAATATCCGACATAACAGCAAATGTGATTGCGAGGGAAGGGTTAAAATGTTAGAGGATAGGATAGTTGGCAAAACCTGTACAGCTATCACACACAATGCGCTCTCTCCTCCAGATCACAGAGATGAAGGAGTGAGGCAGCAATGGTCATGTGATAGCTGTCATCACAGCAATTGCATGACCGTTCTGTCGAATCACTGGTCCTTGGGGTCTTGCCATGGCTGTACAAAGCCACATTTTGTATTAGATATATGCCCGAATATAGGCCGCACTTTTTTTAGGGTGCGGCCTATATTTGGGCGCTGGGCAGGCAGCAGGGTTAGGATATAGATTCCCCCCAGCGGTGCAGGGGACCTGCATCCTACTCTCCGATACGCTCAGACAGCCTCCCCTGCCGGCACTTTCCACAGGGGAGTGCTGGCACGGGTGCTTGTCTAAGCGCATCGCGCAGACGTTCACCGGCAGTCGTGATGCGCGTAAACAACCTTCGCTGGCGGCACATCTGCACGATGTGTTTTAACAATCTCCCTTGCCGGGAACTCCCACGGGGGGAGTCCCGGCAACGGAGATTGTTAAAGCACATCGTGCCGCCAGCGGACGTTGTTTAGGCTGCGCGGTAAGCTTTAACAATACTCCTTACCAGTGCAGACTCCCGGAGTCCCGGGTGTCTTGCGGGGCCGGCGGGAGTCTGCACTGGTAAGTCTAGGGGAGGGGGACACATCTCGGGGGGGGGGGGGGACACAGAGTGGCAGCATATCTCGGGGGACACACACAGAGTGGGACACACAGAGTGGCAGCATGTCTCGGGGGGGGGAGACTTTTAGGGTGCGGCCTATACTCGAGCCAATACATCCATAAGGGCTTCTCGTGATGCCTTTGCTGGACGTAACATGTATAACCATAGGGGAGTCTTCTCTATATTTCACAATACAAAAAAATTACTACCACAAACTTTGGCAAAGGCTGGTGGTAGAATCTCATGCATGGAAAGGGTTAAAATACCAGAAACCTAGACACCCCAAGAATACCTTGGGGTGTCTAGGTTCCAAAATAGATGGTTTGATGGGGTTAATTGAATTAGCCGACTTCAAAGATGGCCCAATTAGGACATGGGGCAGTAGAACCAGAAGTCAAAGCTCCAAGTTAAAAAAATGCGCAATTCCCAAATGTGGTAAAGCCGACAAAGCCATGCATCCCTGTACTCAGGAGATGTTGCTGAACACATATTGGGGGAGGGGGGTTGTTTGATAGCAATTTATACCAAGAGCTATGAATTTATAACTGAAGTACAACTTGTGTGAACCCCCCCACAAAATAAATTACTACCACAAAGTTTGACAAAGGATGGTAGTAGAATTAGTGCATGGAAAGGGTTAAAATACCAGCATTTAAAATACCTTGAGGTGTCTAGTTTTGAGATATATATATATGGTTTGATGGGGTAGATTGCATTGGCTGGCTTTAAAGATTCCCGAAATAGCGCATTGGGCAGAATGACCAGATTTGGAAAAAAATTGGTTTTGAAATAGCAAAACACTACTTGTACTTATTGCCCAATAACTTGCAGAAATTGGTGATGAGAAAATTACAGCTAAACACGAGCACCGCAAGTGTGTTAAAACAGCACTGGTCCCAAAGGGTACATAAAAAAACCCCAAAAAAAACAGCCTGGTCCTTAAGGGGTTAAGAATGGTCTGTTTTCTTTGTGCTAAAATTCCACAGAGAAGGCGTATATTTTACTAGTAAAGTCAGCTGGCGATGTCTGATTACACCCTGACATTGTCAGATGCTGAACCAACAGCTAACACTTCTGGTGTTAATGTAAAGATGCCAACACCAGCAGGAACTGGGTGCCAGGAGACTTAAGAAAAATATTTAACAAAAAAAAAAAGTTTCTAAAATTTGTCCTTTAGCTACTATAATGATATGGGGGAAGCCTTATCTGTTTACCCTATTCTAAACTTTTATATACAGTAGTATGGATACAATGAAAAATTGAATGGGGAAACCTGGTTGACTTGGAACCTTTCATACACTATACACTACACAATACAAAAACGTATGGACCAGGCTCTCCTACCATGATCAGAGAAAAGGGATCAATGCTTACCCCATCTCTTACTCCCACACCAGACCTGGAGTCCTCTCTCCTAAAAGAAAAGAAATAAAACATTTACATCTTAATATAATTTTACAAGCTAGATGCTTACAGAAATCAAATGTATTTAAAATATTTTAAGCACTGACAAAAAGTGTGTCTTCCGCATATATAGATATTTTGTACATTGTCACCAATAAATGAGATCTTGATTAACTACCTTTGTGATAGAATATCTTGTTTAAAATGTACACTTTGGCGATCTGAAATTTTTTTAGATCCGATATAAAATACAAGGCATCTCTATATTTATATAGTAGGTGTGGTCCTACAATAAGTAATAGCTCCAGCATTTTCATATTGTTTTGTATATTTTTCGCTGGTAATTTTCCTAGCAGAGCATAAGGGAGAGAACTGAGAGAGTGAATGGGGATGAGTGACAACGAATTTTGTTTCTGAACGTAAAAAGTCCTCCGAATATCGTCTGAACCGATAGAGCAGGAAATGAATGGACCAAAAATGGAAAGAAAAATTTGTCTGAATAGTTTTTTTGTGTGTCCGCATAAGTATAATACCTAAAACATTTGCTGTAGTTCCCCATCTTAACCTAACATTCCAAAGCAATGTCTCCAACCTTTTAACGCTGGAGTCTACTATTTTTAATTTTTTTTTTAACTACTTTTAAAGACCCTATTCTGTAGAATAGGAGATTGGCAATCTCTGGCTCATTGTTCGCAGGAACAATGAACCAACATACCGCAAAAATGGCAAAATTGCGCTGGGACTTGAGGTACCAAAAATCCCTGGGACTTTGTTAGGTGATCTAACACCTAACCAATGATGTGTCAGGAACGTATTGGCATTAAAAAGGCTTAGGAATCAATCTAAGATCACTTTCTTTACATAAACGACATTCAGCGACACTAAAAACCCAGCCCAGAATGCACTGTAACTGGTCCGGCGACCGGTCACAAGAGCCACTGGGAGAGATGTTGTCTCTAGCAAGATGGAGGTGTTCAATAAAATATAAACATGTTCCAAGAAGGTCTTTCAAAGGCCTTCCAAACCATGCTTTTATGGACACATATCCACCAAATCTAGGTTCCCCCATAAGACTTCCAGTGAAGAGTGAGTCATTATTTCAGAACACATTTCCACTTTTCCAGAGTCAAGCCGCGGTGTGCTTTACACCACTCCAGACAACACTTGGCACCTGGAAACCCATTTCATGAAGCTCCTGACATACAGTGATGCTTCTTCCAGTAATACTAGAATTTTTTACACCTATTAGTAGTCAGTGTGACTGAAACAAAATACTTTCACAATACTAATTCACAAACGTATGCAGACAAAAAAAGGTCTTGAACCCTAAATGACTCCACTTTTGCATGACAAAGACGTTTAATGAGACTCCCTGGGGACTCTCAACAAAACATTTTAAGTACAAACAACAAGTAGTTTTCAGCTTCTAACTGGCAGCCTGCTTAAAAACACAGGTTCTCTTGTATTAAACTAGTTTGTGTCGAATGCTTCTCTCATACGTGGCAAAAAAGCTGAATGGTGGTTTACAAATGTTTCATTCATTGAAAATCACAAAGCAACTGAAACCAGGAGAAATCTGATTTATTCATAGAAGATACCTTGATAATTTTAGGATCCCAGTGCAAAGTTCCTTACTGACCTGTCCATATGTAAATGATCTGTATGTCGACCACGATCTCTGTTAAAATCATGAAAGCGTTCTTGCCTTCCAAAATCACGATAACGATCATCCAATGCCATTCTTTTGGATTCTGGCCAGTGAAAATCCTCTCTTCTATATAGCACATCAGAAAATAGTGTAGAACAAAATACAGAATTCGTCACTCACAAAGCAAATGAGGGATTTAGCCTCTTCAAAAAAAGTAATTCGTTCCAGATTTTGTAAAAGTAACTACAGGTACCTAATAGTACAACTATTGCTAAGTGACAACTAAATGCTAAAAATCCAGTAACTGTGATATCAATGGTAACTATGTTTTTTCTTAGCTTTACTGATTATGGGAACAGTGTAATCCCCAAAATGTGTTTAGTTTTTAATTTTGCATCGACTTTTTAGTCGATACAAAATTAAAAACTAAACACATTTTGGGGATTACACTGTTCCCATAATATTCAGTAAAGCTAAGAAAAAACATAGTTACCATTGATATCACAGCACCTTTACTGCTTGCATCATGGAAGTTTGAACAAATGGAAATAAACCTGTCTCATTTTAATTCTTCAACTAGCTTAAACCAGGTAGTAAGCAGGAACATTTCCTTCCTACTGAGCTTTCAGCACACATCCAGGGTGAGGAGGAAAATGAGACAAGTCTCATGTTATATCCAAAATAACTGTGCAGAGGCGTATGTAAGGTATGGCACCTACGGCTTGTGCTATAGGCGCCATTTGAAAGGGGGCGCCAGTGAGAGGCTTTTAAACACCGTCTTCATTTTTTGATGCGGAGGTAGGGGCCTCCACCTCCGTTGCGGTGCCGTCATTTCATGCTGAGCGCAGGAACATGACGTCATATTCCGGCGCTCAGCAGTGAAGCAGCGGGCACTGCAGCAGAGCAGGAAAACAGAAGCCTCGCGCTCCCGTCGTGAGAGAACTACAAAGGGGGAGAGGGTAGATAGTGAGTAGGGGGAGGGAGAAGGGTCAGAAAGTGATAAGGGAGGGTTTAGATAGTGAGAAAGGGGGAGAGGGGGTAGATAGTGAGGAAAGGGGAGGGAGAGGGGTTAGAAAGCGACAAGGGAGGGAGAGGGGTAGATAGTGGGGAAGAGGGTAGTAAGAATATTGAAATAAGTAAAGAGTGTGAATTAATGTGTGGATGCATTGAGTGAATGAGGAAGAGCATGAGTTTATATGTGGATGAATTGTCTTTTTGAAATTTAGGGTTTGTATGTCTTATTCAGTTGATTAATACCTGCAACACTGTTTCCATGTATTTATCTGATCTATACCTGCAACGCTACGTTTCATATATTATAATTGTATACCTGCAAATACAGGATTTGTATGTCTGATTCTGTTTATTGGATATATACATTCAGTGCTGATATCACAAGTGAATTTCAATTGATCTATACATGCAAAGCTGGGTTTGTGTGTTAATGTGTTGATCTATACCTGCTATCGGCAGCAGGGCCTAATATTTATATATATATGGGCAGCAGGGGCTAATAGATGGGTTTTAGATATTTGGACATGGGCGCAATTTCAGTGCTTGCCATAGGCGCTATTTTCAGTAGATACACCTCTGTAACTATGCATACACTATTACACACATTTTGTCTGAAAACAAGGACTGAGTGGTCCGTTTAGTGTACTTTAACTTAGTAATGTTTTAACCTATGTGAATGCTGCGTCTATTGTTACATAATATAAAGAATACTCAAGATAAATAAATAAGGCTAAGTTGAACCTGCTATCTATATCATATGGCCTTCTTATGCCTGGCCTCCGATCTTGCTCATAACGAAGCCGTTCTTGCTGGCGTCTTAGTTCCTCTCTTTCCCTTTGAATGCGTTCCTGTTCTAATCTTCGTTCATCCTCTATTCGCATTCTTTCCCTTTCCAGCCGCTCTCGTTCCATTCGTTCACGATCTAGTCGGTCTCTTTCAAATTCAAGTCTGGCTCGTTCTCGGCGTAGTCTTTCGCGTTCTTCCCTTTCGCGGATCATAAGGACTCTCTCACGGGCTCTCCTATCCCGTTCCCTGTTGACAATGTAATAAAAAAAAAAGTACCTTGTTTTTATTACAATAAGGTCTCTCAGTTGGTAATAGCCCATTTAACAACCACTAGGACATAACATATCTGGTATTTCAGTGACACTACCAAAAGCATCAGTGAAGTAGAGACAAGTGCCATCAGATGAAGGATTGTTATTTTTCCCTAGAGGTTTTTTTTTTTTTGGGGGGGGGGGGGTTCCATGCATCAAAAACCGAACAGCCAAGGCTTTATGGATCATTGCTGGATGGGTTCTTAAAGAGGTAGTTGTCATTACTACCAAAGGGTCTGTGCCCCTCCAAGGGGATTTTTTTCCCTTTTTAACAACTCTCATGCCAACAGGCAGAGGTTAATTCACAAAATTTAAATTTAGTCAATTTGTGCTTTTGTTTTGGAGACTGTTGGCATGCAAGGGCATACACAACTGAAGTTAAGTCAACCCAATTTCACAATGTTTGGGGAAAAAGGCCATGTTGGTCTCTTACGGCAGATGAGAGAAATGACATACAATCTTAAATCTAAAGGAGCAGCAAAACCAAACTTTCAGTGATAATTGAAGCACACTAAGTTTGCAGTAAGTGGAATAAATTGAAGAAGCGTTTTAATCACTAGCTTTTATGCATGATGAATGACCGAAACTGGAAAGTTTCCCTTAAACTTGGGTGACCAATAATAATTTGCTACTTAAATTAATGGCAAAAATTCAAGTCATGAATTACAATTAAAGGCATCAATTGATTTTGGACCACAACAAGTTTTGTATGACTTACCTTTGTCTTTCTAGTTCTCTTATTTCTCGCTCCCTTTGTCTCTGTCTTTCTCGTTCCCTTTGTTCTCTAATTTTATCAAAGGAGAGTATCTCTCTCTTTTCTTTACTTGGAGACTTGCGGTCATGACTTTTAGTGCTCTGCAGTTGAGGAACACAAATAAACTCGTTTTTAAAAATATAGTGACCCGGGAGCACAAATGCACAACACAATTGTAAAAGCAAGCTAGATTGCCTTCCAGCTTTTGTCATGCCTGCATGCTGCCATTTTAGAAAAGTTAAGTACAAGACGATGGCTCCAAAAACTAATAGATAATGAAAATTGTTGCCAATGGATTTTAATCAAATATAAGATAAGGGTTTCTTCAGAGCAAATGCTCTGAAAAATACCTGTCTTATAATCCGACCTCAAATAGAGGTCGGACTATAACACTAAGATTCAGATCCCCCGCAGCACTGCAGGGGACCTGAATCCTCCTCTTTGGCAGTCGGTAAATGTCTGTGCAACGCGGAAGACATCCTTCGCTACTACTACTACCCTCCACTTCCGCTGGGGCTTCTATGATGGAGCACCGGCGTTACATGACCTTCCCCATAGAAGCCCAGCGGAAGTACCGGCCAGAGGCTGCCTGCACAATGTTCACCAGCTGCCAGAGAGAAGGATCCGCTTCAGCGGACCTGGATCCTCCTCTCTGGCAGCCAGTGGGAGTCTTTGTGATGTGCGCAGACAACCTCCGCTACTGCCCTCCACTTTTGCTGGGGGACACAGACACCACTAACATAAAGAACACACATTGTCTTGATTGTGTGTAAACGGTTAAGAAATAAGGCAATCATAAAATACATTTTTATTAATAACACACAAAAGGGCTTCATGTCACTGGATAACATTAACCGAGGAGGAGGGTGACTCTTCCGCCACAGTCCCAAAATGCAGGAACCCCAAATCTGTTTCCGAGCTCCACAGTCTTTAGAGTCTCTTATGATTTGGATAACGTGGCACTCCTTACCAGGGCCCATAGTCTGTAAGAAGGAGGCTGGAACTCCAGGAGCCTATAGCACGGAGGCATATCAGGTGTGTATAAGGCATATCAGGTGTGTATAAGGCAGAGTGGCAAGCCTGGGCTCAGATGTACATAACTGGGGGGGGGGGGGGTACAGAATGAAATTTTTTTTCATTCTGCCGTTTGTTTCTAACATCCAGTTTGTTCATTAACCCCTTGAGTCCCCTATAGATGTACTGGTACATCCAAAAAACACATCCCAAGAACCCCCTATGGACGTCCTGCCCTTCTTGCAGTGGCAGGGACACATCTGCTGTCCGATCTGATGTAACAGCTTCCGGCACGAATGCCGGAAAACTGTTACATTTTAAAATGCCCGACTGGGCATTCCCTTCCGGGTCGCGTCACCTGGAAGGTCATCGGGGAACAGGTTATTCCCTGCAGGGTCTGTAGAGATCACAGTGTGATCGGTGCAGGGGGATCGCAGGGAGGAGAGTGAGAAACCATGTTTCTCACCCTCCTCCCATGCTGAAAAATGAAACAGAAAAAAATAAATGGTTAGCGATTTAAAAAAAAAATAAAAAAAAATCACTAAAATACAATAATTGTAAAAAAAAGCAATAAAGTGAGCTAAGTGATGTCATTGTGAGGACCTCTAACCATTTAACCCCTTAACGTCCATTGCCGGGTCAGGCACGTCATGCAAAACGGTCACTTAATGACCTATGAGGTGCCCGACACGTCATGAGACTTAAACAAGCTTAGAAAGTGATCAACGATCACTTTCTAAGCTTAAACAGTGTTGCTGTAAGGCCTTGATGTCGAGGCATTCAATAACGCCGAGATCGGCATCAGGGGCCATGTCTGGCCCCTCCCCGGGGCGTCAACATCCGTCATACATTGTATGGCGGTGGACGCCTGTTTTAAAAGAGTTTAGGAGGCGATCAACGATCACCTCCTAAACTTAAATGGTGTCGCTGGAATGCCTCGATCAGGAGGCATTCAGCGACACCAAACAAGATGGGCTGTGACCGCTCCGGAGAGCAGTCACAGCTGCCACTGCAAGTAATCTTCGCCATCCGCAAGATGGCGGCCGCCCTGTAAAAAAAATAAAGTTGAAAAAGAAATCTTAAAAAAAAATAACTATCCAGTTCCAGCAAAATGTAAAAAAAAAAAGGGCATATTGATATTAGGCATATCAGGGGGGCATAAGTCATATCTGGGGGTATAAGGTATATCAGGGGGCTCCGTTGCATATCACTGGCATATGAGTATAACACATATCAGGGGGCACAGTGGAATCTCTGGCATATAGGAGGTATAAGGAATATATGGGGGCAGATGTGCATAACTGGGGCAGTTTGGCATATAAAAGAAAATATAAACAAGGCTTTTTTCTCATAGTTTTTATTAAATCTGAAAAATAGTTAACATATGAATATTTACTAATAACTATTAAAACCTTGCTTGAGAAACACTGTTTGGGTTCTTGTAGCTTTTATTATGTCAGTAAAATAAGGTGAATAGAGAAATGCCATTGTGATAAAGAGATGAAAGTGTAAATGAAATATTTTTATTCTGCTGGTTTTTTTTTTTTGGTTTTTTTTAACACCCAGTTTGTTCATTACATTATTTTAAATAAAAGAAAAATCTGCATTTTTTTATCTGATTAATCGAAAAAATTATCTGCCAACTAATCTATTATTAAAATAATCGTTAGTTGCAGCCCTACTTATACCGCCCAGACATGCCATAGTGTCTTCACAGACTCGTTCAGAGCACACTGGACAATACAATACAGAATTAATCTTCACTGCCACCAGGATTTAGATTCCCCTTAGTTTGAACTAGGGCTGCAACTAACGATTATTTTAATAATCGATTAGTTGGCCGATTATTTTTTCGATTAATCGATTAATCGGATAAAAAAAAACAATATGCAAATTTTTTTGTTTATTTAAAATAATTTAATGAACTGGATGCTAAAAAACAACTTAAAATTTACATTAACATTCTTATTTTGTTATGATGTAATAAAAAAACAATATTTTCAAAGTACAAAAACCCAAACACAATATTTATGAAACAAAATAACCCCAAACATTCTGAAAAGAGGTGGACTATTACTGTTCAAGAAACTTTACCCCAGCCCTGGCACTTTGCACCCAGCACTTTGCCCCACCCCTGGCACTTTGCACCCGGCACTTTGCACCCAGCCCTGGCACTTTGCACCCAGCACTTTGCCCCAGCCCTGGCACTTTGCACCCAGAACTTTGCACCCAGTCCTGGCACTTTGCACCCAGCCCTGGCACTTTGCACCCGGCTCCAACTCTGCCCTGCACCCAGCCCTGCCCCCACATTCTGCACTGCCCCCACACTCACACCCTGCCCCCACACTCACACCCTGCACCCACTCTGCCGTGCACCCCCACTCACACCCTGCATCCACACCCCCACTCTGCCCTGCACCCAGTCTCCCACTCTGCCCTGCACCCCCACCCCCACTCTGCCCTGCACCCAGTCTCCTGCCCTGCCCCCACACTCACACCCTGCCCTGCATCCCCACCCCCACTCTGCCCTGCCCCCACACTCACACCCTGCCCTGCATCCCCACCCCCACTCTGCCCTGCACTCAGTCTCCTACCCTGGCCTGCCCCCCCACCCCCACTCTGCCCTGCATCCCCTGAAACCCCACCCCCGCGAATCGCTCTGTGCGAACGGAGCCACTCGCACAGAGCGAACCGCTCTGTGCGAACGGAGCCACTCGCACAGAGCGAACCGCTCTGTGCGAACGGAGCCACTCGCACAGAGTGAACCGCTCTGTGCGAACGGAGCCACTCGCACAGAGTGAACCGCTCTGTGCGAACGGAGCCACTCGCACAGAGCGAATCGCTCTGTGCGAATGGAGCCACTCGCACAGAGCGAATCGCTCTGTGCGAATGGAGCCACTCGCACAGAGCGATTCGCACAGACATGAAGAATACTTACCTCCGGAACGCGTCACATCCGTCACGCAACTAAAAGAAGTCGGAGAGTGCAGAGCGTGTAGCGGAAGCGGGGAACGCTCGCGGAGGTAAGTAAAAGGAGCCAACAACGAATCGATCACTCGATTAATCGATAACGGAAATCGTCGACAACGATTTCCGTTATCGATTATTATCGATTCGTTGTTTCAGCCCTAGTTTGAACCCCTTTACCTCTAACTGCACCTTAAGTTAACTCTCAGTCCTCAGCATTAAATTAACCCTGACCATAACCATAACTGCCCCTAAATTAACCCTAACGACCCCATTAACATAACTGCCCCTAAATTAACCCTAACGACCCCATTAACCATAACTGCCCCTAAATTACCCCCCACCTCCACTAACTTTTTGCAGCTCAAATATTAATTTTATACTTACTGTCCGATAAATTGCTGAGCAGTGTGGATGCTATAAGGAAAGGGGCGGGGCCAATTTTCAGAGTGACTGGAGGGAGAGACTGCGAGGTAGAAACTGCTGTTTCAGATTATAAAACCCTCATTTTATAATCTATAAAATAGATTCAACTAATCGATACTGAAATTCGTTGGCAAAGATTTTCATTATCGATTAGTTGTTGCAGCCCTAATTTTCAGATAAGGGATTTTCAGATAAGGAATACTCAACGTATACTGGTTATATCACCCTCATCCTTTCTAGTCTCAGAAGCTTGCATATGATAGCAGACTGGTGGGCAGACAAATTTTTAAAAATCCATTGACACAAAGGACATATTTGTCTTTTGTAGTGAGGGACTGCTAATGTTAGAAATAAAACCTCCTCCTACAGGAAACCCTGAGTCATAATTGTCTTGGCTACTGGAAGAGGACTGAGAGGGCCTAGCCCTGAATTAACGTGAAGAGTTTTCATCATTCTTGTATCTATCAGAGGAGCGAAAAAGGTTAGAATGCCACCTTTTCTTCTCTTGAGGCAAGATCTTTTTTCCACCCAATAATCTTTCAATTAATTGGTCTAAATGAGACCCAAATAAGCTGCCCTCTTATATTGATTGGAACAAAGACTATGTTTAAAAGCCAAATCCAATGACCAAGTATTTATCCAAACCACTGTAGAAAGCCCCATGGATCTAGCAGCCAGGCATCACAGGGTAAATACGCAAGTCTAATATACTTAAGCTATCGAGATACGTTTCCCCTTGAAACTAGCAGCCATGAGTAAAGGTTTACAATGTAACCCTAATGCAAGCGAAGTTCTTCTAGGAGCAAAGTGTGCCTTCAGTCTGCATAACCGGATGTAAGGGAAAAGATCTGGGTTTTGAACAGGTGTCTCATCATAGTTCATGAGATTTAACCATCTTAATCAATATGAATATGTAAAGCATGGGGGATAGAAAAGAGTAGGAATGTGAGAAATAGTTAAAACAATATCAAACTTTGAACAAGAGTTAATACTCAAAGTCAGAGGCTTAGATGAAATTTTAAGTTTAACTTTACTGTGGGGATGAAAGAAAACAGCCTTCAAAAACAGCAGGAGAAGTGAATTTCAAAGTGCATGGGATAGGCTATCCTGAATAGAAGATCCAAAATTGAGAATTATTTTAGACTTGAGAAATGGAGTAAAGCTCCCGAAAGCTTGCCATTCCAAAATTTCATCTGTTAGCAAATATGATTCAATATTTTTACAACAGAAAAAATGGGCTATATAGTTTATATCTGCCATCAAAACATTTTTAGTTCTATCATCACAACCTGGTTTGTTCTTACTCTTTCGTTTAAATCAGATGTAGTTTTGACACTTATTACTGGTTCTCCTTTTGATTTATCCATCACAACAGTCCGTTCAGTGCCTCTACTACCTAAAAAAAACAAAAAACTAGTCAAAATAGAAATATTTCAAAAAGAGCGGCAGCTATGTCTTTTGGACAAGGCCATTCTTTCAGCACCAAAAACACCAACACCCCCCTCCCCTCTTTCCTGCACTGCTTAGGTAAAATATTGCAGGTAACCTATGCCCCCCCCTTCCCTTTGTTTTTTAATTATGAATTGTAACAATGGCACCCTCTACAAAAGCTCGGAAGGAAAAATAAGCTTCAAGCAACCAATGAGGGACACGGTAAGTATAAAGTATATCTAATTCCATTGTTGAAGTCTATATATAACGTATTTGCTCGATTATAAGACAAGGTTACCCCTTGTCTTATAATCGGGGTCATCTTATAGTCAGACCTCAAATAGGTCTGACTATGAGACTAAGATCCAGATCCCCCGCAGCGCTGCAGGGGACCTGGATCCGCCTGTCTTATGCCCCCCACTTACCGGTGCTTCTGAGTCCCTGGTGTGTAGCCGGGGTAGAGTGTAGACGTCTACACGATTCGCGTAGACAACATCCGCTGCAGCCGGAAGGAGGTGCAGTTAGCAGCGGGGGTTGTCTGCGTCCATCGCGCAGACCTTCCCCAGCTGTCGGAGATCAGAATTCTCTCTGACAGTCGGAGGGTGTATGCGCGATGGACGCATTCAGATTTTGGGGGGTCTTCTTATAATCGAGCAAATACGGTAGTTATGAGCAGATAGATTATTTCCAATGCTTCAAACATGATATAGTATGTTATTTCTAATATCATATAAGGCGTATCGAGAAATAAAAACACATATAAAACAAATAATCTTGGTGGAGTCTGGAATTTCAGCCCAACAGTTCATGATATTAAGGAGGGGAATATCTTATTTACGAGTCTATATTTATTAATCTGACCTATATGTGCTGTTTTCAGTCTCTATTATTCTCTGGCATGTTTCCCATGTTACTGGATTTTCTCGATAAGATGGTTCTTTATACAGTTTTTCGCTCTCAAATATTTAAAGATAGGTATATTGAAATGTTGTATCAGAGTTGGGTATGGGATAATTTCATTCCGATAAATATCTGCTATTTTAGATATCACAGCAACTGAAAAATACATATTTTAGCTAGTTAGATTTATCTATGTAACAAACTCACCTGATTTGCTAGTTCTTGAACGATCAGAAGTTGCAGACTTATGTCCTTCTTTATCCTTTTCTTTTTCTGTATCTTTGTCCCCCTCGGTTTTGATATAATCTTTTCCAAATACTTCCTCCTCTTTGGCTGGTGATGACCTAAAATGAATTGTCAGCAGCCCTTTTTGTTGTGATTACATTTGTACCATGATATGCAAACAGCTGCACACATGTCTGCATTTGAAGCAATTATATTTTCCGTAATCTAATTCAAACTATATAAATTTAACATTTTTAAAAATATTTATCCTACAGTATACAATCTGCATGGTTCTGAAAGATGCAGATGTGGGTGTTTAACAGGAAGCTCTCTGCTCTCAGTCCAGAACAGGGTTGGGGATTCTATTTCACATGTTTCCACAAACTGGTGTTTCTTGACAATGGCCTGGCATTCTTTGAAGATCTTTGTATGTTCGACCTTCCCGGAATCAGTTTACGTTATTGTCGTATCACCAGACTGGCCTTGTCACAGCAGAAAAACTTTGATCATTTGAATTTGGCAGAGGACACGTCTCCCTCTGCACAGATAATAGGACTTGTGCATTCAGATTTGTATGAACTATTAACAATTTAAGTATTTCTTACCATATAATCGACTGGAATACCTAATTTTATATACCATTTGTATAACAAGATACAGAGTGTATATATAGATTAAAATTTTGTTATTAAGGTTTCCTGATTACCTTAATTAAATAATTAAAAGTTAGAATCAGGCCACAACTACAACAGTTGGTTAAGACAGATGCCCATTTATGCTACCAGCCGCAACTCTGTGTGGACAACACAAAATGTTTTGTATTTATCATATAGTATTTTTCATTGATAAATATTAGCGTCAACACCAGGCATTCTACTGGGTTTACGCACAATGTGATTGTCTTTTAGTTGCTTGAAATTTAGAACTTGTTCCTGAGTAGTTGTAGAGAGTTGCCCATTTACTCTACCAGCCAAGCATCTAATTTGTGGACAAGTTATTTTTGTATTATCTTTCTATCATACATTATATCTCATTAGTAAATACTGGTGCCAAAACTAGGCATTATAATGCCTAGTTTTGGCACCAGTATTTACTAATAATTACTAATTATTATTGATCCCCCAGAGTAAGGACTCTGGGGGATCAATTCTTATTTTCTCTAATATGAGGGGGGTCAGTCTTGTGGCGGGATGTGACTGTTACAGTGCTTGTTCTGTGCCCTAATGCCCTTTACACTGGAGGATCAATTCTAGTTGTTTCTTTCAATATGCAAGGGAGATTCAGTCTTTAAGCCTGTGTCCTGCACTGCAACTCAATTTTCTTCCTTACTCAGAGGCATAAACATTTTTCTAATTTTGGGGGAAATTCATTGTCCATTACTGTGGGGCTGGATATGTGCCTACTCTCACTATTATCATTATCTTTTATTTATATAGCGCTAACAATTTACGCAGCGCTTTATAAAATACATATAGTCAAGGGGTATGACAAGACGAAAATTGACAGAGTAAGACAAACCGATACATTAGGTGGAGAGAGCCCTGCTCGCAAGCTTAAAATCTTGAGGACCCCCTGCTGCTACTACTGCTGCTGCTGCTGCTATATTTTTGGAGAAACCGAGTCCCATAGCATGCTGCTGGATGCGTGTATCTACTCGTAAAGTGCTGCTGTTGCTGATCCATAGTGTGGATCTCTTTAAAAACAGATGAGTCAGGCACCTCCCCACTTTGGGAACCCCCTAGAATGTTTCAGGATTAGAAAAATGCACCCCCCCCCAATTTCGCCCGAGTCAAACAGGAAAAAAGTTTAATGCTCAAAAACGAAACAAGAATTTTATCGATTTTGCTTGTGACGTAAGAGTCTAATAGATGGTTCCCACTGCCATATTAGGGTTTTATTTTTTTTGATCCTCCCGTTCACTGTCTATGCACTTATAACCGGCTACCATCAGCATCTATTACAGGGGCTGGATAGCTTTCCTGGAGTTGGTCAACTAAAGAAAATTTCTCCAAATGGATTACACAAGAGACCTCCGTCACTCTTGCCTTAGGTTCAATCTTTATTTTATTTGTTTTGAGGAAGCATGCATATTTCTCAAGTTTTACAGCTTCATTTTACAGTTTAACCCCTTGATGACAATTGCCGGTCGGGGCACGTCACGGAAAAACATGTCGTTAAAGACAAATGACGTGCCAGGACCGTCATTTGTTAAAACGGGTAAAAAAAATCAATCCGTGATCGATTTTTTTACCCAAACGGCGTTGCTGTAATGCCTCGACCTTGAGGCATTCAGCAACGCCATAATCGGAATCAGGGGCCATGTCTGGCCCCTCCCCGGGGCGTCAACATCCGCCATACAATGTATGGCGGCGGACGCCCGTTTTAAAAGCGTTTAGGAGGCGATCAACGATCACCTCCTAAACTTAAATGGTGTCGCTGGAATGCCTCGATCAGGAGGCATCCAGCGACACCAAACACTTACCTCTTGATGGACCTGCTGCCGGTGATCTTCGCCATCAGCAAGATGGCGGCGGCCCGGGAAAAAAAATAATAAAGATGAAAAGGTTCGCTAGACGGTCTCCAGACCCTCTAGAGAACTCTGGCTCCACTTGCAGGTTGACTACAGGTACTGCATTCAACCATGCAAGTCAATGGAGCCCAGCTTTCTAATCACAGTGTGATTAGAAAAAATAAATTAAAAATTTTTTTTAAAAAAAATCAGTAAAATGTCAAAATAATTTCCCTCTGATGTCAGGGGAACCTTCAAGTTGAAAAAATGTTTTTAAAAAAGGCAAAAAAAATTTAAAATATATATAAAAAATATATTTTTGTGAGCAAGTCCTAAAATTAGCACATTAGCTTAAAACAATTCTCGCATGGAAAGAGTTAAAATACTGGCATATTAAATGCCCATGGGGTGTCTACTTTTAAAAAATGTATGATTTGATGGGGTAAATTGAATTGGCCGGATTCAAAAATTCCAATTAAAAAAATGCACTCGTACCAAATGTGGCTGAACACATATTGGGGTGTCGTGTGACAGCGCCATATACCAGGAGCTGTAAATTCATACATAAAGTAGGTGTGTGTGGGAAAAATACACACACACAAAAATACTACTGCAAACTTTGAAAAAATGCTGGTGGTAAAATGTGTGCATGCAAAGAGTTAAAATACCAGCATTTAAAATACCCTATGGTGTCTAGTTTTCAAAAATATATGGTTTTGTTGGGCACACTGAAATGGCCCGGCTCAAAGATGTACCAAATAGGGCATGGGCAGTGGATCTCCAAATGCCAAAGTTCAACATTGAAAAATACGCATGCCCCAAATGTGGCCCTTTTGCCCCCAAACAGCCAGGCAAAATCATTCATGTGAGGTATCGCTGTACTCAGGATATGTTGCTAAACACATATTGGGGTGTTTTATGATAGTGACATATACCAGAACCTGTTTATTCATACCTAAAGTAAAATGTGTGTGAAAAAACAAATGCAAAAAAATGACTACCATAAAGTTTGACAAAGGCTGATGGTAGAATTAGTGCTTGGAAAGGGTTAAAATACTAGCATTTGGAATACCCTGGGCTGTCTAGTTTTCAAAAATATATGACTTGATGGGGTAAATTGTATTGGCCGGCTTCAAAGATACCCGAAATAGCACATGGGGGGAAGAATTACCAGATTTGGAAAAAATGGCTTTGAAATAGCAAAAAGCTACCTGTACTTTTTGCCCCATAATGTGTAGAAAAAAGCAAAAAAACATAAAAACATTGGGTATTTCTAAACTCAGGACAAATAGTAGAATCTATTTAGCAGGTTTTTTCATTACCTTTTATAGATGAGTAAAAGATTTTTCAACTAAAAGTTAGAAAGTCATTTTTTTCTAAATTTTTCACCATATTTTATACTTTTTTTTTTAATAGTAAATAATATGATACAATCAAAACAATGTCATCTAAAGAAAGCCCTTCTTGTCCTGAAAAAAACAATATCTAATGTGTGTGGGTTCAGTAAACGGGAAAGAAGAAAATTACAACTAAACACGAGCAGCGCAGAAATGTTAAAACGGCCATTGTCACGAAGGGTACAAAAAGTAAAATCAGCCTTTGTCACGAAGGGGTTAAACCCACTCCACACTTCTGCTCCCCTGGACCTCATTCACAAGTATTATATAAGTATTAGCATACCACTGTGTATACTAACCATCTTAACTTCCTGTCCTCTTTCCTCTCTTGTAGCTTTCCTGAAACATCCCAAACCCTCTGCAGACCACCATCTGCAACCAAGCCCCCAAAAAAGGCCCTTGCAAAAATCAAAATTAACATATAGACTTTGCCAGATAAGCAAATAAGAGTAATAAATTTGTATTTTGTATTATGCATGCTTTTCCTGTATATGTACCAAATATGTATTTTGGGAACATTGTTTCTTTTTTTCAGCCAAATACCTTGGGATAGTACATTGCTTTATCTTGATCTCTTCCCCCTCGCACTTCTACAGCCATAACTCCGCCCTTTTTCTAACTTCAAACTATTTATTCTTTTACATGCAGAAACCGCTTAGCCCTAAACACTGCTACAAGAGAGCTACTACTCAATTTTTCTTCCCTCCTTTTGTTTCAATTATCCATGCTACTCACTTAGATTGTAAGCTCATGAGCAGGGCCATCATAAGTACACCATTCCTGCCAGGAACTTTATATTAAGTACTATAAGGCTAGATGGCAGCTCAAAGGCAGGGTTTTCAACTCCTGATAGGGTCAGTATGTATTAATGCATATTTGTTAAGTATGTATTAACAGCCCCAATTGCAGTGTACAGCACTGCTTAATTTGTTGTTTCTAAATCCCTTCACGACAATGGCTGGTTTCATTTTTTGTACCCTTCATGACAACAGCTGTTAACATTTCTGCGGCGCTCATGTTTAGCTGTAATTTTCTCCCCCCCCCCATTTACAGAATCCACACAAGTTATACGTTTAAGGACAAGGGCTTTCTTTAGTTTTTAGCATTGTCTAATAATAATGCTAATAATGTTGCTTTTTACACATTTCTCCTCACACATTTTTTTCGATTTATATCATTGAAAAATAACACTACAAGCATCCAACATTGAAAGCTGCTGCCTTTTATTTATAGACCCCTTGATGACAATGACTACCAATACCGTGCCTGGCATGTCATGGAATTAAACAAACTTAGAAAGGGATTTATTCATTCATTTAAACTGTGTTGAGGCATTTAGCAACACAGAGATCGGCATCAGGGTCCATCTCATATGTGCCTCCTTCTGCCTCATCTGCTCGCTTCAGACCACCATCTGTCCTGACCCTCTATATGCATTCTCATATGCACCATTCAGCTTCCTCAGCCCCTCTGCCACCCTTTTTCCCCAATATACTATAGAAGGGCTTATCGGTAATCAGAACCCAAACTTTACAGAATATCTCCAGCTCTAGAGCTCTGTTTCCATTTCATCCTGTGTGCGACAGGATAGGGTTGGTGCGAGGTAAGATGTTCCGGGGGGGGGGGGGGGATGTTAGGAGACGACTTGCAGCTTCTCGGCAGTGGAAGTCCATTTCATTAAGCTCCTGATGCACAGTTCTTTGGAGCTCTGTAGTGAGTAATGGTACAGAGGGCAGGCCATTTTTATGAGCTTCAGCACACAGCAGTCCCACTTTGTGAGTGTACATGATCTACTGTTGAGACGTTTTTAATTCACAACAATGAACCGGAAAGGGCAGGGCAAAATTTTGACTTGCGGCAAAGGTAGCATTCTTTATTCTTTCAGTTTGTCATGTTAAGTGAATTTAACCCAAATATATACAAAGATATTAACAGCACTGTAAAAATTGAGCTACAGGACATTTGTAGACACAAACAGTACTTACTTGTCTGACTTGTCAGTGGAATATGGTCTGTCACTACTAGATAGCTTTTCTTTCTTTAGTTCAGTCTCTTTCTTCTCACATTTCTTACCTGCGGGTTCATTCTTTGCCTGAACAAAACATGAATTTGCCAAAATGTATTTTTAAAGAGAAGTTTCACATGCAGCATTAGGCATTATAAAGTTAATACTAACTGCAGTTTGGACTTTTGGGGTATGTGGCTTCAGAAAGAACAGAAAAAAAGTATTCTAGTTTGAGGCACACACACACACAAATATTTTTGTCCAGTTTACATAAATCGTTTGCCATTTGGCTCATCCCTCCAGGAACAGCAACACCTTTGAAAATCTTTGTCATCAGCAAAAAGACATAACTTTCAAGACCTTCTGCAATACAAATCATTAATAAAAATATTAAAAAGAATGGGTCCAAGTACAGATCCCTGAGGTACCCCACTAGTAACAAGATGTTGCTCTGAATATACTATATTGACAAAAAACCTTCTGTTGTCTGTCACTTAGCCACTACCTAATTAGGGCTGCAACTAACGATTATTTTCACAATCGATTAGTTGGCCGATTATTTTTTCGATTAATCGGATATAAAAAAACAATATGCAAATTTTTTGTTTAAAATAAAAACGTATAATTTACATTAAGATGTGTCATTAACACTGACATAATAAAGCTATATTTTAAAGGAACCCAAACACACTATTTCTCTAAGTTTTAATACCAAAAAAGTTTTACTAGTAAATATTAAATCATGTAAACTATTTTTTCATATTTAATAAAAACTGAGAAAAATGCCTCTTGTTTATATTTTCTTTTATTTGCCAACCTGCCCCCCCCAGTTATGCACATCTCACTCCCAGCTTGCAACTCTGCCCCATATATGCCTTATACCTCCTATGTACCAGAGATGCCACTGTGCCCCCAATATGCCTTATACCTCCTATATGCCACCGACATGCCACTCTGCCCCCTGATATGCCTTATAGCCCCCTATATGCCAGTGTGCCCGATATGCCTTATACCCCTATATACCACCATGCCCCCTGATATGCCTTACACCTCCAATATCCCACTGTGCCCCCTGATATGCCTCATAGCCCCTTTATGCCACTGTGCCCCCCTGATAGCGCTAAAATAGGCATAAAATATATGCTTTAATAAATAGACAAAAAAGAATAGATAATACACAATACAATATAAATATATGGACAATACAAACAATAAATCATATTACAGCAATCCAAAAATAAAAAAAACACAAATTGAAGAATGCACATACATAATAGATCCCGAATTTTTCTTACCTGCCCCACCATGGGTTAATATATCAACAAAAGAAACACAGGGCAAATAAGCATAAAAATAAAGATAATACACCATGCTTACCTTACCCAGTGGTGCTTACTTGCTCCGTGTTTCTTCTGTTGCTATATTAACCCCTGGTGGGGCAGGTAGAAGAGAAGGGAAGTACTGGAGGTTGCGCACATCGCGCACTAAAATCCAAATCCCCTGCAGCACTGCACGGGACCTGGATCCTCTCTGGCCGCCGGTAGGGGTCTGTGCGATGCGCGCAGACAGCCACTTCTCCCCTCCGCTTCCGTTGGGGCTTCCATGATGGAAGCCGCACCGGAAAGTCACGTGACGCAATGAATTAATGCTTCAATGGCAGATAGGGGTAACATTTAAAGCATAGATTTTGTCAGTGACTCTAGAAAAAAAGCATTTAAGTTTTTGAACAACTATTGAGTTCTGTAGCATCCCAGTAATGGTGACAATACTGTTAACACTTATGTATATTTTACATACCGTAAAATCTCGGGTATAATTAGCGCCTGTGTATAATATGCAGGTCTAACGTTACACGTTACTGTTTTTTATAGTATACTATTTATTTCTTGTGTATAATTTGCACCAGAGTGGGCCACTGGCTAACAATTGGTGAGAATAATCAGTGACCTAGAGAGTCATTAATCAATTAGGTTACAAAATGTTAAAAATATTGGAATCAGATATTACAGTTATGTAATAATTAGGGCTGAAACAACTAAATCGATAAAATCGATAATGAAAATCGTTGACAATGATTTTCATTATCGATTAGTTGAATAGATTTTTATCGATTATAAAAAGAGGTTTTTTCAGTCAAATGCTCTGAAAAACTCCTCTCCTTATATAATCCAACCTCAAACAGAGATCGGTTTATAACACTAGAATCCAGATCCCCCGCAACGCTGCAGGGGACCTGGATTCCCCTCACTGTCAGCCGGTGGGTGTCCGCGTGATGCGCACAGACAACTTCCGTCTCTCCCCTCCACTTCCGCTGGGGCTTCTACGATGCAGTGCCAGTGTCACATGATGTAGAAGCCCCAGCGTAAGTGAAGGGGAGTAACGGAGGCTGTCTGTGCACATCGTGCAGACCCCCACCGGCTGATAGAGAATCGAGGTCTCCTACAGAGGATCATCCTCTCTATCAGCTGGTGGGGGTCTGCACGATGTGCACAGACAGCCTCCATTACTCCCCTTCACTTATGCTGAGGCTTCTGTGAAGCTCCAGCGAAAGTGCCTGTCAGCAACGGAGGTTCATAAAACACCAGGGAGTCGGAAGAGAGGCGTATCTGCCTCTCTACCCGACTCCCTGGTGTCTTGTGAACCTCCGTTGCTGACAGGAGGCAGAGTGGAGTATGGGAGGGGGGAGGAGGCAGAGCGGAGTATGGGAGGGGGGAGGAGGCGGCAGAGCGGTGTATGGGAGGGGGGAGGAGGCGGCAGAGCGGTGTATGGGAGGGGGGAGGAGGCGGCAGAGCGGTGTATGGGAGGGGGGAGGAGGCGGCAGAGCGGTGTATGGGAGGGGGGAGGAGGCGGCAGAGCGGTGTATGTGAGGGGGGAGGAGGCGGCAGAGCGGTGTATGGGAGGGGGGAGGAGGCGGCAGAGCGGTGTATGGGAGGGGGGAGGAGGCGGCAGAGCGGTGTATGGGAGGGGGGAGGAGGCGGCAGAGCGGTGTATGGGAGGGGGGAGGAGGCGGCAGAGCGGTGTATGGGAGGGGGAGGAGGCGGCAGAGCGGTGTATGGGAGGGGGGAGGAGGCGGCAGAGCGGTGTATGGGAGGGGGAAGAGGCGGCAGAGCGGTGTATGGGAGGGGGAGGAGGCGGCAGAGCGGTGTATGGGAGGGGAGGAGGCGGCAGAGCGGTGTATGGGAGGGGGAGGAGGCAGAGTGGTGTATGGGAGGGGGAGGAGGCAGAGTGGTGTATGGGAGGGGGAGGAGGCAGAGTGGTGTATGGGTGAGTTATAGTGGTGTATGGGGGTATAATGAATTTCAGGGAGGCAGAGTGGCATATCTGGGGGAGGTAGAGTGGTGTATAGGGGGTATAATGAATTTCAGAGTGGCATATCTGGGGGAGGCAGAGTGGTGAATCAGGGAGTATAATGAATTTCAGGATGGTGCAGGGCATTTATGGGGGGCGGAGTGGCATATAGGGGGTATAAGGCATATCAATATTAGGCATATCGGGGGGGCATAAGACATATCTGGGGGTAAAAGGCATGTCAGGGGGCTCAGTTGCATATCACTGGCATATAAGGAGTATAAGGCATATCAGGGGGCACAGTGGAATCTCTGGCATACAGGAGGTATAAGGCATATCTGGGGGCGGAGTGGCAAGCTGGGGGTCAGATGTGCATAACTGGGGCAGTTTGGTAAATAAAAGAAAATAAAGGCTTTTTTCTCATAGTTTTTATTAAATATGAAAAATAGTTGACATGAATTAATATTTACTAATAACTTTGTAGTAAAACCTAGTTTGAGAAACACTGTTTGGGTTCTTGTAGCTTATTATTATGTCAGTAAAATAAGAAGGTGAATAGAGAAATGCCATTGTGATAAAGAGATGAAAGTGTAAATTGTAAATTTTTTATTACATTATTTTAAATAATCGGCCAACTAATCGATTATTAAAATAATCGTTAGTTGCGGCCCTAGTAATAATGTAAAAAAATTACCTGTATAACCCCCTCCTACTCTATTACTCTGAAAGCAGTCATGATATCACTCCAATAAGAGTCATCTGATCACCTGCCCACTCTTTACCCTGTTCAATGAGCTTACATGAAACCTACCAAAATACAAAACAAATACCTTCTCCAAGGAGATCATTCTACCATGAAGTTCAGTTCTATGAAGGTGGGTTATACATTTAGCTGCATCTTCAGAAGATGACATTGTTACAAATCCGTAGCAGCGTGCTCCAGGACTACGAGCATTAGTTACCACCTTTGCACCAACCACCTGTTTTTTGTTGTTGAAGATACCAGTATAATAAAAATAAAAAAATAAAATTTAAAGTTAGAACAAGAGGAAAAGAATGTGGCAGATTAACTGAAGCACATGTTATTACTATGAGAAAGTATTGCTATTGTATTTCTTTTAAAATTTTACTGAAGGTACAGCACAAAACCAATTGCTGGGAGCATACCTTTAGAACAATAAAACTGTTATACATCATCTTTTTTCTTTAAGCACAGATTACTACACATCAATATGCCAACAATTCAAATGGCGCCTACTGTGGGTACAGTTTATTAAACTTCAGGTTAAATACCGTATTTGCTCAATTATAAGGCAAGTTTTTTTCCAGAAATACCCCTCGTCTTATATTCAAGGTCATCTTATAATCAGACCTCAAATAGAGGTCTGACTACAAGACTAAGATCCAGATCCTCCGCAGCGCTGCAGGGGACCTGGACCTTCTCTTGCAGCCGTTGAACGTCTGTGCAATGTGCATAGACAACCTCTGCTGCTGCCGGCACTTCTGCCGCGGCTTCTATGACGGAGCTGCGGAGTGACATGAACCTTCCGGTGCTCCACCAGAAAAGCCCCAGCGGATGTACCGGCCAGCAGCAGAGGTTGTCTTGTGCGATGCGCGCCAGCAACCTCCACTGCTACCCGACACTTCCGTCGGGCTTCTGTGAAGGAGCACCGGCATGACCTTCTGGTGCTCAGTCATAGAAGCCCCGGCAGAAGTGTAGCTGCGGAGGTTGCGCTCAGACATCCACCGGCTGCCCCCCACTTGACAACAAGGAGTCTGGAGCATGGGGGACAAGTCTAGGGATGCATTGGTAAATTGGGTGGGATTTAGGGGGGTATAAAGCATATCAGGGGGGCAGATTGGAAAATAGGTGGGGAATAAGGCATATCTGGGGGGCAGAGTAGCATATCAGGGGGTATAAGGCATATCTGGGGGCAGAGTAGCAATCCGTGGGGCAGAGTAGCAAATAAAAACAAAAACGCATTTTCTCAGTTTTTATTAAATATGAAAAAATTGTTTACATGTGAATATTTACTAATAAAACTTTTTTTCTTATAGGGTACTCTTATATTTTCAGGCTTTTTTCTTAAACTAATATTCAAATTTTGGGGGGTCATGTTATAATCTAGCAAATACGGTAATTTTCTTTTGGGACATTAATGATAAAAGCATTAAAAAAAAACCCAAAACAGTATATTTCAGGCTTTGCGCTTTTATAGACCACTTACCTTTCCATATCTGCTGAACAGGTTTTTTAAATCTGTTGCTCTAGTGGTAGATGAAAGGCCACTAACCCATAGATTTCTACTAGAGCTGGCATCAGAATGACCTTGTTTCAAAAAGAATTCAAGCTTAAAATTTGATGGTGCAGTTCAGCATTATTTACATGTATCTATATATATCTATATATATCTCTATATACCATCAAATAAACAGGGAAACTCAAACGTTTAAAACTATACACACAATTCTAGTACTATAGGCAATGGCATATAGTGGTCTAGCCTGACCACAATGACTGGGTAGCATTCCTAGTGTGCCACATATCTCAATGGGTCTGTTGGGGCCATCAAAGATTAACTTATTTGAAGCAACCAAGATATTACCCCAGCAAGAAGGCCCTTCATGGCTCAGTAGTCCTAAGGAGCAGCCCCAAGTCATATATACTGCAATTTTTTAGGCCATTGTAACATTTGGCAAATAAAAAAAGCAATGTAATTAGATCAACAGAAAATAAAAGCAGTAGCAAAAAGGGGAAAAGGGAACTCACCTCTCTCATCCTTCAAGTTTTTTTTTTTCCGTTTCTTCATTAACATAACTAAGGGGAAAAAATAAAATCCATAAGTGGAAATAAAAACAAAACATTTTTAAATCGTTCAATACTAACTATTAGCCTTGCATTTTGAAACACACTGACAATTTCATGAAACTATTTGAATATGTAATTTTAAGCTTAAAACAAAAAAAAAAACTGCACATGGAAATAAAAAGAAAAAATACAACTAAAAAGATGACCAACTGACAAAAACACTAACATTTATCCTTAAAAACAAAACAAAAAAACGAGAAAGGCATCTTGTCTATTACTGAGAAAGCGACAAACCTCATTTTCTGATCGATCTCTTTTGTAAAGGACGCTTTAGTGGCTGATGCTTCTTTTGCACAATCTTCAATTTTCTTTGGCACTTGTTTGCCATCAGTAGTATCACAAGATGGTTTCTCTTCATCTTCAAAGTTTTCACATAAGTTTGCTTGTACCTGCTCACACTCATTGCTTGTTTTGTCTATTTCTATCATTTCAATGTCCAGGAAATCTGTGTTACAGTTCAGTTCTTTAGACCCCACGTCTTCCATATTTAAAGGGTGACTTTCTTCATTTACACACTCTTGACTTAACGCATCATCTAAATCTAATGTGCTTTCTGTAGATTCAACTGTCACAAAAACATCTTTCTCACTGGTCTTCTCAGGTTCCACACAAGTTTCAACTTGGTTATTCACTTCTGGAGCAGCATCTTTAAGTTGCTCAGTTTTACCAGTTTCCCCCAAAATGTCGAGCACTTTCTCATTTTCTATAGATTTAATAGGAATAGAACGGCACAAAATTTAATTACCACGAAAAATAGCAGTTACAAAGGTGGAGCTGGCATGGATGCCGAAATAGAAATCTACAGAGTTTCGAAAATCCTATGTTCGCTCCTCCCGCCCCCAAAACACACACACACAGCTCAGAAGCAATGTACCCCTATCTAACATCTGGAGAAGTCTTGAGTTTCTTCATGTTGGTTTCTCAAGACATGCTTCAAGAAATCAGCTTCTGAATGTCCATTGCTTTCTCCCCCAGTGGGAAACCTGCTTTCTGAACCAATAAAGCATCTTCCAATGATCCATGCAAAAGAACAATGCAGTGCATACTCCACTGTAAGAAGCAACGTGGTTCTTCTCAAGAATGACTTTGATCTTCTTGAATTTACTATTCTTTTTGTCATTGCACTTGCAATGTCCTAAACAAGGGATTGATCTTGTATACTCAAAACTAAGATAGCAAAAAACAACTCATGTTACCAAATTCATCACCATGTTATCAAATGCGAACATCAACTTTGAAAAAGAAAAGGTGGAAAAGAACTTTAATCTGGCAGCTATGTTTTCCCAATCTCTGTGGCCCAAGAATACAGAGTAAAAGTGCACAGCATACACAAATGTGCACTTGTTCAAAGCCATGAAACAAATTGTTGGAAGGACAGCAACATGCTATCTTTAAGCAGTAAATACCTTGTTCCCAACTTGCTTCTTCATTCTCCTAAAATATAAAATGAATGTTTTAGAAAAGATAGAAAAAGAAAACGACCTAAAAAAAAAAGATTGCAAAAAAAAAAAAAAAACCCAAAGAATTTACAAAATATACTACAGAAATTCTTCAACCATTTAAAGTGGAAATCCCCCCATTTCTTACTCTAACATCAAATTAAAAATGGGAAAAGAAAAATAAATCGCACAGAGCGATTCGCACAGACATGAAGAATACTTACCTCCGGAACGCGTCACATCCGTCACGCAACTAAAAGAAGGCGGAGAGTGCAGAGCGTGTAGCGGAAGCGGGGAACGCTCGCGGAGGTAAGTAAAAGGAGCCAACAACGAATCGATCACTCGATTAATCGATAACGGAAATCGTCGACAACGATTTCCGTTAGCGATTATTATCGATTTTATCGATTCGTTGTTTCAGCCCTAATATATATATATATATTATGGCTGCAACTAACGATTATTTTAATCGATTAGTTGGGCGATTATTTTTTCGATTAATCGGATAAAAAAAATGCAATTTTTTTAAACTTAAAATAATGTAATAAAAAAACATACAATTTACACTTTCATCTCTTTATTGCAATGGCCTCTCTCTATTCACCTTATTTTACTGACATAATAATAAAAGCTACAAGAACCCAGTGTTTCTCAAACTAGGTTTTAATACAAAGTTATTAGTAAATAATAATTCATATGTTAACTATTTTTCATATTTAATAAAAACTGAGAAAAAAGCCTTGTTTATATTTTCTTTTATTTACCAAACTGCCCCCAGTTATGCACATCTGACCCCAAGCTTGCCACTCATATGTCCCCATATATGCCTTATACCTCTATGCCAGAGATTCCACTGTGCCCCCTGATATGCCACTGTGCCCCCTGATATGCCTTATACTCCTTATATGCCAGTGATATGCAACTGAGCCCCCTGATATACCTTTTACCCCCAGATATGTCTTATGCCCCCCTGATATACCCAATATCGATAAGCCTTATACCCCCTATATGCCTTATAACTTCCAATATGCCACTCGCCCCCATTTATGCCTTATACCTCCCTATATGCCACTCCACCCCCCATAAATGCCCTGCACCACCCTGAAATTCATTATACTCCCTGATTTACCACTCTGCCTCCCCCAGATATGCCATTCTGCCTCCCTGAAATTCACTACACCCCCATACACCACTCTGCTACCTTGAAATTCATTATACCCCCCATACACCACTCTGCCTCCTCCCCCCTCCCATACACCACTCTGCCTCCTCCCCCCTCCCATACACCACTCTGCCTCCTCCCCCCTCCCATACACCACTGTGCCTCCTCCCCCCTCCCATACTCCACTGTGCCTCCTCCCCCTCCCATACACCACTCTGCCTCCTCCCCCCTCCCATACACCACTCTGCCTCCTCCCCCCTCCCATACTCCACTCTGCCTCCTCCCCCCTCCCATACACCACTCTGCCTCCTCCCCCCCTCCCATACTCCACTCTGCCTCCTCCCCCCTCCCATACTCCACTCTGCCTCCTCCCCCCTCCCATACTCCACTGTGCCTCCTCCCCCATCCCATACACCATTTTGGCTCCTCCCCCTCCCATACACGACTCTGGCTCCTCCCCCCCTCCCATACACCACTCTGGCTCCTCCCCCTCCCATACACCACTCTGGCTCCTCCCCCTCCCATACTCCACTCTGGCTCCTCCCCCTCCCATACTCCACTCTGGCTCCTCCCCCTCCCATACACCACTCTGGCTCCTCCCCCTCCCATACTCCACTCTGGCTCCTCCCCCTCCCATACACCACTCTGGCTCCTCCCCCTCCCATACTCCACTCTGCAGTGGTGGTGTAGTGATGGGAGGAGGAAGAGTGGCGTATGGGAGGGTGGCTCCCATACACCACTCTGCCTCCTCCCCCCCTCCCATACACCACTCTGCCTCTCTACCCGACTCCCTGGTGTTTTGTGAACCTCAGTTGCTGACAGGCACTTTCACTGGAGCTTCACAGAAGCCACAACGGAAGTGAAGGGGAGTAACGGGGGCTGTCTGCACAGACCCCCATCAGCTGACAGAGGATGAGCCTCTGCAGGAGACCTCGATTCTCTGTCAGCTGGTGGGGGTCTGCACGATGCGCACAGACAGCCTCCGTTACTCCCCTTCACTTCCGCTGGGGCTTCCACATCATGTGATGCTGGCGCTGCATCGTGGAAGCCCCAGCGGAAGTGGAGGGGAGAGACGGAAGTTGTCTGTGCGCATCGCACGGACACCCACCAGCTGACAGTGAGGGGAATCCAGGTCTCCTGCAGCGTTGCGGGGGATCTGGATTCTAGTGTTATAATCCGATCTCTGTTTGAGGTCGGATTATATAAGGAGAGGAGTTTTTCACAGTATTTGCTCTGAAAAAAAACCTCTTTATAATCGAGAAAAATCGGTTCGAATAATCGATAATGAAAATCTGACGATTTTCATTATCGATTATTAGCGATTTTATCGATTACTTGTTGCAGTCCTATAAATATGTAAAATGAAGCCTACCAGGAGTTGAGAGTAGGTTCTCACCCTATTGAGAGTGTGCGTGTGGTAGGTGAGCTTAATTATGCTTTGGCCAATTCATAAAAGCAAAATCTCATTTATATTGTACGTTCAGAGATGGTACTCTGCATACCTTGGCTGTAATGATTGGTTATTTGAGTTACTGTTGCCTTTCTGTCATCTTGAACCAGTCTGCCAACACAACTGCCGCTCTTTTTTGGACCATTCTCTGTAAACCCTAGAGATGGTTGTGCGTGAAAATCCCAGTAGATCAGCAGTTTCTGAAATACTCAGAACAGCCCGTCTGGCACCAACAACCACGCCACGCTCAAAAGGAACTCAAACCCCCCCTCATTCTGATGCTCGGTTTGAACCTCAGCAAGTTGTCTTGACCATGTCTACATGCCAGAAGGGGCGGGCAGCAGCAGAGGTTGTCTGTGTGCATCGCGCAGACGTCCACCGATTGCCAGAGAGGAGGATGCATGTCCCCTGCAACGCTGTGGGCGACCTGGATCCTAACCGTGCTGCTTGCCCACGGCAGGGCTAAATTAAAAAGAAAGAAAGAAAAAAAAAAAGCACCTGCCCGGAACTGCGTGTCCTGGTAGTTGGGTGATACGAAATGTGCAAAACCCCAATTATAGGCTGCACCCCCACTTCAAATACTTAAAATTAGGGGGGGAAGTGCAGCCTTTAAATGGGGCTAATATGGTATGCGCACACACACACACATTTGAATGCTCTTCCACAGCGATTTCTGACAGATAAGTGCTTTTTTAATTTTTCACCATGTTCTTTATATTCTTCTTCTTATAGTAAATTAGATATGATCAAAATAACGGTATCAAAGGGAAGCCTGTCTTATCCCGAAAAAAAAAATAAATATAATTTGTATTGGTACTTAAAATCACAGTGTTGTATATACTTCTCCTCTCTCAAACCAATACCACCAATTGATATGCGTGGAGAATAATCCGTTCTGCGTTGTGTATTAATGATAAATGTAATACCCTTGTTACCTCCTCCAAGAACTACATATAACCGTATCCCCTTTTCCAGATAATATATATGTCTAGTTCTACTAAGGTTTTCTACCTGATATTACAATAAAACAGCCAACCCAAGATTCTTACCAGAGAGAGAGCTTTAATTAGAATCTACCCAGATTAATGTTACAGCAAAGACAAAACCAGAGTTACAGTGATATACAGATGACAATCATTCATACCACTCACAAACATCCCATCTATCTAATATCTGCTGCTAAGTGTGTATGCTGTGTGGGTGATGTGCCAAAGGTGAGACTCACCAATCCAGTCTCCTTTTCTATGTGTTTCTACAATGTCTTTTTAAGGGATTTCTCTATTGATGTGTAAATGAGGTCCCTGTCCTCTGTTCCCAAGACCCCACCGTGTGATGTTATTGACTTGCTATGTTTCCCATGCCTATCTCCAGGTGATGCATTTCCTTCCTTCTCTACATAGTGTATAGGTGTGATATCTTCTTACAGCTGTCTTTCCTGTTACTTCCCCCCTAAGTGGCTTGCAGCTATCATACATACATATATACACACATAAACTTAATCAAGCACATATTAATTACAAATATACATACTTTGTATTTACCCCAACACACAGCTCTTTAGGATCCCCACTAGCTAAAGTAACACCTAACCAATCCTACTTCATCCACAGAATTTTAATAGCCAAAGTGAGTAACTATTAAGCCCAAAGTTCCCCACCTATCCAACTAACCCTCAGTTATTCTGATGACTATGAATACAATTGTCCCATCAAGCAGCATGTGTCTATCCATAATTAGCCTTATGGAAATCACAGTAGATTTACTAAATGTGCAACACTCAAACTGTAATATTTCTATATTTTTTTTCTTACCTGGTTATCTCCAGAATCATCCTCCACACCATTATCTTCAGTCCCTTCATCTTCCAGCTTTCGTGCTAATTGAGAAACGTTAAAGTATTATAACAGAGCTTTATTTAAGCAACAACAAATAAGAACAAGCATTAATTCCAGTGAGAATAGTGCTCTAAAACAAGGTTAGTGTTTAAGTCATCTACACCCACATATATACATGCGCGTACATACAATCATGCATATACATACATAAATATGAGTAAAGAATGTTATTTTCTGAAAAAATATGCTGTTCTCATGGATATCAAGCAATTGCAATGACAACACAGGGGTTTTTTATATATATATATATATATATATATATATATATATATATATATATATATAGTTTAATATATGTGTGGCACAATTAATGGCACCCCTATGGATTCATGAGAAAAATACATTTGAAGTACCATATTTGCTCGATTATAAGACGACCCTGATTATAAGACGACCCCCCCAAAATCTGAATAATTTTTTTTTATATAAAAAAGAAAAAGCCTGAATATAAGACGACCATAAAAGGAAAAAAGTTTTACCAGTAAATGTTCATTCATGTAAACTATTTTTTTAAATAAAAGCTATGATTGAGAAAAATATTTTTTTTGTTTTTATTTCCTTGTATTTTCCAACCTGTCCCCCAGTTACGCACATCTGCCCCCAGGCTTGCCACACCAATATGGCACTGTGGCCCATGATATGCCTTTTAACCCTCTATATGCCACTGTGCCCCATGGTATGCCTTTTGACCCCCTATGTGCCACTCTGCCTCCAGAAATGCCTTATACCCCTATATGTCACTCTGGCATTTAGGGGGTTAAAAGGCATATTATGGGGCAGAGTGGCATATAGGGAGGTATAAGGCATTTCAGGAGGCAGAGTGCTCTATTAAATGCCCCCTTAACGCCACTCTGCCTCCTGAAATGCCTTATACCTCCCTATATGCCACTCTGCCCCATAATATGCCTTTTAACCCAAGTGCCAGGGTGGCATTCCAGAAATGCCCTATGCCTCCATTTAACACACACACACACACACACTTACCGGTGCTTCCAATTTCCTGCTGTATTGCCGAGGCAGCGGGTTGACGTCTCCTTCCGCTGCAGCCGGAAGGAGGTGGAGTTGGCAGCGGGGGTTTGTCTGCGTCCGTCGCGGATACCTTCCCCGGCTGTCAGAGATCAGAGTTCCCCGCACCGGACACAGACAACCCCCGCTGCTAGCCACACCTCCTTCCGGCTGCAGCGGACGTTGTCTACGCGGATCGCGTAGCCGTCAACCCGCTGCCCCGGCAATACAGCAGGAAGCACCGGTAAGTGTGTGTGTGTGTGTGGGGGACAGGAGGATCCAGGTCCCCTGCAGCGGTGCGGGGGATCTGGATCTTAGTCTCATAATCAGACCTCTATTTGAGCATTTGCTCTGAAAAAAACCTCGTCTTATAATCGAGCAAATACGGTATATTCCCATTGATATTTTACATTTTTAGTACACATGGGTTGTGATTGGTTCATCACAATGGGTAAGACCAAAGGATATGGCTGTGAAGTACAGCAAAAGGTTGTTGAGCTTCACAAAATTGGCTATAATTATAATTTTTTTTAAAGGCATTGAAGGTGCCCATTTCCACCATCAGGGCAATAACTAAATGTGTTCTTTTTTGTTAATTTAGATCGACATATACAAAAAGAAAACAAATTCAAGACAAGAAAGGGAATTCATATCCAATATACAGATATTTGAGTTAGATTACATTTAGGGCTGCAACTAACGATTATTTTCATAATCGATTAGTTGGCCGAAATTTTTAATTTATTTAAAATAATTAACCATAGCTGCCCCTAAACACCCCATTAACCATAACTGCCCCTAAATTAACCCCCCCACCTCCACTAACTTTCAGCAGCCCAAATATTAATTTTATACTTCGTTAGATGAGTGTCACAGCCATGTGGTTCTGGAAGAAGGAAGGGGCGGGGCCAGTTGTCACAGTGATTACAGGGAGGGACTGGTAAGTAGGAGCTGCTGCTGTGAGTCACTGAAACTGATTATATAATGAGGGGTATTTTTCAGAGCGTTTGCTCTGAAAAAACCCTCATTTTATAAATGATAAAAATCGATTAAACTAATCGATAATGAAATTCGTTGGCAACGATTTTCATTATCGATTTTATCGATTAGTTGTTGCAGCCCTAGTTACATTTGCTTAAATATCAAACACCAGTTTAGTAAATTGATTGAGAGTAGCACATTCGTAACAAAGGACAAAGAAACATACACAGTATATAAACAGTTTACAGGACACCAAAGTTCTAACACATTAATTTAATATATAATCTGAGAGAATGAGACATCCCATTAAGTGGAGATAACACGTTCTGATTTATCAACCAGGTATTCCAAATAGAGCCGCAAGTTAGACTTAGACTCGCAAATTTGTTTTTGTGCGCACCCATTGCCAGATTTTGCCACTTTGTCCATTTGACTGAACAAAATGAATGTATGTGACAATGGAACAATAGAAAACGAATGTGGGCAATACGAAAATGTTCCTCCATTGGTTCCATGGCCGCCATTTTAACTACACTAAGAGGAGGAGAGTCTCTGCATTTTACCTGCACTGAAAGAAGTGACATTAAGTGAGCCGATCAGCTCACTCCTGTAACATTATGCTGAGGGCTTGTCCAATGGCTGTGCTGCATCTTTACAAAGAACAAAAAGCAGTCTAATAATAATAATGGAGCAGGTTAATAAATCTTGCTCTTAGAAGTGCTAAACTAGCCGGTGATAGTAACTGAATTGTTAAGCTAGTCTTCTTACTACTGCTGCTTTGTGCTAGCACAGAAGAGACAGTCAATTTCAATGAACTTATTTGGCTAGTGAGTCCAGCCACATCAGTGATGCATGTTTTGTTTAGCAGTCAGTGAAGCTTAGCTGTTTTCCTGTATCCATACCGGTGGGGGCGGGCGCACAGTATCCATACCGGTGGGGGCGGGCGCACAGTATCCATACCGGGGGGGGGGGGGCGGGCGCACAGTATCCATACCGGGGGGGGGGGGGCGGGCGCACAGTATCCATACGGGGGGGGGGCGCACAATCTCCATAGCGGGGGGGGCGCACAGTGGCCATAGCGGGGGAGGGGCGCACAGTGGCCATAGCGGGGGAGGGGCGCACAGTGGCCATACCGGGGGAGGGGCGCACAGTGGCCATACCGGGGGAGGGGCGCACAGTGGCCATACCGGTATTAAGAGGCATGGTGGTAAGATGCTGCAGAACTTTTTGGAAGAGACATTTGAAACAGGAAGTTCTACTTACCGAGAGCTTCTTTTTCCTGCCAATCCCTGGTGACACTAAGGATAGACTCCTGCTCCGTACCTGAGATAGGGCAGGACTCAAAACAACTTAAAAGCCCCTCCCCTCCTACTAACTACAGTGAATACCAAAGACCACACAGAAAAAGCAATCTGATACAACAAAAATTTTATTGAAGGGAAGGGAGGGAACAAAAACGTGTCACCAGGGATTGGCAGGGAAAAGAAGCTCTCAGTAAGTAGAACTTCCTGCTTCCCTGCCACCCCAGGTGACACTAAGGATAGATGTACCAAAGCAGAAGGGTGGGTAGACTTAAGGAGACAAAACAGCTTCAAGGACCTTCCGACCAAAAAGAGAGTCCTCCTGAGCCATCTGGTCGAGACGGTAATGCTGTACAAAAGCGTGGAGAGTTCGCCAAGTAGCCGCCTTGCAGATCTGGTCAGGCGAAATACAACATCTTTCGGCCCAGGAAGTGGAGACCGCCCTAGTAGAGTGGGCACGGATCCCCACAGGAGCAGGTTGACCAGCCGCAGAATATGCCAAGTTGATGGTCGCAACAATCCACTTAGCGATGGAAGACTTGGAGATGCTGACACCTCTGTTGGGCCCGAAGAGGCCACACACAAATGAGAGGACTTACGCAGGGGCAGAGTCTGTTCCAAATAGATGGTGAGGCATCTCTTCAGATCGAGAGAGTGAAGAGCTTCTTCTTCAGCTGAGCCAGGAGCAGGAAAAAAGGTAGGCAGCACGATCTCCTGATTCTCGTGGAAAGCCGACTGAACCTTGGGTGCAAATTCCGGCGGTAGAGAGAGAACCACCTTATCCGGGAAAAAACTGAGAAACGGTTCCTTCATAGACAGAGCCTGAAGTTCACAAATCCGACGAGCGGAAGTAATGGCTACTAAAAAGGCCGTCTTCAGCGATAGAAAATACAGAGAAACGTGAGTCTACGAAGGACGAGATTCAAGTCCCATGGAACCATTCTGGTGACAGAGCGAGGACGCATCCGGACGATGGCCTTGGTAAAACGTCTAACCTCAGGCAGAGATATAAGTAGGGCTGAAACAACGAATCGATAAAATCGATAATAATCGATAACGGAAATCGTTGTCGACGATTTCTGTTATCGATTAATCGAGTGATCGATTCGTTGTTGGCTCCTTTTACTTACCTCCGCGAGCGTTCCCCGCTTCCGCTACACGCTCTGCACTCTCCGCCTTCTTTTAGTTGCGTGACGGATGTGACGCGTTCCGGAGGTAAGTATTCTTCAGTGCTGGGTGCAAAGTGCCAGGGCTGGGGCAAAGTTTCTTGAACAGTAATAGTTCACCTCTTTTCAGAATGTTTGGGGTTATTTTGTTTCATAAATATTGTGTTTGGGTTTTTGTACTTTGAAAATATTGTTTTTTTATTACATCATAACAAAATAAGAATGTTAATGTAAATTTTAAGTTGTTTTTTAACATCCAGTTCATTAAATTATTTTAAATAAACTAAAAATTTGCATATTTTTTTTTATCCGATTAATCGATTAATCGAAAAAATAATCGGCCAACTAATCGATTATTAAAATAATCGTTAGTTGCAGCCCTAGATATAAGCTCAAACCCCAGGAGAGCACTGATGGCAGAAATATGCACCCCGATAGTGGAAGGTTGAAGTCCACTGTCGAATCCCTCTTGTAAGAAATCCAAAATGGAGGCCGAGGAACATGAAGATGGCAAAATTCCCCTGGAACAACACCAACCGTGAAATCTCTTCCACATCTTAATGTACCGCAGAGAGGTAACCCTCTTTCTACTCTGCAGAAGAGTTTCAGCCACACGAAAAGAAAAACCTTGCGCTCTCAGCAGTTCGCGTTCAACCTCCAGGCCGTCAGGTGGAACACGGCAGGGTTTGGGTGCAGGAATTCTGGGCAGATTCTAATTAAAGGTCTCTCTCTGGTAAGAATCTTGGGTTGGCTGTCTTATTGTAATATCAGGTAGAAAATCTTAGTAGAACTAGACATACCGTATTTGCTCGATTATAAGACGAGGTTTTTTTCAGAGCAAATGCTCTGAAAAATACCCCTCGTCTTCTAATCGGGGTCGTCTTCTAATCAGACCTCAAATAGAGGTCTGATTATGAGACTAAGATCCAGATCCCCCGCACCGCTGCAGGGGACCTGGATCCTCCTGTCTCCCCCCCCCACACTTACTTACCGGTGCTTCCTGCTGTATTGCCGGGGCAGCGGGTTGACGTCTACGCGATCCGCGTAGACAACGTCCGCTGCAGCCGGAAGGAGGTGTGGCTAGCAGCGGGGGTTGTCTGCGTCCGTCGCGGATACCTTCCCCGACTGTCAGAAATCAGAGTTCCCCGCACAGGTGCCGGAACTCTGATCTCTGACAGCCGGGAAAGGTATCCGCGACGGACGCAGACAACCCCCCGCTGCCAACTCCACCTCCTTCCGGCTGCAGCGGAAGGAGACGTCAACCCGCTGCCCCGGCAATACAGCAGGAATTTGGAAGCACCGGTAAGTGTGTGTGCGTGTGTGCGCGTGTGTGTGTTAAATGGGGGACATAGGGCATTTCTGGAATGCCTTATACCCCTATATGCCACTCTGGCACTTAGGGGGTTAAAAGGCATATTATGGGGCAGAGTGGCATATAGGGAGTTATAAGGCATTTCAGGAAGCAGAGTGGCGTTAAGGGGGCATTTAATAGAGCACTCTGCCTCCTGAAATGCCTTATAGAGTGCTCTATACAATGCCTTTTAACTCCCTTAATGCCACTGCCTCCTGGAATGCCTTATACCTCCCTATATGCCACTCTGCCCCATAATATGCATTTTAACCCCCTAAATGCCAGAATGGGATATAGGGGTATAAGGCATTTCTGGAGGCAGAGTGGCACATAGGGGGTCAAAAGGCATACCATGGGGCACAGTGGCATATAGAGGGTTAAAAGGCATATCATGGGCCACAGTGCCATATTGGTGTGGCAAGCCTGGGGGCAGATGTGCGTAACTGGGGGACAGGTTGGAAAATACAAGGAAATAAAAACAAAAAAAATATTTTTCTCAATCATAGCTTTTATTTAAAAAAATAGTTTACATGAATTAACATTTACTGGTAAAACTTTTTTCCTTTAGGGTCGTCTTATATTCAGGCTTTTTCTTTTTTTCCTAAGTTAATATTCAGATTTTGGGGGGTCGTCTTATAATCAGGGTCGTCTTATAATCGAGCAAATACGGTATATATATTATCTGGAAAAGGGGATACGGGTTTTTGTTAGTTCTTGGAGGCGGTAACAAGGGTATTACATTTATCATTAATACACAACGTAGAACGGATTATTCTCCACGCATATCAATTGGCAGTATTGGTTTGAGAGAGGAGAAGTATATACAAACACATAAGTCGTTGTTATAGAATGGGGTTCGTATAAACAAGCATTTATCTTAACCCCTTCAGTCCCCTATGGATGTACCGGTACGTCCTGCCCTTGTTGTAACAGCAGGGACACATCCCTGCTGCTGCACGGGAGATCAGGCTGTCGTTTGACAGTCTGGACTCCTCCCCGGACAGCAGAACCCAGCATCGCCAGCTTTCTGCTGTCCAATCTGTGAGGACTTGAACAGAGATCACAGTGTGATCGGTGCGGGGGGGGGGGGGGGTTGTTTGCGGGGAGGAGAGTGAGAAACCATTTTCTCACCCTCCTCCCATGCTAAGAAGCGAAACTGAGAAAAAAAAAAACAGGTTAGCGATTAAAATAAATATATATATATATATATATATATATATATATATATATATATATATATATATATATATCACTAATACAATAAATATTATTTAAAAAAAAACAATAAAGTGAGCTAAGTTATGTCATTGTGACATCACTGGCATTAATAACATGTTCAAAAGGTCCCTAAGAGGACCTTTTTACAATACAAAAAATAAAACCTTACATCCCATTGCCTTAACACAACATCTACCCAGTATAACCCTCCTGCCCCCGTTTACAATCCCCAAACCCGTTGAGCCATAAGCATAAAAATGCTACAAATAATGTACACCTTATAGTATGTTCCCTATAAGTGCTGGGAAAGTATTGAAAATCTCTATAAATTAGGTATTTCTGAAATCAGGACACCTGAATTGATAAGCTTGGAGGGGATTTTCCATCACTTTACCTAATTTTGTGAGGATTCGGAGGGAAAAAAAAAAAAAAAGTTCCCTAGTTTTTACTAAACTTCTCATTATAAATGTTTAGCTAATCATCTAACTATGGTATCAAAAGAAAGCTCTATCTCTCCTTGAAAAAACAATATACAGCTTACATGGTTACACTATTCACAGGAAAAGAGAATAATCGCTGAACCGAAATGCCGCAAAAAGGGCAAAATTTCTCATATAATATATATTTTTTTTTTTAGTGTTAACCATTTTTATTAAAAGTAACACCAAAATTGGACACAAAATGCAGATATATATATATTTGTTAACAGCAATCACACTCCTATCATGCCCAGGCATACTTAGACTCCAGCATGTACTGGCTGACTTTGCATGATAAGAGTGCGATTGCTGCTAGCAATCATTTAAGTAATATTGTTATTGAAACCACACTCCTATCATGCCCAGGTTCTAGCATGTACTGGTTGCCTGGGCATGATAGCAGTGTGATTGCTTTATATAGAGCTTTTTTGAATTGTATTTTATTAGGGAAGTACCGAAACAAAGCATTATCGACAAACAAAAAACGTCCGAAAATAAATCACCCGCAGGGGCCCTGCTGCTTACCTGTGCGTTGCTTGCACATATTGCACGAGCAGCATCTCTTGTTCCGCCTGGGGGAAGCAGGAACCCAGCGGAGTATGCGCGATTGAGGGAATGAATGAGAATGCATGATTGAGGGAATTAATGAGTATCTGTGAATGAATGAATGTTTGAATGAGTAAATGAATGAATGTGTGTGTGATAGCATGGATGTATAAGTTGGTGGTAGCATGGCACAGGGAGTCTAAGTGATGTGCAGACCCCATTATGCTGGCAGCATCAATACACAAGGGGGGCAGATAGCCAGGTTTCAGCATGTTTTGGTTGCTTGTACATGATAGGAGTGCGATTTCTATATTAAATATATGATTGCTAACAGCAATCACATTCCTATCATTCCCAGGCATACACAGGTTTCAGCATGTACTGGTTGCCTGGGGATGATAGGAGTGTGAATGTTAATCATTAATAGTTATGGAATTGTTTTTTTCCAATTTTGGTGTGTTACCTACTTGCAAGATTTTTTATTAAAAGTGTGGTTATATTTTTCTTTTGGATGGGGGGGGGGGGGCATTTTCGGTTTCAGCCAAGTGAATCCTGAATTTTCCCTATCAGTGCATCCCTATTTTTTTTTACTACTTAAATAACACATACCTCTGCCACTTCTCTTAGGTGTCTTCCTACTGCAAGTTTCTGATGCTAAGTGGATTTCATCTGGATTTCCACCTTCTTCCACTATCGCCTGTGGAACACAGAAAGAAAAAAAAAAGTAATTTTAAACGATCTGCAAGCAAATTTGAAAATGTTTGCATGTGCGTCTTAATTACCATTCTTTAAAAGACAGCTAACAGTGATGAGCACCTTCTCACATTTGTAAATTCCGATAGATTAACCATTTTACATTACATTCATAGCGGGCTAGCTGATTGCAGATTGCATCTGTTATAAAAGGGAAGTGAAAGCAAGTGAAATGCAACTACTGCATTAGTGGTGCATCAACGGTGCAATCTATAATTAATAAAACTGAAAAACTATATATTATACACACATGCATAATAATATTAATTTACATGTAAACTTTTTTCAAATTTAATAAAAACTATGATTGAGAAAAATGCATTTCTTGCTTTTATTTCCTTTTGTCAACCTGCCTTCCAGATATGCCTTATACCCATCTACATGCCACCAGATATGCCATATAACCCCCTATATGCCACTCGCCCCCCCGACTTGTCCCTCGTGCTCCAGACTCCCTGCTGTGTAATGGGGCAGCTGGGGAACATGAGCGCGATGCGGATAGACAGCCTCCGCTGCTAGCGCTACCCGACACTTCTGCCAGGGCTTCTATGACTGAGCACCGGAAGGTCATGTCACGCCGGCGCTCCGTCATAGAAGCCCTAGCGGAAGTGTTGGGCAGCGGCAGAGGTTGTGCGCACACATTCACCGGCTGTCGGAGTAGGATCCAGGTCACCTGCAGCGCTGCAGGGGATCTGGATCTTAGTCTTGTAGTCAGAGCTCTATTTCAGATCTGATTATAAGATGACCTAGAAGACAAGGGGTATTTTTCAGAGCAAACCATATGTTTGAAAACCCTTTCCATGCACTAATTTTCCCACCAGCCTTTGTCAAAATTTGTGGAGGTATTTGTGTGTGTGGTTTTTTCCCCCCATATACTTTGTACTTTAGGTATGAATTTACCGCTCCTGGAACACGTCACAACATCCCAACATATCTTGAGTACAGTGATACCCCTCATGCATGGGTTTGTCAAATAATTTAAGAGGCAAAACAGCCTTTGAGAGATGTGTATTTTTTGGGGGGCCTTTGGACATCTGGTCAGTCTGTGCTTATGTCCTATTTTTGGTACATCTCTAAATCCAGTCAATTCGATATACCCTATCAAATCATGTGATTAGACAGCTGGGCTTCATTGATTTGCATGGTTGAATGCAGTACCTGCCCAGAATTCTCACGAGGGTCTGGAGACCCACAGACTCATATTCCAAAACAGTAGTACACGGACATCTGCATAAACTTAAATGCTTTAATATTTTAGAAAATACTGAAATCAAGAAACATAATTGCACACTAACAATAACAGATTGTTAGTACTTTTCCTTTAAATGTTTTTGTAAACAGTACATCCAGGTATTCATGTTGTGAATATGACTTTAACAGCCCCTGGATCAGGGAAGGGCCATGTTTTAAAGGTGTAACTATTATTATTATTTATTGTTTTATATAGCACCATCAAATTCCATAGCGCTGAACTATATGGTTGGTGAAACTCAAACTAAATTGTATTACTGCTAAAAGAAAACAAAAGTTCTAGGTTTTCCATTATATAACATTTTCCAGAAGGTGCATATTTACAATTTGCATGTATACTTGCTCGGTGATCGTCGCTAAACCAATCGACACCCCTTATCACACTGTGGTAGACAATACAATGGTGCATTGGTAATTAATGAATTGGACACTAACACATGAGTCTATGCAGCACGGGACTTCACAGCACTGCCATAAAGAATCAGCTCAGGGGGGTGATTGTGCATGGAGGTCACCCAAAATATATATATGAGCAACCACAATGGTCTGCATATACAAGAAAGTTTACTGGAACCAAAGGGTTGACAAATTTTTATCTTGGTAACCTACATTACTGCACTGTATTATATACCCATGTTTAAAAATGTCTTTTCTCTTTCCCAGGGACTTATCGTATTTGCTCGATTATAAGACGAGGTTTTTTTCAGAGCAAATGCTCTGAAAAATACCACTCATCTTATAATCGGGGTCGTCTTATAATCAGACCTCAACTAGGTCTGACTATGAGACTAAGATCCAGATCCCCCGCAGCGATGCAGGGGACCTGGATCCTCCTGTTCCCCACCCCACCCACCGGTACTTCTGAGGCCCCGGTGCTTAGTCCGGGCAGCGTGTAGAGCTCTGCGCGATTCGCGTAGAGCTCTACACACTGGCCGGACTAAGCACCGGGCAGCGTGTAGAGAGCTACAAGATTCGTGTACACAACTTCCACTGCAGCCGGGAGGAGGTGCGGCTAGCAGCGGGGGTTGTGTGCGTCCATGGACGGAGACAACCCCCGCTGCTAGCCGCACCTCCTCCCGGCTGCAGTGGAAGTTGTGTACATGAATCACGTAGCGCTCTCCATGCTACCCGGTGCTTAGTCCGGGCAGCGTGTAGAGCTCTACACGCTACCCGGACTATGCACTCAGAAGCTCCGGTGGGGCTGGTTGAGAAAAGAAAAAAAAAAAAAAAAAAAAGGAAATAAAAACAATATTTTTCTCAATATTATATTCAGGCCTTTTCTTTTTTTCCAGATCCCCCGCAGCGATGCAGTGGACCTGGATCCTCCTGTTCCCCACCCCACCCACCGGTACTTCTGAGGCCCTGGTGCTTAGTCCGGGCAGCGTGTAGAGCTCTGCGCGATTCATGTACACAACTTCCGCTGCAGCCGGGAGGAGGTGCGGCTAGCAGCGGGGGTTGTGTGCGTCCATGGCGCAGACCTTCCCCGGTTGTCAGAGGCGGCCAGGGAACTCTGACAGCAGAGGAAGGTCTGCGCCATGGACGGAGACAACCCCCGCTGCTAGCCGCACCTCCTCCTGGCTGCAGCGGAAGTTGTGTACACGAATCACGTAGCGCTCTACCTACATGCTGCCCGGACTATGCACTCAGAAGCTCCGGTGAGTTTGGAGGAGGGAGGGGGAGGGAGTCATAAGGCATTTCTGGAGGCAGAGTGCTCTGTGAAATGCCTTTTAACCCCCTTAATGCCACTCTGCCGCCAGAAATGACTTTTAACCCTCTATATGCCACTCTGCTCCATAATATGCCTTTTAACCCCCTAAATGCCAGAGTGGCATATAGGGGTATAAGGCAATTCTGGAGGCAGAGTGGCACATAAGGGGTCAAAAGGCATATCATGGGGCACAGTGGCATTTAGAGGGTTAAAAGGCATATCATGGGGCACAGTGGCATATAGGGGCTATAAGGCATTTCTGGGGCAGAGTGGCAAGCCAGGGGGCAGATGTGCAAAAAATATTTTTCTCAATATTATATTCAGGCTTTTTATTTTTTTCCTAAATTAATATTCAGATTTTGGGGGGTCGTCTTATAATCGAGCAAATACGGTACTCTTTAGCAGAGTTTGGTGCACATATCTCTTAAAGAGACCCAGCCTTCCAGTACAATGGAGTGAATTCTCTTTTCATGTCAAATTGTAAGTTTGCTTAACACATGGGCACTTTGCAGCATCAAGCACATAGACTGCCTTTTAGACCACCACCTGGTGGATCATGATGAGTATAAGTATATACCACGCATTAAAGATGGCATTGGAAAAGGGGATGTACAAAGTGGGGTGGAAACGAGCATGGCCCATTTAAGTTACGTTTTCATGGTATTCACCCTGCAAACACATAGGGTTGGGAATTTTGCAGAATTCACCCCGAATGCTCCTTTGAGTCCCACTGGGACTTTCTCCCAGTGCTATATGAATACTAGTTATTGTTTAGCAGGGCTGTACTTAAATGCAAAAATACACGTATCTATACATATTTTACCAGAAAATTAGAATTCCTCTCAACTTGATCTTCTCACACAGTAACCCCCTTTACGCCTGCCAGTAATTCGACAGATTTTAACATCTACTACAATGCAGTGCAGCCAAGTAACAACTTCCTTTGCAGCACAAGCAGATTATATTTACAAGAAAAAAAATATGAAAGCAGCGCAATCTTTACGAATGTTTGACTTGCAAAACACACAATTAGTAATACTTGGTTGCAAAGGAGTGTAAAGGAGTAAATGAACGGCCAGAAAAAAAAAATCTCGTTAACCCTGCGCTAGTGTCACCTTTCGTAGTTTCTCGATCAAAGCACTCTTGTTGCCACCGGTGTCCAAGTTCCGCCTTTTCAGTTCGGCCTTCAAGTCTACGACCCGCAGCTCGTTTAACTTCTTTTTCTCAGTTTCAGCAATTGCGCCCAACTCCTGAGGAATCTGACCTTCTGCCATGCTGTCTTGCAGTTAAAATGAGCAGGAATACTCGTATAACCACAACTCCACAAAACAAAACAAAAAAAAGAAAATTATCTAAACGCTCGTTAGCGTATACCACTAAAGACAGTTACATACAAAATGGCGGCTAAAGCGCTAGAGCGCATGCTCAGGAACAACCCATCCGATTACTCGCACTTCCGCTCAGAACGCCATGACAACGCTAGTTCGCAAACTCTGCGGTAATTTGCGGGCGGGAAGGATTTTGTGTCCTTTGTTTATTGGAATAAAAACGGGAGCTGTTTGCAAATTGCTTTATGGAAATATATCGCTGCCGTATTTCAGTAGTATCCTTTCTAGATCACCCATTTACGAGTTGAGTAATATGTAAATGATATCAAATGGCTTGTAAAATCTACTGCAGTTACATTTGAAACTAGACTTAGGTGACGACCAACTCTTTCAGTTTGTTTTTACGTTTGTCTTTGTGGGGAAACATTTTTTCGTATTCCATGAATATTCGCTCGTTCCTGTGTTTGGTTGGGGCAAATATTCGTGTACATTCTTTGTGTTAGTTTTTTTTCTTAATTTTTTTTTTTTTTTTTTAAGAAGGGGTTAATACGGGGTCAACATGCTACGCAGCAGCTTTGGTGCCAGGATCTTAAAGGTCGGTAGAAGTTACTCTTCATTGGTTGGCAGACAAGCCCCCTGCTGGCTCGTACAGACCTTTAAGATCCTGGCGCCGAAACTCGGCCTTGGGAGACCAGGAGTTAAAGGTCCGTACAAGCGACCAATAGAGTCATTCGTACAGACCTTTTTAACTCCATACAGCTAAACTCCACCTCTCCCTGATCAGACCATGTCTACATGCCTCAACCCCTTCAAGACCAGGAAATACCTGGTACGGCTTCCCCCAAAAAAAACGCCCCCTAGTCGCCACAATGGTGCTACTGTCTGCCCCAAGCCTTCGATCACTCCCACGGAGTGATTCTGTAGGCTCAAAATTTAATCGTGTTTTCAGCTGGCACAGGCAGCTTCAGTGAAGGGGTTTGTTTCTTGATTGGCACAACATGAGAGCATGAGTGCAGCGTTAACCCCTTCAGTGTGGCATTTTAGGGGTTAATACCTGTTTTGTACAAGGCTCTGCTGCTGTGGTCTGCCTGGAAGCCAGGCCGACCATCAACAGCAAAAAAGAGCCCCCACAAGCCCTTTGATCACTCCTACAGGAGTGACCAAAGAGGTTCCTCCCGGCAATCCCCTGTTTACTGGCGATTGTAGACCAGCTGCCAGAGGCAGCTTCAGGGACAGGGAGAAAGCATTCTTCAGTTTTCACATTAGTGGAGTCCTGGAGTGTCAACCCCTTCAATGCTGCAATTGTGTATGACCCCATCGCAGGATTGCAAGGGTTAATATTAGTCCCCACAAGCATCAGCATTAAAAGAGTTTAAAAAAAAATAACAGCACTGACCTAAAAGTCCAGGGTGCTACCAGGTCAAATGCTGTGAGTTTAGTAACTACAGCAGTTACAAACTGCTGCAGAACCAATCAAAGTGGGCTGATGATGATCAAATCACTCCTGGCCAATAGGAGTGATCTGATCATTATGGCAGCCCCTGGATGACCCTGCCCTACAAAGCGAGAGGGGGCATCTAGGGTAATAATGAAAAATACACAAATTATTAATAAAATTAAAAAAACATAATTATTAACTGATCACTTGATCACTCAATGTCAGCGGCCTAAACTTGTCACAAATAATCTGACAAAATATTTACAAAAGGTTTAAAAATTGAAATGCATGCACTTTTTGGCACACACTCTCCGTAAATTCCATTTTCCTCCATTATTCATTCAGGCCATCATGGCACTTTACCCACGGCCTCCATCTCGATGATGGGTTTCTTATCCTCTCCGATCCCCATCACCAACGGAACACGTCAGGGCTGCCCCTTATCCCCTTTGCTATATACACTCGCGCTGGAACTGCTTGCGGCCAACATCCGTTCAGACCCCCTAATATCAGGATTCCCTTTGCCCAACGGTAGCACTAGCAAACTATATTTGCTGATGACATTCTGGCCTCCGTCACCTCCCCGGAACGCTCCCTCCCCGCCCTTTTTTCTCAATTATCCCTCTACTCCAGGGTCTCCTATCACACGATTAACATCTCCAAAACGCAGGCAATGTGTCTCCATCTGGACCCCAGTCGTAGGGCCCATCTCTCTTCCACCTATAAATTCGAGTGGAGGACTTCCTACCTCTCCTACCTGGGCATTAAATTGCCCACATCTTTACATGACCTCAACAACCTCAATATTGTGAAAATATGGTACTCTGTAAAGTGTGACATCATTAGGTGGCAAAGTTTTGAGCTGTCCTGGTTGGGTAGGGTGAATGCATTGAAAATGACAGCTCTTCCAAAATTACTCTACGTGCTTAGTAATTCCCCTTTTCGCATTTCACTTCCACGCACGACATTCCACGACATGACTTTTCTAAATATCTCCAAATCCGCCATCTGCTCAGCTCGCTGCCCTCTCCCATGTGTCACTCTTCCCTGGTCCTCCACCAGCTGTTTTCCCTGCGCGACTCGGCCCCCAGGTTCCCAAAGGCCATTTCAATCTGGTATTCCCTTTTAGTCTCCCGCTTCTCCGCTCATAAATTGCCTCATATGCTGGCCTGGGAAAGGGAGCTGCACACAGAAATTCCTCTGGAGACATGGCTGGAGGCGGAGGAGGCTATGCGGGTGGTCACCCACTGTACCAACCACATAGAGCTCCAGAAAAAGCTCAGTTGCCGCTGGTACCTCACCCGGTCCGTCTCTCACACATGTGGGACAATCAATCCAGGCTCTGCTGAAGGGGATGGGGTCAAATTGGCTCCATGCTTCACATATGGTGGAGCTGTCCGGTTCTGAAACCACTCTGGCTGGAAATATTCACGCTGCTACGCCGCATTTTCCATTGCCCCTTCGACTTTATACCAGAACTAGCCCTGCTACACATGTTCCCTGATCCCATTCCCCACTCCACCCGCAAACTCCTTATACACATTCTCTTAGCCACCAAACTGTGTATAGCCAGACAATGGAAAACGTCTTTCCCCCCCACCTTCACCGACATTGTATCTACCATTGAAAAGCACAGAATCTTAGAGAAAATGTCCCATGACTCTTCCTGCACCAAACATTCATACTTGAAGACCTGGTCCCCTTGGCTCACCAGCCAAATCCTTTCGGAATACTGCTGACTCAGTGTCCCATGCCTCCCTTTATATGATTCTTGTTTGGGCCAGACCACTCGACTGGCCAGCTCACCGCTGCGGGCTGATATCGACCTTCACTGACAGCTCATGCTTTCATGGCCTCTTCGAAGCCTCTCGCCTACCATCACTTGGCAGTGTCAATGACTCTTGTTTCCTTGCGCCGCTCACAATACCACTGTACCGCCCTGCGTGACGGTTGTCCCTATCTCAATATGTATTGATGACACTCTTCTTGTACTGTACCAAGGATCTAATGAATAAAACCATAAAAAAAAAATTGAAATGCACACATTGCGGTTTTGACCTGGACCCAACAAACTGATATGTCAAAATTCCATGTTTTAAAAAAGAAATGTGCATGTTCCAATTTTGAACCCGCAGTGGCAAAGGGACATAGCCTACCCATGTATATGGGGTATTCCTGTACTTGGGGGGGGGGGTCTAAATACAAATCACAAGTTGTTTCAGTAATTTTACGTACCCAGGGAAAAAAAATACTGTGTTTGGATAGAATGTGTTTGTTAAAAATGAAAAAAATTTAATTATACTGCAATGTTTAGGATAGACTGGCACTAAAATGGTTAAATCAAAAGTGTTAAAATGCCTCTAGTAAAATACTTTGGGATGTCATCTTTTAAAAAATAAATACTTTTGTTTAGCAGTTTTTCATTTTCTGGCCGCTATTGGGGCGCAACTCCCAGCATACCACATTTAAAAAAAAAAATGTTTAGAAACAGCAATCGGGTCATTCATATTTAACCCTGTAAGTGCCAAAATAAATGAAAATACCAGGCATATGAGGTGTCTCCAAAAACAGGACAAATACCTAAATGCACTTTTGAAGGTTTCTTTTCCATTAGCTCTAGTTATATATAGTTTTTATAGGTGAGCCTGTCCTTTTTTTAGTACTTTTCCCCACATTTTTAGATATTTTTCATACTAAATTATGGTTTATATATAAAATTATTATTCCAAAAGAAAGCCCTACTTGTGCTGAAAAAAACAATATATAATGTGTGGGGGTGCACTAAATGAGCTAGTGGGCAATCATAGTTGGATAAAGTCACAGTCAAAGCACAAAAACGCTCACGTCCTGTTTTTTTATCTCGTGCAAACGGTTAATGCATTAAGTTGCTGCCATGTGATTGGCTGATTGTTTATTTGTGTTAACAGTGAGTCCAGTATGCATCCTGCAAAGATTCAATTTCTCCACCACTACTTCCTTCTTCCGGTGACGTCAAGCTGTATTGTGTCATTGACCCACACAAAACACGTTTCGCTATGCTGCTTCATCAAGTACATGTCCATTGTGCTGCCTCCTTTCTTATAAAGTCCCTAATCCCATCCGATTGGAGGGATTCTTATTGTGTAAAACAATGTTTCATCTCATATTACCAATATCAATCCAACTGGATATAACAAACAGTACAAAGAACAGGTCAGCAATTATATAGTTACATAGTTATATAGGCTGAAAAAAGACATGCGTCCATCGAGTTCAGCCTTTCCTATATCTGTTAATTTGTTGTTGTTGAGCCAAAAGAAGGCAAAAAACGCCAGTTTGGCTCTTTCCAGTTTTGCACTAACCAGGGAAAAAATTCCTTCTTGACCCCAAAATGGCAGTCAGATTTCTCCTTGGATCAATAAGTTGTTTCCCCATAATTAAAGATTATATCCCCGAATATTATGTTTTTCCAAGTATCCATCCAGTTGCAGTTTAGCCCTTCAATCCCAGGGGTTTTTGGTACCTCAAAGCCCGGAGCAATTTTGCCATTTTTGCACTATGTCGGTTCAGAGATTATTCTCTTTTCCTGTGAATAGTGTACCCATGTAAACTATATATTGTTTTTTCAAGGAGAGATAGAACTTTCTTTTGATACCATAGTTGGATGATTAGCTGAAAATGTAGAATTAGAAATTTAGTAAAAACTAGCAAAACTTGGAAAAAAAACACCTAAGTTTTTTTAAATTTTCCCTCTGAATCCTCACAAAATTAGGTAAAGTGACAGAAAATTCCATCCAGATTTATCAATTCAGGTGTCCTGATTTCAGAAATACCTAATTTATATAGATTTTCCATACTTTCCCAGCACATATAGGCAACATACTATAAGGTGTACATTACTTTATACAAACCGTTAAATTTTTACATTAGGTATGATGGGACTGCAACTCTAATTTTAAACAATTAAAACAAAAACACCCACAAAAGGTATATATTTCTGTAAAGCAGACAATCCAGGCTATCCTATCAGGGGTATTTGGGCACAATACATGCAGGTATTTGGCCACCAATCACTGTCAAAGGTGGCCACAGAAATTAGTTCCTGCACTTTTTTCACCAACGCATCTTAGTATTTTGTAGTATTCTTAGGATTTTTTGTACAGGGTATGTGTTACGGCAGAGAAATCTATCCTAAATTGTTCAGCCGCCTCTCCTGATTACGGAAATACCCCACATGCCTAGTTTTTTTGTGGTTTTCTGGACATTACAGGGCACAAACGGGACCATGCGCGTTATGGATTCCAAACGTGAAATTTTCACATTTTGCTTTAGTAGACCTATGTTTCATTTGGGCCTGTTTAGCACCCCCCTAATTATAAATACCCCCATAAAAGTATATATTTCTGTAAAGCAGACAACCCAGAGTATCTCATCGAGAGCATTTGGACAATTTCCATGCAACCATTTGGCCATCAATCACTGCCAAAGTCAGCTGTAGCAATAATTTCATGCGCTTTTTTCGCCAACACATCTGTGTTGCTTAGGATATTTTGCACATGGTATACGCTGGGAGACCCTGCTGGGCTACCCGATCCTCCCGTGAACTTCCAGGTGACGTCGGTAACAGTATCTGTAACAGTTTTCCGGCTTCGCTCCGGAAGCTGTTACAGGAGATCGGGCAGCAGAAAGCCAGCAACGCTGGCTTCTGCTGCCAGGGGGGAGTCCAGGATGTCAAACGACAGCCTGATATCCCGTGCAGCGCAGGGATGTGTCCCTGATGCTGCACAAAGGGCTAGACATACCGGTATGTCCATAAGGGTTTCTTAATGGGTGTTTTTTAGACGTCTATAGGGGATTGAAGGGCTTAAACGTCTGTACAGACTCCGATAAAACTACCTCTGCAGGCAGGGAATTCTACATCCTTATTGTCCTTACTGTAAAAAACCCTTTCCTCTGCTTTAGACAAAATCTCCTTTCTTCCAGTCTAAACGCATGACCACGTGTCCTATGCATAGTCCTGTTTATGAACAGATTTCCACACAATGGTTTGTATTGGCCCGAATATAATTATATGACTATAACGTGTAATATTCAAAAGTTAATAGAAAATAAATCTAAGAATGAAATAAAATAAATACAGAACGTGTGGATATCCCAATAAAACTTTTACTATACATAGTGATCATAATTAAATGTCTATGCCCATACCAAATATGCAAAATAAAAAACACATAAACAAAAACAAATCCACTCCATTTCAGCTTGTCCTAATTTTTGTTATAAAATCGTCTCCAAAAACCTTCTATTCTTTGTATTCCAATAAATTGAATATACACAGAAAATGTACAGAAAAGATACACTGTTTCTCATATCCATTCCGGATATTTCTAAGATCTTCTATCCTAATGTATAAAATGTTTGCAGTGCGTCCTTGTTACAGGATCACTGTACCCAAGGCTGGATACCCCTGTTTTAGGGCTGAGGAGGCACCAGTCAGTCCCTCATACAGATATCTCCTGCTATCCATGGATCAGTCAGACCACCATTCGTAGTAAAACAAGAACTCTTTAACACACACAGAACTTATATATAACCTCAATTCAATGTGCACCGAACCGAATCCCATCACCCACATCCCATCACAAATTCCATCAGTACACAGGCAATGTATCAGGTGAGGGGATTAAGGGATACAATGGGTTTCCCCCACCTGTGTTATCCCCCCTGTAGTGCGGGTGCCATCTGGGCAAACAGCTGCAGCTGCATTCAGTCTCTGGGCCGGTTATATTTTATAACCGGCCCAGAGACTGAATGCAGCTTTCTAAAATATTACCGGGTCACGGTATACGGAACTAGACACAAAAGTACTCCATGACCCGGATAAACTTCACACAAACATATGAGCCAGATAGCCTGTCCCTGTCACAGATCTCCCCCTTAACCAATGGTCCAGCAGACCAGGCAGATCCACACAGGTCTGCTGCAGGCTGTCTGAGTGGACAAAGTTCAAAGGTGCAGGACTTAGTTCATGGCCCCCTTTGTGAGAAGCATCCAGAGAGGGTGGGTCGGGGCACTGGTTGCCCACAAATAGTCAGCAGTGAATTTTGGGACAATCCCAGCTCAGCCGGGGCACATGGCTATGCCCCTCACCGGGGTAACAGAGACACTTGGGGACTCTTGCTCCCTAGTCTTGGGCTTGGGATCTGGGTCTGAGACAGCTGCCACTCCAGGGCGGTTGCAGAGAAAAAGAGCCCTCCTCATCGAGCCTGTCATGACCACCCGCACCAACAGCGCTTGCCACGGAAGTTCTTCTGCCCAGCCTCCCGCTACAGAGAGAGGAGCCCTTAGGGGTTCCCAACAGCAAGGAGGCCGAGTGCGGGCAGGTAGAGATAGGTACTGAGTGATGGCAAGGTGAAGGTGAAGCTCCAGACGATTGACACAGGCAGCGGGAACTGAAGGGGTAAATCTAGAAGGCTAGTCAGGATAGCCGGGTCGGTACACAAATCGGGTAGTCGAACGAGCCAGAAGGTCAAGACACAAAGCGGGTAGTCACACAGGCCAAAACTGGTACACAGAAATCCGGACAAAATCAGAATCCAGAGAATGGTCAGGGAAGCAAATGGTCCATATAAACGAGGAACAGAAGCTCAGCAACGCTATGAAATAGGACCACAACAGGGTGCTGGGAATACGGATATCCGGCCTTTTAAATCCGGCGCCAGCCCAAGATCCCACCTCCTAAATGACGTCACGGCTGAACCTCCAGCTGTCCATCATGCCTACGAGTCCACCTGCGAGACTTAGCCACGCCCACAGGACCTCTGCGAGCAGTGACGGTAAGTCCTCCCTCTTGGGCATCACTGCTAGATTGCTCACCCGAGAGTCTCTGCCCGCCGGCAACGGGGTCCGGGAGTTACAGACAAACAATTCAAGTATAAGAGGAAGCGGATACTTATTCTTGATGGTAATCAATGCAGGGATGCAAGGTACCGTCTTTTTTAGCAACGAAGAAGAACCCTGTCCCATCGGGGGAACTGGATTTACGAATAAACCCCTTCTTGAGATTGTCCTTAATGTAATTTTCCAATGCTTTAGATTCAGGTATTGACAACGAATATACTCGTCCTCTAGGAGGCAAAGCACCAGGTGGAAGGTCGATCGGGCAATCGTAAGTTCTATGGGGTGGTAGTACCTCCGCTTGTTTCTTGTCAAATACATCTTGATATTCAAGGTACGCCCAGGGCACTGGTGTAGCAGATACAGAAGAAATGGAAGTATAAATCTTCCTTATAGTTTCAGACAGACATCGAGTATGACACGCAGGATCCCATCCTAGAATGTCCCCAGTATGCCAGTTGATGGACGGATTATGAAACCTAAAGCCATGGAAGTCCTAAAATAATAGGACCGGTAGGAGAGGAAATCACATGGAGAGAAACTGATTCTTGATGAAATAGTCCTACAGACAAAAGCAGTGGTGTGGTCTGCTGAGTGATGTAGGCGGGATGTAACAGACGCCCGTCAATGACTGAAATGGCGATAGAAGGAAACAGCTGGGAGAGAGGCACCTGATGCGAATGGCAAAGTACAATCAATGAAGGAGCCGGCAGCTCCGGAGTTAATCATAGCAGAAGTAGAAATCTTCAACCCAGATCATTCCAATGTAACAGCTAAACAGCCTTTAAAGTTAGGAGCTAACGATTCCATACCCAGACAAGGCTCCTTTACTTGAACTGGGTGCGGAACTTTTCCGCCTTCTTGGAACATGCTTGAACGAAATAACCACTCTGCCCACAGTAGAAGTAAAGGCCTTCGGACCTACGGCGGTTCTTTTCTAAATAATTTAGTAACACCCAGTTGCATGGGTTCCTCCGAAGTGGTGGTGGAAGGGAAGGCTCCAGAGGAAGTCCATCATAGAATGCTGCGATCAGAGCCTCATCGGACCAATTGACTTTGGCGGCAATGGTCTTAAACTCAATGGCATAAAAGCGGATTGCTCACCCGTAGCGGGATCCAGCGATTTAACCCCTCGACTCCCACGCCGGTGGCAGAGTCTCTGCCAGCCGGCAACGGAGCCCGGGGATAGAGTCACGGGTGTCCGGCGTCTGCGAGTGGCAGAGCGTTAGCTGATGTCGGAATCCGGGACCTGAGCGGCGGGTGACCGGCATCCGTGAGCGGCTGACCGCTCACTGATATCAGAACCTGGGATTGTGACAGAGCCGGGGGCACTCAGGGAACCTGGTAAACACGTAGAGGTAGGAAAAGGGGCTGCTACTGGGACATTGGAGGGACCTAGGGGACACTCCAGAACGGGTACCGGGGCTAGTATGGGGATACCAAGGGTAGCTTTAGAGACCGGTGATTCTGCAGGAAGCTGGGAAAAGCCTTCAGGGAACACAACCTCCATCCTAGGGGCTACACTATGTGCCGCTCCTGGGCCACCAAGCACCGTAGAAAGAGGCACAGGGACGAGGGTCTCTGCGGACAGGTCTGAGGCATTGTCTGGGCTGGGGGCCAGTACCCTTATGGGTTTCTGGGTGCGTTCAGCAGCTCTGCTGGGATCTCGGGCACAAAAGGGGGTACGCAGGGATAGAGACCTGGATTTCTTCCAGGGACTCAGGGAACACTTTGGGGATAGGGACTGATGTCAATTCTTAGGGCAGAGTATAGAATATTTGATACTGTCCTAACCTCAACGTGTGAGGAAAGGGATTTAGGGGTAATTATTTCTGAAGATTTAAAGGTAGGCAGACAATGCAGTAGAGCAGCAGGTAATGCTAGAAGAATGCTTGGTTGTATAGCAAAAGGTATTAGCAGTAGAAAGAGGGAAGTGCTCATGCCGTTGTACAGATCACTGGTGAGACCTCACTTGGAGTATTGTGTACAGTACTGGAGACCGTATCTCCAGAAGGATATAGAAATGTTGGAGAAAATGCAGAGAAGGGCTACTAAAATGGTTTATGGATTACAAGATAAACCTTACCAGGACAGGTTAAAGGATCTTAACCTATATAGCCTGGAAAAAAGACGGGATAGGGGGGATATGATAGAAACATTTAAATACTTAAAGGAAATAAACAAGGTAAAGGAAGATAGTTTATTTAACCCCTTCATGACAAAGGCTGATTTTACTTTTTGTACCCTTTGTGACAATGGCCGTTTTAACATTTCTGCGCTGCTCGTGTTTAGCTGTAATTTTCTTCTTTCCCGTTTACTGAACCCACACACATTAGATATTGTTTTTTTCATGACAAGAAGGGCTTTCTTTAGATGACATTGTTTTGATTGTATCATATTATTTACTATTAAAAAAAGTATAAAATATGGTGAAAATTTTAGAAAAAAATGACTGTTTCTAACTTTTAGTTGAAAAATCTTTTACTCATCTATAAAAGGTAATGAAAAAACCTGCTAAATAGATTCTACTATTTGTCCTGAGTTTAGAAATACCCAATGTTTTTATGTTTTTTTGCTTTTTTCTACACATTACGGGGCAATAAGTACAGGTAGCGTTTTGCTATTTCAAAGCCATTTTTTCCAAATCTGGTAATTCTTCCCCCGATGTGCCATTTCGGGTATCTTTGAAACCGACCAATGCAATTTACCCCATCAAATCATATATTTTTGAAAACTAGACAGCCCAGGGTATTCCAAGTGCTAGTATTTTAACCCTTTCCAAGCACTAATTCTACCATCAGCCTTTGTCAAACTTTATGGTAGTAATTTTTTTTGCATTTGTTTTTTCACACACATTTTACTTCAGGTATGAATTAAAAGGTTCTGGTATATGTCACTATCAATATGTGTTCAGCAACATCTCCTGAGTACAGCGATACCTCACATGAATGATTTTGCCTGGCTGTTTGGGGGCAAAAGGGCCACATTTGGGGCATGCGCATTTTTCAATGTTGAACTTTGGCATTTTGGGATCCACTGCCCATTTTTGAGCCGGGCCATTTCAGTGTGCCCAACAAAACCATATATTTTTGAAAACTAGACACCCCAGGGTATTTTAAATGCTGGTATTTTAACTCTTTGCATGCACACATTTTACCACCAGAATTTTTTCAAAGTTTGCAGTAGTATTCTTTTGTGTGTATTTTCCCCCCCACACCTATGTTATGTATGTATTTGCAGCTCCTGGTATATGCCGCTGTCACACAACACCCCAATATGTGTTCAGCAACATCTCCTGAGTACAGTGATACCCCACATGCATGGGTTTGTAATTTTTTGGGGGGAACTAAAAAGCCACATTTGGTACGTGTGCATTTTTCTAATTGGAAATTAGATGTGTGGCCATCCTTCCCCCCGTGTTAATTGGGACATTGTTGAACCCGGCAAATTCAATTTACCCCATCAAATCATACATTTTTTAAAAGTAGACACCCCATGGGAATTTAATATGCCAGTATTTTAACTCTTTCCATGCGAGAATTGTTTTAAGCTAATGTGCTAATTTTAGGACTTGCTCACAAAAATATATTTTTTATATATATATATATTTTTTTTTGCATTTAAAAAAAAAAAATTTCAACTTGAAGGTTCCCCTGGGAAATTATTTTTACATTTTACTGTTTTTTTTACTATTTTTTTCTAATTATTATTAATTTAATTAAATTTTTTTATTTATTTTTAGTAATCACACTGTGATTAGAAAGCTGGGCTCCATTGACTTGCATGGTTGAATGCAGTATGTCACGATCCCGGCCGGAGTACGGTCCGGGGCGACTCACCGCGTCCCGCCCCCGAGCCCTGTCCGGGACGCGTCGCCCGGGTGCTCGTGGCGTCGCGCTCCGGTGCGGAGTGCATCTCCCGAGTACCCCCGAGTGGCGGGTACTCGGTACTTACCCCTCCCGGGACAATCCAGCCACACAGGGTCCTCTTCCGCAGCGGTTCACAAGAATGAACCGCCGCATAGTGATGGACACCCACGGTGTCACAGGACACGCCCCCCTGCCGGTCTCTTACCCCTATGGAGGAGAAACACGTCCATTGGACGTCATCATAGTTGGAGGCGGGATCTGGAAGGGCGGCAGGTTTAAAAGCAGAGCACTGATGCCAGTTCAGTGCTCAGTTGTTTTTACAACTAGCTGCCGTATCTACCTGGTGCTTACCTGTTTATGTTGATTCCTGTTACCGACCTTGGCTTGAATTCTGACCACGTTAACCTCTCAGCTCCTGACCCGGATTGTTTGACTATTCTCTGCCTGCTGCCTGTTACCGACCTTGGCTTGATTCCTGACCACGTTAACCTCTCAGCTCCTGACCCGGATTGTTTGACTATTCTCTGCCTGCTGCCTGTTACCGACCTTGGCTTGAATTCTGACCACGTTAACCTCTCGGCTCCTGACCCGGCTTGTTTTGACCATTCTCTGCCTGATACCTGGTACCGACCTCGGCTTGATTCCTGACCTCGTTTACTTCTCTGCTCCTAACCTGGACTATCTGACCAATAAGAGACAGGTCCATTTGTTTCCTGCATCCTGGTTTCCACACCTTTGCAAACGTAACACAGTACCTGTATTCAACCTGCAAGTGGAGCCAGAGTTCTCTAGAGGGTCTGGAGACCTTCTAGCGAACTTTTTCATCTTTATTGTTTTTTTTCTCCGGAGCAGTCACAGTCCATCCTGGGGTAAGTGTTTGGTGTCGCTGGATGCCTCCTGATCGAGGCATTCCAGCAACACCATTTAAGTTTAGGAGGTGATTGTTGATCGCCTCCTAAACGCTTTTAAAACAGGCGTCCGCCACCATACAATGTATGGCGGATGTTGACGCCCCGGGGAGGCATTACAGCAACGCCGTTTGGGTGCAGAAAGCTAACGTAGATCGCTTTCTGCACCCGTTTAAAGACATGCCGGTCCTGGCACGTCATTTGTCGTAAACAACTTGTTTTTCCGTGCCGTGCCAGAACCGGCAATTGTCATTAAGGGGTTAAGTTTCTTTTTGTGGATATAAAAAATCCTTCCGTTCTATAAGAGCTACTTCCGTCATAAGATGTTCAGCATTTCTTATGAATAAAATATATTTTTTTATTTTTTTTTAGCCTGCTGACTCTCCTGGGTACATTCCTGAGCCAAAGGCTATAATGGCAGCTATCTGAAAAGATATAACTGTTCTTGGGCTGCAACAATTAATCAATAACATCGATAATAATCGATAATTAACCAGAAGGAAGGGGTGTGGAATTCAGTTTGGTGCCAAGATCAGGCAAAACATAACTTCCAGTGTCTGGATCTGCAACCATCTAGTGCAGGGGTTCTCAAACTGCGGCCCTCCAGCTGCTACAGGACTACATCTCCCATAATGCTCCTTCAGCTAAGGGGCTGGCTGAGGAGTATGGGAGATGTAGTCCTGCAGCAGCTGGAGGGCCGCAGTTTGAGAACCCCTGATCTAGTGTGTGGAGTAATCTCCCATTAAAAAGCCCTGCAGTTCCGGAGCTGACCACTAGAGATTCTTTAGTTGCAAGACCTGACTGCTGCAGGGATATGATGTGATCGCAGCTCAGGGGAGGCTGCTGTTGTAGCAGTCATGAAGTGGAGGTGGTTGCTGTAGCGGTGGTTGTGAGGGTCTTGTTGCTTTTATAATAAAGATTATATATTTTTATGCTTGTGTTTTTAACTTCTGGTTTCTGTCATCTGGTGGTTTTGGAGGAAATAAACCTTGATCCGTGGGCAAAGATTTCTAGAGGAGTCGTGAAGATACAGAACTCACTCTATATAGGGCTTTTGATTGGAGCCCTATCTCAATGTAAGAGTTATTATACATCTCCCTTTGGATATACATATTGCATTAGCCTTTTCTGTTGATCATTTACATTGGAGTATTTTTACAGTACACTGTATGTATAATTGATTTTATTATTCACTTTATTGGTATGTGTGCAGTCATGTTTGTTTTTGGCCACAAAAAAAGCATTAGTGTTTTAGTAATTGGGTAGGTAGTGTAGTTTAGGAGTTTTAAATATATAAAACTGAGTGGGTGTTCAGTGTTGAAGAGGCGTACCCCTTCCTGGCTTAGTCAGTGGTGATGAAGCTGCTCTGGCTGCATCAGATGACAAAGCCACTCTGACTGTGTGACATGTCTAGCCCTGCATCAGCTAATGAGTCAATGATGATGGCCAGGTTTCACCTGCTAAGGTCACGTGTACAGAATCAGTGTGGGAGCAAAAGTGGGTCCCCTCAAATCCCCCCTTCATTGTGACTCTTAGCATCACTATTGATGCCAGTGAGCCAATACATTGTTTTAGTTTGGATTTCACCAGATTTTTTTGAGCTCCTAGCAACAAACATTTATGCGAGCCAGTGTCAGGCAGCTGACCAAGGTGTCTGAAGCCAGGGCTGGCACCTCACTGACCCCAATGAGCTCTATACATTTTGGACATTGATCCTAATGATGGGCATCATAAAAGAGCCCACCATCTGCTCCTACTGGAGCACAGACCCAGTTTTTTTTTGATTCCTCCATTTAAGTGACAACTCCCAATGTCCCATAGAGATCAACCCCAATTTTATTTAAATTACACCCCATAGTTTTTTTAGCAATAAATTATGAAGAGAGACTAAAAAAGTTAAAATTATATATGCAAAAGGTGTCTGGATATTTTTTTTATTTAGAAAGGCATAACATACAGGGCTATAAATAGAATATTTTAGAGCTTCTTGATCCAAGGAGAAATCCGATTTCCTCTTAGAGTCAAGAAGGAATTTTTGTCCCCTGATGGCAGAATTCGAAGTAGCTTAATTAGGGTTTTTTTGCTCAATAATAGGACGGTAAGGTAGAAGGGTTGAACTTGATGGACTTAGGTCTTTTTTCAACCTTATGAACTATGTAACTATGTAAATTATCAGAGGTATACACCATTGAGCAGAATATTGCAATTTTATATTCACCAGATACTCCAGCATGTGGCACTGTGAGGAAAAACCTTAATGTTCCCAAGCAGTTGACCTACCCTAGGCAGAGGCACGGCACTACAAGTGCTTTGGGCAATAACGAGTTGTTGTCCCTCAGGTACACTGACAAAAAGAACACGTATGTCCTCTCCATTATACACAATGAGAAAGTGGTACCTGTCAGTGTACATGGGGAAGTTGATGCACAGGTGCTCAAACCTCTGTGCATCACCCAATACAACAGGAACATAGGGGTGTCTTTCTGACCAATGCCTACAGCCATACCTGATGTTGACGAAGACAAGACATAGTACAAAGAAGGTGGCTATTTACCTCGCCCAGGTTGCTATATTCAATACGTACATGCTGTACAAGAAGTGTGTTATTGTGAAAATCTACACCTTTTGTCTTGGCTAGCTATCGGATAACCAGACACATAGGGTGCGGAAGTTTTAACGATACAAGTCCTTTGGTCACTCACTTAACCCTTAGGCACACCACAAGAACCACACCAGACTGGTAATACGCTGCCACCACCAATTTATCTTTTAAACTGACTACAGCTTATGGACGCTTCGGTAATGCCCAGTAGCACACTGAACGATCAAAAATGTATAAAACCCAATTTAAGTTAAACAATTAAGTAACGTGGTTTATTCCGGATTTCTCGGAATGTAGAGTTCGGTTAGAGCACAGAGACAGAAAATTGATTAATTGGTAGTTTAATCTGACGAATATCACAGTGCTTATGTACAAAAATTATATGAACCAAGGTGATAACAATTTAGACACAGAGTATACGATACATTTTGTAAAAAGAAAACAAGGAGAAACACAGAAAAACCTAATTATACAAAACCCATATAGGTCATCTGTGGGAACCTCAATGTCTTTGTTGAGTTTGAAAAGTGATTTTCCAAATCCATAGAAAGTTCCAGGAGAGGTTCTAGGAGGGATTCTCTGATTTTCAAAAAATAGTACATTTTATCCCCTGGTGAGATGTTCCGCCTCTCCAGTGTCACAGAGAGACAGGCCTGTGACAGAATGACCTGTCATACAAGGCCCCAAGGTAGTCAGAGATGGCTCCAGCAGGAACTCCATTGTGTTCCCCAAGGAGATTCAGTAGCTAAAGGGGATTAAAGGTTGGGTTGTCTACATGTACCTGTTTATCAATGTTAATTTATGTTAATTAAGTTCTGTGGTTACATGAGTCTATGTTTTACAACAATAAACTGTTCATTCCTGCTGTACTCAATTCAAGGTAGTTATGTCTACTTATTGGGTACACATAGCACGGTTCCAAGGTTCGCATGCTGACTGGTGCTGGAAGTGATTTCGGGGACAACAGGAGGATACATCTGGGTGATCTCTGGGAGTTACTACAGCTCTCTTGGTAAACTCGTTACATTACAGAAAGGCTGGGGTCCCTTCCATATGGGGTTCTGGGCTGACTGTCCGGCACCTCTGGGGACTGTAGGTGGCGACTGTAGTCCAATCCACCTGCATGGTACAAATTTTTGTATGATCCACTGCGAGGGGAGGGAAGCCACATGCATCCCCTCCTGTATACTCCATCTGCTGGGAAGAGATGTCAACCTGCCTCTCTACCTCTATCCTCTCTCTCCACCTCTGGGCAACATTGCAGGGTTAAAGCCTATGAAGCTGGGGTCACAGAGGGGAGTGGGCAGAGACCAGCGATACTCTGCCCCGAGGGCACCGCTTCAGCTGCATTTGTAAAATCCAGGGGCACCACCAACTCTGGGGCTGCCTGACTGGACCCTCCTTGGTTGCTGCAGTCAGGCTTGGCAAAAGGGGAAGGGGTGAGCAGAGGCCAGCAGCTCTCTGCCTCGATGCCAGCATTTCAGCTGGGGGATCTGGCTGGGACATCCAGGGGGGTCTCGATCAGTTTCTGGGCCATATTGCGGGCAATAGGGCAAAGTGTCTGGGGTGAAGGAAGGGAGCGGGCAGAGGCCTGCTGCGCTCTGCCTGGCTGTTTGTGCTTCTGGTGGGGGCATAATACTCACAGGATCCACCTCCTCTGGGGCACACTGCTGAGCACTGTCAAATAGTTCTCTGTAGGCCTGCTCCAGGATCCATTCTTGGTAAACCAAATAATCCAAAACAGCCCACAGGTCTGGCAGGTAACAGGGCACATCTGTGAGAATCCCTTCCCTGAATTCCCAGATCTCCTCGCACCGATACTTCTATGGGCTCCCAAATTCTCGGTCCTCCTGTAGGCTTTCCATTTTCAATCCCGGGCCGCCAAAGTCATCGCCCTCTGGCAGGTAGTCATCCTTCAGCTCTGGACACTACTGTGCGGCCTGCCAATACAGGGCCCAGTATCCACAATCCACACTCATTTCAAGTGGAAGCAACTTCTCCAACTCAGCCACCAAGTCCTCTTGAGGATGCTCTCCCAGGTATGGCATTCGCCAATCAAGTTGGTTTTTTTTTTAAACTTAATTTTTTTCTTTATTAGAAGGTACAAGCATTGAGCAAAGCAAGTACAGGTACTCAGTTTACAAATAACAAAAGATCCACCACGGAGAAGAATGACATAAGGAATAGGATGTAGCGCATCTATCAGGATCAACCTAGAGAGACATAGTCAGTACTGATAGAACAAGCATAAGAAAGTAGACGTCCCAAGACTTGCCATTTCCGCCGCAGAATGTGAAATAATGCATTTGGTTTTATGGATGTGTAAATGCAGCATCCAATCTAAGAGATAAGTAACAAGTACCATTCAAGACCTTAACATGACAACAAAATATATACAAAAATCACATAAACATAACCGAGAAATCTGTGAACGGCCCTCATTACATGTTGTAGCTGATCAACCAGAGGAAAATACATAATCAACAAAAAATATGTAGTGATGGTACCATAGAGGAAAAAAAAAGACCCAAGCCTTTCTAGTGACAAAATGAAGATATGAGATATATGAACAAGGGAGAAGGAAGAAGTGAGACTGCATGCGACCCACCACCCAAAGAGTATATATTAACCCTCCCAAAGCTTTGAAGTGCAAATCCAGGGGGAACCAAATTTTATCGTATTGAGGCATTCTAAGATATGAACGCGTTCCAAATGTTGTAATATTGCGGGTATCTGCGGTATCTTCGTCGACTTCCAATGACAAGCAATTAGTATTTTAACAGCCAAGAAAAAGTGTATGATTCATTTTCTGACAGGGGTGGCTATATGATCTGGAAACATATGAAGAATCGCAAGCTGTGGAGTGAGAGGAAGGTGAACCTGCAGTGAGGATTCGAGTAGGTTAAACACTTTTTTCCAAATTTCAAATAGAGGAGGGCATGACCACTAAACATGTAACATTGTACCATCAGATTGGCAACCCTTTCAACAAAGAGGCGGGCAGGAGGGAAATAACTGTGACAATCTCTTTGGAGTGAGGTACCACCTACAAGCTATCTTTTTCTCTAGTTCAGTATGGGTAGTACAGTGCTTTACACCCCTCATTGCATCTTCAGAATCAAGACATAATTCAAGTGGGATTGTAGTGTCCCATGTCAGCATGCAAGGAAGCTTATTCTCCCAGAGATCAGACAGAAGAAAGGAGTAACATACAGAAATCATGCCCCTATGGGGAGAGGTTTTAGAACATAGCTTAATGATAGGATGTGAGGAGAACACATCAACTACTAAAGATGTGGATTGGGATTGCAACAAATGTCTAACTGTAAGAACTTGTAGAAGTCTTGTGAAGGAATAAAAAATGCTGAACGTAAATCAGAAAAGGGATGCAAAGATTGTTTATCAAATAAATCACCAACCCCTAAGGGGTTAGGGATATTCCAGGAATGAATGCGTAAATCCGGGATCAGTAATTCCAAAGAACTAAGCGGGGTAGCCCTAGTTATATGAAACAAAGAGGGGGCTTTCTTAGCTACCTGAGACTACATTTGGAACATACAGTGTGTGGTGGGAGAAAGTGATGGTAATTGGGGGTGACGTTTCGTGTGGAGCCAAAGCAATTGAGCGACCGAATACAGACGCAAGTATGAGTTTTCTAAATGAAAAGTGTCTGCTTGTGATAGTATAGTGGCCCTGTAATAAGCAACAATGCCCGGAGCACCTAGGCCCCCCTTAAATCTAGGTGAAAAGAAAGATTGCATGGAGATCCTCGATCTCCCTTTAATATTAATGAAACCGTTGAGTACTTTTTGTATTTGTAATAAAATCTTATGATAAATAGTAATCGGGACTGCTCTAAAGACATGCAAAAGCTTTGGGATGACTATCATTTTAACAGAGGCAATACGACCAAGCCACGATAGATCAAATGAGCGCCATTGTTCAAAATGTGTTTCCATAGCGGGATAACATTGAAGTCATTTAGTTTATACAGGGTTCTGGGCAACTTGATACCCAAGTAAGAGAGGTAATCTCTCCTCCAGTCAAAATCATAGGAAGATTGAAGGGACGTGGACAGTTGAATGGGCAAATTTAAATGCATTGCTTGTGTTTTGTGAATGTTGATTTTGTGGTAAGAAATCGCTGCATACTGCTCAAATTGTTTTAACAGCACCAGTAAAGAAGTGGAAGGATTCGTTATAGAGGCTAGAATGTCATCGGCAAACAGACCTAGGACGGAATCCTCACTGCCCGGGCAGGGAAAACCCGTTATCAATGGATCAGAGCGTATTCGTTGGGCCAGTGGTTCGAGAACTAGTGTGTAGATGCGAGGGGAAAGTGGACAGCCCTGACGCTTCCCATTTGAAATTAAAAATGGAGAGGACACGAAACTCGAAAAGTACACGGAGGCCGAGGGTGAGGAGTAGAGGGCCATTAAAGACCGGACCAAAGAGGGCAAAAAAGCGAACTGCTTGAGAACCAATGAAAGAAACTTCCAGTGAAGCCTATCAAAGGCTTTTTCGGCATCGAAAGAAATTAAAAGACATGGGATCTTTTTTTGGGAGGCTTCCCAGGAAAGATTGATAAATTTACAAATCCCACCTTATTAGAATGTAGAAGGGAAGGAAGTATTAAATAAAGCCTATTGTCTATGATTTTGACAAAAAGGTTAACATCCTTGCTTAAAAGGGAAATGGGTCTGAAATTCTTACACCTATCTGGAGTCTTACCCTGTTTGGGGATTGTAACAATATGTGATTCTCAGTCGGGATATGTCCTTTGGACATAAAAGATTGGAAAATGGATAATAGGTGAGGGCCAAGAAAACCTTATAGTAATAGCTAGTTAGTCTGGCTGGGCCAGGAGTAAAATTTTTCTTCAGTTGTTGTGTAATTATTATTTATCTTTTATTTATATAGCGCCAACAATTTACGCAACGCTTAATGAGCGTGTAATGAGACGAATTTCCTCCAAATCTATAGCGGATAAAGGGGGCGCAACGGTCATTATGGATCGTACATACTACATAAAAGAGGCAAATAGGATTTTAGGAGATACGAACACCTACAAAAAGCTAAGAGGGGACCCTACTAAGGATTTTAGCATACAACTACTAAAAATACTCAACAAAGGCTTAGTAGAAGGGGTCCTGACGAAACAAGAGTTTAACTATTTAAAGAAAGAACACCCCAAAATAGCAGTATTCTACTTCCTCCCCAAAGTGCATAAGAACCTGAAAGAACCCCCAGGAAGACCCATTATCAGTGGATTAGATTCCCTCACCTGTAACACCTCTGAGTACGTAGATTACTTTCTACAAAAATATGTACCTCAAACTCCTGCGTTCCTAAAAGATACTCTACATTTACTTAATATATTGAAGGATATCCAGTGGTCTCAAGGTTGGATATGGGCAACACTAGACGTATCCTCACTGTACACAGTGATAGAACACCAACAGGGCATACAAGCAATAGATAATGTTTTATCATGCGATGGAAACATGAACCTGATTCAAAAAGATTTCATTTTAGACTGTATTAATTTTATACTCAAATTCAACTATTTTTGGTTTGAAAATGATTTTTATCTTCAAATGTGCGGTACAGCCATGGGCACCAGGTTCATCTACAAGGCTATATATCAGTATCATCCTCCTTGCCTTTCCCTTAATTTTTGTGTTGCCCCCATATATATATATATATATATATATACCGTTTTATCTACAGACTCTTCCCCTCTGAGAATATAGAATATTTTCCCTCTATCATAATATTGCCCTACCCCTAAGTCACACAGATTGTATAAATCTGTGTGACTTAGGGGTAGGGCAATATTATGATAGAGGGAAAATATTCTATATTTTCCCTCTATAATTGACAATGCGCCTATTATATATTATCCTTTCGGTATCTGTAACAAAGAAAAACACATACTACACACACAACATTATTAATCGTGACGTTTTTATTTCTTATGATTTCCGGACACACGTTCACCCTTTCACATAAAGGGTGATTGATGAAGACAGACCGAATAGCCACAAAATCCCTTCGTGTGCAGGAAGAGCTACCAAAGAAGATGGGCACTCCAGCCGCAACGCATGCACGAAATACGAAGGCTTACGTGACGACGCTACACTATTGAAATCCGAATAGACGCACGGAACCAAAAAGACGCGAACGTGATGCCCGAGGGAACATAAAAGGAAGCACTCCACAGACCCGAACACATACCTTCTGAGGAAGCCACGCACTGGCGAAACGCGTAGAGGACTTGTTGCTTTTAGCATACTTGACTTTTAACCATTTTTATCCGACTATTTATATATATATATATTTATTCATCCTTTTTTTACTACATTTCGGAATTTTTTATATACGTTAGGTATAACTTCAGATTTACTTTGTAAAGGGCCGAGTCCCGGAATAAATTATTTATTTATTGATTTATTCTTTTCATTTGATCATGACACACTTAATATCTTCCTGATGAATTTTGGACAATATCATTAATTACAATTTTTAATAACACACACTTTATAATCAATTATTATTGTATTCTCCTGAGCACATGCACTTTAAAAACACTGCCATTGGAACACAGAGGAATCATCTGACCAGGACAGAAAGAAATTGAGGATCTACAAGATTCATATCCAGAACTTCAACAAAGACCATCACAACTTCTGATATGCTTGGTATATCCACCTAAATGTGAGTACATCCAATTATTGCGTGTACACTGATTTAGAAAGATATAATTCTATGGTAAATTTCTTTTCTCCTATGTCCATGGGATTAAAGGATTGACACACACACCAAAGAGTTGTTGTTGGAGGCTCAAAAAGGTTCATACACATTGTGAGTGTAACCATTGAAGTTTTGTCCTGAAATTCCAAAGTGTTTTACTTTATCACACTATATTTTTCTTTTTCTCCGTATCCATCCTCTTGTTTTTTATCTGAGCAATCGAGATCGTGAGTTACAAGCGCCCCTAGACAGAAGTCTGTTTTGTTCCTATTTCCAACATTCCGTGGAGGGTGTTTATAGGGTTGCTGCTGTAAAATCCGATCAAAGAAAAGGGAAGTATTTTTCGTTCTGTTTCACATTTTACTTACCCTAATTTTTTGACACGCGGTTTCATCTTTTTACTTTCTAGGCCGTGGAAAAACCCCAACAGCTGTTTCTGAGCCAATAGCAGCAGCAGCAGCAGCTAGTGCTGGCAGCCATAGACCAAGGCAGGTTGGAGCACTGCATGTCCAGCCCACCCTCGAACAATTTGTGGCATTCCACTCAGAGAGAACAATGCCCAAACAGCAGGCCAATAAAGTAACGCGACTTATTGGTCAGTTCATTGCTGTTGGAGGGGCATCCTTCTCTATGATTGAAGGGGAGCCTTTCAAACAATTGATGGTGGCTGTGGCTCCACAATATACAGTTCCGTCACGTTCCACTTTCAGCAGGAACATTGTCCCCTCATTGTATCGGTCCTGTGTTTCAGCAGTGAAAGAGGAGCTTTCCAAGGCTGCTGGTTAGTCTGTTCATTTCACAACAGATTTGTGGAGTGCACCTAGTGGGCAGCATGCCTTTCTTTCTTTGACAGCACACTGGTGGCAGCCCGGTGTGCCCAAGGAATCTGCTGCAGCAGGCTACCGATCCTTCCTTCTCCATGCAGAAGTGATGGATGAAAAGCACACTTCCCAAAATATTCTGCATGCGATGAGGAAAATATTTAGCCTTTGGGTGGGAGCAGAGGCAGGCACCAATGTTGAAGTTGGTTTTGTGGTAACTGACGGAGGTGCCAATATGGTGAAAGCACTGCAAGATGGTCATATTGTTGGTGTGCGCTGTGCAGCCCACATCATCCATCTTGTAGTGAAGGCAGCAATGTCAGAAGGAACTAATGTAGCAGCAGTAGTTCTGTCCCGCTGCAGAAAGATCGCTGGCTAGCCAACTTTTGAGGGAAGAGCAAAAGAGGTCAGGTCTTCCCGTACACTGCCTACGTCAGGATGTCAGTACACGGTGGAACTCCACGTTAGACATGCTGGAGAGGATTTTGGAGCAGCAGAGGGCAATCCATAATCTTGGTTTAGAGCATAATATTGGGATTACATCTCCATTGAATAGGGAGTATTGGACAGTGATCGCCCAGCTAGTGGCAGTCCTTAAACCATTCAGGGATGCCACTGAAAATTTAAGATCAAACACTGCCATTCTGGCCCAGGTAATCCCAGTGTTCTCCCATCTAGGCAGCAAGATGGATATGTTCCTTGAAAACCGTGAGGCTGTTCAAGGTGGCACTCTACATCCTGACGTAGCAGCCATAGTCAGAAAGCTGAAGGATCTGCTAAAAGTACATCTTTGCAAAGGCATGGAAGAAAGTCCCGAAATGATGCTAGCGTGCCTTTGCGATCCAAGAATTAAGGGAAAGCTAGCAATGAAATTCAATGTTCTCAGTAGCTACCGGGAGCAATTGGTTCAAAAGGTGTGTGACTGGCAGCGTAAAATGGGAATGCTGTCCGAGGAGGGAGAGGTGCAGGAGAAGGAAGAGATGATGTGGTCTGCTACTCCTAGCAGCAGCATCAGTAGCAGTGCCACAAGCATATTCACAACACAGCTGAGTGGAGCAGCTGCGTTTTGGGAAGCAGCTTCTATCATGTCCGCCAACCACTGTTCAAAGTGAGCGCGTGTTTTCTGAGACTGGAAACATACTGAGTCCACAGCGCTCACGCATGGTGCCTCATCTGATGGAGCAGATTGCCTTTCTTAAATTCAATCTGCCCAAGTTGGGTTACCCAGCTCTTAGCTTGGAAAGTTAATTTTCTTTCTCTAATGTTCAAGGTAGTTTCTCCCCCTGGTTGCACGTGTTTGTGGTGTGGCAACATCTGCTACCTCCGCCGGTGTAGCCAATTTACGCTAGGGCCTAGTGTCTGAGTTCTGGAAGTCCGCTCCCAAACGCCATGGACTGACAGACTTTCATGCTTTGCCCTGGGGTGAAACAGGTGAGTGGGTCGTCAATTGCCCACTCATTCGCCTTTCCCAATGCTGCTGCTGCTGTTGGTGGTGGTGCCAGCGTCTCTTCTCTGCCAATTCACTTCCTGGCTAGTGTCATGCCTCAAATGTCCAAAATGTTCAAGGTAGTTTCTCTCCCTGGTTGCACGTGTTTGCGGTGTGGCAACGTCTGCTACCTCCGCCAGTGTAGCCAATTTACGCTAGGGCCTAGTGTCTGAGTTCTGGAAGTCCGCTCCCAAACGCCATGGACTGACAGACTTTCATGCTTTGCCCTGGGGTGAAACAGGTGAGCGGGTCGTCAATTGCCCACTCATTCGCCTTTCCCAATGCTGCTGCTGCTGTTGGTGGTGGTGCCAGCGTCTCTTTTCTGCCAGTTCGCTTCCTGGCTAGTGTCATGCCTCAAATGTCCAAAATGTTTAATGTAGTTTCTCCCCCTGGTTGCAGGTGTTTGCGGTGTGGCAACGTCTGCTACCTCCGCCGGTGTAGCCAATTTACGTTAGGGCCTAGTGTCTGAGTTCTGGAAATCCGCTCCCAAACGCCATGGATTTACAGTTGTTTGGATGCTTTGCCCTGGGGTGAAACAGGTGAGTGGGTCGCCAATTGCCCACTCATTCGCCTTTCCCAATGCTGCTGCTGCAGGTGGTGGTGTCAGTGTCTCTTCTCTGCCAGTTCGCTTCCTGGCTAGTGTCATGCCTCAAATGTCCCTAATGGTAAGGGTAGTTTCTCCCCCCTGGCTGCGTCTGTTTGCTGTGTAGCAATGCCTGCTACCTCCGCCAGTGTAGCCAGCTTACGCTAGGGCCTTGTGTCTGAGTTCTGGAAGTCCGCTCCCAAACGCCAAGGACAGACAGTTGTTTGGATGCTTTGCCCTGGGGTGAAACAAGTGAGCGGGTCGTCAATTGCCCACTCATTCGCCTTTCCCAATGCTGCTGCTGCTGGTGGTGGTGCCAGCATCTCTTCTCTGCCAGTTCACTTCCTGGCTAGTGTAATGCCTCAAATGTCCCTAATGGTAAGGGTAGTTTCTCCCCCCTGGCTGCGTCTGTTTGCGGTGTAGCAACGCCTGCTACCTCCACCGGTGTAGCCAATTTACGCTAGGGCCTTGTGTCTGAGCTCTGGAAGTCCTCTCCCAAACGCCAAGGACTGACAGTGTTTAGATGCTTTGCCCTGGGGTGAAACAGGTGAGTGGGTCGCCAATTGCCCACTCATTCGCCTTTCCCAATGCTGCTGCTGGTGGTGGTGGTGCCAGCGTCTCTTCAATACCAGTTCCCTTCCTGGCTAGTGTCATGCCTTAAATGTCCGTAATGGTAAGGGCAGTTTCTCCCCCTTGGCTGCGTCTGTTTGCGGTGTGGCAACGCCTGCTACCGCCGCCGGAGGTGGGAAATCACGTTCATTGAGCAATATATTAAAAATAAAACCATACCCAGAGGTTTGAGGATTCAAAAGACCCCAGCCTTTGGTCATGATGACCAAGAGTTCATGCACAAATGGCACGACACGTTAGATGAGTGTTCCTATAAATTGATGGAACTTATTGTATCTCAACAAAGAGAACAATTAAAACATATAGAAAAAGATATACACACACTTGAAGACGATATTAGAACAAAGGTTGACCTAACCATCACCAAGTCCCATAAGGCGAATATAGTAAGAAAACTAAACAAAATGGAAGAAGAGATCATTTATAACAAAAAGAGAAAGTTTTTCAGGGATAAGGACGACATGCAGAATGGAATTCACCCACCTAAGATCCCTAATAATCATCACCATTTGCCCCATAGGAATCAATGGGGCAGACCTACACATTACTACACCTACCAACATAATAGGAACACTCGACATGAACACATCAGAACGTACTCCAACACATCCACACGTCCCAGATCACAACTAGAACCAGGTTGTACAGGCCCCACTTCACCAACACGGCCTAAGACACTACATACGGACTTTAAGTCCGCTCTCACCACCCCTGCACCCCAACAACAGGACGACACTTTTTATAGAACAAATAGGAATATTGAACAAGAGCAGACTTTTTTAGACAGGGAGCCATCCCGAAAGGGTGGCACAAAGAGGAAAGAAACCCCCCCACGAAGGGAAGCGATAGAATTAAGAAATCGGTACATCCCTCTAGAGCAGAGCCCATGGAAGAAAAGAAAATACCAAAAAGAACAAGAGGTCAGAGGGGCAGAGGAAAGGAGAGTGAACATCAGCAGATACTAACACCCGAGGAGGAAGGGATCATAAATATATCCCAGATACAACTAAAACAAAACGAAATTCGTCTCCTCAGAAAAGGTCTGAAATTCGCCCCAGGACCCAATCAGTTTGAACTCTTCCTAGATACACAGAAATACTTAAGAAAACTTACCATTAGGAGATTTTTTTGTAAATCAGAAAAATCCACAGCAAAACCAGTTGAACTTAAAGATACCCCAAACAATCAAGTTCAAACAAAGTTTACACACACAGACCTCAAACCCAGATTGAAATTTTTTCCATATAGTGAGAAGAGTGAGCACATAGGTGTGTTCACGGACTTGGTTTTGAGGGATATAGAAAAATTAAACCCTAAGCACAAATCATTTAATCTAAACAAGGAGGAACAACTAGCCATACGCACGATTAAGGAAAGACATGATATAGTAGTAAAACAAGCAGACAAAGGGGGGGCGATAGTGGTCATGGACAGATACAGCTCTCTCCTGGATCTCCTCATATCTGTCTAACCGTTCCTTCTCTGTCAACTTCTCAGGCAACACATCTTCGCCCCTTCCACTTTCGGTTGGTGTCCCCCAAGGTTCAGTCCTTGGCCCTCTGCTGTTCTCTCTTTATACTTCCTCTCTTGGCAAACTAATCAACTCATTTGGCCTCCAGTATCATCTATATGCAGATGATACCCAAATCTACCTGTCTTCTCCTGATCTCTCTCCATCTCTCATGTCCCGGATCACCAGCTGCTTGTCTACTATTTCTTCATGGATGTCACAACACTACCTGAAACTTAATCTTTCTAAAACGGAACTCATTATCTTCCTTCCCTCCATCTCCACTCCACTACCTGAATTCTCTATCACCATTAACAACACAACAATCTCTCCTACTAACCAGGCCCGATGCCTTGGGGTCATCCTTGACTCAAACCTCTCCTTCATCCCTCACATTCAGTCCCTCGCCAGATCCTGCCGCCTGCACCTAAAAAACATCTCTCGTATCCGCCCATTCCTCACCCAAGAATCCACAAAAACTCTGGTTCATTCACTTATCATTTCCCGTCTTGACTACTGCAACACTCTTCTGGTTGGCATTCCACTGTCTCGACTCTCTCCACTACAGTCTATCCTTAATGCCGCTGCTAGGCTCATCTTCCTTGCACGTCGCTCCTCTTCTGCTTCCCCCCTCTGTGAAACCCTCCACTGGCTTCCGATTACCTTTAGAATTAAATTTAAGATCCTGGTACTGACATATAAGGCCATCCACAATACCGCTCCTCCGTACATTTCTGACCTCATTAGCAAATACTCTCCTACTCGATCCCTACGTTCCTCCCATGGGCTAAGGCTCTCCTCCTCACTCATCACCTCTTCCTTTTCCCGTCTACAAGATTTCACTCGAGCTGCCCCATATCTCTGGAATCTGCTCCCAAGGAACCTCCAGAATTCACCCTCCCTCCCGACATTCAAGAAACATCTAAAAACCCACTTCTTCAGAGAAGCATACCATCTTAGCTGCTAGAACATCCTTGTCATTGATACCCCCACAATACCTCTCACCCTTTCTCTATGCCTTATGTTTATCACCCCATTTTCCCTCTAGATTGTAAGCTTGCGAGCAGGGCTCTCTCCACCAAATGTATCGGTTTGTCTTAGTCTGTCAATTCTTGTCTTGTCATATCCCTTGAATTTATGTATTGTATTAAGCGCTGCGTAAACTGTTGGCGCTATATAAATAAAAGATAATAATAATAATAATAATATTACATCAAAGAGGCAAATAGAATATTAGGGGATACTACCACATACAAAACACTTAACCAGGACCCTACAAAAGATTACAGCGCAGTACTGTATGCCATACTAGAGAAAGGTCTGGACTCCGGGGTTCTCAATAAGAAAGAACATTCTTATTTAACCCCTTCGTGACAAAGGCTGATTTTACTTTTTGTACCCTTCGTGACAATGGCTGTTTTATCGTTTCTGCGGTGTTTGTGTTTAGCTGTAATTTTCTCTTAACCCATTTACTAAACCCACACAAGTTATATATTGTTTTTTTCAGGACAAGAAGGGCTTTCTTCAGACACGCTATATAAATAAAAGATAATAATAATAATAATAATATTACATCAAAGAGGCAAATAGAATATTAGGGGATACTACCACATACAAAACACTTAACCAGGACCCTACAAAAGATTACAGCGCAGTACTGTATGCCATACTAGAGAAAGGTCTGGACTCCGGGGTTCTCAATAAGAAAGAACATTCTTATTTAACCCCTTCGTGACAAAGGCTGATTTTACTTTTTGTACCCTTCGTGACAATGGCTGTTTTATCGTTTCTGCGGTGTTTGTGTTTAGCTGTAATTTTCTCTTAACCCATTTACTAAACCCACACAAGTTATATATTGTTTTTTTTCAGGACAAGAAGGGCTTTCTTCAGACACCAAAATTTTTTTCATATGATGTAATTTCCTATAATAAAAATAATAAAATATGACGAAAAATTGAAAAAAAAACACATTTTCTCACTTTTATTTGAAAAATATTTTATTCATCATAAAAAACTACTGAAAAAACCTGCTAAATAGATTCTACTATTTGTCCCGAGTTTAGAAATACCCAATGTTTTTATGTTTTTTTGCTTTCTTCTACACGTTATGGGGCAATAAGTACAAGTAGCGTTTTGCTAATTCAAAACCATTTTTCTCTGAATCTGGTAATTCTGTCTCTATGTGGTATTTGGGGCATCTTTGAAGCCAGCAAATTAAATTTACCCCACCAAACCATATATTTTTGAAAACTAGACACCCCAGGGTATTTTAGATGCTGATAGTTTAACCCTTTCCATGCACTAATCCTACCACCAACCCTTGTCAAAGTTTGGGATAGTAATTGTTTTTGGTGTTTTTTTCACATACTTTGTACTTCAGGTGTGAAATTACAGCTCCTGGTATATGTTGCTGTCACACAACACCCAGATATGTGTCCAGCAACATCTCCTGAGTACATTGATACCCCACATGCATGGGTTTGTCAGATTGTTTGGGGGCAAAAGGGCCACATTTGGAACATGAGCAATTCAAATTCAGTAGGAATTTTACATCTGGGTAAAGAAAAATGCTTGTACCCAACTATCAGTAGGGACAGGTTACAAGAAAGCCTGGCCTATCTCCAAGAAGGGATTTGATCTAGCACCTTAAGTGGTCCCTCATGCCACGGAATGGACACAGGGGTCACTTGACAGTGCAAATAAAAACGCTTAAAAATGGTGGAGCAAATAAAAGCTAAAAAACAGTAAATGTAACAAAAAATTAAAAAAAAATACAAAAATGGAGCAGGAACAAAAAAAAAATTAAAAATGGGAAACTGTGTGATACAGCTTGAAGCAGTCACCGACACAGAGTGCAGGTTTTCCAGGGCAATCTGGACAGTAAAATGTGGTGTCCTTTCTTTGCCCCCTGCTGTAGCATACCCTGCATCTCTTTTGGGGATTCTGCTTCTTTGCTGTAGGGGGGATTTTAAAAATAAAATGGGTAGCCCCAATTCTGTTGGTTCCCATCACTACTTGGGGACCAGGTGCATCACGGTACAAGATACCTGAAATTACTTCGAGCTGAAACTGCAAAAAAGACAGCTTCAGCCCAGTGTCTGCTTTTTTGTGCAGCAAAAAAGCGTTATAGGTTGCAATTTGCATTAGATAAATTGCAACCTTCTTGTACCAGGCCTTTGTCTTCCTCATAATGAGGTAGGGCTGTAGGAGTTGATCTGACAGATCAACTCCACCCATGTGCTTGTTATAGGCCCTGATGCACACTGGCTTTGTAGTGACCCCAGCTCTGCCACGGACAGAAACCTCCACGGTTCTCTCATCGTGGATGGTGCTCAGCATGCACACCTCTTTTCTGTCCCTGAACTTCAATGCCAAAAGCTCCTCTTGGCGTAGAGCTGAGGTCTCCCCCTTTCCTAGCCGGGTTCGTACCAGGCGTTGTGGGAAACCCAAGCGGTTCTTTTTTATAGAACCGCAAGCTACCGTATCGAAACAATACAGCAGCTTGAACAAAGGGACGCTTGTATAGAAGTTATCTACATACAAGTGGTAGCCTTTGTTCATAAGGGGGAATATTAGGTCCCAAACAATCTTGGCACTGGTGCCCAGATGATCTGGGCAACCTGGAGGGTCAAGGTAGCTATCCTTACCCTCGTATACCCGGAAGGCATGAGTATATCCTGTCTCGCTCTCGCAGAGCTTATACACCTTCACTCCATACCTGGAGCGCTTGGAAGGAATATACTGCTTGAATCCCAACCTTCCTTTATATTTCATTAGGGATTCATCCACGCAGATATTCTTTCCAGGTGTATAAACCTCTAGAAACCTGGCAGCGAGATGGGTAATCAGGGGGCGGATTTTGTACAGCCTATCAAACTGGGGGTCCTCCTTAGGGGGGCACAGGCTGTTGTCGCTAAAATGCATGAAACGAAGAATCATTTCATACCTTTGCCTAGTTATAGTTTGGGCAAAAATGGGGGTACTAAAGATGGGGCTGGTGCTCCAGTAGGAGCGGATGGAGGGCTTTTTTATAATGCCCATTAACATTGTGAGTGCCCAGAATTTAAGAAATTCTGGCACGTCAATGGGAGTCCATGGCTGTTTTGCCCAAAAAGAATTAGGGCTAGCAGCACGGTGCTGCTGGGCATAAATGTTTGTTTGTGTGACAATGTCTCCCAAGACATCGTCTCCCAAAAAAACCTGCACAAATTGCAGTGGAGTGAATCCTGTAACATCAATATTGATGCCAGGAATTCCAGAAAAAGGAGGGATAGCTGGCTTGTACCTATTAGGCGCTACCCATGCCTCTGGTGCACTGCCACGACTACGTGTGGTAGGCGTCCTAACAGCCACAGATACATCACTAGATGTATCTGTGAACTGACCAACGTCAAAATCTGACGCTGTATCAGTGGCCTCAGAATCTGTGGCCAAAAAGGCATACGCCTCCTCAGCCGTATACCGCTGCATGGTAACAATTGCAGCAAAAATAGTGGGGAAGGAAAGGGTTAATGGCTATAATAAAAAATAAAAAAAAAACCTAAAAAAAAGTAAAAAAAACTAAAAAAAGTAAAAAAACATGTAAAAAAAAAAAAAAACCCAAAAACAATTGCCACTATGCAAGATCACTGTTTATGCAGTGATCAATGGCAATGAAGGGGTTAATATTATATGGGTGGCTCTTATAAGAGCCTTTGGATCAATATATATATATTTTTATTAGGGAATACCTGAAATACCAGAACACACCGATCTGTCTCTCTCCCTCACTAGAAGCAAGTGAAGGAGGGGGGCAGATCCAATACTGATCAAAGGCAATGTTTAGAAAACATTGCCTTTGATTTATCAAATCATGATCACTCTTATGAGTGATCTGACCACTAGGGGTGTTATTCACTGGATGTCCATGACATCCAGCAACACCCCCCCGATGATGTCAGCAGGCTCCGCCCCCCGGCTTGATGGGCGCCGCCATCTTGAAACACCGCGTGTGTTTCGAAGACACCGGCACCGGGAAGGTAAGTTGAGCATTTAGGAAGCGATCGCGAGTCGCTTCCTTTGCTAAACAGGTGTTGCAAAGATGCCTCGATACTGAGGCATCTTAGCAACACCAGCTAAGCAAAGGAAGCGACTCGCGATCGCTTCCTAAACCCGTTTTTCGGCGGCGGGCGCCGCCATGTTTGAAAGACGTGCAGTCTTTCAAACATGTTTTTTTTTTGCTCCTAGGAGCGATCGGGGGGGGGGCGGGAATGTTTTTTTTGGTGTTGCTCAATGCCTCGATGTCGAGGCATTAGAGCAACACCGTTTGAGTGAAAAAATCGATCACGGATCGATTTTTTCACCCGTTTAAAGACGTGCAGGTCCTGGCACGTCAATTGTCATAATCGTCACGATTTTCAGTGACGTGCCCGGACCGGCAATTGTCACGAAGGGGTTAAAGACAGAACATCCCAAAATCCCCGTGTTCTACTTCCTACCTAAGATACATAAGGACCTTAAAGAACCCCCCGGGAGACCTATAATCAGTGGCATAGACTCCCTCACTTGCAATACGTCTGAATATGTGGACTTTTTCTTACAGAAATATGTACCTAACACTCCATCTTTTTTAAAAGACACTACACATTTACTTAACACTTTAAAAGACATACAGTGGTCCCCTGGGTGGCTATGGGCCACCATGGATGTTTCTTCGCTTTACACGGTCATAAATCACATACAAGGAATTGAAGCTATTAACAACACACTTTCTAGGGATAGAGACATGGACCTCAGGCAAAAATCATTCATCCTTGAATGTATAGAATATATCCTTACATATAATTATTTTTGGTTCGAGGACGCATTTTATCTACAATTATGCGGCATAGCAATGGGCACCAGGTTTGCACCTAGCTACGCCAACCTGTTTGTAGCAGAGTGGGAAGATAAATCGGTTTGGAACAACAATCCATATGGTGCAGACCTGGTGCTCTGGAAAAGATATATCGATGATATTCTGATTATCTGGAAAGGGACGGAGGACAAATTACAAGGATTCATAAAACATATAAACGATAATAACTTTAATCTCAAATTTACCTCCAACATCCAAACCACCCAAATCGAATTTCTGGATGTGGAATTATTCATAGAATATAATCAAATCTTATCTAGAAACTATACTAAGCCCACAGACAGAAATGGCTATATCCACTACACCAGCTGCCACCACCCACAGTGGCTTAACAATATCCCCAAGGGCCAATTTACACGAATCAGGAGAAACTGCTCGAAAGATGACGATTTTATGAAAAAAGCAGATGAAATAACAAAAAAATTCATTGATAAAGAATACCCCATAGGAACTTTAAGGAGTAGCTTACTACAAGCCCAAGGAATAAATAGGGAACACCTTCTCGATCCCAAAAATAAAAAATCAGACTCAAAGAAAGATTATAGTTTTTCCTTCTTCACAAAATATAATACCCACGCCAACCAGATAAAAAGAATACTTAATAGACATTGGCATGTATTAAAAAACGATGAGATTTTGGGGACGGTCCTACCAAATAAGCCACAAATTATTTTAAAAAAAACGGGTTCCCTAAAAACTATGCTTGCACCCAGTGTACTCCACAAACCAAAGTCAGATACATCTTCACATACATTTCTAGGTACAAAACCAAACGGTTTCCATAAGTGTGGCCACTGTAAAATGTGTGGCCCACTTCCCAGAAAGACCGAACATTTCACAGGACATAAAACAGGCTTAATATATACCATCAAACACTTCATTAATTGTTCCACCAAAAATGTTATATATTTACTCCAGTGCGGCTGTGGCTTGCAATACGTGGGAATGACAACAAGACCCCTAAAAGAGAGAATTTTAGAACATCTGGGCAACATCAGAAACAAAAACCTCAAACATAGCGTCCCAAGGCACTGTAATGCTTGCCCCCTATTTTCACAAGACACATTTATAATTATAGGCATAGATTGGGTGCCCAAAGATTGGAGGGGAGGCAATACAACGGAGAACCTCATTAAAAAAGAGACAGAGTGGATATTTAAATTAAAAACCTTTAAAAGTGGGGGATTGAACATGGAGTTAGATATCCTAGCTCACATCTAGATATTATCCTATACATTATAAATACTCCTTTCTAAAAATAACGAGTCTCAAGCATTTTCCTCCATTAATTCAGTTTATTTTATTTAATAAATACATACAGCAACATATGGCACCATATATTTAGATATCCACCTATGTATATATAATATCTTCAGTTTATTTTATTTCATTCCATTCTACATCCATTTATTTATTTGTTTTATTTCCAATCATTTCATTACCATTTTTTAATTCAGTTTAGTTATTTAATTAAATAGATACAGCAGCATATGACATCATATACCCAGACATCAACTTATATATATATACAAATTTCAGTCCATTTTCATTTTATTTTACATTCATTCATTTATTTTCTATTTCATTCATTTGTTTTATTTTCAATCATTTCAGCACCATCCTTTTTAATTAATGTTACTGTATGTTCCTAGTCCACCACTTGTCCCTGATATTGTCACCGCTTCATAGTCTTTACGGTCCCCCTTAATGGCAGTATATATATCGGTATCAACACCGATCGGGATATTCTTCCTGCACGGGCACCTAGAATATAAAAATACAATTACATCAAGATATAAACACTGCTCTTACACTTACCTTTAACCCTCCGGTCCAACGAATCCTCCGATCGGGAACCAAGCTCCATTGACCGTGAATCAAGCTGCATTGAAGGCAGTGACCCCTGCACATGGACGAACGATTGGAATCCGGAAGCAATTGTCTAGCTGACGTCAGACGCCACAACACGGACGGCAAGCAGATGGCGCCAAAACATTTAAAAAGACCTCCATTAGAAAGAAGATACTACTCCTGATGAAGCCTATATGGTGAAACGCGTTGAGTTATTTTTTTAGGACTTTTTACTACTATTTTTATTTGTACCAGTACTTTTAAACTTTTAAATACTTTTATAGCTGCATCTAATATGGATCAAGCTGGTTGTTAATTGAGAATAAATACTTCTTTTTAATATATTTTCTATGTGGACAGTGGTTGTTTTGATACACCACACACACATTGATATTTAATCGTTGGATCCATCAAACAGAAGAACATACGGATGCAACCGGACCATCACCAGATATTACGGGCATCTAGACACTTGTTTAAGTGTAAGTATATCTCCATTTGTTGCGTATGTAGCGCTATACACAATAATACACTATTGGATACTCTTCTGTTTTTCCCTCGGTATACACTCCTGTATATGGATCCCAAGGCCAGCGCTATGACGTACTGAACAATACCAACACATTGTGAGTGGGAAATCTGCGATACGCAGGGCACAGTACACCTTTTTATACTTCTACACTATATATAATTTTTTTCTGTTTTATTTTTTATTGAATGGAACACACGAGCGCCCCCTAGTGGACTTTTTGCTGTATTACTTCAACACCTGGAGAGTGTTGCTTAAGGGTTGCAGCTGTGGTTCCAGACACAAAAGGAAAGTCATTATTGCCGATTATTCCTATTATTCATTATCTTACTCCCTATACCAGCTTACGTTAGGGCCTTGTGTCGGAGCTCTGGAAGTCCACTCAAAACGCCAAGGACTGACAGTGTTTAGATGCTTTGCTCTGGGGTGAAACAGGTGAGCGTGTTGTCAATTGCCCACTCATTCGCCTTTCCCAATGCTGCTGCTGCTGCTGGTGGTGGTGGTGCCAGCGTCTCTTCAATGCCAGTTCCCTTCCTGGCTAGTGTTATGCCTCAAATGTCCCTAATGGTAAGGGCAGTTTCTCCCCCCTGGCTGCATCTGTTTGCGGTGTGGCAACGCCTGCTACCTCCGCCGGTGTAGCCAGCTTACGCTAGGGCCTTGTGTCTGAGCTCTGGAAGTCCGCTGCCAAACGTCTAGGACTGACAGTTGTTTGGATGCTTTGCCCTGGGGTGAAACAGGTGAGTGGGTCGCCAATTGGCCACTCATTCACCTTTTCCATTTCCATTTAATTTTTTTCCGTCTGATACACAACCTACCAAACATAACACACACAATAACACATATAACACAATGACATAACACATAACACACACATGTACATTTCACAAATCACAAGGACCTTTCCTCCTGTTACTTGCCCTGGCCTTCACTTCTACACTCACTAGCATTAACACTATAACTCACACTTTACCCTATAACATTTTTCCATCCAGATACCTGCCAACAGACCCAACTTTTTCAGGGACAGTCCTGCTTTTTTCCTGTCCCATCAAATTTAGCTAAACTAGGTATGCTAGTGCACATAGGTATACCTGGGTAGGGTAGCACTACAACATTAAATAAATATAATAAAGTAAATAATAATAAATATAACTTTAAAATAAAATTAAATAAACCCATTAAAACTAAATTATATTTAGACATAATAATAATACATTTTAGCACTGCTAATAATCTTAAAAATAACCGTACATTAACCCTAAGCTATTTTATAGTTCTTTTTCCATTCGCATACCTGCCAACACACCCAACATTTTCGTGGACAGTCCTGCTTTTTTCCAGTCCTGTCCAGTAAAAGTTGGGTTGTTGCAAAGTATGCCATTATAAATAGGTAGCAAATGTTAGGCATGTATTACAATTTTGTCACTAAACGTTAATGACCTTAATACCCCCAAAAAACGGAGAATGCTCTGCTCCGAAGCCAAGAAGGCGCATGCTCATATCCTATGTATACAGGAAACCCATTTTAAGCAATCTAACCCCCAAAATATTTTTTTGAAAGACTTCCCTTGGAACTTTCATTCCATGGCTAAAACGAGTAAAGCAGGGTGTGGTAACTTGTCTTGTCCCCATAAACAAAGGGAATAGGTTAAGGTGGGCATTCTTAGAATCCTTCCCTCCCACAGTTCACTAAAGGAAGTGATGAAACAGGACGTGATGTCAAATGAAGGGTATATAATATAATACCACACATGGACTCCTTCAGTTCTTTTTCCTTTTCCTCCATGGTGGATGTGGTAAGAGTCAACTCCCAGCAGTGAGCTATTATCAGATCTGGAGGCTTAACATTGGGTGAGATCAAATTGTGTTGAAGGGAATTGTTATATGTAGAGAGAGAGAGATAAAAGGGGGTTGTTGTCCTGTGGGGTTTGGCTATGCGTGTGTATATGAGATAAATGTGTTTGCTGTGTTGTTACCTTATAATAAATACCTTTTAATTTAGACGAACCTTTGTGAGATATATTTTTATATTTGGTTTAAACACCATACAGGGGTTTCTATTTTTATCTCTAAACAGCTCTCTTTCCAATTAACTAAAAAGACGGCTGACCCCCGGGGTAGATTTCTGATACTTAATTGTGTTATTAATTCTATCGATGATACATTAGTTTCTTTTTACACTCCAAATACCTCACAGGTCCATTTTGTTAAAAAATTCCTTTCTAAGGTAGAGTCTTTTAAGAAGGGCCATCTTATTCTCTGTGACGATCTTAATGCTTTCCTTAACCCTCTCCTAGATTCCTCAAAGGTCCTTACAGGCAGATATGGTAAACAGATGAGGTCACTTACTACATCTTTCCATTATTTTCAACTGTATGCGCTTAGTGTCTCCATCACCCCTCGGAAAGAGATTATTCTTTCTTCTCTGCAGTACACAAATCATACACCAGGATAGATTGTATTTTGGTTGATAAGTTTACGCTACAATTGATTCGGGACTGCTTAATTTATCTTTAAAAGTGGCCCATCCTTTTTTGGGTAAAGGCTCCTGGCGCCTTAATAATTCCCTGCTTTCAGATGAGTCCATTAAATCACAAATTCATTCACACCTAGATTTATTTTTTCAAGAGAATCAAGGTTTGGTCACTTCTGTTGAAACTTTGTGGAATGCCCATAAGGCGGTGATTCGTGGCAGGTTCATTAGTATTGCTTCACACCTTAAAAAATAGAGGGACTGCCAGGGTGATATGGACTAGACTTGGCCACCAGGGGGCTCTTCGTGTTCGTATTCCGCGAATATTCGCCTGTTCCTGTCTTCTTTTCGGGCGAATATTCGTGGACATTCTTCGTGCTCGTTTCATCTTCGTTTTCTCCCGGCTGCGTAGCAGGGGTTAATACGGGGTTAAGAACACATCGGAGCACCAGCAGCAGCAGCAGATGCGTTTGCGACGTGAAGGTACGTGTGTGCGACTCTATTGGTCACCGGAAGGGGCTGGTCTGGCATCAACAAATGAATTGCAGAACTGCAGAATGCACCTCATTCGTTGATGGCAGGCGAGCCCCCTGCCGAAACGACCAATAGAGTTGCACACACGTACCGAAGTGTACTGTACACAAAATGACCTAGACAAATGCTCCAAGGAACTTGGCCTCCTTTTTTTAACATACACAGTCACACATCCATAGATGTTTAATAAAAGAATAGGGATTATTTTACATTTTTAAATTGATTTTGGACCACTTGTAATTGAATGGACGCCATAATTAGAAATAGTAAAATACCTTATTTGACAAAATCGAATGTATAGACATAGGCTAAAGACATATGTCAAAAAGCAGTGGGCTAAAACAAAAACAATAAAAACCCACAGGTGAGAACATCTGACAGTAATTAACGATGGGAGTCGCGCCCGATCCCCAACCCAAATAATAGATGGCCACAAAAATCCAAAACATCTAATATGAAAACACTGTAAGCCACAAAAAAAAGTAGAGAAAGCTTCCAGCAATCAGACAATGAAGGTAAGTCAACAATCAATATCTGACCAATATTGCGGGAAGAAAACATCGAGAGGACCATCCCAGGGAGCTGTCACGACTACCCGTACAATGGCACTTACCGCAGGAGTTATTCTGCCCAGTCCCCTGATACAAAGGGAGAAGCCCCAAGTAACAGAGAACCAGGACTTAGAGGATCCCAACAGTAAGGAGGCCTACTACGCGCAGGTAGATATAGGTACTGAGTAAACAGGTGAAGGAATCTCCGGACGAGCCAAACTGGTACACAGAGCTGGAAGTCACACAACCAGGAGTCGAGACACGGAGCGGGTAGTCAGACGAGCCAAACTGGTACACGGAGCAGGTAGTCAAACAAGCCAGGAGTGGAGACACGGAGCGGGTAGTCAGACGAGCCAAACTGGTACACAAGTCACCGAGCAGAGGTACAGAAACGCAATCCAAAAGAGTAAACAGACAGGCCGAAGGTCAAAATAACGAAGATCTGGAGTACAGCAATATACGAGGTTTAGGACCACAACAGGGTGCAGGAGAAACGGATTTCCGGCTTTTTAAAGCCGGCGCCAACCTAAAACCAAGCTGACATCACGGCTGAGCCCTCAGCCGTCTGTCACCACCCCGGTAGCCACCAGAGGAGGAGGTAAGTATGGAGGCCGGGGGGACCTCAGACTCAATCCCTTGAGTTCCGTGCCGGCGGCGGATATTACGGCCGCTGGCAACGGAGCTCCGGGGAGGGATCTCGAACTCCCGGTTACCGCGGACGGTAGCCCGTCCTCCGGTACCGGGAACCGAGGGATCGAGAACCCGACGTCCGCGAGCCGTGATCCTCCCGCCGGAGCCGGGTGCCGGGTTATCGGGCGGTCCGCCCGCCAACGCCGGGAGTCGGATCAGTGACAGGAGCAATAGAAAACAAAACAAAATATAAAACTTGAAGAGAACATCAGAAATGTATGACCCATGATGTGCAGGGCCCCGGAGTGGGATGGGAGCCTAAACTGTGTAGACTGTAGAAACACTAACACAGAAAAGGTAGGGGTCGTCCCCAGAGTAGGTAGGGAGACCTCCAACATGCGTAATAAATAAAATGTTTCTTTCAATGAACAAATCAACCGAAACTCGTGTAGTTGTGGGAGAGGTAAGGAAGGAGTAAGGGAATAAAAAAAAAAGGGGGGTACATATGTATAATGTGTGTAGAGTGAGCGGTGCAAAGTATAAACATGCAGCCGTTGGGTGAATGTCCCACAGGTAGCGCGAAGAGGGAGATTCAACATAGTAAATACTAGACTTGCGCATTCGTCTTCGGGCGAACATGAAAACGAGCACGAAGAGGCCATTTTTTTGTTCGTTCCGAAGACACGCTGAAGAGAATACAGTGCCGGCAAAACGTAGGTGAAGACGAAGACTCACAACCACGAAGAATCGTCTTCGTTTTTGCCGCACAGCCGCCAAAATTTCAAACAGGAGTGAGCTGATCTTGTCTGTCCAATCAGCTCACTCTTGTGACGTCATGCTAAGGGTCTCGTCCAATGCCTGTGCTGCTGTTTTTTGAATTCTGAAGGCGCCTTTATAAGACCAGAGCTTGCCTGAGAGATCCATTCATTTTTCGCTGTGACTGCTTTGGCAACACTGCTGTGCTGCATCCGAGCGTTACAGAGAGATTGTTCTGTTCTGTGTGAGACTGGTAAGCCTTAGCCTGCCATTTCTCACAGTGTACTTCATCCTCACTTCAGTGCTACTTAATATAATTAATAATAATAATTTGATTAATTTCATTTTTTTTTTATTTAATTTGTCATCAACTGTAGTGTAAGTGCTGTTGAGTTGACAGTGCACCCAGTGTCTCAGTGGCACTGGGGTGCCCTTGCCCTGTGCTGGCACTAGTGCCTACTGCCTGTCCTGCTTAAATAAATTAAATAATAGAATTGATAAATAATAATTTAATAGAATCTATAATTTAATAGTTCATTATAATATTATATATATATATGTCAGTCATATATATATATACTATAGTATACTAGTGTAGAGTGTACTGTAGACATTCATCTACTAGTGTCTAATTTAAAATCAGTAATATTAATTAATATAATTAATAATTGAATTCATTATAAAATTATATATATATATTTGTCAGTTATAGTTAGTAATAGTATACTAGTGTAGAGTGTACTGTAGACATTCAAGACATCTACTAGTGTCTAATCTAAAATCAGTAATATCAATAATTCTATAATTCTTTCTTATCTTAATAGTTAATTAAATTAGCTATAAATAAAAGTAATAATATTAATTAATTACTACTAGCGTATAGTTCAGCTAATCTTATTAGTACTGGTGCTGCAGCTCTATAGTTTGTGCTTTGTTTTAGCAACAGCAAGAGACCAAGTCAATTTTTCTTAATTAATAATCTTTCATTTTATTTCATTTGTTTTGCTCACCTCAGTCCATCAGTGAAGTGAACTTGTTGGGCTAGTGAGTGCAGCCGCATAAGTGCTGTGTTTTTTTTTGAGCAGCAAGCAGTGACGTTAACTGTTTTGCAAAGATTTTCTCATTTATTTTACATTTTATTTCAATTTTATTAAAAGTACCCTTAGTGTTTTGCTCACCTCAGTCCATCAGTGAAGTGAACTTGTTGGGCTAGTGAGTGCAGCCGCATAAGTGCTGTGTGTTTTTGTTCAGCAAGCAGTGAAGCTAACTGTTTTGCTGTGACATTTTATTTTATTTCTAATTCTTTTCAAGAAAAATTGACTGTGACGAGCTGTACTAAGCAAAGATTCAAGCTACTAGCTGTAGTACTAAAATAATTCTAATCTTCTTTAATCTTAATCTATAATATATTATAAATAATATATAACAATATAAATTCTAATTCATAATCTATAATATAAGTAATTCTAATTCTAAATTCTAATTCATAATCTATATTCTTGTATCTATAATACATAATATATAAGTAAATTATTTCTAATCTATTAATATTATATAATTTAATATTAATTAATAAATCATATACTGAATCTGATTTAACCTCACTTTAGCTTAGTGGGTTTGAGAGCGTCTGCCTAGAGGTAGACTTATAGTAAGGAAATATAGCTTTAGGCTAGCATAGTAGTAGGCTAAGCTCTTAGGCCCGTGTAAATTCAAATTAAAAATAAAATACTGCTAGTTATTAAATAGTTAATCTTGACTTAATAATTTAAATAACTTTAGCACTTTGGCAGATTGCACACAACAGCACAGTGCAGTAGTGCATAGTTTTACTTTTTAAGCAGTAGCACTGAAGAGAACTTCCTCTAATTTTTTTGTCTTTAATTCGTTTTTCCTTGCTGGTCAGTCTGTTCATTTCACTACAGATTTGTGGAGTGCACCTAGCGGCCAGCATGCCTTTCTTTCTTTGACAGCACACTGGTGGCAGCCCGGTGTGTCTAAGGAAGCTGCTGCAGCAGGCTACCGATCTTTCCTTCTCCATGCAGAAGTGATGGCTGAAAAGCACACTTCCCAAAATATTCTGCATGCAATGAGGAAAATGTTTAGCCTTTGGGTGGGAGCAGAGGCGGGCACCAATGTTGAAGTTGGTTTTGTGGTAACTGACGGAGGTGCCAATATGGTGAAAGCGCTGCGAGATGGTCATATTGTTGGTGTGCGCTGTGCAGCCCACATCATCCATCTTGTAGTGAAGGCAGCAATGTCAGAAGGAACTAATGTGGCAGCAGTAGTTCTGTCCCGCTGCAGAAAGATCGCTGGGCACTTTCACCATAGTGTTAAGGCTAGCCAACTTTTGAGGGAAGAGCAAGATAGGTCAGGTCTTCCCGTACACTGCCTACGTCAGGATGTCAGTACACGGTGGAACTCCACGTTAGACATGCTGGAGAGGATTTTGGAGCAGCAGAGGGCAATCCATAATCTTGCCTCAGAGCACAATATTGGGATTACCTCTCCATTGAATAGGGAGGATTGGACAGTGATCGCCCAGCTAGTGGCAGTCCTTAAACCATTCAGGGATGCCACAGAAAATTTAAGCTCAAACACTGCCAGTCTGGCCCAGGTAATCCCAGTGTTCTCCCATCTAGGCAGCAAGATGGATGTGTTCCTTGGAAACCGTGAGGCTGTTCAAGGTGGCACTCTACATCCTGACGTAGCAGCCATAGTCAGGAAGCTGAAGGATCTGCTAAAAGTACACCTTCGCAAACGAATGGAAGAGAGTCCCGAAATGATGCTAGCGTGCCTTTGCGATCCAAGAATTAAGGGAAAGCTAGCTTCGAAATTTAATGTTCTCAGTAGCTACCGGGAGCAATTCGTCAACAAGGTGCGTGACTGGCAGCGTAAAATGGGAATGCTGTCCGAGGAGGGGGAAGTGCAGGAGGAGGAAGAGATGATGTGGTCTGCTACTCCTAGCAGCAGCATCAGCAGCAGTGCCACAAGCAGCACAACACAGCTGAGTGGAGCAGCTGCATTTTGGGAAGAGGCACTTGGGAGTATAGTTGGACCATCTGACAGAGCTAGCAGCAGAAAGGAGAGTAGTGCTGCTGAAATGATCAAACTTTACCTCTGTGAAGTTCCTTCTGCGCCTAATGTTGATCCTCTTAGCTACTGTGATGAAAAGAAGAGTGTGTGGCCTGCACTCTCATGGGTTGCGCAGCAGCTACTATCATGTCCGCCAACCACTGTTCAAAGTGAGCGCGTGTTTTCTATGACTGGAAACATACTGAGTCCACAGCGCTCACGCATGGCACCTCATCTGATGGAGCAGATTCCCTTTCTTAAATTCAATCTGCCCAAGTTGGGTTACCCAGCTCTTAGCTTGGAAAGTTAATTTTTTTTCTCTGTAATGTTTAAGGTAGTTTCTCCCCCTGGTTGCACATATTTGTGGTGTGGCAACGTCTGCTACCTCCGCCGGTGTAGCCAATTTACGCTAGGGCCTAGTGTCTGAGTTCTGGAAGTCCGCTCCCAAACGCCATGGACTGACAGACTTTCATGCTTTGCCCTGGGGTGAAACAGGTGAGCGGGTCGTCAATTGCCCACTCATTCACCTTTTTCCTTTTCCAACGCTGCTGCTGGTGGTGGTGCCAGCATCTTTTGCCAGTTCGCTTCCTGGCTGAAATCATGCCTCAAATGTCCCTAATGGAGAGGGTAGTTTCTCCCCCTGGTTGCACTTGCTGCGGTGTGGCAATGCCTGCTACCTCCGCCGGTGTAGCCAATTTACGCTAGGGCCTAGTGTCTGAGTTCTGGAAGTCCGCTCCCAAACGCCAAGGACTGACAGTGTTTGGATGCTTTGCCCTGGGGTGAAACAGGTGAGCGGGTCGTCAATTGCCCACTCATTCGCCTTTTCCAATGCTGCTGCTGCTGCTGGTGGTGGTGCCAGCGTCTCTTCTCTGCCAGTTCGCTTCCTGGCTAGTGTCATGCCTTAAATGTGCCTAATGGAGAGGGTAGTTTCTCCCCCCTGGCTGCGTCTGTTTGTGGTGTGGCAACGCCTGCTACCTCCGCCGGTGTAGCCAGCTTACGCTAGGGCCTTGTGTCTGAGTTCTGGAAGTCCGCTCCCAAACGCCAAGGACTGACAGTGTTTGGATGCTTTGCCCTGGGGTGAAACAGGTGAGCGGGTCGTCAATTGCCCACTCATTCGCCTTTTCCAATGCTGCTGCTGCTGCTGGTGGTGCCAGCGTCTCTTCTCTGCCAGTTCGCTTCCTGGCTAGTGTCATGCCTTAAATGTCCCTAATGGAGAGGGTAGTTTCTCCCCCCTAGCTGCGTCTGTTTGCGGTGTGGCAACGCCTGCTACCTCCGCCGGTGTAGCCAGCTTACGCTAGGGCCTTGTGTCTGAGTTCTGGAAGTCCGCTCCCAAACGCCAAGGACTGACAGTGTTTGGATGCTTTGCCCTGGGGTGAAACAGGTGAGCGGGTCGTCAATTGCCCACTCATTCGCCTTTTCCAATGCTGCTGCTGCTGCTGGTGGTGGTGCCAGCGTCTCTTCTCTGCCAGTTCGCTTCCTGGCTAGTGTCATGCCTTAAATGTGCCTAATGGAGAGGGTAGTTTCTCCCCCCTGGCTGCGTCTGTTTGCGGTGTGGCAACGCCTGCTACCTCCGCCGGTGTAGCCAGCTTACGCTAGGGCCTTGTGTCTGAGTTCTGGAAGTCCGCTCCCAAACGCCAAGGACTGACAGTGTTTGGATGCTTTGCCCTGGGGTGAAACAGGTGAGCGGGTCGTCAATTGCCCACTCATTCGCCTTTTCCAATGCTGCTGCTGCTGCTGGTGGTGCCAGCGTCTCTTCTCTGCCAGTTCGCTTCCTGGCTAGTGTCATGCCTTAAATGTCCCTAATGGAGAGGGTAGTTTCTCCCCCCTAGCTGCGTCTGTTTGCGGTGTGGCAACGCCTGCTACCTCCGCCGGTGTAGCCAGCTTACGCTAGGGCCTTGTGTCTGAGTTCTGGAAGTCCGCTCCCAAACGCCAAGGACTGACAGTGTTTGGATGCTTTGCCCTGGGGTGAAACAGGTGAGCGGGTCGTCAATTGCCCACTCATTCGCCTTTTCCAATGCTGCTGCTGCTGCTGCTGCTGGTGGTGGTGCCAGCGTCTCTTCTCTGCCAGTTCGCTTCCTGGCTAGTGTCATGCCTTAAATGTGCCTAATGGAGAGGGTAGTTTCTCCCCCCTGGCTGCGTCTGTTTGCGGTGTGGCAACGCCTGCTACCTCCGCCGGTGTAGCCAGCTTACGCTAGGGCATTGTGTCTGAGTTCTGGAAGTCCGCTCCCAAACGCCAAGGACTGACAGTGTTTGGATGCTTTGCCCTGGGGTGAAACAGGTGAGCGGGTCGTCAATTGCCCACTCATTCACCTTTTCCAATGCTGCTGCTGCTGGTGGTGCCAGCGTCTCTTCAATGCCAGTTTGCTTCCTAGCTAGTGTCATGCCTCAAATGTCCCTAATGGTAAGGGCAGTTTCTCCCCCCTGGTTGCACTTGCTGCGGTTTGGCAACGCCTGCTACCTCCGCCAATGTAGCCAGCTTACGCTAGGGCCTTGTGTCTGAGCTCTGGAAGTCTGCTGCCAAACGTCTAAGACTGACAGTGTTTGGTTGCTTTGCCCTGGGGTGAAACAGGTGAGTGGGTCGCCAATTGCCCACTCATTCGCCTTTCCCAATTCTGCTGCTGCTGCTGCTGGTGGTGCCAGCGTCTCTTCAATGCCAGTTTGCTTCCTGGCTAGTGTCATGCCTCAAATGTCCCTAATGGTAAGGGCAGTTTCTCCCCCCTGGTTGCACTTGCTGCGGTGTGGCAACGCCTGCTACCTCCGCCAATGTAGCCAGCTTACACTAGGGCCTTGTGTCTGAGCTCTGGAAGTCTGCTGCCAAACGTCTAAGACTGACAGTGTTTGGGTGCTTTGCCCTGGGGTGAAACAGGTGAGTGGGTCGCCAATTGCCCACTCATTCGCCTTTCCCATTTTTCAATGCTGCTGCTGCTGCTGGTGGTGGTGGTTGTGGTGGTGGTGCCAGCATCTCTTCTGTGCCAGTTTGCTTCCTGGCTAGAGTCATGCCCAAAATGTCCCTAATGGTAAGGGCAGTTTCTCCCCCCTGGCTGCGTCTGTTTGCGGTGTGGCAACGCCTGCTACCTCCGCCGGAGTGGCCAGCTTACGCTAGGGCCTTGTGTCTGAGCTCTGGAAGTCCGCTGCCAAACGTCTAGGACTGACAGTGTTTGGATGCTTTGCTCTGGGGTGAAACAGGTGAGTGGGTCGCCAATTGCCCACTCATTCCCCTTTTCCATTTCCTTTTCCATTTCCATTTCATTATTTTCCTTCTGATACACAACCAACCAACCAAACATAACACACACAATAACACAAATAACACAGTGACATAACACACAACACATATAACACACAGTGACAACACACATAACACACATAACACATACACGTACAATGCACAAATCACAAGGACCTTTCCTCTTGTTATTTGTCCTGGCCTTCACTTCTACACTTACTAGCATTAACGCTATAACTCACACTTCATGCTATAACATTTTTCCATCCACATACCTGCCAACAGACCCAGCTTTTTCAGGGACAGTCCTGCTTTTTTCCAGTCCTGTCCCATCTAATTTAGCTATCTAGGTATGCAAATACACGTTGGTAGTTATAGCTCGGTAGGTAGCACTAGTATAAACATTAAATAAATATAATAAAGTACTAAATATTAAATCTAACTTTAAAATACATTTAAATAAACCCCTAATTTTTTTTTGAAAAACCCATTAAAATTAAATTATTATTTAGACATAATACATCTTTAACCAAACCAGTGCACTGCTACTAATCTTAAACATAACCGTACATTAACCCTAAGCTATTTTTTAGTTCTTGTCCAACATTTTTCCATCCGCATACCTGCCAACACACCCAAGATTTTGGTGGACAGTCCTGCTTTTTTCCAGTCCTGTCCAGTAAAAGTTGGGTTGTTGCAAAGTATGCCATTGTGAATAGGTAGCAAATGTTAGGCATGTATTACAAGTGGTCCAAAATCAATTTAAAAATGTAAAATAATCCCTATTCTTTTATTAAACATCTATGGATGTGTGATTGTGTATGATAAACGGAGGCCAAGTTCCTTGGAGCATTTGTCTCTAGGTCATTTTGTGTACAGTACACCTCAGTACGTGTGTGCAACTCTATTGGTCGTTTCGGCAGGGGGCTGGCCTGCCATCAACGAATGAAGTGCGTTCTGCAATTCACTCGTTGATGCCAGACCAGCCCCCTGCCGAAACGACCAATAGAGTTGCACACACGTTCCTTCACGGCAGCTGCTGCTGCTCCGATGTGTTGTTAACCCCGTATTAACCCCTGCTAGGCAACCGGGAAGGAAACGAAGATTAAACGAGCACGAAGAATGTCCGCGAATATTCGCCCGAAGAGAAGACAGGAACGGGTGAATATTCGCGGAATAAGAAGGTTTTTTTTCCCCCGAAGACGAGCACGAAGACGAACACGAAGAGCCCCCTGGTGCCCAAGTCTAGTAAATACCCAAGAAGTCTGCATTAGGATATAAGATGAAGAGTGGGAGCGTAACATCGGGTAACATATAGCAAAAAAGGCATGTGTATCGCTCCATATAGTGTGAAGCCGAGAAAGGGAGAAAGAGAAAAAAAAAAAGAAAAAAAAAGGGGGGGTACACGTTGGGTGAGCATCCCACAGACAATGTGGAGAGGGAGACTCCGCATAGTAAACACCCAAGGAGTATGTATGTATCAGAAAATGAGAGGGAGCAGCTAAAGTGTATTTAAAAAGCACGTGTATAATATTAGATAACTATAGAGAAAGGAGAGTAACCGTGATAAAGAATATGCATTGCTTCAAGTGATGTAGTGAAGGGGGGGGGGGGGGCATTCATGTCACACAATGAATATTGTAAACATAAAATTCAACAGCAGATTTCTCACCCCTCAGCTAGAAAAGAATTGTAGAAAAAACAATTTGGTCCTTCCTGAGCCCTAAAATAAAGGGCTTGAAATAGAGTTCTGAAAAAAAAATGCTTGAGGGGTAAATGAATGTGGGTAGTCCAAGAGCGATGAGTGGAACCTGTTGTAAGAAGGATCAGCCGAGTTTGACGACAAGACAGTTGGTAATCATTGGAGAGATGGGAGGAACGTGAATCCTCCATCGATGCGCGTGAAATATTCGGAGAGACCATCACAGATAGAGATAGTGTCAACCAAAATGGAGCCAATTTGTGAAACGAAACTTCTTAGGAACGACGTACAGTGGTCGGTAAATGAACCAAAAAATAAATAAAAAAAAAATAATTTAAAAAAAGGGGGGATATGGTATACCTTCTGTTGTTCTGTTGAACAGAGCAAGACAATCATATGATGTCAGGAAACAAATGTCAAAAATAAGAAAAATGAATAAGTGAGTAAAAAGAGCCAAAAGAAAAAGATGAGGAGGTTCATGTGTGTGCATCCAAGCACTTGGAGTTAACGATCTTCCAGTCACGAGCAAGATGTTTAGGGGGGGACGTACGAATCTGGAGATGGACCTGAGTACAGTCCGTTGCCGACGGCGAAATGAGTTATCCCCATTCAGACAGTAGTTTGAGTCCCTCGGCCGGGGATCTAATAGAGTGAGCGATGCCATCTTTGTTGATCAGGAGATGGATGGGGAAGCCCCATCTATAAAGGATCTTTTGAGACCGCAGTGCAGCAGTGACAGAGGAAAAGGATTTGCGTTGTTGTAGAGTTTATTGTGAGAGATTGTTAAAAAATTGTAAGTGTCGATATTGGTCTAGGATATCTTGCTTATATTGCATGCGTCCACCACAGTATTATGTGCGGAGGAGAATTTATCCGTCTTATCCTCAAGGTGAGTTGTGCGGTCACCGAGTTCGTATAGCTCTTTGTGAATGTCAGAATGCGTCTCCGCCATGTCTTGCTTGAACTTCTGCCTCATCTCTTCAAGAAGCAATTTCATGGACTTGATAGTAATATTCTGATTGTCAGGATCCCCCATAGAAAGAGAGGGAGAGTGCAGAGTGAGGCGGGCTTCCAGGCCTTGCGAGGTGTCAGAGTCTTCTTCCACATCACGAATGACTTGTAAAGCGTGGGTAGTAACGTTGTTAGAAGACGGCTTTGTCTTGCCTGTAGAGATCATGTAGTCGAAGAGTGAAAAAAAAATCACAAGTTTAGGTGTAAATTTATTTGTAGAAGAAAGTTGGAGGAGCTCCACCACCATGCGTCCTATTCCTCTGCCATCCAAGCCAATCTAGTTCTAGCACGTACCATTCCTTGGAGGATGGGAGGACTATTCCCCGGACACCCTGGTCCACTCTGAGAGCCTCCATCCAGGCATTCAGGTAGCCCATGACTCTGCTGGGCACCAACACGTCAGCATACAGACCTTGGAACCCTGCTATGTGTACCCAATTCAACTACCTTGAATTGAGTACAGCAGGAATGAACAGTTTATTGTTGTAAAACATAGACTCATATATCCACAGAGCTTCATTAACATAAAATAACATTGATAAACAGGTGCATGTAGACAACCCAACCTTTAATCTCCTTTAGCTACTGAATCTCCCCCTGGCAGCAATCCTGTTAACGGAATTAGTTAACACAATGGAGTTCCTGCCTGTGCAGTTTTTGTTTGGCAGCCAGGCTGGAGCCATCTCTGACTACCTTGGAGCCTTGTATGACAGGTCATTCTGTCACAAGGCCTAGCCATTAGTATCACACACATATACGCGTAACATACATCTGTTCAGATTGACCGATCCCATTGTTTCCGCAAGATGACCCAAACCCAGCATAGAAGACCATCGCCCTAAATTCCATATCATAGGCGAGGTACCAATTATGGTCACTGAGGCTGAACATGAATGAATTTATGGAGGGGCTCTGGTATGTAAAAGGTGTCTGTCAGTCTGAGTGGCTTAAGAGGGCAAGTTGTTGGCTGTAAAATACATCTGGCTGGGTTAACCCTTCCAATGCCAAACCCCTGCCTTAGGCTCTGCATGACACCTTTCTAGAAAGTCCTGTGGAATATGCTCTTTGAGGACCTACTCCAAATGTGCAAGATAAAAATGTCCTGTATCTTACCGACTTTTTTTTTTCCTTGCACAATCTCCCTGGTACCAAACAAAGGCCTCAGAAAAGATGCAGTCTCTTACAAAAAGGACTCCAGTTACCACTGCATTGTCCATCTTTGCCAGGACTCTGCATCAATGAGTGCTTCATAATCTATCATACAAGGGTAAATTATTAATTTCTTTTATATATACTTTTTATGTTAAATTACAATTCAATTGGCACAATTTCATATGTTTTTGCCCTGCAAATTCCAAAAAAGTGTAAGCAACCATATGCATTAAAAAAATATGCATGTGGGGTATTTCCATAATCTGGAGATGTAGCTAAACTATTTTGGCTGGATTTATCTGCCATAACACATTACTTGTGCAAAAAATTCTAAGCAACACAGAAGTGTTGCTGAAAAAAGGTGCGGGAAATTATTCCTATAGCTAACTCTGGCAGTGATTGGCATACCTGGGAACTTCTGGTCTCCGGCTACCTGGAGACTTCCCTTGCAGGACGTGGCCAGGACTGCCCACTGACGTTAGCGGGCGGTCCCGTGACGTCGGTGGGAGTTCCCACTGAAGTCAGTGGGAGGTGAGCGGGGCGTGTCAAGACCCCGCTCCCATGACCCGGAGAAGCAGTGCTTCACCCGGCAATCTCGGGTCAAACCCAAAGAGTTCCCAGGTATGATGATTGGTAGACCGACAGCTTCGTGAAAAATTTCCATATTCTCTTGGTTAAATACTCTGGTTGAACACTTTCCAAAAAAATATACTTTTATGGGAATGTGTTCTCCTGGGGGACTGATAAACTGCTTCATTTATAGCATAGGCCTAGCAAAACAACCTGATCCAATATACTGGCATGTTCCATTTTGTGACCTGTAATGTCCAGAAGATGACAAAAACCTATCCATGTGGGGTATTTCTGTAATCTGGAGATATGGCTGAACAAGTTAGTCTCTGCCATAACACATACCCTGTACGAAAATCCTCAACAACACAGATTGCTGGCCAAATGGCTTCATGAAAATTGCCCAAATGCTCCTGAAGTGATACTCTAGGTTGTCTGCTTCACAGAAATATACTGTATTGGCGCAATTATAGGCCGCACCAGATTATAAACCGAATATAAACTCTGACCCCCAGATATCCCGCTCTGAGCCCCAGATATCCCCCTAGATATGCCACTCTGTCCCCCTAGATATGCTTCATGCCCCAGATATGCCACTTTGCCCCACCCCCTCGATTTATCAATCCATCCCCAGACTCCCTGGTGTCTTCGGGGGGGGGGGTGTCAGCTGGTGGATATCTGCACAATGCACGTAGACAACCTCTGCTGCTGTTCGCCACTTCTGCCAGGGCTTCTATGCCGGTGCTCATAGTAGCCCAGGCGGAAGTGCAGGCAGTAGCGGAAGTTGTCTGCGCCCATCCCACAGACGTTCACCGGCTGCCAGAGAGGAGGATACAGGTCCCCTGCAGCACTGGTACTTCCAATGGGGCTTCTATGGTGGACCATCGGAAGGTCAGGTAATGCCGGTTATCCGTCATAGAAGCCCCAGCGGAAGTGCCGGCAGCAGCGGGGTTGTGTGCATCATGCTGCCAGAGAGGAAGAAAAAACCTGCCTGGTGCCTGGAACTGCATGTCCCGGGTGTTGGGAGATTTGAATTGGGCATCCCTGCTCTAAACCCCGATTATAGGCCGCACCCTCACTTTAAAGAGGGGTGAAAAGGTGCAGCTTGTAATCGGGCAAAAATCGGGCAAATGCTCTGAAAAATACCCCTCGTCTTGTAATCGGGGTCGTCTTCTAATCAGACCTCAAATGAGGTCTGACTATTAGACTAAGATCCAGATCCCCCGCATCACTGGGGGGGACCTGGATCCTCCTGTATGGTAACCTCAGCTGCTGCCGGCGTCTATCACCGAGCGCCGGCAAAAGTGCTGGCAGCCGAGGTTGCATACGCACGTACCTTCCTACTCTCGGGAAGCAGAGCCAGTTGGGGAGATTGCTCCAGAAGCAGGACCTGGACCCGGCGGCACTGTGCCGTCCCAAAGCAGATCCGGTAGACCTCTTCAATTTTCTGGAGGAGGCGGGGCCTAGCGGGGTCACACAGCGGCATGCTGAAATCCTGTGGGAGCTGCAGCAAGCACCTGCTGAGGCACTGCGGTGAGTGAAGTGCCTGAGTGGGTATATTAGTGTCTGGGTAGGTAAGTGTCTTGGTGGGTAGGTAAGTGTCTGGGTGGGTAGGGACGTGTCTCAGTGGGTAGGGAAGTGTAAGTGTCTCAGTGGGTAGGTAAGTGTCTGGGTGGGTATATTAGTGTCTGGGTATGTAAGGGTATGCCAGAGTGGCATATAGGGGGTTAAAAGGCATAACATGGGGCAGAGTGGCATATAGGAGGGTATAAGGCATGCCTGGGGGCAGATGTGCATAACTGGTGGCAGATGAGCATAACTGGGGGCAGGTTGGTAAATAAAAGGAAATTAAAAACAAAAAAAAATTGTTTACATGAATTATTATTTACTAGTAAAACTTTTTTCCTATAGGGTCGTCTTATAATCAGGCTTTTTCTTTTTTTTCTAAATTAATATTCAGATTTTGGGGGGGTCGTCTTATAATCAGTGTCGTCTTATAATGGAGCAAATACGGTATATTTTTTATGGGGTATTTAAAAATTAGGAGGGTGCTAAACACGGCCAAATGAGACAAAGCCCACTAAAGCTCCAACTTGTGTCCTGTAATCTCCAGAAAACAAAAATGTGAGGTATTTCCGTGATTTGGAGAAGCGGCTGAACAATTTAGGCTGGACTTCTCTGCCATAACACATACCTGTGATAAAAACCCTCAGCAATACAGATGTGTTGGCAGAGACAGATAAATGATCAGTGACCTAAACGGTTGCTAAAATCAATGATCAGATGTTAAAAATAAAAATGTTATAAATCAAATAATTATTGCAGAATGTAAAATTATAATCGCTATCACATCACTTATCAGTGAGTTTGATCAATAATCAGTGACCTGAAGTGTCACTAATCAATGATGAGACAATCAGTAATCAGTCAGTAATTATTATAAAAAATATATATAAAATTTCCTATTTATTAAAAGTTTGTTTTTTCAATCTTAAAATCTAGATAAATCCTTTCTGACAGCTGTCATTTAAATGAGAGGGAGAGATCATCCAGTGTCTGTCATGATGATCAGATTACTCCTATTGGTCAAAAGTGACATAATTATCAACAAACAGCAACTGAAAAGTCTTTTTTCCCTTTTAGTTTCCTATGGAGCACCAGCATTGATCAGATGATGGGATTGTGAGTGCAATTGTGCAGTTTACACACCTATGAGATGCAGGGAAGCTTTTTACTGTGTCATTTTGCAATTTTAATTGCCCTACAGTGTGAGAGAAGTCTTTCTCTACACAAAGGGTACATTTTGAACTAATTAAATCCATTCTTGCGAGGGGGAGGTGAAAAGTGCCACCATGTGTGGGATAAGTGATTGGCTCTTGGGTCCATGCAAAAGGTTAAAAAAGCATATATCTGAAGCAAAAATATTATGCATTCTGTCTTGCTTCATGGCCATATAGAGAGCGAATGCATTACCTTATAGTGGTAGCGTGTGTGTTAAAGTATGTTGTTAGCGAGTGTGTGTGCTACTGTATGGTATTAAAGTGAACATGTGTCAGTGTATGATGTTGATGTTAGCATGTGTGCATGGTGGCACTTGTGTGTATGTCATGTTATAATATTAGTGTCGGAGGTATACCTAGGCTTAGAATCGAGAGGAGAAAGAGGTAGTGTGTGAATGTTTCTGTTTTTCTTTGGGGGGGCACTGAAGAAATACTGCACCCAGGTGCCATTGACCAATAGGCTAACCCATGCCTATGGCAATCACTTTACAATAACTGCAACACAATTATCTAGTACAATTCTGATGCAGTTGTAAAGTTTGTTTACTAATGGTCAATCGCCTTGATGTCAGTTTTAAGTAGACTTGTGCATTCCTATTTGGGCGAACATGAAAACGAACACGGCGGTGGCAAAACATACACGAAAACGAAGACACACCACAAAGAATCTTCGTGTTCGTCTTCTTTAATATCTCCAACTAATCTCCCTGGTCCCTTCCCTCTCTAGCCTACCTTATCTACGCAGTATCACAGAGGTTAACGGGAGCGGAAATCTGTAGGTTCGCGTGAGGTCAATTGGTTGATGCTAGAGGAGGTCCCTGCCAGCGACCAATAGAGTGGCTCTTATGGACCTTTAACTCCTGGTCCCTCCCCAGGCCTAGTTTCGGCATCAGGAGTTAAAAGTCTGTATGAGCGAAGAGTTGTCCGGCACCCAAGTCTAGTTCCCAAGCAGTTGGCTTACCCTAAGCAGAGGCAAATGCTTGGGAACTAATGCTTTGGGCAATAACAAGCTGTTCCTTTTCTTTTTTTACTTTTTTGAGGGGTATTTCTACCTGTTGAGTATTTTTTTCACTACACTGTATGTATAATAAACTGTATTTACTTTATTGACATGTGCACAGTCACATTTGTTTTTGGTCACTGATGTATGTTTTTGGTTTAATTAGCAGTGGAGTCTAATTGTGTGTACATTGTTGCATTACCATGATTTACAATAGTTTTCAGGTGCACTTTGTAATTATTGTGATTACGTTTTTCTGTCCCTGCCTGACATCTAAAAACCCCTACACAATCCCCAATTATTTTTTTTTATCTTTCTCAACTGTTGCAATAGAAGCCTATCAGCAAGAAGCCCAAGGAAGTTCCGGAGCTGCTGTACCAGGACAGGCAGACAGATATCCTCTTGGCGGCAAGCAGGGATGCTCTAAATGCTGCGCTTGTGGAGGATGATACTCACAGAAATGAACAGTTACGAAGCTGAGATTATTGTGCAAGCATCCAGAGCCGGCCTGTGTGGACTACTCCTCTGGTGCCCCCTTCTCACAATATGCCCCCCCTGTCCCTTCTCACTATCCCCCCCTCTGCCCCTTCTCACTATCTCCCCTCTGCCCCTTCTCACTATCTCCCCTCTGCCCCTTCTCACTACCCCCCCTCTGCCCCTTCTCACTACCCCCCCTGCCCCTTATAACGCTCTACTCCCTCTCCCTACTTCTCATTATCCTCACTTACCTTGTTGCTGGAGTCTGCCGTGGTGCCGGCATTTCATGTTGAGCGCCGGAATATTTATAGAGAAAAGAGAATCAGATTTTATAGCAAGACAGGAGGCTTCATAATTTGCGTAACATCTTTACTCTACCACCAATAGCAGCAAAGAGACAAACATGAAAATCAAAATATATAACCAATCAACATAAAACAGGGACTATAAAGCCTTAAAACAGCCACTCCTTTTCTTTGCTGCTATCACCAACAGATCAGATCGGCTCCCTATTAGGTTCATTCTCTCTCTTAAGCAATTGCTTTTAGTTACACTTTCGTTTTCTATTGCTGTTCAGTTTTTGGCTTTTTTTGCAGTTGTTTCAGGCTGTTTTCCCTTGTTTCTTACAGTTTCTAGGTGGTCTCTCTAGGCCTAGTTCTTGTTTTATGGAATCTTGCCTCTTTTTTCAGTTTTTTAGATTATTTATTTATTTAAACGATATATATTAAAACATTTTCTGAGATATGTGGTGCTTGCTGGCACATTTTCACACCTGGTCCCCTGTTTTAATACTTAAAAGCACATATTGCTATACAGGGTGTTTCAGGGAGGCCTACCAGTGGCCCTCCCTTAAGATTGGTCCCTGTCCCCATCTGGGTGATAGTTTTACTACATCTTGGACCTTACCATTATATACTGTGCCTTGCACATTTATTGCTGATCTCTCACAGATCTCTGGTGCCAACATCTTCAAATGTTTTCTGCTCGTACTCTCTTGCTGTGAATACCACCAACAGTAGTGCTTAACTATGGCAGACAAGATCCACACGCCTTCAGCGGCAGACCTGTCATCATGGCTCTACGTAGCCAGGGCCTCCTTTAATTTACCCCTCCAACAAGCCCTAGCATCACTTTCACATTCCCCGTCGGGCTCCAGTCTGCAAACGCCTGCGTAAGGGCATTATGTTGGCACCTCTAAAGGGAAGCAACGTGCAATACGCACTACCGTTGGCTCCGCCCCAGAGCTCAGAGGGGATATCCATGGTTCCTCATCTGAGGAAGACGAGGCTCCAGGCGCCTACAACGCACTCCTAGACGAGTGGCGAGACGATTCTCCTGACTCTGACCTAGATCCAGACAATCCGGACCTCCTTACCTCTCGCAGGATGGGCAAGACGCCTTGGATACCCAGGCTACAGGCTCCTATCTGATGACTCCATCCGGAGCTGCTGCAATACCCGAGGATTCTGGTGCGCTCAATGCCATGGGTGAACCCTGTTTTGACCCTGAGAATATTGATCCAGAGTAAGGGCATTATGTTGATATCATGTCTGATACCCCAAATGGACACCTCCCCGCCAGGGAGTGGATTCAGCATCATACTGGGTAACACGAACTTAGCCCTCTGAACCGAGCAACGCCAGGCTGCTCTCATGTGCCAAGACCCTTGCCTTATGGATCTTGGGAGGAAGGAGATGGGTTCAGCTGCCAACGGTCTCCTTTTCTGGGATACTTGCATAAAGGAGCTAAATAAGCATGTGAACATTTTCACTCCTTCACATAGGCCCAATCCTCCAAGAGGTAAGCTTTTTCTTCCAGACAGCGTTTTTCTGGCAGGGCTGGATATCCAAGGAGCTGGACAATACGTGGAGGCATGGAATGGTGGAGATATCTTCATCTCCCTTCCCGACTTAGTCCTGGAATCTGAGGCCAGCTTTTACTATTGTGGGGTTCCAGACCTTCCGGAGTGACTGGTGGTCGATGGTCAGTGGAGGAGAGACAATTACACATCAAGTGTCTGGAACTGATTGCATGAGACATAGCACTAGAATCATGTGCAGGATGCTGCAAGCTGGGAGTATGGAAGCTAAGCAGAGTATCAACAGAAACGTAGCAAGCAAGGGGGACATAGGAAGGAACATAACCAGACAAGACATACATGATACAGGGCACAACAAAGGACAGGGAACAAGGCAAGGAACACAGGGGATGGAGTGAGGAGCCAGAATCCTTGGACGGTTCTCCTTTAAGCAAGGATAGGACATATTAACTGGGACATGGGGAGAGGAGAGAGGAACCGAAATCCTCAGATGATTCAGGGAAAGGAAGGAAAAGGTACACAAAATACAGACACACAAGGATACAGGACTAGCCTAGGATTATAACAATTGGAGATTCCGTCACATCATATGGCCATAGTATGCTTAGCCCACCACTACGCCAAAGTACTCCAATGACGGTGGGTCCTAACGCTAAACCCTGCTTACTGAATCACTAATAAGCTGAAAGCAAACATTGAATCTAAACACTAAACCAAAGACATACCTTTACACTGCAGACTGAGACAAACATAATAAACGGGTGGAGCACACATTATAAAGGAAACAAAGCTGAAGCAAAGAGCAAGACTGGAATCAAGGAATCAGCAGCACAGAACAGCCCCTGACAGGGACATCCAGAAGGTATTGGATTTTCTGAAATCCTGGCCTAACAATACTTCCATCTCTCTTAAACAGCTTTCGGACAAACTTGCTTTGCTTCTGGATTTAGTTATCTTTTACAAACAAGGTGTGTGTGTGTGTGAAATGTGGCACTTCTATAAATTATAACAACATGCGTACCCGCAGCTCCTCCTTAGTACTCCTCACAGTACTATTAAAACAAGAGTAATGTGGGGGGCGTGGTCTGGATGGCGAACTGAACGGACGCAGGGTGCGGGAGCTCCGCGATTAACCAGCCTTACCAGCATTTTATCCGCATCCATCGGTGGCTGTTTTCGCCGTTTTGCCTCATCCCGTCTGCTTTCTGTCTATGTCGGGTCCTCGCACGAAGAAATCTGCGAAAATGCCAAACTTTTTTGAGCCGAAGGGCCGGAAAAAGCATTCATCTCGCACGTCGGGCCTACCACGTGACCAGGAGGAAGACTCTGATGCCTCTACAGGCCCTGCCTTGTCTTCCCGCTCTAGGCCTCCCTCCCCAGCCGACATTCAACGAGATGACCCGGGTCAAGACACGCACGCACTCACCTCACACACTATGAAGTCTCTGTTACGCGAAATGCGGGAACAGCTCCGCCAAGACTTTCAAGATATCGCTAATTCTATCCGTCGCGACCTGGATGGCCTGGGGGACCGCACAGATCATCTCGAGAGGCGCATGGAGGAGTTCGCTGACGCACACAACACCCTCGCGGATGACCATACTGCACTCAAATCTGAGGTGATGCATCTCAGGGAGAAGGTGATGGACCTGGAGGATCGCTCCCGGCGCAACAACATACGTCTGCGGGGCATTCCAGAGGATATGGGCCAGGAGGCCCTGCAAGTTTTCGTGATTGACCTTTTCAAGCACCTCCTGGGAGACGGTAACAACGTTGACATACATCTCGACAGATTGCATCGCACCGCGCGGCCCAAGGCGCTATCCTTAAAATCCCCTAGGGACGTTCTGACTAGGGTGCATTTTTACGACGTCAAAGAAAAAATCATGCAAGCGGCCAGGCGCAAGCCTGATCTCCCTCCTCGTTTCCAGAACATCATGCTTTTAACCGACCTCTCTCAACTTACCCTCCAGCGTCGTCGTTCCTTCGCTCCGGTGACGAGCCTCCTGAGATCGCACAATATCCCCTATAGATGGGGCTACCCCATAAGGCTCATTGTTATCAGGGATGGCTCCGCATCTTCCATCCTCACCCCGGAGGACGGCATGGCTCTCCTGCATAAATGGGGTCTCGACTCGGCTGCTGCTCCTGCGCCGCTGCCTTCTTCCGTCGCGAAAGACAAGGTCTCCCCGCAGAAGAAATTGAAGAGGGACTGGTCCACGAAGACTTGACGGCCTTCATTTGTCTACAGGACGGTAACCAGTACATTATCGCCTGTTGGGCCTTTGGCTGTCGCCTACATTTTGCACGCTACACAGGGATTTTCTATAAAAAAAATTTTTTTTTTTCATTTTTCATTTTTCTACTTCTGTTTCGCCGCCTTTTTCCGTCGTTTTTATTTACGCATTATTTAAGTTTTATTAGCTTCACACCGAGAGCGCATTACATAATTGCACTCCATTTTCTCCCATGACTCCGGTTACGCCGGCTGCATTTGGGTTAGAGCCCCTCACAAGTTTTGGCTTAGCCCATTCGCGGGCTTCAGATATTTTCCCTCACTAGGGATACGTTGCACTGCACCATACACCTTATTTCATACATTACTTTTTTTATTTATTTTCTTACTTACACGTCGGTTTGTTCACTTATGGTACTTTTTTTTATTTTCTTTCTTTACACTCACATTTTTCTCAGGCCCTCATCTACGGCCATGTGATGCTGTCACGCAATTTTTTTAGGCTGCGCGGCCTCCCGCCGGATGAGTCCTTCTCACTCACTCTTTCCCGCCCCCCAAGTGCTATTTACATCTTTAGCACGCCCTTTGCGTAGTATGTTTGGGCATTCCGCCCTGGTTCTCCATTATTTGTGTTCCTTGTATGTTCTTTTCTTTTTGTTTGTAATCAGTGATGCTCCTCCGCTACATTTTATTAGGTCTTTTTATTATCATGTCCTGCCGGGTCGGGTGTGGTCGTTCATGCGTTGTCTCCACTCACTCCACTTTGGGGACTGGCTCCCCTGCGGGTCCTTCTTACCCTTTTCTTTTCCCCTTTTTTTATTTATTGTTATATAAATGGCTGATCTAGTTCTCCTGTCCATTATTGCCAAGGGCCTTAATACTCCTCAGAAACGCACCTCCTTGTGGTCTGAGGTCAAGTCACACAAAGCCAATATTGTTTGTATTCAAGAAACCCACTTTAAAAAGTCTAGCAAGATTAATTTATTTTCCAAACGCTTTCCATGGCAGTATCACTCCACGGCCACCTCTAAAAGGGCGGGAGTCTCGCTCCTCTTGTCTAATGCCCTTTCATTTTCTTTGATACGTAAATGCCCTGACCCGCAGGGACGCTTCCTCATTTTGGTATGCGACGTTAATTCCGTTCGCTACACTATAGCCTCTTTTTATGCCCCCAACACCTCCCACACTCAATTTTTTAGTTCGTTTTTATCTAAATTGGATACTCTACGGCAGGGTCAGGTTATCTTATGTGGTGATTTGAACGCGACTTTATTCCCCGAGCTGGACAGCTCCACTCATAGGCCCTCCACACACACTTCTCGCATACGCACGCTTGGCTCCACGTTGTCCTCTTTGCTACACTCCAATCAATTGTTTGACGCTTGGAGGGTCCTACACCCTTCCGAGCGAGATTACACGTATTTTTCTGCACCACACACTTCATACTCCCGTATAGACTACTTTTTTTCTGGACAAATTTACTTTGCAATCGGCCAAATCGTGTTCCATAGGGTCCATCTCTTGGTCCGACCATGCCCCGGTTATACTTACCCTTGCACTCTCCTATCCGGTCTCGGGCAGAGGCAGTTGGCGCCTTAACGATAGTTTGTTATTAACTCCCGCACATAAAGAACAAATTCAAGCGCATCTCACTGATTATTTTCACGACAACTCTTCCCCTGATCTCTCTGCAGAGACAGTGTGGAACGCTCATAAGGCGGTTATACGTGGCAGGCTTATCAGTTTGGCTTCTCACCTTAAGAAGCAACACTTGGCGGATAAATCCTCCCTGCTTCTGCAACTTTACGACTCGGAAACTCTCCACAAGCGCCATCCATCAGGACAATCTAAAATGCAGTTCTTCCCAATGATCTGTATAAAAGAAATGATACCATGGCACAGTATAACACGTAAAAAGTGTGGCCCCTATTTAATGGAGCAACTTACAAGAGGTGATCACTCACAAAGTTACAACAGCATAAAAGCAAAGGCAGTCCACGAGGAATTCTCTGGTAAGTGATGATATGAAATGGATGAAGATAAAATCAGCCTCTCTATGCGTTTCACAAGTTGCTGTCCTGGCTTCCTCAGGAGACAAATTTGCTGGCCGAAAATAAATCAATAATAGTAGTATTTCAAATTTGCTACTATTATTGATTTATTTTTGTTCAGCAAATTTGTCTCCTGAGGAAGCCAGGACAGCACCTGGTGAAACGCGTAGAGAGGCTGATTTTATCTTCATCCATTTTGTGACGGATCGACCTGTGCCCCAGACTGGACACATCCGCCCGTCAGCTCCTTCCCTCTTTCCACACGCTGTGGCTGTCCGAAGAAAGCAGTCACAGACCAGCACTTCCTTCAATCATCAGACAGGACTTCATGTTTTGAGGTTAAAACAGAACTCTCTTTATTACAAACACACAGAACTTATTGTATACAATCTCAATTCAATGTGAACCAAACCCAACCCCCAATCCCATCAGTCACATCCCATCACAAATCCTATCAGTATACAGGTGAGGAGATTAATGTATACCATGGGTTTCCCCCACCTGTGTTATCCCCCCCTGTAGTGCGGGTGCCGTCTAGGCAGACAGGGCTGTGCTGGCTACAGAGCCCCAGCAAAGCTACAGGATTGTCTCTTTGAAGGCCGGAGCTGCAGCCACATTCAAACAGGGTACAAATAAATATAATAATGATAATAGTGAAGATCAGACATGGTTCTTCACATTATGCCCCTCTTGTGCAAACGTCCGACAGACACAGCCAGATCCCTAACGGATCGGCTTGGAGATGACCGGGCCTCTACTGTCTCTAGTCCTGCGGGGTAGGGAGAGCAGGCGTGCGGCCTCTGGAGCACCCTGGCATCCCCATGTCGGTCACCCATTGACCCGTAGTCAATGGGTAAGAGGCCAGCCCAGAAGCCTCTCCAGTGGGCATGAGAGACCTTTCTCCAGGGCTTCCTTTCCCCTCTGGGCCCTCAGCCCAGACTCGGCTCCCCCCCAACCTGATGGAACCCTCCCATGGTTACCCTGACTGCAGGCTTGTCCCGAGTCAGCTCCACATTCCCCCACCCAAACAACAAGAGCCCACTCCAAAGCAGCAGCAGTTTCACTTACCCCTACCTGGCTCTCTGAGCTGGGATTCGTTTTGCCCACTGGACCCTGCCGCTGGGGAGGAATGCCAGTTGCCCTTCCTCCTATAATTGGTGACGGCCGCTGGGGAGGGTCACCGCCTGCGCCCCCTCCCGGATGCTCGTGCTGGGGAGAGCCAGATAATGGGGGTGTAAGCAGTGCAGGGCAGAGAAAAACATCACTCTGCCCTGTGGCCAGCTCTTCCGCGGGTGGTTCCCTGCTAGCAGGTGGGGACCCTTCGCTGTGGGGCGGGCAGAGGCCAGCAGCACTGTTGCCGGCGCTTCAGCCGGAGCGAGGATTGCTGGCGCAGGACAGAGGTCAGCGACGCTCTCTTCGGGTGCCATCGCTTCTGGTTGGTCCTCATTAGCCGGCGGAACACTGTGCTGGGGGATGAGCAGAGGCCAGCAGCACTCTGCCCCTTGGCCGGCTCTTCTGCCGGTCTGGCATTTTGAGGTGCTGGGCAGAGAACAGCATCCCTCTGCCCTGTTGTTGGCGCTTCTGCCGCCTCTAGTGGAGACCCATAGACTGCTGCCTTAAATTCCGGCGACTGCATGCGGTCCATCATCCCCCGGAAGACCTCCTCCCAAAAGTGATCTCCCACTCTGGCTGCAGTACCAGGGGCAGAGTGGCTGAACCTTCAAGTCCGGAGGCTTGCCAATTACAGTGAGCGGTCTTTGGAGCTCACTCTGTGACATCTGTGGGCTCACACTGCAGGGCGTAGCGCCCCTAGAACAGCACCAAGTATTCTGCCTCAAGGCATCATTCTCTGTCTACTAGTCCCTCAAGGTTTTGACTGAGTTCACTTGTTGCAGTGGGCGGCAGGGCTCTCCGGAGCTTGTCACTAATGTCCCACCATCGGTCCATGTTGCCATTGCCAAAGTCATCCCTTTCCTTGAATGCCTCCCACAACAGGCCAGGCCCGCCAACATCCATCCCTTCCGGAGAATGGGGCTTTCTGGATTTTCGCTGCGGGCCTCGGGCTTCCCAGTATATGGCTCGGCACTCCTCTTCGATCCCAATCTCTTGTCGGACCAGCCTCTCTAGCTCCGCAACCTCACCTGGAGACGCAGGTCCCCCGAACAAGTAGAGCCTCCCATTCACCTGGTCCCTGACTCATTGTTCTAGGGTGGGCAGATATGTACCTTGGTGGGCGCTCCACTTTTCTAGGGCCGCTCTCCATCTCACGAGCCGGGCTCTGGTCCGTCTCTCAAACTCCCATACTGGAGTCTCTGATTCGAGGGTCTCGACTCCCCGCATCCCGGTGACCTTTCAATCCACTCCATCTGTGCATCCGTTTGGCTCTTCCTCGCCAGGGTACAACTTTGTTCTGCGGCTAGTTGCTTTGGTCCACTCTGGTCTGGAAGGAATACATCCCACCGTTGCCACCAATGTGACGGATCGACCTGTCCCCCAGACTGGACACATCCGCCCGTCAGCTACCTCTAATGCTACCTTTGCTTGGCTTAGTGTTAAAAATGCAAATTATGAAGCCTCCTGTCTTTCTATAAAATTAGATTTTATAATAGCCTTGGTGCATATATAATCTAAATTTTAATAAAGACAGGAGGCGAATAATTTCCCACCCTTCCCTTCCTGTTTTGCTTACTCTGTAGCGTGGGGGTTGTGGTGTGTTCTTATACCTTGTTGTTATTACTGTCCATGTTATTGACCTTACTGTTCTCTTTTTCTTTCAGTTTAATTGTGCCCTTTCTGTGGCTCAGAGGTGGATGTCATTGGTTCCAACCGTCAGAAATAGCCATTTTGTTTGGTTCCTGTTATAACCTACTGTTCGTATTTGTTCTTAACGTTGGCTCTACATCAAAGAAGAGGAGGAGGAGTGGCTGTCTAAAGGCTTTATAGTCCCTGTATTCTGTTGATTGGTTATATATTTTGATTTTCATGTTTGTCTCTTTGCTGCTATTGGTGGTAGAGTAAAGATGTTATGCAAATTATTCGCCTCCTGTCTTTATTAAAATTTAGATTATATATGCACCAAGGCTATTATAATCTCTAATTTTAACACACAATTAGATATTTTAAATAGAAGGAATTCAGCCTGGCTCCACATATCCCAATACAAAGGGATCAAGCTCAGACAAAATATGACTTTAACACACTTAATTAGATTAAGCACATAATTAAAGGACATCAGTGAACAGCATGGGTCTTGGGTCTGTCCGGGAGACACATCATGGTTCTAGATTGGTTTGCTGGGAAAGGCCATCTGCATTGCCATTCTGCTTTTCCGGCCAGTACTGGACTGTGAAATTGTAAGGACAAGCTCCACTTCAACAGAAGGCCATTGTCCCCGGAGACCCAATTGAGGTTGGGTTGTGGTCAGTGAGTACCGTGAATGCCCAGCCGTACAAATAGGGCTGTAGTTTTTCAGAGCTCATACCAAGGCATTTTTTTCCACTGCGGCATAACCCACCTCCCGGGGCAGTAGCTTTCTGCTAATATGGCTGGTGAGCTTAATTATGCTTTGGCCAATTCCAGGCCCCCCAACTGTCCCAATTTAGACAGGACAGTCCCGATTTTGGGACTCTGTCCCGCTGTCTTTACCTCTGTCCCGATTTGCCATTCCATGGGCGGGCCGGAGGAGCAGTTTGATAAGCAGCCGGCTTGTGTGTGCCGTGCTGCTTCTGCTTCAGTGAGACTCTTGGTCCCGCCCCCTTGAAGAGGCTCACAGAGTGAATAGAGTTCCTTGTGTGGCAGTCAGTCCCATGGAAGAGAGCACGGAGCAGGCGGGAAAGTCAGAAAAATAGGGGGCAACAATACAAACAAATAAATCTAAACAAATAATGGCAACAATACACAATGAGGAAAAGGCTGGGGCATTATATAAATCAAGACTAAAGGGGCTGCTGGCTGGGGCCATACATACACAGTGGGGGAAAGCAAGGGACATAAGGTTGTGGGGGCATTAATACACAAGGGGGCTGGCTAGGGGCATCATTTACATCTATACTAAAAGGGGGCTGGCTGGTGGTATAAATACACAATGGGGGGCTGGCTGTGGGCAACACACTAGGGAGTTAGGGGTATCACATAAAGGGGGGCTGGCAGGGGGCATGAAAACATAATAGAGGCCTGACTGGGGGCAATACACAAGGTTGTGGGGTCACCAGTACACAAGAGGGCAGCTGGGGCCATTACATAATAAATTAATACTAAAGGGATTAATATAATTTTAAAAAGAATGGGAGGGAGGCTAACATTACAATTTTTTGTAATCCTAAAAAAAATCTCTTCGCTGTGGACTACTCTTCCAATGATGCTAAGCCAGCATCATGGTGGACACCTGGCTGGCTGAGCATCATGGGAATTGTTATTCACAGCTAACATCTGCAGCTTTATCAACTGCATTTCCCATGATGCTCAGCCAGCATAGGTGTGCTATCTGGGTGCTGGTTGGGGGATGTGGGGGCAATAATGTAAGGAGGTGTAAATCAAGTGAATGGCTCTGATATAGATAATGCATGTTACTGTGTGATATTACCATGTCCCCCAACTGTCCCGATTTACGCGGGAAAGTCTTGATTTTGGGTCTTTGTCCCGCCTATCCGCTTTGCAGGGGCAGAGGAAGGGTGAGGCGGGAGCAGACCTCACCTCTGAAGTGACAGACCTGGCGCTCCCACCGCAGGATTCAGGATGGAGGCAGAATGAAGAAGGATGATGGATGGTGGAAGAGGTAAGAGATGGGGAGAAAGGGGTGTAAGGGCAGTGTATGCGTATGTATGTGTTTGTAAGCTTGTATGTGCCGGCGTGTGTAAGAGCAGTATAGGTATTTGTTAGCTGGTGTGTAAGGGCAGTGTACATGTATATGTGTGTGTGTGTGTAAGGGCAGTTGTGACAGAACCCTCTATCACTGGGGCCACTGGAGAGGCCTGACTGTCAGCCTCCTCCTTATTGACTATGGGCCCTGACTATGTGGCTACCCCCAGCAGTATATCATCCCATCACTTGCTGAGGGGATTATCTCCAGCAGACAGCCAGGATCTGCAACCAGGGAGTGACCACCATTGTTTTAGTTTCATATTAGACCCCTCCACCCCATGGTATATTATTATGTTGACACCCCCCCCCCCCAATTCCACCACTACAAACATTTACCCCGGCCATCCCTGGAACTGATTTGGACCAGTAATAGATAGTGGAGGTTGGGACCCTATTGTATTGTTAATCCCGTTACTGCCCCTGTTGTCTCTGGGAGGCAGATTAAGGGGGCGGTTTGTATCCCAATATTTAGTTTTATGTTAATGTGTGTTTTGCTGGATATATCCAGCCCTGTGTGTCTAAAATAAAGTAGTCTTCTTTTGGTTTATACCTTACACTGAGTCTCGGCTAGTGACTGGGGAACCGGGGAAAGTGTGTGTGTCTCAGGCTAAGGGAGCACAAGTCAGCGGAGGTAGTCGGACTAGCCAGCTCCGTGACAGCAGTGTACGTGTATGTGTGTGTGTGTGTAAGGGCAGTGTGTCACAGTCCTGTGCATCGGGGACTGGTGTTGCTTCCTCGTGTCCCGGCGATCGAGTGGCCGTCTGCCGAGGTCAGAGACGCGAGACAAGTACTTACGATCCCTGCGCATCCATGGTCCCCACGAAGAAGACGGGGGCATGACGTTGCCGCACAGCCGGGGGCGCGATCTTGATGGCCGGCTGGAGCTGCAGCGGTGACGTGATCTAGGGGGCGGGGCTTAGGTCTGGCGCCGGATTTAAAAATCCAGAAATGCTCCCTCCAGTTACCCTGTTGTGGTCTTTGCTGTGTGTACCGTGCTGTTTAGTTTCCTGGATATTTTTGGACCCTTTGCTTGCCTGACGTCTCTCTTGCCTTCCGATTTTTTTCTGTTACCTATTCTGATTTGGCTCGTCTGACTAACCTCTCCGGATCCGGACCCCGGCTTGTATGACTACCCGATTTTGTGTACCGACACGGCTGTCCTGACTATTCGTTTGGCATCTATCCCTACCCTGCGGAGATCCTTTACTGGATCCTTCTACGCTCATCCTGTACATTGTTGATCCAACTTCGTTCCTATATTATCTACCTCTGGCTGGCCGCCTTGCTGTTGGGATCATCTAAATCCTGGGACGCTGCTGCCGAGGGCTTCTTCTTCAGCAGTAGTACTTTGGGTGGAAAAACTTCTGCGGTGAGTGCCAGTATGGGGGTGGTCGTGACACAGTGTACATGTATGTGTGTGTGAGGGCGGTGTACATCTACGTGTGTGTTAGGGCAGTGTACGTGTATATGTTTGTGTGTAAGGGCAGTGTATGCGTATATGTGTGTGTAAGGGCAGTGTACATGTATACGTATGTGTAAGTGTGTAAGGGTCCTGGGAGGGAGGCTAACATTAGCCTTTTTTCATTTAAAAAAATCTCTGGTGCTGTGGACTACTCTTCCAGTGATGCTCAGCCAGCATTATGGTGGACACCTGGCTGGCTGAGGATCATGGAAATTTTTGTTCACAGCTAGCATCTGCAGATTTACTGTTGCTGCACTTCCCACAATGCTCAGCCAGCATCATGGAAGTAGTATGTGGCTGAGCCTCATGGGAATTCAATTCAATGTGTTGGTTATTTTTAATATGCATGACTGCTGACAAAAACGAAGTGTGTTTTAAGTAGACTTGTGCATTCGTCTTCGGGCGAACATGGAAACGAACACGAAGAGTGCGTTTTCGTGTTCGTTCCGAAGACACGCCGAAGAGAAGACGGCGGCGGTAAAACGTAGGCGAAGACGAAGACACACACCACGAAGATCTTTGTGATTGTCTTCGTCTACCATTCTCCCCCCCCCTTGTAACTTACCTTGTCTTCGCTGCTTTGCGGCAGTTTCCGGAAGTGGAAATCCGCAGGTTCGCCGTCACGGGTTACAGGGCAGTGCGAATGAGCTTATTGGTCGCCTACAGGGACCTCCTCTTGCATCAACCAATTGGTTGATGCCAGAGGAAGACCCTGCAGGTGACCAATAGGCTCACTCGCACGGTCTTTGTAACCCCTGACAGCGAACCTATGGATTTCCGCTCCCGTTAACCCCTTCGATGCTGCGTTATCTAACACAGCATCGAAGGGGTTAACGGGAGCGGCAATCCATAGCTTAAAGGGCCGTGCAAGCGACCAATAGGCTCACTTGCACGGCCCCTTAACCCTTTAAAAAACAAAGTTAACCCCTAACTAATTGAACAGGGAGGGAGACCAGTGGGATCTGCCGGGTAAGTTGCCCCAATGCTGCAACTTACCCTGCCAATGCCACTGGTCTCCCTCCCTGTTCAATTAGTTAAATGTCCGTACGAGTGACTTTATTGGTCGCTCGTACGGACATTTAACCCGGCACAGACTAACTAATTGAACAGGGACGGAGACCAGTGGCATCGGCAGGGTAAGTTGCAGCATTGGGGTTTTAAAACCCCAATGCTGCAACTTACCCTGCCGATGCCACTGGTCTCTCTCCTTGTTCAATTAGTTAAATGTCCGTACGAGCGACTTTATTGTTCGCTCGTAGGGACATTTAATTAATTGAACAGGGAGACCAGTGGGATGTGCCGTGTAAGTGCAGACTTTTAAAACCCCAATGCTGCAACTTACCCGGCACATCCCACTGGTCTCCCTGTTCTATCAGTTAAATGTCCGTACGAACGACTTTATTGGTTGCTCGTACGGACATTTAACTGATAGAACAGGGAGACCAGTGGGATGTGCCGTGTAAGTTACAGCACCAGGACCCTAAAAGTCTGTACGAGCGACCAACAGAGTCTCTCGTACAGACTTTTAAAATCCCAATGCTGCAACTTACCCGGCAGATCCCACTGGTCTCCCTGTTCTATCAGTTAATAAATGATAGAACAGGGAGACCAGCGGGATCTGCCGGACAATTACGGCACCAGGAGTTTAACAGTCTGAACGAGCGACCAGTGGGAATTCCCGGCAAGGGAGATTGTTAAAGCACATCGTGCAGATGTGCCGGCAGCGGAGGCTGTTTACGCGCATCGCTGCCGGTGAACGTCTGCACGATGCGCTTAGAGATCCTCCCGTGCCAGCACCCCCCGTGGGAAGTGATGGCAGGGGAGGCTGTCTGAGCGTATCAGAGAGTGCGGGGGATCTGTATCCTAACCCTGCTGCCTGCCCGGCGCCCGGAACTGCATGTCCCGGGCGTCGGGCGCTAGACCCCGAATATAAGCTGCACCCCCACTTTAAAGACTTAAAGTGGGGGAAAAAGTGCAGCCTATATTCGAGCCAATACGGTAATTATTGGTATAGGCAATAGTCAAAAATATGTCATAAATAAATGATCATTGAGATATATTAATAGGCTTGAATGATAGGGAAAAGGGTTACCCTGACCTTAAGTATGGAACGAAGGATTTGCTGAACAGACATTCTATAGATAGGATTGTAACTTGTTAATGCATGGTATAATTGTGACTGCTTACAGTGAGCACCTAAAATAGGGTTTAGACCTTAGTAAGCATGTTTGAACACCCAATCAGGTGAAGACCAATAGATTGAAATCGTTCTCCAAACGGCATATAAGCAAGGCATTGGAGAGGCATGGGAGGAGAGGTTAGGGGAGATGTACTTGCCATCCACGGACTCTTCACGTCTCAAACACTCCCTCCCTCCTCAGGAATGCATAGGACAGATGTCATGAACTAAATTCTTCTCAAAGGTTTTGTAAGACTTATTTTGAATTATTTTTGTTATCTACTTTCTATATTCTTCATCCATTTTTGTGTGTATTAAATATTTTACCTTTGCTTGCACCTAAGTGAATGCCTATTTTTATGACGCATATATGTATATGTGTGTTGTTCCAACTTTACGAAGTCTATGATGGCCCTAAATTTATTACAGACTAGCTTAGCGCACCATTTTTTTATTTTCATGGTTTGCATGTATTAGAGCTTGTTGGCTCCTCATCAGACTGGTTGCAGCTTGCTGTCTAGGAGTTAATTGAGAGGAGGTTTAATTGCACCTCCCCCAACACATTAATAAGGTTTTGGTAGCAGTATAAACTGCTTTGTGTGCCCACAATGTAGGAGGTGAGAGTAGGGTCTCACCCTATTGAGAGTGTGCCTTGATGTGGCAGGTAAGCTTAATTATGCTTTGGCCAGTTTGTATAACCAAAACTTCTCATTTATATTAAGTCTTATTTCTTGCCAACTTTATTAGAGTGAGAAGCGTTGACAGTTTTTGTTTTTTTTGCTAATAAATGCAACCGGGTACACACTGCCATCGGCTCCACCTTGGCTTAGCACTGCTCTCAACCAGAACATAGAAGCATCTGTATTGACACAGACATGTATGGAAGGGTCCTGCTCAGATAACGGGGGGGATGAGAACAAAGCACTGTTTAGTTGTTTAAAAGTCTGTAGGAACAACTCTATTGGTTGCCAGCAGGGGGCTTGTCTGCCATCAACCAATCATTACCTCATTACACATTCATTTTTCTAGGCCAGGTATCACTGGGGACATTAGGCAATACTGTTGGACATGTGACACCTATTGGTGGGTGGGAAAGTTTCCATGTATCCCCTGACAATCATTGACAAGCCGTTTAAACAGGATAGCTGTCGACATAGTGGGACCATTACCCCAACCCGGTCCCTCTGAAAAGAGATACATCTTGACTTTAGTGGATTATGCCACCAATTACCCTGATGCAATTCACCTCGCATACATCCACTTAGAGAAAGTGGCAGATGCCCTGCTCCGGATATTTGGTATGGTGGATTTTCCCCAGGAAATCCTCAGACCAGATGACTCGGTTTACTGCTGAGCTCACAAAGCAGGTATGGCTGTTGTGTGGGATTAAGCCCCTGTATAGCTCGTTGTATCACCTCCAGACAAATGTACTGTGTGAGAGGTTTAATGGAATCCTGAAGCAGCTGCTTTGGATGTTCTCTGCCACTCATGATGACTGGGAGAGATACTTGTCACACCTCCTGTTTGCTTACCAATGTGTTAGCCTTTAGGGACTGGCTGATGGAACTCACTGACCTTCAAGTTGCCCAGGGTAGGCAAAAGAGATGGTATGACCATACCTCTTGCCTGGAAGTAGGGAAAAAGGTTCTCGCCCTCATACCCACCAAGCAGGACAAGCTGCAGACCGCTTGGCAAAGATCATACCGGGAGTTAAGCAGATTTGTGACACCACCTACCTGGTAATAGAAACAAAAGAAACCACCTTCACGTGAATGTGATAATAAGTAAATAAATTCTGCTGCTCCCAAACACTCCTCACAAGTGTTCACAAAATCAGTATGTCGAAAAAGGGGCGCATGAACATGTATATATAATAGTGTAATAAATTAAAAACAAAAATTTAAATGTTAAGTGCACTCCCAAACGTCAGTTGAAAGGAGGCTAATCAGAAAGAATATATTTCTTCTTAGGGTCTGCAATATAGGTGAGAAACCACAAATGGTGCAGTAATTTCTTATAAATGTTTAATGAAAAAAGCAGAACAACTTACAGACAAGTTGGCATAACCACTGTGTTATGCATGTAAACGATAGGTAAAAAAGTCTCAATTGAGAGTGAAGGGTTAAAAACGTCCGTATTGAAGAATCCGTATGTATAAGAATGTCTCAACGCGTTTCGCCAACTAACATCAGCTTCCTCAGGACAAATATGGAATAAGCTGCAGTCTGTGTGTCTTCGTGTTAACAATCCATTAAAAAGAGTAGCGGCTAATTCCTATCCAGTAGAAGGACTCTGGTGATGTCAGCAGACCATGTGACTGTTTGGTCACATGGTACAAAGAACTACAGGAAGAAGAAGAAGCGGCAGCGTGGGACGTGCAAATGGGCTGTGGTTTCTTTTTCAATAAAGTGGGATGTGAGGATGAAGTTTTAACAGAACTACTGAAAATACAGACTATTATGGCGGCAGAAGGAAACTTGAATCTGTGAAATAATTCACAGTGAGTCGCTCTTTCTCTGTGCCAGTGAGTCTGTCTCTCTGTGTGCCAGTGAGTGTGTGTCTCTCTCTCCCAGTGAGTGTGTGTGTGTCTCTCTCTCTCCCTCTCCCAGTGAGTGTGTGTCTCTCTCCCTCCCAGTGAGTGTGTGTGTCTCTCCCTCCCAGTGAGTGTGTGTGTCTCTCTCTCCCAGTGAGTGTGTGTGTCTCTCTCGGTGCCAGTGAGTGTGTGTGTGTGTTTCTCTGTCTCTCTCTCTCTCTGTGCCAGTGAGTGTGTGTGTCTCTCTCTCTCTCTCCCAGTGAGTGTGTGTGTCTCTCTCTCTCTCTCCCAGTGCCAGTGAGTGTGTGTCTCTCTCTCGGTGCCAGTGAGTGTGTGTGTCTCTCTCCCAGTGAGTGTGTGTCTCCCTCTCGGTGCCAGTGAGTGTGTGTGTGTGTGTGTGTCTCTCTCTCTCTGCCAGTGAGTGTGTGTCTCTCTCTCTCCCCCAGTGTGTGTGTGTGTGTGTCTCTCTCTCTCTCTGTGCCAGTCAGTGTCTCTCTCTCTCTCTGTGCCAGTGAGTGTGTCTCTCCCTCCCAGTGAGTGTGTCTGTCTGTCTCTCTCTCTCTCTCTGCCAGTGAGTGTGTCTCTCCATCTCTCTCCCTCCCTCCCAGTGTGTGTGTCTCTCTCTCTCTCTCTCCCAGTGAGTGTGTGTGTGTCTCTCTCTCTCCCTCCCAGTGAGTGTGTGTGTGTCTCTCTCTGTGCCTGTGAGTGTGTGTGTCTCTCTCTCTCTCGGTGCCAGTGAGTGTGTGTGTGTGTGTCTCTCTCTCTCTCTCTCTGTGCCAGTGAGTGTGTGTGTCTCTCTCTCTCTCTCGGTGTGTGTGTGTGTGTGTGTGTGTTTCTTTAGTGAATAGACTCATTTGTAATTGAGACCTTCACAATGTACATGAGAATGTGATCAAATAAAGCAACAGTTGTATATGTTTCAAAATAATAGTAATAATAATAATGTTCACGAATAATTGAACATAACTAGATGTTTATACTGTTTTCTTCTTCTACAGTCAATCTCAACCACTCACAAAACATTAACTTTTTAGTGACATGGGTAGATTAATAGATTACGTCCTCATGGTGGCGGCTTTTTGGAATAGGAGCCAGGCATAAACTGTTGCCCACGGAGTATTGTGCAGAGGTAGTGGGAACAGCTCAGTTGTGTTCGTCGGACCGCCATACACAGGGGGAAAACATCCAAGAAAGGCTCCATTGGCTGTGTCTTTCTCCTGCTCAGATGATTAGGGACCACACAGGGTTAAGGTGTGAATCCAGGACAAATGGAAGACAATTGGAGTCATAAAAAGGACACATTGGTACCCATTAACACAACAATTATTAGGAATATCTATGGGCAAGACGATGGAAACAAGATTTCTCACTATGAACGGTCTAGTTCCTATTCCTGTAAGGGACCTGTGTGAGCTGGAGGTATGAAAGTCCTTTAACTGGATGGAAACTAGATTTCTCACTATGAACCGTCTAGTTCCTATCCCTGTAAAAGACCTGTGTGAGCTGGTGATATGAGTCCCTTTGCAGTATGAGAACTAGGGATTGTTATCCTTGTAAAGGACCATTGTTACCTGATGGTATAAAAGTCCTTTAGCTGGATGGAAACGAGATTTCTTACCATGAACCGTCTAGTTCCTATCCCTGTAAGGGACCTGCGTGAGCTGGAGATATGAGTCCCTTTGCAGTATAGGAACTAGGGATTGTTATCCTTGTAAAGGACCATCGTTAGCTGAAGGTATAAGAGTCCTTTAGCTGGATGGAAACTATATTTCTCACTATGAACCGTCTAGTTCCTATCCCTGTAAGGGACCTGTGTGAGCTGGAGGTATAATTGTCTCTTGGTTGTATAAGGACCTGTGTGAGCTGGAGGTATAAAAGTTCTTTAGCTGGATGGAAACTAGATTTCTTACTATGAACCGTCTAGTTCCTATCCCTGTAGGGGATTTGTGTGAACTGGAGAGATAAGGGTCCTTAAGCTGGAAGGAAAATAGCTCACACACACTGAGCAAGCTATTTCCTATCCCTGTAAAGGACATGGTCCTTCTACCGGATAGGAACTAGTCGCAACCCATTAAAAAGACTCCGGGTAACGTCCTTGTGTAGTTGCGTCATTCCGTCATCGCGTCTGTATCATCCCTGTTGTCCCTCCATCTTTATATAACGATCTGTTGTCTCTTTGTAGTCTGTCTAATAAAGTTTATTCTGTAGTGTGATCGAGTGGGAGGGGGGAGTTGAAGAGAAGCCATCTTTACTCCTTTGACAGCACGGTGGCTTACAGCAACTTGGATCCAGAAGCAAACAATGGAGGGGACGTACTAAACAGCATATTGGGGATGATGGGATGATGGGATGATTGGCTGCAATGTTCAGCACTATCAATAGGTGTCAGTATACTTTTTACACTCATGGTAAATCAAAGTATGTTCTTTTTGGTAGTTCTTGATACTAAGTTGCAACGAATACATTGCAAAAAGAAGCTGCAAATGTTTAACTATTTACTTGCTGAAATATATACAGTTTTATAACGGAAACATGGTAAATTCTATAGAAATAATAGAAACATTTTAAGTAATCAACATATTGATATAATATGGTACATGTATGTGCAAACACCATATTTTACCTGTTTTGATTGGCACAATATGGGAATATATATTATTATTATTTTTACATGGGGATTATGGGTGGAATATTATAGTTACACATGCTAAGGAACATATTTGACCCATTTCTGATAAGAATATGGCTATAAATATTTTTTACATGGGGAATATGGGTGGAATATTATAGTTACACATGCTAAAGAACACATTTGACCTGTTTTTGATAAGAATATGGCTATAAATATTTTTTACATGGGGAATATGGGTGGAATATTATAGTTACACATGCCAAGGAACACATTTGACCCATTTCTGATAAGAATATGGGTATAGTTATTTTTTTACATGGGGATTATGGGTGGAATATTATAGTTACACATGCTAAGGAACATATTTGACCCATTTCTGATAAGAATATGGGTATAATTATTTTTTTACATGGGGATTATGGGTGGAATATTATAGTTACACATGCTAAGGAACATATTTGACCCATTTCTGATAAGAATATGGGTATAATTATTTTTTTACATGGGGATTATGGGTGGAATATTATAGTTATATATGCTAAGGAACATATTTGACCCATTTCTGATAAAAATATGGGTATAATTATTTTTTTACATGGGGAATATGGGTGGAATATTATAGTTACACATGCTAAGGAACACATTTGACCTGTTTTTGATAAGAATATGGCTATAAATATTTTTTACATGGGGAATATGGGTGGAATAATATAGTTACACATGCCAAGGAACACATTTGACCCATTTCTGATAAGAATATGGGTATAGTTATTTTTTTACATGGGGATTATGGGTGGAATATTATAGTTACACATGCTAAGGAACATATTTGACCCGTTTCTGATAAGAATATGGGTATAATTATTTTTTTACATGGGGATTATGGGTGGAATATTATAGTTACACATGCAAAGGAAGATATTTGACCCATTTCTGATAAGAATATGGGAGTATTATTTTTTTATATGGGGATTATGGGTGGAATATTATAGTTTCACATGCCAAGGAACACATTTGACCCATTTCTGATAAGAATATGGGAATATTATTATTTTTACATGGGGATTATAGGTTGAATATCATGGTTACAGATGCCAAGGAACAAATTTGACCTGTTTCGGATAAAAATATGGGTATACTCATTTTTTTACATGGGGATTATGGGTGGAATATTATAGTTACACATGCTAAGGAACATATTTGACCCATTTCTGATAAGAATATGGGAGTATTATTATTTTTATATGGGGATTATGGGTGGAATATTATAGTTACACATGCTAAGGAACATATTTGACCCATTTCTGATAAGAATATGGGAGTATTATTTTTATATGGGGATTATGGGTAGAATATTATAGTTTAACATGCCAAGGAACACATTTGACCCATTTCTGATAAGAATATGGGAATATTATTATTTTTACATGGGGATTATGGGTAGAATATTATAGTTTAACATGCCAAGGAACACATTTGACCCATTTCTGATAAGAATATGGGAATATTATTATTTTTACATGGGGATTATGGGTAGAATATTATAGTTTAACATGCCAAGGAACACATTTGACCCATTTCTGATAAGAATATGGGAATATTATTATTTTTACATGGGGATTATGGGTTGAATATCATGGTTACAGATGCCAAGGAACAAATTTGACCTGTTTCGGATAAGAATATGGGTATACTAATTTTTTTACATGGGGATTATGGGTGGAATATTATAGTTACACATGCTAAGGAACATATTTGACCCATTTCTGATAAGAATATGGGAGTATTATTATTTTTATATGGGGATTATGGGTGGAATATTATAGTTACACATGCTAAGGAACATATTTGACCCATTTCTGATAAGAATATGGGAGTATTATTATTTTTATATGGGGATTATGGGTAGAATATTATAGTTTAACATGCCAAGGAACACATTTGACCCATTTCTGATAAGAATATGGGAATATTATTATTTTTACATGGGGATTATGGGTTGAATATCATGGTTACAGATGCCAAGGAACAAATTTGACCTTTTTCTGAAAGGAATATGGGAGTATTATTATTTTTATATGGGGATTATGGGTGGAATATTATAGTTACACATGCTAAGGAACATATTTGACCCATTTCTGATAAGAATATGGGAGTATTATTATTTTTATATGGGGATTATGGGTAGAATATTATAGTTTAACATGCCAAGGAACACATTTGACCCATTTCTGCTAAGAATATGGGAATATTATTATTTTTACATGGGGATTATGGGTTGAATATCATGGTTACAGATGCCAAGGAACAAATTTGACCTTTTTCTGAAAGGAATATGGGAGTATTATTATTTTTACATGGGGAATATGGGTGGAATATTATAGTTACACATGCTAAGGAACATATTTGACCCATTTCTGATAAGAATATGGGTATAATTTTTTTACATGGGGATTATGGGTGGAATATTATAGTTTACACATGCTAAGGAACACATTTCACCTGTTTTTGATAAGAATATGGCTATAAATATTTTTTTACATGGGGATTATGGGTGGAATATTATAGTTACACATGCTAAGGAACATATTTGACCTGTTTCGGATAAGAATATGGGTATACTCATTTTTTACATGGGGAATATGGGTGGAATATTATAGTTACACATGCTAAGAAACATATTTGACCTGTTTTTGATAAGAATATGGCTATAAATATTTTTTTACATGGGGAATATGGGTGGAATATTATAGTTACACATGCTAAGGAACATATTTGACCTGTTTTTGATAAGAATATGCTATAAATATTTTTTTGCATGGGGAATATGGGTGGAATATTATAGTTACACATGCTAAGGAACATATTTGACCCATTTCTGATAAGAATATGGGAGTATTATTTTTTTATATGGGGATTATGGGTAGAATATTATAGTTTATCATGCCAAGGAACACATTTGACCCATTTCTGATAAGAATATGGGAATATTATTATTTTTACATGGGGATTATGGGTTGAATATCATGGTTACAGATGCCAAGGAACAAATTTGACCTGTTTCGGATAAGAATATGGGTATACTCATTTTTTTACATGGGGATTATGGGTGGAATATTATAGTTACACATGCTAAGGAACATATTTGACCCATTTCTGATTAGAATATGGAGTATTATTATTTTTATATGGGGATTATGGGTGGAATATTATAGTTACACATGCTAAGGAACATATTTGACCCATTTCTGATAAGAATATGGGAGTATTATTATTTTTATATGGGGATTATGGGTAGAATATTATAGTTTAACATGCCAAGGAACACATTTGACCCATTTCTGATAAGAATATGGGAATATTATTATTTTTACATGGGGATTATGGGTTGAATATCATGGTTACAGATGCCAAGGAACAAATTTGACCTTTTTCTGAAAGGAATATGGGAGTATTATTATTTTTACATGGGGAATATGGGTGGAATATTATAGTTACACATGCTAAGGAACATATTTGACCCATTTCTGATAAGAATATGGCTATAAATATTTTTTTACATGGGGATTATGGGTGGAATATTATAGTTACACATGCTAAGGAACATATTTGACCTGTTTCGGATAAGAATATGGGTATACTCATTTTTTACATGGGGAATATGGGTGGAATATTATAGTTACACATGCTAAGAAACATATTTGACCTGTTTTTGATAAGAATATGGCTATAAATATTTTTTTACATGGGGAATATGGGTGGAATATTATAGTTACACATGCTAAGGAACATATTTGACCTGTTTTTGATAAGAATATGACTATAAATATTTTTTACATGGGGAATATGGCTGGAATATTATAGGTACACATGCTAAGGAACATATTTGACCCATTTCTGATAAGAATATGGCTATAAATATTTTTTTTACATGGGGATTATGGGTGGAATATTATAGTTACACATGCTAAGGAACACATTTGACCTGTTTTTGATAAGAATATGGCTATAAATATTTTTTTACATGGGGATTATGGGTGGAATATTATAGTTTCACATGCCAAGGAACACATTTGACCCATTTCTGATAAGAATATGGGTGTACTCATTTTTTCACATGGGGATAATGGGTGGAATATTATAGTTACACATGCTAAGGAACACATTTGACCTGTTTCTGATAAGAATGTGGGAATTTTATTATTTTTACATGGGGATTGTGGGTGGAATATTATAGTTACACATCCTAAGGAACACATTTGACCTGTTTTCTGATAAGAATATGGCTATAAATAATTTTTATATATGGGGATTATGGATGGAATAGTATGGTTACACATGTTTAGTACCTTATTTAACAAGTTTCTGTTAAGAATATGGCTATAATTATTTTCTACATGGGGCTTTTGGGTGCAATATCAAGGTTGCACATGCCATGGAACATAATTGACCTGTTTCTGATAAGAATATGGGTAAAATCATTTTTCTACATTGGGATTATGGGTGGAATATTATGGTTACACATGGCTAGTGATGTATTTCACTTGTTTCTGGTAAGAAAATGGGTATGATTAATTTTTTTCATAGATATTATGGATACTATGATATGATTGCATGTGCCATGTAACATATTTGATCTATTTCTGTTAAGAAAATGGTTATAAATGTTTTTCTACATGGGGATTATGGGTGAAATGTCATGGTTACACACCCTTAGTAACATATTCGACCCATTTCTGATAAGAATGTTGGTATATTTTTTCTACATAGGGATTATGGGAGGAATAGAATGATCAAAGGGACACATTTGACCTGTTTCTGATAGGAATATAGTTATAGATATATAATATATATAATATGTTACTTAGCATGTGTAACTATAATATTCCACCCATAATCCCCCCCGTAAAAAATTATACCCATATTCTTATCAGAAACAGGTGAAATACGTTCCTTAGCATGTGTAACTATAATATTCCACCCATAATCCCCATGTAAAAAATATTATAACCATATTCTTATCAGAAATGGGTCAAATGTGTTAGTTAGCATGTGTAACCATGATATTCCACCCATATTCCCCATGTAAAAATAATAATACTCCCATATTCCTATCAGAAAAAGGTCAAATTTGTTCCTTGGCATCTGTAACCATGATATTCCACCCATAATCCCCATGTAAAAAAAATATTTATAGCCATATTCTTTTAGAAAAAGGTCAAATGTGTTACTTTAATATTCCTCCCATAATCCCCATGTAAAAAAATGAGTACACCCATATTCTTATCAGAAATAGATCAAATGTGTTCCTTAGCATGTGTAACTATAATATTCCACCCACAATCCCCATGTAAAACAAATAATTATACCCATATTCTTATCAGAAACAGGTCCAATATGTTCCTTAGTATGTGTAGCCATGATATTCCACCCATAATCCCCATGTAAAAAAATATTATACCCATATTCTCATCAGAAATGGGTGAAATGTCTTCCTCGGCATCTGTAACCATGATATTCCACCCATAATCCCCATGTAAAAAATAATTATACCCATATTCTTATCAGAAACAGGTCAAATATGTTACTTAGCATGTGTAACTATAATATTCCACCCATATTCCCCATGTAAAAAAATATTTATAGCCATATTCTTATCAAAAACAGGTCAAATATGTTTCTTAGCATGTGTAACTATAATATTCCACCCATATTCCCCATGTAAAAAATGAGTATACCCATATTCTTATCCGAAACAGGTGAAATGTGTTCCTTAGCATGTGTAACTATAATATTCCACCCATAATCCCCATGTAAAAAAATAATTATACCCATATTCTTATCAGAAATGGGTCAAATATGTTCCTTAGCATGTGTAACTATAATATTCCACCCATATTCCCCATGTAAAAAATATTTATAGCCATATTCTTATCAGAAATGGGTCAAATATGTTCCTTAGCATGTGTAACTATAATATTCCACACCATAATCCCCATGTAAAAAAATGAGTATAACCCATATTTTTATCCGAAACAGGTCAAATTTGTTCCTTTGCATCTGTAACCATGATATTCAACCCATAATCCCCATGTAAAAATAATAATATTCCCATATTCTTATCAGAAATGGGTCAAATGTGTTCCTTGGCATGTTAAACTATAATATTCTACCCATAATCCCCATATAAAAATAATAATACTCCCATATTCTTATCAGAAATGTGTCAAATATGTTCCTTAGCATGTGTAACTACAATATTCCACCCATAATCCCCATATAAAAATAATAATACTCCCATATTCCTTTCAGAAAAAGGTCAAATTTGTTCCTTGGCATCTGTAACCATGATATTCAACCCATAATCCCCATGTAAAAATAATAATATTCCCATAGTTTTATCAGAAATGGGTCAAATGTGTTCCTTGGCATGTGAAACTATAATATTCCACCCATAATCCCCATATAAAAATAATAATACTCCATATTCTTATCAGAAATGGGTCAAATATGTTCCTTAGCATGTGTAACTATAATATTCCACCCATAATCCCCATATAAAAATAATAATACTCCCATATTCTTATCAGAAATGGGTCAAATATGTTCCTTGGCATGTGTAACTATAATATTCCACCCATAATCCCCATGTAAAAAAAATGAGTATACCCATATTCTTATCCGAAACAGGTCAAATTTGTTCCTTGGCATCTGTAACCATGATATCAACCCATAATCCCCATGTAAAAATAATAATATTCCCATATTCTTATCAGAAATGGGTCAAATGTGTTCCTTGGCATGTTTAAACTATAGTATTCTATCCATAATCCCCATATAAAAAATAATACTCCCATATTCTTATCAGAAATGGGTCAAATATGTTCCTTAGCATGTGTAACTATAATATTCCACCCATAATCCCCATATAAAAATAATACTCCCATATTCCTTTCAGAAAAAGGTCAAATTTGTTCCTTGGCATCTGTAACCATGATATTCAACCCATAATCCCCATGTAAAAATAATAGTATTCCCATATTCCTATCAGAAATGGGTCAAATGTGTTCCTTGGCATGTGAAACTATAATATTCCACCCATAATCCCCATATAAAAATAATAATACTCCCATATTCTTATCAGAAATGGGTCAAATATGTTCCTTAGCATGTGTAACTACAATATTCCACCCATAATCCCCATATAAAAATAATAATACTCCCATATTCTTATCAGAAATGGGTCAAATGTGTTCCTTGGCATGTGAAACTATAATATTCCACCCATAATCCCCATGTAAAAAAATAATTATACTCATATTCTTATCAGAAATGTGTCAAATATGTTCCTTGGCATGTGTAACTATAATATTCCACCCATATTCCCCATGTAAAAAAATAATACTCCCATATTCCTTTCAGAAAAAAGGTCAAATTTGTTTCTTGGCATCTGTAACCATGATATTCAACCCATAATCCCCATGTAAAAATAATAATATTCCCATAGATTTATCAGAAATGGGTCAAATGTGTTCCTTGGCATGTGAAACTATAATATTCCACCCAGAATCCCCATATAAAAAAAAATAATACTCCCATATTCTTATCAGAAATGGGTCAAAAATGTTCCTTAGCATGTGTAACTATAATATTCCACCCATAATCCCCATGTAAAAAAATAATTATACCCATATTCTTATCAGAAACAGGTCAAATGTGTTCCTTAGCATGTGTAACTATAATATTCCACCCATAATCCCCATGTAAAAAAATATTTATAGCCATATTCTTATCAAAAACAGGTCAAATGTGTTCCTTAGCATGTGTAACTATAATATTCCACCCATAATCCCCATGTAAAAAAATGAGTATACCCATATTCTTATCCGAAATGGGTCAAATATGTATCCTTAGCATGTGTAACTATAATATTCCACCCATAATCCCCATGTAAAAATAATAATATTCCCATATTCTTATCAGAAATGGGTCAAATGTGTTCCTTAGCATGTGAAACTATAATATTCCACCCATAATCCCCATATAAAAATAATAATAATATATATTCCCATATTGTGCCAATCAAAACAGGTAAAATATGGTGTTTGCACATACATGTACCATATTATATCAATATGTTGATTACTTAAAATGTTTCTATTATTTCTATATAATTTACCATGATTCCGTTATAAAACTGTATATATTTCAGCAAGTAAACAGTTAAACATTTGCAGCTTCTTTTTGCAATGTATTCGTTGCAACTTAGTATCAAGAACTACCAAAAAGAACATACTTTGATTTACCATGAGTGTAAAAAGTATACTGACACCTATTGATAGTGCTGAACATTGCAGCCAATCATCCCATCATCCCCAATATGTTGTTTAGTACGTCCCCAATGGAGCACCAAGACAAGAACAATCATCACAAATAAATACTATTCAAAAACCATGATTGTGTGTTAATTTCCCATATGTAGAAAAGGATATAACTTATAAATAAGAGGTAAGGAAAGTCCAGAGGCTATATAGAGGTGAATAAAAAGGCAAATCAAATATAGAGGCTGTGGGGTATGTAATATTGAATTGGAGATATAGGTGATATACAAATGATAAAAATGGTATATAGAAATATACATCTATAAATTTAAAAATATGTATGTAAAAATATATATATAAGCTAAAAATGATATAAATATATATGCAATATGTAAATTAATATGTATATGTAATGAATAAAATTAAATATAAATCTAATAACTATAAATAACCCTGGATACAGGGGTATATGTATATAATACTATATATAAAAAATATAAATGTAAAAAAAAATAGATGTATATATCAATATTAAAATATATAAATATGGGTATATGTTAAACAACTAATATGTGTGAAAAATATATATAATATATGATTGAATTATAATATTTGTTGGGGAAATAAATGTATATAAATATTATTAATTAATAAAGGTTAATATATCCAATTCAACATTAAGACCATCTCTTAAAAGTTTTAAACTTGTAGATCAATTCTGTTTCTTTTTTGGACAGCACTTTTTTAATGTCTCCTCCACACCAGTGGGGAGATACTAGGTCAATCCCTATCATTTTAAAGTCTTGGAGGGAGAACGTTTTACAATTAATACAGTGTCTAGGAATACTATGTTTTATATTATTATTTTGTATTCCTCCCAGGTGTTCAAGACCCCGTATTTTTTATTCCCTTGATGTGCGTCCAATATATTGGATCCCACACTTACATTCTAAAAGATAAATAGCATTTTTTGATTTGCAATGTATAAAATGGTGGATTTCATATTCTTTTTTTTGTTATAGTGCATTTAAAAGAGATAGATAGTTTTTTTTTATTTTGTAAATGAAAAGTTTTACAAAATTTACATATCCCACAGCGGTAAAAACCAGGTGTGTTAGGAAATGTTCTCCATTTTTTATCCTTGGGGCTATGATAGTTTTTAAATTATTACTTTTTTTATATATAACTTTAGGTTTATCTGGAAGATGGTTTTGTAATATACCAGGGGTGTCCAAGTTTTTTCTGCAGTGGGCCACTTCATCAGAATTGTATACGTGCGAGGGCCGCACTCATTTTTCATTAAATATGGCCTTTAATAAGATATGCAGATTAAAATAAAGTAAATGACACAAAACCTTTACTTTTCTCTCACTGATTTCTGGGCCTACAAATTCAGGATTCTGGATAAGTTAAAATGAAATAGTTCTATTTATTTTAGGGAGAGCACTAAAATGAAAATTCTGGACCAAAACCAAAAATTCAGGGTTCACTTAGCCGAAACTGAAAATGAGCCCCCCCACATACTTTTAATAAATAAGTTACACACCAAAATTGTACAAAAAAATTATATATTATGATTGTTAACGGCAATCTCAGGCATACCCAGATTCCAGCATGTACTGGGTGGCTGGGCATTGTATTTTTTGTCCAATTTTAGTGTGTAACCACACTTTTATTAAAAGTAACACACCAAAGTTGGACAAAAAAAAATCAACAATATGACTTGGCGTGATAGGAGTATGATTGCTAACAGCAAACACACTCTTTTTATACCCAGGCAACCAGTGAATGCTGGAACCTAGGCATGATGAGACTGTGATTGCTGTTAGCAGATTGTTGTTAGCTGTTAGCAATCACACTCCTATCATCCCAAGTCAGCCAATACATGCTGGTACAGGGTGGCTGTGAGTGCAGACCCCATACTGCTGGCAGCCTCAATACACAAGGGGGGCAGCTAGCCAGGTTTCAGCATGTACTGGCTGACTTGGCATGATAGGAGTGTGATTGCTAACAGCAAACACACTCTTTTTATACCCAGGCAACCAGTAAATGCTGGAACCTAGGCATGATGGGACTGTGATTGCTGTTAGTAGATTGCTGTTAGCAATCACACTCCTATCATCCCAAGTCAGCCAATACGTGCTGGTACAGGGTGGCTGTAAGTGCAGACCCCATACTTCTGGCAGCATCAATACACAAGGGGGCAGCTAGCCAGGTTTCAGCATGTACTAGCTGACTTGGCATAATAGGAGTGTGATTGCTAACAGCAATCATAGTCCCATCATGCCTACACTTACACATCCATGCTATCACACACACACAAATTCATTCATTCACTGAATCATTCCCTCAATCAGGCATACTCATTCACACAACCTACCCCATCCCCTTACCTGCTCTACAGCTATCGATGCCGCTCACAGACTTCAGCAGGGGGCGCGGCCTCCCTCGTTCTCCCCACAGGAGGCAGGACTGGAGCAGAGAATGGACCCTCCCACAAGTAAGCAGCAGGGCTCTTGTGATCCTGGCTGCCGATCTCACGTGGGCCGCACCTCGAGGTTGCATGTTGGACGCCCCTGTAATATACTGTCCCCTTGTAATATTGGCCAGCATTTTTGAATGGCCTTTTTAATTTTAAATGCTCTGTCGTTATATTGTGTAAGAAAAGCAAAATTAAAGTCTTCATTCATTTTTAACTTTTTATCATTATGTATCAAATCTTCTCTTTTAGTGTCCATAACCGCTGTAAGGCTATCTGTTAATAACTCTTTAGGGTAATTCCTGTCTTCAAACTTTTTAATTAGATTCCTACGAATTCTTGCCAATTGACCCTTAGGAATGTTTTTCAACCATTGGGGGTAATGGCGAATCGAATAGTCAATAAAGCCATTCCCGTCAGTGGGCTTAAAGAAAGTTTTAGTCCTAATTTTTTCATTACTTCCACCGATTTAATGTAAGGTCCAAAAAATCAATCTGTTTCTTATTTATATTGGAAGTGAACCTTTTTATGTTAACATGCTGAAGGTTTGCCAGGAACGGCCAGAGGACATAGTGTTGGGGTCCACAACCCAGACCCCGACGAAGTAACTCACCGGAGTACCCGACAACCAGCTGCTTCCACTGCCACTCCTGCTTCATCGGCTGTCTGTTCCGGCCGCGCGTGCGCCCCCCCCACCTTCACTTAACTCTTCCTGTACAGGAATGGTGGGGAACACGCACCGATGACGCTGTACACGTTGGTGGGGCATCCTTTGGATGTGGATTTAAAAACCAGCACTGAGTTGTACTTAGTGCTCAGATATTTTGCCTACTGTGTATTCCTATGATTATTATTATTCTATTGATTCCTGTTGCTGACCTTTTGGCTACTGTTTTTGACCACGCTAATCTCTTGGACGGTGTTTTTGCGTAACCCTGACTCGGCTTTTCATCTGGACTCGCCGCACTTAGTGGATCTACCCTGGCTAGTTTTTAACCGCTATCTTTTCTCCAGCAGTGGAAGACTCAGAGAGCCTTCCCCTACCAGAGCTTCCACTGCGAGATAAAGCACCGTCGGGTTGAGGCAGTCCAGTTAGAAGAGAAACCAGGGACCTTGCAGGGTGAAAACATGTTCTTTACTGTCCCTGGGTAGTAGAGTAGAGGCTTCGTGCCAGGCCCCTCTACAGCAGCCTGCTTATTGGGTGTCTAAAGCAGTTAGAGAAGGGATGCGCCACAATCTTAGGGAGATGCTTGATTTAGGATGCGGTCCAATGGTCCATGGGCTCCCCATTAGTTCTTGTGCAGAAGCAGGGCGGTATGACCCATTTCTGCGCGGACTACTGCAAACTTAATGGTCCACGACTGACACTTACCCTATGCCCCGCTCTGATGAACTATGACTGCATTGCCCAGAATACCTTTCTTACAACCATAGATCTCTGTATGGGTTTGTAAGGGTTTTAACCTTTTTGGGGTAGTTGTAGTAGGTACAGCACACATAAAGTAGGTTTACTTGCAATAATGTAGTCTTTTATTCTGTATTCAATCAGCATCCAGGTGAAAACAGTTACATAAGATGTGTTTTACAAAAACAAAATTAAACACTTCACATAATAATTAGGAAATGGTCTTTACCATTGGAGGGGTTTTGGGAAGCCCGGCTGCGGCCATTCAGAGATGCCTGATAACTTAGCAGGATCAATCTCAAATCCAGTCTCTGTGATGATCTACTAAAAAAAGAAATGCGGGAACTTCAAACTGACACTTCTCCAGTTTGGCATAGAGGTGATTCTGATCTGAGGCGTTGAAATACAATGTGTTCATGTTTCCTATGGATTTCTTATGGGTTTCTAGATCAGAAGAGTGAATCAAGATGTCATCCAAGTATACTATGATAAACCGATAATGTAATGTTCTGAAAAATGTTGTTGATGATTGTGACAGAATGACCTGTCATACAAGGCCCCAAGGTAGTCAGAGATGGCTCCAGCCTGGCTGCCAAACAAAGATTGTACAGGCAGGAACTCCATTGTTTAAAAAATTCAATCAATAGGATTGCTGGCAGGGGGAGATTCAGTAGCTAAAGGAGATTAAAGGTTGGGTTGTCTACATGTACCTGTTTATCAATGTTAATTTATGTTAATGAAGTTCTGTGGATATATGAGTCTATGTTTTACAACAATAAACTGTTCATTCCTGCTCTTTAACAGGCAATGGGTGGTCAGCTAAAGTGTCCTTAATGGCCCTAGATAGAAAAACTCAGCCTTCAGGTAATTGCTGGGGTGTGTAGAAAATAGGGTTGTATCTCTTTCATTTGTGGGCTGCACATGCGCAGTCCGCTGCAGATTGTACTGGTCGGCCATCTTAACTGAGGTTTGCACATGCGCAGTACGCTGTTTGTTCCTCCCGTTGGCCATCTTAGGTGTGGCGCGCCTCACCTGCAACGGTGGTGGCGTGTAGGAGAAACTGCTACGTCCGTAGCAGTTGGTAGTGTAACCCACTTACCTATCTCCCCCCACAAGGGCGTGCTCCGAGGGACCAGGTTTTGACGGGCAGCATAGATGGAAGTCACAAATTCTGGCTGAAGCATGAATATTAGAAACGGGTTCCCAGGATCTCTCTCTCCTGACCCTTACAAATTCTCGAATCAAGAATTCGACGTACCACATACTCCTCCTGACTCTGGACAACTGTGGGTTTGGGAGAGCAAAAATGTTCAGAAAATCTATTGGTAATTGCTGGTTTCAGTTGAGAAACATGAAAAGAGTTAGATATCTTCATGAATAAAGGTAGATCAAGTTTGTAGGAGATGTCATTAATCCTGACCGTATATGGACCAATGAATCTGGGGCCCAGGGTTCTGGTGTAGATTCTCCGTGGAAAGCCAGACTCTATCACCCGGCTGGAGACGAGGAGCTAGAGAGCAATAAGGATCTGACGCGCTCTTTTGCTTAGCTGCAGCAAGAAGTGTTCTGGAAGGATTGAAGCCATAAGCAACAAAGAACAGAGAGTCTTTCAGAGATTGGTAAAAAGAGTTATTATAGGAGAATTCTGCCAGATGAAGCAATTGGGCCCAATTGGATTGATCTTCGGACACATAGGAACGGAGGTAGCGTTTGAGAACTTGGTTGGTTCTTTCAGTTTGCCCATTGGATTGAGGGTGATATGCAGTGGAAAAGTGGATAGCAATGCCCAGATAGGTATATAGAATCTTCCAAAATCGAGAAATAAACTGGAGTCCGCGGTCAGAAATAATACATTGAAGAACGCAGTGGAGGCGAACAATGTCCCAGAGGAAGATATTGGAGAGTTCCTTGGTGGAAGGTAACTTGGTGATTTGAGACATTTTAGAAAATAAGTAGACCACCACTAGGATAGTGGTGTTACCCTAAGACTTTGGTAGGTTTGTAATAAAGTCTATAGCAATGTGGCTCCAAGGTCTATCTGGGATAGGAAGGGGGCACAGCAATACGGACTATTTAGAACATGGGATTTTATGACAAGCGCATACAGAACATGCTTGTATAAAGTCCTTAACATCCTTGAGCATGTTGGGCCACCAATAAATCTGTTGAAGGAAGAACAGGGTGTTATGAATACCTTGATGCCCTGCCACAGGGGAGGCATGAAACCAGGCTAGTAACGGTTTAACAAACCGGGGTTGGACAAACAAGTCTTGACTGGGAACTGGGAGAGACGTAGGACGTGGTTGTTGAGAATTGGCAATCAGTTGGCCCAGAAATTACATCACTTCTCGACATCCAGTGGAAGTGAGGGAAAATGATTGCTACACATCATGGGACCCAATAAGATCGCCACTCAGTGAGGAAGTGTCATGTACCTACCTCTCATGGCCGCCACACCTCCGTGGCACCCACTAGGAGGTTGTCTTCCTCCTCCCCACCCCAGCTGGAGACCGCAGTAATGCCTGACGGTCCTATAAAGGCCTGTGGAACCATGATGGCGGTGCTCAGGTATTCAGAGCTGCTTAGTTGCATTCTGTGTCTCCCTGCTGCTGTTTTCCCGACCTTTTGAACCTTGCTTTTTGACCTTGTTTGTGCCCCATTTTCTGCCTTCTTGTCTGCCGCCTACCTCTGACCCTTGGACCGTGAACTGGATTGCTCTTGTCTGCCCCTGCCCTTGACCCTTGAACCTTGACCTGGATTATTTCTTATGCTGTTAACCCATTACTATTTGGACTTCCTGTTCTCGGTTTCACCACATAGTGGTGCTCCCTTCATTGTCTCCAGCTTTTTCCTGCGTAACGGGTTCCTACTCCTGATACCTTCCCAGGGTGTTACAGGAAGCTAATGTTTTATGTGATAGTTGGGGCAGAAGAGAAATTAGAAAGAGGATGGAAAATGTAAAAGGCAGACAACATAAAAAAACAAGGAAAGGCAATAGAAAAAAACCGAGGGAAAGATGTCAGAAGTGAGGTGGAAAAAAAGACAGCAAGAGGCAAGAAGAAAAGAAAAAATGGGGAAAAAAGAGCTTGCTAAAGCCTCAGCAATTAACCTTCATATGTAAAGCCTGCCTGTATTTTCTATGTTACTCTTTTGTACACCTCGGCTACTTCTGGTCCCCCACATATTTCCCAACACAGTCAACCACTAAACTCAACCAATATGCGCAACCTGAACTATCCCAGTCCTATCATCTCCAACCATAAACTCCTTCTCTGTACTCTCCTTTGGAGGATTACACTTAAGCCACACTTTCCTGCCTTGTACTATACATATCTAACAAGGCTGTTAGCTCGAAACTCTTCTCCCTGACATCATCTTGAATGAACCTGTATTCTGTATCACCATTAACAAATGACTATCTAACCAGGCCCAATGCCTTGAGGCCATCCTTGACTCAAACCTCTCCTTTATCCCTCACATTCAGATCCTGCAGCTTGTGCCTAAAAAAAAAAAATCTCTCGCATCTGCCCATTCCTCACCCAAGAGTCTGGACTCTCTCCTCTGCAGTCCGTCCTAAATACTGCTGCTAGGATTATCTTCCTAGCACGCCGCTCTAATTCTTCTGAAATACTCTACTGACTCCCTGTTATCTTTAGAATTACCGTATTTGCTTGATTATAAGACAAGGTTTTTTCAGATGCTCTGAAAAATGCCCCTCGTATTATAGTCGGGGACGTCTTATAATCAAACCTCAAATAGAGGTCTGACTAAGAGCGCTGCAGGGGACCTGGATCCTCCTGTCTTATGCCCGGTGCTTCTGATTCCCTGGTGTGTGGTCGGGGCAGCGGGTAGGCGTCTACGCAATTTCCACTGCAGCCGGAAGGAGGTGCGGTTAGCAGCGGGGGTTGTCTGCGTCCATCGCGCATACATCTTCCCCGGCTGTCAGAGAGGAGAGTTCCCCCTCACCGGTGCGGGGAGTTCTCTCTGACAGCCAGTGTTAAATGGGAGGCATAAGGCATTTCTGTAGGCAGCGTGCTCTATGAAATGTCTTTTAACCCCCTTAATGCCACTCTGCCTCCAGAAATGCCTTTTAACCCTCTGTACGCCACTCTATCTCCTGAAATGCCTTATACCTCCCTATATGCCTCTCTGCCCCATAATATGCCTTTTAACCCCCTAAATGCCAGAGTGGCATATAGGGGTATAAGGCATTTCTGGAGGCAGAGTGGCACATAGGGGGTCAAAAGGCATATCATGGGGCACAGTGGCATATAGGGGATATAAGGCATTTCTGGGGCAGAGTGGCAAGCCTGGGGGCAGATGTGCATAACTGGGGGGCAGGTTTTTAAAATAAAAGGAAATAAAACCAAAAAAAATATTTTTCTCAATCATAGCTTTTATTAAAAAAAAAATAGTTTACATGAATTAACATTTACTAGGAACTTTTCCTATAGGGTCCTCTTTATAGTCAGACTTTTTTCTTAAATTAATATTCAGATTTTGGGGGGTTGTTTTATAATCTAGCAAATACGGTAAATTTTAAATCCTTGTATTAACATATACGGCCCTTCATAACACTGCTCCTCCATTCATTTTTGCCTTCATAAATAAATACTCCCCTACTCTATCTTTACTTTCTTCCCATGGGCTAAGGCTGTCAGGCCCCATCCAGGCTGCAGTGCTACATGTCTTTAGTTTCCCTATTCCTTGCTACAGTGTCCTTAGTCCTTGCTACAGTGTTCCTAGTCCTTGCTATAGTTCTCCCTTTGCAGTAATCCATTCCTGGATGTCTCCATGCTCTGTCCTGTACCTCTGATTACTTTGCTTTAGCTCTGTTTCCTTTATAAGGTGTGCCCCACCATGTGTGATGTTTGTCTCAGTCAGCAGTCTAAAGGTATGTTTCATTGCTATGTGTTTAGATTTCACGTTTGGTTTGTTTAGTACCTCTCTAGGCAGGTTTTAGTGTTAGGACGTACTTTGGCGTAGTGGTGGGCTAAGCATACTAAGGCCATATGATGTGATGGAATCTCCAATTGTTATCTTATAGTCCTAGGCTAGTCTTGTATCCATGTGTGTCAGTGTTTTGTGTACCTTTTCCCTCCTACCCTGAAGCATCTGAGGAGTTTGGTTCCTCTCTCCTCTCCCCATATCCCAGTTAAGATGTCCTATCCTTGTTTAAAGGAGAAGTGTCCGAGGATTCTGGCTCCTCACTCCATCCCCTGTGTTCCTTGCCTTGTTACCTGTCCTGTGTTGTGCCCTGTATCATGTATGTCTTGTCTGGTTATGTTTCTTGCTTGGTCTTCCTGTCCCTTGCTCCTTGATCTGTCCCCCTTTTTCGCTATGTTTCTCCTGTACTCTTCTTAGCTTCCCTACTCCCAGCCTGCAGCATTCTGCCCATTTCTATGTTCTGTTATGTCCAGGGTGCCTGCAGGTTATTACTTTGTTTTGAACTGGACAACATCTGCTGATATGTCAGGGTGCTGGTACATGGCTGCACAACCCTGGGTGCTCGGCGCCCTGCATCAGACCCTGACCATTCCGCTACTGCGCAATAACCCCGGAACACCATCTTTGGCCACGGACCCGGGACCTTACAAAGGCTCTCCTCATCACTTATGACCTCTTCCCTTTCCTGATATTGTATGCATAATGCATTCATTCTTTGTGTTTGATCTCATATATACATTTATGGATCACTGTCAAATTATAACTCATTTGGGGGGAAAAAAAAAACCTCTTTGTTCTCAGGCAAACTTAGTAATCATAATAACTACTTACTCTTCCCGATATTGCATGTTATTTTAAAATAGTCACCGCTTCCTTTTAACTTTTGAGTGCCAAGGAGATGAGTAATACATTGTTTCATTTTGTGTTGCAAACATGTCAGGAACTGAAATGGTTAACTTTGTAGACTTAGTTCAGCCCACAATGTAAGATATTACAAAATACCAACAGCTTTCACAGAATCATTTTATCTTCCTTGTTTTTAAGGTTCGGTCTTCAGAAGTTGTAAAGCTAACAAGAAATTTTCTGACGTAATATGGTGAGTTGTATAGTTCTGTGTTATATTTCCTCTTGAGAACAAGAAAATTATTTTGCTGGAATCTTCTTCATCTTTTTTGGTATCTACATTATTTTTTTTTAGCTGCATACTTTGTATCCTGATACAATCTATGTATTATATCAATATGGTCTCTGACACTTGGCCCCACATACAACCTGCTGTAGAAGGGGACAGTGTCAAGGTCATCTAAAATCGGAGCAACAGATCTTTGCGCCCCGATGGTTGACATTTAAGCTGCAAGGGTGGAATTTTAGGGTTGCCTTGAAAGGTTAGATTCTTCTCCATCTGCAGAGCTCTCAATCACATCCTTTCATTCAGTAATAACATAAAAAAATAAAGTATGTTCTTAAACTAACTTGACTAAAAACATAACAAGTTATTTGGTAAAATAGTTATGTATTATGTAAGGACAAATATAATTTCATTAAAGTTTGTGCAGATATTTTGTCCTCAAGCTGTGCTAATAACAAGTTAATGATTACATTTGTAGAACAAACACTGCCGTTTGTACTTCCTGCGATGTTACTACTTTTTTTTTTTTTTTTTTTACATCTGGTAACATGCTTCTTCTGAACGTTAATAGTTTAGGAAACAGCTAATGCAAACCAAGAGAAGTATATTAAGGGTGAACTGACACATTTGTAGCTGTTAGCATAACTAAAATACCTTGTACATGTTTTATGCATGTTTTAATGTCGTAAATACTTTTTGAGGCATTTCAGTGAAAAGCTTACTTCAAGGTACAAGTGGAAAATCAGCATTATGCAATCAATTTATTTTCATGGACTATTTACTTTTAATTTACTTACAGGCTTTGTAATAAGGGGGAGTAAGAAAAGGGCAAATAATTGCCTTGGGGCAATGTTGGCCAGGAGCCCCACTGGCTAGTGTCCTTTATATATTTACCATACTGTGCTGTCCAGTCACAACACAGTGCTTGATGTATACAGGCTCTCTTTTCCTGCAGCAAGGGTAATGTATAGAGACACTGACAAAATACATTTCTGGAGTATTATGGGCAAAGGCAGAGAGAGCTTTTCACCTCCCATTATTTATCAGCTAGTAAAAAGCTCCTTTTGTACATTTGAATCAATGCAACATAGACACAGATGATTTCTGCAAGCCTTGTCATTTGTGTATAGGCAATGAGTCTATACCATGCCTGAACCAATCAACAGCAATCAGAAACATAACAAAAGAGGATAAGCAATTTAATAGGGAGGGATATCCTTCAAAATTTTGGGAGCCCTGTGTTTAGATAGCTGCTCCGATTGTATGCAAATAAGGTGATCTTTATTCCTTTTTTAACCCCTTAAGAACAATGGGCGGTCCCTAAACCCATTGAAAACAATACATTTTGAGCCCGTACATGTACAGCCTTTGTCATTAAGTGGTTAAGATCTGTAAACATCACCAAATAGGTATAGTGTGCTGTGAAATGCAGGATTTCAAAATTGTGACACACCTTTCACAACTTGCTGACACTTTGTTAGAGAACAACAGAAATTTAACTCTAAAATGAAAAAAACACCATAATGCACAATGGTCCTACCAGACTTCCTCTTTTCTAGGTGCCAAGACATGATGATGTTTCCTGGTGCTTCCTCTTTGAACAAAAAGTGGTGCAGTGCTACAGTGACTGTTCCTCTGAATGACTGCTGATTGGCACCTGAGCTTACAGCTGGTCTTATATGCTTAACCCCTTAATGACAAGACTGTTTCTTAATCGTAGTACACTTTGAGACAAAGGCTCTTTTAACATTTTGAAGTGTTGCTCTTTAGCTGTAATTTTCTTCTCTCTCATTTTGTGCACCGACACACATTATATATTGTTTTTTTTAGGACAAGCAGGGCTTTCTTTAGATACCATTATTTTTATCATATCATCTAATTTACTATAAAAAAAATGATAAAATATGGTGATTTTTTTTTTAAAAAATTACTTTTTCTCACTTTTATTTGAAAAATCTTTTACTCATCTGCAAAAACTAATGAAAAAACCTGCTAAATAAATTCTACTATGTTTTTTTTTGCTTTTTTTCTGCAAGTTATTGGGCAATAATTACAAGTAGCGTTTTGCTGTTTCAAAACATTTTTCCCCGAAATCTGGTCATTCCGCCTCATGTGGTATTTGGGACATCGTTGAAGCCAGCCAATGCAATTTACCCCATCAAACCATATTTTTGAAGACTGGACCCCCCAGGGTATTTCAAATGCTGGTATTTAAACCCTTTCCATGCTCTAATCATCAGCCTTTGTCAAACTTGATGGTAGTAATTTTTTTTGGTATTTTTTTCACACACATTGTACTTCAGGTATGAATTTACCACTCACCACTTTCAAACAACACTCCAATATGTGTTCAGTAACATCTCCTGAGTACAGCGATACCCCCCATGCATGAGTTTGTTGTTGTTTTGGAAGGTAAAAGGCCACCTTTGTAAGGTGTGCATTTTTTTGGCATTTGGACATCTGGTCAGTCTGTGCCTATGTCCCATATTTTGGACATCTTTGAAGCCCGCCAATTCAATTTACCCCATCAAATCATACATTTTTTTCAAACTAGGCACCCCATGGGCATTTAAAATGCCAATATTTTAACTCTTTCCATGCAACAAGTTTTGTGAAGATATAGCGCTAATTGTAGGACTTATACAAATACTTTTTTTGTATATATATATCTATATACAATGGGGGAATTTTTTAACGTTACCAAATTTTTTAAATTATTTTTTTATTTTTTTTTATTTTACTAATCACATTGTGATCGGGATAGGTGGTTGTGTTACTGACATGCCTCGATATCAAGGCATGTCAGCAACACTGATTATGCCTAGGAGGCGATTGCTGATTGCTTCCTAAACTCTGTTTTAGACGGGGGAGGGCTTTCCTCCCATGACCCACGGCCAGCCTCATTTGTGAGGCTTCCGTGCATGCTGCAAAGCCGCTGATCACAGCGATGCAGGTTATTAACAGCAGCCCATACATACACATATGTACAGGCTTTGATGCATTGCATCGTGACCCTGTACATGTATGTCATGAAGGGGTTAATTGTTTATTCAAGACTTATGTGAAAGAGAAAGCCTTGTACTTAGTTAAACAAGTTCCCCAGATTGATCAGAGAAAAGTTGACAGTAGGGATCGGTCAATGCTGCAGGCTGCTTGCTACCATGGTACCCTATGTAAAAAACAAAAATCAGAAATGAAAATGTATTTTATAATTTTTATTATAACTATATTAATGAATTAAAATATATTTATTTATAACAATATTTTATAAACCCATCTTGATAACCTACATCACCAAAAGTAGGTTGACATTACTTCTAATTATTGCGTTTCGTTGTTTCAGCCACACCCATTGCTAACAGGTGTATATAAAATCAAGCACATAGGCATGCCATCTCCTAAGACAGTGACTTTAAATGTGGCAGCATCATAGCATGTCACCATTGTCACAAGGGGGTTAGTAAAATTACTGCTCCTTTACATCTGCCCCGGTCCAAAGTAAGTGCAAAATAAATAAACACCACTGTGATAAATAAATAAAATAAGTTACTAAAAGACAAACCTTACAGATCCCCACAAACAGTAGGGCAAAAATAATGAAAGTGATTTATCCTTCACGAGGGATTAATTAAAATAAATTGACAAAATACTTAGCAGCCGCTGGAGCACAAACTCATAATAATGGATCTGACAAAGAAGAAAACCAAATATAAAAAATGGACATAGCTAAATATAAAATAAGTAAAACAATATGCAGGTACTCAATGTTTTGATAAAATATTTTATTACACCTAAATCAATAAACAAATAATAATAAAAACATTTGTAGTGGGTAAGTAAATAATAAGAATACCAATTGGTATATAGAATATCTACAATATCTTAACAAACAAATTATTCAATACTTTAATGCCTTAATGTTAAAGCTTGCTTAAGTGTCATAGCAAGTAGAGGGGAAAAAAACCTTTTACATATGTGGACAATGTTGTCTCAGATGGAGTGTAAATTTGAATAACTCACTCGAATAGGTACGTAGAAACAATAAGGTCCCGGCCCGAGAGAAACCTTTTTTCCAAAACCAAATATACATGGTTACATAGTTAGGCTGAAAAAAGACATGCATCCATCAAGTTCAGCCTTTCCCATATCTGTTTATTTCTTGTCCCAAAAGGGAAAAAAAAATCAGATGTGGCTCTTTCCAATTTTGCACAAACTAGGGGAAAAAAATCCTCTTTGACCCCAGAATTGCAGTTAGATCTCTCCTTGGATCAAGAAGCTGTTTCCCCATAATTTAAATATTGTATCCCTAAATATTATGTTTTTGCAAGTATACATCCAATTGTTGTTTAACCCCTTGATGACAATTGCCGGTCCGGGCACGTCACGGAAAATCAAGTCGTTAACGACAATTGACGTGCCAGCGATCTACTTTCGCTTTCTGCACCCAAATGGCGTTGCTGTAATGCCTCGACCTCGAGGCATTCAGCAACGCCACGATCGGCACTAGGGGCCATCTCTGGCCCCTCCCCGGGGCGTCAACATCCGCCATACAGCGTTTAGGAGGCGATTAACGATCACCTCCTAAACTTAAATGGTGTCGCTGGAATGCCTCGATCAGGAGGCATCCAGCGACACCAAACACTTACCTCTGGATGGACTGTGACTGCTCCGGAGAGCGGTCACAGCCGCCGCTGCTGGTGATCTTCACCATCAGCAAGATGTCGGCGGCCCGGGAAAAAAACAAAGACGAAAAAGTTCGCTAGATGGTCTCCGCTTGCAGGTTGAATACAGGTAGTGCATTCAACCATGCAAGTCAATGGAGCCCAGCTTTCTAATCACAGTGTGATTAGTAAAAATAAATTAAAAAATAAAATAAAATTAATAATAATTAGAAAAAAATAGTAAAAAAAACAGTAAAATGTAAAAATAATTTCCCACTGATGTCACTATCAGGGGAACCTTCAAGTTGAATATTTTTTTTAAAAAAGGCAAAAAAAATAAAATATATATATATAAAAAATTTTGTGAGCAAGTCCTAAAATTAGCATATTAGCTTAAAACAATTCTCGCATGGAAAGAGTTAAAATACTGGCATATAAAATGCCCATGGGGTGTCTACTTTAAAAAAAATGTATGATTTGATGGGGTAAAATGAATTGGCCGGGTTCAACAATGCCCCAAATAACACAGGGGGAAGGATGGCCACACATCTAATTTCCAATTAGAAAAATGCACACGTACCAAATGTGGCCTTTTAGTCCCCCCCAAAAATGACAAACCCATGCATATGGTGTATCACTGTACTCAGGAGATGTTGCTGAACACATATTGGGGTGTCGTGTGATAGCGGCATAAACCAGGAGCTGTAAATTCATACATAAAATAGGTGTGTGGGGGAAAAATACACACAAAAAAATACTACTGCAAACTTTGAAAAAATTCTGGTGGTAAAATGTGTGCATGCAAAGAGTTAAAATACCAGCATTTAAAATACCCTGGGGTGTCTTGTTTTCAAAAATATATGGTTTTGTTGGGCACACTGAAATGGCCCGGCTCAAAGATGTACCAAATAGGGCATGGGCAGTGGATCCCCAAATGCCAAAGTTCAACATACCTGAAGTAAAATGTGTGTGACAAAACAAATGCAAAAAAATGACTACCACAAAGTTTGACAAAGACTGGTGGTAGATATGGTGAATGGAAAGAGTTAAAATACTAGCATTTGAAATACCCTGGGGTGTCTAGTTTTCAAAAATATATGGCTTTATTGGGCATACTGAAATGGCCTGGCTCAAAGATGTACCAAATAGGACATGGGCAGTTGATTGCCAAACGCCAAAGTTCAACATTGAAAATGCGCATGCCCCAAATGTGGCCCTTTTGCCCCCAAACAGCCAGGCAAAATCATTCATGTGAGGTATCGCTGTACTCAGGAGATGTTGCTGAACACATATTGGGGTGTTTTATGATTATGACATATACCAGAACCTGTTTATTCATACCTGAAGTAAAATGTGTGTGAAAAAACAAATGCAAAAAAATTACTACCATAAAGTTTGACAAAGGCTGATGGTAGAATTAGTGCTTGGAAAGGGTTAAAATACTAGCATTTGGAATACCCTGGGCTGTCTAGTTTTCAAAAATATATGATTTGATGGGGTAAATTGCGTGGGCCGGCTTTAAATATACCCGAAATGTCACATGGGGGGAAGAATTACCAGATTTGGAAAAAATGGCTTTGAAATAGCAAAACGCTACCTGTACTTATTGCCCCATAATGTGTAGAAAAAAGCAAAAAAACATAAAAACATTGGGTATTTCTAAACTCAGGACAAATAGTAGAATCTATTTAGCAGGTTTTTTCATTACCTTTTATAGATGAGTAAAAGATTTTTCAACTAAAAGTTAGAAACAGTCATTTTTTTCTAAATTTTTCACCATATTTTATACTTTTTTTTTAATAGTAAATAATATGATACAATCAAAACAATGTCATCTAAAGAAAGCCCTTCTTGTCCTGAAAAAAACACAATATCTAATGTGTGTGGGTTCAGTAAACGGGGAAGAAGAAAATTACAGCTAAACACGAGCAGCGCAGAAATGTTAAAACGGCCATTGTCATGAAGGGGACAAAAAGTAAATTAGCCTTTGTCACAAAGGGGTTAAATGTCTGTACAGACTCTGATAAAACTACCTCCGCGGGCAGATAATTCCACATCCTTATTGTCCTAACTGTAAAAAACCCTTTCCTTTGCCTTAGACTAAATCTCCTTTCTTCCAGTCTAAATGTGTGACCACGTGTCCTATGCATAGTCCTGTTTATGAATAGATTTCCACACAATGGTTTGTATTGGCCCCAAATATATTTATATCCCCTCTGAGGCACCGTTTTTCTAAATTAAACAGATTTAAATTAATTAACCTTTCTTCATAACTAAAGTGATCCATTCCTTTTATACATTTTGTAGCCCTCCTCTGCACGTTTTCCAGTGATATAATATGCTTCTTTGGAATAGGTTCCCAAAATTGCACAGCATATTCAAGGTGTGCTCTTACCATTGATTTATAAAGGGACAAAATTATATTTTTATCCCGCAAATTGATGCTGCTTTTTATACATGACAATACCTTCCTGGCCTTAGCAACTGCTGACTGACATTGCACATTGTTTCCTAGCTTGTTGTCTATAACAATTCCCAAATCCTTCTCATTTGTTGTTATCCCTATTTCACTACCATTTAGGGTGTAAGTTGCTTGTGCATTCCTTACCCCGAAGTGCATAACTTTGCATTTAGTCTATCTAAATCCCTCTGCAGCAAAGTAATATCCTGCTCACATTGTATTACTTTACAGAGTTTAGTGTCATCTGCAAATACGGAAACATGACTTTCAATGCCTATTGGAAGGTCATTTATAAATATGTTGAATAAAATTCTGAACCCTGTGGTACCATTTATGACAACTCTCTGTACTCTATCACTAAGCCAATGTTCAATCCAAGAACAAGAATTAGCATCTAGACCAATTTCTTTTAGTTTGAATACTAACCTATTGTGTGGAACCGTGTCAAACGCCTTGGCAAAATCCAAGTAGATTACATCCACTGCAACACCCTGATCTACACTTCTACCTACCTACTTTTTTTTTTTTTTTTTTTTAATAATCTTTTTTTAAATAATATTTTTCACGTATAAATAGATACAAAACATAATATAATAAAAACATGTATACCAAACACAAAAAAAACACAGAGGTGTCGAAGGGATCGCGAGGGGGGGTTATGAGCAAGGTGATATTTATCTAATTGTTCTTTATTTGTTTCATCTGTCTTTGTTTAGACAGAACTATTGCTGTATATTGTGTATCTACTCCAATTTTTTTCCCACAGCTCTCTCGTTTTCAGAGATGAACCGTTAATCCAATTTACACCTTTCTCTATATATATCTGATTTTAAGTTGTGCCTCCAATTTTTGTAGAGAAATGACCATATCCTGTTTCCAATGTTTAGCAGTTAGCTTTTTTGCAGCCAGTAGGCAGTGTATCACAAAAGTTTTTTGTAGTGGATTTAGAGGAGGCCATCCCTGATGCAGCAAAGCCGAAGCAGGGTTTTCTTGATATCTATTTTTATAATCTTTTTTTATCAAAGCAAAAACATTATCCCATAAGGTTTTAATTTTTTACTGCAATTCCACCACATGTGGAGGTAATTGCCCTCTACTTGGTTACACCTCCAGCGTAATCTGGATTGTTGAGAACAGCTATGTTCAATTCTAGTTGGAGTTAGGTACCAATTATTGCATAACTTGAATTGGGTTTCTAAGAGGGATAAATCTCGTGTAGCCTTATTGACACTGTTGAGAGCTTTGTTCCAATCTACTGATTCTATGTTTTTTCACATTTTACTATAATTTTTTGATTTTTTTTTTTCATTATCCCATTCTCGAAGACAGTCTAAGAATTTTGAGGTCCCTTCCTTTAATTTCCCTTGATTAAATAAATCAATTAGTTTTAGATCTCCCGAAATGCGTTTTAATCCCTTTAATTTTCCAATCTCTAATTGTTAAATCCTTTATCTGGATCACCCCAGATGATACAGTTTAAATCCCCAAGATCACATGAGTCTTCTATTTTATACCACCCCTCTTGTTTAGAAGCAACTGTGTGTATTTTTAGTATATGCAATAGGATATTTGCTTCGTATTGTTGTTGTAATAGTGGAGCCCCCATCCCTCTTTGGGAAACCTTTTTTGCTATTAGATTAAAATGAATTCTCGTTTTTTTTTTTCTCTCCATATAAAATTATTAAAGCTAGATTGTAACATATTGAGCCAGCTAGGAGGAATTGCTAATGGTATTAAATGGAATAAATAAATCCATTTTGGTAAGAGGTATGATTTCAGGGCATTTATTCTCCCCCACCATGAAAGGCCTGTTTGATTCCATTCCTTTAAGGTTTTATTTGATTGTTTTAATAAATTTAAAAAGTTAATTTCCATAATCTCACTGATCTTCTTAGGGATCTTAATACCTAAATTAATTTCTCCCTTTTGATTATTGAATTGATAATCTTTTTGGATTATATCCTTAACGAATTTATTTATGTTATTGAATTGGACTGTGGATTTTTGAATATGTAATTTATTGTTTGATACCTTACTATATTCTGTTATTTCTAGCATTAAACTTTTTAGTTTAATGGGTCTGTTAGCGTTATTATAATATCGTCGGCATATAAGGAGATTTTCAATTCATTATTCGTAGTTAAAAACCTCTAATTTGTGAATTGGATCTAATGTTTATTGCCAGTGGCTCTATTGACAAAATATATATAAGTGGTGACAGGGGGCATCCTTGTCTAGTCCCATTTTTTTAGCTGGAACCAACTCGAACACAGATCTATTGCTACTACTCTAGCAGAGGGATTGCCTAGTGTGCCTATCCAGACAAGAATCACTTCTAGTTGGTGCTTGTGCCAGTTGTCATGAAGGTGTCATTTAACAGGTTCAAAAACCTGAGTCCCCTTGCAGTCCCTCTATCCAATTTATGTCCGGGTAATTAAAAGTCAGCCCAATCGTTCTGGTTGTCATTAATGAAAGCCCGCAAATACTGTTCGAGGCGTTGGTTGGATCGTTCAGCCGCTCCATTGGTTTGGGGGTGATAAGCCGTGGAAAAGGAAAGGGTGATACCCACAGCTTTGGCTCTCCAGAAACGGGAAACAAACTGGACTCCACGATCTGAAAAGATCACCTGGGGATTTAAGGAAGTCTGCAACGTCCTGTCTCCAGGAGGGCCAGAGCCTGACAGGTGCGCCGGAGACCAAGGTGGCCCGCAAACTTTGTGGTGTGCAACTGGAGTATCTTCTCACAGGGGGCACGAACAACTTGTCAGAAGAGGTCTGGGCTGGAGAAGAGGGTTGACTTGCTTGAATTTGTTGCAGAAGGGGAGAGGAAACGGCAAGAGTGACAGCAGAGATGATACGGTTAGTAGGTAGGATGGGTTCCGGGTTAGGTTTCTCCTCTGAGGCAGTACAGAACATACGTGATAAAGCGGCGGCCTTGGTATTCTTGGACCCTGGACGATAGGAGATTATGTAATTGAAGCAGGAAAAGAAAAGGGAACATCGTGCTTGTCGAGGTGTTAGTCGCTTGGCATCGCCAATATACTGGAGGTTCTTGTGATCCGTGAGGATGGTTACAGGAATACAGGAGCCCTCCAGAAGGTGACGCCACTCAGAAAGGGTGAGAATGACTGCCAGTAGTTCAAGATTGCCTATGTCATAGTTCCTCTCTGCAGGAGAAAATCGTTTAGAGAAGAAGCCACAGGGGTGTAGAGGCCCTTCGTACGTTTTGCGTTGGGACAAATCTGCTCCGGCCCCGATTTCCGAAGCATCTACTTCGATTACAAAGGGTTGAGATACATCAGGATGTACGAGGATCGGAACGGACAAAAACAGGGTCTTTAGTTTATGGAAGGCTAAGACTGCAGCGGTAGGCCAGTTATGGCAGTCGGCTCCCTTCTTGGTGAGATCGGTCAAAGGAGCTACCACTTTGGAAAAGTCCCGGATGAATCGGCGATAATAATTGGCGAAGCCGAGTAATCTCTGTAGGGCTTTAAGTCCCTGTGGTTGAGGCCATTGCAGGATGGACTGGAGCTTGTCAGGATCCATCTCGAACCCTGTACCACTAAGGACCTAACGTAGGAAGGATACGCGGTTGACTTCAAATTCACATTTCTCTAGTTTTGCGTACAACTGGTTTTCACGAAGACATGTCGGAACCTTCTTTACGTGTGTTCGATGTGAAAGCAGATCAGGCGAATGGATTAGAAAGATTGTCATCAAAGTAGATGACACGGAAGTGGGGCAGATAATCCCGAAAACAGTCATTTACAAAGTCCTGAAAAACAGCCGGGGCGTTACAGAACCCGAATGGCATTACTGTATGTTCGGAATGACCAGAGCGGGTGTTAAAAGCTGTCTTCTACTCGTCGTTCTGACGGATACGAATGAGGTTGTACGCACCCCGTAGATATAATTTCGTGAAAACTTTCGATCCTTTGAGACGGTCAAACAACTCAGAGATGAGCGGCAAAGGGTAAGTGGTTTTTATGGTGATTCGATTAAGACCTCGATAGTCGATGCACGGACGTAGACCTCCATCCTTCTTGGAAACAAAGAAAAATCCCGCGCCTTTAAGGAGATTTTCACGGATATAGGTCTCCATAGCTTCGGTTTCAGCCGGGGATAACGGATACACCCTACCCCGTGGGGGTACGGTACCAGGAAGCAGGTCGATAGGACAATCGTAAGGACGGTGTGGAGGCAAGGAGTCGGCTTCCTTTTTGTCGAACACATCAGCAAAGGTCTGATATTGTGGAGGTAAGATGGTGGTATCTAAGGAGGCAACCTTCAATACACAGGGTTGAGGTGAAACGCAAGTGGTACACCGCCAGGAGGGGATCTCACGGGTGGACCAATTGATGTCTGGGTTGTGTAGCTGCAGCCAAGGGTAGCCCAACACTATGGGAGCAGCCGGAGAAGATATTACATGTAGAACCACAGTCTCTTTATGGAGAACCCCTATTTGGAGACGAAGCGGTGTAGTGTCATGGGTCACCAAAGCAGGTAGGAGAGGCCGCCCATCGTTTGCCTCCACAAAAACCGGAGAGGCTTTCTCCTGCAAGGGAATGTTGTGGAGCCTGCAGAAGTTGCGGTCGATAAAGTTTCCAGCGGCCACAGAGTTAATAAGGGCTGGGACTAGAATGGGTCTCTCCTGGACTGTGAGAGCAGCAGGCACAAACATAGGCGGTGCCCGGTCGTGGAGAAAAACAGCAGGAAGACCAAGAGGAGACTCCCCAATCCTCCTTAGGCCCTGTAGTTTCCCGGCTTCACGGGGCAGGAGCGCACATTACCTTGTTTGCCGCAGTACATACAGAGGTCCTGTTGGCACCGGAGGGATCTCTCCTCCTCGGAGAGATGTGTGGAGCTGATCTGCATGGGCTCTGCATGGGCGGAAGAGTAGCAGAGTCAGAAGAAGCCGGACGTGGCGCAAAACGCACTGGAGCCCTCCTTTGGCGATCTCGCTGTACCTGGCGTTCCCGGAGGCGCAGATCAATGTGGCCAATGTAGGCGATGAGTTCTTCCAAGTCCGTGGGCAGGTCCCGGGCTGCCACCTCATCTTTCAGGCGGTCAGATAGGCCATTAGTGAAGGCAGCAACCAAGGCTTCGTTGTTCCATGCCACTTCTGCAGCCAGGGTACGGAATTCAATGGCATAGTCCGATAAACTGCGTGTACCCTGACGCAGTGAGAAGAGACTTGACGAGGCAATATGGCCGCGAACCTGGCCTGTCAAACACTTGACGGAAAGTGGCTACAAAGTCATTATAATTGTTGACCACTGGAGAATTGCGTTCCCAAAGAGGAGTTGCCCAGGCCACAGCCCTGTCACTGAGTAGGGAGATGACATACCCCACACGGGCTCTTTCGGAAGGAAACAAGTAGGGAGACATCTCGACGTGAATGTAGCACTGATTGAGGAATCCACGACAGGTAGCAGGATCTCCTCCATATCTGGGAGGAGGAGGTAAACGGAGGGTATGAAGACCTGGGTCAGCAGGCGGTGGAACAGCAACAGGTGCAGCAGCGGGCACAGGAGGAGGACCACGTGCTGGATCAGTCCTCGCCAGGAGTGCTTGCAAAGCCTGAGCAAACCGGTCCATGCGATGATCCAGACTTTCAATACGTGCTTCACAGGTAGACATCTTCTGGCCAATCTCCGCGGGGTCCATGGTGACCCTTGGTACTGTAATGGTATGGTGAGGTAGGACCCCGGATGGCAGAGTGGGCCAAACAGGAACCAGAAAGTCAGAGAACCAACCGGGTCACACAGGTAATCAGGATAAGCCAAATCAGAATCCAGAGACGAGGTCAACAAGCCGAATCAATACCAGACGAGCAGGAATCGGGGGCGAATCAGGAGACAGGAACGAGGTCAACAAGCCAAGTCAAAGCGGAGCAGTCAGTCACAATCTAATGCGCAAGCAAGTAGCAAAAATACACCCAACATCTTCACTCAAGCAGGCAAATCTGTTAGGCTGCACAAGGTCAGGGCTAGCTAAACCTTTCCTCTTCCCGTAGAAACAATAAGGACCTGGCCCGAGAGAAACCTTCTTTCAAAAACCAAATTTATGTCCCAATGCAAAGCATTTCAGCCTTTCTCAAGCTGGCACGTATGAAAATAAATACAAGTGAGAACCCTCCAATTGAATATTTGTGACAATGGCTGATTTTATTTTTTGTGCTTTCAGTGACAATGGCATTTAAACATTTCTGCGGTGCTCGTGTTTAGCTGTAATTTTCTTCTTTCCCATTTACTGATTCGACACGATTTATATATTGTTTTTTTTCAGACGTGCTTTCTTTAGATGTCATTATTTTATTGTATCATATCATTTGCTATATAAAAAAAGTATAAAATCTAGCCAAAAATGTAGAAAAAAAAATTCTGACTTTAACTTAAAAATATTTTACTCATCTATAAATCTCATTTTCTGCACATTATGGGGCAATAATTACAAGTAGTGTTTTGCTATTTAAAAATTAGACACCCAGGGTATTTCAAATGCTAGTATTTTAACTCTTTCCACCAGTCTTTGTCAAACTTTGAGGTAGTAATTTCTTTTGCGTTTTTTTTCCACACACATTTTACTTTGGTTAATAATGTATAGGTCCTGGTATATGTCACTGTCCCCAATATGTGTTCAGCAACATCTTCCGAATACAGTGATACCACCGATGCAAGGGGTTGCTTGGCTGTTTATGGGCAAAAACCCCACATTTGGGACGTGTGCATTTACTAAATTTGAAATTTGACATGTGCCCCTGTGTTAATTGGGGCATTGTTGAACCCGCCCAATTGGATTAACCCCATCAAATAGATTTTTTAACATGTCAGTATTTTAACTCTTTCCATGCAAGAATTGTTTAAAGATATAGCGCTAATTTTAGGACTTGCTCATAAAAATAATTTATGCATATATATATATATATATAATAATTCAAGAGTTCATGCACACCCGAAATAAAAAAAAATTTTTTTGGAACTGTAAGTTTCCCATGATGGTGAATTATTTTTACTAATTTTGTTTAAATATTTTTTTTTCTCTAATTAGCAAGCTGGGCTCTGTTGACTTGCATGATTGAATGCAGTACCTGTATTCAACCTGCAAGGAGAGCCAGAGTTCTCAGGGGGCTCTAGAGAGACCCTCTCGAAAACATTAAAACATTTTTTTAATGGACCGCTCTCCGGAGCAGTCACAGAGCGTCCTGGGGTGGGTGTTCAGTGTTGCTGAATGCCTCGCTATCGAGGCATTTCAGCGACACCATTGAAGCTTAGGAGGCGATTGTTGATTGCCTCCTAAGCTCTTCTAAAACGGGCGTCCACCGCCATACAGTGTATGGTGGACATTGACACCCCGAGGAGGGGCCAGACATGGCCCCTGATGCCCATCGCTCTCTACACCCGTTTAAAGTCATGACGGTCCTGGCACGTGAATTGTCATTAACTGACTGTTTTTGGGTGGCATGCCTGGGCCATCAATTGTTGTCAAGGGGTTAAGTAGCCACATATAAATTGGCAAAAAAGCCTGCTTAAATGTTCAGCATATTAACGCTTTAGCTTCCGGAAAAAAATTAAAGCAATAATGCAATCCAGCCTCCATCCAAGGGGCCACGCACAACCCCTCATCAGTAATCAAGTAATCTAAAGGGGTACTTAGTAACAAAAACAACATGCCACGGTTTACCATAATATACATAATTTACAGAATGAGAGATAGTGATACACTATCGGGATTGTCATTCAACCCATGGGGGAATAACGTTTTCAATTCAAACATTCAGTGGGTTTCTCGCTGGCATAGTTTTATCGATGTATTCCCACCCCTGTGGTCTAAATTCACCTGTCCAATTACCATTGGGGTTTTTATTATGAGCCACCTCACTAAAATGCTTAGAGAGAAGATGTTAATCATAGCCTTCCCTGATATTATAACAATGTTCATATAACAATAAGTAAGCGACAAAGCTTAATCTACATGTTGGGAACTTCTTAACATAGTGGACTCTTCTAGTTTAATTTCAGTACATTCTTCACGCAACAGTTACATTCGTTGCAGCAACCACAACTGTGCCAACCTATCAAAGGTTTCAAGAAACATTTTTCTTTCATTGACCCATTTTTCTTCTTAGACAGTTTTTTTCAGATATCGGACAGTGCCAATAGATTTTTGAGATTCTGATTCTTCCTACAAATGACTCATCCAGAGTCTGGAATTAGGTCTTTCAAATTTGGATCATCTTTCAGGATATTCCAGAAACAATTTAGAATCCCATTAATCTCTGGCAATTTGTCAGAATATCCAGTGGCAAATGACAACATTGAGTTCTGAACCTGGCCTCTGTCATGATTCATCTTAATCTTATCAATGCGGTTAATTTTCCATTTGTTCTGTCTATATAGTATCTCAGAAAAGTGAGTACACCCCTCACATTTTTGTAAATATTTTATTATATCTTTTCATGTGACAACACTGAAGAAATGACACTCTGCTACAATGTAAAGTAGTGAGTGTACAGTCTGTATAACAGTGTAAATTTGGTTTCCCCATCAAAATAATGCAACACACAGCCATTAATGTCTAAACCTTGGCAACAAAAGTGAGTACACCACTAAGTGGTTCTGCTCTGTTCTGTCATCATCCGCTGCTATGTCAGGGCGCTGGTATGTGGCTGCACAGCCCTAGGTGCTTAGGTCGCCCTGCACCAGGCCCTGTCCAACTCCGCTACTGCACAGTAACTCCTGCACACAGGAGGCGCTCTGGCTCTGTATGGACCCAGTTCGTGACAGTATCTCTCTGATTTCTTCTTCTTTTTTTATCAGTGGTTAGAGCTTCAATAATATTACGTCGCTTGTAACCCTTTTCAAGGAAACTGTACTTTATTTAATTAGCTTGAACATCAAAATCTTTGATTTTGGTACGGTTACCGTATATACGCATAAACGGCCCCTTTGGGATATTATCAAGCCAGACTTGTTGATGATAACTCCCTGCTTGAAGGTATGTATTTTGTTCAACTCTTTTAAAAAAGGTCCTAGTATATAGGAGTTGCGCATAGCCCCTTGGATGGAGGCTGGAGTGCTTGCATGCTTTTATTTTTATTTTTTTCGGGAGCTGAATATTTTGGGTGAATATGTGAAAATTTCATCAGGCTTTGCCAATTAGGATTGTTTCTCGGTTCAACTGTCAGCCCTGTCACTATGCCAGCTATGTGGCCTGGCTGATTTGAATTATGAGCATCATCCCCAATCTCCGCCCTTTGGGGCGTGCAGCTAGTTCACATGTGGCTACTTAATGTTCAGTTGAAGGCTTCTCACTTGTATTTATTATCATACGTGCCAGCTTGAGAATGGTACAGTGAGGCTGAATTTGGATGTAGATTTGGTTCCTGAGCTAAGGCTTCTCCTGGTCCCTATTGTTTCTCCATACCTATTCAAGTAAGTTATTAAAATTTACACTCCATCTGATACAACGTTATCTACATATGTAAAGGTTTCCCCCCTCTATTTGCTATGACACATAAGCAAGCTTTAACATTAAGGCATTAAAGTATTGAATAATTTGTTTAAGATATTGTAGATATTCTATATACCAATTGGTATTCTTACTATTTACCGTATTTGCTCGATTATAAGACAAGGTTTTTTTCAGAGCAAATGCTCTGAAAAATACCCCTCGTCTTCTAATCGGGGTCGTCTTCTAATCAGACCTCAAATAGAGGTCTGATTATGAGACTAAGATCCAGATCCCCCGCACCTCTGCAGGGGACCTGGATCCTCCTGTCCCCCCCCCCTTGAACACCCACCCACACACTTACTGGTGCTTCCTGCTGTATTGCCGGGGCAGCGGGTTGACGTCTATGCGATCCGTGTAGACAACGTCCGCTGCAGCCGGAAGGAGGTGTGGCTAGCAGCGGGGGTTGTCTGCGTCCTTCGCGCATACCTTCCACCGGTGCGTGGAACTCTGATCTCTGACAGCCGGGGAAGGTATGCGCGACGGACGCAGACAAACCCCCGCTGCCAACTCCACCTCCTTCCGGCTGCAGCGGAAGGAGACGTCAACCCGCTGCCCCGGCAATACAGCAGGAAATTGGAAGCACCTGTAAGTGTGTGTGTTAAATGGGGGCATAGGGCATTTCTGGAATGCCTTATACTCCTATATGCCACTCTGGCATTTAGGGGGTTAAAAGGCATATTATGGGGAAGAGTGGCATATAGGGAGGTATAAGGCATTTCAGGAGGCAGAGTGGCATTAAGGGGGCATTTAATAGAGCACTCTGCCTCCTGAAATGCCTTATACCTCCCTATATGCCACTCTGCCCCATAATATGCCTTTTAACCCCCTAAATGCCAGAGTTGCATATAGGGGTATAAGGCATTTCTGGAGGCAGAGTGCTCTATACAATGCCTTTTAACTCCCTTAATGCCACTCTGCCTCCTGGAATGCCTTATACCTCCCTATATGCCACTCTGCCCCATAATATGCATTTTAACTAGACTTGGGCACCAGGGGGCTCTTCGTGTTCGTCTTCGTGCTCGTCTTCGGGGGGAAAAAACCTTCGTATTCCGCGAATATTCGCCCGTTCCTGTCTTCTCTTCGGGCGAATATTCGCGGACATTCTTCATGCTCGTTTAATCTTCGTTTCCTTCCCGGTTGCCTAGCAGGAGTTAATACGGGGTTAACAACACATCGGAGCAGCAGCAGCTGCCGTGAAGGAACGTGTGCAACTCTATTGGTCATTTCGGCAGGGGGCTGGTCTGGCATCAACGAGTGAATTGCAGAACGCACTTCATTCGTTGATGGCAGGCCAGCCCCCTGCCGAAACGACCAATAGAGTTGCACACACGTACTGAGGTGTACTGTACACAAAATGACCTAGAGACAAATGCTCCAAGGAACTTGGCCTCCGTTTATCATACACAATCACACATCCATAGATGTTTAATAAAAGAATAGGGATTGTTTTACATTTTTAAATTGATTTTGGACCACTTGTAATACATGCCTAACATTTGCTACCTATTCACAATGGCATACTTTGCAACAACCCAACTTTTACTGGACAGGACTGGAAAAAAGCAGGACTGTCCACCAAAATCTTGGGTGTGTTGGCAGGTATGCGGATGGAAAAATGTTGGACAAGAACTAAAAAATAGCTTAGGGTTAATGTACGGTTATGTTTAAGATTAGTAGCAGTGCACTGGTTTGGTTAAAGATGTATTATGCCTAAATAATAATGTAATTTTAATTTTAATGGGTTTTAAAAAAAAAATTAGGGGTTTATTTAAATGTATTTTAAAGTTAGATTTATTATTTAGTACTTTATTATATTTATTTAATGTTTATACTAGTACTACCTACCGAGCTATAACTACCAACGTGTATTTGCATACCTAGATAGCTAAATTAGATGGGACAGGACTGGAAAAAAGCAGGACTGTCCCTGAAAAAGCTGGGTCTGTTGGCAGGTATGTGGATGGAAAAATGTTATAGCATGAAGTGTGAGTTATAGCGTTAATGCTAGTGAGTGTAGAAGTGAAGGCCAGGACAAATAACAGGAGGAAAGGTCCTTGTGATTTGTGCATTGTACGTGTATGTGTTATGTGTGTTGTCACTGTGTGCTATATGTGTTGTGTGTTATGTGTTATGTCACTGTGTTATTTGTGTTATTGTGTGTGTTATGTTTGGTTGGTTGGTTGTGTATCAGAAGGAAAATAATGAAATGGAAATGGAAAAGGCGAATGAGTGGGCAATTGGCGACCCACTCACCTGTTTCACCCCAGGGCAAAGCACCCAAACACTGTCAGTCTTAGACGTTTGGCAGCAGACTTCCAGAGCTCAGACACAAGGCCCTAGCGTAAGCTGGCTACATTGGCGGAGGTAGCAGGCGTTGCCACACCGCAGCAAGTGCAACCAGGGGGGAGAAACTGCCCTTACCATTAGGGACATTTGAGGCATGACACTAGCCAGGAAGCGAACTGGCATTGAAGAGACGCTGGCACCACCAGCAGCAGCAGCAGCAGAATTGGGAAAGGCGAATGAGTGGGCAATTGGCGACCCGCTCACCTGTTTCACCCCAGGGCAAAGCATCCAAAGACTGTCAGTCCTTGGCGTTTGGGAGCGGACTTCCAGAACTCAGACACAAGGCCCTAGCGTAAGCTGGCTACACCGGCGGAGGTAGCAGGCGTTGCCACACCGCAAAGAGACGCAGCCAGGGGGGAGAAACTACCCTCTCCATTAGGGACATTTAAGGCATGACACTAGCCAGGAAGCGAACTGGCAGAGAAGAGACGCTGGCACCACCAGCAGCAGCAGCAGCAGCAGAATTGGGAAAGGCCAATGAGTGGGCAATTGGCGACCCGCTCACCTGTTTCACCCCAGGGCAAAGCATCCAAAGACTGTCAGTCCTTGGCGTTTGGGAGCGGACTTCCAGAACTCAGACACAAGGCCCTAGCGTAAGCTGGCTACACCGGCGGAGGTAGCAGGCGTTGTCACACCGCAAACAGACGCAGCCAGGGGGGAGAAACTACCCTCTCCATTAGGGACATTTGAGGCATGATTTCAGCCAGGAAGCGAACTGGCAAAAGATACTGGCACCACCACCAGCAGCAGCGTTGGAAACGGAAAAAGGTGAATGAGTGGGCAATTGACGACCCGCTCACCTGTTTCACCCCAGGGCAAAGCATGAAAGTCCGTCAGTCCATGGCGTTTGGGAGCGGACTTCCAGAACTCAGACACTAGGCCCTAGCGTAAATTGGCTACACCGGCGGAGGTAGCAGACGTTGCCACACCACAAACACGTGCAACCAGGGGGAGAAACTACCTTAAACATTACAGAGAAAAAAAATTTACTTTCCAAGCTAAGAGCTGGGTAACCCAACTTGGGCAGATTGAATTTAAGAAAGGCAATCTGCTCCATCAGATGAGGTGCCATGCGTGAGCGCTGTGGACTCAGTATGTTTCCAGTCATAGAAAACATGCGATCACTTTGAACAGTGGTTGTCGGACATGATAGTAGCTGCTGCGCAACCCATGAGAGTGCAGGCCACACACTCTTCTTTTCATCGCAGTAGCTAAGAGGATCAACATTAGGTGCAGAAGGAACTTCACAGAGGTAAAGTTTGACCATTTCAGCAGCACTACTCTCCTTTCTGCTGCTAGCTCTGTCAGATGGTCCAACTATACTCCCAAGTGCCTCTTCCCAAAACGCAGCTGCTCCACTCAGCTGTGTTGTGCTGCTTGTGGCACTGCTGCTGATGCTGCTGCACGCTAGCATCATTTCGGGACTCTCTTCCATTCGTTTGCGAAGGTGTACTTTTAGCAGATCCTTCAGCTTCCTGACTATGGCTGCTACGTCAGGATGTAGAGTGCCACCTTGAACAGCCTCACGGTTTCCAAGGAACACATCCATCTTGCTGCCTAGATGGGAGAACACTGGGATTACCTGGGCCAGACTGGCAGTGTTTGAGCTTAAATTTTCTGTGGCATCCCTGAATGGTTTAAGGACTGCCACTAGCTGGGCGATCACTGTCCAATCCTCCCTATTCAATGGAGAGGTAATCCCAATATTGTGCTCTGAGGCAAGATTATGGATTACCCTCTGCTGCTCCAAAATCCTCTCCAGCATGTCTAACGTGGAGTTCCACCGTGTACTGACATCCTGACGTAGGCAGTGTACGGGAAGACCTGACCTCTCTTGCTCTTCCCTCAAAAGTTGGCTAGCCTTAACACTATGGTGAAAGTGCCCAGCGATCTTTCTGCAGCGGGACAGAACTACTGCTGCCACATTAGTTCCTTCTGACATTGCTGCCTTCACTACAAAATGGATGATGTGGGCTGCACAGCGCACACCAACAATATGACCATCTCGCAGCGCTTTCACCATATTGGCACCTCCGTCAGTTACCACAAAACCAACTTCAACATTGGACCCCGCCTCTGCTCCCACCCAAAGGCTAAACATTTTCCTCATTGCATGGAGAATATTTTGGGAAGTGTGCTTTTCATCCATCACTTCTGCATGGAGAAGGAAAGATCGGTAGCCTGCTGCAGCAGCTTCCTTAGACACACCGGGCTGCCACCAGTGTGCTGTCAAAGAAAGAAAGGCATGCTGGCCGCTAGGTGCACTCCACAAATCTGTAGTGAAATGAACAGACTGACCAGCAGCCTTGGAAAGCTCCTCTTTCACTGCTGCAACACAGGACCGATACAATGAGGGGACAATGTTCCTGCTGAAAGTGGAACGTGACGGAACTGTATATTGTGGAGCCACAGCTGCCATCAATTGTTTGAAAGGCTCCCCTTCGATCATAGAGAAGAATGCCCCTCCAACAGCAATGAACTGACCAATCAGTTGCACTACTTTATTGGCCTGCTGTTTGGGCATTGACCTTTTGGATTGGAATGCCACAAATTGTTCCAGGGTGGGCTGGACATGCAGTGCTCCAACCTGCCTTGGTCTCTGGCTGCCAGCACTAGCTGCTGCTGCTGCTGCTATTGGCTCAGAAGAAGAAGCTGTTGGGGTTTTTCCACGGCCACCAGCTATGCTGCCTGCACTAACTTTTACTTCTGCATCTTTCCCCAATAGCACAGCGTTGTGTTTAGTGCTGAGGTGATGCTTCATGCTAGCACTGGTAAAATGGCCAGACACTTTCCCTCTGCTTATTAGCTTCCCACAATGTTTGCACTTTCCATAGCGCCCTTCTTCAACATTTTCAAAGTTCTCCCAAATTGGGGCGCGCATAGCCTTGGAGTGTGCCTTGGGTGCTGCTCCTACTGCTCGGGGTGGATGAACAGAGGCAGAACTAGTGGTGGTGGGACTGGTGGTAACAGTACTGGCCATAGTGGGACTGCTAATTGCTTTAGATTTGCTAGGTTTTGCTGCTGCTGCTGGTGGTGGTGGTGGTGATGGTGATGATCGTAGTGGAGAAGGTGGAGGCTCAGGGGAAAATTGTGCACTAGTCATTTGGACACTGCTCCCTGAGGAATCTGATTCCTGACCACTCATCTCCTCTACTCCCTCTGGCTCATAGTCTAGCTCTTCATTAGCCAGATCGAATGGAATTCCTGCTAGGCTGGAGCTAAGACTGATATCGTCGTGAGACTCGTGACTAGTAGTAGTGCGAGCAGGAAGAATAGACTCTGCACTTGGCCTCTCAGTCCCAGGCTCCTCTGCTACCTCGCTAGGTGGAGTTCCACTATGTGTAGCCCTCTCTCTAACTGTCTTTACAAAAATTTTGTAAGGACTTGGTGGCTTGCTAGAGGTACTAGGAGGACATGGCGTGGCGGTACCAGTGGGAACAGTAGGCGCAGCACTAGTGGTGGTAGAGGTGGTGGTGGTGGTGGTGGTTTTCCCTACAAAGGAATGAGATCGCTTTGGTTTGGGACCCCTCTGAGTCTTGCTGCTAATTTGGCTCTGCTTGGTACCTTGCATGCTGCTTGTGGATGGGGAAGATGCTGCTTGGGGCAAAAGGCACTTCTTTTTTGACACTGGGCTGGTACTACTTGTGCTACCCTTTAACTTTGAACGTGCTTCTGGTGCTTTAGGCTTTCCGTAAAAAACCATAGAGCTTGTGGGCCTAGCCGCACTACTACTGCCTGCTTTTGGTGCCTTTCCTTTACTTGATGATCCTTCAAGCAATGCTTCCCAAAATGATAAGCGAGAGCTTGGCCTACTTGGCCGACTAGACTGACGCAAAGGCTGCATCTTAGAACTGGTGGTGGTGCTGGTGGTGGTGGTAGATGGAGTTTGTCCCTCCTTAGTCCCAAAAGGAGGATCCATTTCAAATTTTGTGTTGTGTGTGTAGTGTAGTGTAGTGTTTAAAAAAACTATAAAAAAAAATAAATAAAAAAATAAAAGGAAAAACGAATTAAAGACAAAAAAATTAGAGGAAGTTCTCTTCAGTGCTACTGCTTAAAAAGTAAAAAGTAAAACTATGCACTACTGCACTGTGCTGTTGTGTGCAATCTGCCAAAGTGCTAAAGTTATTTAAATTATTAACTCAAGATTAACTATTTAATAACTAGCAGTATTTTATTTTTAATTTGAATTTACACGGGCCTAAGAGCTTAGCCTACTACTATGCTAGCCTAAAGCTATATTTCCTTACTATAAATCTACCTCTAGGCAGACGCTCTCAAACCCACTAAGCTAAAGTGAGGTTAAATCAGATTCAGTATATGATTTATTAATTAATATTAAGTTATATAATATTAATAGATTAGAAATAATTTACTTATATATTATGTATTATAGATTAGATTATGAATTAGAATTTAGAATTAGAATTACTTATATTATAGATTATGAATTAGAATTTATATTGTTATATATTATTTATAATATATTATAGATTAAGATTAAAGAAGATTAGAATTATTTTAGTACTACAGCTAGTAGCTTGAAGCTTTGCTTAGTACAGCTCGTCACAGTCAATTTTTCTTGAAAAGAATTAGAAATAAAATAAAATGTCACAGCAAAACAGTTAGCTTCACTGCTTGCTGAACAAAAACACACAGCACTTATGCGGCTGCACTCACTAGCCCAACAAGTTCACTTCACTGATGGACTGAGGTGAGCAAAACACTAAGGGTACTTTTAATAAAATTGAAATAAAATGTAAAATAAATAAGAAAATCTTTGCAAAACAGTTAACGTCACTGCTTGCTGATCAAAAAAAAACACAACACTTATGCGGCTGCACTCACTAGCCCAACAAGTTCACTTCACTGATGGACTGAGGTGAGCAAAACAAATGAAATAAAATGAAAGATTATTAATTAAGAAAAATTGACTTGGTCTCTTGCTGTTGCTAAAACAAAGCACAAACTATAGAGCTGCAGCACCAGTACTAATAAGATTAGCTGAAATATACGCTAGTAGTAATTAATTAATATTATTACTTTTATTTATAGCTAATTTAATTAACTATTAAGATAAGAAAGAATTATAGAATTATTGATATTACTGATTTTAGATTAGACACTAGTAGATGTCTTGAATGTCTACAGTACACTCTACACTAGTATACTATTACTAACTATAACTGACAAATATATATATAATTTTATAATGAATTCAATTATTAATTATATTAATTAATATTACTGATTTTAAATTAGACACTAGTAGATGAATGTCTACAGTACACTCTACTCTAGTATACTATAGTATATATATATATGACTGACAAATATATATATATATAATATTATAATGAACTATTAAATTATAGATTCTATTAAATTATTATTTATACATTCTATTTACTTTATTTAAGCAGGACAGGCAGTAGGCACTAGTGCCAGCCCAGGGCAAGGGCACCCCAGTGCCACTGAGACACTGGGTGCACTGTCAACTCAACAGCACTTACACTACAGTTGATGACAAATTAAATAAAAAAAAAATGAAATTAATCAAATTATTATTATTAATTATATTAAGTAGCACTGAAGTGAGGATGAAGTACACTGTGAGAAATGGCAGGCTAAGGCTTACCAGTCTCACACAGAACAGAACAATCTCTCTGTAACGCTCGGATGCAGCACAGCAGTGTTGCCAAAGCAGTCACAGCGAAAAATGAATGGATCTCTCAGACAAGCTCTGGTCTTATAAAGGCGCCTTCAGAATTAAAAAAACAGCAGCACAGGCATTGGACGAGACCCTTAGCATGACGTCACAAGAGTGAGCTGATTGGACAGACGAGATCAGCTCACTCCTGTTTGAAATTTTGGCGGCTGCGCGGCAAAAACGAAGACGATCACGAAGAATCTTCGATTCTTCGTGGTTGTGAGTCTTCGTCTTCACCTACGTTTTGCCGCCACTGTATTCTCTTCGGCGTGTCTTCGTAACGAACAAAAAAACGGCCTCTTCGTGCTCGTTTTCATGTTCGCCCGAAGACGAATGCGCAAGTCTACTTTTAACTAATTGAACAGGGAGGGAGACCAGTGGCATCTGCAGGGTAAGTTGCAGCATTGGGGTTTTAAAACCTCAATGCTGCAACTTACCCGGCACATCCCACTGGTCTCCCTCCCTGTTCAATTAGTTAGTCTGTGCCGGGTTAAATGCACAGGGAGGGAGACCAGTGGGATGTGCCGAGTAAGTTGCAGCATTGGGGTTTTAATACCCCAGACCTGCGTATTTCCACTTCCGGGAACTGCCGCGATGCCGCGAAGACAAGGTAAGTTAGAAGTGGGGGGAAGATTTGTAGACGTAGACGAAGACGATCACGAAGATCTTCGTGGTGTGTGTCTTCATCTTTGCCTACGTTTTACCGCCGTTGTCTTCTCTTCGGCGTGTCTTCGGAACGAACACGAAAACGCACTCTTCGTGTTCGTTTTCATGTTCGCCCGAAGACGAATGCACAAGTCTAGTTATGAGTCCATGGGAGTTCTCTGCTTCCGCCTTTTTTTGCTATATTTTTTTTATGCTTTGTTATCAGCCAGACCTCCGTGAAGATACTCCAGCTCCTAAGAAGGCTGTGTCTAAAGCAAAGCGTTTTGCCTGTAAAAATGGCAAGGACACCCAGGGAGGAATCCATTCCAGATTTCAAGGAGTGGATGAAGGCTGAGCTCCAGTCCACTTTACAGCAGATCCGATCATCTGTTTTGGATTATTTTCCCCAGCCTGACATCTTGTCGTGATCCTCTACATAGGTTCCAGTCTTCAGAAAGAGACTGGCACCTGGAGGAACCCAAATCTCCGGAAGAAGGGGATCTCTCTGAAAAGACCTTTTTTTCTTTCCTGTAGAAGGGGTGAACAAGCTGGTTACTGCAGTGAGGGCCGCTCTAGACCTGGAAGAGGAAGAGGCTTTTCCAGTGCATGTAAACTTAAAATATATTATTACTGACCAGTGGAATGCTCCAGAGAGAAAGCTAGCTGTCTTCAGAAGAGTTTTCAGATTATTTCCTTTCCCAGAGGAATTCTCGGAGCTCTGTTTAGCTCCTAAAATAGATGCTTCAATTTCCAGGCCCACCAGAAGATCTGCTATTCCCTTTCAAGATCCCATGGACAGGAATGTGGAAGGGGCAGCTAAGAGATCTTTGGAGGCCTCAGTAGCTATCTATAAATGAGACATTGCGGCAGCCTCGGTGGCCAGAGCTTAGGCATTTGTGGCTCCAAGATATTGAGGATATCTTGGGTGGTGAAGGAGAAGAAGTTTATTCTCTGTGGCATTTTGGATGTGCAGCATATTTTTTTTGTGCGATTCAGCTATGGAATCCGGCCGTATGGCTGCCCTATCGGTGGTCTCTAGGAGAGCTCTATGACTTGAGTCCTGGTCAGCAGACTCTGCTTCCAAGCGCCATTTGCGTGGTATGCCCTTCTCTGGGAAAGATTTGTTTGGGAAGGAACTACAAGTTCTATTGGAGAAAGCTACTGGTGACAATTTTTTTTTTCTAAACTTAACCTCTGCCTCGTTTTTGTCCCAAACCATTTATTCTATTTTCATTCTATCCAGAATATTATTATTATTATTATTATTATTATTATTAATAAGTCAGGATTCCAGACCCTGATTTCGAGATAGACCTTATGGTTCCAGGTTTCGGTCTTTCCGAGGAAGAAGCAAACCTTCCTCCTCTAAACAGAGGCATGATGCCAGAAGCATTGCAGTTGGGGACAGGCTGAAGAGATTTCTTCATCAATGGGCTCTAATATCTTCAGACACCTGGACTCCAGAGTGTACAGTCTGGAGTTTGTCAGCACTCCTCCAGAGTGGTTTATGATATCTATGCCCCCTTCAGATTCTTTTAGGAGGATGGCGCTTCCTCATCTTATTCAAGATTTGTGAGGAAACAAGTGTTGATTCCTATGCCTTTGGGACAAAGGAGGCAAGATTCACAAAAGTTTTTTTGGGTATCCATCCTTTCTTCAAACCTTCACTTCCACTTCCAAGCCCTTCCTTTTGGTCTCGCTTCTGCAACAAGAATTTTTACCAAACTGCGGTCAGGAGTTGTTGCTTTCCTGGGGAAGGAAGGAATCAAAGTGGGCCCTTATTTAGACGACAGTTTCTGGCAGCAAGCTCTCCAGATCCTCAAACTCGGCAGATTCACAGGACTGTTTGCCTGCTTCAGGTTTTGGGATGGATTATCAATTTTGAAGAATCCCATCTGCTTCCCACCAGACCAATTTCCTTTCTGGGATTGGTCCTAGACACCTCCTGTCAGAAGATCGTCCTGCCAGGGGGGCAATGTTCAAATATCAACAGCCTTTATTCTGCTTTATTCTATCCAGACGTCTCTAGAGTCTAAGACTCCTCATGTGTCTTCTGAGAATAATGGAGCCTGCCCTGACATGGGCTCTTTTTCAAATCTGTCCTCTACAGGCTTTCATCCTGGAGACATGGGATCCAGCTATTCCGCTGCTCTCCAGGAAGTATGCTATTCCAGCCACTGTTCCATCTTTTCCCTCAGATGGTGGCTTCAAGTGGATTCAGGTCTGGTCTGGACCAAACCTACATAGACAGTTGTTTCTACAGACGCCAGTTTATCGGGGTGGGGGGCCACCCTGGAAGAAGAATACTGACACGGTTTCTGGTAAAACCGGTAGTGTCTCCTACATATCAATATGCTGGAGCTTCTAGCAGGCTGGAAAGAGCTCTTTTCTTGGCAGTCCAGTTTACGAGGGAAGCAGTGAGTTTCCTGTCCGAAGATCGTACGGTGGTGGCTTTCCTGAACATGCAAGGAGACACAAACAGTCTCCAATTAGGGACCCTTCTTCAGAAGGTCAGAAAATGATCCAAGTTCAATCTTTCTCACCTTCCGGCTGTATTAATTCATAGAAAGGAGAACATCACAGCGGATTTCCTCAACAGGACGTCGGTTCTTCAAGGAAAGTAGAGCCTGAACGATTCGACATTTCTGCAGCTCACGAGAGACTGAGGTGCTCCAGAGATTGACCTCATGGCTGCAGCAACCAACAGAAGACTACCTCTGCTTTATTCCCTGTCGTCAGCAGGCCACGCCTTAGCTCTGGAAGCTTTTTCTTAGACTTGGGACTTCAAGCTAGGTTACATATTTTTCCCCTCTTCCTCTCAGAACAACAGTTCTCATGAGAATCAAGAGAGAGAGGGATGCTGAGTGATGCTGATAGCTCCCTACTGGCCCTAAAGGATTTGGTACCCAGAGTTCATCCGTCTGTCCGTAGAGCGCCCAAAGAAGTTGGAGAACAAGCCGGACCTGCTCCACCAAGGCCCTGTGCTCCACCCAAACCCTGCTTACTTCAAGTTGTCAGCGTGGCTCCTGAGAGGGAGAGATCCAGGCTGGCTTCTCCGAAGAGGTGGCTGATATCCCTGTGAAGAGCAGACTGATGAAGAGCTGGAAGCAGGTTATCAATCTCCGGTATAATAAGATCCGGAAGTCTTTCTGCTTCTGGTGTTCTAACAAACAGCTTCAGTGGGATAATGTCTCTATCGGCGACATCTTAGATTTCCTCCAAGCAGGTTTTCACAAAGGACTGTTTTTCAGCCACCCTGTAGCTCCCTATCGAACGAACAGTTAGCTGTGCCTCCTTGGGTGTCTGGTTCTCTGGAAGCCATCTCTAGACTTCGTCCATTCAAGTGGCCTCTAGTGCCTTCCTGGCTATCCTGGCTTCTCCTCCTTTCGAACCTCTGAAAGACATCTCGATCACATTTCTCACCTGGAAGACGGTCCTATTTATAGCTTTGACATGTGCTAGAAGAACGACCGAGATCCAGTCTCTGTCCATTTTGAATCCTTATCTTCAATTTTTCACCTTTTCTTTTATGACAGAATATTGTCCTACCGGTCTTTTGTCGCCCCATTGCCTGGACATACATAGATGTTTGGACTTTTATCTACAGAAGACTGCTCCATGGAGTAGATCTTCCAATCTGTTTGTTTTCCTTTTTTGGAACTAGAAAGGTATTAGCACAACAAGGTTCTTTTTTAGCTAATTGGTTGATCTCCGCTATCGCTGAAGCCTTCAAAGCTGCTGGTAAAGAACCTCCCTCTGGTGGAGGGTCAGCCTATTGGGTCGCAACATCTTGGGCAGAAGCTTCTGGAGTTTACTATTGCGCAAATTTGCAAAGCTGCTGTTTGGAAAAGTGTTCATACCTTCGTTATACATTATCATCTGCAGCCTGCCGGTCTGGAGGATGCCTAGTTCGATAGAAGAGTCTTGGAGTCCGTTCTTTCATTCCCTCCCTAATGTCTTTTTTATATCTCCTATGCTACCGGGAGTGACAGGGGAAACATTAAATTCTTACCTGAGAATTTATTTTCCTTGTCACTTCCCGGTAGCAATTTTTTTGCGATTTTTTTAAGCACACAATTAAGGCTTACGATTTTGGCATATATTGTAAACTGGAACAACTGTGTTAAGAATCCTGCATTCATTATTTGAGGTGATGCTAAATGTGCACTTTCAACTAGGTCAGGTTTTCAAGCTTTTTAAAAACCACAAATCCAAAAAAAAATGTTACAGAATGTTTTTCTCTGCAGCCTTCTGGTCCCAGCTGCTTGTATTCAAAACTAGGGCAGTTCTGGGGCTATTTGAATATTCTTTTTTTGTTTTTGTTTTTTAAGTAAAACGAATACATTTCTGAAAAAGAACACTAACACTGACTGCGTGTTCTTCTTTTTACTCTAGTTTTCTATGAAGTTTTAATCACATAAATAATTATAGTGAAAACACATGAAATTTTAACAGTTTCTGTTGCCTGTTTTGCCATGTGACAAATGTTCCGTACATATGTACTGGAATGCTGTTTCAAATGTTGCATTTCATTGTGAAAGTGTAGAAGCGTAAATAGAACTACATTATGGCTATTCAAGGTACCTAGCGGTGTCTCACAAAAACATCACCAGATGATTATACTCTATTTGAATGTGTTTTATTAATCTGCCCATAAACAAACATAAATTAAAAAAAACTTCAATAAAATCAATTTACATTTTTACTGTTCCATACTCTAGTGGAATATTGAACAAAAATGTGTGCAAGACCAAGCTGGTTGGATTAATATTTTTTACTTTTAAATTTAAATGGAAGCACTTTCCTACCACTGATTGGCAGCTGGTTTTTAATCAAAACCAGACAGCAGAGACAGCATGGTAATATACAGTAGGCAACAAAAGAGTGATACTAGATATGGAGACCACATTTTTTTCTGCCATTCGGGGACATACTATGAAGCAGATGAGATTACACACACAGGTATATATATATATATCACACACTATTATATATTAATTATTAAGAAGCCTTGGGAACCATGTTGATTTCAGATTTAATAATATACTTATAATACATACATACATACACTCATTACAGACATGAGTAGATATGGAATGTTAACCCCTCTAATACCAGGCATGAGTAGATTCAGAGAATTAACTCCTCTATTACCAGACATCCTCTATTACACAAACAAACACAGTGACAAACACAGTCACGCAAACAGAGTCAAACACACATACCTGGTGCTGGCTGCAGTTTACACTGAGTTGGTGTGAGAGAGGGACTCGGCCTATCAGGAGAGGCTTCTGAACTCTCAGGCAATCAGGAGAGTTGAGAAGTCTCTCCTGATTGGCGGAGACCTCTTTCACTGAGACTCATTTTCCCGGATAGAGGCTGCCCAGGACCCGGGACTTAAAGTCCCATTGCGGGACTGTCCCGGACAATCTGGGACATGTGGTCACCCTCACTCTAATACTAGATAAGAATATAAAGCTGCAGATAGAATAAGGAGGGAGAATAGGTTGTACAGTATATGAGAATAGTATGAAAAAACAGTATAGAGTATAGTCTGTGATGAAAGTGGAAGGAGAAGTGAATGATTTGTACACTGTACAGTATATGAAAAAAGTATGATGAAACAGCAAAGAGAAAAATCTGTGATGGAAGTGGAAGGAGAAGTGAATGATTTATATACAGTGTATCATTAATATATACTGTAAATATCTCTCTATTTATAGCAAGGTACACAAATCTGCAAGTTTGTAACAAGTACCATATTTGCTCGAAAAATACCCCTCGTCTTATAATTGCGGTCGTCTTATAATCAGACCTCAAATAGGTCTGACTATGAGACTAAGATCCAGATCCCCTGCAGCGATGCAGGGGACCTGGATCCTCCTGTGTTATGCCAGCCCCCCAACTTAGCGGTGCTTCTGAGTCCCCGGTGCTTAGTCCGGGCAGCGCGTAGAGTTCTACACGCTGCCCGGACTAAGCACCGGGGACTCAGAAGTACCGGTAAATTTGGAGGAGGGAGGGGGAGGGAGTGTTAAATAGGGGGCATAAGGCATTTCTGGAGGCAGAGTGCTCTGTGAAATGCCTTTTAACCCCCTTAATGCCACTCTGCCGCCAGAAATGCCTTTTAACCCTCCATACGCCACTCTGCCTCCTGAAATGCCCTATACTTCCCTATATGCCACTCTGCCCCATAATATGCCTTTTAACCCCCTAAATGCCAGAGTGGCATATAGGGGTATAAGGCATTTCTGGAGGCAGAGTGGCACATAGGCGGTCAAAAAGGCATTTCATGGGGCACAGTGGCATATAGAGGGTTAAAAGGCATATCATGGGGCACAGTGGCATATATGGGGTATAAGGCATTTCTGGGGCAGAGTGGCAAGCCTGGGGGCAGATGTGCACTTAAAAAGTGTATCATGGGGCACAGTGGCATTTAGAGGGTTAAAAGGCATATCATGGGGCACAGTGGCATATATGGGTATAAGGCATTTCTGGGGCAGAGTGGCAAGCCTGGGGGCAGATGTGCATAACTGGTTGAACGGGCAGGTTGAAAAAAAAGGAAATAAAAACTAAATATTTTTCTCAATCGTAGCTTTTATTAACAAACAATTGTTCACATAGTTTACATGAATTAACATTTACTGATAAAACTTTTTTCCTATAGGGTCGTCTTATATTCAGGCTTTTTCTTTTTCTTTTTTTCATAAATTAATATTCAGATTTTGGGGAGTCGTCTTATAATCAGGGTTGTCTTATAATCGAGCAAATACGGTATATTAGTCACTGATACCTCCTCCAAGGTTTTTCCTTCTTTAATGGCTTTTGATAGGGGGATTTGATGATGATAATCAAGAAATAGTGTATTGTTACACTAGTTTTGCCATCTTTTCTTCACAGATTCCAGCTTTGTAAAATACCTTTTTAGCCAAATCGCTCCAGAATTATTATATGGATTTAAAAATATTCCATGATATGAAAAATGATTACTTCAAAATATCATAGGGCCAATTTGTGTGAAGTTTGTATAATAAGCATATTAATCTAAATATATTCTATATTTTAATATTGATAGGCGAAAAATGAAGACTTTAGAAGTAGACGGTGCAGATTTCAAATGGGTATTGAAGATGATAAAGAGAAGATAAAAGCGCCTCATGGAATGAAGCCTGCTATTCCAGCAAAACCTATTATTGGTTATTCTACTGATCGATTCTTCAAAAAACCTATACCAAAAGCAACCTCTTCCCCAGAATTACCAGTAATTTCAAACGTAAAGAAAAGTGGAAATATTACAAATTCAGACCAGATTTTATCATTCGGAAATAAATCCATAAGCAACCTAGAAACAATGGACACATGTTCTATAGAAAATATGTTTAACAAACCTGTCATTGCCATAAAATCAGTTGCTCCAAAACCTCACACAAACATTGTTTTTAAAAGAAATGCCACAGACATTTCATCAAAAATTCCACCAAATATCAACAAGCTTGATGCTGAGGAATGTAAAAGTATTCCAAAGTTAAAACTTTTACCTAGTAAAACTGTCCTTGGCCAAAGACCAAAAAAACCTGCACGACCTCTGTTTGTGGATTTCAAAAAACTTGAAGAATCAGATGACAGTGATACATATATTGTAATGAAAAGTAACCCAGGTATTTATATTTTTTTGGTTAATTATTAAAACCGTATAATATGGGTTTAAGAGGTTGTGATTAACACCTTAAAAATGATTAACAACATGTGGCTTTTCGAAAAACAATATAAAAAATATTTTGAAACATGGTTTTAACTAGACTTGTGCATTCGTCTTCGGGCGAACATGAAAACGAGCATGAAGAGTCCGTTTTTTTGTTCATTCCGAAGGAACGTAGAACAGAATACAGTGCTGGCAAAACGTAGGCGAAGACGAAGACTCACAACCACGAAGAATCAAAGATTCTTCATGATCGTCTTCGTTTTCGCTGCGCAACCGCCAAAATTTCAAACAGGAGTGCGCTGATCCTCGTCTGTCCAATCAGCTCGCTCGTGTGACGTCACGCTAAGGTTCTCGTCCAATGCCTGTGCTGCTGTTTTTTGAATTCTGAAACCGCCTTTATAAGACCAGAGCTTGCCTGAGAGATCCATACATTTTTCGCTGTGACTGCTTTGGCAACACTGCTGTGCTGCATCCGAGCGTTACAGAGAGATTGTTCTGTTCTGTGTGAGACTGGTAAGCCTCAGCCTGCCATTTCTCACAGTGTACTCTTCCTCACTTCAGTTCTACTGAATGAATAATTTTATTAATTTAGTAATTTTTTTATTTAATTTTTTTTCAGTGCTTCTGTCTGTCATCAACTGTGTAGTGCTGTTGAGTTGAATAATAGAATTTATAAATAATAATTTAATAGAATATATAATAATTTAATACATTATAAAATTATATATATATTTGTCAGTCATATATATATACTATAGTTATAGCTAGTAATAGTATACTAGTGTAGAGTGTACTGTAGACATTCAAGACATCTACTAGCAGGGCCGGCCCGACAATGGAGCCGAGTGGGGCAACCGCTCCAGGCGGCACTCTTGAAGGGGCGGCACTTCGCCGCCCCAAGCCCTTTTTTTTTTTTTAAAGCTAAAGAGAGAGAAAGGGGCGCCGCTGTCAGTACCCGCTCGGCGCCCCTCGCTCTCTCCTCTGCGGCGAGTCTCCCTGTTCGGTCTCGGTGCTGGCTTGTAATGCTGAGTGCCGGAAGATTTCCGGCGCTCAGCATTACAAGCCGGCACCGAGACCGAACAGGGAGACTCGCCGCAGGACTGCTGAAAGGTAAGTACAAGAAGGGGGGGGGGCGGCAGGGACGGAGGGAGAGGAAGGGTAGATAAGGGGGGGGGCGGCAGGGATGGAGGGAGAGGAAGGGTAGATAAGGGGGGGGCGGCATTTTAAAATTCGCCCCAGGCGGCATTTTGCCTTGGGCCGGCCCTGTGTGGGACATTAGGACAGTCTCACAAATTATATCATCTGAATAATGCATTGAAACTTTTCCTATTCCCTAAAAAGCCTCACATTAGTAGAACAAGCTGATTCAAACAGACAGGTGATGAAAGGCCCAAGTCAGAGTAGAAAACAAGGTCAACATTTTAAAAATGACATTATATTTCACTTATTATTGATTGAAGGCTTCCGGGCATTAATATAATGTAAGTAGAGCAACAAGGGAGGCTTTTCTTTTACATACACTAAATGTTTTTCAGCCTTTCTAGACATGCTATTTTTAAAAAAAAAAAAATTTAAAAAAGAAGCTCAAAAATCTATGTTGTCTACGTTATATTATTGCCATAAATCCCTGTGATAGACTCAAAACCCACAAACATTCTGAGCACCTCAAATAGAGGTGGTGTAAGAGAAACAGACAAAGAGATTTGGGTCCCAAATAGAGACTATCGCTCTCAAAGGGGGGCATTTACAACTTTTACATATACAGAAAACTATAGCAGTACTAATAACCTAAATAGCTGCTTCTCTGGGTCACAGTGTCACTGGCCACCCAATGCCCACTCCACCCAGGGCCGGCCCAAAAATGGAGCCGAGTGGGGCAACCGATCCAGGCGGCACCTTTTTTTTTTTTTAAGCGAAAGAGAGAGAAAGGGGCGCCGAGTGGTTTTCGCTTACCAAGCTGTCAGTACCCGCTCGGCGCCCCTCTCTCTCTCTCCTCTGCGGCGAGTCTCCCTGTTCGGTCTCGGTGCCGGCTTGTAATGCTGAGTGCCGGAAAATTACCTCATTTCCGGCGCTCAGCATTACAAGCCGGCACCGAGACCGAACAGGGAGACTCGCCGCAGGACTGCTGAAAGGTAAGTACAAGGGGGGGGGGGGTAGATAATGGGGGGGGCATTTTAAAATTCGCCCCAGGCGGCATTTTGTCTTGGGCCGGCCCTGTCTACTAGTGTTTAATCTAAAATCAGTAATATTATAAAATTCATTTTAGCTAGCTTAATAATTAATTAGCTATAAATAAAATTAATTACTACTAGCTTATAGTTCAGCTAATCTTATTAGTACTGGTGCTGCAGCTCTTTAGTTTGTGCTTTGTTTTTGACCAAGTCAATTTTTCTTAATGAATAATATTTAATTTTATTTCATTTGTTTTGCTCACCTCAGTCCATCAGTGAAGTGAACTTGTTGGGCTAGTGAGTGCAGCCGCATAAGTGCTGTGTTCTTTTTTGATCAGCAAGCAGTGAAGCTAACTGTTTTACTGTGACATTTTATTTTCTAATTTCTTTTCAAGAAAGATTGACTGTGTGACAACAACTGTACTAAGCAAAGCTTCAAGGTACTAGCTGTAGTACTTAATAATTCTAATCTTTAATCTTAATCTATAATATATTATATAACATAATATAATATAAATTCTAATTCATAATCTATAATATAAGTAATTCTAAATTCTAATTCATAATCTATATTCTATCTATAATCCATAATATAAGTAATTCTTCTAATATATATTATATAACATAATATAATACATTCTAATTCATAATCTATAATATATATAAGTAATTCTAATTCATAATCTATATTCTATCTATAATCCATAATATAAGTAATTCTAATCTATTAATAATATTATATAACTTAATATTAATTAATAAATCATATACTGAATCTGATTTAACCTCACTTTAGCTTAGTGGGCTTGAGAGCGTCTGCCTAGAGTTAGACTTATAAATAGTTAATCTTGAGTTAATAATTTAAATAACTTGAGCACTTTGGCAGATTGCACACAACAGCACAGTGCAGTTGTGCATAGTTTTACTTTTTCAGCAGTAGCACTGAGGAGACCTTCCTCTAATTTTTTTGTCTTTAATTTTTTTTCCTTTTTTTTAATTTTTTTTTTTTATAGTTTTTTTTAAACACTGCACTACACACACAACACAAAATTTGAAATGGATCCTCCTTTTGGGACTAAGGAGGGACAAGCTCCATCTACCACCACCAGCAGCAGCAGCACCACCACCAGTTCTAAGATGCAGCCTTTGCGTGAGTCAAGTCGGCCAAGTAGGCCAAGCTCTCGCTTATCATCTGGGGAAGCATTGCTTGAAGGATCATCAAGTAAAGGAAAGGCACCAAAAGCAGGCAGTAGTAGTGCTGCTAGGCCCACAAGCTCTATGGTTTTTTTATGGAAAGCCTAAAGCACCAGAAGCACGTTCAAAGTTAAAGGGTAGCACAACTAGTACTTCTACTAGCCCAGTGAGTAAAAAGAAGTGCCTTTTGCCCCAAGCAGCATCTTCCCCATCCACAAGCAGCATGCAAGGTACCAAGCAGAGCTTCCTCTAGCAAGCCACCAAGTCCTTACAATATTTTTGTAAAGACAGTTAGAGAGAGAGCTACACATAGTGGAACTCCACCTAGCGAGGTACCAGAGGAGCCTGAGACTGAGAGGCCAAGTTCAGAGTCTGTTCTTCCTGCTCGCACTACTACTAGTCACGATATCAGTCTTAGCTCCAGCCTAGCAGGAATTCCATTTGATCTGGCTAAAGAAGAACTAGACTATGAGCCAGAGGAAGTAGAGGAGATGAGTGGTCAGGAATCAGATTCCTCAGGGAGCAGTGTACAAATGACTAGTGCACAATTTTCCCCTGAGCCTCCACCTTCTCCACTACGATCATCACCACCACCAGCAGCAAAACCTACCAAATCTGGTAGAGTTAAAGCAATTAGCAGTCCCACTATGGCCAGTACTGGTAGTACCACCAGTGCCACCACCACTAGTTCTGCCGCTGTTCATCCACCCTGAGCAGTAGAAGCAGCACCCAAGGCACACTCCAAGGCTATGCGCGCGCCAATTTGGGAGCACTTTGAAAATGTTGAAGGGCGCTATGGAAAGTACAAACATTGTGGGAAGCTAATAAGCAGAGGAAAACTGACCATTTTACCAGTGCTAGCATGAAGCATCACCTCAGCACTCAACACAACGCTGTGCTATTGGGGAAAGATGCAGAAGTAAAACGTAGGGCAGGCAGCATAGCTGGTGGCCGTGGTACTACAACAACAACCAGTACCATCTCCAGAGAGAGCTGAAAAACCCCAACAGCTGCTTCTGAGCTGGCAGCCAGAGACCAAGGCGGGTTGGAGCACTGCATGTCCAGCCCACCCTGGAACAATTTGTGGCATTCCACTCCAAGAGGTCAATGTCCAAACAGCAGGCCAATAAAGTAACGCGACTTATTGGTCAGTTCATTGCTGTTGGAGGGGCATCCTTCTCCATGATTGAAGGGGAGCCTTTCAAACAATTGATGGCGGCTGTGGCTTCACAATATACCGTTCCGTCATGTTCCACTTTCAGTAGGAACATTGTCCCCTCGTTGTATCGGTCCTGTGTTTCAGCAGTGAAAGAGGAGCTTTCCAAGGCTGCTGGTCAGTCTGTTAATTTCACAACAGATTTGTGGAGTGCACCTAGTGGGCAGCATGCCTTTCTTTCTTTGACAGCACACTGGTGGCAGCCCGGTGTGCCCAAGGAAGCTGCTGCAGCAGGTTACCGATCATTCCTTCTCCATGCAGAAGTGATGGATGAAAAGCACACTTCCCAAAATATTCTGCATGCAATGAGGAAAATGTTTAGCCTTTGGGTGGGAGCAGAGGCGGGCACCAATGTTGAAGTTGGTTTTGTGGTAACTGACGGAGGTGCCAATATGGTGAAAGCGCTGCAAGATGGTCATATTGTTGGTGTGCGCTGTGCAGCCCACATCATCCATCTTGTAGTGAAGGCAGCAATGTCAGAAGGAACTAATGTAGCAGCAGTAGTTCTGTCCCGCTGCAGAAAGATCGCTGGGCACTTTCACCATAGTGTTAAGGCTAGCCAACTTTTGAGGGAAGAGCAAGAGAGGTCAGGTCTTCCCGTACACTGCCTACGACAGGATGTCAGTATGCGGTGGAACTCCACTTTAGAGATGCTGGAGAGGATTTTGGAGCAGCAGAGGGCAATCCATAATCTTGCCTCAGAGCATAATATTGGGATTGGACAGTGATCGCCCAGCTAGTGGCAGTCCTTAAACCATTCAGGGATGCCACTGAAAATTTAAGCTCAAACACTGCCAGTCTGGCCCAGGTAATCCCAGTGTTCTCCCATCTAGGCAGCAAGATGGATGTGTTCCTTGAACACCGTGAGGCTGTTAAAGGTGGCACTCTACATCCTGACGTAGCAGCCATAGTCAGGAAGCTGAAGGATCTGCTAAAAGTACACCTTCGCAAACGCATGGAAGAGAGTCCCAAAATGATGCTAGCGTGCCTTTGCGATCCAAGAATTAAGGGAAAGCTAGCAATGAAATTCAATGTTCTCAGTAGCTACCGGGAGCAATTGGTTAACAAGGTGCGTGACTGGCAGCGTAAAATGGGAATGCTGTCCGAGGAGGGAGAGGTGCAGGAGGAGGAAGAGATGATGTTGTCTGCTAATCCTAGCAGCAGCATCAGCAGCAGTGCCACAAGCAGCACAACACAGCTGAGTGGAGCAGCTGCGTTTTGGGAAGAGGAAGTTGGGAGTATAGTTGGACCATCTTCAGCTACTGGGATGAAAAGAAGAGTGTGTGGCCTGCACTCTTATGGGTTGCGCAGCAGCTACTATCATGTCCGACAACCACTGTTCAAAGTGAGCGCGTGTTTTCTATGACTGGAAACATCAGTCCACAGCGCTCACGCATGGCACCTCATCTGATGGAGCAGATTGCCTTTCTTAAATTCAATCTGCCCAAGTTGGGTTACCCAGCTATCAGCTTGGAAAGCTAATTTTCTTTCTCTAATGTTCAAGGTAGTTTCTCCCCCTGGTTGCACGTGTTTGAGGTGTGGCAACGTCTGCTACCTCCGCCGGTGTAGCTAATTTACGCTAGGGCCTTGTGTCTGAGTTCTGTAAGTCCGCTCCCAAACGTCTAGGACTGACAGTCTTTGGATGCTTTGCTCTGGGGTGAAACAGATGAGCGGGTCGTCAATTGCCCACTCATTCGCCTTTCCCAATGCTGCTGCTGCTGGTGGTGGTGGTGCCAGCATCTTTTGCCAGTTCGCTTCCTGGATGAAATCATGCCTCAAATGTCCAAAATGTTCAAGGTAGTTTCTCCCCCTGGTTGCATGTGTTTGCGGTGTGGCAACGTCTGCCCACTCATTCGCCTTTCCCAATGCTGCTGCTGGTGGTGGTGCCAGCGACTCTTCTTTGCCAGTTCGCTTCCTGGCTAAAGTCATGCCTCAAATGTCCCTAATGGTAAGGGTAGTTTCTGCCCCCTGGCTGCCTCTGTTTGCGGTGTGGCAACGCCTGCTACCAACGCCAATGTAGCCAGCTTACGCTAGGGCCTTGTGTCTGAGCTCTGGAAGTCCGCTCCCAAACACCAAGGACTGACAGTGTTTGGATGCTTTGCTCTGGGGTGAGACAGGTGAGTGGGTCGCCAATTGCCCACTCATTCGCCTTTTCCATTTTTCAATGCTGGTGGTGGTGGTGCCAGTGTCTCTTCTCTGCCAGTTCGCTTCTTTGCTAGAGTCATACCCAAAATTTCCCTAATGGTAAGGGTAGTTTCTCCCCCCGGCTGCGTCTGTTTGCGGTGTGGCAACTCCTGCTACCTCCGCCGGAGTAGCCAGCTTACGCTAGGGCCTTGTGTCTGAGCTCTGGAAGTCCGCTTCCAAACGTCTAGGACTGATAGTTGTTTGGATGCTTTGCCCTGGGGTGAAACAGGTGAGCGGGTCGTCAATTGCCCACTCATTCGCCATTTCCTTTTCCATTTCCATTTCATTTTTTTCCGTCTGATACACAACCTACCAAACATAACACATAACACATATAACACAGTGTCATAACACATAACACACATACACACACATACAATTCACAAATCACAAGGACCTTTCCTCCTGTTATTTGCCCTGGCCTTCACTTCTACACCCACTAGCATTAACGCTATAACTCACACTTCACCCTATAACATTTTTCCATCCACATACCTGCCAACAGACCCAACTTTTTCAGGGACAGTCCTGCTTTTTTCCTGCCCCATCAAATTTAGCTAAACTAGGTATGCTAGTGCACATAGTTATAGCTGGGTAGGGTAGCACTACAACATTAAATAAATATAATAAAGTAAATAATAAATATAACTTTAAAATAAAATGAAATAAACCCCTATTTTTTTTTTAACACCCATTAAAATTAAAAGATAATACATCTTTAACCAAAACAGTGCACTGCTAATACTCTTAACCATAACCGTACATTAACCCTAAGCTATTTTTAGTTCTTGTCCCACATTTTTTCCATTCGCATACCTGCCAACACACCCAACATTTTCGTGGACAGTCCTGCTTTTTTCCAGTCCTGTCCATTAAAAGTTGGGTTGTTGCAAAGTATGCCATTATAAATAGGTAGCAAATGTTAGGCATGTATTTAAGTGGTCCAAAATCGATTTAAAAATGTAAAATAATCCCTATTCTTTTATTAAACATCTATGGATGTGTGGCTATGTATGATAAAAAGGAGGCCAAGTTTCTTGGAGCATTTGTCTAGGTCTCAGACAAGACAACTGCTCGGAGGAACTTGGCCCTCAGTTTCGGGCAATGTGTATTGTGTACACCTCGGATAGCACCATGAAGGTACGTGTGTGCGACTCTATTCATTTGTTGATGCCAGACCAGCCCCCTTCCGGCGACCAATAGAGTACACACACACACATACCTTCACGGCGCGAACGCATCTGCTGCTGCTCCTCCGATGTGTTCTTAACCCCGTATTAACCCCTGCTACGAAGATGAAACGAGCACGAAGAATGTCCACGAATACTCGCCCGAAAAGAAGACAGGAACGGGCGAATATTTGCGGAATACGAAGATTTTTTTCCCCCCGAAAACGAGCACGAAGACGAACACGAAGAGCCCCCTGGTGCCCAAGTCTAGTTTGAACCCATTAAGGACTAAGTAGATATTATAATGAGTACAGAACTACCCCTAAATATACACAGGCATGTGAACAGTCTATGTTTTTTCCATATCAGGACATAATAATATCAGGACATCTGTTCCTTAGCAGGTCTAACATTTTGGTAAATTCAATCTCGGATGAACAACACATGACATATGTATTATGAGGGTATATTTTCTTTTTCACATGACTGTGTATATATATATTGTCACGGAAGCCTCCGTGACTTGGGGGGTAGCTGGAGGCTGTGTTCCTGATTGGCTGAGACCCCTGGATTGCATTACCTACTTCCAGCAGGCGACAGTGGACACTAAATTCCTGTGCAATATCCGGTTCCCTTACTTGGATTTATGTTTAAGTCACCCTGCATCTGATTAGGGGTATTATTCTGTATACTGTTCCCGGGTGCCATGGGGAGAAGGATCGTCTGGTGGGTGTACTGAGTCGGGGTACAGGTTGTTCCCGTCACATTGGTGGCAGCAGTGGGATGCTTCCTTCCAAGCGGAAATTCCAAACCACCACCGGGATTGATCACACTGCGGGCAGAGAAGGAGTGATGCCAGGATCCTCAGCTCTGGAAGTGGAGTTCGGATGGCGTATACAGAAGGCATCGGCCCGACCCAATGGACCTGTATCGGCAGAGGACAAGCTGCTGTGGAGGGATCATATCTCTCAGTATCTCTGGTTGGAGGCTATTCAATGGGAACAGGACTACCAGGGTAAGTGCCTCCCAACCAGCAAGGACATGTACTTGTTCCAGCTGGACGCACGAATGCTGTTTTTGGGAGAGCAGCCCAGGGAGGAATGGGTGTCTGAGTTGGACAGGCTGGTCCAAACAGAAATGATGTGGTTTGACAGATACAGGGTGTTACGTTGGTATGCAGCCCAGGTTTGTTCTTGGCTGGAGGGTACAGAGCCCACGAGGGCTATGACTTTGGCGGCCAGGATTAATATGGGACAGTCTCCAGGACGATCCGGACTTTGGCAGTACAGCAAAGTGGCGGATTGAGGATATCTGGGATCTCAGAGTGTTGCACCTCGCTGCTGCACTTGGACTGAGAGGTGATTTAGACTTTATAGTTGTGCAGGAATGGGAACTGGAGAAGGCATATAAAAAAACTGTTCGACTGTGTTCAACAGTATGCCCAGTGACCATGGATTTCTTGGATTTTATTGATTATTCATCCGATGATGTTGACCCGGGAGGGGTGGATGGGACTGCTGTCTCCACCTCTGAATCACAGGGATACTGGGTAGCTAGCCCAGATCTGATACCGGAGCTGTGCGACTGTGCTCCACAACTGGATCCAAAGAATGTATTAGATTTTTTGTCTGAGGATGTTAACTTGGGAGCTGTGGATAAGACTACGGTCTCCACACCTGGGTCCATGGAATGCTGGGCAGTCTGCCCAGATCCCTTAACCCCAGCTGAAGCGCTGGCACAGTTGGCCTCTGCCCCACACCTGCAATGGCTACAGGGATCCAGGGGAATGCATCAGCAAGCCCATCTCCCTAGCGGCAGCTCACAAGTTCGGACGCAGGGGAACCTTTCTTTCCTCCCCAGTGGCAGTGGGAGCAACCGGGAGATGTGGCAGCCCGCCCCTCTTTGCAGCAGGAGCACCAGGGAGGGGATGCAGGCGGCTCATCTCCCCAGCGGCAGCTGACCAGTCCGGGAGTGAAGGAACCTGTCCTCTCTCCCCAGCGGCAGGCCGACCCAGGAGATTCCCTAGCCTCAGCTGAAGTGATTGCAACAGGGCAGTACATCGCTGGCCTCTGCCCAGCACCTGCCATAGCTGCAGGGATTCAGGGAGATACAGCAGCCGGCCCATCTCCCCAGCAGCAGCAGGGAGGTGGGACAGCCAGCCCATCTCCCCAGCGACAGAACCCAATTCCGGGTCCGGAGGAACCTGACTTTCCTCCCCAGCAGCAGTAACAACACCAGGGAGAGGATGACATTTCCCCCCCCCCCCAGCAGGACAAGTCCAGGACCTGTGGGGACATCTCCTTCACTAACACAGAGGCTTGAGGTCTGGTGTCTGGTTAGTCTCTTTTTGAGGGGGGGGGTAAATGTCACGGAAGCCTCCGTGACTTGGGGGGTGCCTGGAGGCTGTATTTCCCAATATAGATGGTAGACCCCTGCATTGTATTACCTACTTCCAGCAGGTGACAGTGGATACTAATTGCAGTGCAATATCTGGTTCCCTTGCATGGATTTATGTGTGAGTCACCCTGCACCTGATTAGGGGTACAAGGTGGCAACAATGAGAGAACCAGAGCTCTCTAGATCCAGTTTCCTCCTTCCTCCTGGCTGTCTGACTAATATTATGGGTTCTGATGGCAGGATTGTATAAGTTGGTGTGGTTTTCTGTTATAACTGAACCCCTCATCTCCTGCTGTAACCCCTGTTTCCACTTGGTATGACTATCCCATATTCCGTCTGAACCCCTCATCTCCTGCTGTAACCCCTGTTTCCACTTGGTATGTCTTTATCCTGCCTGTCTCCATACCCTGCTGCTCTCACAGGGTTACATTTGGTGCCCTATAGTCTAGCTTAATTGCATTTGTTAGCCAAGGTGTGAACCATCTGCCTCCTGTATGCAATCACCTTATCTGATCACTTGTGAGGTAGCCCTATAAATTCATAGGCCTCACTTGGACACAAGCTTGCTTGGAAATGTAGCTGCTGTGGCCTCATCATAAGTGGATATTTAAGAGTTACACTGGGGAAACATATAATATATATATTAGACCCTGATGCCGATAGCAGCTATAGATCAACATATTAACACACAAACCCAGCTTTGCATGTTTGAAATTCACTTGTGAACTCTGCACTGAAGATATAGATCAAATAAACAGAATCAGACATACAAATCCTGTATTTGCAGGTATACAATAATAATGTATGGAAACATAGCATAGCAGATATAGATCTACAGAATAACCAAAAAACCCAGCCTTGCAGGGTGAGCTCAGCATTAAATGCCGGCACCGCGATGGGGGTAGAGGCCTCGTGGAGGAGACTGAGGGGCGCCGAGCGGTTGCTAGGTGCCCCTCTGTCTCCTCCGTGTCAAATTAAAAAAAAAAAAAAAAAAAAAAAAGTGTTTCTATTCATGGAATTAAAGGTAAAATGTTTCAGATAGTAACCCAAAAATCATTAAATTGGAGCAGCCCAGTAACAGTCTGCTAACCTCTGCTACAGCTCAGACCAATGTTTCCATTTTACTTGATGTAGCCTCAGGCCTATAACATAGTCCACACACACAAGACAGATAACAATTAATTGTTCAAACTTATGTAATTATTCAAGTTTATTGGTTATCTCTTTCCTCTTGAAAAAATTTGTGTACAGTAATGACCATGTATAAAGCCATCATAATTAAATCTGCTTGTCACAGTTCCTTTTTCACTACATTTTTGGAATGCTACACTACATATAGCAGCTAATTTCCTTTTTTCTATTTATTATGCAGATTGTTTAAAACAGACGATTCCTAGATTATCTACATCCCAGCCAAACCTTGTAACATCCTCTCCATTACATAAGTCTTTGAAGTCAACAGGGTAAGTACCAGTCCTAGTCACAAAGAAATATAAAATAACTTATGTTATATCCTATTAACGGCCAGTGCCTGGCACTATGATCTCTGTCTTTGCTTAAACGATGTTGCTGTAATGCCTCTGTCCCCCCCTGTTCCTAAGTAGAGCTTAGTTGATTAAGACCTAAACTCTACTAGCCAACCCTCTAATTTGTGGACAAATTAAATTTGTTTTAATTATCTTAAATATATATTAGTGGCAAAATCGGGCATTTTATTGGGCTTGCACACAGTGTGACTCTCTTTAATTGTTTAAAATGTTCCTGAGTAGTTTACGACAGTTGCCAATTTACACTGATGCCAGCCAAACCTGTAATTTGTGGACAAGTTATTTTTTTTTATCTTTCTTTCATATAATTTATTATTCTTATTTACTATTGATAAATAAATATTGTTTACAAAACCAGGCATTCAACCGGTCTTTCAGTTTTTTTTTTCTAACTTTAAAACATGTTCTTCATTAGTTTAAGACAGTTGCCCATTTATGCTACAACACAAACTTCTAATTTGCAGACAAGTTAATTTTTTGACATTTATTTTTCTATAATAGCATATAATGATGAATAAGTATCCGTGACAAAACCAAGCCTTCTACTGGGCTTGCACACAGTATTGTTTAAAATTGAAACTTAAAAAATGTAAAATTATTTTTCTCATTTTTACCTGCGAGTATATAAAACATTTGGAAATGTCCATGAGAAAAAGGGATTCCAGTGTTGGTGGGCTGGACAGAGCTGGCAGCAGGCGTGTACAAAACAGACACCGTCTTGGTTGGAGTGAGAAGTTGAACTACCCCACTACGAGTTGCATGTAGCAGCTGTGGGAGATGGGCACAGTGCGAGTTGTGTTGAAGTGTACTGAGCAGGGTTAAGGTAAAGGACATTTTGCCAATTCTGGGATAAATCTACACCACAGTGTAGCTTTCTTTTTCAATTTCTATAATATTGGAAAAACTCAGAGCGGTTAGGGGTGTAGTTGGATAATATGATAGAGACATAGGGGAGTGCAGAGTTGTTAAGGGCTCTGTAGCCAATGGAGCAACTGGCATACTGGAGCAGCTGATGAGGAATGGGGATGGAGAAATAGAGTAATCTAGCCGCCATGTTGAGGATGGATTGGAGTGGTGAAAGGCTGGAGAGCGGGAGACCAGTTAGTAGGGAGTTGCAATAATCCAGACAGGATATGGCTAGGGAGTGGATTAATATTTTGGTTGTGTCTTGTGAGAGGAATGGGCAAATTCGGGAGATGTTTTTCAAGTGAAAGCGGCAGGATTTTGGATGTGAATTAATGCCCCCCTTTAGTATCATGTCAGCCCTGGCACCCTGATTGCATCCATAGAATCTGCACCCAAATGGGAAGCATGGGACTTGCCACCTTTGCCCCCAAACAGCCTGCCTGTAGCATCCTACACGCCTACTTACACATCCATGCCATCACACACATATACATTCATTCCTCATTCATATACTCATTCACAGATATTCATTCAGATACGTATTCCCTCATTCACATGTACTCATTCATTTACTCATTCACAGGGACTCATTTATCCATAGATATTCATTCATTCCCTCAATCACGCATACTCATTCATATGCGCCAGGAATATAGGCAATGAGGTTCCATAGTGCACCACTGTGACAGAATGATCTGTCATACAGGGCCCCAAGGTACTCAGAGATGGCTCCAGTCTGGCTGCCAAACAGGCAGGAACTCCATTGTGTAAACTAATCCCATTAACAGGATTGCTGCCAAGGGGGGGGAGATTCAGTAGCTAAACGGGATTAGAGGTTGGGTTGAATACATGTACCTGTTAATTTATGTTAATGAAGTTCTGTGGCTATATGAGTCTATGTTTTACATCAATAAACTGTTCATTCCTGCTGTACTCAATTCAAGGTAGTTGTGTCTACTTATTGGGTACACATCGCAGGGTTCCAAGGTGTGCATGCTGACTGGTGCTAGAAGTGATTCCGGGAGGATACTGGGTGATCTCTGGGAGTTACTACAGCTCTCTTGGTGAACCTGTTACAACCACTTACTCATTGAGCTGGATCAGTTAGATCACAGAACTCCCTTGTAACTGGTCAAATTGCACTATGCACTGCATTCTAATTCATATTCATTTTAACAAAATGAGTGTACAGACATTTGTACCATATATCACAGGTGGTACACATTTGTGTGTCATGATTTACAATAAACATTACGGTAAAACAATAAAGCACGTGGTATTGTAATCTGCTTCTGTTCTCTCCACCCTAAACCAAAGGATTAAAAACAGCCGGTCGCTGGTCAGGCCACATAGAAAATCAGAAAAAGGAAAGAAAAGTAAGGATGACCTTAAAACCCACAAAGCACCAATGTGCTGATAATAAATTGTGCACTAACTTGAATATAAAATGTATCATAAGGCAGATATAATAGAGAAGATCTGCTAAAAAAATATAAAAAATAGTGTAGTGTGTTCTGTAGAGTGAAACTGAAGTGAATAATAGAAAATCACGAAATAAGCTCCATACAGAGGCGTAGAGCAGTGCAGCAAACGTGGATATCTCAAAATAACAAGTGTCGATCCGATTAAAAACTCCAAAATTGGAGCATTATTGGGCATTACTTCATTTTCAGATATCTCTATATATTTTATTTATTTCTATTTTATTTCATTTTCATTTTTATCTTTATTTTATTTTCATGTTATTTTTTGTAACAATACATATATTCAAGGGGTATGACAAGACGAGAATTGACATACTAAGACAAACCGATACATTAGGGAATGGGGTGACAAACATAAGGCACAGAGAAAAGGTAAGAGGTAGTGTGGTGGTTGTATCAATTACAAGGAGGTTCTAGCAGCTAAGATGGTATGCTTCTCTGAAGAAGTGAGTTTTGAGATGTTTCTTGAATGTTGGAGGGAGGGGGAATGCTGAAGGTTCCAAAGATAAGGGGCTGCCCGAGGGAAATCTTGTAGACAGCAAAAGGAAGAAGTGATAAGTGAGGAAGAGAGCCTTAGCCCATGGGAAGAATGTAAGGATCGAGTAGGAGAGTATTTGCTTATGAGGGCAGAAATGTATGGAGGAGCAGTGTTATAGAGGGCCCTATATGATAGTACCAGGATTTCAATTCTGGGAGTGGAGATGGAAGGAGGGAAGATAATGAGTTCAGTTTTAGAAATAGCAGACAAGCAATTGGTAATATGGGACATGAGAGATGGAGAGAGATCAAGACATGTAGATTTGTTTATGTAACGAATAAGGTCGTTATCCCAGCCAGGTTGTGTAAAGTGTTTAGTCACAAAAATTGCATAACTTTGGAGTTTTAAATAGGAAAAACCATGAGATGTTCATATCTCTCTGCAATGTAAAGAGAGTAAGGAATGGTTTGATAAATCAAAAAAGTGATGTAATGATGTGAGACCCATGGCGTGCCACCCCCCCAAATGGATGTTGTTCGGTCCTCCTGGAAATTGGGATTTTGTAGAAGTGGCAGGTATGCCTTAAAGGGTTATCCTTGACCTCTTCAGTGAAGTGGCCATATGGTGTGTGAAAAAGCATAGGCTTTCTAGATGTGTGTCCGTGAATTTATTGGTGTGTGTGTTATCCAATGTATAACGTGTCGCATTTGTAGTCCCTTAGGTTAGGTAAATTGAGGCCCATCATCATGTCCTCCATTCCCCAGGGTATCTTGGGGCATCGTGGAGTGTCCTAAATGTAGTGCCTCATTTATGGTGTTCATATGTACCTTCCTATATGTGTCTTGGTGCCGTGATGCTTTTTTATTATATATATTTTTTTATATGTATTTAAATCATATTGTTTAATAAAGATTTACTTTGTATATACCTTTTTTCCTTACGTGCTCTCCTTGCATTAGGTTTTGGTGTTTATATATGTACAGTGCACGTATCTCTACCATTATTGGTAGTTTGTTCGTTTTTGGTGATTACTGGCCCATACAAGTCCAGTAAATTAAGGACATTGGGAAAATAGTGTTTAGGGTCAGAGATATATTGAAGTATATCATCTGCATAGCAACTAACTGCATTGGTAGCAAAACAACCAGTGCAACCCTTGTAGGCACGACCTGCACCCACAAAGATCTGTCAACAGGCTCCGACATCTAAAATGCCACCTGTATTGTGACCCTCCACCGGTATGCAGGCTAGCACTTGAGGCCACAGAGATGACTGGTCGGGGCCTGGACTCTGGAACTGGGCAGGAACTGGCGTGAAGACTCCCTTCTGGAAGCAGAAGAAAGAATCTGCCGCTGCCTGTGCAAAGGCCCAGCACAGGAAGGATTGGAACTTTGGAAGGCCTGGTTGAAAGTGATCTTGTCTTGTGGCCTTGAGCAGAGCCCTCTTGCATTGCCCGGATCCATTTTTGACACCTTGCAGAGGCTATGGCTGTTTCCGCCAGTTATCAGGTCATCCTCCAAAATCCCTCGACGATCGCTCTCTGCTCAAGGCTTCAATATGGTGATGCACAATGCGCTGTCCACACCACACAACACCCTTAACCTGGGATCCATGCACTCAGTCAACCAGTTCCGGACAACAGCCACAGAGCTGGGGCTCAAACATGGAGGAGGCCCGCGACAGCCTGGCCCTCCTCCCCCTCCTCAGTTCTACAGGATCCGGACCTGCAACATTCAACCTCGCTCCATGTAAACTAGGTAAACTGAGGCAGACAAAATTGGCTGTGGCTTCTACAGGAAGGCAAAAAGGGAGCTGAAACAGGTAATTGTACAATAAATAAAAAAAAATAAAGTGAGCTAAGTAATGTCATTGTGACATCGCTGGCATTAATAACATGATCAAGAGGTCCCTAAGAGGACCTCTAACCATACTGCACAGATAACAGTGCATTTTGTTTTACAAAAATACAAAAAATAAAATAAAAAATTAATTTATAAAAAAGATAATAAAAAAAGAAAAAACCCTTACATCCCATTTCTATAACACAACATCTAAAAGGTATAACGCCCCTGCCCCCTTTCACAACCCTAAACTCGTTAAGTCATAAGTGTAGAAAAGCCCCTTTAAATCCCGGGATATATAACCTTCACCCGTCTGGCTTTCCTTTAACTACTACAGATTCCTCGTCGTATGAAACTCCAGGAAGGCACAATCTTGTACCTGCACCAGCTGCCTGTAGAGACCGCTCTTGTCCAGGAAGTTAGATTGCCCCCACAGTGAAGTTGATGGTCCTCAGGGCAAATTCAGGGTGGGTCTCTGGAATGTTGATGTTGTCTCCTGCAATCCTTTTGTTGTAGGAGAAACACATGCTTGTCTCCAGCCCAGATACTATCTCCTGTTTATTGTTCCCACCTGGTAGAGAGATAGCCCTTTGATGTATTGTTGATGGAGTTCCTGGACATTTGGGTTTCACCACTAGTGTAATTCCTTGAAACTGGTTTACTCAAGAGGAATCCCATTGTGTTGGGAGCCAGCTGTTGTCCTTGGAAATTAATAGTTGACTTATATTTATTACATCTCCCCCCTTTGTGTCTGAATGACACACGTAAACCCAGTTTGCTGTGGCTGGAAAAACATTCAAAATGGTCAAGAATAAAATCCATAATGCAGGTCCTCTTCAGATTAGTGGTTTTGTATGTTTGGATTTCCGTGGCACCATAGTGTAGTTATACCATATCTTTTAGAGAGTCTAACTTAAATGTAAATATCTAAATTCTTTTATAGTATGTGTAGCCTTGGATGTCAGGCGCTTCAGTGATTTACAAAGAATGATTTCCACAATAAAACATATAATAGTACAAATGAAAATGATGAAACATATAATACATAAAATTCCTTTTAGAAAATGATTGTCCAAAAATATGATCCCAATGATTATTTGTGGAAATAGAATAAATGTGAGGAATTAGTTGTTCAATTTCCCCTTGGTTTGATCATCAGATTCTTTCATTTTTTTAAGTAGGCCAATGTCTGATTCTAATACTTTACTCCATTTAAATAGAATAGTAGCATCCCTGAGGTTAGGAGGTATCACCGAAATGTTTATAGAAGGGAGGTATTCAACAGAATGTCGAGTGATGAATGGAACCCTAAATAGAATGCCAGAGAAAAATTGTCAAATTATCCCCACAATAGAGTCCTCTAGACAAGTTGTAATTACCCCAGCACCCATCAGAAGAAACCCATTCAACTTGATTGATCTTTCGTAGTAACGCATAACACACCCTGCCGTATCCCATGTATGACACAATTTGAGAAGTAGGGACTGTCTCAACCCTTACTTGACACAGTGAATTATTATGCCAGCATGAAGTGTATACCTCCCTATACTGTCCCAGTGTGCAGACATATGTTTTTGTCACAGGATGTAGACCGCCAAGAGAAAGATCCATTTGTACCCATTCCCCATTTTGAAATACCAGGAAATCATATCATACAAACAAAGTAATTCTTAACTATCCCCTTAACTACTGGTGTTATTATTCTGTCTTGCCAGTGCAGTTATACTATATCCAGTTTGGCCTAAACAGCTCTGGCATGCTGTATATACATAATATTCCTCTGATACAGGCTTTAGAACTATCGAACACTGACGGAGTCACAAGATAGTCAGCATACAAGTAATTGTTCGCATTAAGGATTTGGCCTTGAGTCGATGCATCATTCTTCCAGTACCATGAACCGTCTACAAAGACACGTACAGAGTCATTAATTGTGTCAGCATGAAATATTGTTTTACATTCATTTTTCTGCAATATTTCCCTTACTGGCTCAATAGCTTCACTTGGAAACCTATACTGTCTTTGTGGGGGAGGGTCTGGCCCTTGAACCAAAATTTCACTTCCTTTGAGAACTCCACAATCATTCTTACCTTGAGCCCACACCTCTGGAAACTTGTGCACTAAGGATTTAACTACTGCCTTATCTGTAAATGGGAATTGTATAGGTGCATCTTTCACGCTGTGTATAGCTGGGATTGAGGAGAGATGTTCATAATCCAAGATTACTGGTTTACGATTACGTGTGTCTTTCCATAACATACCATTACACAAATCAATAAGCATCCCCGCCTTGCGCATTATATCCACACCTAGAATAGTTTCATCACCCTGTGAGGTGCACCACATAGGAAATACGTCACTCCAAGAGTTCAGCTGTATAGGTACAGAGGGTGCTAACACTGCTCTTGTTTGGGCTCCCCCTAATCCTATTAAGTGAGTTTGTGGCGCTAATGGTGAGACAAACAACGGTAAAGATGTTAGACTAACAGCAGCTCCTGTGTCCAGTAGTATATTTGTGTGATGGCCCCCGACCACACCTGAAACACAAGGGCGGCTGTTATGGTCCTTCTGCAATTTGCAGATAGGTTCCATTTTAACAGGGGCCTGACATCCCTATGGTGAGAGTACAGTGCACCCCTCATCCCTAAGATCAAGTAGAGGTGCAGTTGGAATCTCATTCACTACTTGGCTGGAAGATTTCGCATCCTCTACTGTTCTAACCTGGGTGGGATAAGAGTTATAACCTTCTTTTTCCGAAATCTGTTTAAGATGCTCTCTTGCTTGTGTATAGGGATTATGTCGTGTGGAATGCCATGGGTTGTTTCTGGCAGTATTGTGATATACCCCTGCATGTACCTGACCCCTTCTTTCCTGATTATTTCTGCGTTGCCAACAGTGTTTTTTAATATGCCCAATTTTCCCACATGAAAAACATATGCGGCCTGTTCTTAATATATCTAGGTGTGTACTGTTACCTTCATTTTTTGTTACTAAAGCAATGTGTTGGAAGTTTGCTTTAAGTGTATGATCCTTCCTCCAGTCATGTAACATTCTTAGGAATTCATGAAAATTATGAGCTGTAGCTAATAAGTTACGATTAGTGGAATCCATACCCTTATATTTTCCTGCTAGTATACGTAACATTATTGGGTCTCCTATTTGCAAACCTGTTTTGTTATGAACCTTGCAATACACCTCATGAAATCTAGTGCAAAATGCAAAAGGGTCTTCATTGGGCTGGGGCAAAATACTGTCTAAGAAGGATGTGTCCGCAGTATCTACATTTGTAAGGGCCATAATCTGATTACTGCGCTCCTCCTTATTAGCCCAAGAGCCATACTGCTGTTGGAGTTCTAATGAATTACTGTAATATGGAGGCAACCAAATTTTAAGCAGTTGGCAGGCAGTGTGGTCATCAAGGCTATACTGGGTAACAAACTGCTCAAATGTAACTAAATTATCTACCGTGTGAGCATTTGAATTAAAAGGTGTGATGAGGGCTTTAATTTCAAGAGCATATTTCTTATGAGGGTCCTCTGCAAAACTAGTAAGTGATGTGAATTTATGTGTTCGTGGCAACGTGCTTGGGGTTGTCTCAGATCTAGTAAAGAGCGAACTTTGCACTGTATCGTGACCTGTTGTATTTGGTGGAGTGTGACACTGTGCTTCCTCACCTCCTGTTGCAGTATAAACAGGAAAATGTGTATTGTGCCTAGAGCGTTCCTCTTCTAGTTTCTGAGTTAGTGTTGCTATAATATGTCCCCTTTGTACAAACTGTTCCCCCAACATTTCTACATCCTCTCTACTTAATTGGCATGTAGGACAACCATCTACCCCAACAACAGAGACATTTACAGGCATCATTTGTACATTGGTATTAGACATGACCTTTCCTTCCATTCTTTCTAATGCACACTTATACTGTAAAACAAGTTGAGCTAAATTAGCCGCATACTTCTTTTTCTTATCTATTACAAATTTTCCTATCTTATTATTAGCCTTTTCAAACTGTAACAGTAAATCATTTAACAACTGTAAAGCATTTAACCTATCATTACATACATATTCAACAGTTGACTTATCCGCAAAATTATTAACAGCTTCCATCTTATATACTCACAATACCGAATCTCTCCGTTCTCATACGAATTCCGCCCTCCAAAATGCTCACAACGTAGTCCTGGGCCAACCGAGGAATGTCTTCAAAAATTTTACTGGAACGTTAACCTGCCTGGCTTTGCCAATGTAGAAAAGCCCCTTTAAATCCCGGGATATATAACCTTCACCCGTCTGGCTTTCCTTTAACTACTACAGATTCCTCGTCGTATGAAACTCCACTTACACCAGTGGCTTAAAACAATGGGTTTATTAAAATAACAAATACATATATATGAGTATATAGAGAAGCGTCTGAAATACAAGGCTCTATGACTAACTATACTATGCTAATGACTCTATGTGTGCATGTAAGGATGGGGTGTCCCTGTCACCTTGATGTTATCCTTCCTTCCTTCTTTCTTTCTGGTTCTCTCTCTGTCTTTGTTGCTCACACAACACCTTTATAGCCACTTTGCCCAAACAGTCCCAGCCAATCATCTTCTTAGTTTGTGTCCACTCATCCTTAGGAAGGCACAATCTTGTACCTGCACCAGCTGCCTGTAGAGACCGCTCTTGTCCAGGAAGTTAGATTGCCCCCACAGTGAAGTTGATGGTCCTCAGGGCAAATTCAGGGTGGGTCTCTGGAATGTTGATATTGTCTCCTGCAATCCTTTTGTTGTAGGAGAAACACATGCTTGTCTCCAGCCCAGATACCATCTCCTGTTTATTGTTCCCACCTGGTAGAGAGATAGCCCTTTGATGTATTGTGAGTTCCTGGACATTTGGGTTTCGCCACTAGTGTAATTCCTTGAAACTGGTTTACTCAAGAGGAATCCCATTGTGTTGGGAGCCAGCTGTTGTCCTTGGAGATTAATAGTTGACTTATATTTATTACAATAAGTATGAAAAATCTACCCTATAGGGTACTATTTGTAAGGGATGGATATGGCCATCTACAAAAAAAGGATGTAGGGTATTTCCATAATCAGGAGATGTTTTTGCAGCCAAAATACCCCTGATAGGATAGTCTGGGTTGTCTTCTTTACAGAAATATATACTTGTGTGTATTTTTGGTTTATTTGTTTAAAATTAGAGCTGCAATCCCATCATACCTAATGTAAAAATTCTATAAAAACAATCTCTATAAGTGCTGGGAAAGTATGGAAATTATACATAAATTAGGTATTTCTGAAATCAGGACACCTAAATTAATACATTTGGAGGGGATTTTCCATCACTTTACCAAAAAAAAAAATTAGGGTTTTTTCTTATTTTCGCTAGTTTTTGCTAAATTTCTCATCCAAAATTTTCAGCTTATTATCTAACTATGGTATCAAAAGTAAGCCCTCTCTCTCCTTGAAAAAAACAATCAATTTATAGTTTACATGGGTACACTATTCACAGGAAAGGGGAATAATCGCTCAACCGACATACCGCAACACCACATGCTCCGTGACTTGAGGTACCAAAAACCCCTGGGACTGAAGGGGTTAAATTACATTCTATTCCTACACTAGCATTTCAGAAAAAAAGATGAGATTGTTAGTGGATGATGGTTTTGCACTCATTTCAGCCATTTCAGTAGAGAAGTAGCAGAGTTTTTTGGTGGTAGATCATCCGGTTATAACTAGACTTGTACATTTGTATTCGGGCGAACATGAAAACGAACACAAAGTGTGCGTTTTCGTTGTTCAGCCTGAATACCGAAGTTGTCCGGACCTTACACAATCCCACATGTAGATTTATTATTAGTCGAGTAGGATCATTAAATGAAAATCTCTCATCATGGGTAGATTTTAATTTACAAGACATTGTGCCAAGGTTACCACGTTAATTAAGAGATACAAAAAATGTACTACAAGTAGTGAATAAAATGAAATGGAAGAGCAACTATATATGGTTTATAATCGATGTTGTTTCACTTTACTCTTCCATCCCCTATAATCTGGGGCTGAAGGCGGTTGAGTTCTTTTTGAGAAGGGAACCTTTGTTTTTTGCCTCGATTAGTAGATTTTTTGTTAGTCAGTTCAGTTTCTTCTTACACAAAATTACTTTATGTTCAATGGTATTACCTCCAAAGAAGCGGGACATCTATGGGAGCTAAATTTGAATCAAATTCACAGAATACATTTTTACATGCCAGGTCATCCAGCTCATTTACAATTGAGTGTCAAAAGGGCCAGTAAATTAGGCTTAAGGTGATTTATCAAGAACAAGCCAGAGATCCAGTAAGCAGATTTCTAGCAAGAGGTTACTATAAAAGAATGGTAGAGAATTTAAAACTTGCATGAGAGGGCATCAATGCACTAATAGAGACTCCAACAGTGGGGTTAAATTTACATAGCCATATGGAAGGCACTTCTCTGTCGGATACAGGCTCTACGGTAGGGACGGGCTGCACCTCAATGGGGAGGGTGCAGCTGTGCTTGGGGAGAAGATGGTCAGAAGGGTGGAGGAGTGTTTAAACTAGGGAAAGGGGGGGAGGGAAACTACAATATAGAAGGGGAATAGTGTAGATAGAGAGCTGGGGCATATAAATGTACCTGGGGGTGGAGCAGAGGGAGGGGTTAGAATAGTTAATAGGGATAGGCTTCATAGGGAAAAAAACCATACACCTCTAAATTGTATGCTTACTAATGCCAGAAGTCTGACCAATAAAACTGACGAACTGGAGTTAATAATGTCTGAAGAAAATTATGACATAGTGGGTATAACAGAGACATGGTTGGATGATAGCTATGACTGGGCGGTTAACATACAGGGGTATAGTCTATTCAGGAAGGATCGGAAAAAACGAAAAGGGGGAGGAGTTTGCCTTTATGTAAAGTCCAGCCTAAAGGCCACACTGCGGGAGAATATATGTGAGGGAAATGATAATGTGGAGTCATTATGGGTAGAAATATATGGAAAGAAAAATAATAAAATACTGATCGGGGTTTGCTATAAGCCACCAAATATAATGGAAGCAGCAGAAGATCAATTATTAAAGCAAATAAACAAGGCAGCTAATCACAATGAGGTGGTTATTATGGGGGACTTTAACTATCCCGACATAAACTGGGAAACCGAGACCTGTGAATCTCATAAAGGAAACCGGTTTCTGACTATAAGTAAGGATAATTATCTGTCCCAAATGGTACAGGACCCGACCAGAGGGGGCGCCCTACTGGACTTAATATTAACCAACAGACCTGACAGAGTAACTAATGTGCAGGTCAGGGGACATCTAGGAAATAGTGATCACAATATGATGCATTATAACTTGTCCTTCAATAAGGGAACTCTTAGAGGAGCCACAAGAACTATGCACTTTAGGAGGGCAAAGTTTGATCAACTAAGAGAAGCCAGACACTCAATGGGAGATTTTTAAGAATATCTTAAATTCTCACTGTGAAAGGTACATACCGTATGGGAATAAAAGAGTCAGGAACAAGAGAAAACCAATGTGGATAAATAAAAATGTAAAGGGGGCAATAAATGGCAAAAAAAAGGCATTTAAGCTACTAAAACAGGAAGGCAGTGAGGAAGCACTAAAAAGCTATCGGGAAAAAAATAAAATATGTAAAAATCAGATAAAAGCAGCAAAATTGGAGACAGAAAGACTCATTGCCAAAGAGAGTAAAACAAACCCCAAAATGTTCTTTAACTATATAAATAGTAAAAAGGTTAACAATGAAAGCGTTGGCCCCTTAAAAAGTAATGAGGGAGAAGTTATAGACGGGGATCAGGAAAAAGCTAATCTATTAAATATATTCTTCTCTGCTGTATTCACAGAGGAAAATGAAATGCCAGGTAATATACAGCAGGATGAGATAAATGCCCCAGTACATGTCGCCTGTCTAACCCAGGAAGAAGTGCAGTGCCGCCTAAAAAAAATCAAAATCAAATCACCAGGTCCAGATGGCATTCACCCCCGCGTTCTAAGGGAGTTAAGTAATGTAATAGACAGACCCCTATTTCTAATATTCAAGGACTCTATAGTGACAGGGTCTGTTCCCCAGGACTGGCGCATAGCAAATGTTGTGCCAATATTCAAAAAGGGGACAAAAAGTGACCCGGGGAATTATAGGCCTGTTAGTTTAACTTCTGTTGTGTGTAAACTGTTTGAGGGTTTCCTAAGAGATGCTATTTTGGAGTATCTCAATGAAAATAAGTGTATGACTCCATATCAGCATGGGTTTACAAGGGATCGGTCCTGTCAAACTAACCTGATCAGCTTTTATGAGGAGGTGAGCTCAAGACTGGATCGGGGTGAATCGCTGGATGTCGTATATCTTGATTTTTCCAAAGCATTTGATACGGTGCCACATAAAAGGCTCGTACATAAAATGAGAATGCTTGGGCTGGGGGAGAATGTGTGTATGTGGGTAAGTAACTGGCTCAGTGATAGGAAACAGAGGGTGGTTATTAATGGTACATACTCTGAGTGGGTGACTGTTGCTAGTGGGGTACCACAGGGGTCAGTTTTGGGTCCTATTCTTTTTAATATATTTATTAATGACCTTGTAGAGGGATTGCATAGTAAAGTATCAATCTTTGCATACGATACTAAGCTCTGTAACGTGGTTAACACAATAGAGGACAGCGCACGATTACAAATGGATCTGCATAGGTTGGAGGCTTGGGCTGGGATGTGGCAGATGAGGTTCAACACAGATAAATGTAAGGTTATGCACATGGGGAAGAAAAATCCAGGCTGGGAATATGTATTAAATGGGAAAACACTGGGGACGACTGACATGGAAAAGGACTTAGGAGTTTTAGTTAACAGTAAATTTACCTGTAGCGACCAGTGCCAGGCAGCTGCTGCTAAGGCAAATAAAATCATGGGGTGCATCAAAAGGGGCATAGATGCCCACGACAAGGAAATAATTCTACCCCTGTACAAGTCACTAGTCAGACCACACATGGAATACTGTGTACAGTACTGGGCACCAGTGTACAAGAAAGATATAGTGGAGCTGGAGAGGGTTCAAAGACGGGCAACCAGAGTAATAAGGGGAATGGGAGGACTACAGTACCCAGAAAGATTATCAGAATTGGGGTTATTTAGTTGGAAAAAAGACGGCTTAGGGGGGAATTAATAACTATGTATAAATATATAAGGGGACAGTACAGAGATCACTCCCAGGACCTATTTATACCCAGGACTGTATCTATAACAAGGGGACATCCTCTACGGCTGGAGGAAAGAAGGTTTCTACATCAGCACAGACGGGGGTTCTTTACAGTAAGAGCGGTGAGATTATGGAACTCTCTGCCAGAGGAAGTGGTGATGGTAAACTCAATAAAAGAGTTCAAAAGGAGCCTGGACGTGTTTCTTGAAAGCAATAATATTACAAGTTATGGATATTAGATTAATAGGGACAGAACGTTGATCCAGGGATTTATTCTGATTGCCATATTTGGAGTCGGGAAGGAATTTTCCCCCTGGTATGGGGCAATTGGCATCTGCTTCATAAGGGTTTTTTGCCCTCCTCTGGATCAACACAGTAGGGACACAATATGTATATAGGTTGAACTTGATGGACTTTGGTCTTTTTTCAACCTTATGAACTATGTTACAAATCATAGAAAAAAGTTAGAGCTTCTGTTAGGGGTGGTGATAGGATGAGATTATTTTGCCAATTTGTCAATTTTTTTTATTTTTGTCTTGGGCATCTGTGTACCAGCAGGTTTAAATTCTGAATGGGATGTACGCAAATTATTTGAATAACTCCTTAATATATCGGTTTAGCATTACCTTCGTTGGTTAAGTTATAAAGTTTTTACATATACTCCACAGATGTATAGTTTCTATTTTTGTATGCAGCAAATAGTTGTATGCAAAATATAGTATTTAAAAGGCCTTAGTATGCTATTTATTTATTTAAAAAATTATTTATAAACACCTCAAAGATTGTTTTTACTTTTAATTATTTTAATTGATGTGGAAGGGATTAGTGTGTACCTATGATTAAGTCCAGCAATATATGAACAAAACACGTCAGTGCCCACTACTTTATTAAGTGTGTCATGGAAGAATTTACTATTTTTATATTTGGAATTAGAAATAAAAGGAAAATGTTAGGGACTATGAACCAGACATGCAAAACACCTTTATTGAAAAAAAGCCGGAGTCAGAACCCAGAATGGTACTCAGGATACGGGTCAGGAGCACAGAGAAAAAAGAAGTCAGGAAGTAAGCCAAGGATCAGCAGACAGGAGGGCCATCAGGAATAGCTAGGTCATGCATGGGCAAAGCAACACAGGATAAGCACTTTAGCAGCCAAAACAGCACAAGGGCCAGGAGGAAGAGAAGTTTTCCTGTTTAAATAGCCTGGAGGGGCTGGCTGTGGGCTGGATAATGGGCTGGTCCAAAGGAGGAGATAGTTACCAGACAGGTGAGTAACCATGACAGGCTTTTTATTAGCATTCAGCTGTGTAACTCTGGCACTGAGCCAAAAAAGTGGCAGTAATGCAGCCAGAACATAACAAGTAACAGTTTTGAGGGGAAAATGTGTGTGAAAGGGACGGAGGAGGGCGGGACTATGGACATCTGGGGCTGGTACCCATGATCTTTCCTGCGGACACTACCCCTTCCAGTGGACCAAATACTGGAGTTGGCCATGGACCTTGCAAGAATCAACAATTGACCAGACCTCATACTCCTTATGATTGTCGACAGAGACAGGGTGAGGAGTGGATGAGGTAAACCGGTTACACACCAACGCTTTCAGCAGGGATACATGAAACACATTATGGATACACATAGATGGGGAAGATCTAGGGCATAGGCTACCTGAGTTTATCTGACTCAGGATACGAAATGGCCCAATATATCGGGGAGCCAGTTGAGGGGAAAGCACACAGAGGTGGAGGTTGGGGGTAAATAACCACATATTGTCCCCATTTGTGGTTGGCCTGGAGCTGTTAAGACTGAGCCGAGCGATGTAACGAATCTTGGACCTGCAAGCAAGAGTTGCCTAAGTTGTTCCTCCAAAGCCGGAATCCCCTGACGCGTCAGGCATCATTGTGGGTTGATATCCATAGTTTACCAGGAAAGGAGCTAATCGGGAGAAGGCATTGACAGTAGTATTATGAGCAAACTATGCTAAAGGTAGCAGGTCTGACCACTTGGACTGATGGTCAGAAATTTAACAGTGCAGAAATTGCTCCAGGGCCTGATTTGCCCCTTCTGCAGCCCCATTAGACTGGGATGGTAGGTGGAAGAGGAGGAGAGCTGGATACCCATTTGTGTGCAAAATGCTTGCCAGAACCAGAGATAAATTGGCTACCCCAGTCTGATATAGTAACATAGTAACATAGTTCATAAGGTTGAAAAAAGACCAAAGTCCATCAAGTTCAACCTATATACATATTGTGTCCCTACTGTGTTGATCCAGAGGAAGGCAAAAAAACCCTTATGAAGCAGATGCCAATTGCCCCATACCAGGGGGAAAATTCCTTCCCGACTCCAAATATGGCAATCAGAATAAATCCCTGGATCAACGTTCTGTCCCTATTAATCTAATATCCATAACTTGTAATATTATTGCTTTCAAGAAACACGTCCAGGCTCCTTTTGAACTCTTTTATTGAGTTTACCATTACCACTTCCTCTGGCAGAGAGTTCCATAATCTCACCGCTCTTACTGTAAAGAACCCCCGTCTGTGCTGGTGTAGAAACCTTCTTTCCTCCAACCGTAGAGGATGTCCCCTTGTTATAGATACAGTCCTGGGTATAAATAGGTCCTGGGAGTGATCTCTGTACTGTCCCCTTATATATTTATACATAGTTATTAAATCTCCCCTAAACCGTCTTTTTTCCAAAATAAATAACCCTAATTCTGATAATCTTTCTGGGTACTGTAGTCCTCCCATTCCCCTTATTACTCTGGTTGCCCGTCTTTGAACCCTCTCCAGCTCCACTATATCTTTCTTGTACCACAGTATTCCATGTGTGGTCTGACTAGTGACTTGTACAGTGGTAGAATTATTTCCTTGTCATGGGCATCTATGCCCCTTTTGATGCACCCCATGATTTTATTTGCCTTAGCAGCAGCTGCCTGACACTGGTCGCTACAGGTAAATTTACTGTTAACTAAAACTCCTAAGTCCTTTTCCGTGTCAGTCGTCCCCAGTGTTTTCCCATTTAATACATATTCCCAGCCTGGATTTTTCTTCCCCATGTGCATAACCTTACATTTATCTGTGTTGAACCTCATCTGCCACATCCCAGCCCAAGCCTCCAACCTATGCAGATCCATTTGTAATCGTGCACTGTCCTCTATTGTGTTAACCACGTTACAGAGCTTAGTATCGTCTGCAAAGACTGATACTTTACTATACAATCCCTCTACAAGGTCATTAATAAATATATTAAAAAGAATAGGACCCAAAACTGACCCTTGTGTTACCCCACTAGCAACAGTAACCCACTCAGAGTATGTACCATTAATAACCACCCTCTGTTTCCTATCACTGAGCCAGTTACTTACCCACATACACACATTCTCCCCCAGCCCAAGCATTCTCATTTTATGTACCAGCCTTTTATGTGGCACCGTATCAAATGCTTTGGAAAAATCAAGATATACGACATCCAGCGATTCACCCCGATCCAGTCTTGAGCTCACCTCCTCATAAAAGCTGATCAGGTTAGTTTGACAGGACCGATCCCTTGTAAACCCATGCTGATATGGAGTCATACACTTATTTTCATTGAGATACTCCAAAATAGCATCTCTTAGGAAACCCTCAAACAGTTTACACACAACAGAAGTTAAACTAACAGGCCTATAATTCCCCGGGTCACTTTTTGTCCCCTTTTTGAATATTGGCACAACATTTGCTATGCGCCAGTCCTGGGGAACAGACCCTGTCACTATAGAGTCCTTGAATATTAGAAATAGGGGTCTGTCTATCACATTACTTAACTCCCTTAGAACGCAGGGGTGAATGCCATCTGGACCTGGTGATTTGTCTATTTTGATTTTTTTTAGGCGGCACTGCACTTCTTCCTGGGTTAGACAGGCGACATGTACTGGGGCAGTTATCTCATGCTGCTGTATATTACCTGGCATTTCATTTTCCTCTGTGAATACAGCAGAGAAGAGAATATTTAATAGATTAGCTTTTTCCTGATCCCCGTCTATAACTTCTCCCTCATTACTTTTTAAGGGGCCAACGCTTTCATTTTTAACCTTTTTACTATTTATATAGTTAAAGAACATTTTGGGGTTTGTCTTACTCTCTTTGGCAATGAGTCTTTCTGTCTCCACTTTTGCTGCTTTTATCTGATTTTTACATATTTTATTTTTTTCCCGATAGCTTTTTAGTGCTTCCTCACTGCCTTCCTGTTTTAGTAGCTTAAATGCCTTTTTTTGCCACTTATTACCCCCTTTACATTTTTATTTATCCACATTGGTTTTCTCTTGTTCCTGACTCTTTTATTCCCATACGGTATGTACCTTTCACAGTGAGAATTTAAGATATCCTTAAAAATCTCCCATTGATGTTCTTTGGTAGCCCATGTAACCTATAGATCTCCCTTATAGATCTAAGTTTCTTAGATGTAGGAAGCTTTTTGAGAGGGATGCAGTGGCCTTTTTCTGAAACCCATAAGGATTACCGTGTTGCCATTGGGCCTGGCACACGTGGTACATGCAACAACAAAGGCAGCAACATCACTGGACAGGTCGGCCACCAGAACAGCTTAGAAATGGAGCATAGCATTATGTTTGAACAGGCGAGGAAACCAGGATGCACGGAATAAGGTATCAGTCTCTGTAGTGTGCCCAACAGGTAAGGATGACTCCTGGGAAGGAGCAGAGTTGACAGCACAGTGCAACAGATAGTATAGTCCAGTCATTAGACAGGGAATAGTCAGGTGATCCGGGTCAGAAGCAGAGAGGTCAACGAGATCAATATACAAGCAAGGGTCGGTACCGGGTATCAGGAAGAGAATGGTCAGGCTATCCGGGTTAGGAGCAGAGAGGTCAACAAGGTCAATATACATGCAATGGTCGGCAACAGGAATCCAGCGAACACCAGTAAGAGGTACGTATACAGCTTAGTCGTTAGAACAACTGAGCACTGAACAGGTATCAGTGCTCAGTTTTTAAACCAGCTGCCCTTCTAGATCCCGCCCCCAACCGTGATGTGTCCAATGGACATTTCGTCTCCTCCACGGGGGTGTGGGATTGGAAGGGGGGTGTGGCATGCAGCGCCGTAGGTGTCCTTCACTTTGCGGCGGTTTGTTCTTGTGAACCGCTGTGTATAAGGACACAGCGGCGCTGCACAGACCTTGGTGGGGTAAGATGTACTCCGACAACACGAGCACCCGGACGGGACTGTGACACCGCGGGTACTCAGGTGACAAGCTCCGTACGAGATCGTGTCGCAGCAGGTACTCGGGTGACGCCGCAAGCACCCCGGCGAAGCTCTCCGGATGGGACCATGACACATAGTAATGTGTTCTTTCCAAGATGCCCAGCTGCTTTAAGATTGTGATAGGTGGTGAGCACCTTAGGGCTTGGGGTTTCAGGACGGGCATTTACCTGTGCCTCCCAGATTTTGTCTTCCAGAAGAGATGTAATACTAGTTCGAATTGCAGCTAGAATGTGATCTGGAGGAAACATAGGTGTCAGAGGGTTCTCCTCCTTAGAGGATGCAAATTGCCCGGACAGGGCATCGCCTTTCACATTCTTGGTACCTGGGAGGTAGGATACCAGGTGTCATGGATCTGGATAGTGAGACTGACTAGCCTCCGCTGACTTGTGCTCCCTTAGCCTGGGACAACACACTCTTTCCCCAGTTTCCCAGTCACTAGCTGAGACTCAGTGTAGGGTATAACCAAAACGAATATATGGAAAAACAGAACAAATTCTGGGGATACAGCTTTAAAAGTACTCTGTAAAAAGAATGAAAACCACAAATGGTGCAATAATGTTTAAAAGGTTTAAAACAGCCCCCACTAGTTGTGCCACGCTCACAAGATTGTAGTAGGTACTGTGCCTTTAAGATAACCTGTATCTTAGGAATCCTGGAGGTTTGCGGGAACTTTTCAAACCACCTCAAAGTTTTAAAAAACGGTCATCTGCTGGATACAAACGAATGGCAGCCGTGTTCCTCATCTGCTCCGTGGTCCCCTATCTGAAGTGTGCTCCGTGGTCCCCTATCCGAAGTCTGCTCCGTTGTCCTCTATCCAAAGTCTGTATTCTGCTGTGGTGCATCTGCCTTTGTGCCTTTTATCACGCTTATTGACTAGTCCTGTTTCTCCTGTTCTGCCAGCAGACTCTAATATAGACTGCTATTTGTACAGACATACTTACAGCCTCTTTTGTCTTTATTTGCCTGTCTGTGCCTACCTACCAGTCATGATGCATCGTGGGGTACAGAGAGAGCCCTTGGTATCCCCTGCAACTGGGCTCCTACCCGACCTGCTTGCTCGAGTCCTGACAGGAGATCAATTGGTGGCTTTACCATCCTTTGTAGTCATGTCCATAAGTGGCTTTACCAGGGAGAAGTTTCAAATGAACTTACGATAGTAGTTGACAAAGCCAAGGAAAAGTTGCAAGGAATGGAGACCTACTTGTTGGGACCATGCTAGGACCGCAGAGAGCTTCTCGGGGTCCATGGAGAACCTAGCAGGGGAAATAACTTAACCCAAGAATGTGATTTTTTTCTGGGAAAATTCACATTTTTCTGGTTTACTGAAGAGATTATTCTCTCTGAGCCATTGCAGCACTTCCTGAAACATGTCCTGGAGGACATCATTATTAAATTCCTGGAAGACTGCGGGAGCATTGCAGAGACCTCATTACGAGGTATTCATAATGCCCGCTCCTGGTCGAGTTTGGTCAAGATGGTGGACCCTTTTATTGGTCAAAGAGTTCTGTTATCAAGGGCATTGGCTAGGCACTCTTTACTGTGATACGATTAAGACCCCTGTAATCAATACAGGGTCTAAGCTCACCACCCTTCTTCACACAGGAAAATTGGGCACCTGCTGGGGAGGACGACTTGCGAATGAACCCCCGGGATACAGCATTTCCATGGCTTTATTCTCTGTGACACAAGGAGGTATTGCACCAGGTTGCAATTTGATGGCACAGTCATATGGCCGGTGCTGAGAACCGAACACTGGATTGTGTAGCTTTAGTCATGGGTACCCAATAACCAGCAGGTAATGTGGAGCACTAATTCTTTGAAATTGGAGTACCTCATTGTGGAGAGCCCCTACAGTCATAGATAGTGGGGCAGTCTTGTGAGTCCCCAGAGCAGACTGTAGGGGTTTGTAGTCAATGGCCAGTGGTGCCATTTAGGGCTGCAGCGGAATGGAGTGTTTTACCGTGAAAACACGTGGCTCCGGAATTGACCAGTGCCATGGTTTCAACCGACCTATCGTCCCAAGAGTGGCTGACAGGGGATTCATAATATGGGAATCTGGGGACATAGTGACTGTGACGGGACCGACCTGTACCCCAACTGGGTACTCCCGTCAAACAATTAACCCCTTCAGTGCCAGGCAGAACCAGCGTTGTAGATAGAAGGGGGGATGTCGCTGCACCGGAGCTGCGTTGGCACTGTGGCTATCCGAAGCTTAGCTACACAGCGTGGCTATTGTCCGGAAAAGGACAATAAATGATCATAGCAGCCCACCCCAAGCATCCGGCAACACTCATGTTGAGGTGAAAACAGGACTCCTTTATTTAAATCAAATACAGGGCTATATATAGAAGTAAGAAAAGGGGCAAGACAAATATCACATGATCTAATTACCATGTCAGGAGGGAAGTAATTAGATCAAATCCTGCAACACAATACCTGGGGGAAGGACAGAATGACATGAGACATAAATACCGTAGTGGCTCGATTATAGGCCACACCCGAGTATAGGCCGCACCCTAAAAGTTAGGTGCTTTTTTTTAAAGAAAAATTGTAATTCTAAGTGTAATAGATATGCTGCCACTCTGCCTTCCCCCGAGATATGCTGCCACTCTGTGTCCCCCCCCGAGATATGCTGCCATTCTGTACGTCCCCCAGAGATGTGCCCCCCTCCCCTAGACTTACCAGTGCAGACTCCCGGGTGTCTTGCGGGGCCGGCGGGGGACATCTATTCTACGCAATCCATGCTGCGTACATATTGCGTAGAATAGATGTCCCCCGCCGGCCCCGCAAGACATCTTCCGGTGCCGCCACTTCCGCCGTGGGAAGTGCCGGCAAGGAAGACTGTTAAAGCGCATCGCGCAGACGTTCCCCGGCGAGCGTAAACAACCCCCGCTGCCGGCACGTCTGCACAATGTGCTTTAACAATCTCCCTTGCCGGGACTCCCCCCGTGGGAAGTCCCGGCAAGGGAGATTGTTAAAGCACATCTAGCAGACGTGCCGGCAGCGGAGGTTGTTTACGTGCATTGCCGGTGAACGTCTGCGCGATGCGCTTCGTCATTCTCCCGTGCCAGGACTTCCCATGGGGAAAGTGCTGGCAGGGGAGGCTGTCTGAGCGGATCAGAGAGTAGGATGCAGGTCCCCTGCACCTCTGCGGGGGATCTGTATCCTAACCCTGCTGCCTGCCCGGCGCCCGGAACTGCATGTCCCGGGCGTCGGGAGATAAGAATTGCGCATTCCTGCGCTTAACCCCGAATATAGGAAAAAAGTGTGGCCTATATTCGGGCAAATACGGTAATTACATTAGTTGGGGACGTAGACATGGGATGATTATAGTAAACTCAAAAAAAATTTAATAAATAAAAAGTCCTTTTTAAAACAGAATTATTGTAGATGTAGCAGAACCACCTGCCAAGGTTTCTTCTTCTTGGCTTGGACAGGTAGAGTAGTTCACAAGGGGGTTAGTGGTTGCGCTCTCACGGATGTGAATATGTGAAAGAAAGAGAAACACGATATGCAATATGTCTCTTAAAGCTTATTTCTTACAAAATGAAGGCCGCAAGGGGCTACTCACATTTGGTGGGGGCTTCTTCAGTTAGCCCCAAAGTATGCGCTTGGTCGATATGATCCTCACCTTAAAGATTTCTTTGGCAGCAATATGTACTATGGGTTTCTTCAGTTAGCCCCAAAATGTGCATTTAGGCGGTATAATCCTTGCCTTGGAATTTCTTTAGCAGCAGCATTTGGAGTGTCCTCAGTTCCTTTTTTGGTGAGCAGTGATAGAATTGCTCAATCCTTAGCGCATAGGTGGTATGATCCCCACCAAGGATATAGTGGTGGCTGACAAGGTATTCTGTTTTGTAAATTAAAAAAGGTCCAGGAGCAAGATAAAATAGTTTTCAAAAAAACTTATTTATTTTAAACTTTTGGTAATAAAAAACAATAAACAGGTTAATATAAAATAACACACAAAGGTGTTTCGCCTAGCACAGGCTTCCTCAGAGTGTATAGAAAGGCTCCTGATACATTGAATCGTTTTATACCGTTTGAAATGTCTAAAATGGCGCCAAATGACGTCATCAACAAGGGGTGTGGCTTAAACATCACTTAAATTTTTTAATTTTTTTTTATTTTAAAAAACAAGCATAATTGCAACATTACAAAAAGAGGTGCATGTCAAAATCTATATTTAGGGTTTTTAAACAATATATCCAATACAATTCGGTCTTTCCTAATATCTTAACAATATCCCTCCTCTCCAGGGTATGGATATTTTTTTATAGCAGTAAATTTCAGTAGCTTTGGATCTTTATCATGATGTAAGAAGTGTTTAGAGACATTATGGGTGGCGATTCAGTTTCTAATATTGAGACAATGTTCTGATATTCTAACTTTTAAACATCTTGTCGTCATACCTACAGACTGTAAGCCACAAGGGCATTTTTAAATTAGGTGCGCCTCTAAAAACTATTTTTGGGTTATCTGGGAGTATTTTTCTTAATATGTCATCTTCTTTTAGAATATTCTATTTTTTTTTTATAATTTAATAATCTTTTAAAAATGTTATTCTTATTATTAAAATAGATAAAATTAGTATTTGTTTTATCAGGCTTTTCTTTATATTTTATTAAATCTTTTCTTTCTAGGTTTTCTATGCTAGCTATTGTGTGTTGAATTTTCTGTGCGTTGTAGTTTTTTTTCTAAAAATGTGTTTTTAAAAAACAGGGGTATCTGTAAGGACCTGGGTCCGTGGTCAGACGGCTACCACGATCCAGAGCGCCCAAAGATGGAGTTTAGGAGTTATTGCGCAGTAGCGGAGTTGGACAGGGCCTGATGCAGGGCAACCGCACTCTCCAGGGTGTCAAGCACCTAGGGTTGTGCAGCCACATACCAGCGTCCTGACATATCAGCGGATGTTATCCAGTTCAAAACAAAGTAATAACCTGCAAGCACCCTGGAGCAGGTATGAGACATAACAGAACATAGAAATGGGCAGGATGCTGCAGGCGGGGAGCATGGAAGCTAAGCAAAGGATATAGCAGAAACATAGCAAGCAAGGGGGACTGTAATAAATATATTTGAGTATATGCGTCAAAAATAGGCAGAGTCGCTTAGATGCAAACAAAGGTAAAACATTTAATGCAAACAAAAATGGAAGAAGAATATAAAAAGTAGATAACAAAAATTATACAAAATAAGTCTTACAAAACCTTGGAGAGGAATTTAGTTCATGACATCTGTCCTATGCATTCCTGAGGATGGAGGGAGGGAGTGTTCGAGACTAGAAGCAGGGCCTGACTGGGATTGAAAAGCAGCCCTGGAAACATTTGGAGAGCAGCCCCATATAGTTCGCGGTCGCACTCTTATACCCACACGCACCCCTTATACATACCCGAGTCACACTATTTACCAAACAAATAACTATAAAACATTCTTTTTATCATATTATTTGTATTAAAATATCAGAAAGCAAAAGTGTTAAAAGGCCATAATAAATGAAATATATTACACATAATGGAATCAAAACATTTACTACTGCAAACATTTTTAGATGAAAAAGTTCCATTTTATTCAGTGGAACAAAACAGCGATCACATTATTCTTCACGATATTCTTGTAAGAAACTTTTATTTCTTTATTAATTCATGTAAACTATTTTTTCATATTTAATAAAAGCTATGATTGAGACATTTTAGTTTTTTGTTTTTATGTCCTTTTATTTGCCAACCTGCCCCCCCAGTTATGCACATCTGCCCCAGACTTGCCACTCTGCCCCCTTTTAACCCCCTATATGCCCCTCTGCCTCCAGAAATGCCTTATACCCCCTATATGCCACTCTGCCATATAGGGGGTTAAAAGGCATATCACGGGACAGAGTCGCTGTTGCCCAGAACCTGATGGAATCTTTCCCTTCCTCTAATAGGGTTACCAGCAGCCCCTTCTACCCCCTTTTTATTTTCTTTTGCACAGAGCCCCATGTCAAGGAGCTTTCCATTACTTAAGTTAATAGAATCTGATTACGTTAGTAGAATCTGATGTCTTTTCGTCTTGCAGGGTACATCCAGAAAAAAACACAGATCAATTCTGGTGGAGTGCCAGACAACTGCCCCAGGCTTGCCACTCTGCCCCCTTTTAACTCACTATATGCCCCTCTGCCTCCAGAAATGCCTTATACCCGCTATATGCCACTCTGAGTGGCATATAGGGGGTTAAAAGGCATTTCTGGAGGCAGAGTGGCATATAGGGGGTTAAAAGGCATTTATAGAGGCAGAGTGGCATATATTGTAGCAGGTGTGTGCGTGGAACTTTGAGAGCAGAGTTGATTTGTTGGTTGATAGTTTTTGATTGGTAGCCTATCAACCAACAAATCAACTCTGCTCTCAAAGTTCCACGCACACACCTGCTACAATATAGAGAAAAAAGAATCTCTACACGTGTACCACTTGTACTCGCCTATAACCCAGCGCTTGAAGAAATCCGGAAAGTCATCAAAGACCTACAGCCTATGCTAGCAGAAGATGAGACACTAAAAAACATCTTCCCTGAAACCCCCATTTTGGCCTTCAGACAACCCCCAAACCTGCAACAAAAATTAATTAACCGGAAACTACCCACTGACAGAATGAATAAAGAAAAAGGGACCACACCGTGCAAAAGGCCCCGCTGCAAACTGTGCCAACATATATGCACAGACAACATAGCCACCCACAACACCAAGACCTACAGTATTAAAGGATCATATACCTGCACATCTAGCAATGTAGTGTATATGATACAATGCACGGAATGTGACCTAGGATGCTACATTGGAGAAACCAGCCAGCAATTAAATGGCAGAATGAACATGCACAGACATTCCATTAAACATCACAAGGAAAATTCCTACTGCACCCCTGTGGGACACCACTTCACCCAAAATGACCATTCTATCAAGGACCTAAAAATCAAAGTACTGAAAGGAGACTTCAGTAATACCAAAGAAAGACAAACATTTGAAGTCAGAATGATTCAACTATTCAACAGCAAGAATAGAGGACTCAATGCCGATTTACCTCCCCCGGGTTAGCCCCCCCATATTAAATTTTTTTACAAAAGATCATGGCATTTGTTAGATCATTGTTAGATCAGGTTTGATCAACTGTTTTTTTCGTTAGATCTACTCTAAAATAGGCAATATTAACAATCTTTTTCAGGGGGGGCTAACCCGTAGCCAGCCCCCCCTCAACAAAAATTTCAACAAAATGTTACTGATTATGATAGCTCTACGTTAGATCAGGTTTGATCAGACAACATTTTTGTTAGATCTAGTCTAATTACTGAGATATTGCATATTTAATGAGGGGGGGCTGGCCCCCCCTCAACTGAAATTTGGATTTTTTTTAATGGATCTTGGTAGATATTCGTTAGATCAGGTTAGATCAACTGTTTTTTTCGTTAGATCTACCACGCAGGAGGCGGTATTCACAATCCTATTTTGTGTGCGGGGGATGGGTACACATACGGTCTGGCCCCCCCTCAACTGAAATTTGGATTTTTTTTAATGGATCTTGGTAGATATTCGTTAGATCAGGTTAGATCAACAGTTTTTTTCGTTAGATCTACCACGCAGGAGGCGGTATTCACAATCCTATTTTGTGTGCGGGGGATGGGTACACATACGGTCTGGCCCCCCCTCAACTGAAATTTGGATTTTTTTTAATGGATCTTGGTAGATATTCGTTAGATCAGGTTAGATCAACTGTTTTTTTCGTTAGATCTATCACACAGGAGGCGATATTCACAATCCTATTTTGTGTGCGGGGGATGGGTATACATAGGGGCTGGCCCCCCTCAACTGAAATTTGGATTTTTTTTAATGGATCTTGGTAGATATTCGTTAGATCAGGTTAGATCAACTGTTTTTTTCGTTAGATCTATCACACAGGAGGCGATATTCACAATCCTATTTTGTGTGCGGGGGATGGGTATACATAGGGGCTGGCCCCCCCTCAACTGAAATTTGGATTTTTTTTAATGGATCTTGGTAGATATTCGTTAGATCAGGTTAGATCAACAGTTTTTTTCGTTAGATCTACCACGCAGGAGGCGGTATTCACAATCCTATTTTGTGTGCGGGGGATGGGTACACATACGGTCTGGCCCCCCCTCAACTGAAATTTGGATTTTTTTTAATGGATCTTGGTAGATATTCGTTAGATCAGGTTAGATCAACAGTTTTTTTCGTTAGATCTATCACACAGGAGGCGATATTCACAATCCTATTTTGTGTGCGGGTAATGGGTATACATAGGGGCTGGCCCCCCCTCAACTGAAATTTGGATTTTTTTTAATGGATTTTGGTAGATATTCGTTAGATCCGGTTAGATCAACTGTTTTTTTCGTTAGATCTACCACGCAGGAGGCGGTATTCACAATCCTATTTTATGTGCGGGGGGATGGGTATACATACGGGCTGGCCCCCCCTCAACTGAAATTTGGAAAAACAATTATGGATTTTGGTAGATATTCGTTAGATCTGGTTAGATCAACAGTTTGTTTCGGTTGGAGGGACAACCCATATGTATTCCCATCCCCCCGCACACTATATAGGATTGTCAATACCCCCTCTTGTGTGATAGATCTAACAAAAAAAACAGTTGATCTAACCGGATCTAATGAATATCTACCAAAATACATGAAAAAAATTCCAAATTTCAGTTGAGGGGGGGCCAGACCGTATGTGTACCCATCCCCCGCACACAAAATAGGATTGTGAATACCGCCTCCTGCGTGGTAGATCTAACGAAAAAAACTGTTGATCTAACCTGATCTAACGAATATCTACCAAGATCCATTAAAAAAAATCCAAATTTCAGTTGAGGGGGGGCCAGCCCCTATGTATACCCATTACCCGCACACAAAATAGGATTGTGAATATCGCCTCCTGTGTGATAGATCTAACGAAAAAAACTGTTGATCTAACCTGATCTAACGAATATCTACCAAGATCCATTAAAAAAAATCCAAATTTCAGTTGAGGGGGGGCCAGCCCCTATGTATACCCATCCCCCGCACACAAAATAGGATTGTGAATATCGCCTCCTGTGTGATAGATCTAACGAAAAAAACAGTTGATCTAACCTGATCTAACGAATATCTACCAAGATCCATTAAAAAAAATCCAAATTTCAGTTGAGGGGGGGCCAGACCGTATGTGTACCCATCCCCCGCACACAAAATAAGATTGTGAATACCGCCTCCTGCGTGGTAGATCTAACGAAAAAAACTGTTGATCTAACCTGATCTAACGAATATCTACCAAGATCCATTAAAAAAAATCAAAATTTCAGTTGAGGGGGGGCCAGCCCCCCCTCATTAAATATGCAATATCTCAGTAATTAGACTAGATCTAACAAAAATTTTGTCTGATCAAACCTGATCTAACGTAGAGCTATCATAATCAGTAACATTTTGTTGAAATTTTTGTTGAGGGGGGGCTGGCTACGGGTTAGCCCCCCCTGAAAAAGATTGTTAATATTGCCTATTTTAGAGTAGATCTAACGAAAAAAACAGTTGATCAAACCTGATCTAACAATGATCTAACAAATGCCATGATCTTTTGTAAAAAAATTTAATATGGGGGGGCTAACCCGGGGGAGGTGCCGATTTGGGTTTCCTATCCCACTACACAGGTTTTACATAACCCCCCACCTGCTATATGTACTGTATTTTTAAGTGCACCATGTTCATCTATATGTACCTGTATATATGATAACATGTGTAGACATATACATTCCCATCCCTATATTCATCACTGCATTCCTACTCCCTGTATGTGAGCACTAGCATCTTATGCTTTTTTTAGTTTTTGTTTTTTTCCCCACTCAGAACATGTATGACCCTCTGGAGGGACACATACTTTTACAACATCTCACCCTCCCTTATCAGATCTGGGTAGTAAGCCCCCCCTCCCCTGCCACACAACATTGAATTCTATGTGTCGTTTTGCTCAGAAATGTTTTAGACTTGAGAAAGGGAGAAGAGCTCCTGAAAGTTCGTCATTCCAAAATTCTGTTAGTCCAATAAAAAAGGTATTATCACAAGATACTTATTCCATCTGTTATTTGATATTGACACCACTGGACTAATACGGCTACAACCTCTACAAATATATATATATATATATATATATATATATATATATATAAATATAAATATTAGTCCCTGCTGCCGATAGCAGGTATAGATAAACAAACAAACCCAGATCAATTGAAATTCACTTGTGATCTCAGCACTGAAGGAATATATACCCTCCCCCACTACCCACTATATACCCTCTCCCCACCCACCCACTATATACCCTCTCCCCACCCACCCACTATATACCCTCTCCCCACCCACCCACTATATACCCTCTCCCCACCCATCCACTACATATCCTCCCCCCTACCCACTATATACCCTCTCCCCCTACCCACTATATATCCTCTCCCCCCCTAGCCATTATATACCCTCTCCCCCCCTACCCACTATATACCCTCTCCCCCCTACCCACTATATACCCTCCCCACTATATACCCCCCCACCCACTATATACCCCCCCACCCACTATATACCCCCCCACCCACTATATACCCCCTCCCCCCCACCCACTATATACCAACCCCCCCCACCCACTATATATACCCCCTCCCCCCCACCCACTATATACCCCCTCCCCCCACCCACTATATACCCCCTCCCCCCCGTAGTTCTCTCACCTTGAAGTCCAGCGATGGGAGCACGATGCTGCTGTCATCCTGCACCGCTCGCTGCTTCACTGCTGAGCGCCGTAATATGACGTCATATTTCGGCGCCCAGCAGTGAAGCAGCGGACACCAGCGAGCGGCTTTTAAACGCTGTCTTCTTTTTTTTGATGCAGGGGAGAACCCGGGACGGAGGTAGAGGCCTCGTGGAGGAGAATGAGGGGTGCCGAGCGGTTGCTAGGCGCCCCTCTCTCTCCTCCACATAAAAAAAAAAAAAAATAAAAACAAAAAAGACGGTCACTGACGCCCCCTTCAAATGGCGCCTATGGCACGAGCCATAGGCGCCATACCCTAGATACGCCTCTGTTGCCTATACCAATAATCACACATGGTCCTTTTATATTATTGGGGTTAGAAGAGATGTTAAATGTGTTAGAATCTTTTACAGGGACAGAGCGAGCAAGATACAGAGAGAGCAAGGAGGACATAGCAAGGAACAGAAAGACCAAGCACGAAACATAACAGACAAGATATACCTGATACAGGGCACAAGACAGGACACCCCGCTGCTGGGATACGAGACAGGGCACCCCGCTGCCGGGGATACAAGACAGGGCACCCCGCTGCCGGGGATACAAGACAGGACACCCCGCTGCCGGGGATACAAGACAGGACACCCCGCTGCCGAGGATACAAGACAGGTTACATCAGACTGACACACATAAATACAGGAACTAGCCTAGGACTGTATGATAACTATTGGAGATTCCGTCACATCTTATGGCTATAGTATGCTTAGCCCACCACTATGCTAAAGTACTCCAATGACGGTGGGTCCTAACGCTAATCCCTGCTGACAGTGATATGAAACAAACTAAACATGAAAACCAAACACATAGCAATGAGAGACATACCTGTAGACTGCAGCCTGAGAGAAACAGAACACACAGGTGGGGCACACTTTATAAAGGAAACAGAGCTAAAGCAAAGACCGAGACTGGAAGCAAGGAATCAAAGTACAAGACAGAGAATAGGGAAATCCAGGAATGGATTACTGCAAAGGGAGGAAAACCGTAGCAAGACTAGAGAAACTATAGAAAGGCAAGGTAAAATAAAGACATGCAGCTCCGCAGCCCGGATGGGGCCTGACAGTATCTGTGCAATTCCTTCTAATTCATAGCATTTGTCTCTTGGGTATTCCTTTCAACCAAGGACCATAGTGGCATCTGGATTAGTCAATAAAAGCATTCGTGCATACTTTTTTAAAATGGGTTTTTGTTTTAATTTTATTGTCCTCGATATAAATATCTAAATCTAAAAAATAAACACTGTCTTGACTAAAATTAGAAGTTAGGATTATTCCCCTATTATTGTTATTTAAAAATTTTAAGAAATCATTAAGATCTGGTACAGAGTCTCCCCAAAGAAAAAACACATCGTCTATGTATCTGCTATAGGTAACCAAGCTTGCACTCCACTTGTTATTGTTCCAAATTACGTCATTTTCCCAGTCCGCCATGAACAAATTGGCGTAACTGGGTGCAAACTTGGTTCCCATAGCAGTACCTGTTAATTTTTTTTATCCAAATCTCCGTTTATTGAGGCATACATACATACATGACATATGGTGTACAAATAAAGAGTCAATACGGGAGACAGCTCCCATAACAGCAATCGAGAAAAGAGACATAAGTCCAGATAGAACATTGCATTTAAGAGAGGCATACCAGAGTCCGGCAGACTCCTAAGGGAACATCCTTCTTAGCATAATAGGAGCAACACGAAAATACAGATAGATGTAATACATGTCGACATGCACCCCAGTTCAATAACAGTACAGAGAGCTTTGGAAACAAAAACAAAAACCAAAAATACAAAACAACAAGAACAGAGTACTCCAGAAAGGCATGAGCAGCTAATCGTCGGGACACTGATCATGGAAACGCAGGTGAGTAAAATCCCTGATGGGGCCACAGTGGGATCTGACACAATCTAATCGGTCGTCGCCTGATCTTGGGGAGTACAGACCTCCACAATTGCGGGGGAGGCCGTGAACCTGACCCAAGGGAGCCATTTAATATCATTATTGTATTCCTTGCCCTGAGAGGAGGCTACCAAATCTTCCATTTGCATTATAAAATTCACCCTAGCCACCCATGCGGTGATCGGTGGAGGTCCCGTCTGCTTCCAGAACCGAGGGATAACTGACTTCGCCGCCTGCACCAAGTGAATCGTCAGAGAGCGCCTGTACGAGCCAGATGAAGCTCGGGTATAATGAAATAATAAGGTTGCCAGGGACGCCACAAAGTGTGGATCGGTAAGTTCCCTGATAACCCCAACCACTGCACGCCAGAACGGACGAACATCAGCGCACTCCCACCACAAATGGATAAAGGAACCGACACCGAGGCCACACCTCCAACAGAGAGGCAACATCTGTGGAAGGAAGATGTGGAGTTCAGCGGGCACCCTATACCACCGGGACAGGAGTTTATAAGAGCACTCTTGAAGTCTAGTGGATATGGAGCCCTTATGAATCAAACCAATCATGACATCCCATTCGGGGTCCGTAAAAGCTAGCTGGAGATCCCTCTCCCACAGACTGAGAAAGAAGGGTTTCGTGGTAACCCGAGTCTCCAGCAGAAGGGCATAAAGTCGAGAAAGAAGGTGAGCCGGTTCAGGGCCAACATCACATAGAACTTCAAAATTCGTTAAATTGCTATTAATTTGGGGGTTCGCGTCAAGGTCGCGGAGATGGTGGGGTGGGAGCGGACAGTAAGCAGCCTATGACGAGTCGGCAGCCAGGGGGCAGTCGAGATGTGCCCCACGAAGAAAGAAGCCTCCAGCGAGAGCCACAACTTTGGTACCCCTAAGGACCACTCCACCACTCTACGCAGGTGAGAGGCCCTCCAGTAGGTCTCGAGGTGGGGCAAGCCCATGCCTCCCTTAGCCTTGGGCCTAGTGAGATGCTGATAGGAAAGACGTGGTGTGCGGGCACCCCACACAAATTTCATGAAAACCCTAAGACAGGAGTGGAAGTAGGATTGCGGTAGGAAAATAGGGAGGGACTGGAAAAGATAGAGGAATCTGGGAAGGATATTCATTTTTAGGACTGCAATACGACCAAACCAGGAAATATGCGGCACCGCCCAGGTGCGCAAATCAGTGGTCACCGATGTCAGTAAAGCATCATAATTCAGAGGAAAAAGTAGGGAAAGATCTGCGGGGATCCACAGACCCAGATATTTAATGGCCGTAGCTTGCCATTTAAATGGGAAAGAGCTGGATATCTGATGTTGAACAGCGTCCGGGACATTAAGCCCCACAATTTCCGATTTTTGAATATTGACCTTGAAATTTGACAGGGCACCATACTCGCTTAATGCCCTAGAGGTATGTTGGAGGGAGGATAAAGGGTCTTGGACGATGCACAAGAGATCGTCGGCATAGATTGCAACCTTATGAATGATCCCGGAAACCTTACAACCCACAATAGCCGTATTAGCCCTGAGTACCTGGGCCAGGGGTTCCATAGCCAATATGAACAAGAGTGGGGATAGCGGACAGCCCTGTCTCATGCCATTGGCAAGACAAAGTCTATCCAAGAGTATCCCATTGACCCTTATCTAAGCAGAGGGGTTAGAGTACAGTACCCGCGCAGGAGTCAGAAAATTGCCTCCAATGCCAATCGTCTCCAAAACCCTAAACAAAAAAGCCCAGGCGACCCTATCGAATGCCTTTTCGGCGTCCATAGAAATGAGGGCCATGGGTTTCTTGGTAACATGGGCATGCGTGAGGAGATTAAGAATCCGAATCGTGTTGTCCCTAGCCTCCCTCCCAGGAACAAAGCCAACTTGGTCCCTGTGAATTAAAGAGGGAATGAAAGGCTGAAGGCGCAGGGCCATAACCTTCGCCAACAGTTTCACATCTGTGTTGATTAACCCCTTCGAGACAAAGGCTGATTTTACTTTTTGTACCCTTTGTGACAATGGCCTTTTTAACATTTCTGCGCTGCTTGTGTTTAGCTGTAATTTTCTTCTTTCCCGTTTACTGAACCCACACACATTAGATATTGTTTTTTTCAGGACAAGAAGGGCTTTCTTTAGATGACATTGTTTTGATTGTATCATATTATTTACTATTAAAAAAATTATAAAATATGGTGAAAAATTTAGAAAAAAATGACTGTTTCTAACTTTTAGTTGAAAAATCTTTTACTCATCTATAAAAGGTAATGAAAAAACCTGCTAAATAGATTCTACTATTTGTCCTGAGTTTAGAAATACCCAATGTTTTTATGTTTTTTTGCTTTTTTCTACCCATTATGGGGCAATAAGTACAGGTAGCGTTTTGCTATTTCAAAGCCATTTTTTCCAAATCTGGTAATTCTTCCCCCCATGTGCCATTTCGGGTATCTTTGAACCCGGCCAATGCAATTTACCCCATCAAGTCATATATTTTTGAAAACTAGACAGCCCAGGGTATTCCAAATGCTAGTATTTTAACTCTTTCCATGCACCATATCTACCACCAGTCTTTGTCAAACTTTATGGTAGTCATTTTTTTGCATTTGTTTTGTCATACACATTTTACTTCAGGTATGAATTAAAATGTTCTAGTTTATGTCACTATCACAAAACACCCCAATATGTGTTCAGCAACATCTCCTGAGCGCAGCGATACCCCACATGAATGATTTTGCCTGGCTGTTTGGGGGCAAAAGGGCCACATTTGGGGCATGCGCATTTTTCAATGTTGAACTTTGGCATTTGGGGATCCACTGCCCATGCCCTATTTGGTACATCTTTGAGCCGGGCCATTTCAGTGTGCCCAATAAACCCATATATTTTTGAAAACTAGACACCCCAGGGTATTTCAAATGCTAGTATTTTAACTCTTTCCATGCACCATATCTACCACCAGTCTTTGTCAAACTTTGTGGTAGTCATTTTTTTGCATTTGGTTTTCCACACACATTTTAATTCAGGTATGAATTAAAATGTTCTCGTATATGTCACTATCACAAAACACCCCAATATGTGTTCAGCAACATCTCCTGAGTACAGCGATACCTCACATGAATGATTTTGCCTGGCTGTTTTGGGGCAAAAGGGCCACATTTGGGGCATGCGCTTTTTTCAATGTTGAACTTTGGCATTTGGGATCCACTGCCCATGCCCTATTTGGTACATCTTTGAGCCAGGCCATTTCAGTGTGCCCAACAAAACCATATATTTTTCAAAACTACACACCACAGGGTATTTTAAATGCTGGTATTTTAACTCTTTGCATGCACATATTTTACCACCAGCATTTTTTCAAAGTTTGCAGTAATATTTTTGTGTGTGTATTTTTCCCACACACACCTACTTTATGTATGAATTTACAGCTCCTGGTATATGCCGCTGTCACACGACACCCCATAATGTGTTCAGCAACATCTCCTGAGTGCAGTGATACCCCACATGCATGGGTGTGTCATTTTTTGGGGGAACTAAAAGGCCACATTTGGTACGTGTGCATTTTTCTAATTGGAAATTAGATGTGTGGCCATCCTTCCCCCCGTGTTAATTGGGACGTTGTTGAACCTGGCCCATTCAATTTACCCTATCAAATCATACATTTTTTAAAAGTAGACACCCCACGGGCATTTAATATGCCAGTATTTTAACTCTTTCCATGCGAGAATTGTTTTAAGCTAATATGCTAATTTTAGGACTTGCTCACAAAAATATATTTTTTATATATATATTTTTTTTATTTTTTTTTTAAAAAAATTTAACATTTTTTTTCAACTTGGAGGTTCCCCTGATAGTGACATCAGTGGGAAATGATTTTTACATTTTACTGTTTTTTTACTATTTTTTTCTAATTATTATTAATTTTATTTTATTTTTTAATTTATTTTTACTAATCACACTGTGATTAGAAAGCTGGGCTCCATTGACTTGCATGGTGAATGCAGTACCTGTATTCAACCTGCAAGTGGAGCCAAAGTTCTCTAGATGGTCTGGACTATCTAGCGAACTTTTAAAATTTGTGGTTCCTGTTACAGGACGGCGGCCATCTTCCTTGATGGCGAAGATTGCCGGCAGCTGCGGCTGTGACCGCTCTCCGGAGCGGTCACAGCCCATCAAAAGGTTAGTGTTTGGTGTCGCTGGATGCCTCCTGATCGAGGCATTCCAGCGACACCATTTAAGTTTAGGAGGCGATCGTCGATCGCCTCCTAAACGCTTTTAAAACGGGCGTCCGCCGCCATACAAAGTATGGCGGATGTTGACGCCCCGTGGAGGGGCCAGAGATGGCCCCTTCGTGCCGATCGCGGCGTTGCTGAATGCCTCGAGGTCGAGGCATTCAGCAACGCTTTTTGGGTGCAGAAAGCGATAGTAGATCGCTTTCTGCACCCGTTTAAAGACGTGCCGGTCCTGGCACGTCAATTGTCGTAAAGCACATGCTTTTCCGTGCCGTGCCAGGACCGGCAATTGTCATTAAGGGGTTAAAGAGATGGGGCGATAGCTCGAACAGTGTTCGGGGTCTTTACCTGGTTTATGAATAACAGAGATATAAGCTAAGTTGGTGTGAGGGTCTAACTGAGCATTAGAGGCCAGCGAATTGAACAAATTCACCAGCTGTGGGCCCAAGACCGGCAGGAAATGTTTATAGTAGTGCACCGTGAAGCCATCCGGCCCTGGAGCCTTTCCATTTGGAGTCAGCTTTAAAGCTGCAGCCACCTCCTCATCAGTAACTGGTACATTGAGGGATTCTCTAGCCACAGCGGTGAGACGCTGTGGTAGATACTTAGAAAGATAATCATCTATGGAGGCCCGATAAGCGGGATCGGAACCCATCGGAGAGGGTAGATTATAGAGCGCCTTATAATAGGCATGAAAACAGTCCGCAATTTTAGCAGAGTCATGATGGAGAACTCCTCCATGGTCTCTAATTTTGGGTATGAAAGAGGCTGCCCTTTGGGTTCGGAGAGCCCTGGCCAACAGCTTTCCGGGTTTATCACCCAATTCATAGAAAAGTTTCCTAGTCAGAAGAAAAGTACGTTTCATCCTCGTATCTAGGAGGGAGGCTAATTGGTGTCTAAGGGATTGTAATTGGGGTAGTATGTCTGCCGCCAAGGTAGACTTGTGAGATTGTTCCAACCAATGGATCTGCGTCGTGAGGGAGAGAACCTGAGCTCGTTTGGAATTTTTAATCTTGGAGCCAATTTTGATTAAATGGCCTCTAATTACCGCCTTATGGGCCTCCCAGACCGTAGGATATGGAATAGTATCCGAAACATTTTCCGCAAAGTAATTACGGAGGTGAGTCAACAACTCCGAAGCTGACGGGATTGTTCAGTATGTTCTCATTAAGCCTCCAATTCCACGGCCTGGGGGGCGAATCAGTAAAACGTAAAGTTAAATGGACCGGCGCATGATCACTAAATGATTGTATGCCAATTTCAGTGGAATGAAGTTGTGGCAGATGATAGTGGGAAAGAAATAGGGCATCTCTTCTGGTATACCTGTCATGTAAATGGGAATAGAAAGTATAATCTTTGGTTGTAGGATGTTGCGCCCTCCAAACGTCCACCAGTTGGTTTAAATGAAGCCATTTTTTGACCCTCTTAATTTTAGAGAAAGGAATATGAGAATAACGGGCCGAGGAGTCCTTAGTCGGATCCAGGGTCATGTTAAGATCACCCCCAAAAACCGTGAGGCCCTCACAAAAATCACCCAAGGCAGCCAACATTTTACTAAGGAAAAGGGGTTGATCAGTATTTGGAGTGTATACATTAGCAGTACCTGTTAATTGAAGATAAAAATAGTCATCGAACCAGAAATAATTATTTTCCAAAATTAACCTAATGGCTTCTATTAAAAAAATCTATAAAAATAGGAGAAAAGTTTTCATCTGATTCTAAAAGATTTTTTACTGCTTGATGGGATGATTATAGACATATAATTGGCTTGAGACAGACAATGGCTAGGACACAGAGATAACAGGAGCTCACAGGATTAACAGCTACCTGTTGTGTAATTGATAATTAGGTATGCAGCAGTGACACCTAGTCATACCTACAAGGGGTCTTAAGACAAGGGCTAACTCACACAATAACAGGGGAAACACTTCACACTTATACAATCAACAATGCAAAGACAATCAGCCTTCTTCCTACAACAGGATGTCCAGCTGACATTACAGTTTTGAGACTCTGAGTAGTAAAACATGGGGAAAATCAGTAGAAACTGACCCCCTGTGTCCACACACAGAAGTCTCTAGGGAGGAGGCTGGCTCTCAGGCCTCTTCAGGGGCCACAGAGATGGAGGGTTCCGTCACACTAAGTAGTTCTGTACTATGGGTTTTTGCATTTCCCAGAGAGGGTTTGCCCATGCTAAAGACTGATCAGAGAGCAAGGAGATGATGAACACCTTACATAAATATGCCTGCGATGTGCTGGTTTCAGGGAGACCAAACACGCCATTCAGTCATGACAAGGTTTCCTTTTGCCACCTGATAGGGGTGTGGAGTTTGGTATGAAAATTACCACTAGGACCAGAGAATTACAATGATCCTGGTGTCATAATTATGCCAAGCTCAGCGGGCATCAGATTGGGTATCATGTGATCCCAGCCAAAAGATCCCAGGCAGATATGACCCTCCTTCAGTATGTTACATTGCTGAACCCCTACTCCCACCCATTTCTCAGGTGACAGAAAAGGGACTGTCTTGGGGGGATAAAAAGGTGGGCAATTGGTAATGGGGGATAGCATGTTTTACCATAAAAGAGACAATACCAAGGATCCAAGAAATTGTATGATACTCCGTTTTCCCTTTTATTTGAACTGTTTATGTGCCTGTATCATTTATGTCTGTCTCTTTTTATATGCATTTTTGTGTAACAGCACTGTATACTCAGATTAAATAGTTTTAATCAGTTCTGTCTTTGTTCTCTAATCAAATTCAGCCTAAAGATTGCCTTATATATATATATATATATATATATATATATATGTATATCACGTTACTAAGGGGTTAACTATATTGTTATCTTAGTCAGTTAGAGGAAGTGCCAGTAGCAGCAGAGGATTGCCAGAGATCCAAGTCCCCTGCAGCGTTATGAAGAATCCGGATCTTTATAACATCCGGATTATAAAATGACCTTGAATATAAGAAGAAGACTATTTTTCCTTTGCGCTGAAAAAAACGTGTCTTATATTTGAGCAAATATGTTAATCACACTCCCAAAACCAGAGAAAATGACAGATACCTGCTTAGACTTTCACCCCATATTACTCCTGAATAGTGATATTAAAATATACACAAATATATCAGCCAATAGGATAGCTTCCTTGTTACCACAACCCCTTCATCAGGATTAAGCAGGATTTATACTTAATTGCCAAACTATTGATAACACATGCATGCTTGTGAACATAATTCATAAATCTAAGTCAGATAGGATTCGATAGACCCCACCGGGCCATCTTATTTAAAACTCTTCATCACTTTATAGCTCTCTGTGAATGTACTCTTTAATGGCTTCCTTTCAAAACGTTTTTGAATCTCCAATGGTACTGTCATGTACAACGTAATTTGGAGACACCGGTGTCAGGCAGGACCCAAGGGAACAGTGAGTTCAAATAAGCCGAGGTCAGGATTCCAGAAGACAGGATAAACGGTAAACACGCCGAAGTCAGGATGCCAGAAGATAAAGTAGTCAAGAACAAGCCAAGGTCAAAGACGAAGATCAAGAATGTATAACGCAGTCTGTGGAACTAGCACAAGGCATCAAAGACCATCAGAAGGCAAGGATTCCTCAGTCTGAAGGGTTTATATAAGAGCTTGAAGGGTAGGTTTGAATTTGCCGCCAAAAGTGCAACCACGTGAACTCCTGTGTCAGGATTAGCGGCCATCTTGTGTGTGGCATTATATAGGCCTGCAGTTTGGGAGTTCACGAGCGCCGAAGCAGGTTGCCATGCCGGCTGCTGCGGCGTTGGTCGTGCGGTGGAGGGGGTTCTCCCCCTCCTCCGTAGCGGCTGCTGTTGTGACACCGTGGAGAGAGGTAGGCAGGTAAGTAACAGTACCCCCCCTCAAACGGGAGCCTTCTGGATGACCACCAGGATGAGATGGCCATCTGGTGTGGAATGCATGTATCAGTCGAGGTTCGGAAATATTTGATGATGGCACCCAGGAATGTTCTTCCGGACCGAGACCCCTCCACTGCACTAGGTATTGCAAGCTGTCCTGCTGCCTCGGAGAGTCGAGAATCGCTTGGGGAATATGATCCTTCAAATTTCTCCTCGGTTCATCGGCTATAGACGGTCTTCGGCAAGTAAACCAGTTGCAAACCAGAGGTTTCAGCAGAGAGGTGTGAAAGACCTCAGGAATGCGAAGAGTCCTGGGTAGCGAGAGTTCATATGTCACAGGGTTAATATGACAAACTACCGGAAATGGCCCAATGAATCGCGGAGCCAGCTTCATGGATGGAACCCTGAGCTTATCTTCAGGTACGTAGGGTTGTAGGAGCGCTTCTTGTTGGCTTGTCGTTCTTGACACTGAGCAGCGTGTTCAAGTGTGGAATGAACCGAAGCCCAGGTGGAGCGCATAGTTGCAAGTCTTTCCTCCAGAATCAGAACAGGCACGTATGGTTCCAGGGAGAGACTGAGGATGGAGACCATACAGGCAGAAGAATGGAGATATCCCGGTAGCCTCCTGGAGAGTATTATTCCTAGCGAACTCCGCAAATGGCAGAAGATTGACCCAGTTATCGTGGTGGTCATTGACAAACAGACGTAAATATTGTTCCAGGTGTTGATTGGCCCTCTCCACCAACCCGTGGAGTCTGGGGATGGTAAGCCAAGCAAAAAGGCTGGGGTGATGCCCAATTACTTGGTGAATTCACGCCAGAACCTTGCTATGAACTGTGTTCCTCTGTCTGAAAGTATCTCCGAGGGTAATCTGTGCAGTCGAACTATCTCCTGGATGGATATGTCCACCAAAGTAACGGCGCTGGGCAATTTTTTCAGAGATAGAAAATGGCCCATCTTAGAGAACCGGTCAGCCACAACTAAAATTACAATATGTCCCTTAGAAGGCGGCAGCTCGACAATAAAATCCATGGCCACATGACTCCAAGGAACAGAGGGACGAGGAAGGGGTCGAAGGAGTCCTCTCGGTCGAGTACGGGAAGGTTTGTTGGCAGCGCAATTGGTACATGATCTGACAAAAGTTGTAGCATCATTCCCCCAGTGTGGCCACCAAAATGTCTGTGAGATCAGATCCTTAGTGCGAGCTACTCCTGGAACCATGGAGCATGCATAGTAGTGGAACTCGCAATCTGTATGGAACGAATAGCTTCCCTGGAGGTAAAGACACGGGGCCTGAGCCTAAGACTGTGTGATAAGATCCAAGAGGGGTTGGATGGCAGCAATAACCTTGGTTGACGGAATGATAGGTTCAGGTTCCCTACTCTCCTCCTCCGGCAGCGCGTGCATACGAGGATGCAGTGGTCCGCTGTAAGATGCTCATTGCGAGAGTATAGCCCCAACCCCAGACTCAGAAGCATCCACCTCCAGAACAAACAGTAGAAGGGGGTCGGGATGTCATAACACCGGAGCCGTCGTGAATTTGTCCTTGAGGAGAGAGAATGCAGACACAGCCTTGCGAGACCACTCTGTGACCTTGACCCCTTTCTTGGTCAAGTCAGTTAGGGGTGCAACGATTTTAGAGTAATTGCGAATTAAACATCTATAGTAGTTGGCGAAGCCAAGGAAACGTTAAAGAGCCTTAAGGCCAACAGGCTGCGGCCAGTCCTTGATCACTTGCACCTTAGATGGGTCCATCTCAAAACCCTCTGGGGTGATAATGTACCCCAAAAAAGTCACTCATCTCAAAGGCACACTTCTCCAATTTAGCAAACAGTCCATGTTGTCGAAGGCGGGCCAGTACGCAACGGACCTGTTCTCGATGAGTGGGCAAATCTACTGAGTAAATAAGAATGTCGTCTAAATAGACCACGACAAACTGCTGGAGGAAGTCTCTGAGACAGTAATTGATAAACTCCTGGAACACAGCCAGGGCGTTGCACAGTCCGAATGGCATTACCAGATATTCACAGTGTCCCGAACGTGTGTTGAATGCAGCTTTCCATTCATGACCGGCATGAATACGGACTAAGTTATAGGCCCGCGGAGGTCCAGTTTAGTATAGACAGTAGCCCCTCTCAACCTATCGAACAGTTCTGAGATGATCCTATTCAAGCCTCTGTAATCGATGCAAGGACGCAATTCCTCATTCTTTTTCTTGACAAAAAAAACCCCTGCACTGGCCGGGGATGTTGACCGACGAATGAAGCCACGTTTGAGATTCTCCTCGATGTACGTCTCCATAGCCTTAGTCTCGGGATCGGATAATGGATAGACTCTGCCTCTGGGTGGCATGGTACCTGGAAGGAGATCAATCGGGCAGTCATGTGGTCTATGTGGTGGTAACTTCTCTGCCTCCTTCTTGTCAAAAACGTCTGCAAAATCCTGGTATTGCCTAGGAAGAACCGTATGGGGATTTTCAGAAGTCGTAGACAAGGAGGCCATTTTAATGGGCTTGATGGAATGCTCCTCACAGGTTCCACTCCAGGACATGATTTGTCTGGTCGTCCAATTGATGATGGGATTGTGTGATTGTAGCCACGGGAAACCAAAATTAATGGAGTTGAGGGAGAGCAGATGACCAGGACCTGTAATTCCTCAGCATGTACCAGACCCCCAAAGAGTCTTAGTGGAATTGTAGTCCGGGTGACCTGAGCGGGATGAAGGGGTCTGCCATCGATGACCTCGAGCCGTACAGGAGTCTCTTTAGGCATTGTGGAAACAAGGTGCTGCTCACAAAACGTAGAATCAATAAAATTATCCACGGCTCTTGAATCCAAGAAGGCCTCCGTAAGGATGGATCCTGCAGGATACCTGAATAGGAACAGTCATACGAGCACACCTAAAGCAGGTCCTCTGAACCACCCTAGGTGCGGGTGTTTCCCGGTTTCTTAGGACAGAATCTCACCAGATGACCTTCCATGCCACAGTATATGCAAAGTCCCTCCCTTCTCCTGCGAGACTTCTCCTGTACAGAAAGTCGGGTAGCTTCCAGCTGCATGGGTTCCTCAAACCCCGAAGGAGTCATAGGTGGAGGTATAAACTGCGGAACCAGACGTAGGTTGGAACGTGGCCCTCTCTCTCGTGCTCTTTGGATCTCTCGCTGGGATTGTCTCTCCCGCAGTCGAAGATCAGAAGGTATCACATATGTGATGACTGCATCGAGATCAGAAGGTAAGTCCCTTGCGGCGATTTTGTCTTTCAAGTTATTCAAAAAAGCCGCAATCAAGGCTTCGTTCGTCCAGTCCACCTCGGCCATCAAGGTGTGACATTAAATGGCATAGTTGATAAGGGGATGATCCCCCTGCCGAATATTGAACTGCGAGGACGAAGCTGTCGTCCACCTGCCTGGAACATCGAAAACTGAGCTTAGAGCCGTCATAAATTCGGAGTAGGACTGCAGAAATGTGTTTTAAAAATACTTTTCAAAAATACAAAGTAAACAATAATGAAAAATTAATGACTCCAGTAATGTCACCATTATAAGGGGAGAATTTTACTCGCCTTATAAAATTTAAATAACTATGCATGTGGGATATTATTCTACTCAGTGCACTGAATCATAATTAAAATGTCAAAATGTAGTTTCTTAAAAAAACTTTACTGTTTTTTGATATAATGTTTTATAATACATGACAGACTCTCCTTTAGCTCATCTTTCCTAGTGTCTTACCTGACTTTGGACAATACTTACTAGTCCTTCCCTGACAGTGGTGCTTTTACCTCTTGTGTAATATACCCCAAATCTTTCTAGGTTGTAAGCTTGTTTGAGCAGGGCCCTCCTTAACTCTTCTTCCTGTAAGTTGAAGTGTTATTTTATTTGTTATTATGTCATGTTCACCCATTGTACAGTGCTGTAGAATATGATGACACTATATAAGAGCCCCCCTCTTAGTGACCAGAGTTTTTTGTAAACATTTTTATAAAACCACTGTCATGAAATGGTTAAGGATTGAGTTTTAAGTAAGCTGCTGATGTGTGCTGTATACTTTCCCTTTTTTACTTGAAAACTCAAAAAAGGTCAAGACTTAAAACATTTACTTGATTATTCCTTTTTTCCACATCATTATTTATTATTTATTTAATACAGAGAGGAAGAGGAGGTGTATGAAAATATATTAAATTTCTGTTCTGTGAAGAAAGAAAAATCGGCTTCATTGCAGAATTGTGTAATACCAGAAACTTCCCAAACAGGTATTTCTGCTGCTATTATTTTAAACCCAATATGAAAATGTAAAAGCCATGTGTACACCTTTTTTTTCTTTTCTAATCTTGAGTGTTTGTTTTCTTTCTTTCCATTGTTTTTATACCCAGTTTAGCTTCAGTCAGTTCAGGCAGACTACCTATAGTGAAGGAAAAAATTATTTGATCCCCTGCTGATTTTGTACGTTTGCCCACCGACAAAGACATGATCAGTCTATAATTTTATTCAAGGTTTATTTGAACCGTGAGAGACGGAATAACAACAACAAAATCCAGAATAAAAATTTCACATATATTATACATTTATTTGCATTTTACTTGAAATAAGTATTTGATTCCCTATCAATCAGTAAAATGTCCCAAGTGTCTTTTAGACAGGTAATGATCTGAGATTAGGAGCACTCTCTTAAAGGGAGTGCTCCTAATCTCATCTTGTTACCTGTGTAAAAGACAGATGTCCACAGAAGCAATCAATCAGATTCAAAGGATGTCAGGGACAAGATTGTAGACCTACACAAGGCTGGAATGGGCTACAAGACCATCACCATCGCAAATGGAAGAAACACAAAATAACTGTCAATCTCCCTTGGTCTGGGGACATGGAGGTGGAAACATTATGCTTTGGAGGTGGTTTTCTCCTAAGGGGACAGGACAACTTCACTGCATCAAAGGGATGATGGCTGGGGCCATGTACCATCAAATCTTGGGTGAGAACATCAGCCAGGGCATTGAAAATGTGTTGTGGATGGGTATTCCAGCATGACAATGACCCAAAAACACACGTCCAATGCAACAAAGGACTGGCTCAAGAAGAAGCACATTAAGGTCTTGGAGTGGCCTAGTAAGCCTCCAGAACTTAATCCCATAGAAAATCTGTGGAAGGAGCTGAAGGTTCGAGTTGCCAAATGTCAGCCTCGAAACCTTAATGATTTGGAGAGGATCTGCAAAGAGGAGTGGGACAAAATCTCTCCTGAGATGTGTGCAAACCTGGTGGCCATCTTCAAGAAACATCTGACCTCTGTGATTGCCAACACGGGTTTTGCCACCAAGTACTAAGTCATGTTTTGCAAAGGGTCAAATTCTTATTTCACTCAGTAAAATGTAAATCAATTTATAACTTATTTGAAATGCGTTAGCAGGGGATCAGATAATTTTTTCCTTCACTGTATAAATTTAATGCAAATTTTTCATGGACAATAAAATGCCTTGCTTTTTTGTATTCAATCAATTAGATGCGGAGGAAATTTATGATGATGTTGAATCACTTTCAGAGAAAAGTAAACCACCCACTGAAAATTCAAGGTAATGTACGTTATTAAAGTTTCAATTTACCAAGGGAGAATTTGAATTCAAGTATAATACCAGTATACCAAAATAATTTCATAATAAGTATTTTAATTTAACATTCATTAAGCATACATTGTATGAGTAGTAAAAGAGAAAACATTCTTCAAACTGTGACCTGATGTAGTTTTGAAACATTTAAAACACCTTCTGCACTATTATTAGCTAATATTAGCAGCCTACCCTAGAAAAAGACCTTGGGTTTGATTCAATAAAATGTCTAAAGTCAACTCACTAAAAAGATATTGCACACTAAACATATACTCATTAGAAAGAAATTTAAAATAAAGAGCCAAGCTCTTTGGGTATACCAAAGAGGTATAACACAGGATGTGCCGATTCCAAGTATGTACAGATCCTACTTTATTTAGTCTTGTTATAATCAAAATGTGTTGGACTAGACGTGTACAGGAGGACTAAACTAATTTTAAACAAACTGTTTAGTTTTTGGCTTATTCATTTTCAAAATACACATTTTCCCTGCCCTTCCCTGCCAATTTGGATGAAATTCTGAGTTTTTCTTATTTTGGGAAAAAAATGTTGCAGAGTCTCGCTCCCTCTGTCCCCTACCCTTCTCCCTATAGTCATTTCTGTACCCTCACCCCAGCACTATCTGTATCCCCTGCCCTTTTTGTACCCTTGCCCTCTCCACAGCCCTGTGTCTGCCCCCACTCGCTTACCCTCATCGAGCCACTGTTGGTCTCCACTGCTGTCCCGTTACTGGTCTCAAATACTACTTCTACATCCCGGGGTTTTCAACAAGGAGGAAAACTAGTCCTGGTTTAAAAGGTAAAGGCTGGTGCCACTGGTGCACAGTGTCCAGTAGCCATAGCTCAGGGTACCCTAGGTGCCCAGTGGGGTAACGTAACCTGGGTTACATGACCCTGCATTAGTAGGGCAACAGTGGGATGGCAGCTCACACACAGACAGCAAACTTTAACAAAGACAGGGTAAGAAGGAGTGGGAGGGAATGCTGCAGTAATGATGGGAAACCAATGTGCCATTATACAGTGTTAGTGTGAGTTGTATATGGTGTACCTGGTATGTCATGCTTAAAGAAAGCCCCCACATCGCTACAATTGTGGCGATCGTGTGGGAACTGCTGATGTTGTCTGCCTTTTCACTTCATGAGAGCGAATGAGCATATTCAACCCTCTCAATGTCACAATCATACCTATGAAGTGATTTAGTGGTTGTTATTTGTGTTCACAGTCCCCACAACCTTGTAGCAACTTAATGACAGTCCATGCATAGGGGGTATCACAGTCCTTGAGAGATGTTGTTGAACACATATTAGAGTGTTGTTTGGCAGTGACATACCAGGAGCTGTACATTAATACCTGAAGTACAATTTGTGTGATAAAAAACACAAAATAACCACAAAGTTAAACAAATGGTGGTAGTATAATTATTGCACGGAAAGGGTTAAAATATATGGTTTGAAGGGGGTAAATTGCATTGGCCAGCTTCAAAGATGTCACATGGTGGTAGAATGACCAGATTTGAAAAAAAATGGTTTTGAAATAGCAAAATGCCTCCTTTTAAAAACATTTGGGTATTTCTAAACCCAGGACAAATAGTAGAATCTATTTATCAGGTTTTTTATTAACATTTTTAGATGAGTAAAATATTTTTCAAATAAAAGTGGGAGAAAGTGCTTTTTTGAATTTTTTTTTAAAAAAACCCAATATATAACTTGTGTGGGTACACTAAAAAGGAGAGTAGAAAACTAAAGCTAAACATGAGCAACGCTAAAGTGTTAAAACAGCCTTGGTCACGAAGGGTACAAAAAATTTAAAACAGCCTGGTCCTTAAGGGGTTAAGCATTTATGACTACAATAAATCTGACACCTGCTAATTAACTGCAGGCAAAGTTCGCAGAAAATGTAGGAGTGAAAAGGTAGTAGCCAGGCAGAAAACAACAGACAAATGAAAGAACACATTTAAAATAAATATATTTTGTTTAATTTTGGTTTTGTCATTCAGGGCCCCTCCTTGTTTTTGGAGATTACTACAAATCAATTAATTATTCTATGAAAGGGGGTAGGGACAAAATACAGACCCTTTAGAACTTTTATTGTAAATCAGTTATTGTTTTGTCTGCTCCTGCTTCTGAGTTCCTGTCTCATCACTTAGTTTTGTTCTTGTATCTCCCTCTCCTGACTGTCTTTTGATCTTGTTAAATCTACAAATGATGACAAGCCCAAGTAGGAGCAGGTGGGTAAGGCCCCAGGATTGTAATTGGCGTCTGGGTCTGTTCATGAAGGGACAGCTTGTTGTTAGAGTTTGATACACAAGATAAACTTTGTTTCTGATCAGGGGCGTTACTAGAAACCACAGGGCCCTGGTGCAAAAGTTGTCCCGGCACTCCAGGCTTCACAAGCGACATGTCCCACAATGCCACCTTTCTCCCTACACAGTTGTGAGTGCCACCCTAGCCCTGTGATGGGTTTACACCTTTCCTTCCATGTAATGTTTTAAGAAGAGGTTATTCTCCACCCTAAGTGATAAGTTACCAAATTTCAATTTTATACATGTGGATAGGTCTCACATTCAATAAATGAAATGGTGAGCAGAATTAGAAAGGACTGAGAATTCTATAGTAATTATTTATTTATTAAAGATCACAAAAATTACATAAGTCCAAAATTAAGCAGAGTGTAAAATAGAATGCCTATTAAAACTTATATGCATAAAAAATAAACATACCAGTAAGTCTCAATCTGAAGACAGGAGGTGCGGGGGCTATGGGCACACTCAGGCGACCTGCACAGCTGACCTATGCAGGAACTTTGGAGAATGGGGCCACCTCACCGCTAGCTGTGAAAAATCCAAGCTGTGCAATGGATGTGGCAAGCCAGACCACGTGTATATAGTCAGAGCAAGGAGACGTTCCGGAGTTATCTGTCCGGAAGATGGCTCGGAACATACAGAGCTGTGCAGGTGTTGCTGGGATGGGACTTTCTCTGTCTGATCCTTTTTTCAGAAAAAAGGACACTAGGGGGCGCTCGTGTATACCGGTTTAGATCAATCGAAAAAATAAAACAGAAAGAAACAAATAATAGCGTAATATTGTATACAAAGGTGGCGCTGTATGACTCAGTGATGCACTCACACTTTGTGTAGATCCTTTTTTCATCATGGATTACAGCAGCATATCAGAAGTTTCTGACTCTGAAGGTTAGATGGACGTTGATAAAATGCACTAATGCTCTCACTGGATCTCACTGTTGCCTCACTTAATATGAGGAGTATGAGGAGCTCTGTCAGAAGGGCTGCTTTGTTTGCATATTTACTGGCTTTAAATGTAGACATCATTTTCTTACAGGAGTGTGCAATAGATTATGGACTGTTTTATGGACATTTAAAGAAGGACTGGACCGCGGGGCCCTCTTACTGGTCCGGGTCAAAAGATAATAAAGCCGCTGGGGTTGGGATCCTTTTTAAGAACAAACATGCGGTTTTAAATTCTATTATTGAGATTGCTTCCGGGAGAGCAATTTTAATTGATGGTTTTTAAAGGTTTTAACGTGCGTCTTATGAATGTATATGCTTCACCAGTCAAGACTGAAAGAATAGAAATTTTAGAGCGTATCTCCTTCTTTGCCACAGGTTCTTCGCTTCTAATAGTTGGAGGTGATTTTAACAGTATACTACCGGGCGAAAATAGAAGTCGAGGGGGTGAGAACCAGAAGGTAGATACAATTTCTAAGCTGGCGAGAAGTTTTATCATTGATTTTAAATTGAAAGATGCGTGGAGGCATTTAAAACCCTCTGACCCTGGATATACATGGTCTTATGGCCAAGTCAGCTCCCGCATAGATTTTATGTTGTCCTCTACTGGTTTTAATCTCCAGGACATGTTTTTAGAAGATTCTCAGACCATAAGCTTCCTGATGAATCCAAAACTAGGAACGGTCTGTGGAAACTCAATGTATTACTAGAGGATGAACAAATCGTAATCATTTTAAGGTCTCATATGGGAGATGGCGGCACGAGAAAGACCATCACGTGCCAGATTAAGAACTTTTTTATTGTTGCTGACAAGAAAAAAAGATAGCAAACAAGTTTTTAAAGATCTTAATGTGCGTTTGCAAACACTTTTTAAGTTGAAAGAGGCTGTTGTAAGCAATACTGATGAACTGATTTTTTATTTAAAGAAGGAGATTAAAAAGGTTTTAGAATTTAAAGGTAAAGAAATTATTTTTTATGCCTAGGTAAAGCACCTGGAGGAAGGGGAGAAGTGCTCTGCTTCTTTTTTAAACAAATATCTCAAATGAGAGACCTAATTTTAGAAATGGAAGGCCAGTCCTCCATTGCGGGCATTTTAAACGTGTCACAAGAGTTTTACCAAAATGTTCTTTAACAAGAAAGTTATAGATCGTTCCTTTTTAACAGATTCTGGGGGCCATAACTAATGTTTTAAAATCTGATGATCAAGCGTGTTTAAGCAGAAAGCTGTTGTTAACTGATTGCATGATGCTGGTAAGTCCCCAGGAGCAGATGGAATCCCTATTGCATTTTATACATCTTTTTGGGAACTTTTACGGGCCAATTTTTTAAATATTTTTATAGAAGCTTTTAATGCCCAGGAGTTACCCTCTTCCTGGACAAGATGCATTATTACACTCTCATTATTACCCTTTCACCCCTTCTTTTTGTCTGTGCCATTGAGCCCCTTTTAGCCCTTCTACGAAAGGATATGTTTATTCGGGGCGTCCCCATTCGGGGCGGGGGGGGGTTAGGGGTACAGGTGGAGGCTCTGGACTACATGGATGTTAGTGTATATTGCACAACCTCAGAGTCCTTGAAAAGAGCTATTAGAACAACTGAGTATTTTACATGTGCCTCTGGTTTTAAGATGAATCTTAACAAATGTGACTGTTTTACTATAGAGATTGGGATGGCAGTCAGACACCTGCTGTCCAGACACAAAGTGACAGTATTAAAAATCTGGGAGTGTTTTTTTGATTACGCAACTAATGGCGAGAGATCATGGGATATTGTTTTAGAAAAATAAAGCCGTAAACTAGAATTATGGCAAACCTGAAAGCTGACAATGGAAGGGAGAATTTTAATCATCAAGGCAATACTCTTACCAATAATGATGTATTTAGTGATATTTCCCCCAAGCATATTCACCACCCAACAGTATGTCAATGCACCCAAACAGCCTGCTGTCACCATCTTTGCCCCATTCATGCTTACACAGAAACAAATCCATTCATTTCTGTTGTCAATTCACCATTGTTGAATGATGCGGATGTTGTCTGCATAATCCCATGCCTTGCGTAATGTTTTAATTATAATAATCTGTTCCTATTTCCTGTACTTGTCAGTTTCCCCTCCAATAGTAAAGTGGCTAAATAAACTATACCTAGTCCCAATAAAGCGTGTTCTCTTGTACTCTGAATTCTGTGTTGCTTAGAGACTGGTGCTCCCCAGAGCATAACTAGAGTGGCTACCCATCTTGTAGCCTGCTTTCGCTACAAGCAAAGTGGCAGCAACAGCCAGGTAGACCCCCTAGTTTCTGTTATACTTTTGGCAGAAGTAGAATCTGATACTCCTCATAAACGATCCAACCACCACCTGGTACACCAACAGAGTCAGGATGAACACCCAGACATCCATGTCATGCGCCATCCAGGCTGCGGAGTGGCTTATCTCTGTTTTTTCCTTTTTCGCCACAGTTCCCCTTTATTCATTGATTCTGGTCATGGTCTTGGCTTCAGCTTCTGATTTTTAAGTTGTGCCCCACCCATTTGTAATGTTTGTCTCAGTCTGTAGTCTATATGTGTGTTTAAATTTACTGCTTAATTTCAGTTTATTAGCAATGAATTACTAGGCAGGGTTTAGTGCTAGGACCCACTGAATATTGGAGTACTTTGGCGTAGTGGTGGGATAAGCATACTATGGCCATATGATGTGACTAAATCTCCAGTTGTTATCATATGGTCCTAGGCTAGTCCTGTATTTATGTGTGTCAGTATTTTATGTACCTTTGCCCTCTTTTCCCTTAATCATCTGAGGATCTCGGTTCCTTATTCCTCTCCCAATGTCAAAGGTAAGAATCCTATCCTTGCTTAAAGGAGAAGCGTCGGAGGATCTCAGCTCCTCACTCCATCCTTTGTGTTCCTTGCCTTGTTCCCCTTCCTTTGTCTTGTCCTGTACCATGTATGTCTTATCTGGTTATGTTTAGAATCTGTGTATTCTTATTTATGTTCGGCTTTGCTGGTTATACTTTATTCAGTTTCCCATGTACCGTATTTGATTGTAAGACAACAAAGCCTGAATCTAAGACTAGTAAATACTAGACTTGTGCATTCGTCTTCGGGCGAACATGGAAACGAACACTAGACTTGTGCATTCGTCTTCGGGCGAACATGAAAACGAACACGAAGAGTGCGTTTTCGTGTTCGTTCCGAAGACATGAAGAAGAGAAGACAGTGCAGGTAAAACGTAGGCGAAGACGAAGACTCACACACGAAGAATCTTCACCTTCGTCTACTAATCTACCCGGTCCCTCCCCCATCTAATTTACCTTATCTTCACAGCATCGCGGGAGTTGACTGAAGTGGAAATCAGAAGGTTCGTCGTCAGGGGTTACAGGGCAGTGTGAGTGAGCCTATTGGTCACCTGCAGGGTCTTCCTCTGGCATCAAACAATTGGTTGATGCCAGAGGAAGACCCTGCAGGTGACCAATAGGCTCACTTGCACAGCCTTTTTAATTCCTGATTTCCGCTCCCGTTAACCCCTGCAATGCTGTGTTGGATAATGGGAGCAGAAATCTGTAGGGTAAAGGGCTGTGCAAGCGACCAATAGGCTCACTCGCACGGCCCCTTACCACTAGTTGCTAGGCAGAAAAAAAAAGCAACCTGGGACCCTGCTGCACCAGTTAACTTAAAAGTCCGTGCCAGTGACCAACAAAGTCACTGGTACGGACATTTAACTGACACAGCAGGGACACCAGTGGTCTCCCCACTGTGTCAGTTAAATGTCAGTGCCAGCGACCAACAAAGTCGCCGGTACGGACATTTAACTTAGTATAAATAGCTTACTATAACTTCGGACAGAATGCTGCCCTCTGTTGGTTTTACATTAAGTAGCATATGCTTGAAATCCAAAGTTATTCTGCTACTCAACGTAAAACCAACAGAGGGCAGCATTCTGTCCGAAGATATATTAGCCATATGTGGCAGTGTGTTCATTTTCATTTATTAATTATTTAAATAAAATATATTTCCATGATCCGCTGGTCTCCCCGCTGCAACAGTTAAATGTCCGCACTCGCGGACATTAATTTTGTCGAACTTCCAAACTCTTTTTTTCTATTTATTTTGGGGTTTTTTTGTATTAAACTGTTAGACGAAAGGATCATGGGAATAAATGCAAATGAGCACACGGCCCCATATGGCTTATATATCTTTGGACAGAATGCTGCCCTCTGTTGGTTTTACATTAAGTAGCATATGTTTGAAATCCAAAGTTATTCTGCTACTCGACGTAAAACCAACAGAGGGCAGCATTCTGTCCAAAGATATATTAGCCATAGTCTAACAGTTTAATACAAAAAAACCCCTAAATAAATAGAAAAAAAGAGTTTGGAAGTTCGACAAAATTAATGTCCGCGAGTGCGGACATTTAACTGTTGCAGCGGGGAGACCAGCGGATCATGGAAATATATTTTATTTAAATAATTAATAAATGAAAATGAACACATTGCCACATATGGCTAATATATCTTCGGACAGAATGCTGCCCTCTGTTGGTTTTACGTTGAGTAGCAGAATAACTTTGGATTTCAAACATATGCTACTTAATGTAAAACCAACAGAGGGCAGCATTCTGTCCAAAGATATATAAGCCATATGGGGCCGTGTGCTCATTTGCATTTATTCCCATGATCCTTTCGTCTAACAGTTTAATACAAAAAAACCCAAAATAAATTGAAAAAAAGAGTTTGTAAATTCGACAAAATTAATGTCCGTGAATGCGGACATTTAACTGTTGCAGTGGGGAGACCAGCGGATCATGGAAATATATTTTATTTAAATAATTAATAAATGAAAATTAACACACTGCCACATATGGCTAATATATCATCGGACAGAATGCTGCCCTCTGTTGGTTTTACACTGAGTAGCAGAATATTCTGCCCGAGAATATATTAGCTATATATGGTACTGTGATCATTGGTCGACAGCAGGAGGCCCCCTGCTGGCGACCAATGGAGTTGCTGATACACACATTTAAAGTACTGGCGCCAGAGCTGCGTTAACCCCGTATTAACCCCTTAACCGGAAAAAACGAAGAAAAAACGAATATTCGCCCGAAGAGAAGACAGGAACGGGCGAATATTCGCGGAATAACGAAGATTTTTTTTCCCCGAAGACGAGCACGAAGACGAACACGAAGAGCCCCCTGGTGCCCAAGTCTAACGAACACGAAGAGTGCGTTTTCGTGTTCGTTCCGAAGACACGCCGAAGAGAAGACGGCGGCGGTAAAACGTAGACGAAGACACACACCACGAAGATCTTCGTGATTGTCTTCGTCTTCGTCTACCATTCTCCCCCCCTCTTCTAACTTACCTTGTCTTCGCGGCTTCGCGGCAGTTCCCGGAAGTGGAAATCCGCAGGTTCGCCGTCACGGGTTACAGGGCAGTGCGAATGAGCTTATTGGTTGCCTACAGGGACCTCCTCTGGCATCAACCAATTGGTTGATGCCAGAGGAAGACCCTGCAGGTGACCAATAGGCTCACTCGCACGGTCTTTGTAACCCCTGACAGCGAACCTATGGATTTCCGCTCCCGTTAACCCCTTCGATGCTGTGTTATCTAACACAGCATCGAAGGGGTTAACGGGAGCGGAAATCCATAGGTTAAAGGGCCGTGCAAGCGACCAATAGGCTCACTTGCACGGCCCCTTAACCCTTTAAAAAACAAAGTTAACCCCTAACTAATTGAACAGGGAGGGAGACCAGTGGGATCTGCCGGGTAAGTTGCAGCATTGAGGTTTTAAAACCCCAATGCTGCAACTTACCCTGCCGATGCCACTGGTCTCCCTCCCTGTTCAATTAGTTAAATGTCCGTACGAGCGACTTTATTGTTCGCTCGTACGGACATTTAACCCGGCACATACTAACTAATTGAACAGGGAGGGAGACCAGTGGCATCGGCAGGGTAAGTTGCAGCATTGGGGTTTTAAAACCCCAATGCTGCAACTTACCCTGCCGATGCCACTGGTCTCCCTCCCTGTTCAATTAGTTAAATGTCCGTACGAGCGACTTTATTGTTCGCTCGTACGGACATTTAATTAATTGAACAGGGAGGGAGACCAGTGGGTTGTGCCGGGTAAGTTGCAGCATTGGGGTTTTAAAAGTCTGCACGAGCGACCAACAGAGTGGCTCGTGCAGACTTTTAAAACCCCAATGCTGCAACTTACCCGGCACATCCCACTGGTCTCCCTGTTCTATCAGTTAAATGTCTGTACGAACGACTTTATTGGTCGCTCGTACGGACATTTAACTGATAGAACAGGGAGACCAGTGGGATGTGCCGGGTAAGTTACAGCACCAGGACCCTAAAAGTCTGTACGAGCGACCAACAGAGTCGCTCGTACAGACTTTTAAAATCCCAATGCTGCAACTTACCCGGCAGATCCCACTGGTCTCCCTGTTCTATCAGTTAATAAATGATAGAACAGGGAGACCAGCGGGATCTGCCGGACAATTACGGCACCAGGAGTTTAACAGTCTGAACGAGCGACCCTATTGGTCGCAACCAATAGCAGACGAGCCCCCTGCTGACGACCAATAGAGTTGCTCATACGGACATTTAAACTCCTGGCGCCAGAGCGGCTTTAACCCCGTTTTAACCCCTTAACAGGGGAAAATGAAGAAAACCCGAACACGAAGAATGTCCGCGAATATTTGCCCGAAGAGAAGACAGGACCAGGCGAATATTCGCGGAATACGAAGTTTTTTTTTTTGCCGAAGACGAGCACGAAGACGAACACGAAGAGCCCCCTGGTGCCCAAGTCTAGTAAATACCATATTTGCCCGATTATAAGACAAGGTTTTTTCCAGCGCAAATACTTTGAAAAATACCCCTCGTCTTATAATCGGGGTCGTCTTATAGTCAGACCTCAAATAGGTCTGACTATGCGACTAAGATCCAGATCCCCCGCAACGATGCAGGGGACCTGGATCCTCCTGTGTTATGCCCCCCCAACTTACTGGTGTTTCTGAGTCCCCGGTGCTTAGTCCGGGCAGCGTGTAGAGCTCTACGCGATTCGCATAGAGCTCTACGCGATTCGCATAGAGCTCTACGCGATTCGCATAGAGCTCTACACGCTGCCTGGACTAAGCACCGGGGAATCAGATGCAGGGGACCTGGATCCTCCTGTGTTATGACCCCCCCCCCCAACTTACCGGTGCTTCTGAGTCCCCGGTGCTTAGTCCGGGCAGCGTGTAGAGCGAATCGCGTAGAGCTCTACATGCTGCCCAGAATAAGCACCGGGGACTCAGAAGCACCGGTAAGTTTGGAGGAGGGAGGGGAGGGAGTGTTAAATGGGGGGGCATAAGGCATTTCTGGAGACAGAGTGCTCTGTGAAATGCCTTTTAACCCTTTATACGCCGCTCTGCCTCCTGAAATGCCTTATACCTCCCTATATGCCACTCTGCCCCATAATATGCCTTTTATAAGGCAGTTCTGGAGGCAGAGTGGCACATAGGAGGTCAAAAGGCATATCATGGGGCACAGTGCCATATAGAGGGTTAAAAGGCGTATCATGGGGCACACTGGCATTTAGAGGGTATAAGGCATTTCTGGGGCAGATGTGCATAACTGGGGGGGCAGGTTGAAAAAAAGGAAATAAAATATTTTTCTCAATCATAGCTTTTATTAACAAACAATTGTTCACATAGTTTACATGAATTAACATTTACTGGTAAAACTTTTTTCCTATAGGGTCGTCTTATATTTAGGCTTTTTCTTTTTTTTCATAAGTGAATATTCAGATTTTGGGGGGTCGTCTTATAATCAGGGTCGTCTTATAATCGAGCAAATACGGTATTAATTCATGTAAACAATTTTTTTTCCTTTTATTTCCCAACCTGCCCCACCAGTTATGCACATCTGCCCCCAGGCTTGCCACTCTGCCTCCAGAAATGTCTTATACCCTCCTACGTGCCACTGTGCCCCATGAAATGCCTTTTAACCCCCTATATGCCCCTCTGCCCCATGATATGCCATATCATGGGGCAGAGTTGCATATAGGGGGTTAAAAGGCATTTCTGGAGCTATATATATATATATATATATATATATATATATAACTGCTAACAGCAATCACACTCCAATCAAGCCAAGGCAGCCAGTACATGCTGGAACCTGGGGATGATAGGAGTGTGATTACAGCCTCCCTATGCCATGCTACCACCACCACCCCTCTTACACGTCCATGCTATCACACACACTCATTTACTCAAACATTTAAATACTCATTCATTCCATTAATCACACATACTTGCTCAAAAACCCTCCCCCACCCCTTACCTGAACTGCAGATCTCTCACTCGCAGACTTCTGCAGGGGCCCGACTGTGAGAGCAACTTCTCTGGCCCCGCCCCCAGAAGAAGGAGGGGGGAGGCAGAGTTATGTGACGACTCTCCTGGCTTCCTGTTCTCCTGCTGCTAGTAGAAGAAACGCTGCTCGCGACCAAAGCACCGGTAAGCAGTCTGGCCCCAGCAGAATTTTTTTTGAGGTCTGAAGACAACCTCAATTATAAGACGAGGGGTATTTTTCAGAGGATTTGCTCTGAAAAAAACCTTGTCTTATAATCGAGCAAATACGGTATTTCTCTCATGCTCTGTCCCCCTTGCTTGTTATCAGTGGCGACTCTAGAAACAATATATAGGGGGGGCACACAAGATACCACAGTCAAACTGGGGGGGGCATTAATAATTTCCAAAAGTAATGTGCTATGGAATTATACTTTTGTTATTGGGCTAAAATAATACTTGATCATTCAACATGGGAAGCCTGAAGCCACAATTGAGTGCGACTAATCCTTGAAATAAATATTATAACACAATAAATAACTTTTCCACTAAATGATTTCAGGGCCTTGTGACGTTTTGTCCCCTGAAGTCACTACAACTTCAGGAGGGCATTTTATCTCTGGATAAATATAAATTAAATAATTCCTACTGTAAGTTAAGTGCCAGGAAACAGATGACCAAACACACACACCAACACAGGCTCTGTCACACCGACACCCAGACACACACATCAGGACAGGCTCTGCCACACCGACAACCAAACACACACACCAGGACAGGCTCTGACACACTGACACCCAAACACACACACCAGGACAGGCTCTGCCACACTGACACCCAGACACACACACCAGGACAGGCTCTGCCACACTGACAACTGAACACACACACCAGGACAGGCTCTGTGACACAGACACACACACCAGGACAGGCTCTGCCACACCGACAACCAAACACACACACACACAACAGGTCAGGCTCTGTCACACCGACACCCAGACACACACCAGGACAGGCTCTGCCACACTGACAACTGAACACACACACCAGGACAGGCTCTGTCACACCGACACCCAGACACACACACCAGGACAGGCTCTGTGACATAGACACACACACCAGGACAGGCTCTGTCACACCAACACCCAGACACACACACCAGGACAGGCTCTGTCACACTGACAACTGAACACACACACCAGGACAGGCTCTGTCACACCGACACCCAGACACACACACCAGGACAGGCTCTGTGACATAGACACACACACCAGGACAGGCTCTGTCACACCAACACCCAGACACACACACCAGGACAGGCTCTGTCACACCGACACCCAGACACACACCAGGACAGGCTCTGTCACACCGACACCCAGACACACACACCAGGACAGGCTCTGTCACACCGACACCCAGACACACACACCAAGACGGGCTCTGCCACACCAACAACCAAACACACACACACACCAGGACAGGCTCTGCCACACAGACACCGACACACATCAGGACAGGCTCTGCCACACCCACATCCAAACACACACACACACCAGGACAGGCTCTGACACACTGACAACCGAACACACACACCAGGACAGGCTCTGCCACACCAACACCCAAAACACACACCAGGACAGGCTCTGCCACACCAACACCTATACACACACACCGAGGACAGGCTCTGCTACACTGATAACCAAAAACACACAAACAGCAGGACACAATCTACGTCACAGACGTCTACATCAGGATGGATTTTTCACACTGCGTTGTCATTCATACCCCCCTTAGTGTTTTTGCCCCTTGTGTATTGATGCCCCTGCTGCCAATATATATTAACATTAGCCCCAGTTGCCGATAGCAGGTATAGATCAACACAAAAACCAAGCTTTGCATGTATAGATTAACTGAAATTCACTTGTGATCTCAAATAAACAGAATCAGACATACACATCCTGTATTTGCAGGTATACAATAGTATATGAAACGTAGCATTGCAGGTATAGATCAAATAAATACATGGAAACAGCATTGCAGGTATTAATCAACTGAATAAGACATATTAACCCTGTATTTGCAGGTATACATAAATAATGTATGGAAACATAGCATAGCAGATATGGATCTACAGAATAACACACAACCCCAGCTTTGCAGGTATAGATCAATTGGAATTCACAAAAAAACACGTAATTAAAAGGTATATTTAAAACCCCCTAAATTACATGCATAGATCACAGGTTGCATACCCCAAAGCCAGCCCTGGTGTCCACACTGCAATCACACTCCTATCATACCCAGGCAACCAGTAAATGCTGGTACCTAGGCATGATGGGACTGTGCTTGCTGTTAGCAATCACACTCCTATCATGCCAAGTCAGCCAGTACATGCTGGTAAAGGGTGGCTGTAAGTGATGTGTAGACCCCATACTGCTGACAGCATCAATACACAAGGGGGGCAGCTAGCTAGGTTTCAGCATGTACTGGCTGACTTGGCATGATAAGAGTGTGATTGCTAACAGCAATCAAAGTCCCATCATGCCTAGGTTCCAGCACTTACACATCCAACCAGTACATGCTGGAACCTAGGCATGATGGGACTGTGATTGCTGTTAGCAATCACACTCCTATCATGCCTTGCCCCCCCTGTTGCCCCCCTGCCGAATTCGGAAAAAAGTCGCAATGCGACTTTAAATCCCGTCTTTTTTTAAAAAAATGTTTAATGCGGAGGAGAGAGAGGGGCGCCTAGCAACCGCTCGGCGCCCCTCTCTCTCCTCCGCATTAAAATTTTTTTTAAAAAAAGACGGGATTTAAAGTCGCATTGCGACTTTTTTCCGAATTCGGCAGGGGGGCAACAGGCGGGCAAGGATTAACCTAGGGGGGGCAATTGCCCCCCCTTGGCCCCCCTGTAGGGACGCCACTGCTTGTTATGTTTCTCTATATCCTCTGTGTGATGGAACCCTCCATCACTGGGGCCACTGGAGAGGCCTGACAGCCAGCCTCCTCCCTATTGACTATGGCCCTGACTTTGTAAAGACTACTGTGGCTACCCCCAGCAGTATATCATCCCATCACTTACACCTCTCCAGTAACACCATATGGGTTGAAGCCCTCAAGACCGTGGACATTGTTACTGAGGAACATCAAGGCGAAGCTATGGAGATGCTAGATGGCACCATAGCTTTTGGACGAACCAGTACGCGAAGCAGAGCCCCATCCACTTGTGCAGGAGAACCTCTACGAAAGTCAGAAGATCTGGTATCACGGATATAGGGCTGCAAATTTAATTTTGTTGTGGTTTCCTATTTATGTAAATATATCAAGATAAGAGCATTATATTATGTCCCATACATTCCTTTTAGTTTCCTTGCCCCCTTTCCCCGTTCTTCCTGCTCTTTAGCCTGACTTGATTCTAGCCCCAAATCAGTGATTTTGTGTTGTGCGGGTTTCTGACGGTGTTCCCGTAACAGGTAGTATGCAGGACACAGAATCCCATTCACCGAGGCAATCTGAAGTTTTGGGATGTGGGAGGTCAGAATTTCATGTAGAGAGGCAATCTGAGATGCCAGGATGCAGGGTGCCAGAGCTTCATCCCCAGCAGCAGTCAGAGATACGAGATTTTTTATAAGCAAGCACACTACAGTAGTGCAGTGCATCAAAGAAAAGGATGCTCAGCCTGGTAATGTCAGTACTGCCTCTCTGCGAGCATGGAGTTCAGCATAAGAAAAATATGACACCGGCAGACCTATTGCACATGTGTTTCAGATTTGTCATCAGGTCTATATATTTTAAAGGGAGAAATTACAATTCAGATACGTACTGGCACTAAATAATAGGTTCAAGGCCCCTGGCCCACTGGGCACCCGCCTGATGAGTGGGCCCTGGGACGGACCCCCCCCTTAGGTATGCTACTGGGTAATTGAATTTTTTTACTTTGGGCATTTATGCACATTAGAAGAATGTATTTATACAAACTATATATAAACAATTTTTTGGGTAGTAAAAACAATGTTAGGGATATGAGATATGAAAATAATTGTACGAAAAATTTAAATTGGGTTTAAAATAAAAGTTAAATACAACTTATTCTGCCTATATTCAGGAATATTAATAAATATAGTTATTGACAAGCCATATGTTTATCCTTTAAATAGTTCACAGCTCATTTTAAATTGTTTATTATCTTTATTTTTCAAGTTCCAAAGCTGAACTAAATATTTTAATAACCAACTGGCGAAATGACAAAAACCTGAAAAAAATGGAAAGACTAGAGAAGGAATTTAGAAAGAAATTCCAGGTAAGAATAATATACACACACATGATGCAAAAAAGTTCTTTAAATTGCAGCTCTATATTACTACAGAATCATTATTTAATGAATTTAACAATTAAACCATTTGAATGCTCTAAATTTCTATCTCCTGCTTCCAATTTTCTCTGACACAGCTGCTCTAAAGAGCAGTGAAGCATGGATTGGCATTTTTTTTTCAGATGTGTTTCTAAAATGGCTATTAAACAAGCAGTTAGTAATTATTACAAGGTAATCTCTGCCATTGCTAGTACAACACTATGCATCCACTGTATAACTAGCAGCGAAGCCTATTTATCCCCTTCTGTAAAGTCACCATATAACCAAGAGGTGCCTGTGGAATGTGTTTATATTGATGCATAGTTACTGAAACAGAGCTATAAAGTACCGTATTTGCTCGATTATAAGACGACCCCCCAAAATCTGAATATTAACTTATGAAAAAAAGAAAAAGCCTGAATATAAGACGACCCTATAGGAAAAAAGTTTTACCAGTAAATGTTAGTTCATGTAAACTATGTGAGCAATTGTTTGTTAATAAAAGCTATGATTGAGAAAAATATTTGGTTTTTATTTCCTTTTTTTTTTCCAACCTGCCCCCCCAGTTATGCACATCTGCCCCCAGGCTTGCCACTCTGCCCCAGAAATGCCTTATACCCCATATATGCCACTGTGCCCCATGATATGCCTTTTGACCCCCTATGTGCCACTCTGCCTCCAGAAATGCCTTATACCCCTATATGCCACTCTGGCATTTAGGGGGTTAAAAGGCATATTATGGGGCAGAGTGGCATTTAGGGAGGTAAAAGGCATTTCAGGAGGCAGAGTGGCATTAAAGGGGTTAAAAGGCATTTCACAGAGCACTCTGCCTCCAGAAATGCCTTATACCCCTATATGCCACTCTGGCATTTAGGGGGTTAAAAGGCATATTATGGGGCAGAGTGGCATATAGGGAGGTAAAAGGCATTTCAGGAGGCAGAGTGGCATTAAAGGGGTTAAAAGGCATTTCACAGAGCACTCTGCCTGAAATGCCTTACACCCCCCATTTAACACTCCCTCCCCCTCCCTCCTCCAAACTTACCGGTGCTTCTGAGTTGGGGGGGGGCGCGCATAACACAGGAGGATCCAGGTCCCCTGCATCTGGGTCCCCAGTGCTTAGTCCGGGAAGCGTGTAGAGCTCTACGCGATACAATCGCGTAGAGCTCTACACGCAGCCCGGACTAAGCACTGGGGACTCAGAAGCACCGGTTGGGGGGGCATAACACAGGAGGATCCAGGTCCCTTGCATCGCTGCGGGGGATCTGGATCTTAGTCTCATAATCAGACCTATTTGAGGTCTGATTATAAGACGACCCTGATTATAAGACGAGGGGTATTTTTCAGAGCATTTGCTCTGGAAAAAACCTCGTCTTATAATCGAGCAAATACGGTAATTAACTTCCTAATAGACTTTGCGCAAGCAATTATTCTGGATCAGATGTTTCTTTGTTATTGTTTTACTTTTGCCCTCATTGTAACAGTCCTGGCACTGGCAATATAAATATGATAAAAGTTAAAGTAATGATTGATTAGTTAGAAAATGTTATAAATGTGTCCCTTTGAAACATGGTTATAGTACAACTTTAGTCTTGAAAAGGCTCAATAGCAACAAAACAGCACCTGTGAATACTAGTTGATTTGGGTCATTGGACAAGTGATTTTGAATTACCCCAAAAATAGTGATGATGCTTCTCGCCAACATTAAATCAGAAAAGGACCGTTTATAAAAGTTCTCCTCAAACTTTCAGAAATGTACTTCTTTATCGAGTGCACACCCAGCACATATTCACATGCAGAAGAAAGAGTTGCTTCCACGCAACAAATCTTTGGACATCGTGCTAATGTCACAGTCATTTTGGAAGCTAGCCTCAGTATGTTGCTTCTTGCATTGTTCCTGACCAGCACATTGCTTGACCTTGTGACTTGATTTGGGATTTCTGCATTTTTTTTTCTTTTTGGTATGCCACATTAGACTTATGATTCCCAGCATTTGCTCATCTACTAGATTCTGATTTTGTTCCATTGCCATCTGATACTTGTGTGGCCTTTTGTGATCCTGCCCTGCTTCTTGGTTCTCTGCTGTGGCACTCACCTAGACTGTTGCTCAGGTACAAACTATCACTCAGTGTCACTAGCGGTGGGTCAGGCAGTGGATCCACGCTGCAGTACAAGGAAAGGCGCCCCCAAGCGGTGATGAGGAGCTACGCAATACTGAGCTACGTAGATTCCTGGTAGAAGAATCAGCAACCAGGGGTCCCCAATAATGCAGGAACACGGAGATAATTCAAGGAGCAGGCAATTGTATAGTCGGGTCACGAACAAAGGTCAGGGCAGGCGGCAAGCAACGGGTAGTCAGGTACAAGCAGAGTTCAGGTAACGAAATACAAAGAGAATATTCAAAACGCTAGTGAAGGCAAACAAGGCTTTATCACAGGCAAGGGATAGCTGCAAACTGAGGGTTTAAATATCCCTCTTGCTCCTAGAGCCTCCTACCCCCTAAATTAGGGGGAGGAGGAAAAAAGATAAATACCCCTTTAAGACGCATGAGGCACGCGCCCCGTCTTGATCTCTCGATCCTCGCGGGGGCGCGAGTATAGAGGCAGGACGGACCTCACCGCGTCTCCCGTGAATGAAACGAGCAGGGGGCTGAACGTGCGGGCTGCGTCTAGGCTCCCCTGCTCGAGGAAGCCCTGGAACCGCCGGCAAGGTAACAGTACCCCCCCTGTCTACAAGAGCCATCCTGGCGATCATGAGCCGGTTTCTGTGGGAATTTCCTATGAAAGGAACGAATCTTGGCTGGAGCATGGACATCAGAGGCCAGGACCCAGGAACTCTCCTCAGGACCGTATCCCTTCCATCTAATAAAATATTGCAGTCTTCCCTGTTTCTTTCTAGAATCTAAGATGGTTTGTACTTCATATTCTTCTTTGCCTTGGACTACTACAGGACCAGGAGTACGAACCGTGGAGGAGTATTGATTTCTAATTACTGGTTTTAATAAAGAAACATGAAATGCATTATTAATGCGCAGTGTTTTAGGAACTAGAGAATAGGTAACTTCATTAATCTTCGTTTTAATTTTATATGGACCAATATATTTAGGCCCTAGGGTTCTGGCAGCTTGTTGGAGGTGAAGATATTTTGTGGAAAGCCACACATAGTCTCCAGGGTTGAGCACAGGCCCTTTGGATCGATACTTATCAGCCGTTTTCTTTTGCAGACTTTTAGTCTGTCTTAACTGTTCCGAAATAAGTGCCCAATGGTCACGTAAAACTTGAAATTGGGCTTCAGCTGCAGGAACCCCCGTAGTACTGGTTTCTTCAGGCCAGAACGAAGGTTCATAACCATGAACCGCCTTAAATTGAGACATCTGTAGGGATTCATGATAAGAGCTGTTGTAGGACCATTCAGCAAGATGCAAAAGTGTTGACCAATCGGACTGGTCCTCAGAAACGTACATTCTAAGGTATTGCTTAAGTACTTGATTTGTTCTCTCAGCTTGCCCAATGGATTGTGGATGATGGGATGATGAAAAATGCAACTCAATCCCCATAAGTTTACACATTGCTCTCCAGAATTTCGAGATGAATTGTGAACCTCTATCACAAATGATTATTTGAGGAACTCCGTGTAGATCTCTCTCATGAAGGTTTCGGCTAGAGTACTAGCAGACGGAAGTTTGGCTAGAGCGATAAAATTTGCTTGTTTGCTGAATAAATCGACCACTACTAAAATAGTCATATGGCCTCGAGAAGGAGGAAGGTCTGTAACAAAATCCATGGCTATGTGTTGCCATGGCCAGCCTGGAACAGGTAACGGACATAATAACCCTGCTGGTCTGATATGAGGGATTTTATTATGACTGCATACAGTACATGTCACGAATCATAGTAGGCCACCAGAAATTCTTCTGCAAAAGAAATTTAACGTCCCTGGTGACCTGCTACCGGAGAGGCATGACCCCAGGACAAAACGGGTTTTCGAAAACGGGGTTGCACATAAAGTCTCCCAGGAGGAGGAATATGCCCTCTGGGACGGGGCGTCTGAGATTTAGAGATGTGCCACATGAGAGTGCTGTGTATGGTGGCAATTATTTTCGTAGGAGGTACAATTGGTTCGACCGAAGTTTCCACATTAGGTGCCTCATGTTTTCTGGACAGCGCATCAGCCTTAGTATTTTTTGAACCTGGCCGAAAGGAAATGGTGAAATTAAACCGCGTGAAAAATAATGCCCATCGAGCCTGACGAGGATTGAATCTTTTGGCTTTTTCTATATACACTAGGTTTTTATGGTCTGTAAGAATTGTAATGGGAATTTCAGTCCCCTCAAGCAGATGTCGCCATTCTTCTAAAGCTAATTTAATAGCCAGCAACTCCCGGTTCCCTATATCATAATTTTGCTCAGCTGGAGAGAAAGCCTTAGAAAAATAGGAACAAGGATGAAGACGATTAGAAATTTGATCTCTCTGAGACAGAATAGCCCCAGCCCCAGTCTCTGATGCATCAACTTCCAGGATAAATGGTAAGTCAGGATTGGGACGTTGTAGGATAGGTGCTGTTGTAAAGGCCAATTTTAATCTTCCAAAGGCATTTCTAGCTTCAGGGGTCCAAGACTTTGGATTCGACCCCTTCCGAGTGAGTGCAATTATGGGAGCGATGATCTGAGAGAAGTTCCGAATGAAGCAACGATAATAATTGGCAAACCCTGCAATTGTTGAATGCCTTTAATATCAGAAGGTTCCTCCCAGTCTTTGATGGCCGTTACTTTGTCAGGATCCATCTCCTATTGTCCAGCAGAAATAATATATCTCAAAAACTTCACCTTGTCACAATCAAACTCGCACTTCTCAACTTTGGCAAGTAGTAAATGTTCCCTTAACCTTTGTAGCACTTGGCAGACATGTTGCCGATGCTCTTCCAAATTTTTAGAATAAATTAAAATGTCATCGAGATAGACCATGACGTGGGATAACAACATGTCACTGAAAATATCATTCACGAAGCTCTGGAACACAGCCGGGGCATTACATATCCCAAAAGGCATCACAAGATATTCATAATGTCCGTATCTCGTATTGAACGCCGTCTTCCATTCGTCTCCCTCTTGGATTCTAATCAGATTGTAGGCCCCTCGTAGATCAAGTTTAGTGAAAATAGTGGCGTCTTTCAGCTGGTCATAAAGTTCTGTTATGAGGGGAAGCGGATACTTGTTTTTTATGGTTATTTTATTTAGACCCCTATAATCAATGCATGGACGCAAGGATCCATCTTTCTTGGAAATAAAAAAGAACCCTCTCCTGCTGCTCCTGCTGGTTTTCTTTCTATATATTTTTATAACTTTCTTCTATATATTGGGCGAAGGCTTGATTCTCCGGGTGAGACAATGGATATGTGTGCCCCTTAGGTGGATTGGTGCCAGGTAACAGTTGTATCGTACAATCATACGCCCGATGGGGAGGTAAGGTTTCTGCTTTTCTTTTTAAAAAAAACATCTAAATACTCCCAATACTGAGGAGGTACAAGGTGTTACCTCGCCAGCGGATCCGCGGTGTCCTCGTGCGGGGGAGCCGAGACGCAACTCGCGCCGGCAGCTCCCGGCTCGTCTCGCTCGCGGGAAACGCGGCGACGTCTGTCCTGCTGCGGGACGCGCGCCCCCGTGTGGATCGAGTGATCTAGACGGGACGCGCGCCGAGACATCATGAGAGCCGTTCGCGCATGCGCGAACGGCTATCTCATGAATATTCATTAGGGGAATTAAAGGGACCTTTTATCTTTTTTCCTCCTCCCCCTTAATTGGGTGGGTAGGAGGATCTAGGGATGGAGGGATATTTAAACCCTCAGTTTAGAGCTATACCTTGCCTGTGATAGAGCCTTTATTGCCTACACTAGCGTTCCTGTACCTGATTTGACTTATTGTTGCCTGAACTCTGCTTGAACCTGACCAACCGTTGTTTGCTGCCTGCCTTTACCTGAACTCAGTTTGTACCTGACTATCCGTTGTTTGCTGCCTGCCCTGACCTCTGCTCGTGACCCCGACTATCCGTGTTTGCTGCCAGTCCTGATCTCTGCTCGTGACCCCGACTATCCGATTGTCTGCTCCTATACCATCTGTTCCTGCATTACTCGTCATCACCGCTTGGGGCGCCTTTCCTTGTACTGCAGCGAGGATCTACAGCCTGAACCACCGCTAGTGACACAAGGTGAAGTGGATCCTGAGCAGGTACTTCGAGCATTAAACTTAATTTGGTAGGAGTACTGCAACAGTTCTTTAAGCATTCTTTACTCCAAGCCAAAATCTGTCCTTCTCTCCAGTCTATTCTGGGATTATGTTGTTGTAGCCATGACATTCCTAGGATGATTGGAATATGAGGACTGGATAGCACGTCAAATTGTATTTCTTCTGAGTGAAGTATCCCGATAATGGCACCAGTAATCTTGGTTTGAAGGGATCTAGAGGAGAACCATCTAATGCAGTAATAGAGGTTTTCTGAGTCCTAGGCTGTAAGGGAATCCTATGTTCCAAAGCCCAAGTCTTGTCTATAAAATTTTCAGCCGCACCCGAATCAATGAAAGCTTGTGTGGCCACTTGGTGGCCTGTCTACTGCAGCTTGATGGGAACCAAAAGTCTTTGTGACTGAGGAGGTGAAGCAACAGTAGCATTTAGTGAAGCACCTCCGACCTCCACTAAGTTCTGGCGTTTCCCGATTTTCTAGGGCAAGCATAAATCAAATGTCCTTTTTGTCCGCAATATAAACATAGTCCCAAAGATCTACGGCGTTGTTTCTCTTCAGCGGATAGATAAAGCACAGGACCTATTTCCATAGGCTCAGCAATAGCGGCAGCAGGTAGTAGGTGCAGGAGTGAGATGTCGCATCCAAGGCCTAAATTGACGTGGCCTTCGGTCGTGTTCTCTGTCGAATTTTCTCTCCTGACCTCTTCTAACCGTAGACACAGGGCGATCAGGTTCTCTAGATCATGAGGTAAATCATAGTAGGTGAGTGCATTCTTTATCGATTCATTCAAACCCCTGTGAAAGGCGGATTTCAGGGCGCTGACATTCCAGTCTGTCTCATAAGCTAATGTACGAAATTCAATGGCGTACTGGGCCACTGTTCTCCTCCCCTGTTGAACCTCCATTAAATTGGATTCTGCAGCTTCACGCCTCCCGGGAGCATCAAACACAGCACAAAATGATGCGATAAAGGCGTTCGCCTCTTCCAAAATGGGTGAGCTCTGTTCTAATAGTGGTGATGCCCACGCCAACGCTTCTCCTTTTAATAAATTTATAATAAAAGTCACTCTGTTGCAATGAGAGGAGAAAGTATGAGGATGTGCCCGGAAATATAAGGCGCACTGATTTAGGAAACCATGACACTATTGAGGGTCACCGGAAAATTTGTCAGGCAGTGGCATCAACAGTACTTTGCCCCGGAACAGGAGGTGAAGAATCGGATGATGCCCCTTGCGAGATGGTCGGTGACAGATTTGTGGCCATAGATCTTAGAAGGTCCGCAACATCGTCTAATTTCCGTTCCAAGGATTGGAGTTGAGATGCGTGAGCGGCTAGAACTTGATCCTGTCTGTCTTGTCTGTTGGACAACCTTGCCAAGTCTGTGGGATCCATATTTCAAGGACTGTGATACTGTCACTAGCGGTGGGTCAGGCAGTGGATCCACGCTGCAGTACAAGGAAAGGCGCCCCCAAACTGTGATGAGGAGCTACGCAATACTGAGCTACGTAGATTCCTGGTAGAAGAATCAGCAACCAGGGGTCCCCAATAATGCAGGAACACGGAGATAATTCAAGGAGCAGGCAATTGTATAGTCAGGTCACGAACAAAGGTCAGGGCAGGCGGCAAGCAACGGGTAGTCAGGTACAAGCAGAGTTCAGGTAACGAAATACAAAGAGAATATTCAAAACGCTAGTGAAGGCAAACAAGGCTCTATCACAGGCAAGGGATAGCTGCAAACTGAGGGTTTAAATATCCCTCTTGCTCCTAGATCCTCCTACCCCCTAAATTAGGGGGAGGAGGAAAAAAGATAAATACCCCTTTAAGACGCATGCGCGAACGTTGAGGCTGACGTTGAGGCGCGCACCCCGTCTAGATCTCTCAATCCTCCCGGGGGCGCGCATGTAGAGGCAGGACGGACCTCACCGCGTCTCACGCGAACAAAGCGAGCAGGGGGCTGAACGCACGGGCTGCGTCTCGGCTCCCCTGCTCGAGGAAGCCTCGGAACCACCGGCAAGGTAACACTCAGCTGGCTTAAACCTGCATTTGAGTTTGACACACTTAACACTTTCCCAACCTGTCAACTAATACCCATAGCACAGACTCTGTCTCTCAACTGATTGTGGGTTCAGCTAAACACTGTGATTGGTTTATCACAGATGCTCACATGCAGGGCCGGCCCAAGACAAAATGCCGCAAAGTTTAAAATGCCGCCGCCCCATTATCTACCCTGTGCCCCCCCATTATCTACCCTTCCCCTTCCTCCCTCCCTCCCATTATTCCTGCCCCCCGTACTTACCTTTCAGCAGTCCTGCGGCGAGTCTCCCTGCTCGGTCTCGGTGCCGGCTTATAATGCTGAGCGCCTGAAATGATGTCATCTTCCAGCGCTCAGCATTACAAGCCGGCACCGAGAACAAGCTAGAGGGCTCACAGAGGAGAGAGAGAGGGGCGCCGAGCAGGTACTGACAACTTGGTAAGTGAAAACCACTCTGCGCCCCTCTCTCTTCCGCTTTAAAGCAGTTGCCCCACTCGGCTCCATTGTCGGGCCGGCCCTGCTCACATGACAAAATCAATATTTTGAAACTGTGGCTTTGTCTGTGTGTCACCCTCTGTAACTCAGACTGGTCATGAGGTACAAAGAGTGAAACAGTGTTACACAGCATTCCAAAAGTTGAAAAGAGTTAAAAAATTACATTAAAATTTAAATGTATTAAAAATGAACCGTTCCAATCCCTTGCTGAACACAGAAATTAACTGTGATCAGTGTTCTTTTACTTTGTGCTGCCCTTTTTTGTTTAAAATTTTACTCTCCCTATTTTTTACCTTTACAAGCTTTTTTGAGCTAACTTATTTTAACCCCCTCGGGTTGCTCTGAGCAATACAGCGTACAGTACATGCCAATCCCTGCCATAAAAAATATCACAGAAAGTGAGCCAAATTAATGTTTGCAGCTGTTAGTCACTAATCAATCATTTGGTGCTTCTCAAACAAATCTTCAACAGTACATAGCTGCTAACCCCGCCTCAACTTTTGTTGATGGGTATACAGAAGACAACTATACACTCATATTGAAACAAACATCCTATATTGGCCACCCTACTTTTCCCAGCCATAATGACTAGGCAGAGACTTGAATTACTCCTCAATGTCAATGACAATGCTCAGTATATGACAAAAATGTTCCCTCATATGATGGCCCCTTCTTACATAATCTGTGACATTTTTTTCTAAAATATATGTGCCTGACCATACTTAGCGAAAGTAGTAAATATACTCTTGCCTTTCACATTTATCCTAAACATAGGAAAATACACAAAAAAATAAGATACTGAAACCCAAGTTTGGCATACATTTGTGGCAAAATGGCATGAAAGGACATCAAATAAAATACCCTGGGTTCCTACTTCTCCAACATTTTTGCACCCAAACGGTGTTGCTGTAATGCCTCGACGTCAAGGCATTCAGCAACACCGCAATCGGCATCAGGGGCCATGTCTGGCCCTTCCCTGGGGTGTCAACGTCCGCCATACACCTCCTATCACCTCCTAAACTTCAATGGTGTTGCTGAAATGCCTCGATCATCAGGGGAACCTTCACCTCCAAAAAATGTAAAAAAAAAAATTTTTAAAAAAGGCAAAAAAAATAATATATATATATATATATATATATATATATATATATATATATATTTTTGTGCTAAAATTAGCACATTAGCTTAAAACAATTCTCGCATGGAGAGAGTTAAAATACTAGCGTCAAAAAACGTATGATTTGATGGGGGAACTTGGCCCGAGTTCAAGTGTCCCAATTAACATGGGGGGAAGGATGGCCACACATCTAATTTCCAATTAGAAAAATGCACACGCCCCAAATGTGGCCTTTTAGTTCCCAAAAAAACAAAAAACCCATGCGTGTGGGGTATCACTGTACACATATTGGGGTGTTGTGTGACAGCGACATATACCAGGAGCTGTAAATTCATACATAGGTGTGTGGGGGAAAAATACACACAAAAAATACTACTGCAAACTTTGAAAAAATGCTGGTGGTAAAATGTGTGCATGCAAAGAGTTAAAATACCAGCATTTGAAATACCCCGGGGTGTCTAGTTTTAAAAAATATATGGTTTTATTGGGCACACTAAAATGGCCAAGCTGTACCAAATAGGGCATGGGCAGTGGATCACCAAATGCCAAAGTTCAACATTGAAAAATGCCCTTTTGCCCCCAAACAGCCAGGCAAACCCATTCATATGGGGTATCGCTTTACTCAGAAGATGTTGCTGAACACAAATTGGGGTGTTTTATGACAGTGATATATACCAGAACCTGTTAATTCATACTTGAAGTAAAACGTGTTTGAAAAAAAAGACTGGTGGTAGAATTAGTGCATGGAAAGAGTTAAAATACTAGCATTTGAAATACCCTGGGGTGTCTAGTTTTCAAAAATATATGATTTGATGGGGTAAATTGCAGATTTGGAAAAAATGTTTTGATATAGCAACACACTACCTGTACTTATTGCCCCATAACCTACAGAAAAAAGCAAAAAAACATAAATAAAATTGGGTATTTCTCAACTCAGGATGAATAGTAGAATCTATTTAGCAGGTTTTTTCATTTAACTACAAAATCTTATTATATTATTTTTAAAAGTAACTAATATGATACAATCAAAACAATGTCATCTAAAGAAAGCCCTTCTTGTCCTGAAAAAAATATATAACTTGTGTGGGTTCAGTAAAAGCGAAAGAAGAAAATTACAGCTAAACACGAACAGTGTAGAAATGTTAAAACGCCCATTGTCACGAAGAGTACAAAAATAAAATCAGCCTTTGTCACGAAGGGGTTAAAGGTATAATCTCATCAAAACAGCCGGGCGCCTCCATACCAGCGATGCCCACAAAGAGTCACTATTTCGGGGTGATCCCGAGAGAGCCGCATCAATCCCGGGGTACCGTTGGAGAGCTCAGGGTCCGAAGATGTTATGGTCCAAAGAGCGACGTGATCTGACGTCGGGACTCTTAGCAACAGTGTCGGAAACTTCCCGACAATATGTCCCACGGTAGCCGGACCCGAGTTCCATGGCCGTGGCTGGGTAACCCCGTCCCCGCATACATTAGGGGTATAAATGGTCGGTGAATCTTTAATCCTTGTGAAAACAACAGGGATGGGGCCAAAATAACATAGGGTATAAACAGATGGGCTGCCACAATTTTGTCATGCCCTTCATACCCCAGTCATTTCTCAATGATGTATTCAGAGATTTAGACACATTCCTGATACTGTATCAGAACAATTTCCTTATATATTCCTGATCTCCATATAAAGATTGCTTGACCCTGTTTTTTCCTGACTTATAGCTGAAAATCGGCTATATGATAAGCTAGAGAAATCTTTATTTAAGTCCACACAAGGTGATTTTTAGGTTTCATTTTGTCCCCTTATAGTATCACTGTGGACCAAAATAGGTAACAGAGTAGCAGAAACAGTGAACCAATTTAAAACCAATAAAATATTTGTGGTCATTACATGGTTAAAGACCACCAGATCACATTGGACCCCTGAGACCATTGGATTCTCAACTATGTCCAAGCAGGATTGAATTTTACACAGTGTGCACAGTAGATCATCTGATGTTGGTCTCACGCATGGGCAAGATAACAGGATTTGTATTTGTGCGACAAATCCTTGGACAATATGGCTGGCACCACTAACTCCAGAACTGGTAATTGTCAGATGGGTTATCTGTTGCTGAGGTGACTTGTTGCCTGCATGCTCCTTGTGATGTTCCTGATCTTCTGCTCAACCACATGACTTTGATTCTGGATTCTCTCCAGACATTCCATTTGGTTTGATGTATGTCTATTGGATTCTGATTTTCTTTAATTAGCACCTGATACTTTGATGTGACGTTGACCTGTTTATGGTTTACATTTTTTTTTTCTAATTTGGTTCATCAGCAACCTGATGACAGGTATGTTGTCATCCTGACTACTCTGCTTTGGTATTTCTCTGAACTGTTGCTCAGGTATAAACTATTTTTCATCTGGCTACCTTTATATATCTGCTCAGAGCCTTTGCATTACAGTGTCAGCAACCTATTTGCTTTGGCTCTGTACCTGGTCCTGGTATATTATCCTGCCTGAGGACTTCCAAGCCGCTTGTCCTCACTACTGCTCCGTTTTATTCTGTTTCCAGTCCTGCTATTCAATCTGTTGTGTGCCTGTCTGTACCTACCTACCCATCAGGATGCATCAAGGGGTACAGGCAGAACCTCTAGTATCCCCTGCACCTGGGCTCCTACCTGACCTGCTTGCCCAGGTCCTGACAATATGTCCAAAAATGCAAAACAAAAGCGAAAGCTACAAATAGTTGTAATAAATACATTTTAATATGAATGTGGTTATGGTAAAATCTTAAACAGAGACACTTTAGCTTTCGTAGTACTTCTGAATATACATATTTTTGTTTTCCTACAGTTTCATGGAGAAATTATGGTTCTAACTCGAATGATGGCTGACCCCAATGCCATTGTCCATAAACCAGGAGAAAAAGACCTTCCTTACACAAGAGGAGAAATTCTAGATGTTATTCAACTAACAAATACAGACAAAATATTATGCCGTAACTTTGAAGGGAAATGTAAGTAAGCAGCCCTTAGTTACCTTTTTTTTTTTACATTTTATTGCAGCTACTGGGGAGAAGTAAAAATGTAGGCTTTGGTTGAAGTGGTAAACTAATCTGGTGTCCATTGAGCTATTACTTACATTGGCTGATATGCCTACATCAGTAGTAGAAAGGCTAGGTTAGATGCAGTAAGAAGGGGGAAGGGACAGAAAAAGTGTAAGGAAAAATGGAAATAAGTCAGAAAGGAACAGGTGACAGTGTAGTTGAAAGAGGAGATGTGATGGGTAAAGGAAGCTATGATAAGTGTTAAATATATAAACAGAGGTAAGTGTGACGGGACCGACCTGTACACCGACTGGGTACTCCCGCCAATCGTTGCTTCCTCCTGCCGGGACACCAACAATTAACCCCTTCAGCGCCACACAGAACCAGCGTTGTAGATAGAAGGGGGCGTCTCTGCACTGGAGCTGCATTGGCACTGTGGCTATCCGAAGCTTAGCTACACAGCGTGGCTATTGTCATGAAAAGGACAATAAAGGATCATAACAGCCCACCCCAAGCATCAGGCAACACTCATGTTGAGGAGAAAATAGGACTCCTTTATTTAAACCAAATACAGAGCTATATATACAAGTAAGAAAAGGGGCAAGACAAATATCACAGGATCTAATTACCATGTCAGGAAGGAAGTAATTAGATCAAATCCTGCAACACAATATCCGGGGGAAGGACAGAATGACATGAGACATAAATAATTACATTAGTTGGGGACACAGACATGGAATGATGATAGGCATTAATTGGCTTGAGACAGACAATGGCTAGGACACAGAGATAACAGGAGCTCACAGGATTAACAGCTACCTGTTGTGTAATTGATAATTAGGTATGCAGCAGTAACACCTAGTCATACCTACAAGGGGTCTTAAGACAAGGGATAACTCACACAATAACAGGGGAAACACTTCACACCTATACAATAAACAATGCACCCAAGGGAAAGACATTCAGCCTTCTTCCTACAACAGGATGTCCAGCTGACATTACAGTTTTGAGACTCTGAGTAGTAAAACCTGTACCTGAGGAAAATCAGTAGAAACAGATACAACTGATCCCCTGTATCCACACACAGAAGTCTCTACAAGGCTTGGGCCCATAGTCAGTAGGGAGGAGGCTGACTCTCAGGCCTCTACAGGGGCCCCAGTGATGGAGGGTTCTGTCACAGTAAGAACAAGAATCTCTTTAGAAAATTACTGAAACTGAGAAGCCTAAATATTTTATAATTAAACATTTAGAATATTAAATTCTTCCACAATCAAAAATAATGACTCTTTGTGAGACAATTATGTTTTTAACCTCGTTCATGGCAAATGAGACTTAACATTTTCTGTTTCTTGCAGTTGGCTATGTACCCAGAAAGGCTGTACTTAAGCTGTAAGTATTTATTTATACATATATATTGTGACAGGGTGAAAGATGGCTTCTATGTAAGCAGGAGATTGGAAAGAGCAGTTTATCCCAGTGACTAAATAGGGAGTAGGTTTTTCTTTGTATGTTTGAGTTGGTGCAATAAAAGCCTGGAAACACATTGGGTCTCCTGCTCTCCCCACTGCTCTAGAAGTGTCCTAAAAGGTACTTTATTACAATATATATACATATATACAGTGGTGGGATTCAGCTGATTCGCGCGAACCGTTTCTTAAAGAATTACTTGAAGTGGTTGTGCAGCCTATAATTGGGTGTAGGAACCAGATCCCCTGTGGTGCTGCAGGGTACTTGGATCCTCCTTTCTGGCAGCAGCGGACGTCTGTGCGATGCAGACAACCCCGCTACTGCCGGCGGCTCCACCCACCCTCCTCACTGAACGGGGCTGTCACCAACCACGAAGGTCACTGAGTCGCGCTGGCCAGCTAACTTAATTCTATTTCGGATCAACGGGGACGGCATCTTAAAATGCCACCCCTGTTGATTCGAAATAGAAGTGAGTCAGCTGGCACCGCTCAATAACTTTCGTGGCCGGCACCAGCACTGTTCAATGACCTTTGTGGGTGGTGCCAGCCCCGTTCAGTGAGGAGGGTGGGTGGAGTCGCCGGCAGCAGCAGCGGGGTTGTCTGCATCGCACAGATGTTTGACAGCGGGAATCAGGGTCTTCAGTCAGGTAAGTTGAAGTAACTGGGGGCATGCAGTGGGAGGATGGGACAAAGATGGCTGTGGGAGACTGGGGGCAAAGGGAAACTCTGTCCCCAATTTCCTATAGGCATCTTTGTCACTAAATAGCTGCCCATAGTCTCATGTTTAGTGACAAAGATGCTTATGGTAAACTGGGGGCAAAGGCAAATTCTATCCTCAGTTTCCCATAGGCATCTTTGTCACTAAACATGGCACTACAGGAAGCTATTTAGTGACAAAGATGCCTATGGGAAACTAGGGACAGAGTTAACTAATGTGATTAATTAATGGTAATTAAAAGTATGCACTGGTGCTTTTTAGATGATTGCTTGAGATTTTTGTAATCTGACACATGCAATTGATAAAACATCAAAGGAGGCATCATAGATTTGTAAAAAAAATACTTTTTGGAAAAGCCACGTCACGGCAAACCTCTTAGGCGAGTCCTACACTACACAATTCACCTCGCTGCTGTGAGCTAAAGGTAAAAATCTCTAATGAGACTCATTAGAGATTTTTACCTTTAGCTCACAGCAGGTGAATTGTGTAGTGTACGACTCGCCTAAGAGGTTTGCCGTGACCTGGCAGGCGAGCTTCCATTTTAATGGCCACAGGTGTTTGGGATAGTGCACAGGTAACTATTTTTCGGTTCAGGATCTATTTTGACCAGTATATGGCAAATATTGCAAGGCATGCATCACGTTTTTAAAATGTAATTTTTTTCAAATTTGGTATGGTAGGCTAATAACTGCAATAGTTGTCACAGATACTGATTATCCCCAAAAAATTATATGTTTATGAACAGTAGCCAAGGTGTACAACTAGGGTAATTTTGACACTTTTCAAACAGGGATTTTATCACCAATTGCTGCCAAATTTTGAGGTATTTTTCTACTTTTTGGTTTTTTTTGCATATATTGCAATGTTGCTTTAGATTTCATATCATATTTTGTATAGAATATGTGCAACTGCAGAAAAAAAACAAATTGTGTTCACCAACATCCCCCGGTTCCAACAAGGCCTCACATGTATGTTTCATGCATTTTTTGAGGTAGCTATGAGGGCAAAACTGGAACATGCACATTTTAGTTTTCAAATTTAGATTTTTTTATAAATTGGTTTACTGGGCCCATATCTCATTTGGGACATTTTGGTAGCCCCCCACTGTAAATTACCCCATAAAAGTATATGTTTATGAACAGCAGACAAGTCAAGGTGTTCAACTAGGGTAATTTTGACCCTAAGTTTTCAGGCAGCCATTTCTTCACTGATGTCTGCCAAACTTCACAGAGAAATTATTTTATTGCGTTTGTAACTCGTAAATTTCAATGTTGCATTGAATTTCTTGCACACCATAAGTGCAACAGTGGAAGAAAACACCTTGTTCACCAACATCCCCTGATTAAAACAAGGCCTCACATGCATGGTTCATGCATTTTTTGAGGAAGCTATGAGGCCAAAACTGGAACATGCGCAATTTTTTGGAAATTGGTTTGCTGGGCCCATATCCCACTTGGGACATTTTGGAAGCCCCCCCAATTTAAATTACCCCATAAAAGTATATATTTATGAACAGTAGACAAGTCAGGGTGCTCAACTAGGGTAATTTTGACAGTTTTCAGGCTTGTTAGTGACAAGTTTAGGCCACTGACATTGACCAGGGAGACCGATCAATAATCTTAAAGTGACTTAAAATGTATTACTCCTCTAGGAATTCTACGTAGAATTCCTAGAAGAATTTACATTTGCTCGAAATCATGTATGGTAGTATATAGTATAAATCGCTATAGTAGTCTGTGGGGAAGATTGGGTGGTTGCAGGACTTCTGTTTGAAACCTGATTCATATTATATCTTGGTGTAAATACTGGCCATAGAGGTCTCTTTACTCTAAGTCCTTACCCGATGGAGAGTAACACACCACACATAAAACATAAAAATGCAGGTTCTCCAAATCTGCGCCTGAGCTCCACAGTCTTGGGTAATTGCGGAAACATGGCACCCCGTACTAGGGGAAAGGAGTATTCTCAACGGACCACTTGTATCCACCTCCCCAAAAACAAAACCCCTTCCAAAGCCAGGGCCTATAGTCTGGAGAGGGCCCCTCCAGGCGCCCATAACATGGAGGCTTCACTGATATTTCTTCCCACCAAAAGGCATACTTTATAGAAACATAATATAAATGAGAGGTTTTGGTTATATGAATTGGCCAAAGCATAATTAAGCTCACCTGCCACATCAAGGCACACTCTCAATAGGGTGAGAACCTACTCTCACCTCCTACATAGTGGGCACACAAAGCAGTTTATACTGCTACCAAAACCAGATTAATATGTTGGGGGAGGTGCAATTAAACCCCCTCCCATTTGGAGTCAAAGCCAGCAGGAAGCACAGACCAGCGGTACGCTTCACGGTTTCTGCAGGGGCGGTGAGATCGGACAGTGTGGAGCTGTCCCGGTAGGGTTCTGAGGCCACAGATAGGAGTGGGCAGAGACTAAATGTGCTCTGCCAGCGCTTCTGCTGGGTTTTCCTTATACACACTGTATACGTAATGTTGAGAAGGATTGAATATTTTTTTATATGCCTCCTCCAGTTCCCACTCCTGTGTAACTAAAAAGTCTAGATCACATCTCAGTCTGAGTGTACCTGGGAGGTCCTCAATCCACCACTCTCCTGTACTGCCGATGTTCAGATCCTCCTGGAGACTGTCCCATAATAATCCCGGGCCGCCTAAGTCATAGCCCTCTGTGGGCTCTGTATCCTCTAGCCATGGACACACCTGAGCTGCATACCATCGTAACGCCCTGTATCTGTCATCCCACATCATTTCTGTCTAGACCAGCCTGTCCAACACATTCTTCCAAGGGCTGTTCTCCTGGAATGGCATTTGTGAGTCTAGCTGGAGCCAGTACCTATCCTCACTGGTTGGGAGGGTCTTTCCCTGGTAGCCCTGTTCATCTTGGAGAGACACTTTCCGTAGCTACCAACTGATAAAATCCCTCCACTCTAGCTCATCCTCTGCAGACACAGGTCCATCATGCGGGTCTGTGCCCTCTGCAGCTGTAATTGGAACTCCTTTTCAATAGCTGATGATCCCGGCATTGCTCCTCCTTTGTCCACAGGACATTTAATCCCAGTGGTGGTTTGGATGTCCCGGTAGTCCCGACAAATTACGCTTCACAATACTTTTGTCCATATAGTGTGTATATACAGTGTGTGTGTGTGTGTGTATATATATATATATATATATATATATATATACACACACACATTTGTGTGAAAAATAGTCATCTGTTCCTTAGGATAAGTACAACCTCAGATGAACAGCAACACATGACATCACACTGTGTCATGATTTATTCAACAAAAATAAAATTGTCTCTCAGTCTCTCTCTCGTTATTGTGGAGGAATTTTGGCCCACTCTTTACAACGTTGCTTCTGTTCCTTGAGGTTTGCAGGCATTTGTTTATGCAGAACTCTTAAGGTCCTGTCACAGTATTTCAATTGGGCTGAAGTCTGGACTTTGACTGGACCGTTGCAACATTTCTTTTCTTTTTCTGCCATACTGTTGTAGATTTGCTAGTGTTCTTCAGATCATTGTCTTGTTGTATGCTTGACAGGTGATATGCTGTGTTTGGTTTTCGCCAAAAGTGGCACTGTGCATTACGTCCAAAGGACATGGTTCCTGAAATTCCAAGACTTTACTATTAACATGACGTAAAGTCATGATTTTATTAATGACACGGAGGCGAGTATTATGCATTCTCTTTCTTTATTACTCCCTCAGCAGCAAAGATTGAGGGAAAAACATTTTTGACTGAAAGAGTTAAAACAAATGAAATAGTAACATATATAAATCTGCCTAGGGATAGGCCAACCAATCAGCAATCCTCGTCATCATCAAAGGGAGTGTAATCCTGACTAACTTCCTCTTTCTTTGCGGACTCAATCAAACCGAACCAAGAGAAAATGAACAGGATACCGAAATCCAAACCATCATGTAGTACTCTCATCGAATCAACCAGAGCAGATCAAACTAAAAAACAAAGATAAGAAAAAGGAGATGGCAGTAACAATGAAATATATCATGCCAAAATTTCAATAAATTGTAAGGGACAAGGCAATCCAACACAAATATAAATAAATGTAAGAGATGAAAAAAGAAAATAACAAATTTTAGCAAAACAACATAATAATATGAAATCAAACCTGTAGAAGATAAACAAGTATACCAATAAATGCTTACCTGAGACCTAAATAAAATTATTTCTCCCGCCACGGAGGGGATAATACTCGCCTCCGTGTCATTAATAAAATCATGACTTTACATCATGTTAATAGTAAAATCTTGGAATTTTATTAACGACACGGGGCTCCTATTATGCAATTTTAAAGCTGATTTACCAGGCGTTCGGAGAAATGTTGAATAGGATGAAGATAGAATTATTTAAACGTGGTATCCGAAGACCAGTCAGTGGCTTTGATAATATCTTCCAAACGGCAACCAATCGAAGAAGCTTTGGATGCTGAAGCACCCTGTACAGGGTGTGGTGAAAAAATTGACATATCAATACCTGCCTGGTGCAATATCCATTTAAGCCATCTGGAAAGAGTGGGAGCAGAAACCGGATGATGTGGCTGCTTGAAGACAAGGGACCTCTAAGAGTCCGGGTGCGTAATTCATACTCTCTGAGACAAAGAACATCACACAAGAGTGGCCTATGAGGAAAGGCTGGGTAGAAGTTTGATTTAGTGTTGGTTTGAAATATCAAAGAGGACTCCATCTGGTCTGTAAACCTTAGCATTGAAATCCAAAGCCCTGACATCTGAAACCCGTTTACAAGACAGGATACACAGGATACACAAGAAGCTTCGAAGATAATTCTTTAAGTGATAAATCCAGAAAACGTAATACCACATTAACATCCCACGTAGATGAATAACGGGGTAAAGGAGGTCTGGAGAATCGAATACCTTTCAGTAATCTGCAGACCAAAGGATGCTGACCAATTGGGATCCCATCCAGGTCATCGTGACCAGCTGAGATGGCTGAGCGATACAAGGTAACCGTACGATAAGCTTTGTTATCATTAAAGAGATCCGTAAGGAAAGGCAAAACCATATTCAGAGGGGCTGAAACGGGATCCAATGATCTGTCCAAGTACCAGTGAGACCATGATCGCCATGCTGAGGAATAGGCTGGTCTAGTTCCTGGAGCCCATACATCGGCCAAGAGGCGGAGAGTCTGTTCTGAAACTCCCTTGACAGACCATGGTCCCCAGAAATGCGCCATGCTATTAGTTGAAGTTTGCCCTGAAGTATTAAGTCATGAGGAGGATGGTCTGGGTTGAGTAACAGATCCTGAAAGGAAGGAATGGTCTTGGGGAAGTCCATTGATGTTTCCAATAGTCTGGGAAACCAAGGTTGGGACTTCCATAGAGGAGTTATCTGGACTAGCGATGACTTGAATCACAGCATCTGCAAGATCGTTCTGGCAATCATGTTGAAAGGTGGGAACGAATAAAACAGTGTCCAAGGCCATTTCTGAAGAAATGCGTCCGTGGCCACGGCTTCTGGATCTGGTCTCCAACTGAAATACTTTGGTAGTTGTGTGTTGAGGCGTGATGCGAATAGGTCCAGTTCCATCGGTCCCCAGAGATGTTGGAGCCTGATGAAGATGGATAAAGACGCCAGTCCCCAGAGTCCCTGAGGAAGTGCAAATTCCAATCCGCTGTGCAGTGGTAAAGTTTGGGAATGTGAACAGCAGTTACTGAGATTCCGTGGAGAAGACAGTACTTCCAAAAGACCTGTGCGAGGCATGCCAGCGTTTTGGATTTCGTGCCACCCAGGTCATTGATATATCTCACCGCTGCCACATTGTCCATTTTGAGCAGAATGGAGCATGAGGCTCCGGAGGGAGCAAGACTGTGGATGGCAAAGGAACCTGCCAAGAGTTCCAGGCAGTTGATATGAAGATTCCTCCGTGGACCATCCGCCCCTGTAGATACGGTCCCGTAACGCGCTCCCCAATCAGGGAACCAGGTAAGTCCGATTCTATGGTCACGTCTGGAACGGTGCCGAAAACGGCCCTGCCATCCACGCCTCCATGTGGGACAACCACCAAGTCATCTCGTCTCTGGATTCGTCGTCGAGAGTTATATAGGTTTCGTAAGAGTGAGTAGAAGATAGCGCAGAATTTCTTAACCTTTGAAGCGCTCTGTAGTGCAGAGGGCCTGGGAAGATGGCCTGAATGGAAGAGGACAACAGACCTATCATCCTTGCAACCTGGCGAATGGTAATGACGTCTAGTCGCAATAATCTCCTGAGCTCCTTCTTGATTGCCACTATCTTGTTGAGGGAGGTAGAGAGACTGTTGGATGGAGTCTATCCAGAAACCTAGAAACTCCAAGGATTGAAACAGGACTTTTCCCAGTTGATGAGAAAACCCAGAGACTGAAGGAGATGTAGACACCAATTGAGGTGAGTTTGTAGAAGCAGAGGAGACTAAGCCCTCGGGAACGAAGGAATGTTACTACCGGCTTCATGACCTTGGTAAAGCACCATGGGGCCGTTGAGAGGCCAAAAGGGAGACACGTAAATCTCCACTTCTGATCTTCCCAAATGAACTGCAGAAGATTTTGACGATCTTTTCTAATGTGTATAGTGAAATAGGCATCCTGGAGATCTAGTTTCACCATCCAATCCTCTGGTAACAGCAGGACTCTGAGGCAATGGATACCTTCCATTTTGAAATGGTGATACATCACAAACGCATTTAGAGGCCGCAGATTGATAACCGGTCGAACACCTCCTCCTTTCTTCGGCACTAGGAAGAGAGAGCTGACCAAAACCTGGGAAGTCCTTTCTTGAAAAGCAACTGAAATTAGGAGATTCTGAGATAGTAGAAACGTTGCTGAATGAGGGATATGAGTCTGTAGAGGTAAAGCGGTTATTTCTATATGATAACCCATGATCGTGTTTAAGACCCAAGCGTCTGAGGTAATACAAGCCCAAGCCTCATAAAAGGTTGCTAGGCGACCACCCACTTTTGGAGGAGGACAAGGGAGAAAGGAATTTACTGTAAGGTCGTCTGGAAGAGATGAATCCCCATGTGTAGAAAGCACCTTTTAAATCCCGGGATATATAACCTTCACCCGTCTGGCTTTCCTTTAACTACTACAGATTCCTCGTCGTATGAAACTCCACTTACACCAGTGGCTTAAAACAATGGGTTTATTAAAATAACAAATACATATATATGAGTATATAGAGAAGCATCTGAAATACAAGGCTCCATGACTAACTATACTATGCTAATGACTCTATGTGTGCATGTAAGGATGGGGTGTCCCTGTCACCTTGATGTTATCCTTCCTTCTTTCTTTCTGGTTCTCTCTCTTGTCTTTGTTGCTCACACAACACCTTTATAGCCACTATGCCCAAACAGTCCAAGCCAATCATCTTCTTAGTTTGTGTCCACTCATCCTTAGGAAGGCACAATTTTGTACCTGCACCAGCTGCCTGTAGAGACCGCTCTTGTCCATGAAGTTAAATTGCCCCCACAGTGCCTCAGGGCAAATTCAGGGTGGGTCTCTGGAATGTTGATATTGTCTCCTTTTGTTGTAGGACAAACACATGCTTGTCTCCAGCCCAGATACTATCTCCTGCAGTCCTTTTGTTGTAGGAGATTGTAGATTGTATCTCCTGTTTATTGTTCCCACCTGGTAGAGAGATAGCTCTTTGATGTATTGTGAGTTCCTGGACATTTGGGTTTCGCCACTAGTGTAATTCCTTGAAACTGGTTTACTCAAGAGGAATCCCATTGTGTTGGGAGCCAGCTGTTGTCCTTGGAGATTAATAGTTGACTTATATTTATTACACCATGAACCTCTAGAAGTCCCAGATCTTCCTTGAGAGGGGAAGAAATGAGTTGGTCATTGTTCATAAGAAGCTTGACGCTGGGGTGAAAGAGCCTCTATAGGTTCCATGGAACCTGGTACGACGGCCGGACAAACAAAATTAAAAGCATCAGGAGAAGCTTTACCTGCTTCTAATAATTCAAAGAGTTTGGTAATAGGACCTAAGGTGTCCAAAAGCTTGTCCTGGCAGTGACGCCTGGGAGAATTATAAACCCTTTCTGGGTTTCCAGCCTGTTTTGGAGAGGAATTGGACAATCTGAGGGTCAATTTCCGGAGTTTTACAGACCCCATCAAGCACTATGGGTCGTGGGCATTCGGCCCTAAGCTTACATCTTCTCTCTTTAGAGAGGGGCTTGCGCACCCGAAGAGCTAAATATTGGGCAATGTGAGTTGGGGGATCCCACTCAGCCGACCGGGGGTGGCGCAAGTCATCCGGGTCAAACAGGGGGTTACCCTGAGGGTCCTTGAAATCATTGTACCCCTCAAGAACCGCTAGGGTTGGGTCTGGTCCTCCCCCAGAAGGGGAGAATGTGAGGCCAGGGGAGTCCTCCCCATCTGACTTATCAGACACATGGTCTCTTTAGGAATCCAGATCCCCATCACTGTCGTCAGATTCTGACGAATCCTGTTGGGCTTTAGTCCTTTTCCAATTTCTGGCCTCTTTTGCCCGGTCAGTGGCTCTCTTGCGCTCTCAGGGACAGGATTAGATACCTTGTCCATCTTGACAACTGCATGACTGTCCATCAAGAGTGATGTAACATGTTTGGATTTAAATGGGACCTTTTTGCCTAAAGGAGCTGGAGCTGCCACAGAGGGGGCAGCAGCCGAGGGTAGAGGTGCCTGAAGCAAAGCCTGCTGTATAGATTGGCTGATGGAATGGGACATAGCCCCCATGGCTGAACAAAGTGCCTTAGAAATGGAATAGGACATAGTGGCATCGACTATCACCAATGACTGAAAATCCTCTGAAGACAGAAGGTGAGAGTCCAGGAGGTGTGCCTGACTCCCTTGAAGAAGAAGAAAAACAGTCTCCATGGGGATCCATGCCGGATCTAAATTGTAAGCAGGTAGGGATAAACAAAAACCGAAAGGGAAAAAATAGTTTGGGGGAAAAAAAAGAGTAAGCTAGTGAAGAGCAGGAGCGGAGAAGGTACCTCCCCATCGTTTGCTGGAAACACACGTCCGAACCACATGATCGCAGCGAAACGCGGACTGAGCTGCCTCACAAGATGGCCACTGTGAGCGTGAATGCGTATGTGCGGCTAAAAGTCCACCAGCCAAGAGCACGCGGTACAGCGACGCAGAAGCCAAGCCGGCGGAGGAGAAAACAAAGCGGTAAACGTAAGAATATAAATATATATATATATATAACGAAGAGTGTAGGGAAAAAACAAAAGAGACCGGGTACGGATCGACGGTACAATGCTAAAATAAATGGCTATCAAGTAAATAAAATTAGAGACAACAAATACATATATCGACACATATATAAAATGCAGAGAGAAAAATATACTTAACTGTCCGTGAGGGAGCAGCAAAGAAAGAGGAAGTTAATCAGGATTACACTCCATTTGATGATGACGAGGATTGCTGATTGGTTGGCCTATCCCTAGGCAGATTTATATATGTTACTATTTCATTTGTTTTAACTCTTTCAGTCAAAAATGTTTTTCCCTCAATCTTTGCTGCTGAGTGAGTAATAAAGAAAGAGAATGCATAATAGGAGCCTCCGTGCTGCCATGTTCTTTTTAGAGAATAGAGGCCTTCTCCTGGCAACCCTTCCAAACCAACCATAGTTGTTCAGACTTTTTCTAATTGTACTTTTATGAACTTTAACATTTAACATGCTAACTGAGGCCTGTAGAATTTACTGGGGTGTCCAATCCTTGGAAGATTGGCAACTGTATTGAAGGTTTTCCACTTTTAAATAATCTTTCTTACTCTAGAATGATGGATGTTAAATTGTTTGTGTACTTCATTTTTCACACATGGCTCCTCTGTTTTGGCTTTATTTTTGTTGAATAAATCATAACCTGCAAATGATTGATATTATGTCCTGATATATAAAACCATAGAATTCAAAGAGAGGGTACTTTCTTTTTCACATAACCGTATATTAGACTTGTACATTTGAATTCGTACGAATTGCACATTTACAGAATTTTGGTAAATTCATAGACTTGTATGAAGCCCCTAAAACAAGGCCAGACCCCCCCCCCCTTTGTTTGGACAAAAGCACAGCAAAAGCTATGAATTTGAGTTCAAAATTTGTGGGTCCACATTCACTCACACTCTCATTTCTCACGCTCCATAAATGTTTCCCTACCTTTTCTGCTAACCACTTCTTTGCTTCTACGCTGTGTGACACGCTTCCCTTTTCCTTGGGATTTTTGTCAAGGATCTTGGCTGTAACCACAGTCTTCTAGGGTAAATGAAGCCCAGGACACATCCAGCTCAGTTTCAATGTTTATTTTAACCCCTTCAATCCCAGGAGTTTTTGGTACCTCAAAGCCCAGAGCAATTTTGCCATTTTTAGGGTATGTCGGTTTAGCGATGATTCTCTTTTCCTGTGAATAGTGTACCCATATAAACTATATATTGTTTTTTCAAGGAGAGATAGAGCTTTCGTTTGATACCATAGTTGGATGATTAGCTGAAAATTTAGAATGAGTAATTTAGTAAAAACTAGCGAAGATTAGAAAATTAAACTAATTTTTTTTTACATTTTCCCTCTGAATCCTCACAAAATTAGGTAAAGTGATGGAAAATCCCCTCCAAGTTTATCAAATCAGGTGTCCTGATTTCAGAAATACCTAATTTATATAGATTTTCCAGACTTTCCCAGCACCAGGGAACATACTATAAGGTGTACAATTTTGTATAATTTTTATGCCTATGGCTTATCGGGTTTGGGGGTTGTGAACGGGTGCAGAAGGATTATACTGGCTAGATGTTATGGTAGGGCAATGGGAAGTAAGGTTTTTTAATCATTTTTTTATTATCTTTTTTTATATATTTTTTTTAATTTTTGTTTTATTTTAATTTTTTTACATTTTTTTTTATTTTTTATATATTATTTTTACACAGAAATGCTTAGAGGTCCTCCTAGGGACCTCCTGAACATTCCAGTGATGTCACAATGACATCACAGCTCACATTATAATTTTTTTTTGTATTATATATATTATTATTTTAATGATTTATTTAATATTATTTTTTAAATGAATTAACTTTTTTTTTTTTCTGCTTTTCTCTTTCAGGACGGGAGGGGGAGTGAGAGAGATGGTTTCTCACTCCCCTCCCCGTGATCCCCCTGCACCGATCACACTGTGATCTCTATGCAGGTCCTCACAGACCTGCATAGAGATTGCAGCGTCTCTGTGCCTCATCGGAGGGCAGGATATCGGAGGACACCTGAAATCAGGACACCTGAATTAATAAACTTGGAGGGGATTTTCCATCACTTTCCCTAATTTTGTGAGGATTCAGAGGGAAAATTTAGTTTATTTTTCTAATCTTCGCTAGTTTTTACTAAATTTCTCATTCTAAATTTTCAGCTAATCATCCAACTATGGTATCAAACGAAAGCTCTATCTCTCCTTGAAAAAACAATATATAGTTTATATGGGTACACTATTCACAGGAAAAGAGAATCATCGCTAAACCGACATACCCCAAAAATGGCAAAATTGCTCTGGGCTTTGAGGTACCAAAAACCCCTGGGATTGAAGGGGTTAAAGCAGATTACTATTGACCAAGGCTGGTCTAATATACCTGCCATCTACTTTACCACACCTTTTGTCACAGCTGCCACTGTGCTAAACAATAAGTAAATTTGTCTGCAACATTCCTTGATTACAGTAATATTCCACATACATGGCTTTATGTTATAGATGCCCACATACATCCCTGTTACTGTACTCTATAATGTCTTAAGGGGTTTTGGGAAAGGAAATCATTTTTTTATTTCCTACTTCCTGTAGTAGGGGTAAAAAGTATTATCTTTCTATTTTTTCCCCTGTTACTAGATCCTTTTTTAGACTCTTGTGGATGACATGATTGTGGTGACATCACTGGACTCCCTAAAATGTTTTTTCCTATTCTCCCTTAACTGATTACACTGTGATAAGCAAATAGAACTCCATAGCTCAGCATAAGCAGCATTACAGCAACACTGGCTTCTGCTGCCAATCCTCCTCCAATCAGGGGAGATGGTGCCCTTTTGCAGAAGGGCTCCAGAAGGTCTATTTAGCAGAGCAGATATCGGGAGAAGAGGACGAAGAAAGAAGACTAAGGAACAAGAAGAGACAGGAACACAGAGGAGAGGGAGAGCGTGAATAAGGTTGAGAGCGTGAGTGAGCGCATGAGAGAGTTGGAAAGAGAGTGAATGAGCGAGTGACAATGAATTTTGTCTTCGAATGGAAAATGCTCTCTGAATTTTATACAAACCGAATGAGAAGAAAAAATAATTCGTTGGAATGGACCAAAAATGATTCAGACAGATATAGTCTTATGTATATGCAAATGTGGGTGTTTATAGGTTTATACTAATTATATATAAATATAATGATCTGTTCTGCTTAGTTTTTCATGCTTTAATTTTATTTTGTTTCTAAATTTTAGAGAGAAAAGTATGCAGAGTACTATGGATGCTGCTGGTATGTATGAAATATTTCACATCTGATTTACAACAATCGTATCACAATGATAGCTGGTTCTGTCTATTTAATATATATATAAAATTATTTTATAAACTGCAATTATATTTTGTAGTTGTGATTGGTATCTATATTATTATTGTTATTATTACTACTGTATACTTAACCCCTTCAGTCCCAGGTTTTTGGTACCTCAAGTCCCGGAGCAATCTTGCCATTTTTGCGGTATGTCAGTTCAGGGATTATTCCCCTTTACTGCGAATGGTGTACCCATATATTGTTTTTTCAAGGAGAGAAAGAGGTTTCTTTTGATATCATAGATAATTAGTTAAAAATGTAGGATGAGAAATTTAGTAAAAACTAGCGAAAATTTTAATTTTTTAAAAATATATTTCCCCCCTGTGAATCATCAAAAAATTAGGTAAAGTGATGGAAAATTCCCTCCAAATTTATAAATTCAGATGTCGTGATTTTGGAAATACCTCATGCACTCTTCATGCAGCTATTTGGCCACCAATCACTGTCAAAGTTGGGCACAGAAATTATTTCCTGTGCTTTTTTAACCGACACTTCTTAGTATTTTTTTAGGTTTTTTTAGGATTTTTTTCACAGGGTGTGTTTTATGGAAGAGAAATTCTGTCTAAAGTGCTCGTTATAGATTACACATTTTACATTTTGCTTCAGTGGTCTCATTTGGGCCTGTTTATTACCCCCAAAATTCTAACAGTATATATTTCTGTAAAGCAGACAACTAAGAGTATCTCATCAAGGTTCATGTAGTCATTTGGCCGGATTTTTTTGCACAGGGTATGTGTTACGGCAGAGAAACTCAGCCAAAATTGTTTATCTGCATCTCCTGATTAAGGAAATACCTCACATCCTTAGTTTTTGTTCTTTCTCTAGAGGGCCATATCCATCCCTTACATGTAGTACCCTATAGGGTAGTATTTTTCATGCTTATGGCTTAATGGGTTTGGGGGTTGTGAACCTTTTAGATGTTGTGCTAGGGCACATAATTTTATTTTTGTATTTTTATGCACTGCTATCAGTGCAGTATCGCTAGAGGTCCTCTCAGGGACCTCTTGAACATGTTGTTTATGCTTATGATGTCACAATGACTTCACTTAACTGACTTTATGTTTTAAATGTATGTATTGTATTATTTTAGTGATTTTTTTATTGTTAGAAGAGTGAGAAACATGTTTTTTTCTCAGGCTAACAGCCTGATCTCTTGTGTAGTGGCTGGGATGTGTCTCTGCTGCTGCAAGAAAGTCAGTACGTACCTGTACATCCTAAAGGGCTTTACTACATGCATTTTTAGGACGTACAGGGGTACGTCTATAGGGGATTGAAGGGGTTAAAGAGGGATTTTTGGAAAATATATATTTTTCTTTGAGCATTAAATACAGTGTTATATTATTATTATTAAGACTTTACCTCATTCCTCTAATTGTGGGAGAGGGTATGCACAGAGAATCTGCCCTTTTGCATGAGTGCCATGGGAGGCCTGTTTAACCAATTAACGCCCAATGACGGCCCATTTGTGCTTTATTCATCACACATTCCGTAAAAGAATAACCCTGTAAGAGGGTCATAATTTCTTACAATCATAGATCACTTGCCAGGCACGTCATTGGTCATTACCTGATCGTTTGTGTCTGACGTGCCTGGCACATCATGACATTAAACAAGCTTAGAAAGTGATCTACGATTGTAAGAAATTATGACCCTCTTACAGGGTAATTCTTTTAGGAAATATGTGAATAACAGTAAAGACAATTAACAGAAATTTTGAAAATGCTGCTGGTTCACCCTAAAACAAATCCCAATTTGTTTCCTTACAGACCAAAAAACATACATAGGTGACCGCACCCTTCACACCAAGTGAGTGTGAAAAATAAATAAATTGATATATATAATACCAACAGAATCTTATTCAAAGGGATCCGAGTTATATATCTGGCAGAAAAATGTACAGGAAGGAAACAATAAAATAGTGTAATATGTCAAACAAATATATATAAATGGTAAAGAAAAGATGGACCCTTATGTTTGGTGGGGCTTCTTAAAAGCCCAAATAATCTCGCATGTGATTCTCCCTTGTTAACCCCTTCTTTTCTCTGCTGGGTTATATTTTCTCCTCTGTGATGGTAAATGGAACCTCAAATACGGATCCGGAGTTGAAGGTAGTAAAAATAGAGACTTTAATATAATAAATCAAAAGGAGCCTTCGGATTTACGGCGTCCCGCAATTCTTCCGTAGCTGTAAATCCGAACAGTGTATATAGCTGAGAATAATAAAATTCACTCTTCTCTCCTCCTGTGGGTAAACTTCAATGGGGTCGCTGAAATGCCTCAATCACGAGGCATTCAGTGACACCGAACCTCGCAAGATGGCGGCGTCCTTTAAAAAAAAAACCAAAAAAAAAAACAATGGAGTTGAAAAAGCCCAGCTTTCTAATCACAATGTGATTAGTAAAATAAAAAATAATAAAAAGAAAAAGAAAAAATAGTAAAAAAAAAAAAAATTAAATAGAAAAATAATTTTTCCACTGATGTCACCATCAGGGGGACCTTCAAGTTCCAAAAAATGTAAAAAATAAATAAATAAAAAAGGCAAAAAATAATATATATATATAATATTTTTATGCAAAACAATTCTTGCATGGAAAGAGTAAATACTGGCATGTTAAATGCCCATGGGATGTCTACTTTTAAAGAAATGTATGATTTGACGGGGTAAATTGAATTGGCCGGGTTCAACAATGTCCCAATTTAAACCGGGGGAAAAACATGAAAAAAATTGCACATGCCCCAAATGTGGACTTTTAGCCAAACCCATGCATATGGGGGTATCACTGTGCTCAGGATATCTTGCTGAACACATATTGGGGTGTTGTGTGACAGTGACATATACCAGGACCTGTAAATTCATACCTAAAGTACGTGTGTGGGCAAAGAAATGCAAACAAATGGCTACAACAAAGTTTGGCTTTGGAAAGAGTTAAAATACTAGCATTTGACATAAACTGGGGTGTCTAGTTTGAAAAAAATATATGGTTTGATAGGGTAAATTGCATTGGCCGGCTTCAAAGATACCCCACATGGGGGGAAGAATTAACAGATTTTGAGAAAATGGTCTTGAAATTGCAAAACACTACCTGTACTTATTGCTCCATAACATGCAGAAAAAAGCAAAAAAAAAAAAAAAAAACACCCATAAAAACATAGCTTTTCTAGATGAGTAAAAGATTTTTCAAGTAAAAGAAAAACTTTTTCCTTTTTTTCAAAATTTTTCACCATATTTTATACTTTTTATAGTTAATAATATGATACAATCAAAACAATAACATCTAAAGAAAGCTCTTCTTGTCCTGAAAAAACAATGTATAACTTGTGTGGGTTCAGTAAATGGGAAGGAATAAAATTACAGCTAAACATGAGCAGCGCAGAAATGTTAAAACAGCCATTGCCACAAAGGGTACAAAAATGAAATCAGCCATTGTCACGAATGGGTTAATCTCACTGCTTGTGCAATCTTTGCTTTTCCACAAATCAATTATACATCTATTATACACACAAATACTAACAGTCACTCACTAATTCACACATTAATTTACTCTCTCGTTCATTCATGCATTCACACAAATCATTCAAGCAATTCATCCACACAATAATTCATTAATTTATCTCACTCATTCACACAATTCTTCAACACATTAATTCATACTCACTAATTCATACAATTTATAAACACATGAATTCATTGATTCTCTCACTCATTATTGCTCTTTAAGTAAGTATATGCTTACTACCCCCCAGGGCCGGACTGGGAATTAAAAACAGCCCTGGAAATATTTGGATGCCAGCCCTATGTATTGTATCGCATGCTTTAGCTCTTGTAGCCACATGCCACACACCTTACACATGCCTATCTGAGCCACGCTATTTACCATCCAAATAGCTATAAATCATTATTTTTAAAACTATATTTAATGGTTCCTTCATGACAACAGAATACAACATTATTATCAAAATCCCAGGAAGCAAAAGTGTTAAAAGGCACAAATAAGTACCTGGGAATAGACAGAATGTTAACTCCTCGGCATCCATGTGTGCTTGATAAAGATAACCTCAGAGCTTGGCAGATGTATGAGATAAAATCTTATGTGAAGGGATTGGGAGTAAGGGAAGTAAGTAAAAAAACCACCTGAAACCACAATTTAGTACCACTAATCCTTATTAATAAAATATGCAGATTTAAATAGAGTAAAATGGGCCTAGAATGTTTTGTCCTCTGAAGTAACTATAAATTCAGGAGGGTGTTTTGTCTCTGGATAAGGAAAAAATGAAATAGTTCAATTTATTCTTGCAGAAAGTAAAGTGCCAGGAAACAGATACCCAAATATACACCAGGACAGGCTCTGCCACACTGATACCCAAACACACACACACACCAGGACAGGCTCTGCCACACTGATACCCAAACACACACGCCAGGACAGGCTCTGCCACACCGGCACCCAAACACACACACATCAGGACAGGCTCTCACACCGACACCCAAACACACAGACCAGGCTCTGCCACACTGACCCCCCAAACACACAGACCCAGTACAGGCTCTGCCACACTGATACCCAAACACACACCAGTACGGACTTTGCCACACTTCCACACAAACACACACACACCAGGACAAGCTCTGCAACATCCACAACCAAACACATACACACCAGGACAGGCTCTGCAACATCCACAACCAAACACACACACCAGGACAGGCTCTGTCACACCGACACCCAGAACACACACACCTCAGGACAGGCTCTGCCACACTGAAGCGTAAAACAATTATTTTCTACACTGCTTTGTCATTAACTGCTGGCTCATATTTATAAGTGTAGATGGGTCATGGAGCACTTTTGTGTCCAGTTCGTGATACCGTAACCCGGTAATCTTTTATAAGGCGTTTTATTTTGTAACCGGCCCAGAGACTGAATATGGCTGCAGTTCCAGCCTTCAAAGGAACAATCTTGTAACCTGGCTGGGGCTCTTAATCAGCCAGCACAGCCCTGTTTGCCCAGATGGCACCTGCACTACAAGGGGGATAACACAGTTGGGGTAAAACCATTGTATTCCTTAATCCCCTCCTCTTGATACATTGCCTGTATACTGATTGGATTTGTGATGGGATGTGGGCTGATGGGATTGGGGCTTGGGTTCTGTGCACATTTAATTGAGGTTATATATAAATTCTGTGTGTTTGAAATAGTTCTTGTTTTATTACGAATGGTGGTCTGACTGATCCGTGGATAGCAGGGGCTATCCGTATGAGGGACTGACTGGTGATTCCTCAGCCCTCAAACATGGGTACCCAGCCTTGGGTACGGTGACCCTGTAACATGCCCCTTTTGTAGTTTTTGCCCCCTTATGTATTGATGCCCCAGCCAGGCCCCCTTTAGTATTGATTAATGTGTCCCCCCACAACCTTATGTATTGCCCTTTTTTTGCATTTATGCCCCCACACCCTTGTATATTTATTTATGTGATGCCGGTACCCCTTTTTTGAATTGGCTAATGTGATGCCCAACCACCCTCTTGTCTATTGATGCCCCCACTGCCATGTGTATTACCCCCAGCAATCCACCCCTATTGATTTTGTAATACCATACCCCCCTTTTGTATTTAATTTGTCCCAAAGCAATTTCAACCCCTCCCTCCCATATGGGTCTACTTTCCTATAACCCCTAACAATTTTTTTTTTCGCCTGCTGTCCTCCAACGTGACGATCCTCTCCCTGTCAGGAGGAAGTGTTCTGTGAGCCCGCCGCCCTTGAACATCACGTCTTAAAATGGGCGGGACAAAGAGCTGAGGCACTCCTGCTACTGGGGCGGCACGGTGTGTGCAGGCCGGCCACTTTAACTTTATTGGGCGGCCGGCAGAGACGCATGCGGCTGCTTTGAACTTTGGTCTGCTGGCCCACAGACCAGCCGGCCCACTGGAAAGTTTCCTGGTTTCCCGGTGGGCCAGTCGGGCCATCCTACCCCCCTTTGCCACTAGCTACCTCTCCCTCCTTTTCTCACTATCTATCCTCCTTTTTTCACTATTCCCCCCCCTTCCTCCATTCTCACTATCTACCCCCTGTCCCCCACTTTTCACTATCTACATTCTCTTCCCCTCCTCCTTTTGTAGTTCACTTATCCTGCTGAATGCTTATGGTGGGAGCATGACACCTCTGGATGTTGATATCAGTAGCTTAAGCTTTAGGTCAGGATACAAACAAACATGCACATGAGGGGAACCCCAACAGGCATCATGACACCGCGATTATAAACGGATGGTAAGGCACCAGCGAGGTCCATACAGAGATTCCCAGGCTCATTGTATAGACTCATGGAAGGAACAAACTTGTCAGATATACATCCCCCATACTGCAGGGTAGCATTTTATCTACACTGGTGGCATCAATACACAAGGGGGGCAGCTGAGGCCATTACATAAATCAATACTAAAAGGAGGGGCAGGCTGGGGACAACACACAAAAGTGGGTTCATTGACAAAGTAGTGTGGAAAATACTTTAAACTTAAAAGGGGTAGGATAAAAGCGCTAAAAGCAACAACAACAACAACAGCAAAAAAAAAAAAAAAAAAAAAAAAAAAAAAAAAAAAAAGTCCTTTTTAAAACAAAGTTATTATAGATGATGATGTAGCAGCAGAACCACTTGCCAAGGTTTCCTCTTCTTGGCTTAGACAGGTAGAGTAGTTCACAAGGGGGTTAGTGGCTGCGCTCTCACGGATGTGTATGAGATATATAAAAGAAAAAAAAAAAAACACAATAGTGCAATATGTCTCAAAGCTTATTTGTGTTTGAAATAAAGGCCAAAAAGGGCTACTCACATTTGGTAGGGGCTTCTTCAGTTAGCCCCAAAGTATACGCTTGGGCGATATAATCCTCGCCTTAAAGATTTCTTTGGCAGCACTATGTAATATGGGCTTCTTCAGTTAGCCCCAAGATGTGCATTTAGGTGGTATAATCCTTGCCTTGGAATTTCTTTAGCCTCAGCCTTTGAAGCAGTCTGGAGTGTCCACAGTTCCTTTTTGGTGAGCAATGATAGAGTTGCTCACTCCTCAGCGCATAGGTGGTAAAATCCCCACCAAGGATATAGTTGTGGCTGACAAGATATTTTGTCTTATAAATTAAAAAAGGTCCAGGAGCAAGATAAAAAAGTTTTTAAAAAAACTTATTTATTTTAAACTTTTGGTAATAAAAAACAATAAAAACCAACAAAGGGTTAATATAAAATAATACACAAACGCGTTTCGCCTAGCACAGGCTTCCTCAGAGTGTATAGAAAGGCTCCTGATACATTGAATGTTTTTATGCAGTTTGAAATGTCTAAAATGGTGCCGAATGACGTCATCAACAGGGGGTGTGGCTTATCACATTTTTTTTTTTTTTTTTTTTTTTTTTTTTTTTTTTTTCCTCCCCTTTTTCCTTTTTAAATAAAACAAGCATAATTGGAACATTACAGAAAGAGGTGCATATCAAAATCTATATTTAACCCTTCAGGGGTTAGGGTTTTTAAACAATATATCCAATACAATTCAGTCTTTCCTAAAATCTTCACAATATCCCCTCCTCTCCAGGGTATGGATATTTTTTTTATAGCAGTAAATTTTAGTAACTTTGGATCTTTATTATGATTTAAAAAATGTTTAGAGACGCTATGGGTGACAATTCCATTTCTAATATTGCGACAATGTTCTGATATTCTAACTTTTAGACATCTTGTCGTCATACCTACATACTGTAAGCCACAAGGGCATTCTAGTAGATAGATTACATTTTTAGAATTACAGGTAATGCATTCTTGTATTTTATATTCTTTATTTGTGATATTTGATTTAAACATTATTTGTTTTCTTTGCGTGTCAGTAGTTAATCTACATGCTAAACATGAATTGCATTTATAAAAACCTTTGTCATTATTAAAAAACATCCCTTTCGTATCGGTATGTTTGCGTGTAAAATTCTTTGTTAATAACATTTTTAAATTAGGTGCACCTCTAAAAACAATTTTTGGGTTATCTGGGAGTATTTTCCTTAAGATGTCATCCTCTTTTAGAATATTCCAATTTTTTTTAATAATTCTTTTAAAAATGTTATTCTTATTATTAAAATCGGTTACTATGGGTAGGATAAAATTTGTATTTGTTTTATCTGGCTTTTCTTTATACTTTATTAAATCTTTTCTTTCCAGGTTTTCTATGCTAGCTATTGTGTGTTGAATTTTCTGTGCATTGTAGTTTTTTTCTAAAAATTTGTTTTTTAAAAAATCCGCTTGTGCTTTAAAAACAGGGGTCTCTGTGCAATTCCTTCTAATTCGTAGCATTTGGCTCTTGGGTATTCCTTCCAACCAAGGACCATAGTGGCAGCTAGATTGTTCAATATAAGTATTTGTGCATACTTTTTTAAAATGAGTTTTTGTTTTAATTTTATTATCCTCTATATAGATATCTAAATCTAAAAAATTAACACTGTCTTGACTAAAATTAGAGGTTAAGATTATTCCCCTATTATTGTTATAAATACTTTAGCCCGTCTGGATGTGGGTGTTGGTGTGACAGAGTCTGTCCTGGTTGGTGTGTTTGGGTGTTGGTGTGGCAGAGCCTGTCCTAGTGTGTGTGTGTTTGGGTGTCAGTGTGGCAGACCCTGTCTTGGTTTGTGTTTGGGTGTTGGTGTGGCAGAGCCTGTCCTGGTTTCTGTGTTCGGGTGCCGGTGTTGCGGAGCCTGTCCTGGTATGTTTGGGTGTCGGTGGTGCAGAGCCTGTTCTGGTGTGTGTGTTGGGGTGTCAGTGAGGCAGAACCTGTTTTGGTATGTGTGTTTGGGTGCCGGTGTGGCAGAGCCCGACCCTGTGTGTTTTTGGTCATCTGTTTCCTGGCCCTTTACTTACTGCAGGAATAAATTTAACAATTTCGTTTTTACTTATCCAGAAATATTTTTTTTTTATTTTGGATATTGGGGAAATTCATGTTCCAAGGGGCTGTATAGGCCTGTGTTAGGGTGACCACATGTCCTAGATTGCCCGGGACAGCCCAGGACAATGCATTGTCCTGGAATAGAAACACCATAGTTTATTTTTTATTTTTTTGACGCAGAGGAGAGAGAGGGGCGCAGAGCGGTCGCTCATGAAGTTTTCAGCAACAGCTCGCCATCTCTCAGTCTCCTCCGCGAGGCCTCTAGCTCCATCGGGGTGCCGGCATTTCATGCTTAGCGGCAGAATATGATGTCATATTCCGGCGCTCAGCAGTGAAGCAGCATGCACTGCGGGAGAGCAGGGACAGAGGCCCTCGCGCTCCCACTGCAGGAGTTCTGGAAGGTAAGTGAACTATAAAAAGGGGGGAGATGGTAAATAATGAGAAGGGGGAGAGGTGGTAGATAGTGAGAAGGGGGATTGAAATAAAGAGTGAGAAGGGAGGGAGAGAATTAATTAATGTGTGGATGAATTGTCTGAAAGAGGGAGAGAATTAATGCATTTGTGAGAATGCATTAATGAATGTGTAAATGATTAATGAATGAATGAATGAATGAGAGAGAATAAATGATTGTGTGAATGAAAGTGTGAATTAGTGAGTGACTGTAAAAGTGTGTGTGTGTATCATAGATGTATAATTTATTTGTGGAAAGGCAAAGATGGCACAAGCACGGTGTTTGAGCCATGGGGACCAAGATGGCACAGGCAGGGTGTTTATGGGACAAAAATGACGCAGGCCGGGCTGTTTGTGGACAAAGTTGACTCATGCTGGGCTGTTTGGTGACAAAGATGTCAAGCCCTATGTGTGTTATCTGGGTTCTGGTCAGGTTCTATGTGGGCAGTGTGGATGCCAGGGCTGGCTTTGGGGTGTTCAACCTGTGATCTATGCCTGTAATTTAGGGGGTTTTATCTATACCTTTTAATACTGAGTTTTTATGTGAATTCCAATTGATCTATACCTGCAAAGCTGGATTTGTGTGTTATTCTGTTGATCTATATCTGCTATGCTATGTTTCCATACATTATTTATGTAGAACTGCAAAAATAAGGTTTGTATGTCTTATTCTATGCCTTCAATGCTGAGTTCACGTGGGAATTTCAATTGATCTATACATGCAAAGTAGGGCTGCAACAACTAATCAATAAAATCGATAATGAAAATCTTTGCCAACGAATTTCATTATCAATTAGTTGAATAGATTTTATCGATTATAAGATGAGGGTTTTTTTCATCTATGATGGAGCACCAGCGTGACGTGCCCTTCCGTTGCTCCACCATAGAAGCCCCGGCGGAAGTATCGGCCAGCACAGTGTCATAAAGCAAGTACTTACCCCAGCCATCGTTCCCACGCTGACATCTCTGCTCCTTCCCGGCTTACTGACACAGCAGCAAGCAGGGCCTCTCCAGCTACACTCCCACGCAGCTGCAGCCGGAGGTTAACAGGAGGGAGGGGGCGCTCGCTCCGTTGCCAGGGAGACGCGTCTCTCTCTAGCTGCCGGCAGAATCCAGTGAGACGCAGGACACGCTCCACCGTTGCCATAGCAACACGTTTCAAATACTGACGTCATTTTGGCGCCAAATTCGAACGTATTTAGACGCTTCAGTCCCAGTATCCTTTGCTGAAGTATCAGTTGAAGTTGGATTCCTATACCGAAGCGTTCTCTGTGTTTTGACCCTTTGTGTACCAGACCCTATTCTCGCTTACTGACCATTATCTATTTGCTGCCTGCCTCTGACCCCCTGCTTGTTTTTTGACTCTGCCTCCGCTCGTGCCCTATTGTACCTCGCCTGGATTTGTGTCCTGTGTGTATTGGAGTTTTTTGCTATTAGGAACCTTTCACTTACCAGCTCACTTCCGGATAGTGACAGTATACTTCAGCCATTACTATGGTTCCTGCAGGACTCCAAGCCACACTTTCAGATATGAACGACAAGATGGAGAAGCTGGCCCAAATGATGATGGACATGCAAGCTCAATATGGAAATCTTCATAATGAAGTAGCTGACCTCAAAAACCAAGTTGCTGCTCCTATTAACCCTTCTCCACCACCTGCTCCCTCCGTTGCAGCTCCAGAGTTAGGACCGTCGTTTGAACCCCAAGTTCCTTTACCAACCAAATTCTCCGGAGACCGAAAGACTTTCCGTGCATTTATTACTAATTGCGAACTCATTTTTTCTGTTAAACCACGTACTTATAATTCTGACTCCGTGAAGATTCGTTCAATGATTTTGTTAATGGAGGGTGAACCTGCAAGTTGGGCACATCGTTTATTATCTTCAAATGATCCTGTTATTCATAATTACACCTCCTTTATTGCTACTTTGTCCTCATTATACGATGACCCACACCTCCACTCCTCGGCATGTTCAGCTATCCGTACCTTATCGCAAGGCCGCCGTCCAGTGGAGGAGTACATTACCGAGTTCCGATGCCTCGTTGCAGATACTAAATGGAACGATTACGCCCTTGCTGACCAATTTCGCCTGGGTCTTTCGGATGCTGTTCGTGACGAATTGGCTCATGGCCAAGTTCCCGATTCACTTGAACCTCTGATGGCTTTGGCTCTTTCTATTGATCGGAGATTGCGAGAACGTAGGGCCGAGAAACAACGTCCCTGGACTCCCTCATGGAGAACATCTATGCCTCGTTCACAGGATCCTACTCCTACACCCTCACCTCTATCGGAGGTGGAACCTATGCAGATCGGGCTAGCCAGATCTTCTCTGTCCGTTCAGGAAAAGAACAGACGTAGGGACAATAATTTATGTTTATATTGTGGAGCGGATTCCCATCTCCTGTCGGCCTGCCCTATCTGTCCTAAATCACCTAGAGGTGAGTCCAGAAACAGATCCTATTGTATTTCGTCCATACTTCTGGAGACCGCTACTCACCTATCTGTTCCTCTGCGTTTACAGTGGGGATCTCATCAACTTCATCTCCAAGCCATCATCGATTCCGGGGCAAGCAGCAATATAATTGATAAAGAATACCTCGCCAAACAGAAGATCCCTACCTCTTCTAAGAAACATGAGGTATTTATCCAGACCATTGATGGCTCACCCGTGTCTTCCGGACCAGTGCATTTAGAAACTGTCCCACTCACCTGTTCTATAGGGAATAGGCATACAGAGAGAATAACCTTTGATGTCATCAATTCCCCTTTATTTCCATTAATCTTGGGCCTGCCCTGGCTCAAGCAACATGATCCCGTCATTCATTGGACTACAGGACAAGTAACATTTTCCTCTCCGTTCTGCATCCGCCATTGTCTCAGTACTGCACATATTTCTCTTCAAACGTCCCCTACTGTATCCAGAACCTCCATACCGGGTTTGCCTTCATGCTATATGGAATTCCAGGACGTGTTTGATGAGAAGGGAGTTGAATGTCTTCCGCCACACCGTTCATACGACTGTCCTATAGACCTCATACCTGGATCTAAAATTCCTTACGGCCGTATATATCCCTTGTCGGAATCAGAACTGAAAGTACTACGAGATTACCTCGACGAACACCTAGCCAAGGGTTTTATTCGTCCATCCACCTCTCCGGCCGGGGCAGGAATATTCTTTGTAGGAAAGAAGGATGGGGGTTTACGGCCCTGCGTGGACTACAGAGAACTAAACGCTATAACCATAAAAAATCGATACCCTCTTCCTCTCATCCCGGAACTATTCGAACGTTTAAAGCAAGCCGCTATTTTCACTAAACTAGATCTACGAGGAGCATATAACCTTGTGCGTATTAAAGACGGTCATGAGTGGAAGACTGCATTTCGTACTCGTTATGGACACTTCGAATACTTAGTGATGCCCTATGGACTATGTAATGCTCCAGCTACCTTTCAAAACTTTGTCAACGATATTTTCCGGGATTTATTAGATACTTTCATGGTTGTCTATCTTGATGATATATTGATCTTTTCCGCTACCCTCCAAGAGCACCGCAGCCATGTACACCAGGTTCTTTCACGTCTTCGTGCCCACCGTTTGTTCGCCAAAATAGAAAAATGCAAGTTTGAAACTAATAATATAGACTTCTTGGGATTTCACATTTCATCCAAAGGCATCGAAATGGACAAAACTAAAGTGAAGGCCATTGAACAGTGGCCACAGCCTCAATCACGTAAAGATGTGCAACGATTCCTTGGATTTGCTAATTTCTATAGGCGTTTCATTCATAACTTTTCCAGAGTCGTCCTTCCTCTCACAACCCTAACATCCAAAAATACCAAGTTTTTATGGAGCACAAAGGCCGAGGAGGCTTTCGCCACGCTTAAACAAAGATTTACCTCTGCTCCTATACTGGTACATCCCAATTCTGATCTGCCTTTTATTTTGGAGGTAGACGCCTCTACAGTAGCGGTGGGGGCTATCCTTTCTCAAAGACAAGGACCTAAAAATCTACTTCACCCTATAGCATTTTTCTCTCGCAAACTCTCACCGGCTGAGAAGAATTACGACATAGGCGATCGTGAGTTGCTATCAATAAAGTGTGCACTAGAGGAATGGAGACATCATCTCGAGGGGTCTCGACATCCGTTTGTTATCTTTACCGACCACCGCAATCTGGAATATCTTCAACGAGCCAAGAGACTACGACCTCGTCAGGCGCGCTGGTCTCTTTTTTTTACAAGATTCAATTTTCACATAACTTACAGACCAGGAAGTAAAAATGGCAAGGCTGACGCTTTATCTCGCCAATACGTCAATGAACAGGATGACCCCAACACCACCCAACCAATAATTCCCCCGAGACATTTTTTGGTCACCAAGAAAGATTTTATTAGCTCCCTGAGGGACTACTTCAAATTCAGAGTTCATCGTCCTACAGTTCAACCGTTGCAGAGGAAAGGAGGACTCTTTTACCATCAAAATAAATTGATAATACCTCCACCTTTTGTGACCGACGCTCTCCGCATCTGCCATGACGCCCCGTTGGCAGGGCATCCAGGGATCTCAGGAACGCTCAGTTTGCTTCGCCGTCGCTTCTGGTGGCCTAACATGGCAATGAATGCAAAAGACTATGTGAACTCATGCCAAGTTTGTGCAAGGAACAAGACCTCACACCAATGCCCTCCGGGATTGTTACAAATTATTCCCACTCCCCAATCGCCATGGTCCTCCGTATCAATGGACTTTATAGTGGAATTACCTTTATCTAACGGATATAATACCATCATGGTTGTTGTAGACAGACTGACCAAAATGGCGCATTTCATACCACTGAAACACCTCCCATCAGCAACTGAGACAGCTGACATGTTCATAAGAGAGATTGTTCGCTTACATGGAGTTCCTCTCCAAATACTGACTGACCGGGGTTCTCAGTTCACTTCAAAATTCTGGAGGTCATTTTGTAAAGGGTTGAAGATTGAACCAGCCCTATCTTCTGGTTATCACCCTCAAACTAATGGTCAGACGGAGCGAATAAATCAAAGTCTAGAACAATATATTCGTTGTTTCACATCTTACCTCCAATCGGACTGGTCCTCTTTGCTACCTATGGCAGAATTTGCACACAATAACATTAAGAACTCATCAACACAAGAAACCCCGTTCTTTCTGCTATACGGTTATCATCCTCCTGACCTACCTATATCTATAACCCCAGTAATGGTGCCAGAGGCGGCGAAAAGACTGCGAATAATACATAAAGCATTACGTATGGCAAAACAAAATCTGACGATTGCTCAACAACGATATAAGGGTCAAGCGGATAAACATAGACGTACTGGCCCTGACTATCAACCCGGGGATAAAGTATGGTTATCTACTCGAAATATGAAACTAGCCATACCCTCTTTAAAGTTGGGACCCCGATTTATTGGTCCATATACCATCACTCACCGTATTAACCCAGTCACTTATCGACTTGCGTTACCGCCATCTGTCAAAATCCATCCGGTTTTCCACACCTCTCTGCTCAAACCAGTTATTGCCAATAGACTGGCCACACGGTCTTCCTTACCTCCTCCTCCTGTCATTGTTGAAGGTTATCCTGAATATATCGTTCAAGACATTTTGGATTCCCGTCTTAGGGGAGGCCGTTTGTATTATTTAGTGGATTGGGAGGGTTACGGACCTGCTGACCGTTCCTGGGAACCGGCCTCTTTAGTTCACTCACCTGTCTTGGTTCGTCGGTTTCACAGGAGTTACCCCTCTAAACCTGGTCCTATCGGTTCCCGGAGGTTACCGTTCGGGAGGGGGTACTGTCATAAAGCAAGTACTTACCCCAGCCATCGTTCCCACGCTGACATCTCTGCTCCTTCCCGGCTTACTGACACAGCAGCAAGCAGGGCCTCTCCAGCTACACTCCCACGCAGCTGCAGCCGGAGGTTAACAGGAGGGAGGGGGCGCTCGCTCCGTTGCCAGGGAGACGCGTCTCTCTCTAGCTGCCGGCAGAATCCAGTGAGACGCAGGACACGCTCCACCGTTGCCATAGCAACACGTTTCAAATACTGACGTCATTTTGGCGCCAAATTCGAACGTATTTAGACGCTTCAGTCCCAGTATCCTTTGCTGAAGTATCAGTTGAAGTTGGATTCCTATACCGAAGCGTTCTCTGTGTTTTGACCCTTTGTGTACCAGACCCTATTCTCGCTTACTGACCATTATCTATTTGCTGCCTGCCTCTGACCCCCTGCTTGTTTTTTGACTCTGCCTCCGCTCGTGCCCTATTGTACCTCGCCTGGATTTGTGTCCTGTGTGTATTGGAGTTTTTTGCTATTAGGAACCTTTCACTTACCAGCTCACTTCCGGATAGTGACACACAGCGGAGGTGGTCTGCACGCATTGCGCAACGTTCGCCGGCTGCTAGAGACAGAGGATCTGCCGCAGCGCTGCAGGGGACCTGGATCATTCTCTCTGGCAGCCAGTGGGCTTCTGTGCGATGCAAGCAGACAACCTCCACTACTACCGGCACTTCCACTGGGGCTTCTATGATGGAGCACCGGTGTCTGTGTGCATCACGCAGACATTCACTGGCTGCCCCTACTAGGCACCAAGGAGTCTGTAGCATGGGGGTTATAAGGCATATCAGGGGGGCACAGTGGCATAAAAGGGGTATAAGACATATTCGGGGGGCTGAGTGGCATATCTGGGGGTATAAGGCATACTGGGATATAAGGCATATCAGGGGGCTGTTTGTTTATTAAATTATTTTAAATGAATGAAAAATTTACATTTTTTATTCGATTAATTGGCCAACTCATCGATTATGAAAATAATCGTTAGTTGCAGCCCTAATGCAAAGCAGGGTTTGTGTGTTGCTATGCTATGTTTCCATGCATTATTTATGTAGACCTGCAAATATAAGGTTTGTCTTATTCAGTTGATCTATACATGCAAGTGGTGTTTTATGTGTTTATTTAATCTATACCTATTTTTTGGTGCCGGAACAAAGGGAGCGATTGCATGCTAGGGAGCATGGAGCAGGGCCCAAGGAACTGCTTGCGTAGGGTCCAATTTTTTCAATATAAAATGTATTGGCAGCAGGGTCTAATATTTATATATATTGACAGCAGGGTCTAATATTTATATATATTGACATATTATATATATATATATATATATATATATATATATATATTGTGACAGAAAGCAGGGGATGATAATGGAGGGAGTGTATATATCCCCTTATATTTTGAAGGGTGGTTACCCACAATAGTTTTACTAGCCCCAGGGAGATGCACTGTTAATATTGGAATTATTAACGTCTGTTGCTGTTATTTGTGTGTTTTGGGTCCCTGGGGTGGAGCATTTGGAGAGTAGGGCGGGCCAGTGCTCCACTCCACAGTTTATGAGCAGCCGAAGACCAGCAGGTGGGAATCCAGTCCGGAGATTATCGGATACTCTCCTAGTACTCACCTGGTTCCACTAATTAATGGGAGAGGCAGTTAAGTAGCCTCCTGGTCTCAGTGTGAGAGATCATTTGGCTCCCTGAGAGAGAGCTGCCAAAAAACACTGACTGCTGCAATTATTGCATATATTGTGTTATTTTGTTTTGTTGGAACGGATAAGCCGTCCAACTGCAGTTAGGTTGGAGTAACTTGTATTAGTTAGTGCTCACAAGAGCGAGGCTTTTTGTTTTGATTTATTTATTTTCTGTTATGCCTGTGACGAAAAATAAAAACAGGCCCAGCCTTTTATTTTACCCTCCTCGTGTCTGAGCCGTCTCTGCAGCCTGGAAGACTGTGTGTAGTAAAGATTCCCGGACAGAGTACCAAAGTGAAGGGGTATTCTGTCACAATATATAAATATATATATATATATATATATATATTGGCAGCAGGGGCTAATATTAAAGAAACTTGCCAGTTCGGTTGTTATTTTGAAATCATATTTCAATCATAGTCTTTACTTCAAAGAGATAAGTACATATGATGTAGTTAAAAATGCATGTCTAACGCACACACATATATATATATATCTATATCTACACACCTGTGTGTGTGATCTCTTGCAGGGCCGGCCTTAGGTGTTCAGGTCCCCTGTGTGGACTACCATCACCAGAGTCCCCTTGTCCCCTCATTCACTATTCCACACCTCTCTTTTCCTCCCTGTAGGTACCTGTTCAGGTATAGATGAAATAAACAACACATGTAAACAACACTTGCGTGTATAGCATTGCAGGTATAGTCCAACAGAATAACACACCCAGCTTTGCAGGTATAGATCAACTGGGGATCACATATAAGCAATGAAGATCAAATAAACACGTGGAAACAGCACTGCAGGTCAACTAAATAAGATATACAACCCCAGGTATACTTAAATAATGTATGGAAACATAGCATATCAGATATAGATCGACAGAATAACACACAAATCCAGCTGAAGCACAACATCCATGAGTACCCTTCTGGTTATTCCTGACATCTCAATCACTGTTAATAATTCCACAATCGACCCAACATACAATTATTTTGTGGTTGTAACAACACTGATGTTAAGTAGGTTTGGAGATGTTGTTTTGCTGTTCAATGTTTTTCAATGCCTGTAGTGAGACAAAGTTGCAAAGGACTATGGTGTTTTAAGGAACTGGTAATCATAAGGTTTGGTCTGGTATTTGCCAGGAGAAACTAAAGAACTCCTTCTATAACAATAATTTATAATAATTGGAACAGATTAACTAGTTTTTTACATTACTACAGCCCAAACATCCTAAGGAGACACATTGCAGAGAGCCCAGAACCAGTGGTCTGCACAACAAGGGGAAACATTATCCACACTGGTAATTCACACACACAGTACCTCTAACCAATCTATCAATACATATTAAAGGATAACCATCACCTCTGTGCTTTAGTCCAGCACATGGCTTATTGGCAAACCTTGATTGCTAAAAGAGAACAGACTATCATTATTTTAAAATAAAGTGATATTACACCTTCCTCCCTGTAATGAAGCCGAAAGGAAAAACGCATCAGGGCAATCAAAGAAGTATGCTAGGGCAATCGTTATATCGAAGAAATTCTGTGGATAACAACAAATGTATGATTTATGTTTTATATAAATTATATTTATTGTATTATATTTATTGGGAAGACGACTGATCTTTCATAGACCTGACAAAATCCTGTCAAAGGATGACTGGAAACGGCAAAGAAGGTTAGGTAAATCTTAAAAGCTCAGATTTTTTTACCTCATCATAATAAGGTACTGTTGCGTTTTACTGGAAATGCATACCACACACTGCATTTGCTTTCAGGGTTTGAATGCTCTGGCAGCTGTTATTTCATCATGTGCACCAATTTTAGTGGTGTAGTGGATCACTTTACTTTGAACCTTTATGAAGTTGTGTTTTGTTTACCTTTTTTATTCAGATGAAATATATGATGACACAGAGCTGATTTCCACCACGTTCCCTGCTGTACCTTCTAAACAAAGGTAGCTTATTTTCCTAAATATTTATTTGGTTGGGTGATTTGAAGTCTATTGTATCAATATAATAATTGTTTTATACCTATTACTAAACAAGTGAAATATACATATCAAAAGATATGATTCAGCTGCCTAAGGTCCAAACATCCTCGGGACTCCTTCCACAGCTGTCCTTTTCATTACTGACTGTCTACCAATCATCTGACTGCCCCCTATGTGTCAGGGTGTGAATAAACATACCCTTCCAAGAAATTCGGGTAAATGTGCGAATAAATTTCACCTCCCCTCTGCCACAAATGAATTTATGTGTTCGATAGACAGTTTCTGTGTGAAGTGTGACCAGTGTATGTGTGTCTCAGTCACAAAACAGGCCTCTGGGTTTGAGGGATCCCCTTATGTTTTTTTTTTTGTTTTTTTTTTAAAATACTTTTGTGTAAGTAGGATTTTTACATTTGGGTAAAAAAAGTTAAGGGCCCCTACTAGTTAGCCTACTAATTTTGTACAGTACATACACAGTACACATAGACACACATTACACATATACCCACACAGTGTGCCCACAAACAGAGTACACCTATACATGCAGTAAACACAGAGTATGCACATACACACAGAACACATAACCATATATTACACATATAACACATGCAAATGCATATTAGTATAAATGTACACGCATACATACATGTAGTAAGCACACACTACGTACAAAATGCACAAAAACACACAACTGTGTAAACCTGCCAGGGAAGCCTGGATACCTCACACCGTACAGTAGGTTGCGTTATGATCAGCAGCTCTTGAATAGCTGAATCACAGTCTTGTGTCTTGATTGTTCATCTTGCTAATAGGGACAGATTAATCATCCCCATTAAATATCGTTGGGATGCAGAACGTGCAAAGTAAAGTAGGCAACCACCTTGCAAAAATCTGGACAGGTACCACCATATCAGTGGGAGAGTGAGAGCACTTTACTATTTAAGGGAGGGTGGGTATGTTCTATGAAAAATTAAAGGATTTATTCTTATTATTAATGTTCCTGGTACATTTCTGAGTTAGGATAATATATCTCCTATTAAGTTGTAATAAAGCCCAAAACAGATGTTTGCTCAGAGGCCTCTTAAATTTATATACAGCCCTGTACATATTTAATCAATTTCAGATAACGCAATTTCAATTGAACAACAGAAATGTGTATATCATATAGTTTACAAAACCTTTAAAGCACCTAATTTAATGTTTTAAATAATAAAATACATAGTAACCAATTGCTTCTTTTTTCTACCTTGTTTTTGCTGCTACATGTTTTTCAAGATTTCAGCAAAGCTACGTCACAAGATTGTTTCAAAGAAATCCAAGTCAGTTAAGGTATTGTAGAACAAAGTAACTCAAGTAATAAAAGATTCAAGCCATTCATAAAATTACACTATTATGTGGTGTTATTAGGGATTAATCTAGCCTAAATCTAAATTTTATTAAAGACAGGAGGCGAGAATTTTGCATTTCCTTCTTTACTGATTAACCCCCAGCAGCAAAACAGTTAACATGAAACAAGAAAAACAACCAATCAGGATGAAGCAAAAACACCCAATATCAGTCCAAGAGCCCAGCCACTCCTCCTCATTCTATGCAGAAAAGCCAAACAGGAACCGAACAGCAATAAAACAACTTCATCTGCAGGACACCCAGCTGAAAATAGACTGGCCCAGAACCGGACAGAAGAACGAACTGAAAAGAACAAACACAAAGTGGCAGTACCAGGCTATATATATATATATATATATATATATATATATATATATATATATATATATATAAACAAATACAAAAAGGAAGCACTCACCTGAACTAGCATTAATTATAAGGGGGTGCTGCTGAAGACCAAAATCAGGCCTTTAGGCTCCTGGTAAGCAATGTACTTGCAAAGATTTAGCTCCATATAAGCAACAGTATTTAGGTTAGGACCCACCTACATTGGAGTACTTTGGCGTAGTGGTGGGCTTAGCATAATATGGCCATATAATGTGACTAAAACTCCAATTTTGTCATCTTAGAAAGGTGTTTTTAAGTAGTTTTAACTACAGTCATGAGAGTTTATAATCTATTTGATGTGTGTGCGCTGATTTAGAGATTGTATATATATATATATATATATATATATATATATATATATATATATATATATACCTGGCAGCATAAAAAGGCTGAACTACAGCTAAGAAGAAGCACACTAGGCAATCTGAACCATACATACAAATATAACACAACACAGGAGGGACAATAAACAAGGGAGGGAATACTCGGAGGCTACATATTTTGCACTTTCAACACCCGCCAAGAGGTGCAAAGGAAACGTGCGGATAAGGACAAAAATAATAGAGCCGAACATGCCGAAAAGAAATACGGCATAAGAGAAGCACAACCTTCACGGACAACTGATGAAAGGACAGACGGTCATTTTCTGGCCATCTCTCTAAGAACCTTAGAGATGTCCCAAAAGGAAGCGTGTAGCCGGTGGTCTAGAAGACCAAATGCCGTGCAGCAGACGACAAACCGTTGGATCCTTCTCTAGGTCCTCCGCTGGAACATGGGCCGCCGAAATGGCAGAACAAAACACATTGATGCTGGGGATAAAGATGTGCAAAAATAAATAAATAAAGGGACCTAAAATGGTGTTCCAAGCACCATTGATGTCAGACTCGCCAAGCCTGGAGGTAGGATTTTCTGATGCCAGGAGCCCAGGAGGAAGTCTCGAGCTGTAGCCGATAGGCCTGACACATCCCAGGATCCGCTGAAACAGTCCAAGCCACCAGCAACAGACATGAAGAATGGGGGGTACGGGTTCCCCTCTGAATCCAGTAGTAAGTCCTACGACAACAGCAGGACCAAAGGATCCTCGCGTGACATCTCCAGGAGCAGCGGGAACCATGGCTGAGCCCTCCAAAGGGTTACTAAGAGGACCGTCACACCCTATCTGGAAAGCAGATGTCTGGCGATTTGTACTGGACACAAAAAAGGTCCAGATGGAGGTGACCCCGGTGTAGGTTGAGGGATCGAAAAATGCTCAGGTGGAGACACCAATCGATCGCGTCCCTCCAGTGGTGGGAGAACCAACCCACCATCAGATTGTCCTTCCCGGGAAGGTATTCTGCCTGAATGGACAGATGGCTGTCCAAACAGTATTGGTAGAGGTCCTTGGTGAGCTCCATGAGGAGCCTCGACCGTGAGCCCCCCCCCGACGGTTTATGTAGCGAACGGCGGACACATTGTCCATGTGAAGCACGAGAGAGCAGTGAGTGAGGGCTTTTGCGAAGCTGTGGACCACAAAAGACCCTGCGATCAGTTCCAAACAATTGATGTGTAAATTGCGTTCCTCGTGGGTCCACAGACCCCCTGTAGCAATCTCGCCACAGGCCGCCCAACACCTACACAGGCTTGTGTCCGAGTCCAGGACAAAATCCGTAACTGACCTGAAGATGGCTCGCCCGTTACACGCTGCCATGTGAACGAGCCACTAGCGAAATTCCAGCCGCGCTTGGTTCTAAAGAGCGATCAGACGCGTCATACGAGTCAGACGCGCAAAGATGATAGGTCCCCTAGCGAGATAAACTGACGGATGAGTAAACTCTGGATCTCTTTCTTGATGGATAACACCTTGACGTGAGGTTGCTTGAGCACTGCTGCCATGGAATCCCAGAAACTGAATCAACTGATTGGGCGTGAGTGCCAACTTTGCCTCGTTGATGAAACAGAGGTCCTGGAGAAGCCGTATCGTGAGAGAAGCATCCTGGCGTAGAGTCTCTGTCATGCGCCATCAGGAGAACATCGTCCAGGTACAAAATGAAGCGGACGCCCCTTGCCAGAAGGAACTCCATGACCGGCTTCAAGAGCTTTGTGAAACACCAGGGTGCGGAGCTGAGAATGGAAGGCATGTGAACTGCCAGAGGTGGTCCCGCAAACGGAACTGTAGACATCTTCTGTCGTCCTGATGGACAGGAACGGTAAGATAGGCGTCCTTCAAATCAAGCCGCAAATCAAGATGGATACCTTCCATCTTGAAATGTCTGTATACAATGTGAGAGTTGAGAGCCTGAAGTACCACGTACGAGAAAAAATTGACTGCCTGAGACAGGAATAAGAGGAAAAATGTGAATGACCCTTACCTGAGGACATCTTCCTTCTGAAGGGTGGATATCCTCTTCCTCTGGTAGCTCCGTGTGGGAATGGGCTGAGGTAGTGGGACGGTGGGCAGTAGATGCTTCCGAAAAACAGGGTCTGGAGCCGATGGAGGCATGACCCCTCTGCCAACCAGCCCTGTGGTAAAAACAGTCTCCAGACTGAAAGACGCCCCTCATTGAAACCTGAGCCTTATTGAGGGAGGTTAAGGTGTTGACGTGTTGGTTAAAATCTTTGAGGAGTTTTTCCCCCCGAAGAGCAGGCCTTTGGCCTTGGGGCCCAACTCCGCCAGCTTTACGTCCAACTTGAACAGGGCAGCCTGCGCCGTGATGGCACAGTTTGCATTGCTCAGGAGGCAGAACACCCGTTAAGTCCACTCGCAAACCAGGTATATATCTAGAGGGGTACCCTCAGCCAGGGCCTAGTCAGCCATCTGAAAAATCTGGGTCAGTGGACCTGGAAAGAGCGCAACCCTTTGTTGTATATACTTCTCCTCTCTCAAACCAATACCACCAATTGATATGCGTGGAGAATAATCCGTTCTGCGTTGTGTATTAATGATAAATGTAATACCCTTGTTACCTCCTCCAAGAACTACATATAACCGTATCCCCTTTTCCAGATAATATATATGTCTAGTTCTACTAAGGTTTTCTACCTGATATTACAATAAAACAGCCAACCCAAGATTCTTACCAGAGAGAGAGCTTTAATTAGAATCTACCCAGATTAATGTTACAGCAAAGACAAAACCAGAGTTACAGTGATATACAGATGACAATCATTCATACCACTCACAAACATCCCATCTATCTAATATCTGCTGCTAAGTGTGTATGCTGTGTGGGTGATGTGCCAAAGGTGAGACTCACCAATCCAGTCTCCTTTTCTATGTGTTTCTACAATGTCTTTTTAAGGGATTTCTCTATTGATGTGTAAATGAGGTCCCTGTCCTCTGTTCCCAAGACCCCACCGTGTGATGTTATTGACTTGCTATGTTTCCCATGCCTATCTCCAGGTGATGCATTTCCTTCTCTACATAGTGTATAGGTGTGATAGCTTCTTACAGCTGTCTTTCCTGTTACTTCCCCCCTAAGTGGCTTGCAGCTATCATACATACATATATACACACATAAACTTAATCAAGCACATATTAATTACAAATATACATACTTTGTATTTACCCCAACACTCCCCCACTTGAATAAGATCCATATAGGAACTTATTCATAAAGACATATACCAACTCAAACCCAAACAGTATTACAAGAACCAATATACTGGTATTTTATATCCCTACAATCGATGCTAGCTCTAATCGTTCCTGCTTGGTGTGTGTTTTTTTCAGTTCTTTCCTCCAGAAGCAATATAGGATGAATAAGGAGCAAATTAATACAAATTGCAGGAATACAAATATTACAGAAGCAGTTCTTAATCCTGGGTGTGTATATACATTGTAGGGAATGCTCCACCAGGGCTCTTGAAAGCTGTGTGTAATTTCTTTAGTGCTGGCTAAATTTTGTTTCACCAGATCTTGTAATTGCACAACCCTTCTATTATTTCTTTTAAATAATGTATCCAAATCTATGTTAAGTGGCGGGATTGTTTTAAATAGTGAGGGAATCATCTTATTCCAATTTCCCAGCTCCTCCTGTACCATGTTCACAGATACCTGTGTGAGTTGAATGTTAGCTCTTATGATCTCCTTACCCACTTTCATGGAGCCATAGGTGAGATTAACACACCATCCTGTAGCAGGTACATTACAAGGTACAGTTTGTTGCCAGAGAATTTTAGATACACCCAGTGCACAGATCGTAGGGCCCTGCCCATGCACCACCCTTTTCCATCCATTTACAGTTCTGTGAAGGTGAACTGGGCAGCTCCCTGAGCTCTCCATTATGCATCCATCTGACCGGACTAGGGGTTCTAGTACACAGGAACAAAGCCAAGCATTTTTACGTCTGTCACAGCAACTGGGGTTAATAATCTTCCATAACTGGTTTTCTTTTACCACCAAGCGGGTTTGTGGCAGGAGTTGTTTTAAAACATTAGTGCCATTAGCCACGTCTAACTCACCCAGCATAGTCATCTTATAAACAGGTACAGGCTGTTCTGTCCAAACTGGAATGTCGATTAGTAATGGAATTACCTTTTTCCCTACTTTACACTTATTGCACCAACTCTGTAGACTTTTAATTTTGGAAAGGACTACATTCTGGCAATCTATGCCAAATTCCCTAACCAGATCAAAAACTAGGGTAGAATTCACAATTCTGGGCCATTCCCCTTGTTTTATTTCTTGGAGGCCTAAATTTAGGTGTTCAACTAGTAGATTTCCGACTATACCACATACCATAGCCTTGGACACATCATTATTCTCAACTGATTCTCTCAGAGCATTTACAGATACATTAATCCATTGCAAATCTGCAGCAACTGTGTGAATGTTCTGTATTGATAGATCAGTTTCGGCTAGAGTGTTAAATTCCACACGTCCCTCTTTAAGTAAAATTTGTTGCAACCCATCTACAAATTTTTGTTCTCGTGAGTTTAGATCCTCTATGTCTCCTCTATTCCAAATTGAGGTCCCCAAACTGAATCCTGATATTATATCAGTATCCAGATCCCTTTTTTCTCTCTCTCTAAAACGAAGCCCTTGTGTAGCATCCCAGAATAGATTAATATGTGCTTGAAACACCTTTTTAAACCATTCTTTCAACATTTCTGGGCAGCTCTCTGGTATATTAAATGAAGAAAAATTTAACAATAAAGGTAATGTTACATAAGACACATCTGTATAAGCGACCGTTTGTGTTGGTTGTATGAATAATCCATGCTCTGGCCAGGGGGTGGTTGTTGGGCAGTCCTGTGAGTTAGTAAGTTGTACTTTAATTTCTGAGTCTACTATAGTATGCAGTCCACTGTGATTTGGGTTGCATGTCACAGAACCATCCTGGGTTAATGTAAAATTTCTTTCCAGCAGCATCTTTATTCTCACTTCCTTTGTGGTATTGGTCCAAAATGTACTGGTACTCTTATGCATATCACTCCGTCCTGGATAGCTCCAAACTGCAAATTCAGAGGGAAGGTTAGACTTAGGCATTGAAATATTACACTGTACCACTATCCATCCCCCTATAGCCCCAACCATGGTATGCTTATCCTTAAATGTAACTTCTGGCGATTGCCCCTTTACTCTTAAAGTTACTCTGATTTCTCCTTTTTCTTCTGAACGTCTTTCCTCCCTCTTATAAAATGTTAATTTCCTGCAAGAAATAACATGTTAATGTCCCGATCCACGGGTTTGTTTACTTTCTTCCTTTTTTTTTTTTTTTCATTTAGTATCATCTCTTCTTTTTCTGAAAAACAAATACTTTAAAACAAATAGATTAGCATCATATGTTACAACAACAAATGAAAACAAATCTAGAAGACCACACTAGTTTTATTCTGTTTTTCAACTCTTTCTTTCTGTGCCTTAATAACATGGTAGGGAATCCAAGGCTTGATATAGTCTTTCCTAACATCATTACCTCTTCCCTGAGATCCCCACCTAGTGTAATTAAAACAACTCTTATCTACCTGCCTCCAACTATCAACCATGGGTCTTTCCTGAACATCGTGTTCTTTAGCAGAGTGAGAGTGGCAATTTCTGGCAAAATGTCCTACTTTACCACAAGCAAAACATTTAAAGGCTTCCCTTTTACCTGTGGGTCCTTGAAATTTATGTTGTACCCTGCTCTGATACAACTGTCTCTGAAGCGAGGGGCTTAATACAGACACAGGCTTTGCAATGATTTTGCTGTGATTTCGGATTATTTTATGATTAGCATTACTTTGCTTCTCATCTAAACCTTGCCCATCTATTTCAACTGCAGCCACAACATCATTTCTTTTCTGTAGCTGTACATTTAACTTGTTACCGTTAGCTGTGCAATGCACAGGATCAGCCTCCCTCTTACTGCAGGCTGCCAGGGTCCTAATCTCCCCCTCTGCATCCCTCAGCCTCTGAGTAAGGCACTCATTTGCACTACGCAATTCCTCAATTTCTTGCAAAGTCTGCTGGTTGCTTACACATAAAGCTGCAGCATTCTGTGCAAAAAGCTTACACTTCTCAACTTCAATGTTTAAACCTAGAACTTTTGCTTCCAAAAGTTCTTTTTGCTCTTTCATTGATTTGTGCTGCTCCGCTATCCAACGAGCAGCAAAATCCAAAGCAGTTTTCACTCTAAGATCAACAATCTTATTATTTAACGCGTTATACATCTCATCATGCTTCTCAGATTTTACTTTAATTGAAACATTCAGCTCTGCCAACTTATCCTCCTTTGCTTTCACAATTTCTTCTAATCTTAAACAACAAGAGAGTAGTCCTTGCACAATGCAACCTTTTCTTTTACTCTCCGACACCTTTTTTTCAAATAATGTCTCTCCCAAAAACTTCTGCAACATCTCCCATGACTGTTTACAGTCCTGTGGGATTTCATAAGGACCACCATGTCTCTTAATATAATTCAGAAGCCATTTCTTAACATTTTTAGAATAAGTAACTTTTGCATCCTCCATGTTGCATGTCATATCAAACGAACAAATCACAGCAATATAATATAATAACAGTTATACTCACCACACTCCAGGCAGACTCTGTAAAGTTCTTCTGGCCAAGAGTCACGGCACCAATATGTTGTATATACTTCTCCTCTCTCAAACCAATACCACCAATTGATATGCGTGGAGAATAATCCGTTCTGCGTTGTGTATTAATGATAAATGTAATACCCTTGTTACCTCCTCCAAGAACTACATATAACCGTATCCCCTTTTCCAGATAATATATATGTCTAGTTCTACTAAGGTTTTCTACCTGATATTACAATAAAACAGCCAACCCAAGATTCTTACCAGAGAGAGAGCTTTAATTAGAATCTACCCAGATTAATGTTACAGCAAAGACAAAACCAGAGTTACAGTGATATACAGATGACAATCATTCATACCACTCACAAACATCCCATCTATCTAATATCTGCTGCTAAGTGTGTATGCTGTGTGGGTGATGTGCCAAAGGTGAGACTCACCAATCCAGTCTCCTTTTCTATGTGTTTCTACAATGTCTTTTTAAGGGATTTCTCTATTGATGTGTAAATGAGGTCCCTGTCCTCTGTTCCCAAGACCCCACCGTGTGATGTTATTGACTTGCTATGTTTCCCATGCCTATCTCCAGGTGATGCATTTCCTTCCTTCTCTACATAGTGTATAGGTGTGATATCTTCTTACAGCTGTCTTTCCTGTTACTTCCCCCCTAAGTGGCTTGCAGCTATCATACATACATATATACACACATAAACTTAATCAAGCACATATTAATTACAAATATACATACTTTGTATTTACCCCAACACCCTTGCTCGATACCCTTCATGGGATCCTTCCTGTTATTCATTAGAAAAATGGTTGATCAAATTCAGGAGTGTTGGATACCTAAGCTGGGAGAGTGGGGCATGGACATTCAAACCCAAGTCTCTGAAGGACCTCCTTATCCAGAGGGCGGCAAAGCCAATATTTGCGAAACTCTGCAATGTGCGGGTGTCTAACCGATGTCGAGTCAAGGAATGGAATGCCCAAGTCATCCCGGGTTTCAAATGGTTGATCCTGTCCAATGGTAGCGGACTTGGGGTTCTCAGACAAGGCGTCATGCCCAAATCCCGAGAGGGGATCTGTGCCCAGGGGAGCCAGCGCTGTACTCGTTCAGTACTTCATACTCAGCGGCTAGATCTGTGGTTGGTGAGGCAGCAGATTCCGGTATGGCAGGAAGGAAGACACTCTTGAATCCCTTTAATGGGTCTTTGCCCTTGTCAGAACTGGAGGGGATGTCTACCCAGGGCCACTTGCGCGGATGTTCCGGGTCGGTGAAGGAATGTGAGATATTTGCATCCGAACCTTCACCACTAACCAAGGAGGCAAAAGGTTGGGTAGAACAGGCGAATTGGGCCTCTGCCAGTGTTGCCGGTAGGGATGCAGCCAGTGCTTGGAAGGGGACAGGAATAGGAGTCTCAAAATCTTTAGCCATGGTACTTCAATGTGTTTCTGAAAACCACAGACGGAGAAAAAAAACGTGAGACAAAATATGGGGGTCACCCGAATGCACCTGTGAAGGTCACCCACTAATGAAACCACCAAATTAGAAAAAGGGGGGTCACCCCTGATGCCCAGGTATGGGCAGAGTATTTGGTAGAGGGGATCACCCTCAAGAGCCAGCACAGGGTTAGTTACAGGGGTCAGCCTGTGTAAATCTAGCCGGCCTAGGCCCTAATTCAAGGTAGGTTCTCATCTGGAGGCTAAGCAGCAAAGAAAGAGGAGTGGCTGGGCTCTTGTACTGATTTAGGGTGTTTTTTTGCTTCATCCTGAATGGTTGTTTTTCTTGTTTCATGTTAACTGTTTTGCTGCTGGAGGTTAAACAGTAAATAAGCCTCCTGTATTGCTATAAAATTAAAGAAATGTCCTATTTGTCTGTCTCATTGCTAATTACTAATACGGTGAAAACATTTTCTTTCCATTAGTGCTTATTTTAAAAAATAATGCCCTATTTCCTTTTCACACATACTATAGTATATACATTTGCTTTTATATATATATATATATTTCAGATGTTTAGGGTAATTCAGAAACATTTATTCTCTTTTTCTACAGATTCTATTTCTGACAAAAATAGCGTGAGCTATATCCTTATCACACAATGTAAAATGTTGCTATCATCTCTAGCTCGGTATTTTAATACAAAACGCAATCATATTCATGTCAGTTCTCTTTCACAGTAGAGTTTCTTAAGGTGGAAATTGTCATTATTTTGTTCCCTATGTAAAATGTTTTCCAATGCCTCCTCTGTTCAGAGGGAAGAGCACACCCGGCATGCAAAGAAAAGACAACTTCAAAAAATCACAAAATGAAGAAAAAGAAATGAAGAAGAAATTTAAGGTACAATATAACACATAGCATACATAAAAAATCTATAGAATGATGTAGCTACGCAACAGTGGATAATACCCTGGGTCACATCTGGAGGCAGGACAGATGCACCCGCTTTGTACATAGGAACTCGAGTTCAGGGTTAGAGGTTTCATGACATCTGAGTTTTATTTTACTCTCCATATATTTATTTTTTTACTGTCAGACTAAGAAGCTGGTGCATGAAACTCTTAAGTAAGCCGGCAAGGACCCATTCCCTTACTTGTCTGTTTTGCAGCTGTGAAGGTGTATTTACGCCTGCTCCCCTTGCCAAACAATAAGGATATTTTTTTATTTTACTTTATATTATGTTATACATGTTCTTTATTTTAATTTATTTCATTTAGACCTTTATTTCTATAATTTCAGTTCTTTTATATTACATTTCTATAGTTTGAATCTACTACTTTGGTTTTATTATTGTGTTTCCTAATCATCTTAAAGTAGTCCATTATAATGTAAGGGAACTTTCAATCATTCAACCCTTTTTGTTCTTGGCAAGGAGATGCATCCTCAACTGATATTTTAGTTAGAGGGGATGTCTGTAGTCACTGCAGGAATCAATACTTTGAATGAGCCCAAGAGTGTGGAATAATCTGCCTGCTCTGAGGTAATAATAATGTTGATTGATTTATTATAAAAAAGTAATTCCTTCCCTTTTGAATAACAAATAGAAAGCATCTGATCAAAGAAGTCTAACCAGACCTTCATGGTCCATGTTGAAATTTACTATGATAAATGCGGTGTTAACTCAGTAAAAATATGCAGTGGCTTTGGCTGCCTTTCATTGGTCGATGCCAGAGGAGCTCCCTGCTGGCGACCAATAGAGTCTGTAAGAACTTACCTCCGACACTGCCCTGCGACGTCCCGACCGGACCACTCTCCGGCTGCTCCCGTGCCAAGACCTCCTTTGATGGCTCCCTGGGCTGGCCCCAGACCTTCCCGGGTAGCGAGTACTCCTTCAGAGCCCGCTACCTGTCCACTGCCTGCACCGCATGGTCGACCACGCAGCAACTCATTCTTGTGACCTCGGGTGACCCCTGCCTTCAGGAAGTACCTCTCTCTCCCTCTCTATTTAAACCCTGACTTTTATTCCTGAGTTACCCTTGGTTGCTGTAACTTATCTGATTCGCCCATGCTCTGTTTTGTGCTGTTTTTACCCAGCTTGCTGACCCTGCTCTTGATTGCGGATTCTGCTCTTGGTTTTTGGATTTCTGGCTTTGACTCGGTTTGTTGACTTCGCTTCTGGTTCTGATTTGGCTCCGAATTGATCTCCTGGTTTGACCCGGCTTGTCCACGACGCTGCTTCTCCGTTCCTGTCTCTCCTGGTACGCTCAGCTCTCTGGAGTCCTACCTAACCGTTACAGTACCAAGGGTAACCTATGGATCCCGCAGAGATTGGCCAAAAGATGTCTGATTGTGAAGGCCGTATAGAACATTTGTATCATTGTATGGACCAGTTCGTTCAGGCACTGCAAACACTCCTGGCACGGACAGATCTGTCTCGTGGTCCTATGGCTGCTGCTGCTGCTCTTCCGCCGCCGCCGCCTGATCAAGGTCTCCTACCTGCCCTCCGTTTTCCTCTTCCTCCCTCCCCTCCTATCCAGCCAACTGTCAAGGCTTCCTTAACCAGTGCTCCATCAACTTTGAAATGTCTCCTCAACTTTTCCCATCTGACAGAGCTCATGTGGGATATGTTATCTCGTTACTTACGGACAGCGCACTGGCCTGGGCTACTCCTATATGGGAAAGTAATGCCCCTGTCACAAACACGGGCTTTGGCCCGGCTGAGACAGTGGGGAGAGTGTAGCAGTGAAAGGGTTAATGACACCAGATCCCTGGTTACCTGTTGCTAGTCCCAGCAACCACTCAATTAACCCCAGCAATCCCTCCTACACTGTAATTCTAATGTGTTTGGGGTAACCTAAGATGCCCGGATATAAAGTCTTGGTGGTGGCAGCAAATTGTATACTAGGGGTATACCCCTAGTATACAATTTGCTGCCACCACCAAGACTTTATATCCGGGCATCTTAGGTTACCCCAAACACATTAGAATTACAGTATACCAACCTTACTTTACTAATCAGACATATATATAATTAACCCTTTGGTAACGTATTCCGCAGAAGAGTGAGTTCATATTAGAGAGCAAAGATTTTAGCTGATTAATTAAACATTTAATCTGACAAAAGGCTTCACAGTGCTGTGTACAAATATCCAGAAATAAATGACATACAGAGTACAAGTTACAAAACAGTCCATAAAATCAAATAGGAGAAAGTACAAGAAATCCTTATATATATAATTACCGATATACATAATCCTTGTGGGAGATTCAGATGGTAAAGGTTCTCTGTGCAGTTCTTAAAAGAAAAGACTCTCCCCCTCAAGATCTAAAATCTTCTTATATTGAACCCTGGTTGTTCCTAAAATGACCAGCTCCCCTAGGTGGGTCAGATGGGTTTGTCCTTGACAGTTTATGGTCCAGAGCCCAGTGCAGACTTCTACCTGAGGATGCGGTAGTCTTCCCAAAACTAGCAATTTAAAATATACCATTATAATGTTGATATGATCATATTCCTCATATCTTTATGAATCTTTAGACACCAAACACTAGGTTTATCTATTTTGGAAAGTAGCCATTCTCATCTCTCAGGGCAGAAATACACCAGTTAGGAATGTTTGGTACCCAACAAAAGGATACAACCTGGGCAATACAAATATACATTCATATTGGACCCTCTCACAATACATACACATGTTCTCAATATTTCATTTTATGTGGTTATGCTATGACTTTTGGGTCATTCAGAGGACATGTCCCAATATACTTTACGACCCCCCACATTCAGCTCTGGTGATCCTTATCTTTTAAGTACATTTTATGGCGTAGGCCTGGTGTTAGAGAAACCAGAGGTTTCCTGATCAAAGCCCACAATAATGACTCTAATAACATACACAAAACATATTGCATACCAAATGCCAATTCATGAATTGACATTACACCCCCATAGTCAACAATTATAATGACTTTATTGCCACCTTCCGTCAGGTGTTTGACAGGCCAGGCCATAGCCACATCACCTCCTCTAGCCTTTTTTCGTTGCGTCAAGGTTCCTGCAGCCTGTCTGCCATAGAATTCCGTACTCTGGCTATGAAAGTGGTATGGATCGACGACGCTCTGGTGGCCGCCTTCACTAATGATCTGTCTGACCGCTTGAAAGATGAGGTAGACGCACGGGACCTGCCCACAGATTTAGAGGAACTCATCGCCTATATAGGCCGTATTGATCTGCGCCGTATTGAGCAAGACCGTCAAAGGAGGCCTCCAATACGTCTAGCCCCACGATTTACACCTCCTGAACCTGCTCCCCGCACCCCTGCTGAGGAACCCATGCAGATTGGCTCTACATGACTCTTGGAAGAGGAGAGATCTCATTGATGCAGAGAGGGCCTCTGTATGTACTGCGGTAAATGAGGAAATTATGTTCGCACCTGCCCCATTAAGCCGAGAAACTTCTCAGCCTAGAGAGGATTGGGGGACCTACTCTGGGCCTTTTTGCAGCTTATCCCCATAACTGGGCACCTTGTATGTTTGTGCCTGCCTTTCATTGACCATGACTTCTGTAAGGTCCCTGATGTACCCTTGTTGGAAAAGGCTTCTCCAGTATTCGTGGAGGCTATTGATGGGCGGCCTCTCCAACCCGCTGTTGTTACCCATGAAACCATACCACTTCATCTCCAAGTAGGAGTTCTCCATAAAGAAACACTGGTGTTATACGTAATTTCCTCTTTGGCTGCTCTAGTACCCATAGTATTGGGATACCCTAGTCTGCAGTTTCATAACCCAGACATTAACTGGCACACTCATGAGATCACCTCCTGGCGATGCTCCACTTGCATCTCCCCTCAACCATATATTTTGAAGATTGCCTCCTTGTACACTTCTATGTTACCTCCACTGTATCAAGAATTTGCTGATGTTTTTGACAAGAAAGAAGCCGATTCCTTGCCTCCCCTTCGCCCCTATGATCTGCTGCCGGATTCTGTTCCCCAACGGGGCCCAGTATATCCATTATCCCTTGCTAAAACCGAAGCTATGGTTTCCAATGTCCAAGAGAATCTTCTACCAAGACCCCCAGGACTCCTCCCCCTGGTCTTCTATGGCCCCTTCTGGTACCCTGTCATCCCTGGACTCATATTGCCACTACTGGACTTCATAGTAGATCTTCCTTCCTCTCATAGTTACACCACCATACTTTCTGTTGTTGACCGATTCTCCAGGATGCTTCCTTTTGTACCACTTTTAAAACTAACTACAACTAAGGAACTTGCGGACATCTTCATCAAATAGGTTGTAAGACTTCACAGGTTTCGCTAAGAAATTGTTTCCGATTGCGGAATCCAACTCCTTTCTCGATTCTGGAGGTAATAGCTAAAATGGCAGTGAAGGGAGATGTTATAATCATGGGTGACTTTAATCTCGCTGATGTGAACTGGAAAACGAAAGTAGCTGGTTGTGCCCGGAGTGCAGATATTCTGAACTCCCTACTGGGATTATCTTTAAAACAAGTAGTTGAGGAACCAACTCGTAAGGAGGCAATATTGGATATTTCTGTAGGCGAAAGTTTGGGATCTAGTGATCATCAGTCTGTGTGGTTTAATTGTGATGGAGTCGCACCACACAAAAACAAAAGTTTTAGATTTTAGCAAAGCTGACTTTTCTAAAATGAGAATATGTGTAGACGAGTCATTATCAGAGATGGAATCCAGGAGAAATGGGATTATTTAAAAGTTGTATTATTGAAGATAACAGAAAATTGTCTTAGGCTGGTCAGTAAGAGTAAAACATTAAAGAAAGTGCTGTGGTACTCTGCAGAAGTAGCCAAAATCATAAAAGACAAGAAGTTAGCCTTTAGTAAATACAAAAATACCGCGAGTGAGGATGATGGACAGATCTACAAAATTAAGCAGAAAGAAGCAAAGTTATAAGAGTTGACAAATCACATGCAGAAGAGCGAATTGCCCTGCCAGTAAACAAGGGAGATAAAGCATGTTTTAGACATATAAATGAGAAAAGGAAAGTAAAACAAGGATTAGTTAGATTAAAAACAAAAGGAATGTATGTAGAAGAGGATAAAGGTCTAGCTGACTGCCTCAATGAATATTTCTGTTCAGTTTTTACAAATGAAAATGAGGGAATTTTTTTTTTTCCTCAGTTAGGAAAAAAGTCATTTGATACATGTAAGTTTTTCGAGGCGGAGGTTGTACTTCAGTTGTCTAGGGTAAAAACAAATAAGTCGATGGGGCCTGATGGGATACACCCCAAGTTATTAAAAGAGCTTGGTGGTGTACTAGCAAAACTGAATCATTGGTAACGGGAGTCGTCCCAGGGGATTGGAAATTAGAGAATGTTGTGCCCATTCACCAAAAAGCCAGTAGGGAGGAGTCTGGCAACTACAGGCCAGTTAGTCTCACATCTGTAGTGGGGAAATTAATAAAAACAATGTTTTGTTGAACATCTGAAGTTTACCTCAGGAAGATCATGCCAAAGAATCTTATTGATTTTTTTGATTGAGTGACTAAAGTAATGGATCAAGGTGGTGCAGTAGACATTGCGTATCTGAATTTCAGTAAGGCATTTCACACTGTGTGACATAGAAGACTGCAATGTCTGAGTTTAGATCCCAATGTTGTTGAATGGATTAGGGAGTGGCTGAGTGACAGACAACAGAGGGTTGTAGTCAATGGCGTATATCAGATCCAGGTCTTGTTACCAGTGGGATACCTCAGGGATCTGTACACTGGCTCCAGACCTTCCCGGGTAGTGAGCACCCGTTCTGAGCCCGCTACGCATCCACTGGCTGCATTGCATGGTAGACCACGCAGCAAATTGAGGCAACATCTCCACCATGACAAATCTTGAACATATGTTCCAGCTGTAACCCCTGCCTTTTTGACGTCACTTTTGGTTCTGATTTGGCTCGGAATTGATCTCCTGACTTGTCCATGATGCTGCTTCTCCATTCCCTGTCTCTCCTGCTACGCTCTCTGGGTTCCTATCTCACCAGACCGTTAAAGAGTCGCTTATATGGACCTTTAGCGCCTGACGCCTAAACTTAGCCTGGGGAGGTTCCAGGAAGGGCAGCTGCCAGAGGAGCTCCCTGCCGGTGACGAATAGAGTCGCTTGTATGAACCTTTAACTCTGGATGCAAGACTTGGCCTGGGGTTCTCCCGCCTCAAGGAGTTAAAGGCCCATACAAGCGACTCTAGTGGTTGATGCAAGAGGAGCTCCCTGCCGGCAACCAATAGATTCACTCATATGGACCTTTAACTCCTGACCCTGAAACATGGTCTGGGGAGGTTCCAGGAGTTAAAGGGATCCTTAGGAGCAACTTTATTGGTCGCCAGCAGGGGCCTCCTCTGTCATCACCCCTTTCATTGGATGATGCCAGAGGAGCTCAGTGCCTGCGACCAGTAGAGTCACTCTTACAGACCTTTAACTCCTGCCGCAATCCTATGGATTCCCGTTCCTGTTAATCCCTGCGATGCTATGTAGACACGGTAGGTTAGAGGCAGTGACTTGTACGGGGGAAGCAACCACGGAGATTAGCTAGGAGATATTTGTGTACATTTACCTGCCGCCATATTAGTTTATTCGATATTCGGTTTGAACAATGAAAACTCACCATTCGTGTTCGTTTTCATGCTCTCCCAAATACTTGTTACTTCTACTTTGTTTAGCAATGGCCGAACTTACTAGAACAACATTATTCTTGTGCGAATCCCTTATGGGGGTAAAATAATAAGGACCTTTCCAGATCAAAGAATAACAAAAAAAAAAAAACATCATGCCATTCTTTTCATAGGCGATGGATCATATACATCTCCTTAGCTGTATGCCCTGTAGTTCCATAACTAGTAATAGAACCTCATGGCTTAAATTATGGTAAAAAAATTCTCCTAAGAACTAGACTTGGGCACCAGGGGGCTCTTCGTGTTCGTCTTCGTGCTCGTCTTCGGGGAAAAAAAAATCTTCGTATTCCGCGAATATTCGCCCGTTCCTGTCTTCTCTTCGGGCGAATATTCGCGGACATTCTTCGTGCTCGTTTAATCTTCGTTTTCCTCCTGGTTGCCTAGCAGGGGTTAATACGGGGTTAATAACACATCACAGCAGCAGCAGCTGCCGTGAAGGTACGTGTGTGCAGCTCTATTGGTCGTTTCGGCAGGGGGCTGGTCTGGCATCAACGAGTGAATTGCAGAACTGCAGAATGCACTTCATTCGTTGATGGCAGGCGAGCCCCCTGCCGAAACGACCAATAGAGTTGCACACACATACCGAGGTGTACTGTCCATAGATGTTTAATAAAAGAATAGGGAATATTTTAAATTTTTAAATTGATTTTGGACCACTTTACATGCCTAACATTTGCTACCTATTTACAATGGCATACTTTGCAACAACCCAACTTACTTATTGGACAGGACTGGAAAATAGCAGGACTGTCCACCAAAATCTTGGGTGTGTTGGCAGGTATGCTGATGGAAAAATGTTGGACAAGAACTAAAAAATAGCTTAGGGTTAATGTACGGTTATGTTTAAGATTAGTAGCAGTGCACTGGTTTGGTTAAAGATGGATTATGTCTAAATAATAATAATTTAATTTTAATGTTTTTTTTAAAAAAAAAATAGGGGTTTATTTAAATGTATTTTAAAGTTAGATTTATTATTTAGTACTTCATTATATTTATTAAATGTTTATAGTAGCGTTACCTACCGAGCTATAACTACCTATGTGTATTTGCATTTTGCATACCTAGTTTAGCTAAATTAGATGGGACAGGACTGGAAAAAAGCAGGACTGTCCCTGAAAAAGTTGGGTCTGTTGGCAGGTATGTGGATGGAAAAATGTTATAGGGTGAAGTGTGAGTTATAGTGTTAATGTAATGCTATTAGTGAGTGAAGGCCAGGGCAAATAACAAGGAAAAGGTCCTTGTGTTTTGTGCATTGTAAGTGTGTGTGTATGTGTGTTATGTGTGATGTCACTGTGTGTTATATGTGTTATATGTGTTATTGTGTGTGTTATGTTTGGTTGGTTGTGTATCAGAAGGAAAATAATGAAATGGAAAAGGAAATGGGAAAGGCAAATGAGTGGGCAATTGGCGACCCGCTCACCTGTTTCACCCCAGGGCAAAGCACCCAAACACTGTCAGTCTTAGACGTTTGGCAGCAGACTTCCAGAGCTCAGACACAAGGCCCTAGCGTAAGCTGGCCACTCCGGCGGAGGTAGCAGGCGTTGCCACACCGCAAACAGAGGCAGCCAGGGGGGAGAAACTGCCCTTACCATTAGGGACATTTTGGGCATGACTCTAGCCAGGAAGCGAACTGGCAGAGAAGAGATGCTGGCACCACCACCAGCAGCAGCATTGAAAAGGCGAATGAGTGGGCAATTGGCGACCCACTCACCTGTTTCACCCCAGGGCAAAGCACCCAAACACTGTCAGTCTTAGACGTTTGGCAGCAGACTTCCAGAGCTCAGACACAAGGCCCTAGCGTAAGCTGGCCACTCCGGCGGAGGTAGCAGGCGTTGCCACACCGCAGACAGAGGCAGCCAGGGGGGAGAAACTGCCCTTACAATTAGGGACATTTTGGGCATGACTCTAGCCAGGAAGCGAACTGGCAGAGAAGAGATGCTGGCACCACCACCACCACCACCACCACCAGCAGCATTGAAAAATTGGAAAGGCGAATGAGAGGGCAATTGGCGACCCGCTCACCTGTTTCACCCCAGGGCAAAGCACCCAAACACTGTCAGTCTTAGACGTTTGGCAGCAGACTTCCAGAGCTCAGACACAAGGCCCTAGCGTAAGCTGGCCACTCCGGCGGAGGTAGCAGGCGTTGCCACACCGCAGACAGAGGCAGCCAGGGGGGAGAAACTGCCCTTACAATTAGGGACATTTGAGGCATGACACTAGCCAGGAAGCGAACTGGCAGAGAAGAGATGCTGGCACCACCACCAGCAGCAGCATTGAAAAGGCGAATGAGTGGGCAATTGGCGACCCACTCACCTGTTTCACCCCAGGGCAAAGCACCCAAACACTGTCAGTCTTAGACGTTTGGCAGCAGACTTCCAGAGCTCAGACACAAGGCCCTAGCGTAAGCTGGCCACTCCGGCGGAGGTAGCAGGCGTTGCCACACCGCAAACAGAGGCAGCCAGGGGGGAGAAACTGCCCTTACCATTAGGGACATTTTGGGCATGACTCTAGCCAGGAAGCGAACTGGCAGAGAAGAGATGCTGGCACCACCACCAGCAGCAGCATTGAAAAGGCGAATGAGTGGGCAATTGGCGACCCACTCACCTGTTTCACCCCAGGGCAAAGCACCCAAACACTGTCAGTCTTAGACGTTTGGCAGCAGACTTCCAGAGCTCAGACACAAGGCCCTAGCGTAAGCTGGCCACTCCGGCGGAGGTAGCAGGCGTTGCCACACCGCAGACAGAGGCAGCCAGGGGGGAGAAACTGCCCTTACAATTAGGGACATTTTGGGCATGACTCTAGCCAGGAAGCGAACTGGCAGAGAAGAGATGCTGGCACCACCACCACCACCACCACCACCACCAGCAGCATTGAAAAATTGGAAAGGCGAATGAGAGGGCAATTGGCGACCCGCTCACCTGTTTCACCCCAGGGCAAAGCACCCAAACACTGTCAGTCTTAGACGTTTGGCAGCAGACTTCCAGAGCTCAGACACAAGGCCCTAGCGTAAGCTGGCCACTCCGGCGGAGGTAGCAGGCGTTGCCACACCGCAGACAGAGGCAGCCAGGGAGGAGAAACTGCCCTTACAATTAGGGACATTTTGGGCATGACTCTAGCCAGGAAGCGAACTGGCAGAGAAGAGATGCTGGCACCACCACCACCACCACCACCACCAGCAGCATTGAAAAATTGGAAAGGCGAATGAGAGGGCAATTGGCGACCCGCTCACCTGTTTCACCCCAGGGCAAAGCACCCAAACACTGTCAGTCTTAGACGTTTGGCAGCAGACTTCCAGAGCTCAGACACAAGGCCCTAGCGTAAGCTGGCCACTCCGGCGGAGGTAGCAGGCGTTGCCACACCGCAAACAGACGCAGCCAGAGGGGAGAAACTGCCCTTACCACTAGGGACATTTTGGGCATGACTCTAGCCAGGAAGCGAACTGGCAGAGAAGAGATGCTGGCACCACCACCACCACCAGCAGCAGCATTGAAAAATGGGAAAGGCGAATGAGTGGGCAATTGGCGACCCACTCACCTGTTTCACCCCAGGGCAAAGCACCCAAACACTGTCAGTCTTAAACGTTTGGCAGCAGACTTCCAGAGCTCAGACACAAGGCCCTAGCGTAAGCTGGCCACTCCGGCGGAGGTAGCAGGCGTTGCCACACCGCAGACAGAGGCAGCCAGGGGGGAGAAACTGCCCTTACCATTAGGGACATTTGATTCATGACACTAGCCAGGAAGCGAACTGGCATCGAAGAGACACTGGCACCACCACCAGCAGCAGCAGCAGAATTGGGAAAGGCGAATGAGTGGGCAATTGGCGACCCACTCACCTGTTTCACCCCAGGGCAAAGCACCCAAACACTGTCAGTCTTAGACGTTTGGCAGCAGACTTCCAGAGCTCAGACACAAGGCCCTAGCGTAAGCTGGCCACTCCGGCGGAGGTAGCAGGCGTTGCCACACCGCAGACAGAGGCAGCCAGGGGGGAGAAACTGCCCTTACCATTAGGGACATTTGATTCATGACACTAGCCAGGAAGCGAACTGGCATCGAAGAGACACTGGCACCACCACCAGCAGCAGCAGCAGAATTGGGAAAGGCGAATGAGTGGGCAATTGGCGACCCACTCACCTGTTTCACCCCAGGGCAAAGCACCCAAACACTGTCAGTCTTAGACGTTTGGCAGCAGACTTCCAGAGCTCAGACACAAGGCCCTAGCGTAAGCTGGCCACTCCGGCGGAGGTAGCAGGCGTTGCCACACCGCAGACAGAGGCAGCCAGGGGGGAGAAACTGCCCTTACCACTAGGGACATTTTGGGTATGACTCTAGCCAGGAAGCGAACTGGCAGAGAAGAGATGCTGGCACCACCACCACCACCAGCAGCAGCATTGAAAAATGGGAAAGGCGAATGAGTGGGCAATTGGCGACCCACTCACCTGTTTCACCCCAGGGCAAAGCACCCAAACACTGTCAGTCTTAGACGTTTGGCAGCAGACTTCCAGAGCTCAGACACAAGGCCCTAGCGTATGCTGGCCACTCCGGCGGAGGTAGCAGGCGTTGCCACACCGCAGACAGAGGCAGCCAGGGGGGAGAAACTGCCCTTACCATTAGGGACATTTGATTCATGACACTAGCCAGGAAGCGAACTGGCATCGAAGAGACACTGGCACCACCACCAGCAGCAGCAGCAGCAGAATTGGGAAAGGCGAATGAGTGGGCAATTGGCGACCCACTCACCTGTTTCACCCCAGAGCAAAGCATCCAAACACTGTCAGTCCTTGGCGTTTGGGAGCGGACTTCCAGAGCTCAGACACAAGGCCCTAGCGTAAGCTGGCTACATTGGCGGAGGTAGCAGGCGTTGCCACACCGCAGCAAGTGCAACCAGGGGGGAGAAACTGCCCTTACCATAAGGGACATTTGAGGCATGACACTAGCCAGGAAGCGAACTGGCAGAGAAGAGACACTGGCACCACCACCAGCAGCAGCAGCATTGGAAAAGGCGAATGAGTGGGCAATTGACGACCCGCTCACCTGTTTCACCCCAGGGCAAAGCATCCAAGCACTGTCAGTCCTTGGCGTTTGGGAGCAGACCTACAGAACTCAGACACAAGGCCCTAGCGTAAGCTGGCTACACCGGCGGAGGTAGCAGGCGTTGCCACACCGCAGCAAGTGCAACCAGGGGGGAGAAACTACCCTTACCATCAGGGACATTCGAGGCATGACACTAGCCAGGAAGCGAACTGGCATTGAAGAGAGACACTGGCACCACCACCAGCAGCAGCAGAATTGGGAAAGGCGAATGAGTGGGCAATTGACGACCCGCTCACCTGTTTCACCCCAGGGCAAAGCATCCAAGCACTGTCAGTCCTTGGCGTTTGGGAGCAGACCTACAGAACTCAGACACAAGGCCCTAGCATAAGCTAGCTACACCGGCGGAGGTAGCAGGCGTTGCCACACCGCAGCAAGTGCAACCAGGGGGGAGAAACTACCCTTTCCATTAGGGACATCTGAGGCATGATTTCAGCCAGGAAGCGAACTGGCAAAAGATACTGGCACCACCACCAGCAGCAGCGTTGGAAACGGAAAAAGGTGAATGAGTGGGCAATTGACGACCCACTCACCTGTTTCACCCCAGGGCAAAGCATCCAAAGACTGTCAGTCCTAGGCGTTTGGGAGCGGACTTACAGAGCTCAGACACTAGGCCCTAGCGTAAATTGGCTACACCAGCGGAGGTAGCAGGCATTGCCACACCGCAGCAAGTGCAACCAGGGGGAGAAACTACCTTAAACATTAGAGAGAAAAAATTTAACTTTCCAAGCTAAGAGCTGGGTAACCCAATTTGGGCAGATTGAATTTAAGAAAGGCAATCTGCTCCATCAGATGAGGTGCCATGCGTGAGCGCTGTGGACTCAGTATGTTTCCAGTCATAGAAAACACGCGCTCACTTTGAACAGTGGTTGGCGGACATGATAGAAGCTGCTGCGCAACCCATGAGAGTGCAGGCCACACACTCTTCTTTTCATCCCAGTAGCTAAGAGGATCAACATTAGGAGCAGAAGGAACTTCACAGAGGTAAAGTTTGACCATTTCAGCAGCACTACTCTCCTTTCTGCTGCTAGCTCTGTCAGATGGTCCAACTATACTGCCAAGTGCCTCTTCCCAAAACGCAGCTGCTCCACTCAGCTGTGTTGTGCTGCTTGTGGCACTGCTGCTGATGCTGCTACTAGGGGTAGCAGACCACATCATCTCTTCCTCCTCCTGCACCTCACCCTCCTCGGACAGCATTCCCATTTTACGCTGCCAGTCACGCACCTTGTTGACCAATTGCTCCCGGTAGCTACTGAGAACATTGAATTTCAAAGCTAGCTTTCCCTTAATTCTTGGATCACAAAGGCACGCTAGCATCATTTCGGGACTCTCTTCCATTCGCTTGCGAAGGTGTACTTTTAGCAGATCCTTCAGCTTCCTGACTATGGCTGCTACGTCAGGATGTAGAGTGCCACCTTGAACAGCCTCACGGTTTCCAAGGAACACATCCATCTTGCTGCCTAGATGGGAGAACACTGGGATTACCTGGGCCAGACTGGCAGTGTTTGAGCTTAAATTTTCTGTGGCATCCCTGAATGGTTTAAGGACTGCCACTAGCTGGGCGATCACTGTCCAATCCTCCCTATTCAATGGAGAGGTAATCCCAATATTGTGCTCTGAGGCAAGATTATGGATTGCCCTCTGCTGCTCCAAAATCCTCTCTAGCATGTCTAACGTGGAGTTCCACCGTGTACTGACATCCTGACGTAGGCAGTGTACGGGAAGACCTGACCTCTCTTGCTCTTCCCTCAAAAGTTGGCTAGCCTTAACACTATGGTGAAAGTGCCCAGCGATCTTTCTGCAGCGGGACAGAACTACTGCTGCCACATTAGTTCCTTCTGACATTGCTGCCTTCACTACAAGATGGATGATGTGGGCTGCACAGCGCACACCAACAATATGACCATCTCGCAGCGCTTTCACCATATTGGCACCTCCGTCAGTTACCACAAAACCAACTTCAACATTGGTGCCCGCCTCTGCTCCCACCCAAAGGCTAAACATTTTCCTAATCGCATGCAGAATATTTTGGGAAGTGTGCTTTTCATCCATCACTTCTGCATGGAGAAGGAATGATCGGTAGCCTGCTGCAGCAACTTCCTTAGACACACCGGGCTGCCACCAGTGTGCTGTCAAAGAAAGAAAGGCATGCTGGGCGCTAGGTGCACTCCACAAATCTGTAGTGAAATGAACACACTGACCAGCAGCCTTGGAAAGCTCCTCTTTCACTGCTGCAACACAGGACCGATACAGCGAGGGGACAATGTTCCTGCTGAAAGTGGAACGTGACGGAACTGTGTATTGTGGAGCCACAGCCGCCATCAATTGTTTGAAAGGCTCCCCTTCAATCATGGAGAAGGATGCCCCTCCAACAGCAATGAACTGACCAATAAGTCGCGTTACTTTATTGGCCTGCTGTTTGGGCATCGTTCTCTTGGAGTGGAATGCCCCAAATTCTTCCAGGGTGGGCTGGGCATGCAGTGCTCCAACCTGCCTTGGTCTCTGGCTGCCAGCACTAGTTGCTGCTGCTGCTGCTGCTGCTATTGGCTCAGAAGAAGAAGCTGTTGGGGTTTTTCCACGGCCACCAGCTATGCTGCCTGCACTAAGTTTTACCTCTGCATCTTTCCCCAATAGCACAGCGTTGTGTTGAGTGCTGAGGTGATGCTTCATGCTAGCACTGGTAAAATGGCCAGACACTTTCCCTCTGCTTATTAGCTTCCCACAATGTTTGCACTTTCCATAGCGCCCTTCTTCAACATTTTCAAAGTGCTCCCAAATTGGGGCGCGCATAGCCTTGGAGTGTGCCTTGGGTGCTGCTCTTACTGCTCGGGGTGGATGAACAGAGGCAGAACTAGTGGTGGTGGGACTGGTGGTAACAGTACTGGCCATAGTGGGACTGCTAATTGCTTTAGATTTGCTAGGTTTTGCTGCTGCTGCTGGTGGTGGTGATGGTGATGATCGTAGCGGAGAAGGTGGAGGCTCAGGGGAAAATTGTGCACTAGTCATTTGGACACTGCTCCCTGAGGAATCTGATTCCTGACCACTCATCTCCTCTACTTCCTCTGGCTCATAGTCTAGCTCTTCATTAGCCAGATCGAATGGAATTCCTGCTAGGCTGGAGCTAAGACTGATATTGTCGTGAGACTCGTGACTAGTAGTAGTGCGAGCAGGAAGAATAGACTCTGCACTTGGCCTCTCAGTCTCAGGCTCCTCTGCTACCTCGCTAGGTGGAGTTCCACTATGTGTAGCCCTCTCTCTAACTGTCTTTACAAAAATTTTGTAAGGACTTGGTGGCTTGCTAGAGGTACTAGGAGGACATGGCGTGGCGGTACCAGTGGGAACAGTAGGCGCAGCACTAGTGGTGGTAGAGGCGGGGGTGGTGGTGGTGGTGGTTTTCCCTACAAAGGAATGAGATCGCTTTGGTTTGGGACCCCTCTGAGTCTTGCTGCTAATTTGGCTCTGCTTGGTACCTTGCATGCTGCTGGTGGATGGGGAAGATGCTGCTTGGGGCAAAAGGCACTTCTTTTTAGTCACTGGGCTGGTACTACTTGTGCTACCCTTTAACTTTGAACGTGCTTCTGGTGCTTTAGGCTTTCCGTAAAAAACCATAGAGCTTGTGGGCCTAGCCGCACTACTACTGCCTGCTTTTGGTGCCTTTCCTTTACTTGATGATCCTTCAAGCAATGCTTCCCCAAATGATAAGCGAGAGCTTGGCCTACTTGGCCGACTAGACTGACGCAAAGGCTGCATCTTAGAGCTGGTGGTGGTGCTGGTGGTGGTGCTGGTGGTGGTGGTGGTGGTGGTAGATGGAGCTTGTCCCTCCTTAGTCCCAAAAGGAGGATCCATTTCAAATTTTGTGTTGTGTGTGTAGTGTAGTGTAGTGTAGTGTAGTGTAGTGTTTAAAAAACTATAAAAAAAAAAATAAAAAAATAAAAATAAAAAAAAGGAAAAACGAATTAAAGACAAAAAAATTAGAGGAAGTTCTCTTCAGTGCTACTGCTTAAAAAGTAAAACTATGCACTACTGCACTGTGCTGTGTGCAATCTGCCAAAATCCTAAAGTTATTGAAATTATTAACTCAAGATTAACTATTTAATAACTAGCAGTATTTTATTTTTAATTTGAATTTACACGGGCCTAAGAGCTTAGCCTACCACTATGCTAGCCTAAAGCTATATTTCCTTACTATAAGTCTACCTCTAGGCAGACGCTCTCAAACCCACTAAGCTAAAGTGAGGTTAAATCAGATTCAGTATATGATTTATTAATTAATATTAAGTTATATAATATTAATAGATTAGAACTAATTTACTTATATATTATGTATTATAGATAGAAGAATATAGATTATGAATTAGAATTTAGAATTAGAATTACTTATATTATAGATTATGAATTAGAATATTATTATTTATAATATATTATAGATTAAGATTAAAGAAGATTAGAATTATTTTAGTACTACAGCTAGTAGCTTGAAGCTTTGCTTAGTACAGCTCGTCACAGTCAATTTTTCTTGAAAAGAATTAGAAATAAAATAAAATGTCACAGCAAAACGGTTATCTTCACTGCTTGCTGCACTCACTAGCCCAACAAGTTCACTTCACTGATGGACTGAGGTGAGCAAAACACTAAGGGTACTTTTAATAAAATTGAAATAAAATGTAAAATAAATGAGAAAATCTTTGCAAAACAGTTAACGTCACTGCTTGCTGATCAAAAAAAAACACAGCACTTATGCGGCTGCACTCACTAGCCCAACAAGTTCACTTCACTGATGGACTGAGGTGAGCAAAACAAATGAAATAAAATGAAAGATTAATTAAGAAAAATTGACTTGGTCTCTTACTGTTGCTAAAACAAAGCACAAACTATAGAGCTGCAGCACCAGTACTAATAAGATTAGCTGAACTATACGCTAGTAGTAATTAATTAATATTATTACTTTTATTTATAGCTAATTTAATTAACTATTAAGATAAGAAAGAATTAGAGAATTATTGATATTACTGATTTTAGATTAGACACTAGTAGATGTTCTGAATGTCTACAGTACACTCTACACTAGTATACTATTACTAACTATAACTGACAAATATATATATAATTTTATAATGAATTCAATTATTAATTATATTAATTAATATTACTGATTTTAAATTAGACACTAGTAGATGAATGTCTACAGTACACTCTACACTAGTATACTATAGTATATATATATATATGACTGACAAATATATATATATATATATAATATTATAATGAACTATTAAATTATAGATTCTATTAAATTGTAATTTATAAATTCTATTTAATTTATTTAAGCAGGACAGGCAATAGGCACTAGTGCCAGCCCAGGGCAAGGGCACCCCAGTGCCACTGAGGCACTGGGTGCACTGTCAACTCAACAGCACTTACACTAAAGTTGATGACAAATTAATTTTAAAAAAATTAAATTAATCAAATTATTATTATTAAATATATTAATTAAGTAGCACTGAAGTGAGGATGAAGTACACAGTGAGAAATGGCAGGCTAAGGCTTACCAGTCTCACACAGAACAGAACAATCTCTCTCTGTAACGCTCGGATGCAGCACAGCAGTGTTGCCAAAGCAGTCACAGCGAAAAATGAATGGATCTCTCAGGCAAGCTCTGGTCTTATAAAGGCGCCTTCAGAATTCAAAAAACAGCAGCACAGGCATTGGACGAGACCCTTAGCGTTACGTCACAAGAGTGAGCTGATTGGACAGACGAGGATCAGCTCACTCCTGTTTGAAATTTTGGCGGTTGCGCGGCAAAAACGAAGACGATCACGAAGAATCTTCGATTCTTCGTGATTGTGAGTCTTCGTCTTCGCCTACGGTTTGCCGGCACTGTATTCTGTTCTACGTTCCTTCGGAACGAACAAAAAACCGGCCTCTTCGTGCTCGTTTTCATGTTCGCCCGAAGACGAATGCACAAGTCTACTAAGAACCGACTTATAGGCCTTTCATTCTATGGTGATCTTAAATTCAATTGTTTGCCTTCTGGCAGATGTTCAATAATTGATTCTTCCTACAAAGTTTCGTGTAATTGAAAAGGGTCATTGATTGTTTAGAATTTTTTTACCAGGACATTTGTTTTTTCCAAGCTACATAAGCTCTCTTCAAACATGCCTTTGAACTATCGTGGAAACAATGGGTCTTTTTTTCCCAGACCAAAGGGTAATTCTTTTCCCAAATTGGATATAATCCTTGCACATAGATGAAAGTGGAAACTTTTTTTTTTTTCTTTATTCATTTAAAAAATATATAAACAATAAAAATATATAAACAATACAAACATGCATACAGACAATTCTAATATAACATATTCAGTAGCCATTTACCAATGGTTTCTAACAGAGCCGGCCTTAGGCGTTGTGGCGCCCTGTGCGGACTACTCCTCTGGCGCCCCCCCTCCCTGCCCCTTCAAACTACCGCCCCTCAAACTACCCCTCCCCTCTGCCCCTTCAAACTACCCCCCCCTCTGCCCCTTCAAACTACCCCCCCTCTGCCCCTTCAAACTACCCCCCCCTCTGCCCCTTCAAACTACCCCCCCTCTGCCCCTTCAAACTACACCCCCCCTGTCCCTTCAAACTACACCCCCCCCTCTGCCCCTTCAAAATACACCCCCCCCACTTAGCTTGTTGCTGGAGTCCTGCGGTGAGAGCGGGAGGCATCCGTCTTCTCGCTCTGCCGCGGTGCCGGCATTTCATGTTGAGAGCCGGAATAGTCCGGCGCTCAACATGAAACGCCGGCACCGCGACGGAGTCACGGAGAGTAAGGGGCGCCGAGTGTTTGCCGAGAACTTCACGAGCAACCGCTCGGCGCCCCTGACCGGAACTTAGATTAAAGCATCGGTTTTTTTTTAAACTTTATTTAACATGAATGATGTTAAATAAAGTTTTAAAAAAAAACCGATGCTTTAATCTAAGTCCCGGTCAGGCGCCCCTGCAACCATGGCGCCCTGTGCGGTCGCACAGGTCGCACACCCCTAAGGCCGGCCCTGGTTTCTAAACCTCATTTTCCAATATCTGTATAATCTTCTCTCATTTGATGAGGTTAATTATATTGTAGCCATTCGATTTAGCTATACCCAGTTCCATTTTACAATGGTATAACGAATGTGCTTTTATTTCCTCCCGAGGCTTTTTTTTGTTTTTCAATTAGACATGGATAATCAATGTTCTAGCAAATGTAGACATTTTTGGCCAATCCATATGTAATAAGGCTGAGTCTGGAGTAAATGGGAGCCTAATCCCTACCATGTTCTCAATTTGGTCATAGACCTTTTCCCAGAGAGCGCTTAATGACCACCAAATATGTAAAAAATTCCCATTATCCATACCACAACAGTTTGAGTCTGTATGACCATACATTTTTGCTAGCCTAGATGGAACAAAGTACCACCTGTTACAGACTTTATAAAAATTCTCTCTAATACTTATGTATAACTGACCGTATTGAGGGTATCCCAAGTAATAACCCCAGTTAACTCCTTTTCCCATGTTTTAATTGCCCTCACTGGCATATACTTTTGATTTATTCTAATGAAAGCTAGACATCTAGTAATCATTCCCTTGTTCTTACTCAGGTTATAAAGATTTTTTAATAATCTCAACTCCTCTCCTTTAATTAACTGAAATTTGGATAAAAATCCTTTAATTCTTAAATACGGGAAAATCTCTTTTGCAGGGAGAAAAAATTGCTCCTGTAACTGGGAAAAAGATTTAAATTCTGATTCCAGATATAGATCTTATTTGGAAACCTTTTTGCTTCCAGGGATTTATATTCAGGTTTTCTATGTTTGCTGATATTATATCCCAGGTCTATACTGTCCTTAGCCCACATAAAATCAAAATTGTGTTTAATATATTTTATCTCACCTTGGCTCAGATTGCTAGATAAAAGAACCGTTTTACTGACATTCAGTTTATAATTTGAAAAATTTCTATAGTTTTCATTAGTTCTGGTAATGATATCTTAGCTTGCTCTAAGAAAATAAGGATATCGTCTGCATATAGACTAACCTTAGTTTCCAATGTATCAATTCTAAATCCATGTATATCCTGATTTTGACGAATATCGATAGCAAGAGGTTTAATTGTTAAGACATACAACAGGGGTGATAATGGGCAACCCTATCGTGTAATGTTGGAAATAAAAAAACATTCTGCCTCTATCGCCGGGCCTACCGTTCTTGCTGATGGGCAGGTATATAGAGCCATAATAGCATCAAACATATAACCCCTTATGCCATATGCCTCTAATGTATGTCTCAGGAAATCCCACCTGACTCTGTCAAAGGCCTTCTCGGCATCTAATGACAGGGCCAGGATGGGAGCCCTAGAGTGCTGAGACGCATCTAAAATATCAATTACTCTTCTGATGTTATTTTTAGCCAATCTCCCGGGAATAAATCCTATTTGATTTTAGAGGATTAGGTCCTTAATCACGCCCTTCGGTCTTTTAGCTAGAATTGCTGCATCAATTTTAACATCTCCATTTATGAGTGTAATTGGTCGATAATTAGCTAAATTCTCGGGATCTTTATTGGGCTTTAATGTAGGAACTATATTGGCCCTTAACATATCAGGGGGTATGGAGTGGATTCTAATAACCTCATTAAAGGTCGTAGTAAGTTTTTCAGATAGCAAATTTATTTCCAAACCCATCGGGCCCTGGTGCTTTGTTAGTCTGCATTTGGTTGATAACGCTTTTAACTTCCTCTATATCAATAGGTTCATTGATAATTACCAATTGATTTTCAGATTAGGAATTCTTCTGCTAGCAAAATATATTTGAGGTTGTTCTTGTTCTTTAGCCTTTAAATTATATAGTAATTTATAATAGTCATTAAACGCAGCTCCGATTCTCCTTGGGAAAGACATAATTCTCTGTTAGATCTAATTCTATATATTCTCCACGATTGTTTCTTGTCTTTTAATTTGTTAGATAACAGTTTATCTGCTCGATTACTCTTACTATACCAATAGATTTTTAAAAAATTTAGCTTTTTCTTCCTTTCCTCAATTAATTACTCATTTATATTATTTTGTATCTCAAGTAATTCTTTAGTCTTAGATTCAGTCGGAGAACCTTTATTTTCCTGGGAGAATTTATAGAATTTTAAATATAAGTCAGCGAGGGAGTCTCCTTCAGCTTTCTTCATTATGGTTCCTAATTTTATGAAATGGCCTCTGATCACAAATTTATATGCACTCCATATTGTAGGGGTAGGGACCTCACTGCTATTATTCTCCGCAAAATATTTCTCTGTCATATCTATAATATAATCCCTGTTCTCCTTCCAACACAGTATATTCTCATTTAATCGCCAATTAGCTTTATTTTGCAAATTTCCTGGTAGGATATCAAGTATAATTACATTATGGTCTGCCCAGGTGACATCTTGTATCAAGACCTTTTTAACCTTTCAAACTTTTTAACCTTTTCCCAGAAATAAGTCAATTCTGGAATATGAGAGAAATGTTTTGGAAAAGCAAGTGAAATCTCTTTCTTCCGGAGAGTATATTCGCCATAAATCGAACAGACCGTATTTCCTTATAGTATTCTTAAATTAGAGTGCATGTGTTTTTATATTTCTATATTTTCAACCTCATCAGTCTGGTTGCAGCTTGCTGTCCAGGGGTTAATAGGGAGGAGGTTTAATTGCACCTCCCCCAACACATTAATGAGGTTTTGGTAGCAGTATAAACTGCTTTGTGTGCCCACTATGTAGGAGGTGAGAGTAGGTTTTCACCCTATTGAGAGTATGCCTTGACGTGGCGGGTGAGCTTAATTATGCTTTGGCCAATTCATATAACCAAAACCTCTCATTTATATTATGTTTATATATTTGTTGCCAACTTTATTAGGGTAAGAAGCGCAGACAGTTTTTGTTTTTTTGTATACCATCCATAGTTTATTACATCACCACATTGATCATAGTAATGATTTCCCATGTCCAAATAGTGCTTTTATAGCACATTCCATCCAATTCTTTACTTAGTGCAGAACATTTATTACATGTATTATTATTTGTTATTTATTAGTGTCCCAAGTTAATTGTTAGTATGGTTTCCCATGTCTAGGTAGAAAGAAAAAAAAACATTCTAAGCAAAATATCTAATCTAATTTGAATATGCAAAAATGTGTTACTATTTATTTTATCATTATACCTATTCACCTCATTGTAGGTATCCTATTCCAAATTGCTTATACCAGCACCTTAACTACGTTTTATAACATTTACATCCTTTATAAATGTATCTATATATGTGAGAGAAAAAAAAAATTCTCCTCTCTTCCTTTCTTACTCCTCTACTCCCCTTTTAGATCCCCTCAGGTATAGGCACGTTGTTCTAGCCATTGCATTGCTACTTCTGGTGAATCTAATATTTCTATATTATCTCATGCTGTCACAATAATCTTAACAGGGAAACTCCACTGGCTGGGGAAAAGGTTGGGGAAAAGGTTTTCCTATCTTTTCTTGTTTGAAATGAGAGATCCTTAAATACCTTAATGTCATAATATGGTCCCTCCTTGATTTTACTTAATCTAGCAGGTTTGATAATACTTTCTCTAATTTTACATGTACGACAACAAATGATAACGTCTCCTGTTGCATTTGAAAGGAGAGATCTAGATTTTGGTAACCTATAATATTTGAAATAAAATACATATTGTATTTTATTTCCATTATGTTCTGAACAGTGGTGAAGAATGTCTCTTTTGTGTGCTGCACTCACTAAATATTTATTAGGTGGCTTTATTCACAAACCACATAAAATATTGCGCTTATCAGCACCCATTGTTATTTAACCTATAATATTTATCTAAGACAGATTCCTCCTCATCGACATCTATTACTCTAAAAAAGGCATTTAAGTAACCCCCCATATGTTGCTGTGTAATGTCTTCTGGGATATTCCGAAGTCTTAAATTATTCCTTCTAGCTCTGTCTTCTATTTCCACCAGCTTCAATTCCAAATCCCTTAATTTAGATTGTTGTTTAGATGTCTTTCTGAGTGCAAATAATAAAGTCAAAATTTCCGATCTTCTCTTCCACTGTCTTGACTCTTTGTCCTAGGAAAGTCATCTCCTTTTTCAAGTCTTTTGTATTATCTTGGATCTCGTGTTTTGAGCAACACTTTATCCGGATAAAACTGATTTTAATATATTCTGGTGTAACGGTCTGTTGTTCCAAATTTATCTGAGTAACTAATTGATCTTCCATACCATATAAATCTTTATCACCTTATTCTTTATCTGGAGAATTGATCTGTCACACTTCTCTTAGACTCTTACCGGATTGTGGTGAAAACAAATGTGAAAGTCTTTTATCTTGCCTATCTTGTTTATCTTTCTTAACTCTATCCCTTTCCCGTTTTGGGAGAGACTTTTGTTCAGCCATTTTCCTAGTGGCCATTATGTCCGCCCTGGCTTTTTAGGCAATACTCTTATATTGATTTAATCTGGTATGACTATTAAATATTATTCTTGTGCTCTTATGATCTTATGTTCTGTAAAATTATCAGGCCTCCACCAGATTGAACCAATGAAATTAACTTTTAGATATTCAGATATTGAGATGATAAATATATATTTGCAAAGTCGATCTTGCTATTTCAGCCAACCAATGTTAGTTAAATCCAAAAAGACAAGAGATCATATCTAATTCATTTACAGATGTATTTTACCAGTATAAAAATACTGAGGAGATCTAATAAATCTTCTATAACTACCACTTCAAGGGAGTTACAATATATACTTTCAAAATCCAGTTGCTTTTAATGTCTTCTCCTTGCTTCTCCCCCCTGCTGGATGCCAGCTGGCGGGCTAACCGGCGTTACAGCTCATCCTGAGACGTGGCACGCAGCGTGTGTCGTCACGTCATCGCCCTCCCCTATTTTTGATTAATGCCAAATTTTTAATATTCTCTGTATTTGTCACGGACTGGGTCCAAACAGATGACTGAAAGGACCCAGTGCGCCCGAAGATTGTATGCAGGAGTCACAGTGCAGTAGTGGAGTTCGGACAGGGCCTGGTTGCAGGGTGACCACACTCACCCAGGTGTTGAGCACCTAGGGTTGTGCAGCCAAACACCAGCGCCCTGATATGGCAGCGGATGAAGTCCAGAATGAAGTGAAGTGATATCCTGCAGGCACCCTGGAGCAGGCATGAAGCATATCACTAGAATCACGTGCAGGATGCTGCAGGCTGGGAGTATGGAAGCTAAGCAAAGGATATAGCAGAAACATAACAAGCAAGGGACAGGGAGACCAGGCACGAAACATAACCAGACAAGACATACATGTTACAGGGCACTACAGTGAACCAGACAAGGAATAAACATTACTAGACAAGATATACATGATACAGGGCACAACAAAGGACAGGGAACAAGGCAAGGAACACAGGGGAAGGAGTGAGGAGCCGGAATCCTCGGACGCTTCTCCTTAAAGCAAGGATAGGCCATATTGACTAGGACAAAGGGAAAGGAGAGAGGAACCAGAATCCTCAGATGATACAAGGAAGAAGGGCAAAGGTACATAAGAGACAAACAAACATGAATACAGGAACTAGCCTAGAACTATATGATAACAATTGGAGATTCCGTCACATCATATGGCCATAGTATGCTTAGCCCACCACTACGCCAAAGTACTCCAATGACGGTGGGTCCTAACGCTAATCCCTGCTGACAGTGGTACGAAACAAACCAAACATGTAAACCAAACACATAGCACTGAGACATACCTTAGACTGAAGACTGAGACAAACAGAACACACAGGTGGGGCACACCTTATAAAGGAAACAGAGCTGAAGCAAAGAGCTGAAGCAGAAGCAAGGAATGGAAGATCAGAACAGAGCAAAAGGAAATCCAGGAATGGATCGAAGCAAAACAGGGAAACTGAAACAAGACAGATATGCAGCTCCGCAGCCTGGGCAGAACGTGACAGTATTACTGGAAACAAATATATTACATTCTCCAATTTCCCATGCTATGTGGAAAAATTGCAGAGCCACTTGGTCCCACCCCTCCCAGGTTAATGGCACTCTAAGCTGTTCAGTACAGACTGGTGTTAGCAAGGTTTAATCCTAAATCATGCTACTCGGCAAATAACACTCAAGCATGTGTGCACATTAATGTTGCATAACAAGAAGTGGATAGCAGTTATCATTGAAATCAATGAGAAGCATTTCTTATTAAAATACCACTGACATCACTGAAAGAAAGACATTTTATTTTTCAGATTGTTTTATCCCCTAATAAATCTAATTATAGAATATGTTTGGTATAGTCCAACAGAAATACTTCTTGCAAGCTTCATTTGAATTTATGCATATAACTGTAAATTGCCTTCTTGTTGTAGATTGAAGGAGAAATTCAAGTTCTGACTCGCATGATGGTTGTTCCAAGTGCTGGCAATAAGAGAGGAGGAGGAAAAGATCTGCCAATCAACAAAGGAGAAATCCTAGAAGTGATTCAGTTCACAAATCAAGAAAAAATACTGTGTAGAAATAGTAAAGGAAAATGTATGTTTGTCTTAGCATTAGTTATTTCATTAGCACAGTTATTAATGTGCGTGATTACAAATACTGAAGTAGTCAGAGTTATTTTAAATGTTGGGGTGTGATCTTCTATATGTTAGTAAATATCTTTTGCTCTCTAAAAATTCCAAATATTGTCACAAATTTTGGCTTTCCAGCTCTCTCTCTCCTCTCTAATAAAACAAATATTAGACTGACTGTTTGGTAGGTGGAATTATGAAAAAGTAACCAACAAGATGTATAACTATGAAACTAAGAGAGGTGTAGTCAAGCAGCAAGGCAAAGAATATACAGATAGTTACAAAGTTACAATATTGCAGTTACCGTACTTGCTCGATTATAAGAGAAGGTTTTTTTTCAGAGCAAATGCTCTGAAAAATACCCCATGTCTTATATGCGAGGTCATCTTATAATCAGACCTGGATCCTCCTCTCTCTGTGTGATGCGTGCAGACAACTTCCGCGGCTGCCAGCACTTCTGCCTGAATGTCTATGACGGAGCGCCGGCATGACATGACCTTCCGGTGCTCCACCATAGAAGCCCTGGCGGTACCAGCCAGCAGCAGCGGAGGTTGTCTGCCCGCATTGCCCAAACGTCCGCCGGCTTCCCCCACTTGACACAATGGAGTCTGGAGCACGGGGGACAAGTCTAGGGATGCATCGGTAAGTCAAGGGGCATATAGGGAGGAATAAGGCATTTCTGGGGGGCAGAGTGGTCAATAGGGGGGCATAAGGCATATATGGGGGGCAGAGAGGCATATAGGGAGTATAAGGCATATCAGGGGGGCAGAGTACCATATAGGGTGTAAAAGGCATATTAGGGGGCCAGAGAAGCAAGCCGTGAGGGCAGATGTCCATAACTGGGGGGAAGGTTGGAAAATGCATTTTTTTCTCAATCATTATTAAATATGAAAAAAAGTTTACATGTGCATTAATAGTTACTAATAAAATGTTTTTCCTATAGCTTAATCTTATATTAAGGTTTGTTCCTTTTTTCTAAATTAATATTCAAATTTTGGGGGGTCATCTTATAATAGAGTAAATACGGTATTTATATGAATTTTCATTTAAGTTGTAAAGGATGCACAATGCCAGAATCGTCATTAATAATGATACGATCAGACATAGTAGCACCCGTGGAAAACAATTGAATTGTATGGTTTTCATCATAATTTAATTTTAATTTAATGTTAACTGTTGCTATATTTTGATTATCTAGAAACACCTACAATTTTGTGAGATAATCTAAGGTGACATTTCTATTCAATCTTTCAGATGGTTATGTTAAAAGAAGATATGTTTTAGAACCGTAAGTAATTTATTGAAAATACTTTTCCATTAATCTATGCATTTTAATGTCAAAATTTTGTCACTAAACAAGTAATACCATCAATGTTACTAGTGCTGCAGAAGGGCAGATTCCTTTTGAAATGTGCATCAGGACCCAAAAAAGGGGTCATAAAAATAGTTTCACCTTCTTTCACTTATGTACCAGCAATGTATGGTGAAACACTATGATTTTTAGGTCCTTTGCAGTACTAAAAAGACTAGCAAATTATTTGAGTTTTGAGATTGGAGTTTATTTACTATAATTCAGTTGTAGGGAGATGAAAAATGCTTCACTAATTTGACAACACTGGGCCAAAAGTAAAAACATTTATTTTACTTGCACCTCCATGTATAGTCACACAGGGTTCTAGAATTACAAGGAGTTTAGGCAGTTTTTAAACCTTGACTGGATCCTTTTGAGATATTGTGTCTGAGCTTAAATTGCAGTTCCTTAAGATGTGTTTATAAGACTGAATGGAGGTTTTTTTTCCTCAATCTGTTTGAGGACACTGTATTATTTGTCCATTAATCTCTTATAAGAATGAGTTAGGTGTTCATAGTGGATACTAGACTTGGGCACCAGGGGGCTCTTCGTGTTCGTCTTCGTGCTCGTCTTCGGGGAAAAAAAAATCTTCGTATTCCGCGAATATTCGCCCGTTCCTGTCTTCTCTTCGGGCGAATATTCGCGGACATTCTTCGTGCTCGTTTAATCTTCGTTTTCCTCCTGGTTGCCTAGCAGGGGTTAATACGGGGTTAATAACACATCACAGCAGCAGCAGCTGCCGTGAAGGTACGTGTGTGCAGCTCTATTGGTCGTTTCGGCAGGGGGCTGGTCTGGCATCAACGAGTGAATTGCAGAACTGCAGAATGCACTTCATTCGTTGATGGCAGGCGAGCCCCCTGCCGAAACGACCAATAGAGTTGCACACACATACCGAGGTGTACTGTCCATAGATGTTTAATAAAAGAATAGGGAATATTTTACATTTTTAAATTGATTTTGGACCACTTTACATGCCTAACATTTGCTACCTATTTACAATGGCATACTTTGCAACAACCCAACTTACTTATTGGACAGGACTGGAAAATAGCAGGACTGTCCACCAAAATCTTGGGTGTGTTGGCAGGTATGCTGATGGAAAAATGTTGGACAAGAACTAAAAAATAGCTTAGGGTTAATGTACGGTTATGTTTAAGATTAGTAGCAGTGCACTGGTTTGGTTAAAGATGGATTATGTCTAAATAATAATAATTTAATTTTAATGTTTTTTTTTTAAAAAAAATAGGGGTTTATTTAAATGTATTTTAAAGTTAGATTTATTATTTAGTACTTCATTATATTTATTAAATGTTTATAGTAGCGTTACCTACCGAGCTATAACTACCTATGTGTATTTGCATTTTGCATACCTAGTTTAGCTAAATTAGATGGGACAGGACTGGAAAAAAGCAGGACTGTCCCTGAAAAAGTTGGGTCTGTTGGCAGGTATGTGGATGGAAAAATGTTATAGGGTGAAGTGTGAGTTATAGTGTTAATGTAATGCTATTAGTGAGTGAAGGCCAGGGCAAATAACAAGGAAAAGGTCCTTGTGTTTTGTGCATTGTAAGTGTGTGTGTATGTGTGTTATGTGTGATGTCACTGTGTGTTATATGTGTTATATGTGTTATTGTGTGTGTTATGTTTGGTTGGTTGTGTATCAGAAGGAAAATAATGAAATGGAAAAGGAAATGGGAAAGGCAAATGAGTGGGCAATTGGCGACCCGCTCACCTGTTTCACCCCAGGGCAAAGCACCCAAACACTGTCAGTCTTAGACGTTTGGCAGCAGACTTCCAGAGCTCAGACACAAGGCCCTAGCGTAAGCTGGCCACTCCGGCGGAGGTAGCAGGCGTTGCCACACCGCAAACAGAGGCAGCCAGGGGGGAGAAACTGCCCTTACCATTAGGGACATTTTGGGCATGACTCTAGCCAGGAAGCGAACTGGCAGAGAAGAGATGCTGGCACCACCACCAGCAGCAGCATTGAAAAGGCGAATGAGTGGGCAATTGGCGACCCACTCACCTGTTTCACCCCAGGGCAAAGCACCCAAACACTGTCAGTCTTAGACGTTTGGCAGCAGACTTCCAGAGCTCAGACACAAGGCCCTAGCGTAAGCTGGCCACTCCGGCGGAGGTAGCAGGCGTTGCCACACCGCAGACAGAGGCAGCCAGGGGGGAGAAACTGCCCTTACAATTAGGGACATTTTGGGCATGACTCTAGCCAGGAAGCGAACTGGCAGAGAAGAGATGCTGGCACCACCACCACCACCACCACCACCAGCAGCATTGAAAAATTGGAAAGGCGAATGAGAGGGCAATTGGCGACCCGCTCACCTGTTTCACCCCAGGGCAAAGCACCCAAACACTGTCAGTCTTAGACGTTTGGCAGCAGACTTCCAGAGCTCAGACACAAGGCCCTAGCGTAAGCTGGCCACTCCGGCGGAGGTAGCAGGCGTTGCCACACCGCAGACAGAGGCAGCCAGGGGGGAGAAACTGCCCTTACAATTAGGGACATTTGAGGCATGACACTAGCCAGGAAGCGAACTGGCAGAGAAGAGATGCTGGCACCACCACCAGCAGCAGCATTGAAAAGGCGAATGAGTGGGCAATTGGCGACCCACTCACCTGTTTCACCCCAGGGCAAAGCACCCAAACACTGTCAGTCTTAGACGTTTGGCAGCAGACTTCCAGAGCTCAGACACAAGGCCCTAGCGTAAGCTGGCCACTCCGGCGGAGGTAGCAGGCGTTGCCACACCGCAAACAGAGGCAGCCAGGGGGGAGAAACTGCCCTTACCATTAGGGACATTTTGGGCATGACTCTAGCCAGGAAGCGAACTGGCAGAGAAGAGATGCTGGCACCACCACCAGCAGCAGCATTGAAAAGGCGAATGAGTGGGCAATTGGCGACCCACTCACCTGTTTCACCCCAGGGCAAAGCACCCAAACACTGTCAGTCTTAGACGTTTGGCAGCAGACTTCCAGAGCTCAGACACAAGGCCCTAGCGTAAGCTGGCCACTCCGGCGGAGGTAGCAGGCGTTGCCACACCGCAGACAGAGGCAGCCAGGGGGGAGAAACTGCCCTTACAATTAGGGACATTTTGGGCATGACTCTAGCCAGGAAGCGAACTGGCAGAGAAGAGATGCTGGCACCACCACCACCACCAGCAGCAGCATTGAAAAATGGGAAAGGCGAATGAGTGGGCAATTGGCGACCCACTCACCTGTTTCACCCCAGGGCAAAGCACCCAAACACTGTCAGTCTTAGACGTTTGGCAGCAGACTTCCAGAGCTCAGACACAAGGCCCTAGCGTAAGCTGGCCACTCCGGCGGAGGTAGCAGGCGTTGCCACACCGCAGACAGAGGCAGCCAGGGGGGAGAAACTGCCCTTACCATTAGGGACATTTGATTCATGACACTAGCCAGGAAGCGAACTGGCATCGAAGAGACACTGGCACCACCACCAGCAGCAGCAGCAGAATTGGGAAAGGCGAATGAGTGGGCAATTGGCGACCCACTCACCTGTTTCACCCCAGGGCAAAGCACCCAAACACTGTCAGTCTTAGACGTTTGGCAGCAGACTTCCAGAGCTCAGACACAAGGCCCTAGCGTAAGCTGGCCACTCCGGCGGAGGTAGCAGGCGTTGCCACACCGCAGACAGAGGCAGCCAGGGGGGAGAAACTGCCCTTACCATTAGGGACATTTGATTCATGACACTAGCCAGGAAGCGAACTGGCATCGAAGAGACACTGGCACCACCACCAGCAGCAGCAGCAGCAGAATTGGGAAAGGCGAATGAGTGGGCAATTGGCGACCCACTCACCTGTTTCACCCCAGAGCAAAGCATCCAAACACTGTCAGTCCTTGGCGTTTGGGAGCGGACTTCCAGAGCTCAGACACAAGGCCCTAGCGTAAGCTGGCTACATTGGCGGAGGTAGCAGGCGTTGCCACACCGCAGCAAGTGCAACCAGGGGGGAGAAACTGCCCTTACCATAAGGGACATTTGAGGCATGACACTAGCCAGGAAGCGAACTGGCAGAGAAGAGACACTGGCACCACCACCAGCAGCAGCAGCAGCAGCATTGGAAAAGGCGAATGAGTGGGCACTTGACGACCCGCTCACCTGTTTCACCCCAGGGCAAAGCATCCAAAAACTGTCAGTCCTTGGCGTTTGGGAGCGGACTTCCAGAACTCAGACACAAGGCCCTAGCGTAAGCTGGCTACACCGGCGGAGGTAGCAGGCGTTGCCACACCGCAACAAGTGCAACCAGGGGGGAGAAACTACCCTTACCATCAGGGACATTCGAGGCATGACACTAGCCAGGAAGCGAACTGGCATTGAAGAGAGACACTGGCACCACCACCAGCAGCAGCAGAATTGGGAAAGGCGAATGAGTGGGCAATTGACGACCCGCTCACCTGTTTCACCCCAGGGCAAAGCATCCAAGCACTGTCAGTCCTTGGCGTTTGGGAGCAGACCTACAGAACTCAGACACAAGGCCCTAGCGTAAGCTGGCTACACCGGCGGAGGTAGCAGGCGTTGCCACACCGCAGCAAGTGCAACCAGGGGGGAGAAACTACCCTTACCATCAGGGACATTCGAGGCATGACACTAGCCAGGAAGCGAACTGGCATTGAAGAGAGACACTGGCACCACCACCAGCAGCAGCAGAATTGGGAAAGGTGAATGAGTGGGCAATTGACGACCCGCTCACCTGTTTCACCCCAGGGCAAAGCATCCAAGCACTGTCAGTCCTTGGCGTTTGGGAGCAGACCTACAGAACTCAGACACAAGGCCCTAGCATAAGCTAGCTACACCGGCGGAGGTAGCAGGCGTTGCCACACCGCAGCAAGTGCAACCAGGGGGGAGAAACTACCCTTTCCATTAGGGACATCTGAGGCATGATTTCAGCCAGGAAGCGAACTGGCAAAAGATACTGGCACCACCACCAGCAGCAGCGTTGGAAACGGAAAAAGGTGAATGAGTGGGCAATTGACGACCCACTCACCTGTTTCACCCCAGGGCAAAGCATCCAAAGACTGTCAGTCCTAGGCGTTTGGGAGCGGACTTACAGAGCTCAGACACTAGGCCCTAGTGTAAATTGGCTACACCAGCGGAGGTAGCAGGCATTGCCACACCGCAGCAAGTGCAACCAGGGGGAGAAACTACCTTAAACATTAGAGAGAAAAAATTTAACTTTCCAAGCTAAGAGCTGGGTAACCCAATTTGGGCAGATTGAATTTAAGAAAGGCAATCTGCTCCATCAGATGAGGTGCCATGCGTGAGCGCTGTGGACTCAGTATGTTTCCAGTCATAGAAAACACGCGCTCACTTTGAACAGTGGTTGGCGGACATGATAGAAGCTGCTGCGCAACCCATGAGAGTGCAGGCCACACACTCTTCTTTTCATCCCAGTAGCTAAGAGGATCAACATTAGGAGCAGAAGGAACTTCACAGAGGTAAAGTTTGACCATTTCAGCAGCACTACTCTCCTTTCTGCTGCTAGCTCTGTCAGATGGTCCAACTATACTGCCAAGTGCCTCTTCCCAAAACGCAGCTGCTCCACTCAGCTGTGTTGTGCTGCTTGTGGCACTGCTGCTGATGCTGCTGCTAGGGGTAGCAGACCACATCATCTCTTCCTCCTCCTGCACCTCACCCTCCTCGGACAGCATTCCCATTTTACGCTGCCAGTCACGCACCTTGTTGACCAATTGCTCCCGGTAGCTACTGAGAACATTGAATTTCAAAGCTAGCTTTCCCTTAATTCTTGGATCACAAAGGCACGCTAGCATCATTTCGGGACTCTCTTCCATTCGCTTGCGAAGGTGTACTTTTAGCAGATCCTTCAGCTTCCTGACTATGGCTGCTACGTCAGGATGTAGAGTGCCACCTTGAACAGCCTCACGGTTTCCAAGGAACACATCCATCTTGCTGCCTAGATGGGAGAACACTGGGATTACCTGGGCCAGACTGGCAGTGTTTGAGCTTAAATTTTCTGTGGCATCCCTGAATGGTTTAAGGACTGCCACTAGCTGGGCGATCACTGTCCAATCCTCCCTATTCAATGGAGAGGTAATCCCAATATTGTGCTCTGAGGCAAGATTATGGATTGCCCTCTGCTGCTCCAAAATCCTCTCTAGCATGTCTAACGTGGAGTTCCACCGTGTACTGACATCCTGACGTAGGCAGTGTACGGGAAGACCTGACCTCTCTTGCTCTTCCCTCAAAAGTTGGCTAGCCTTAACACTATGGTGAAAGTGCCCAGCGATCTTTCTGCAGCGGGACAGAACTACTGCTGCCACATTAGTTCCTTCTGACATTGCTGCCTTCACTACAAGATGGATGATGTGGGCTGCACAGCGCACACCAACAATATGACCATCTCGCAGCGCTTTCACCATATTGGCACCTCCGTCAGTTACCACAAAACCAACTTCAACATTGGTGCCCGCCTCTGCTCCCACCCAAAGGCTAAACATTTTCCTAATCGCATGCAGAATATTTTGGGAAGTGTGCTTTTCATCCATCACTTCTGCATGGAGAAGGAATGATCGGTAGCCTGCTGCAGCAACTTCCTTAGACACACCGGGCTGCCACCAGTGTGCTGTCAAAGAAAGAAAGGCATGCTGGGCGCTAGGTGCACTCCACAAATCTGTAGTGAAATGAACACACTGACCAGCAGCCTTGGAAAGCTCCTCTTTCACTGCTGCAACACAGGACCGATACAGCGAGGGGACAATGTTCCTGCTGAAAGTGGAACGTGACGGAACTGTGTATTGTGGAGCCACAGCCGCCATCAATTGTTTGAAAGGCTCCCCTTCAATCATGGAGAAGGATGCCCCTCCAACAGCAATGAACTGACCAATAAGTCGCGTTACTTTATTGGCCTGCTGTTTGGGCATCGTTCTCTTGGAGTGGAATGCCCCAAATTCTTCCAGGGTGGGCTGGGCATGCAGTGCTCCAACCTGCCTTGGTCTCTGGCTGCCAGCACTAGTTGCTGCTGCTGCTGCTGCTGCTGCTATTGGCTCAGAAGAAGAAGCTGTTGGGGTTTTTCCACGGCCACCAGCTATGCTGCCTGCACTAAGTTTTACCTCTGCATCTTTCCCCAATAGCACAGCGTTGTGTTGAGTGCTGAGGTGATGCTTCATGCTAGCACTGGTAAAATGGCCAGACACTTTCCCTCTGCTTATTAGCTTCCCACAATGTTTGCACTTTCCATAGCGCCCTTCTTCAACATTTTCAAAGTGCTCCCAAATTGGGGCGCGCATAGCCTTGGAGTGTGCCTTGGGTGCTGCTCTTACTGCTCGGGGTGGATGAACAGAGGCAGAACTAGTGGTGGTGGGACTGGTGGTAACAGTACTGGCCATAGTGGGACTGCTAATTGCTTTAGATTTGCTAGGTTTTGCTGCTGCTGCTGGTGGTGGTGATGGTGATGATCGTAGCGGAGAAGGTGGAGGCTCAGGGGAAAATTGTGCACTAGTCATTTGGACACTGCTCCCTGAGGAATCTGATTCCTGACCACTCATCTCCTCTACTTCCTCTGGCTCATAGTCTAGCTCTTCATTAGCCAGATCGAATGGAATTCCTGCTAGGCTGGAGCTAAGACTGATATCGTCGTGAGACTCGTGACTAGTAGTAGTGCGAGCAGGAAGAATAGACTCTGCACTTGGCCTCTCAGTCTCAGGCTCCTCTGCTACCTCGCTAGGTGGAGTTCCACTATGTGTAGCCCTCTCTCTAACTGTCTTTACAAAAATTTTGTAAGGACTTGGTGGCTTGCTAGAGGTACTAGGAGGACATGGCATGGCGGTACCAGTGGGAACAGTAGGCGCAGCACTAGTGGTGGTAGAGGCGGGGGTGGTGGTGGTGGTGGTTTTCCCTACAAAGGAATGAGATCGCTTTGGTTTGGGACCCCTCTGAGTCTTGCTGCTAATTTGGCTCTGCTTGGTACCTTGCATGCTGCTGGTGGATGGGGAAGATGCTGCTTGGGGCAAAAGGCACTTCTTTTTAGTCACTGGGCTGGTACTACTTGTGCTACCCTTTAACTTTGAACGTGCTTCTGGTGCTTTAGGCTTTCCGTAAAAAACCATAGAGCTTGTGGGCCTAGCCGCACTACTACTGCCTGCTTTTGGTGCCTTTCCTTTACTTGATGATCCTTCAAGCAATGCTTCCCCAAATGATAAGCGAGAGCTTGGCCTACTTGGCCGACTAGACTGACGCAAAGGCTGCATCTTAGAGCTGGTGGTGGTGCTGGTGGTGGTGGTGGTGGTGGTAGATGGAGCTTGTCCCTCCTTAGTCCCAAAAGGAGGATCCATTTCAAATTTTGTGTTGTGTGTGTAGTGTAGTGTAGTGTAGTGTAGTGTAGTGTTTAAAAAACTATAAAAAAAAAAATAAAAAAATAAAAATAAAAAAAAGGAAAAACGAATTAAAGACAAAAAAATTAGAGGAAGTTCTCTTCAGTGCTACTGCTTAAAAAGTAAAACTATGCACTACTGCACTGTGCTGTGTGCAATCTGCCAAAATCCTAAAGTTATTGAAATTATTAACTCAAGATTAACTATTTAATAACTAGCAGTATTTTATTTTTAATTTGAATTTACACGGGCCTAAGAGCTTAGCCTACCACTATGCTAGCCTAAAGCTATATTTCCTTACTATAAGTCTACCTCTAGGCAGACGCTCTCAAACCCACTAAGCTAAAGTGAGGTTAAATCAGATTCAGTATATGATTTATTAATTAATATTAAGTTATATAATATTAATAGATTAGAACTAATTTACTTATATATTATGTATTATAGATAGAAGAATATAGATTATGAATTAGAATTTAGAATTAGAATTACTTATATTATAGATTATGAATTAGAATATTATTATTTATAATATATTATAGATTAAGATTAAAGAAGATTAGAATTATTTTAGTACTACAGCTAGTAGCTTGAAGCTTTGCTTAGTACAGCTCGTCACAGTCAATTTTTCTTGAAAAGAATTAGAAATAAAATAAAATGTCACAGCAAAACAGTTATCTTCACTGCTTGCTGCACTCACTAGCCCAACAAGTTCACTTCACTGATGGACTGAGGTGAGCAAAACACTAAGGGTACTTTTAATAAAATTGAAATAAAATGTAAAATAAATGAGAAAATCTTTGCAAAACAGTTAACGTCACTGCTTGCTGATCAAAAAAAAACACAGCACTTATGCGGCTGCACTCACTAGCCCAACAAGTTCACTTCACTGATGGACTGAGGTGAGCAAAACAAATGAAATAAAATGAAAGATTAATTAAGAAAAATTGACTTGGTCTCTTACTGTTGCTAAAACAAAGCACAAACTATAGAGCTGCAGCACCAGTACTAATAAGATTAGCTGAACTATACGCTAGTAGTAATTAATTAATATTATTACTTTTATTTATAGCTAATTTAATTAACTATTAAGATAAGAAAGAATTGGAGAATTATTGATATTACTGATTTTAGATTAGACACTAGTAGATGTTCTGAATGTCTACAGTACACTCTACACTAGTATACTATTACTAACTATAACTGACAAATATATATATAATTTTATAATGAATTCAATTATTAATTATATTAATTAATATTACTGATTTTAAATTAGACACTAGTAGATGAATGTCTACAGTACACTCTACACTAGTATACTATAGTATATATATATATATGACTGACAAATATATATATATATATATAATATTATAATGAACTATTAAATTATAGATTCTATTAAATTGTAATTTATAAATTCTATTTAATTTATTTAAGCAGGACAGGCAATAGGCACTAGTGCCAGCCCAGGGCAAGGGCACCCCAGTGCCACTGAGGCACTGGGTGCACTGTCAACTCAACAGCACTTACACTAAAGTTGATGACAAATTAATTTTAAAAAAATTAAATTAATCAAATTATTATTATTAAATATATTAATTAAGTAGCACTGAAGTGAGGATGAAGTACACAGTGAGAAATGGCAGGCTAAGGCTTACCAGTCTCACACAGAACAGAACAATCTCTCTCTGTAACGCTCGGATGCAGCACAGCAGTGTTGCCAAAGCAGTCACAGCGAAAAATGAATGGATCTCTCAGGCAAGCTCTGGTCTTATAAAGGCGCCTTCAGAATTCAAAAAACAGCAGCACAGGCATTGGACGAGACCCTTAGCGTTACGTCACAAGAGTGAGCTGATTGGACAGACGAGGATCAGCTCACTCCTGTTTGAAATTTTGGCGGTTGCGCGGCAAAAACGAAGACGATCACGAAGAATCTTCGATTCTTCGTGATTGTGAGTCTTCGTCTTCGCCTACGGTTTGCCGGCACTGTATTCTGTTCTACGTTCCTTCGGAACGAACAAAAAAACGGCCTCTTCGTGCTCGTTTTCATGTTCGCCCGAAGACGAATGCACAAGTCTAGTGGATACTTGCATTTTCCCCTTTGCTTAAGGATTCCAAAAAAAAAGACTGTACAATGTCCTTTTAGTGAATTATTAATTGGTTAAAGCTTAAGACCTGAAGGTTTTTCAACATTTTTGTTAAATTGTTTTCAACAAAAATTTCCTTTTTTCATTTCTTTCCTTTCGTTTAACTACACAATTTAATTATTGTTTTCTTCATTGTTTTCTATATTGTTTTTTAAAAATACTATATAATTATATATATATATCATGTTACCCAGATGTGCAGCTTTCTGAGTTTGCTCTAACAGCAGTTCTTCCTCATCAGTATTAACATTAGGTGGTTTATAACATATCCCAACCAGTAGTTGATTTCCTTTTTAGCCCCAAGCTGATATCTACCCATGAAGCTTCCACATTTTCCTTGTCACATTCAAGTTGCTTAATATTAGACTTTAGCTCATTGTTAACATACAAGCATACTCCACCACCCTTCCTGCTTTTTCTATGCTTCCTAAATAACGTGTAACCATTTAAGTTAACTGCCCAGTCATGCATCTCATCCCACCATGTTTCCGTTTCACTTTTTAATATTTTTTATATTTTTTTTGACACCAATATATTGAGCACTTTTATAATTTTTGTGTGTATATATATATATATATATATATATATATATATATATATATATATATATATATATATATATATAATTTTTTTATTTTTTTGTCACCAATATATTGAGAAATTTCCGTTATGCCTATTATGACATATTGCTTAGTATATGCTTATAAAAAAGAATAATATGCTTGATTCTCGTGTTTGTGAATATAAATCAAAATAAATGAAAGTGATAAAATAAAACAATACTTCCCTACTGACCGCAGCAACCCAAAAGACACTCTTCCTCAGGGTGTAAATATGCAGATGAACAGATAATTGGGGCGCAGGTGCATGTAAGGAAAAAATAATAAAATATAGTGTAAAGCGTATAAATGCTAGTTAAGATAGGTGATGTTTGTAGTTGCACTCACAAACAAATATGATGTTTCCAGCCCATCAAATGTATGTTGAAAAGAATATCTTTAATGAATCTTCATATTGAATCTATAAAACAAAACTGAAAATAGTGCAGAAAAAAGAAGAGAAGAAGAAGCTGTCTTTAAACGTATTTGGCTATTTTAGAATCTCGTAAAAATAGCCAAATACGTTTAAAGACAGCTTCTTCTTCTCTTCTTTTTTCTTTTTATTTCTCACTTACGTTCAAAGACGGGCAACCAGAGTAATAAGGGGAATGGGAGGACTACAGTACCCAGAAAGATTATCATAATTAGGGTTATTTAGTTTGGAAAAAAGACGGCTTAGGGGGGATTTAGTAACTATGTATAAATATATAAGGGGACAGTACAGAGATCACTCCCAGGACCTATTTATACCCAGGACTGTATCTATAAGAAGGGGACATCCTCTACGGTTGGAGGAAAGAAGGTTTCTACACCAGCACAGACGGGGGTTCTTTACAGTAAGAGCGGTGAGATTATGGAACTCTCTGCCAGAGGAAGTGGTTATGGCAAACTCAATAAAAGAGTTCAAAAGGAGCCTGGACGTGTTTCTTGAAAGCAATAATATTACAAGTTATGGATATTAGATTAATAGGGACAGAACGTTGATCCAGGGATTTATTCTGATTGCCATATTTGGAGTCGGGAAGGAATTTTCCCCCTGGTATGGGGCAATTGGCATCTGCTTCATAAAGGTTTTTTTGCCTTCCTCTGGATCAACACAGTAGGGACACAATATGTATATAGGTTGAACTTGATGGACTTTGGTCTTTTTTCAACCTTATGAACTATGTTACTATGTTACTATGTTACTTTATTCACACCGAGCAATCCACACAATAGTCCTCCGGGATCTAGTCTTGATGGCGGCTCTGAACTGCAATCTCTCACTCCGCCCATCAAGGTGGGAACACAACTCGCTGGAACATCATGATGACACCAGCATACGAGGATTATAAAAGAGTAGCAATACCGAATGCGAGCATATATTGATTGATCTTACTTCTCTTGAGGAAGCCTACCGGGCGAAACGCATCAGAAGGAAGACATAGGACATTTCTCCGATCGAGTTTTGGTGGACTTTATTTTATCTCATGCTTTTATATGCACTTGGTGCATGGAGAAACTGTGAGTGCATTCTTATCAACTCCAATCACTTGTATTGAGGATACTGCACTATTTTCAGTTTTGTTTTATAGATTCTATATGAAGATTCATTAAAGATATTCTTTTCAACATACATTTGATGGGCTGGAAACATCATATTTGTCTGTGAGTGCAACTACAAACATCACCTATCTAAACTAGCATTTATACACTTTACACTATATTTTATTATTTTTTCCTTACATGCACCTGCGCCCCAATTATCTGTTCATTAGTGTATGCTTAGTCATCTCCTCCCCCCTTGTTCCGATCTAAAGCCCCGCTCCTTTCTGTGCCATCTAGCTTTTCTAGATTTCTGTGTCCCTCCCCCCTACAACTAGTTTAAAATCCCCTCTAGCCACCCTGTTCCCCAGCACAGCAGACCCTCTTCCGTTTAGGTGCAATCCATCACGGCTATAAAGATTGTACCCAAGCACAAAATCAGCCCAGTGCTCTAAAAAGCCAAAGCCCTCCTTCCTACACGATGACTTTAGCCACGCATTAACCTCCCTAATCTCCCGCTGTCTTTCTACTGTTGCGCGCGGCACAGGTAATATTTCTGAGAATACTACCTTGGAGGTCCTTTTCTTCAGTCTACCTCGTAATTCCCTGAAATAATTTGTTAGGACCTTCAATTTTCCACTGACTTTGTCATTGGTACCAATATGGACCATGACAGCTGGGTCTTCCCTGGCCCCTCCCAATAATCCATCCACTCTGTCAGCAACATGCCGGACCCAACGCAACCGGGAGACAGCAAACTCTCCGGTTGAGCAGATCAGAGTGGTAGATTACCCTATCTACTCTCTTAATTATAGAGTCCTCTACCACCACAATTTGTCTAGCCTTTCTTATACTCTCAACCCCACCCGTACTAGAGGGGCTGTTCCCTCGACTGTAAGAAGGAACAGCTTCCTCCAGTACAGCTACTCCTGATTTGATGCACCCAACATCTTCACTCAAGCGGGAAAATCTGTTAAGCTGCACAAGGTCAAGACTAGCTAAACCTTTCCTCTTCCCTCATAGGTACTAGCTCTATGGATGCATCAGAAGCATTACCCCCATTAGAATTTTTTTTGGGAGACGTGATGACGTGAACACACGCACGTCGTAGGAGGTGGGGCAAGACGGATCTGATGGAGTGGCGGGAGGACTGAGATGCCTTGAATGTGCGGCGGTCATAAACTGCCAAACGTACCGCTCGTTTCCTCCAACACAACGATGTGTCTGTGCCAGAGTTGATCGAATGAGGCGGTGGTAGCTTCCACTAGGCCACTGGTGTTGGCTGGGTCAAGGCACCTAAACGCCGTTGAGTGAGTAGGATGAAGAGGACATGTCATGGCGTTGTAGCTTAAACCAGCAGCGTGGTAATGATAAGCGTGGGGAGGAAGCGGGAGGATCAAACAGCAAGAAAGGAGAGAAGATAGAGGAGAGGGGGGAAAGAGAAAATAGAGAAAGTAAAAGAGAAAGAAGATAATCTGACTCTTCGAATAAGTCTTCCTATAAAGGAAAAAAAAGTGGATCTTAGTAGTCACATCTAATGACCTACTTTAATTACCATCTAATCGATCTAATTTTGCTTTTACTTCTGGTGTTATATCTCTCTCTCTCAGTCCAGCATGGCTTCTAAAAGAGATAAAAAAGACAAACAACTTGGTTCTGTGGCAGAATTTTTTTCTCCCTCACATGACAGAAGCAAGGATAAAAATCCAAATATGTCGGTAACGTCTCAGTGGGACGAACTTCAGGATCTTCAAGCTCGTAGCAGTCTCAATCCCTCTTCATCTGTGTTCCAGGATTTCGTGGTTGCTCATTTTGAAGAAATCAAGAAGGAAATAGCCAAAGGCTCTATAGAAATTAAGCAAGAGCTAAGTGAGCTAACTAATAAGATCTTAATTGTTGAATTGAAAATATCAAATCTTTATCTGAAGTGTTTAACTCTGAAGGAAACTATTGCAAGTGTCTCTCAAAGAGTAGATAAAATTGATCAAGAAATCAGATCAAGAAAGCCCAGAGGGACTTTAATTTGAAAGAAGGTCCATATCAGAACATTCAAATATTTCAAGATCTGTCCTATCAGAATCAGAGTTGGAGAAGAGGATTTGCAACATCTTTACAAGCCTTACGACAAAATAACATCAAATATAACTGGACTAATGTGTCTAATGTGAGAGTTTGGTGGGAGGGACAGACAAGAATTTTTGATCTGACACTTAAGCTGGAGGAGTGGTGCAAGTCCGTAAACATAATTTTGAAGCCTTGATAGGTTTTAACTTAAGGTCCTTTTTTTCCCCCCTCTCTTCTTGCAATAAGATGCTTGGAGAATTAGCTTTTTCTCAGACGATTTACCCCAATAAGGGTTTGAATTTGGGATAACTAAAAGTAAAAGCTGTAAAAGCTAAGCTTAGTATTAGTAACGGTATCATTTTAAAGATGGAGAAATCAATGCAATGTTTGGAAGGAATAGTATTTTTTGTGTCTATAATTGGTGAATAATGAAGACAAATCATTACAACATAATTGTTGGAGTATTGAGCCCTCCCTTTGGAAGGGGTTACTATACAACAATAGGTGTTATTCCATGTATACATATTATTTAGAAATATCAACGGTATAATAATGGGGTATCATGTAGATTGCTGAGCTATTATTAGCCCTACAATCTGTTATCTGTAGCACTTTATGAATGTTTGGTGTCCCTTTTTTTGTTTTTCTTTTCTTTTCTTTTGGTTGGAGCATTTTACACTGGAGAACTAGTTTTCTCTTAGACAGTTTGCTTTAATAAGAGTTTGAATCTGAGATAATTAACTAGTAAACACTAAGTTCCATTTTAGTAATTTTATAATATAAAGCTGGAGCACTTGTTGCACTTTTAGGATGGAGTAATATTTTTTTTGTGTCTGTAATTGGTGACTAATTTATGTAGATGCCCCAGTATTCTTAATAGCATAAATGCTGGAGTATTGAGGGTTTTCTATGGAATGATTTATTTTATGGCAGCATGGAATAATTTATGTATCAAAATTATACAGATACCACTAGAAATACTATAGTCTTAACAATGGAGCTCTATGTGAATTGTTGACCTTATTAATACCAAATGTATCCTATAGATGCCTGTTTGACATAATCACCCTACCAGTAATGTTAATTAATAATAAATTAACTTGTAATTTAGCACACTCAATGCATGGAGGGAGGGAATCTGAGATAATTAATACCAAACATTAAATTTTGATATCAGCAAATTTATACTATAAAGTTGGAGCACTTAAAGCACTTTTAGGATGGAATAATATCTTTAGGATCTGTAATCAATGATTAATTCATGAATATGCCCCAGCAATCTTCACAGCATAAATGCTGGAGTATTGAGAGTTTTCAATGGAAGGAGCCATTTTACGACAATAGGTGTTGTAAGAGGAAGGGGGTGCGGCCTAACAAACAGAGAGCCATGAGGAGGAAAGCCAGTACAGGTAGGCTGAAACCCTGACAGTACCCCTCCCCTAACGACCCCTCCCCCGCGGGGAGGGACCAGGTTTAGAGGGGAAGTGCGTATGAAATGCTCGTACCAGTCTAGGGGCATGAACATCCTGGACAGGCACCCAAGATCGTTCCTCAGGTCCGTATCCTTTCCAATGAACTAAATACTTCAGATGACCCCTGGACACACGAGAATCGATGATAGACTGAACTTCATATTCATCATGACCATTAACCGGAATAGGGCGAGGAGCTGAAGCAGTGAATTGGTTGCAAACAAGTGGTTTCAGCAGCGAGACATGGAAGACATTCAGAATACGCATGTTGGGAGGAAGATCTAAGGCATAAACCACCGGATTAACCTTGCGCAGAATACGGTAGGGACCCACAAAACGAGGGGCCAGTTTGTGAGAGGGAACCCGGAGGTTCAGATTGCGAGAGGATAACCAAACCTTCTCCCCGACCTGGTAGGAAGGAGCCGGAAGCCGTTTGCGGTCAGCCTAGAGCTTGTACGCGGGTAAGCCCACCTAGAGTGTATCCCCGACCGGACCCTAGGTGCGAGCGTTTCCCAGGTGAGTGGGGCAGTAAAGACATAGGCCCTCCCTCCTACGGTACGCTCTCTCGGCCTCCAACTGCATAGGCTCAACGCCCTCTGGCAGGACGTCCACAGGAGGCGCAGGAGGAACGGGTGGGTTCAAAAAGGTTGCCGCCAACCTTATAGGATGCCTTCTCAGGCATTCCTTGAAAGAGGGTCTCTCCCTAAGCCTTGTATCAGTAAGGGTCAGGAAAGTGATTAAGGCTTCGAGGTCAGTAGGGAGATCCCTGGCTGCTACTTCATCCTTAATGGAATCGCTCAGACCATGGAAGAAAGCAGCCACTAGAGCCTCGTTGTTCCACCTGACCTCTGCTGCCCAGGTACGGAACTCAATCGCATAATCAGACACAGTCATATTCCCCTGGCGAATGCACATAAGATGTTTGGCAGCAGAGGTAGCACGGGCTGGAACGTCGAAGACTCTATGGAAAGAAACCACAAACTCTGCATAATTTTGCACAACCGGACGATTCGCCTCCCAAAGAGGATTAGCCCATGCTAGAGCTTTGTCGGTTAGTAGCGAGATCAGGAAACCAACCCTGGCCCGCTTGGTCGGAAAAGCCTGTGGCACCAATGGAATATCCTTGGGGGAAACTACCAATGAGAAGGATTTAGGAATAATGGTTGACAACAGACTTGACAACAGTGCACAATGCCAGCAAGCAGCTGCGAGGGCAATAAGGTTCTGGCATGCATAAAAAGAGGTATTGATTCAAGGGAGGAGGATATCATCTTGCCTCTTTACAGGTCATTGGTAAAACCTCACCTTGAATATGCGGTACAATTCTGGGCACCGGTCCTTAAAAAAGACATTATGGAATTAGAAAAAGTACAAAGGAGGGCTACGAAATTAATAAGGGGATTGGGAGATACTAGTTATGAAGAGAGACTAAAAAAGTTAAAATTATATACACTGGAAAAACGGCGTCTCAGAGAGGATATGATAACATTATACAAATATATGCAGGGCCAATATAAAGAGCTCTTCGGTGACCTGTTCATTAACAGAAATATACAAAGAACAAGAGGTCACCCTCTGAGACTGGAAGAGCGCAGGTTTCATAGACGACAAAGGAAGGGATTCTTCACAGTGAGGACAATTAAGGTATGGAATTCACTTCCAAGGGAGGTAGTGTTATCCAATATATTAGATACCTTCAAAAGGGGCCTCAATCTTTTCTTAGAAAGGCATGATATACAGGGATATAAATAGAATAACATTAATATTTTAGAGCTTCTTGATCCAAGGAGAAATCCGATTGCCTCTTGGAGTCAAGAAGGAATTTTTTCCCCTGATGGCAGAATTCGAAGTAGCTTAATTAGGGTTTTTTTGCCTTCTTTTGGATCAAGAATAGAAAGGTTAGGTAGAAGGGTTGAACTTGATGGACTTAGGTATTATTTCAACCTTATGAACTATGTAACTATGTAACTATGTCATTCGAGATATATGCCAACCTGGTTCAAAAAACCACGGCACTGGATGGGGTCCCCTCCATAGCGTTGGGGCAGGGGAGCAGTCCCACACATGCCTCTGGGAGCCAGTGGCTCAGCTGCAACGGCTCGTGCAGGAACAACGTAAGGAGCCGGAGCTATAGGTTGTGCAGGTGGTGGTTCTAAATGCGCCGTACGGTTAAGGAGCGTTTGTACTGCAGCAGCCAACTGATCCAACCTGTGATCCTGTTGGTCTAACCGGGTGAGTACCAGTACCATCAGGATTCATGGCCCTTTCGTAATGTCAGGGTAGCAGTGAATCAGGACGGAGGCAAAAAGGTACTGGTCAAAATGTTTATTAAAATAAAATAATAACAAGAATCCAAAATGTAAGGCAAGTGGTTGGTCGTAGATCAAGCCAAGGCCAGGAGCCAGAACGGGTAGTCACACGAGCCAAGGTCAGGAGTCCAGAAATCCACGTAATCCAAAATCAGGCAGGAATCAGCACCAGAATGGGAGTCAAGCAGGCCGGGTCATACACAAGAATCAAACAGTGGAAGCACGCACTAACGGGTCCAGAACCACGAAAGGGCAACCAGCAACTGAACTAGCTGGTTAATATAGTCACAGCCTGCAGGAAGAGGAGGGGTTAACTAGGACACAAACGTTGTAAGAGGAAGGGGGTGAGGCCTAACAAACAGAGAGCCATGAGGAGGAAAGCCAGTATAGGTAGGCCGAAACTCTGACACTTAGATATTGATCTAGATACCGAAACTAGCAAGAAAAGGCTCAACGATAAAAGAATAAAGTCCCATTCAACGGCTTTTAATAACACTAGAAATCAAGATCTAAACATAAATCTCTATGCCGATGATATACTAATTTCTATAACTAACCCACAGGCTTCCCTAATTCATCTTTTGGAGGAATTTAAAGCATATAGTCTTGTTTCAAATTACAAAATGAATACAAATAAAACTATATTTCTAGAGGTTAATCTGGATAGTAGAGTTATTGAACAGATTAAAAGAAATTTTGATTTTGTTTGGGTTAGGTAAGACTTTGTCTATCTTGGTATTTACCATATTTGCTCGATTATAAGACGACCCCCCAAATCTGAATATTAATTTAGGAAAAAAAAGAAAAAGCCTGAATATAAGACGACCCTATAGGAAAAAAGTTTTACCAGTAAATGTTAATTCATCTAAACTATTTTTTTTTAACAAAAGCTATGATTGAGAAAAATATTTTTGTTTTATTTCCTTCTATTTTCCAACCTGCCCCCAGTTATGCACATCTGCCCCAGAAATGCCTTATACCCCCTATATGCCACTGTGCCCCATGATATGCCTTTTAACCCTTTATGCCACTGTGCCCCATGATATGCCTTTTGACCACCTATGTGCCACTCTGCCTCCAGAAATGCCTTATACCCCTATATGCCAGTCTGGCATTCAGAGGGTTAAAAGGCATATTATGGGGAAGAGTGGCATATAGGGAGGTTTAAGGCATTCAGGAGGCAGAGTGGCGGATAGAGGGTTAAAAAGGCATTTCTGGAGGCAGAGTGGCGTATAGAGGGTTAAAAAGGCATTTCTGGAGGTAGAGTGCTCTTAATGCCATATGCCCCCCATTTAACACTCCCCCGCCCCCCCCCAAACTTACCGATGCTTCTGACTTCCCTGTCATGTAGCCGGGGCAGCGTGTAGATCCCACGCACTTACGCTGCAGCCAGAAGGAGGCGTGGCTAGCAGCGGGGGTTGTCTGCGTCCATCGCGCAGACCTTCCCCGACTGTCAGAGATCAGAGTTCCCCGCACCGGTGTGGCACAGGCACATATGTTATGTATACATAACAAAATCTATGACCACAATATTAGAGACTAATTTTATCCGGCTCTTGAAATTAACATCTGGCTAAAAGAATGGAGAAATAAGGAATTCTCTTGGTGGGGTCGAATTAACGTTTTAAATTTTTATATACTTCCGAAGTGGTCATTTTTGTTTTCAATGCTTCCGATAAGTGTGCCTGATCCCTGGTTAAGAATGGCCCAGGCAGGCTTTGAGTGTTTCATTTGGAAGGCAAAGAAACCCAGATTGAAGTCTACTGTTATGGCTCGAAAACCTAAATGTGGTGGCCTGGGCCTTCCCATCCTTAAAAACATATTTTTTGCAAACATACTACTACATATTTATAGATTGCAATTAGAGGAATCACTCAATGAAGGATGGTATGCAATTGAGTCGGAGATGTGTTGTACTAATGATCTGGCTGCTATTTTATGGTATCCTCTAACTTCAGAACATATTTCAAATATAAGAAGCTCCAATATGATACTGGGGCAGATACTCCCGATATGGGAAGTTATTAAGAAAATCTTAAATCTTCATAAAGGGATTCCGGCTTTCTCTAAACTCAAGTCAGTAGAATATTTTATTCCAAATATAAATTTTGATGATTGGAGAACCAAAGGTATAGAGTCCTTAGATCAGCTTATGACTAACCCAGGACCTAAATCTTTTCCTCAGAATTTGATCTGACCAGTTTTGATATATTCAGGTATTAGAGAATTAAAAACTTTTTACTAATTTAATAAAATCTAACCAGGAGACTCTTTCACGTACCCAAAAATTTTTTTATGGGTAACTCCGTTGATAGAGTGCTATCTAAAAGTTTGGATTTAATTCATTTTGGTTTTGCTACGGTAGCAAATATACCTCCGGCTATTACTATTTGGGAAAAATAACTAAATATCAAGATTGATCTTGATAATTGGTACAAATCCGTTTGATGTTACGGTAACTATTCACTCGTTGTCATTGGCAGAAACTCAATTTAAAATTCTGAACACTCACTTTTTTTTTTAAAATCTTTTACTCATCTGCAAAAACAAATGAAAAAACCTGCTAAATAGATTCTATTATTTGTCCCGAGTTTAGAAATACCCAATGGTTTTATGTTTTTTTTGCTTTTTTCTGCACGTTAAGTACCAGTAGCATTTTGCTATTTCAAAACCATTTTTCTCCAAAGGAGGATATTCTGCCCCATGTGCTATTTTGGGTACCTTTGAAGCCAGCCAATGCAATTTACCCCATCAAACCATATATTTTTGAAAACTAGACACCCCAAGGTATTTCAAATGCTGGTATTTTAACCCTTTCCATGTACTAGTTCTACCACCAGCATTTATCAAACTTTATGGTAGTAATTTTTTTTTATTTTAATTTTTTGCACACATTGTACTTCAGGTATGAGTTTACCGCTCCTGGTATATGTCACTGCCAAACACCCCAATATGTGTTAATCTCCTGGTTTGTTGGGTTATTTGGGAGGTAAAATACCACCTTTGTGAGGTGTGTATTTTTTTGCCATTTAGACATCTGGTCAGTCTGTGCCCATGTCTCATATTTGGGGCAGCTTGGAAGCAGGCCAATTCAATTTACCCCATCAAATCATACATTTTTTTAAAACTAGGCACCCTATGGGCATTTAGAATGCCAATATTTTAACTCTTTCCATGCAGGAATTTTTGTGAAGATATAGCGTGAATTGTAGGACTTGCTCATAAAAAAAGTTATATATATAACTGTATATAAAGTGTACTTTTTTGGTGACAGTGGGGAATTATTTTTATTATTTTTTATTTTTTTTACTACTGATTAGTGAGCTGGGCCCCATTGACCTTGCATGGTTGAATGCAGTACCTGAGAGTTCTCAAGAGGGTCTGGATTCATTTTTCAGTGGGTGACGCCATCTTGTGAGTGGCGGCAATGTCATTTACATGATTGTGGCGCTTGTGGTTGCTATTTTGTGAGCAATCACAAGGCGATCGGGGTAGAGGGGTTGTGTTGCTACATGCCTTGATATAGAGGCATGTCAGCAACACCGTTTATGCTTAGGAAGCAATTGCCAATCACTTCCTAAGCTGTTTTAGCCGGCTGATGCCGAGAACTTTGATGATCGATGCGGCAGCAGCCATTTTTTTGTAAGGAGGGCTTTCCTCCCCGGATCCACGGTCAGCCTCACTTGTGAGGCTTCCGTGGATGCTGCAAAGCCGCCGATCACAGCCTGTCATAATATTCTTTGTCTTGAATATCTAAACTTCTCCAGTCACCAAACAGCAACCAAGACCACAGCTTTTATGTCTTATTAAGCAGATTTATTCGATAACAAATTATCAATACATACAGTACAGATGCTGGAACAAATGGTCATAAAAGGTACTGTAGGCTCAATATTCTTGATGAGATGAAGATGAGAGCGTAGAAAGAGACCTTGCCCTTATAATCATGCCTATTTATACCCTTTTACATTTGCTTAGGGTATACGTTAAGGAATCCTATTGGAGCAGTCATATGTTACACCAGCATTCCACAGAAGACCCTCTAAGCTACGTCACATAATTGATACCATATGTTCCTAGCACTCAAGTTGCATTCAGGCCTAAAATGTGCAGAACAAAATAAAAAGTATAAAAATGATTTCTTACACAGCACATACATGTACAGGCTTTGTCGTTAAGGGGTTGAAGGGCAGTGACTAATCCTTGAAATAAATATTATAACACAATAAATAACTTTTCCACTAAATGATTTCAGGGCCTTGAACGTTTTGTCCCTTGAAGTCACTACAACTTCAGGAGGGCATTTTATCTCTGGATAAATATAAATTAAATAATTCCTACTGTAAGTTAAGTGCCAGGAAACAGATGACCAAACACACAGGCTCTGTCACACCAACACCCAGACACACACACCAGGACAGGCTCTGCCACACCAACAACCAAACACACAGACACACCAGGACAGGCTCTGCCACACCCACATCCAAACACTCACACACCAGGATAGGCTCTGACACACTGACACCCAAACACACACCTTAAGACAGGCTCTGCCACACTGACAACCGAACACACACACCAGGACAGACTCAGCCACACCAACACCTAAAAACACACCAGAACAGGCTCTGCCACACCAACACCTATACACACACACACCGAGGACAGTCTCTGCTACACTGATAACCAAAAACACACAAACAGCAGGACACAATCTAGGATGGATTTTTCACACTGCATTGTCATTTATACCCCCCTTAGTGTTTTTGCCCCTTGTGTATTGATGCCCCTGCTGCCCATATATATTAATATTAGCCCCAGTTGCCGATAGCAGGTATAGATCAACACATTAACACACAAACCAAGCTTTGCATGTATAGATCAACTGAAATTCACTTGTGATCTCAGCACTGAAGGTATATATCAAATAAACAGAATCAGACATACAAATCCTGTATTTTTAGGTATACAATAGTATATGAAATGTAGCATTGCAGGTATTAATCAACTGAATAAGACATGCAAACACTGTATTTGCAGGTATACATAAATAATATATGGAAATATATAGATATGGATCTACAGAATAATGCAAAAAAACAGCTTTGCAGGTATAGATCAATTGGAATTCACATAAAAACACGTCATTAAAAGGTATATTTAAAACTCCCTAAATTACAGGCATAGATCACAGGTTGCACACCCCAAAGCCAGCCCTGGCGTCCACACTGCCCACACAGCAATCACACTTCTATCATACCCAGGCAACCAGTAAATGCTGGTACCTAGGCATGATGGGACTGTGCTTGCTGTGATTGCTGTTAGCAATCACACTCCTATCATGCCAGGTCAGCCAGTACATGCTGGTACAGGGTGGCTGTAAGTGATGTGTAGACCCCATACTGCTGGCAGCATCAATACACAAGGGGGGCAGCTAGCTAGGTTTCAGCATGTATTGGCTGACTTGGCATGATAGGAGTGTGATTGCTAACAGCAATCAAAGTCCCATCATGCCTAGGTTCCAGCACTTACACATCCAACCAGTAAATGCTGGAACCTAGGCATGATGGGACTGTGATTGCTGTTGGCATGCTAGGAGTGTGATTGCTAAATCAGCCAGTACATGCTGGTACAAGGTGGCTGTAAGTGATGTGCAGACCCCATACTGCTGGCAGCATCAATACACAAGGGGGGCAGCTAGCTAGGTTTCAGCATGTACTGGCTGACTTGGCATGATAGGAGTGTGATTGCTAACAGCAATCACAGTCCCATCATGCCTAGGTTCCAGCACTTAGACATTCATGCTATCACACACACACTCATTCATTCATATACTCATTCATTCACAGATTAATTCCCTCAATCACGCATACTCATTCAAACACCCTCCCCACCCCCTTACCTGCACTGCAGCTCCTCGATGTCGCTCACAGACTTCAGCAGGGGGTGCGGCCTCCCTCTGCGTTCTCTGGTACTGCACAGAGGAAGCAGGACTGGAGCAGAGTCATGTGATGTCACGTGAACTCTGCTAGGTTCCGCTTCATCTATGCAGTACAGAAGACCCTCCCACAGGTAAGTAGCAGGGTTCGAGGTGCGGCCCGGGTAAGAACGGTGGCCCTGGCTGCCGATCTTACGCGGGGCGCACCCTCTCTCTCCTCCGCATTAAAATAAATAAATAAATAAAAAAGACGGGATTTAAAGTCGCATTGCGACTCTATTGCACATTCGGCAGGGGGGCAACAGGGGGGGGCAAGGATTAACCTAGGGGGGGCAATTGCCCCCCCTTGCCCACCTGTAGCGACGCCACTGTTGAAGGGTAAAAGTACTTCCTGGACTGCATGCTGACTCCCCACACAGCAATCCCACTGACATAAGCATATGAGTAAGCGTGAAATGCATTAATCTGTTACTTCTCCCATCTGTATAACTGGTACTTTAAAAAATTACAAAACTGAGCAACTTACCTTGGTTTGAGGCACTTGGATTTATTTTTAAAAGTAAAATAGAACTTATGATCCCTAGGTTTGTTTAAAAACATCTTACTTTGCTTACATTAAAAGCAATATATGTCTCGTGCATTCTGCAAGAGGAAGTTTAGACCAGTACGGACCCTAAGAAAGACAAGTGCTCTTTAAGTTCTGTCAGCATTTATTGTTCTATATTCAATAGAGGCAATGTATTTGCCTTTGCCAAAAGATACACAAAAGGAGCTTTAAGAAGGAGGTAGATAAATATTTCATAGTATATTATTGATACATCTTCTCAAAATTAGTAGAAAGTCTTACAGATCTGATAATGTACAGCTATTCCTTAATGTTTAAAGAAACTGGCAAAATTGTATTGTATATAAATTTATAAATATTAAAATAAATATTTTAAGTAATTCTCCAATCTGATATTTTTTTCTTGCAGTGAAAAGGAAATCTATGATGATGTTGACATCATAAGTATGTATATGAATAATTTCTACATTCTTACTTTTAAAATGTTGTTTGTCTTTTATTTCACTTACAAGCAATGCATTTTGCAGTGCCTGTGATGGTTAAATCTATGATGGTTTTTGCTGCAGTCCCAGTAGGAAAATAAATGAACCACTAGATTCACTTGTTAATCCACACCACCCTAGTCACTTTTCTTCACTGCTTGGGAGATGAGCTGACAGCACTACAGGCAGGCTGACACTGAGATTCAGCCTGATATCTAACACACTGTGGTGGTCTTAGTCTCAGCTGTTTTTGGTTTACAGCTTACCATTTAAAATACCATCAGCAAGCTTATACTATGCTTGAACCTCCCCCTTGTACTGTAAATTGCTGATTGGCCAAAGTAGCATAATCACAACCATAATCAATGAGACTGTGCATCATACCACAATTGTTTTGTCTAATTCTAGCTATCACTTATTATGTACCCTTCTACACGAGTCCCTTCTCACCTGCTGAAAGAGCACCAAAAGGGGTTATAATGGTGCCAGACTAATGAATGAATGGATTTCTATGAGAGTCCCTGATAATTTTCAGAGATTCATCCAAGTTTGTGTCTAAACAATGTATCTATGAATAACTGACCTCATCCTGAAAATATATAATGTATTTGCTTGATTATAAGATAACTCCCTAAACTTTGGATCTCAGTGAAAGAAAACACCTGAAAATAAGGCAACTGTGACAGTATACAGTCCCAGTGAGATGTTGTATGTATATTTTGTGCACAGATTATGTGCAGTGTTCCAAAGCCTGTGCTGGAGATCTCTGGAGTTAAGTATATCAAGTCCATAGAGATGTGTTTTGCTGGAACACATTATTATTATTATCTTTTATTTATATAGTGCAAACAATTTACGCAGTGCTTAATACAATACATATATTAAAGGGGTATGACAAGACGAGAATTGACAGACTAAGACAAACCGATACATTAGGTGGAGAGAGCCCTGCTCGCAAGCTTACAATCTTGAGGGAATGGGGTGACAAACATAAGACACAGAGAAAGGGTGAGAGTGTGGTGATATTGTGTCAGTGACAATGAAGTTCTTGCAGCTAAGGTGGTCTGCTTCTCTGAAGAAGTGAGTTTTGAGATGTTTCTTGACTGTTGGGAGGGAGGGTGAATGCTGAAGGTTCGGTGGAAGTAGATTCCAGAGATACGGGGCAGCCCAAGTGAAATCGTGTAGATGGGAAAAGGAAGAGGTGATAAGTGAGGAGGAGAGCTTTAGCCCATGAGAAGATGGTAAGGATCGAGTAGGAGAGTATTTGCTTATGAGGGCAGAAATGTATGGAGGAGCAGTGTTATGGAGGGCCTTATATGTTAGTACCAAGATTCTAAATTTACCGTATTTGCTCGATTATAAGACGACCCTGATTATAAGACGACCCCCCCAAATCTAAATATTAATTTAGGAAAAAAAGAAAAAGCCTGAATATAAGACGACCCTATAGGAAAAAAGTTTTGCCAGTAAATGTTAATTCATCTAAACTATTTTTTTTTAATAAAAGCTATGATTGAGAAAAATATTTTGGTTTTATTTCCTTCTATTTTCCAACCTGCCCTCCAGTTATGCACATCTGCCCCAGAAATGCCTTATACCCCCTATATGCCACTGTGCCCCATGATATGCCTTTTAACCCTCTAAATGCCACTGTGCCCCATGATATGCCTTTTAACCCTATATGCCACTGTGCCCCATGATATGTCTTTTCACCCCCTATGTGCCACTCTGCCTCCAGAAATGCCTTATACCCCTATATGCCACTCTGGCATTTAGAGGGTTAAAAGGCATATTATGGGGAAGAGTGGCATATAGGGAGGTTTAAGGCATTCAGGAGGCAGAGTGGCGTATAGAGGGTTAAAAAGGCATTTCTGGAGGCAGTTTGCATTAAGGGGGTTAAAAGGCATTTCACAGAGCACTCTGCCTCCAGAAATGCCTTATGCCCCCCATTTAACACTCCCCCGCCCCCCCCCTCCAAAACTTACCAGTGCTTCTGACTTCCCTGTCATGTAGCCGGCACACGCTCGATGCTTCCAGTGGATTCTGGCAGATACCCCTTGACCCAGGGAGTCGCAAGCTGACTACCTTTATCACACCGGTAGGTCGGTTTTGTTTCCGCAGACTTCCCTTCGGTATATCATCAGCACCAGAGATTTTCCAAAGGGAGATGAGTCCTCGCTATCGAGAAGATGAAAAGCCCTTCTGATGTAACTGAACTAAGACAAATACTTGGCCTTGTGAATTATTTGGGCAAGTTTTTACCAGAATTATCCTCAGTGTTGCATCCTATTAATGAATTGTTGAAGAAGGATGTTGCTTGGACCTGGGGACCTTCACAGGAGGAGGCCCTTGCTCTGGTCAAGTCTATGACCCCTCTAGAAAGACAGTGGTTAGCGCAGATGCTAGCAGTTATGGCCCAGGAGCAGCCCTTCTGCAACTGAACGAGGGCAAGTTACAGCCCATTGCCTATTGCTCTCGTACACTAACAGCAGCAGAGACAAGATATGCCCAAATTGAAAAGGAATGTCTGGCGGGAGTTTGGGCCTGTGAGCGCTTCCAACGCTATTTGATGGGCTTGGAAGGATTTAGTCTGGAAACCGATCACAAACCACTGGTTCCATTGATAAACACTTATGACATTGACAAAGCTCCCCTGAGATGTCAAAGACTACTAATGAGACTACTAAGATTCAATGTTCGGGCAGTGCATGTGCCGGGGAAGCAACTGGTGGTGGCAGATACACTCTCCAGGCTCCCACTGGCTGCTGCTGAAGAATCATCAACAGAATCGGATGTTAAGGCATATGTGGATTCAATATTGTCATCTAAGTCCATCTCTTCTGGGAGATTGGAACAGATCAAGAGGGAGACACGTCTGGATACTGATCTCCAAGAAGTTATAAGTTACATAAGGGGTGGCTGGCCAGAGAGTCGCACAGTGTGGATGGCACTGAATGCTTTCCAGTTGGAGAGAGCGCATCTCACAGAACTTGATGGTTTAGTGCTCTTTCAGGACCGTATTGTCATACCTGCCAGTATGCGTCAAGAAATGTTAGGGCGAATTCATGATGGCCATTTAGGGATTTCCAAATGTAGGGAAAGAGCAGCCACAGCGGTGTGGCCGGGAATAAGTACTGACATTGCAGAATATGTATCAAAATGTGCCTTTTGCCGTGAACGTCGGCCTACACAGAGGAGAGAGCCTCTAATATCTACACCGCTGCCTGAGGGTCCCTAGCAGAAGATAGCTGCAGATTTGTGTGAACTTAATGGAAAAAATATCTGGTTGTTGTAGATTATTATTCTAGGTACATCGAAATTGCACCATTAGGGGAGGCCACCAGTGTGGCTGTAATCACCCGCCTCAAAAGTATGTTCGCCAGGTGGGGAATACCTTTGGAGCTGGTGAGTGACAATGGGATGCAGTTTGCTTCCATGGAATTTAAATTAAATCCTTCAGTAGAGAGTATGATTTTGTTCACTCAACTTCCAGTCCACACTACCCGCAAGCCAACGGGATGGCTGAAAGAGCAGTTCAAACTGCCAAGTTCGTTTTGAAGCAACAAGAACCATATTTGGCCCTCTTAGCGTACAGGGCAACCCCAATTCATGCCACAGCTGATGTTGGGGCGACAGATGTGTACCACGTTGCCTTCTGTGCGTGAACTCCAGCTTCCCCACCCCGTCCTTCCAGAGGACGTTCGGAGGAGGGATGAGGAGGCAAAGCGGAGCTACAGTTTCTTCTATAACAGAAGACACTCTGCGCGTCCATTGCCGGAGCTGCACACAGGCCAGAGTGTAAGAGTCAAGTTGGAGAAGAAAAGAGGTGGAATACGCCGGCAACTGTAGTAGGGCGTTCCCTTGAGCCAAGGTCTTATGTGGTCCGCACAGAAGGAGGGACTGTTGCCCGCCATAACAGAAGACATCTTCAGCCTGTTCCTGAGGAGTTAGATGTCGAGAATCGGGAACCACAGCCAGTGGAGACCTCGGTCTTCAGAAGCATACCTGCCTCACAACGAGATTCTAGTGGGGATACATCGGTGCCACCATTGGAGTCACAACCACTTTCACCAGGACTTGGGGAAAGTCCTTGTAAAATGACTTCAAGTGGTAGAGTTGTGAAGCTTCCAGTGTGATACAGAGATTAACACTGTAGTTAGAACAGTGGCTTGAAGAATGGGCAGAATAATCCCAAAGACACTGTGGACCCCGATGTCCTAGATAGATTGTCATATGTTCCTGTAGTTCCTTGCTCTTTGTTTATATGTTTATTGTTGGTTGGGAAAAAAAAATGTATTGCATTAAAAGGGAGGAGATGTGATGAGAGCCTGAGTGACATCATAGGAGGTGGAGCTGGGAGAGGGGGGAGTGCTCTGGGGACAGAGCTCAAGTTGGATGCAGGGGATGTCTACCCTCGAGTTAAGCTCTGCAATAAACAAGTGTTGAAAGCAGCCCAGTGTTGTGTGCCTTTCATGACAGCAAGATTTGCAAAGAAAAAGTAGATGATTAAAAATGGAAAAGGTGAATGAGTGGGCAATTGGCGACCCACTCACCTGTTTCACCCACAGGGCAAAGCGTCCAAAAACTTTCAGTCCTTGATGTTTGGCAGCGGACTTCCAGAGCTGAAACACTAGGCCCTAGTGTAAGGTGGCTACTCCGGCGGAGGTAGCAGGTGTTGCCACACCGCAAACAGATGCAGCCAGGGGGGAGAAACTACCTTTACCATTAGGGACATTTTGGGCATGACATTTAGCCAGGAAGGGAACTGGCAGGCAAAAGAAATTGGCACAACCACCAGCAGCACTGAAAATGGAAAATGTGAATGAGTGGGCAATTGGCGACCCACTCACCTGTTTCTCCCCCATGCAAAGCGTCCAAACACTATCAGTCCACAGCAAACAGACACAGCCAGGGGGAAGAAACTACCTTTATAACTGGGAAAAATTAACTTTCCAAGCTAAGAGATGGATACCCGAACTTGGGAAGATATAATTTAAGAAAGGGAATCTGGTCCATCCGATGTGGTGCCTGCGTGAGCGCTGTGGACTGGAGTATATTTCCAGTCATAGAAAGCATGTGCTCACTTTGAACAGTGGTTAGTAGACTTGCGCATTCGTCTTCGGGCAAACATGAAAATGAGCACGAAGAGGCCGTTTTTTTGTTCGTTCCGAAGACACGCCGAAGAGAATACAGTGCCGGCAAAACGTAGGAGAAGACGAAGACTCACAACCACGAAGAATCGAAGATTCTTCGTGATCGTCTTCGTTTTTGCCGCGCAGCCGCCAAAATTTCAAACAGGAGTGAGCTGATCTCGTCTGTCCAATCAGCTCACTCTTGTGACGTCACGCTAAGGGTCTCGTCCAATGCCTGTGCTGCTGTTTTTTGAATTCTGAAGGCGCCTTTATAAGACCAGAGCTTGCCTGAGAGATCCATTCATTTTTCGCTGTGACTGCTTTGGCAACACTGCTGTGCTGCATCCGAGCGTTACAGAGAGAGATTGTTCTGTTCTGTGTGAGACTGGTAAGCCTTAGCCTGCCATTTCTCACAGTGTACTTCATCCTCACTTCAGTGCTACTTAATATAATTAATAATAATAATTTGATTAATTTAATTTTTTTTATTTAATTTGTCATCAACTGTAGTGTAAGTGCTGTTGAGTTGACAGTGCACCCAGTGCCTCAGTGGCACTGGGGTGCCCTTGCCCTGGGCTGGCACTAGTGCCTATTGCCTGTCCTGCTTAAATAAATTAAATAGAATTTATAAATAATAATTTAATAGAATCTATAATTTAATAGTTCATTATTATATATATATATATATTTGTCAGTCATATATATATATATATATATTCTATAGTATACTAGTGTAGAGTGTACTGTAGACATTCATCTACTAGTGTCTAATTTAAAATCAGTAATATTAATTAATATAATTAATAATTGAATTCATTATAAAATTATATATATATTTGTCAGTTATAGTTAGTAATAGTATACTAGTGTAGAGTGTACTGTAGACATTCAAGACATCTACTAGTGTCTAATCTAAAATCAGTAATATCAATAATTCTATAATTCTTTCTTGTCTTAATAGTTAATTAAATTAGCTATAAATAAAAGTAATAATATTAAATAATTACTACTAGCGTATAGTTCAGCTAATCTTATTAGTACTGGTGCTGCAGCTCTATAGTTTGTGCTTTGTTTTAGCAACAGCAAGAGACCAAGTCAATTTTTCTTAATTAATCTTTCATTTTATTTCATTTGTTTTGCTCACCTCAGTCCATCAGTGAAGTGAACTTGTTGGGCTAGTGAGTGCAGCCGCATAAGTGCTGTGTTTTTTTTTGATCAGCAAGCAGTGACGTTAACTGTTTTGCAAAGATTTTCTCATTTATTTTACATTTTATTTCAATTTTATTAAAAGTGCCCTTAGTGTTTTGCTCACCTCAGTCCATCAGTGAAGTGAACTTGTTGGGCTAGTGAGTGCAGCCAGCAGTGAAGCTAACTGTTTTGCTGTGACATTTTATTTTATTTCTAATTCTTTTCAAGAAAAATTGACTGTGACGAGCTGTACTAAGCAAAGCTTCAAGCTACTAGCTGTAGTACTAAAATAATTCTAATCTTCTTTAATCTTAATCTATAATATATTATAAATAATATATAACAATATAAATTCTAATTCATAATCTATAATATAAGTAATTCTAATTCTATATTCTAATTCATAATCTATATTCTTCTATCTATAATACATAATATATAAGTAAATTATTTCTAATCTATTAATATTATATAACTTAATATTAATTAATAAATCATATACTGAATCTGATTTAACCTCACTTTAGCTTAGTGGGTTTGAGAGCGTCTGCCTAGAGGTAGACTTATAGTAAGGAAATATAGCTTTAGGCTAGCATAGTAGTAGGCTAAGCTCTTAGGCCCGTGTAAATTCAAATTAAAAATAAAATACTGCTAGTTATTAAATAGTTAATCTTGAGTTAATAATTTAAATAACTTTAGCACTTTGGCAGATTGCACACAGCACAGTGCAGTAGTGCATAGTTTTACTTTTTAAGCAGTAGCACTGAAGAGAACTTCCTCTAATTTTTTGTCTTTAATTCGTTTTTCCTTTTTTTTTATTTTTATTTATTTATTTATTTTTTATAGTTTTTTAAACACTACACTACACTACACACACAACACAAAATTTGAAATGGATCCTCCTTTTGGGACTAAGGAGGGACAAGCTCCATCTACCAGCGCCACCACCAGCACCACCACCAGCACCACCACCAGTTCTAAGATGCAGCCTTTGCGTCAGTCTAGTCGGCCAAGTAGGCCAAGCTCTCGCTTATCATTTGGGGAAGCATTGCTTGAAGGATCATCAAGTAAAGGAAAGGCACCAAAAGCAGGCAGTAGTAGTGCGGCTAGGCCCACAAGCTCTATGGTTTTTTACGGAAAGCCTAAAGCACCAGAAGCATGTTCAAAGTTAAAGGGTAGCACAAGTAGTACCAGCCCAGTGACTAAAAAGAAGTGCCTTTTGCCCCAAGCAGCATCTTCCCCATCCACCAGCAGCATGCAAGGTACCAAGCAGAGCCAAATTAGCAGCAAGACTCAGAGGGGTCCCAAACCAAAGCGATCTCATTCCTTTGTAGGGAAAACCACCACCACCACCACCCCCACCTCTACCGCCTCTACCACCACTAGTGATGCGCCTACTGTTCCCACTGGTACCGCCACGCCATGTCCTCCTAGTACCTCTAGCAAGCCACCAAGTCCTTACAAAATTTTTGTAAAGACAGTTAGAGAGAGGGCTACACATAGTGGAACTCCACCTAGCGAGGTAGCAGAGGAGCCTGAGACTGAGAGGCCAAGTGCAGAGTCTATTCTTCCTGCTCGCACTACTACTAGTCACGAGTCTCACGACGATATCAGTCTTAGCTCCAGCCTAGCAGGAATTCCATTCGATCTGGCTAATGAAGAGCTAGACTATGAGCCAGAGGAAGTAGAGGAGATGAGTGGTCAGGAATCAGATTCCTCAGGGAGCAGTGTCCAAATGACTAGTGCACAATTTTCCCCTGAGCCTCCACCTTCTCCGCTACGATCATCATCACCACCACCACCACCACCAGCAGCAGCAGCAAAACCTAGCAAATCTAAAGCAATTAGCAGTCCCACTATGGCCAGTACTGTTACCACCAGTCCCACCACCACTAGTTCTGCCTCTGTTCATCCACCCCGAGCAGTAGGAGCAGCACCCAAGGCACACTCCAAGGCTATGCGCGCCCCAATTTGGGAGCACTTTGAAAATGTTGAAGAAGGGCGCTATGGAAAGTGCAAACATTGTGGGAAGCTAATAAGCAGAGGGAAAGTGTCTGGCCATTTTACCAGTGCTAGCATGAAGCATCACCTCAGCACTCAACACAACGCTGTGCTATTGGGGAAAGATGCAGAGGGAAAACTTAGTGCAGGCAGCATAGCTGGTGGCCGTGGAAAAACCCCAACAGCTTCTTCTTCTGAGCCAATAGCAGCAGCAGCAGCAGCAGCAGCAACTAGTGCTGGCAGCCAGAGACCAAGGCAGGTTGGAGCACTGCATGTCCAGCCCACCCTGGAACAATTTGTGGCATTACAATCCAAAAGGTCAATGCCCAAACAGCAGGCCAATAAAGTAACGCGACTGATTGGTCAGTTCATTGCTGTTGGAGGGGCATCCTTCTCTATGATCGAAGGGGAGCCTTTCAAACAATTGATGGCGGCTGTGGCTCCACAATATACAGTTCCGTCACGTTCCACTTTCAGCAGGAACATTGTCCCCTCATTGTATCGGTCCTGTGTTGCAGCAGTGAAAGAGGAGCTTTCCAAGGCTGCTGGTCAGTCTGTTCATTTCACTACAGATTTGTGGAGTGCACCTAGCGGCCAGCATGCCTTTCTTTCTTTGACAGCACACTGGTGGCAGCCCGGTGTGTCTAAGGAAGCTGCTGCAGCAGGCTACCGATCTTTCCTTCTCCATGCAGAAGTGATGGATGAAAAGCACGCTTCCCAAAACATTCTGCATGCGATGAGGAAAATGTTTAGCCTTTGGGTGGGAGCAGAGGCGGGCACCAATGTTGAAGTTGGTTTTGTGGTAACTGACGGAGGTGCCAATATGGTGAAAGCGCTGCGAGATGGTCATATTGTTGGTGTGCGCTGTGCAGCCCACATCATCCATCTTGTAGTGAAGGCAGCAATGTCAGAAGGAACTAATGTGGCAGCAGTAGTTCTGTCCCGCTGCAGAAAGATCGCTGGGCACTTTCACCATAGTGTTAAGGCTAGCCAACTTTTGAGGGAAGAGCAAGAGAGGTCAGGTCTTCCCGTACACTGCCTACGTCAGGATGTCAGTACACGGTGGAACTCCACGTTAGACATGCTCGAGAGGATTTTGGAGCAGCAGAGGGCAATCCATAATCTTGCCTCAGAGCACAATATTGGGATTACCTCTCCATTGAATAGGGAGGATTGGACAGTGATCGCCCAGCTAGTGGCAGTCCTTAAACCATTCAGGGATGCCACAGAAAATTTAAGCTCAAACACTGCCAGTCTGGCCCAGGTAATCCCAGTGTTCTCCCATCTAGGCAGCAAGATGGATGTGTTCCTTGGAAACCGTGAGGCTGTTCAAGGTGGCACTCTACATCCTGACATAGCAGCCATAGTCAGGAAGCTGAAGGATCTGCTAAAAGTACACCTTCGCAAACGAATGGAAGAGAGTCCCGAAATGATGCTAGCGTGCCTTTGCGATCCAAGAATTAAGGGAAAGCTAGCTTTGAAATTTAATGTTCTCAGTAGCTACCGGGAGCAATTGGTCAACAAGGTGCGTGACTGGCAGCGTAAAATGGGAATGCTGTCCGAGGAGGGAGAGGTGCAGGAGGAGGAAGAGATGATGTGGTCTGCTACTCCTAGCAGCAGCATCAGCAGCAGTGCCACAAGCAGCACAACACAGCTGAGTGGAGCAGCTGCGTTTTGGGAAGAGGCACTTGGGAGTATAGTTGGACCATCTGACAGAGCTAGCAGCAGAAAGGAGAGTAGTGCTGCTGAAATGGTCAAACTTTACCTCTGTGAAGTTCCTTATGCGCCTAATGTTGATCCTCTTAGCTACTGGGATGAAAAGAAGAGTGTGTGGCCTGCACTCTCATGGGTTGCGCAGCAGCTACTATCATGTCCGCCAACCACTGTTCAAAGTGAGCGCGTGTTTTCTATGACTGGAAACATACTGAGTCCACAGCGCTCACGCATGGCACCTCATCTGATGGAGCAGATTGACTTCCTTAAATTCAATCTGCCCAAGTTGGGTTACCCAGCTCTTAGCTTGGAAAGTTAATTTTTTTTATCTGTAATGTTTAAGGTAGTTTCTCCCCCTGGTTGCACGTGTTTGCGGTGTGGCAACGTCTGCTACCTCCGCCGGTGTAGCCAATTTACGCTAGGGCCTAGTGTCTGAGTTCTGGAAGTCCGCTCCCAAACGCCATGGACTGACAGACTTTCATGCTTTGCCCTGGGGTGAAACAGGTGAGCGGGTCGTCAATTGCCCACTCATTCACCTTTTTCCTTTTCCAACGGTGCTGCTGGTGGTGGTGCCAGCATCTTTTGCCAGTTCGCTTCCTGGCTGAAATCATGCCTCAAATGTCCCTAATGGAGAGGGTAGTTTCTCCCCCTGGTTGCACTTGCTGCGGTGTGGCAATGCCTGCTACCTCCGCCGGTGTAGCCAATTTACGCTAGGGCCTAGTGTCTGAGTTCTGGAAGTCTGCTCCCAAACGCCAAGGACTGACAGTCTTTGGATGCTTTGCCCTGGGGTGAAACAGGTGAGCGGGTCGTCAATTGCCCACTCATTCGCCTTTTCCAATGCTGCTGCTGCTGCTGGTGGTGCCAGCGTCTCTTCTCTGCCAGTTCGCTTCCTGGCTAGTGTCATGCCTTAAATGTCCCTAATGGTAAGGGCAGTTTCTCCCCCCTGGCTGCGTCTGTTTGCGGTGTGGCAACGCCTGCTACCTCCGCCGGAGTGGCCAGCTTACGCTAGGGCCTAGTGTCTGAGCTCTGGAAGTCTGCTGCCAAACGTCTAGGACTGACAGTGTTTGGGTGCTTTGCCCTGGGGTGAAACAGGTGAGTGGGTCGCCAATTGCCCACTCATTCGCCTTTCCCAATTCTGCTGCTACTGCTGCTGCTGGTGGTGGTGCCAGCGTCTCTTCGATGCCAGTTCGCTTCCTGGCTAGTGTCATGCCTCAAATGTCCCTAATGGTAAGGGCAGTTTCTCCCCCCTGGCTGCCTCTGTCTGCGGTGTGGCAACACCTGCTACCTCCGCCGGAGTGGCCAGCTTACGCTAGGGCCTTGTGTCTGAGCTCTGGAAGTCCGCTGCCAAACGTCTAGGACTGACAGTGTTTGGGTGCTTTGCCCTGGGGTGAAACAGGTGAGTGGGTCGCCAATTGCCCACTCATTCGCCTTTCCCAATTCTGCTGCTGCTGCTGGTGGTGATGCCAGCGTCTCTTCGATGCCAGTTCGCTTCCTGGCTAGTGTCATGCCTCAAATGTCCCTAATGGTAAGGGCAGTTTCTCCCCCCTGGCTGCGTCTGTTTGCGGTGTGGCAACGCCTGCTACCTCCGCCGGAGTGGCCAGCTTACGCTAGGGCCTTGTGTCTGAGCTCTGGAAGTCCGCTGCCAAACGTCTAGGACTGACAGTGTTTGGATGCTTTGCTCTGGGGTGAAACAGGTGAGTGGGTCGCCAATTGCCCACTCATTCGCCTTTCCCATTTCCTTTTCCATTTCCATTTCATTATTTTCCTTCTGATACACAACCAACCAAACATAACACACACAATAACACAAATAACACAGTGACATAACACATAACACACATAACACATATAACACAGTGACAAGTGACAACACACATAACACACATAACACATACACGTACAATGCAAAAATCACAAGGACCTTTCCTCTTGTTATTTGTCCTGGCCTTCATTTCTACACTCACTAGCATTAACGCTATAACTCACACTTCATACTATAACATTTTTCCATCCACATACCTGCCAACAGACCCAACTTTTTCAGGGACAGTCCTGCTTTTTTCCAGTCCTGTCCCATCTAATTTAGCTAAACTAGGTATGCAAATACACGTTGGTAGTTATAGCTCGGTAGGTAGCACTAGTATAAACATTAAATAAATATAATAAAGTACTAAATAATAAATCTAACTTTAAAATACATTTAAATAAACCCCTAATTTTTTTTTAAAACCCATTAAAATTAAATTATTATTTAGACATAATACATCTTTAACCAAAGCAGTGCACTGCTACTAATCTTAAACATAACCGTACATTAACCCTAAGCTATTTTTTAGTTCTTGTCCAACATTTTTCCATCCGCATACCTGCCAACACACCCAAGATTTTGGTGGACAGTCCTGCTTTTTTCCAGTCCTGTCCAGTAAAAGTTGGGTTGTTGCAAAGTATGCCATTGTAAATAGGTAGCAAATGTTAGGCATGTATTACAAGTGGTCCAAAATCAATTTAAAAATGTAAAATAATCCCTATTCTTTTATTAAACATCTATGGATGTGTGATTGTGTATGATAAACGGAGGCCAAGTTCCTTGGAGCATTTGTCTCTAGGTCATTTTGTGTACAGTACACCTCAGTACGTGTGTGCAACTCTATTGGTCGTTTCGGCAGGGGGCTGGCCTGCCATCAACGAATGAAGTGCGTTCTGCAATTCACTAGTTGATGCCAGACCAGCCCCCTGCCGAAACGACCAATAGAGTTGCACACACGTTCCTTCACGGCAGCTGCTGCTGCTCCGATGTGTTGTTAACCCCGTATTAACCCCTGCAAGGCAACCGGGAAGGAAACGAAGATTAAACGAGCACGAAGAATGTCCGCGAATATTCACCCGAAGAGAAGACAGGAACGGGCGAATATTCGCGGAATACGAAGGTTTTTTCCCCCCCGAAGACGAGCACGAAGACGAACACGAAGAGCCCCCTGGTGCCCAAGTCTAGTGGTTAGCTGGCATGATAGCAGCTGCTGCGCAACCCCTTCTTTTCATCCCAGTAGCTAAGAGGGTCAACATTAGGTATAGAAGGAACTTCACAGAGGTAAAGTTTGACCATTTCAGCAGCACTACTCTCTTTTCTGCTGCTAGCTGTCAGTGGGGCCGACTATACTCCCAAGTGCCTCTTCCCAAAACGCAGCTCCTCCACTCTGTGTTGTGCTGCTTGCGGCACTGCTGCTGATGCTGCTGCTAGGAGTAGCAGACAACATCATCTCTTCTTCTTCCTGCACCTCTCTCTCCTCGGACAGCATTCCCCTTTTCCACTGCCAGTCACGCACCCTTTGGATCAATTGTTCTCAGTAGCTACTAAGAACATTCAATTTGATTGCTAGCTTTCCCTTAATCCTTGGCTCACAAAGACACATTAGCATCATTTTGGGACTTTCTTCCATTCGTTTGCGAAGACTAACTTTTAGCAGATTCTGACTTTGGCTGCTACGTCAGGATGTAGAGTGCCACCTTGAACAGGCTCACGGTTTTCAAGGAACACATCCATCTTGCTGCCTAGATGGGAGAAAACTGGGATTACCTGGCCCAGACTGGCAGTGTTTGAGCTTACATTTTCAGTGGCATCCCTGAATGGTTTAAGGACTGCCACTAGCTGGGCGATCACTGTCCAATCCTCCCTATTCAATGGAGATGTAATCCCAATGTTGTGCTATGATGCAAGATTATGGATTACTCTCTGCTGCTCAAAAATCCACTCCAGCATATCTAAAGTGGAGTTCCACCACATACTCACACACGTAGACAGTGTACGGGAAGACCTGCCCTCCCTTGCTCTTCCCTGAAAAGTTGGCTAGCCTTAACACTGTGGTGGAAGTACCCAGCAGTCTTCCTACAGCGTGGCAGAACTACTGCTGCTCAATTACTTAATTCTGCCATTGCTGCCAACAATATGACCATCTCGCAGTGCTTTCACCATTTTTATACCTCTGTCAGTTACCACAAACCCCACTTCACCATTGGTGCATGCCTTTGCTCCCACCCGAAGGGAAAACATTTTTCCTTATTGCATGCAGAATATTTTCAGAAATTTTCAGTATGCTTTTCAGCCATCACTTCTGCATGGAGAAGGAATGATCAGTAGCCTACTGCAGTAGCTTCCTTAGACACACCGGGCAGCCACCAGTGTGCTGTCAAGGAAAGAAAGGCATGCTGCCTGCTAGGTGCACTCCACAAATCTGTTGTGAAATGTACACACTGACCATCAGCCTTGGAAAGCTCCTCTTTCACTGCTGATACAGTGGGGGGGCAATATTCCTACTGAAAGTGGAACGTGAGGGAACTGTGTATTGTGGAGCCACAGCCACCACAGCTTCCCTTCAATCGTTGAGAAGGATGCACCTCCAACAACAATGAACTCCCCAATAAGTTGAGTGATTTTATTGGCCTGCTGTTTGGGCATTGACCTCCTGGAGTGGAATGCCCCAAATTCTTTCAGGGTGGACTGGACATGTTGCAGTGCTCCAACCTACCTTGGTCTTTGGCTGCCAGCACAAGCTGTAGCTGCTATTGGCTCTGAAGCAGCTCTTGAGCTTTTTCCACTCTCTCTGGAGATGGTACTAGTTGCTGTAGTAGTACCACGGCCACCAGCTATGCTGCCTGCCATACGTTTTTCTGCCTCTTTCCCCAATAACACATTATGTTGAGTGCTGACGTGATGCTTCATCGCAGCATTGGTGAAATGCCCAGACACTTTCCCTCTGCTGATTAGCTTCCCACAATGTTTGCACTTTCCATAGCACCCTTCTTCCACACTTTCATAGTGCTCCCAAATTGGGGTGCTGAGAGCCTTGGACTCTGCCCTTTTAGGTGCTGCTTCTACTGCTCTGGGTGGATGAGCAACAGCAGGACTAGTGCTGCGAACACTGGGAGATGGCACATTAATCTCACTCTCCGTCTCTGGGCTCTCTACACTGCTAACAGTGGTTGTTCTTATTGGCACAGAGATAGTACTGGTGGTGGCACAGGTAACTGTGCCAGTGCAAACAGGAGTAGTGGCCATAGAAATGGTAGCAGGACTGCTAATTATTTTAATTCTACAAGATTTGGTAGGTTTTGCTGTTGGTGGTGGTGATGATGATGATGCTAGTAGCGGAGAAGGTGGAGGCTCAGGGGGAAATTGTGCACTAGTCATTCGTTGAACTTTATTTTGTAATTCACTGCCCATGCCCTATTTGGTACTTCTTTGAGCCTGGCCAATTCAGTGTGCCCTATGAGGAGGATGTCACGCTCTACCCAGGCTGCGGAGCTGCATATCTATCTTGCTTCAGTTTTTCTGTTTTGCTTTAATTCATTCCTGGATTTCCGTATGCTCAGTTCTGATCTTTCATTCCTGGCTTCTAGTTCTGCTCTTTGCTTCAGCTCTGTTTCCTTTATAAGTTGTGCCCCACCTGTGTGTTCTGTTTGTTTTAGTCTGCAGTCTAAGGTATGTCTCAGTGCTATGTGTTTGGATTTCATGTTTGGTTTGTTTCGTACCTTTGTCAGCAGGGATTAGCATTAGGACCCACCATCATTGGAGTACTTTGGCGTAGTGTTGGGCTAAGCATACTATGGCCATAAGATGTGACAGAATCTCCAATAGTTATCAAGTAGTCCTAGGCTAGTTTCTATATTTATGTGTGTTAGCCTGTCCTGTATCCCAAGCAGCAGGGTGTCCTGTCTTGTATCCCCGGCAGCGGGGTGTCCTGTCTTGTATCCCCGGCAGCGGGGTGTCCTGTCTTGTATCCCCGGCAGCGGGGTGTCCTATCTTGTATCCCCGGCAGCGGGGCGTTCCTTGCCTTGTTCCCTGTTCTTTGTTGTGCTCTGTATTTATGTCTTGTCTGGTTCTGTTTCTTGCTTGGTCTCTCTGTTCCTTGCTATGTCCCCGTTGTGCTCCCTGTCCCCCTTGCTTGTTATGTTTCTGCTATATCCTTCGCTTAGCTTCCATACTCCCAGCCTGCAGCATCCTTCATGTGATTCTAGTGATATATTTCATGCCTGCTCCAGGGTGCCTGCAGGATATCACTTTGTTTCCTTTTGGATTACATCTGCTTCTATGTCAGGGCGCTGGTATGTGGCTGCACAACCCTAGGTGCTCAACACCTGGGTGAGTGTGGTCGCCCTGCAACCAGGCCCTGTCCAACTCCGCTACTGCACCGTAACTCCTGCACACAATCTTTGGGCACGCTGGGTCCTCTTAGTCATCTCTATAGACCCGGTTCCGTGACAGAGGATCCATTTCAAATTGTATGTTGTGTGTGTGTTGTGTTAACAGTAGTAGTGGTGTTTAAACCCTTCGTGACTTTGGCTGATTTTAACATTTCTGCAGTGCTTGTGTTTAGCTGTAATTTTATATATATTTTTTTTACTCTAAAAAAAGTATAAAATATGGAGAACATTTTAGAAAAAAATGACTTTTTCTGATTTTTACTTGAAAAATGTTTTATTAATCTATAAAAGCTAATGAAAAGAACTGCTAAATAGATTCTACTGTCCTAAGTTTTGAAATATCCAAAGTTTTTTTGCTTTTTTCTGCACGTTATGGGGCAACAAGTACAGATAGTGTTTTGCTATTTCAAATGTTTTTTGTTTTTTTTAAATCTGGTAATTCTTCCCTCATGTGCTATTTCAGGTATCTTTGAAGCTGGCCAAAGCAATTTATCCCATCAAACCATATATTTTTGAAGACTGGACACCCCAGGCTATTTCAAATGCTAGTATTTTAACTCTTCCCATGCACTAATTCTACCACCAGTCTTTGTCAAACTTTGTGGTAGTCATTTCTTTGCGTTTTTTTTCACACACATTTTACCTCATGTATGAATTAACAGGTCCTGGAATATGTCACCCAACACCCCTATATGTGTTCAGTAACATCTCCTGAGTACAGTTATACCACCCATGCATGGGTTTGCCTGGCTGTTTTGGGCCAAAAAGGCCACATTTGGGGCATGTACATTTTTCAATGTTGAACTTTATTTGGTGATCCACTGCCCATGCCCTATTTGGTACATCTTTGAGCCTGGCCAATTCAGTGTGCCCTATAAGACTCCCCAGGTTATTTTGAATGCTGGTATTTTAACTCTTTCCATGCACTAATTCTACCACCAGCCTTTGTCAAAGTTTGCAGTAGCATTTTTTGTGTTTTCCTCCACAAGTTGTATTTTAGTTATGAATTTACAGGTCCTAGTATATTCCACTGTCACACAACACCCCAATTTGTGTTCAGCAACATCTCCCGAGTGCATGGGTTTGGGTTTTGGGGCAAAAGGGCCGCAGCATTTGGGGCAAAAGGGCCGCAGCATTTGGGGCATGTGCATGTTGAACTTTGACTGCCCATGGCCTATTTGGTAGATCTTTGAGCCAGGCAATTCGGTGTTCCCTATAAAACCATATATTTTTGAAAACGAGACACCCCAGGGTATTTCAAATGCTGGTATTTTAACTCTTTCTATGCACTAATTCTACCACCGGCCTTTGCCAAAGTTTGCAGTAGTATTTTTTGCATCAGGCCCACGTTCTGGGCGTTAAAACCTTCTGAGCTGAAATAGACTGTTGGGGGAAGAGGAAGTTTCCTTAGGCTCCCAGGGCAAGGAGAGGACCTGAAGAAGATCATTGCTGAGCCAAGTGAGGCATTGCCTACCTGGACCTTTTGTGTGCTGTCTGGTTTTCCAGAGCCTGGCTTAGCTGTGTCTGGCTGGGAGGTCAAGTTAGTGTGTGATTAGGCTGGTCAGTCTGGGCCAGAATAGTTTAGTTAGAGAGTGCTCCAATTGGGAGCTAGGTTTTTCTTTTTTGGTTTGGTTTTGGGGTTTGAGCAGTTAAAAATAAAGCACTGTTTTGCTACAAGCTGGTGTTCCTGACTCTGAATGCCCTAGAGCACTGTGCTTAAGACCCTAAACTGTGATTAGAGAGCTGGGCTCTATTGACTTGCATGGTGAATGCAGTACCTGTATTCAACCTGCAAGTGGAGCCCACATGAGAGGTCAGGGGAAAGAGAGGGAGACAAAAAAATCTCTTCCTAAAAAAAAAAAAAATTACACTAAAACACTTTTTAAAAGTGCCCCTTAATATGCCTTAGCCCTACCATTACAATTACAAAATGATATATAAAAAAAGATAAAATCACACCCCCAAACCACATAAGCTTGTAGTAAAAAATATATATATACCATATTTGCTCGATTATAAGATGAGGTTTTTTTCAGAGCAAATGCTCTGAAAAATACCCCTCGTCTTATAATCGAGGTCGTCTTCTAATCAGACCTCAAAAAATGTCCGCTGGGGCCAGGCTGCTTACCGGTGCTTTGGTCGCGAGCAGCGTCTCTTCTACCAGCAGCAGGAGAACAGGAAGCTAGCAGAGTGTCACATAACTCTGCCTCCCCCCTCCTTCCTCTGGGGGCGGGGCCAGAGCAGTTGCTCGCACAGCCGGGCCCCTGCAGAAGTCTTCGAGTGAGAGATCTGCAGTTGAGGTAAGGGGGTGGGGGAGGGTTTATGAGCAAGTATGTGTGATTAATGGAATGAATGAGTATTTAAATGTTTGTGAATGAGTGTGTGTGTGATAGCATGGATGTGTAAGGGGGGTGGTGGTGGTAGCATGGCATAGGGAGGCTGTACTCACACTCCTATCATCCCCAGGTTCCAGCATGTACTGGCTGCCTTGGCTTGATAGGAGTGTGATTGCTGTAAGCAGTTATATATATATTTATATATATATACCTCCAGAAATGCCTTTTAACCCCCTATATGCCACTCTGCCCCTCTATATGCCACTCTGGCTTATAGGGGGTTAAAAGGCATATCATGGGGCAGAGTGGCATATAGGAAGGTATACGACATTTCTGGAGGCAGAGTGGCATATAGAGGGTTAAAAGGCACATCATGGGGCAGAGTGGCAAATAGGGGGTATAAGGCATTTCTGGGGGCAGAGTGGCAACCCTGGGGGCAGATGTGCATAACTGGGGGGCAGGTTGGCAAATAAAAGGAAATAAAAAAATATATATTTTTCTCAATCATAGCTTTTATTAAATATGAAAAAATTGTTTACATGAATTAATATTTACTAGTAAAACTTTTTTTTTCCCTATAGGGTAGTCTTATATTCAGGCTTTTTGTTTTTTTTCCTAAATTAATATTTAGATTTTAGGGGGTCGTCTTATAATCAGGGTCGTCTTATAATCGAGCAAATACGGTAATATAGGGTCACGTGTAAAGCATGGATGTGGGCCTAGTTAACTAAAAAATATGTATGTGCAACCACAAAAATCATATATATATTTTTTTTAAAGATAGAGCTTTCTTTTGATCAGGGCATCAGGTGAGACTTTTGGGAGGGTGAATGCTTGTTCCCAAGGACTGCCTCGGCTGAGCGTACTTTCTCTGCTCCTGCATCTGGAAGTGGTGGGTAGCATTGTGCATGGACGCTCACACTGCTACTTTCTTCATGATGTTCTATCCCATTAACATTTAAGATAACATAGAATGTTATGAATTTTGTAATGGGTTAATAAAGGCATTTTAAAAGCGGGAAAATAACTGTAATGTGCTAAAAATATTCGGTTATATATTACAGCTGTGATACTATGGCATTGGTTTGCAGCTATTGGTATATAGTATTTGTACAAATATTTATTTCCTTCTCTGTTTGCTTCTCTTGGAGGTTTGTTCACTCTAAGCAAAAAATAATAATAATGTAAACAAAAAATCTCATACTCATACATTTAATTTGTGAATAAACCCCAATGTCTATACTTTCATACATTAATAGCAATAATCACTGAAACAAAAATATTACGTTCAACTTACATTTAACTTTTTTTTCAGGTTCCTGAAGTTCCATGAATCTCCATTGCATCTTGGGAAAAAAGCATTATTAATATATGAAAATCTACATTTTTATTCCATATGTAAAAGGGGACTATCATTTATTTCCTATCACTAAAGACAGAATGTTTTTCCTGTATATGACATACATGATACTTATTTTTAAACACAGAAAAGAAGGCATTGTCAGAGTGTTGGTGGAAATATTACTGTTTTTTTACACTGCCTTAGCAAATGGAAGCCTATTATGCCAGTCACAAATAAATGTATCTGGAACTACATTGTCTTCTAATATCATGTTCCTTAATTGATGAGATGGTCTCAATCAGGGGTGTGTCCTGAGTATCTCACAGCGGTGGGAATGCTATATTTGGCAGCCCCCCAACATAGGCCTCTTGCCCCTCCCCTGAAACACACTCAACACCCTCATGTTAACACATACTCCCTGTTACACACACTAATGCATACACATCCATGCTCACACATTCATTTTCATTCACACACATGGATACTCACACAAATACTTACATGCTCATACACACTTAAACATCCATGCCTACACACCAACATTAACACATGCATACTTGTACATACTTACACATTCATGCTCACACACAAGCACATACACATCTGTGCTGATACACATTTACCCATTCACATCTATGCTCACACGCACTTATATATATACACATTTACACAGACACTTATACACTCTCACTCTAATGTAAAGGGAATGTGGGCATTGGACAACAGATTTATCTTCCGAAGATTTTCAGCTGAAACGAATGGACAGGAACCAGAATTCATTATCCGAAAACGAATGGGCCAAAAACGAACCAAAAATTTTGTCTTCATTTTTGGGTATCTTTAGCACATTTTAACATGTCTAGTAACAATAACAAAAACAAAGTAATAATCCTAACTGTTAGGATATTCTTTGTCTTGAATATCTAATCTTCTCCAGTGATCAAACAGCAATCAAGACCACAGCTTCTATGTCTTATTAATCAGGTTTATTCAATAACAAATTATCAATTCATACAGTACCGATGCTGGAACAAATGGTGATGAAAGGTACTGTAGGCTCAACATTCTTGGTGAGATGAAGGTGAGAGTGTAGAAAGAGACCTTGCCCTTGTAACCATGCATATTTATACCCCTTTAGGGTTAGGGTATACTTAAAGGAATCCTATTGGAACAGTCATATGATACACCCTCATTCCACAGAAGACCCTCTAAGCTACGTCACTTAATTGATACCATATGTTCCTAGCATTCAGGCCTAAAATGTGCAGGACAAAATAAAAGTGTAAAAATGATTTCTTACACTTCCCCCATAAATGTTTGCTGTCCATTCATACAACATTCGTATCACATTCAGTGAGTGCAGGAAGATATGTACACGATAATATTATAAAAAAGGATCTGCAGAAGACTGATGCATCCTACGTCTTAAAGTTTCCCTTAATATGATCTCTCCTTGCTTTATCTTTTCTCGAATAGTTAAATACGATTTTCTTTTTTTAATTTCTTTATTGAATTTTTTTTAACATAAATATAGACAAAAACATTCAATAAAAAAAAGAACAAAACATCATCAAATGACAAATAACAACCACAAAAGAAGAAAGAAAAAAACAAAACAAAACAAAAAAACACAAGGAGATAATATCGTAAAATGGTACAGAGAAGCGGAGAAACGCGATTTAGGATAGAGCAACTCTTCAGGAAGGAATATATAGTTGGTACTAATTATTTAATACTTCATTAAATATCTTGTATTTCTCTATCATCTTTGAAATTATACCAACAAGACCAAATATTGTCAAAGGTATCCATCCCTCTATTCATATTATAGTAAATAGCTTTTTCTGAATTAGCTTGAAAGTCTATTTGTGCTCTAACCTCTGGCCATGACTTAGGCAAGTCCAAGTATCCTTCCCTTATCATTATTAACAGTAAAGAACGACACAAGACAATTTAATTTGGATTGAGAAGGCCACAGCTTTTATTAACATGAATTATGAAATAAGTTAACATAAGTGGATAAATAACCGTACACCATAAATGGAGGGAAAGACTCTGGCAAACCTATCACTCACGGCCAAACCAGCCCTAAAACACATGTTCCTTTAACCCCCTAGCCGCCGATCACCAGCTCAGAGGGCCCACTGTACAAACCACTTAAATACCAACACCTGCTGGATAGCCGTTGAAGTGACCCCATTACCAACGCAACCAAATATTAACCAGGCCCGAGTCCCCCCCCCTTTATTTATCCACCCCTTCACCGCCAGAACACAGCTGTGACAGGATCCCCCAAAAACCCCCCACCAAGTAACAGGGCGGGCGGGCGGGCGCGTCTGACACAAATTCGGCAGTTTAGTGAGAGAAAGAGACTGATCCACTAAGGTCTTGCCCATTTATACCTTTAGCAACACCAAAAAAAAACCATTGACCTTTCATTCACCCCCTGCCATCCTGATTATCACCTGCTGCTTAAAGTTTAACCCTGCCTTGGTCAGGCTGTACTGCCCCAGTCATGCAGCCCTTTTAACTATTCGTCTTCAGGGCTTCCATGATGGTAAAACCTGTTGTCTCCAATATCTTGCTAACAAAAGTTTAAAAGCTAATAGAACATTAACACATAGGAATTGATCGAATTTCCTTGAAAATGGTAAATCAATATGAAAAAGAAACATTTGAGGAGAAATCATTATTAGTGAATCAAACAGTTTAAATAAAGTAGTAGTGATTAATTTTTTATATTTGGTAAGTGAATCGCATTCCCACCAAATATGTAGGTGGGTGCCTATTGCAGATTGACATCGCCAACACAAAGGTCCCATAAGAGGGTTAAATTTTACCATCCTAGCTGGAACTAGATACCATCTATGTGATAGTTTATAGAAATGTTCGTGTAAGTTAATACAGTGTACTGCCTTTTTTGTAGTTTGCCATGCATTATGCCATTGTTGTATGGATATGATAAAATCAAGATCTCTCTCCCACTGTTTAAGAGCTTTGGGTTTATCTGGAGGTCTGTTGAGCTTAAAAAATCTGACTAGATTAGAAATAATATGTTTCTGGGAGTTTATAGATATTATATTATCCCATGGCTCTTGATCTAATATTATATTTGAAGACAAAAAGTACTTGACCCTAATATATTTAAATATTTCTTTTGAGGCTAATCTGAATTTATCAGAAAGGGAGGCACATAAGATCAAAGAGTTCTGATGGTAAAGATCACCAACCTTATCAATACCGGCTAGTTTCCAATTAATAATTGAGAAGTCAGGAAGCAGCAGACTCAAAATCTCTAAAGGAGAATTTTTTGAAATACAGTTATTCCTGCCAAATATTTTTTTGATTTTATAATATGTATACATAATGTCTTTTATAATTAGACTAGAAATATTAAGTTTTTTAAACTGAAGTTGTGGTATCCAGAATAATAGAGAGGGATCCTGATTGAGAGATTAATTAAATCTCTCAATTTCATACCAAGGAGGGTTAACATTATTCGCAAAACGCCAAGCCAACATATGAGCAATCCTTGAAGCATTATAAAGATTACGTAAATTAGCCTAAGCCTCCCTGATTTGAGGTCTTTTTCAGAAGTTCAGTAGGGAGTCTAACCTTTTTAGCAGCCCAGACGAAGCGAGAAAAAAATCGTATTGGAGTAGAAGAAGGTTAGAAACTGTAAATGGAATCATTCTGAACAAATACAATATTTTAGGAACAATATAGGCTTTCAAGATATTAATCCGGCCTAACCAAGAGACCTCAGTCCTACCCCATTGTATTAATAGTGACTTAAGATCGTATAGAAGTTTTTCATGATTTATCGTGGAGACTAATCTAAATTTTCGGTTTATCTTAATTCCTAGATAGTCTATATTTTCCGAAACTTTATTAATTTGAAGTGTTGCACACAAGGAATATATCTGAGAATCAGAAAGGTACATAGGTAACATCTGGGTTTTGGATAAATTTAAGCTATAGTTAGAAAATAACCCAAATCTGTGTACCCCATCCAAAAAGGATTTCACAGATTTCGTCGGAGAAGAAAAAGTTAGCAATATATCATCAGCATATAAAGTGATCCGATGATTTAAGTCATTAATATTGATACCAAAAAGATCTGGGGAATTTCTAACAATGGCGGCAAAAGGTTCTATAGATGTCACGTACAAGTAGTTAGGAGACACCGTGGTCAGGTAGGACTCCAGGACAGAACAGGTCAAACAAGCCGAGGTCAGGTTTCCGGAGAGCAGGATAGTCAAATAACGTAGCCGAGGTCAGGATTCAGGAAAACAGGATAAACGTAAACGTAGCCGAGGTCAGGATTCAGGAAATCAACAAAGTCAGACAAGCCGGGATCATACACGAGAATACAGGATCAAAACGCTATCTGGGTACTAGCACAAGGCATAGACAACCAACAGAAGGCAATGTCAGACAGAACTGAGGAGGTTTAAATAGGAACCGCAGAGGAAGTTCAAATCTCCCGCCAAACCTCATGACGTCACTTCCAATGTCCGGGAATCGCCACCATCATGGTTGTGGCGTAATCTCCCCTCATATATGCCTGCAGTTTGGGAGTTTGCCACTAGAGGGCGCGCGAGCGTCGAAGCCGGACGCCAGGTTCCAGGAGGTCTGCCTCTCCTGCGCGGCAGTTCAGCAGATGACGGCGGAAGCGGCACCGCGTTGGAGGGCGGCCTCCCTCTCCTGCGAGGCGGCTGCTGCGGTGGTAGCCGTGCGTTGGAGGGGGGTCTCCCTCTCCTGCGTGGCGGCTCCGGTGGTCGTGCGTCGGAGGGGGGTCTCCCTCTCCTGCGTGACGGCTCCGGTGGCCGTGCGTTGGAGGGGGGTCTCCCTCTCCTGCGTGGCGGCTCCAGTGGCCGTGCGTTGGAGGGGGGTCTCCCTCTCCTGCGTGACGGCTCCGGTGGCCGTGCGTTGGAGGGGGGTCTCCCTCTCCTGCGTGGCGGCTGTGGAGGCAACGTGGGAGCCGGGGGCAGGTAAGTAACAATAAAAAGAGCAAACAACAACGGAGACTAAAAAAGGTCCTTTTATTTTAGCTCTAGGATTAATATATAATGCTCGAGTCAGATCTTTAAAAAATCCATTTATCCCGAATGCACTTAAAGTTTGGACTAGGAAATCCCAGTTAACTCTATCGAATGCTTTTTTTGCATCCAGAGCCAGTATTACTGAGGGTAATTTGTTTGTGTGAATAAATTCAATGATGTTTTGGGTGTTTTCTTCACCTAATCTATCAGGCATAAAGCCTGCTTGGTCTATATGTATAAGATTATGAATAACTGAATTTAGTCTAAAATCTTAGAATAGATTTTAACATCTAGATTAATAAGAGAAATTGGTCTATAATTAGCTACTAGGGATGGATCTTTTCCTGGTTTTCGGGATAGGTGTGATGGAAGCTTCCATCATCTCCAATGAAAATTTAGCGCCATCTCCTATAGAATTATATATTTTCATAAGGATAGGGGAAATCATTGGGTCTAAGATCTGATAAAATAAAGCAGAAAAACCGTCTGGGCCTGGAGCTTTCCCTTTTTTAAAATCTTTTATAACATCCGATATTTCTGTAATAGAGAAAGGTTGGTTCAATCTAAGACGTTTATCGTTAGAAAGTTTCGGAAGATTAAGACTATCCAGAAACGTTGTCATATCAATTAGAGAGTTTGTAGATTTAGGAAGATTATACAGTTGTTTGTAGTAAGAATGAAAGCGTTCGCTATTTGAAGAGGGGAAACACAAGTTTCTCCGTTATAATATATTTTTTTTATTCTGGTTTGTTGATTCTGAAATTTTAACTTATTAGTCAAAAATTTCCCCACTCTATTATTACCGTAATACCACTGACTTTTCAGTTTAGACAATATAGCTTTAGTTATGGTGTTAAGAGTATTCAAAATTAAAGATTGAATCTCATTTATTTGTCTTGAGCGCTCAGAGGACGAAAGTCGCTTATTCTATCTTTCTAATTTAGTTAGTTTTATATAGAGATCAGTTAAAGCCAACCCTTTTTTCTTTTTAAGCAACGAACCTTTTTTAATGAAATAGCCTCTAAGAACACATTTCATAGAGCACCATAGTGTAAAATCAGAAATTTGTCCATTATCGTTGTGTTCTAAAATTGTTTTAACCTGGTCTCTTAATTCCAGTTTATCTTCTTTTGTTTTTAAGAGTTATTTGTTTAATCTCCAAGTAAAATGAGATTTATAATGAGGGTTGTCTTTTAAAGTAATATATACTGGGGCATGGTCTGACCATGAGATGTTCCCCAGTCTAGAAGTGGAGCAGATCTCTATGGATTGTCCTGGCATTAAAAAATAATCGATACGAGAATATGACCGATGCATCGCTGAAAAAAAGGTATAGTCCTTTTCCTGCGGATGTTGCACTCTACAAACATCGTAAAAGACCTAAGTTGAAGAGAGCACTGGAAAAAGAATCAGCTTTGGTCTTTAAACGACTTTCTATCTTTTAAGAAGTCTGCAATACAATTTAAGTCACCAGCAATTAACAGAAGATCCTTATGAATTTTGGATATAGCCTCTACCGATGAGTTAAGAAATCTAACAGACCCCTCTGAAGGAGCATAAAGGTTCCCTAGTGTGTATTCAATATCATTCAATCGACATATCAAAATCAATCTTCTACCTTCTCGATCGGAGTCATGGTGTATATACTCAAACGTAATCTTATTTGAAATAATTATTGCAACTCCTCGGTTTTTTTTATCAATCAAAGAGGATGTAAATATGTGAGGAAATTTTTTATATTTCCATAGACCTTTATCATGTCCCAGCAACCAGTGAGTTTCTTGAATAAAGGCTATATCAATATTGTCTTTAGTTAACATCTCAAAAAGATAGGATCTTTTAAATGGGGAATTTAATCCCTGAGAGTTGATAGTAACCATTTTAAGAGACATGAAAATTTTGGTTCTCCGCTAAACTCAGTCCATCTAATCTGTATAGGATATGAAGTCTCCTCTGTAATAACTCATTCAAACTAAACAATACAAAAAGAAAAAGAAAAAAAAAAGCAAGACATATACCTAGTGACGAAAAAATCTAACATCCTATCTACACTCAATGGGAAAATAATTGTACCCATAAAGTATAGAAAAAAATCCCTGATCCAACAGAGATAATGTGGGTCGAAGGAGGAGGTGCAGGAGAGAGAAAGAGCAGGAAAAAGTTTACTACCGTGTTGAAAATCAAGGAAAAAAAAAAAAAAAATCCACACAGTATCGTCAATGTTTATATATCCTTGTGCTTAAGACTATTAATATAACTCAGCCCGTGAAAAAATATCTACCGTATATTTTATATAACTCAGAGTCTAGTAGCATCCTTATTCTTCCCTGAATCCATCACCATATTCTACACCATATTTAGATTATATAAAAAAATAGATTAATCTGTAAATTATATTCATTTTCATTTATAAAAATACACACCATTATCTAGTTATAGTATAATATTGATTCTTAGTTCCTGAGTGCAGTGATACCCCACATGCATGGGTTTCTCGTGTTGTTTGAGATTTAAAATGCCACATTTGGGAAGTGCGCTTTTTTTCTCCATTTTGGTCAGTCTGTACCTATGCCCTATCTTTGAGCTCGGCCACTCCAATTTACCCCATCAGCCATTTTTTTTATATTAGACACCCCTTGGGTATTTGAAGTGCTTTTATTTTAACTCTTTGTTGAGATTTTTGAGAAATTTTAGCACTTGCTCAAAATAATAAACTTTATTTTTTTATTTTATTTTATTTTTTTTAATACTTTTTTTATATTTTTTTACACATTTTGCTGGTACTGGATGGTTCCTCTAGTGACATAACTGCATAATTATTTTTAAATGTTAGCACATTTTTTTATTATTATTTTTTGCATATTTAACTAATCACATTGTGATTAGAAAGCTGGGCTCCATTGACTTGCATGGTTGAATGCAGTACCTGTATTCAACCTGCAAGTGGAGCCAGAGTTCTCTAGAGGGTCTGGAGACCATCTAGCGAACTTTTAAAACTTGATTGTTTTTTTTACAGGGTGGCCGCCATCTTGCTGATGGTGAAGATCACCGGTAGCGGCGACTGTGACCGCTCTCCGGAGCGGTCACAGTCCTTCCTGAGGTAAGTGTTTGGTGTCGCTGGATGCCTCCTGATCGAGGCATTCCAGCGACACCATTTAAGTTTAGGAGGTGATCGTTGATCGCCTCCTAAACACTTTTAAACGCCAATGTATGGTGGCTGTTGACGCCCCGGGGAGGGGCCAGACATGGCCCCCGATGCCGATCTCGGCGTTACTGGCATCGAGGCATTACAGTAACGCCGTTTTAGCGAAGAAAGTGATTGTTGATCACTTTCTAAGCTTATTTAATTTTTTAAGGTCGTTAAGGGGTTAATGTAACTCAGTCCGTGAATAAATATCTGCCGTATATTTTATATAAGATTTGTCAGAATCTAGTAGCGTCCCTGAATCCATCACCATATTCTACACCATATTTAGATTATATTAAAGTGTAGATTTATCTGTAAGTTATATTCATTTTCATTTATAATCATATACACCATTATCTATTTATAGTATAGTAATGATTCTTAATGTGTTTTTAGGTTAGTTTCACCAAATCTAATACCCATAAATAAGTTAAAATATAAGAAACAGAAAAAAAAAAAGAAAGAAATCCACCACAGTATCGTAAATGTTTATATATCATTGTGCTTAAGGCTATTAATATAACTCAGCCCGTGAATAAATATCTACCATATATTTTATATAAGATTTATCAGAATCTAATAGCATCCTTATTCTTCCCTGAATCCATCCCATATTCTACACCAAATTTAGATTATATCAAAAGGTAGATTAATGTGTAAATTATAGTCATTTTCATTTATAATCATATACACCATTATCTAGTTATAATATAATATTGATTCTTAATGTGTTTTTAGGTTAGTTTGACCAAATCTAATGCCCATAAATAGATGAAAAAATAAAAAAAAATATGATTTTCTTATTCTACATAATAAAGATATTTGAAAAATAATACATATAAAAGATACAAATAAGACAATAATAAATGGATGTAACAAAACATTGGTGACAGCGGAACCAACAGATGATTTTGCCATAATTTCTGTTGACTTAGCAAAGTTTTTCCACCAAGATGTACCTGAGACTATTGACCATTCATGTTCTATGTTTTTGAGTTTACCTTGCTCATGCTGAAATACAATCTGTTCTTCTTTTAATTGTTTTTTGCAAGACATTTAAAAATCCTACATCTTTCCTAATCTCATTTGCCCACTTTTGCCATGGAAATTCACTTACTTAAATTATAAATTAAACTGTAGTGGCAAAACATTTAATTTTTGAGAATTAATTTGAGAAACATTAATCTGAGTTCCATATATATAGATTGCTATTGGATCGCCATCAATACAATACAGACCTTTTGATAATATTTCTGTATGCGTACATTTAGGAAACATTGCTTTAATCAATTCCCCATTAGACATTACCTGTACACATACTCTACCTTTCTCTATAGGCGTTACAATATCATTAGATGTTTTCACACTTTGAATTGTTCCTGAACATGAGCTCTGGTTATGAAAACATGAATGATATATAGTTTCAGCTTGATGAGGCAAACAAATAATTTTTGACACAAAATATAAACATGCAGACAAGTCTAACTGTTCAGGTTCTGACATATCTGTGGAAAAAACAAAATCAGAATACTCCAATTTATAAAATAATAATTGTGTACTACTGACAGGTACTCCCAATACTCTCATAGGGAATAATGTTTCTTCTTTACCTGCCATGGGTATTAAAGATGTACCTTTACACACATCATTACTACATACTAACCATTTATTTACCCATAAATCAGTATGATTTCGAGCAAATGTAAATTCTTCAGGTAAACTATGTAGCATTCCTAGAGGAGTAATACCACCTTGGAATGCTTGTGCCATTATTTTGAGATCAGTAGAATATTCAATTTGGATTTCCAAGCAAGCTCTGGGTTCTTCTGATAAATCAGCATTAGTCATTAAAACCATGGTTGCTTCCTGGAGATGTTGCACTGCAGGTCCTATCACAGAAGCTGTTTTAATTATCATTCTCCAAGATTTTGTTTAAACCTTGTTGAATATGTGTTTCTTTACTTCCTATTAATCCTGTAGTTTCCAAATCAGACTTTAGTGTCTTAATATCCATAGTATTAAGTACACTTTCTACTTTCTAGACAAATCACCAGGTCCAGATGGCATTCACCCCCGCGTTCTAAGGGAGTTAAGTAATGTAATAGACAGACCCCTATTTCTAATATTCAAGGACTCTATAGTGACAGGGTCTGTTCCCCAGGACTGGCGCATAGCAAATGTTGTGCCAATATTCAAAAAGGGGACAAAAAGTGACCCGGGGAATTATAGGCCTGTTAGTTTAACTTCTGTTGTGTGTAAACTGTTTGAGGGTTTCCTAAGAGATGCTATTTTGGAGTATCTCAATGAAAATAAGTGTATGACTCCATATCAGCATGGGTTTACAAGGGATCGGTCCTGTCAAACTAACCTGATCAGCTTTTATGAGGAGGTGAGCTCAAGACTGGATCGGGGTGAATCGCTGGATGTCGTATATCTTGATTTTTCCAAAGCATTTGATACGGTGCCACATAAAAGGCTGGTACATAAAATGAGAATGCTTGGGCTGGGGGAGAATGTGTGTATGTGGGTAAGTAACTGGCTCAGTGATAGGAAACAGAGGGTGGTTATTAATGGTACATACTCTGAGTGGGTTACTGTTGCTAGTGGGGTACCACAGGGGTCAGTTTTGGGTCCTATTCTTTTTAATATATTTATTAATGACCTTGTAGAGGGATTGTATAGTAAAGTATCAATCTTTGCAGACGATACTAAGCTCTGTAACGTGGTTAACACAATAGAGGACAGTGCACGATTACAAATGGATCTGCATAGGTTGGAGGCTTGGGCTGGGATGTGGCAGATGAGGTTCAACACAGATAAATGTAAGGTTATGCACATGGGGAAGAAAAATCCAGGCTGGGAATATGTATTAAATGGGAAAACACTGGGGACGAGACATGGAAAAGGACTTAGGGGTTTTAGTTAACAGTAAATTTACCTGTAGCGACCAGTGCCAGGCAGCTGCTGCTAAGGCAAATAAAATCATGGGGTGCATCAAAAGGGGCATAGATGCCCACGACAAGGAAATAATTCTACCACTGTACAAGTCACTAGTCAGACCACACATGGAATACTGTGTACAGTACTGGGCACCGGTATACAAGAAAGATATAGTGGAGCTGGAGAGGGTTCAAAGACGGGCAACCAGAGTAATAAGGGGAATGGGAGGACTACAGTACCCAGAAAGATTATCAGAATTAGGGTTATTTAGTTTGGAAAAAAGACGGCTTAGGGGGGATTTAATAACTATGCATAAATATATAAGGGGACAGTACAGAGATCACTCCCAGGACCTATTTATACCCAGGACTGTATCTATAACAAGGGGACATCCTCTACGGTTGGAGGAAAGAAGGTTTCTACACCAGCACCGACGGGGGTTCTTTACAGTAAGAGCGGTGAGATTATGGAACTCTCTGCCAGAGGAAGTGGTAATGGTAAACTCAATAAAAGAGTTCAAAAGGAGCCTGGACGTGTTTCTTGAAAGCAATAATATTACAAGTTATGGATATTAGATTAATAGGGACAGAACGTTGATCCAGGGATTTATTCTGATTGCCATATTTGGAGTCGGGAAGGAATTTTCCCCCTGGTATGGGGCAATTGGCATCTGCTTCATAAGGGTTTTTTTGCCTTCCTCTGGATCAACACAGTAGGGACACAATATGTATATAGGTTGAACTTGATGGACTTTGGTCTTTTTTCAACCTTATGAACTATGTTACTATGTTACTGTATTTACACCTGTTAAAATTCCTTATATTACATCTCTCTTTTTCCTATTCAAATTTGTATTATGTCTACCAAAACCAGTCATCAACACCTCTTTCCATATTTAATAAATATTTTTTGTATTGTGGAAATCTAGATGAAATTTTCCACTCTGATATATTAAAATTCCAAATTATTGTTATAAATTTACCATCTAAAAGGAGAAGTTTGGAATGGAGATAGTTTACCTGAAATGGACTTGATTCTTTAAAGATTTTGTTTTCACACACAGATATTGTTGGTGAGATTACTGTAACGATTGGATGAGGAGGACCCCAGATGGCGTGAGCCAGGCAAACAGGAACCAGGAGTAGCCAGGAGAGCTGGAACCGAGAATCAGGTCTGGTAACCAGCAAAGCAGGAAGCCGAATCAAATCCAGAAGAGTAGTCAAACAAGCCGAGTCAATACCAATGATCAGAGAACAGGAGCCAAATCAGAAAACAGGAGCGAAGTCAGCAAGCCGGGTCAAACGAAGAAATAGTCACAGCAAGTCGCACAGGAAAACCACAGAATACACCAACCAAGGGTGACCCAGAAGAGGAAGTCCAGGTTTAAATAGGGACAGGTGGAGGTGTGTCCTGCATTAAGGAGGTCACCTGAGGTTATAAGAACACGTTGCAAATGTAATATTATGTTTTGTGCTACCAGTTTGCCGCGTGGTCGGCCACACGGTGAAGACGCCGACCGGGTAGCTGTGGTACTCGCTGCCCGGGAACCCGGCCGAGGAGGAAGCGCCGCGGGACCGGCCACGGTCCGGGACTGGAGAGGCAGGTAAGTCCTTACATTTACTATCACACCATGTATAACTACACTCAAGTACGCTACTTCATTTATAATATGATCCCAAGACCCAAATTTATCATCATCTTGTGTGTAGGTCCCTTTAGTCCAACTAAATAAATGTTTATGCCCTATCGTAACATTTAACCTCACATTACTTTGTCTAGTAAAGTTAATTCTAATGTTACAAACTAATAAGTACCCTTTCATTACACCAAAACACACATGACCATTGAAATCATCAATTTCTCTTTTCTTCTTCATTATGTCTGGGAACCCTTGAGTACCGTTAAATTGGCTATACATTGGTTGTCAAATCTGTAGATCTTCTTGACTCTGTAGATCTTCCTTAGAACCGTCAATCATCAGTATGGTCGCCGTCAGAACTGCTAGAAACAAAAAGGATTATCTCTTCTTGAATGTCAGGTATCTTTGCCATGATGGACTTTTTAATGATTTGCATTGTTCATTTGACTCTTATATACAACCTAAAAAACACAACAGATATGCAGCATCAAAATCTTAGCTGATACAATACCTTTATTATTATAGCACCTCAGTATAAAACATAATGTAATGTTCTAATATGGTTCTTAAGAAATTCTTTAAAATGATTAGTTAACATTAAAGACTGCATCATTTTATCAAATAACCAAATAGCAAATTATAACACATGAATTTGGATCATGAGATGAATTTAAGAATATGGACAATAGTAAATAATTAATACTTCAATTGATTACGGAAAAACATATTTGATCAATACAATACAATACATAGTAATCCTTTTTAGTCATGACGCAAAACCCTGTTCTCATGAACTAAATTAAGGTTTTGAATCAACCTGAGAAGCAAGAAAGGAAGTATCCCTAACTTGTAGTTCTGCAAATGATGGACACTATGTAGGTTGCAGTTTAACATACACAACATATAACATTACAGGATCTTAACTTACAGAATAAAACAAAACACAAAACTTTAACATATAACACATCTGATGTTGTTCATATATTTTTTCTTATAAATAAATCAACTTATTCCAAACATCTTCATAGAAGACAGAGTACAGGGATATAGTACGAATTATAGTTAATTGCTATACTAGCTCCCTGTATACTGAATCAACATATATCTACGTATTATAGCTCTCACGACACTTACAACAAACATACTCCTGTGTAGTTCCTGTATTAGGTAAATCTTCTTTATTAACTTCAATCTCCCTAATTTGCCTAATCATTGGAGTGTAAGTAAATCTCTTTGAGGTGTTGCAGCTCTGTTAGTATATACATTTGGATCTGAACTGTAAACAAATCCATTTGATTTTCTTTGCTCTTTTAATTTTTTTATTATAGAGAAATTTGCAACATTTTCTTTTAAAATGTCCCAGTTTCTTGCAATAGAAACAGTGAAAAGACTCTTTATTCCAAAACCTGTGTCCCCTGGGATTCTGCATCTGGGTATGTTTAAATTCCTGAGGGGGAGAAGGGGGGTGAATTAAATGTAATCTCTACTTTCTACCTATATCCTTGCTATTAATCATATTAACTACAGACACATTCATTTTAACCCCCTCATGTCTGCATTCTCTCCTGATTTTATCAATAAATGCAGCAGCATCCTCAAGTGTCTGCATATCCGAAGCAATTGCTATGCTAGTAGGATCCAGGTAGTTAAACTTTTTAACAAAAACTTGAATCATAGAGACAGGACATTCATCATCAAAAATGTTAAAAACTAATCTGTAAACATGCTCAAATCTTAATAAGAAAGAAACTAGATCCTCTGAAATTGTAGGTTTCAGATTTTCTAGTATATCAATTGTTGGATTGGTATTTCCAGTTGTAAACTTAATCAACTGCCGGAGTCTATCCTTATCTGTTCCATAAATGATTTCATCATCCTCCACTATAGGAGAACTTATTGGAGCTACTAATCTTCTACTCATGTATGTAGGTAACCAGATTTTAAATAATCTGTTTCTCTGCTCATTGGACAAATTATGCTTGTCTGTATTTGATTCCAATACATCTGCATTACCAAATGCATCCAAATTAGATTTATACGGCGGTATTTCTTAAAGTAATTTCATTAATTCACTTTGTATTTGTAATTTTAATTTTGCTGCTTTATTTCTAAGCTTCTTCCTTTGCAGTTCCTGTTCTGAACTGACCTCTGGTTCATCCTCTACATTTTCTGGAATTAAGATATGTCTTTGTTTATCTCCCCTTGTAATTACACAAACTTGTTTCAAGTCTTTCTGCAACTTTGTAATTAACAAATTCTTAATTTCTAAACAATCCGACAAATCAGAAATCTCTTCAGTTAATAAATCACATTTAGGACATTCCTTTTCTATTGCACACACATTGTGCATCTCATTTTTAACCATGTCACTACTCTGTGAATTACTTTGCCTAACATCATTATTAGTCAGATTAACACCACCATCAAGTAATGTATTAAAAATCTTAATCATTTTCATTACATTCCTCAACTTTTGTTTCTCCTTATTCACAGAAAATATCTTTTTGTCTATCTTATTATTTGCATCTTCACACTGACGCAATAAATCATGCCACAAAGTTGAATCACTAGCCGTATAAGGAACAAACGTCATGGAACAGTCAGCAACTGTGGTGACCATGCGGTCACCATAATAATTGCAATGTGAAACTGTGTTTTAGTAATGTAACAGGTATGTCATTAGTCCTCTAGGGACATATTTTCCTGACACAAACAATGCGTCATTGGTTGCGAAAGATTTAATTCACCTTAGTAAATTATATATAGAGAAGGCTGAGGCTTCGCCACACCCCTTGGCTTTGCTGCTACTGCTTCTGGTGGTGGCTGTTGTGGCTTTACTGTTGGCTCCAATGCTGACAGTTTGCCCATGAAGCAAAGCTGCCCTGAGTTGTGACATAGGTGTTGGTTCATACCAGCATTGCTGAGATGTTTGCACCCTGCAGTGCGCCCATCTCCCACACTGAAAATGTCCACACTTCCATACTATACTACTCTGTACACCAGACAAGGCAGTAGTGGTACTAGTTTTTTTTCTATGACATTATTAGTGATGGCAGTGGAACAGTATTTCAAAAAGTAAACCACACTGCATGCATTCACAGGCCAATGTCTAATTTTGTCACAGATATTTACTGATTTATTACTTCGTGTTGTACAAAAAGGAGATTATGCTGATAGTATAAGTATGTTACTAAAGCACAACTTAATAGGAATAAGGAACAATATTTAAAGAATTGGTTCATAAATTAGTCTTTAAATTGATAAAAATCAGTCCTAAAATTAAACTAATGCATAAGAAATGAAAAACATCTGCTGCTGCAGTACAAATAAATTAATAAAAATTTGTAAACGCTAATTGGCCAGAGTAAAAAAACAGTAATAAAAAAAAACACAGCCTGTTGAACCTGATCACAACCATAATCACAGCCACCTCCTAAATTTTTTAGGCTACTTCTATCTATCAATCATTAATTATGCTACACACAGCCCCTTCCCACACAAGTCTTCCTCCTGAAACAGCACCAGAACAGCTAGTAATGGACCTCCCCCGGGTTAGCCCCCATATTAAAAATTTTAACAAAAGATCATTCAATTTGTTTGTAATAAACATATAGGGCCAATACAAACTCCGTATCGGGAACAACACATAAATATGTATGTGCGTCAAAAATAGGCAGAGTCACTTAGATGCAAACAAAGGTAAAACATTTAATACGAACAAAAATAGAAGAATCTAAAAAGTAGATAAAGATAATACAAAACAAGTCTTACAAAACCTTGGAGAGGAATTTAGTTCATGACATCTGTCCTATGCATTCCTGAGGATGGAGGGAGGGAGTGTTCGGGACGTGAAGAGTCCGTGGATGGCAAGTACATCTTCCCTCAACCTCTCTTCCCATGCCTCTCTTATGTCATACAAATGCCTTGCTTATATGTGGTTTGGATAATGATGTCAGTCTATTGATCTTCACCTAATTGGGTGTTCAAACAGCTTACTAAGGTCTTTACACGTCTAAACCCTATTTTAGATGGTCACTGTACGCATATTGTAATGCCCTTTTACAGTTACAACTATACCATGCATTAACAAGGTACTATCCTATCTATAGAATGCCTGTTCAGCAAATCCTTCATTCCATATTTAAGGTCAAGGAAACCCTGAAGCCTATCATTGAAACCTATTAATCTAATTAATTAATATCTTAATGATCATTTATTTATGAACAATTATTACATATCTTTGACTATTACCTATACCAATAATTACATATGGTACTTTTATATTATTGGGGTTAGAAGAGATGTTAAATCTGTTAGATTATTTTACATTGTTAGATTTTTGTTAGAACAGGTTAGACCAACAGTTTTTCTTTGTTAGATCTACTCTAAAATATACAATATTAACAATATTTTTCAGGGGGAGCTAACCCTTAGCCAGCCCCCCCCCCCTTCAACAAACTGTTTTTGATTATGATAGCTCCGTGTTAGATCAACTGGGTTTTTTTGTTAGATCTATCACGCAGGAGGCAGCATTCACAATCCTATTTTATGTGAGGGGGATGGAAATACATACGAGTTGCCCCCCCCAAATTTCAGTTGAGGGGGGCCAACCCATTTGTATTCCCATTTGAATACATATGTCTAGAAACAGACAGGCCTCTTTTATTTTAGACACTTCTTATGCAACCTTTTACAGTACAAAATTGTCTAAGGTATCAAAAGAGTTGCGGTTAAAAGCGAATACAGTACTCCAAATAAAACATCAAGATCCCTCAACTATTAGTTCGGATAATATTATTTGACAAGATATTGTGAATGGACATGTCTCTTCGTTAATACACTACCAGCAAACAAATTTTTTTGTTAATCACAACATGCATTTTGTCAGATATTTTATGATAGAAAACATGTATTCTATATATTCTGTATTTTACATGAGCACAAAATGGAATCAGAGCCATTTTATTTTACTTAATCATATAATGATTATTTCTTTCTGCCTTTGTTCCCTTTATAATTGAGAACAAAGAAGTATTCATGTATATAGATGTTGCAGTATATATGATCCAATTAACGTTATCTTCCATGAGAAAGTTAAGGAGTAGACACTACATATCCTTAGGAATGTAAATTGGAATGGGGGATACGTCGTAAGACCACCAAAACCTAATTTACTACCTAGGAGGCAACGTCTGGAGATATGGGTGACTACAAAGACCTGATTTACTATCTAGGAGGTAACATCTAAAGATAAGGGTGACCATGGATAAATTCCAAACACATATGTAATGGTCTTAAGTTATTTCTTAGACCAGAGTGTCTCTCGGAGGTAAATTAAGAAATTACAACGGTGTAAATATGAGTAGAAGTCCTAATTATAATGGGTAAAACCCACCGTTATGATTGGAGAATTCCAATCAAGAGGTGGAGGCTATGATAATAAGCCCTGTCTTTAAAAGCTTAGGTCTTTAATAATTGGGGGAACTGACCCTAGGACTCACCCTGAAACTCACCTTAAAAACTGACCCTGGGACTCACCCTGGAACTCACCTTAAAAACTCACCCTAAGACTCACCCTGAAACGGAGGCACCCTGAAACAGCAGACCCTGACGGACTCATTTAAATTTACCCCAGAGAATTGGAATCTTAAGATCCTGGCACTATAATTTCACTCTTAGCGTTACTTTGAGTTCTAACCTATATAACTTTTAGAAAGTTATATTTCCACTTAATTTCTTGCCGCTGAACCTGGATTAATTTCTACAAGGACCGGTTGGACCACAGCAACAAGTGGTGGTAATTATAATTGTTTTATTATTCTGAATAGAGATGAATTTTGTATTCTTCATATAGAATTCCCTGTTTCTGGGAAATAGCAAGTATATTGCATTATTGTATATGACGGCTTGTGAGACTGCAGCTTATAACCCGTGATAATGACAATAATGAAAAGGTATTTTTACCTGTAGAGGAAGTTTGACATTATTTGCATCTATTAGGAACTTCACTTATACTCTTAGACATTATTAAATTATTTTTAATGTCATATTAGTTAAACTAATATATAAGTAGAGTTAGTGATCATTTTATTACTACCCTGATTATTATTATTTGGTTGCTGAGTGGACTGGAAATTAATTGTGTGTTAGACTCATAAAGTACTAATTCATATTGATAACTTTCGATTATATACTGTATTTGGATATACTGTAATTTGACATGTTTTTAAGAATTTTGTGTTTTATATCATGCACTGTGTGACTCATATAGATATTTTATAAATTGTGTTTACAATAAATAATATTTTCTTCATTGACTATCGTGGTGATATATATCTAATTTGAATTATAATTTTCGGCGATCTGAAAGGATTTAGGATCGGAGATAAAATATAGGGTATCTCCTTAAATTAATATTGTGGATGTGGTCCTACAATGTTTGGTAGCGTCGTTATTTTGCGTGTGTGATAAAATATTTTGTCTCATTAATATCCCTAACAATTTGTAAAATGTTAGTTATTAGTAATTAGGCAGGCCAAGTGGTCCTCCAGATCTACTCTTGTTTGTAGCCACCAAATAAGACACTTTTCCTGAGTTATGGTTCAGTAGTATGCTTAGAATACCAGCAACGCTACAAATTGTGTGGAGCACAAAATAAATTTGTGTCATTAATAATGTGGCAGGTCAAATCAGGGGGCTGTGAATGTGCTTAAGTTTAAATGAATAACATATACTGAACAGATATGGTACAGCATAACTCGTTTCACTATATACTAAGCCAGACATTGATGGTGTTACAGCGTAACTCCCATCACTATACACTGAACCAGATATTGAGGTGGCAGACCTCTGCCCCTAAAGCAGCCTGCCTGTGCAACTGCTGCCCCTTTAGCAGCCTGCCTGTGCCACTTCTGTCCCTGAAGCAGCCTGCCTGTGCCACCTCGGCACCTGAAGCAGCATGCCTGTGCCACCTCAGCCCCTGAAACAGCCTGCCTGTGCCAACTCGGCCCCTGAAACAGCCTGCCTGTGCCAAGTCTGCAACTATCTGCAAGCAGGCACTACCCTTGCCTTCCCCATGCCGACTCCTATGCCTGAACCAGTCCCTGCACACAGACTTCTTCCTGACTCAGTACCTGTAATTGTGACACAATGTTATGTATGCTTCTACATTAGTTTCATTTCATCAATGGTTATTTAAAATGTTTCCCCAGTCATAAGTCTTTGTCACACCATAGATATGAGACCTGCTTTCTATCTCCACTTACTATACTAGTTTATAAACTGGATTAACTGTTGGAGGGGAGCAACCAACAGTGATGCAGATACTCAAAACAATCCTATCAACTGCAAAGCATTAGGTATCACACCCAACCTCAGGTATTAGTGCCCCAAGATTCTAGTCCCTTACAAGTCAAAACCTCCCTAATTGTAAATGTTAACTTGGCTGCACTTATAATATATTCTTTTGTAATTTCAATTAACTTTTTGTTACTGAAATAGAGCATAACTTAATTAAGGTTGCACTGCTAACAAAAGTGCTTACTTAACACTTTTTTTCTAGAAAAATCAGACACACATAATACATCAACAACACATTACACTTAAAATTTTGATAATGCCAAATAGCTCATTGTAAGGTTGACAAGCAAACTCAAATAAACCCATAACAATATAAGATTTCCAGATTCCTTGCATGAATGTAAAATGTTTCAACTTGGCTGATAAACGACCCAGGCTTTTCCAAACTCTGCTTAAACAAAAAGTATCTATCGGATTAACACAGGAAGCAAGCACGTGATCCCAAATGTATAAGTATTCATTACCCACAATTATACTGTATCACAGGTGCATGCTATTCCAAGCGTCCACATGACTTGGTTTTGGTGGGTTAAAATTCACTATCTGTCTGCCCAAGAATGGAAATAATGATATAACTCCCCCATAATACCACCCACACTTAATTATGATATAAGTAATATAACGCTGCCACCCTCAAGACAATAAATATGCTGTAATATAATATCAGTTAACATGAGTCTTTACCAGACAAAGGCAGAATTTAATAAATTAATATTTATTATGAACAAAAGAAATATTCACAGTGCATACAAAAGTATATGATAAAGAGATTATTATAATTTTTTTCAATTATCTGTTTATTGAGACATGCACATCGATAAAACACAAGGATGACACAGTCGTGTTGTACAGTGTGCAAAGGTTATACAAAATAAGTGTAAATGAAAGCAGAAAAAAACGATCCATGGTATCATACAGTAGATACCAAAGACATGTACATAAGAGGATCATATAATTACCGCATGCCAGAGTCGTGCGAACGCCATTAGTGACGAAAAAGGCATGAGAGAATCTGAAGAATACAATGTAGCAGCATATAACATTCCAGGTACTGAGATGAGATCTTCAGACCCCTTGTGAGACCATATGCTGGTGCGGTTGGCCCTGGGTTCCTCCCAATGCAAGAAAATGCTAGACCTCATGTGGCTGGAGTGTGTCAGCAGTTCCTGCAAGAGGAAGGCATTGATGCTATGGACTGGCCCGCCCGTTCCCCAGACCTGAATCCGATTGAGCACATCGCTCCATCCACCAACGCCACGTTGCACCACAGACTGTCCAGGAGTTGGCGGATGCTTTAGTCCAGGTCTGGGAGGACATCCCTCAGGAGACCATCCGCAACCTCATCAGGAGCATGCCCAGGTGTTGTAGGGAGGTCATACGATTACAGAGATACTGGGGTATCCTTAGTTTTTTTTTCTTTCTAGAGGGCCATATCCATCCCCTACATATAGTACCCTATAGGGTGGTATTTTTTATACTTATGGCTTAACGGGTTTGGTGGTTGTGAACGAGGGCAGGAGGGTTATAATTTTTAGATGTTGTGTTAGGGCAATGGGATGTAAGGGTTTTTTCTTTTTTATTATTGCGGTATGCCGGTTCAGCGATTATTTCCCTTTCCTGCGCATAGTGTACCCATGTAAACTATATATTGGTTTTTTTCAAGGAGAGATAGAGCTTTCTTTTTATACCATAGTTAGAGCCATATCCATCCCTTACATAAAGTACCCTATAAGATGGTATTTTTTATACTTATGGCTTAACAGGTTTGGTGGTTGTGAACGAGGACAGGAGGGTTATAATTTTTAGATGTTGTGTTAGGGCAATGGGATGTAAGGGTTTTTTCTTTTTTATTATTGTTATTATTATTATCTTTTTAATATATTTTTTTGTATGTTTTTATTTTATTTTTTGTATTTTTTAATTTTTTGTATTTTTTATTTTTTTAAATGTACTGTTATCAGTGCAGTAAGGTTAGGGGTCCATTTAGGGACCTCTTGAACATGTTATTAATGCCAGTGATGTCACAATGACATCACTTAGCTCACTTGTTTATTATTATTTATTATTATTATCACTAACGGTGCTGTGATCAGTGGCTCATCGGAGCGATCGGATATCCCAGCAGGGTCTAGACAAACCCTACAGGGGATATCCTGTCCTCCGATGACTTTCTTGGGTGACGTCAGCAGTGAATTGAAAACTGTAATAGTTTTCCGGCGTTCGTTACAGGAGATTGGGCAGAAAAAAGCCAGCAACCCTGGCTTCTGCTGACAGGGGGAGTCCAGACTGTCAAATGACAAGAAAGTCAGGACGTACAGGTGCGTCCTGTTACAATCCAACGAGAGACGGGTCCAGTATGCAGAATGATGAGCTCCCAGGAGGGGTAAGCCACGTATAGTGAAACCACAGAAGGAAAGGGACAAAAGAATAAACAGGTTACAGTCCAAGGTCGATGCAGGCAGCAAAATAGGCAAAGTCCAAAAAACAATGTGAAGTCAATCCAGACGGCGATCAGAGAGAGTAGTCAGGAACAAAGCAGGAGTCAGGAAACCAGTAAATCAGAATATAACACACTAAGACAGTGATAATGTATGTACCACAGAAGGGCTCAGAATAGATTATCCAATCAGATATGATTGAGTGATGATTGAGTGATGTCACAGTCTCTGTGTCCTGGACTCCCAGCTGCCATGACAGCATGCTCGTGTGCGCATGTCCAGCAGACCAGCAGGACAAGAGCCCCCAGGACCCCCGCAGCAGATTCCTAGCGGGAAAGACCGATGCCACGGCGACCGAGGACGGCAAAGAGCACGACCCCCGACAAGAAGCAGCGCGTGACGACCCGACGGTAGGCACCACCGAGGACCCCCAACCCGACAAAGCTGGGCACTCGACGGACCTCCCGGAGCGGACTCTCCGACGCAAGGTGACAGAACCCCCTCCGCAAGGCCCGGAACCAGGACGGGCATAGCTAGGGTGAGAAGGAAAGTGGCAGTGGTAACCCTTCACCAGATGAGGAGCATGAAGATCCTTTTCTGACACCCAGGAACGTTCCTCGGGTCCATAACCTCTCCAATGGCCCAAGTACTGTAGAGAGCCTCTGAGGAAACGGGAGTCCAGTATAGAACACACCTCATACTCTTCTTGGCCATCAACCTGGACCGTACCCGGAACAGAGTTGTTACAGTGAAGTGGTTTCAGGAGAGGCAGTTGCAACTCGTAAGCCACTGGACCAGGGAAGGAGATTGGACCAGTTGTCCTGATGGTCTGAAATAAAAAAGCGGAGGTACTGTTCCAGTGATTGGTTAGTCCTTTCTGCTGCCCCATTGTTACGGTCAGGTAGACGAGGGATCCAACAATGCAGGTAAGCACAGCTAAAGAAAGTCCAGAACACAGTCCGAGGTCGAGGGAAACAGCAGGCAGCAAGGTCAAAAAACAATCCGAGGTCAGGGCAGGTAGATCAGGTGCAAAAACGGTAAACAGGTCCGGGTTCGTAGGCAGGCAGAGAAGAGTCATGGTCGTTTAAACAGGCAAGCGGTCGGTACACAAGGCAGAGATCAAGTAGAACAAGAAAATAGCACACCCAACGCTAGATAACGCTTAGAACGGGCAAAGACAAGGCAAACAAATGAGGTTTATATAGAAAAAGGAAACACTCACGTCATCAGCCGTAGAGCGTGTCGCGCCCTAAATTGATATCAGGTGCGTTTGCTGGTCCCACCACTAGATGGCGCACTTCCGTCGAGTTCCCGGCATGTGCGCGCGGCCACGCGCCTGGAGCGTGAGCGGGTGCGTGCGCCCGAAGAGGTAGGACTGCAAGCCTCCCGAGTGACCGCGGCAGGACCGGAGGAGGAGACGCCGACGTCGGGGGATCCAGCGTGTGCGGCCGAGGCAAGTGCCGCAGTGGCGCGCGTAACCCGTCGGCAACTCGCGTGTGGTACGGAGGTGGGGTTGCCGGCGCCCGGCGAGCTGGCGTGAGCAGCCGGAGAGCGAGCCGTGGCGGAGGCGCGCGTGACACCCATTGGATTGGGGATAGTAGGCAGACGAAAAAGATAAATTAATTCCTATCTCAGAGCAGAATGTTATCCAGAATCTTGACACGAATTGGCTCCCTCTGTCCGAGACTATTTCTTTAGGAAGTCCATGTAATCTGAAGATAGTAGAAAGTTCTGCTGCTGTGGGTAATGCAAGAACGAAATGAGCCATTTTCGAGTATCTATCGACCACAACCAGAATAGCAGTATACCTATTGGAAGGCGGCAAGTCCACAATAAAATCTATCGATAGATGGGTCCAAGGTTGTTCGGGTATAGGAAGTGGTTGTAGCAAACAACGAGCGAGGTGTCTTCACCCTGGCGCAGGTTTGATGTTCTTATTCATGGTAAGCCACCAATATGATCTTTTGATCAAAGAAACGGTTCGAGAGACGCCTGGATGTCCAGTGGGTAATGTATTATGATGGATTAACATGATAGGAATCCTTTCCCGCATGGGCACAAATAGTTTTCCCTGTGGTAGGTTTTGTACAGCCTTGAATCTGGTTATTAGAGGAGTTTCAAGTGAGGCAAAAAGAGTGACCACAGGGCCTGTCGTGGATTTAAGAGTTTAGCTGTGCTCAGGTAGGATAAGTTCTTATGATCAGTAATGATGGTTATCGGAATGGTGGTTCCTTCCAAGAGGTGTCTCGACTCCTCCAATGCAAGAATGATGGCTAAGAGTTCCCGGTTTCCTACATCATAATTCCTTTCAGATGAACTGAATTTCTTAGAAAAGAAGCCACATGGGTGTAGCGGACTGGAGTACATTTTCCTTTGGGATAGTACTGCTCCCGCTCCACTCTCTGAAGCATCGACCTCGAGGGTGAATGGAAGAGATGGGTCAGGGTGAACCAGAACCGGAGCAGAGTCCGTTCTCCCTTAATCTTTGAAGAACAAGGGTAGTATGCCGGCGATGGGTTTGGAGTTCCGGTGAATATATTAGGATATCGTCAAGATATACTAAGACGAATTGGGAGAGGTAATCTCTGAGGCAATCATTGTTAAAGTCTTGGAAGACCGCTGGGGCATTGCAGAGCCCGAATGGCATGACCAGGTATTCATAGTGACGTGACCTGGTATTGAAGGCGGTCTTCCATTCATGTCCCTCACGTATCCGTACAAGGTTAAAGGCCCCTCTGAGATCAAGTTTTGTGAAGATAGTAGCCCCCTTTAATTGGTCGAATAATTCAGGAATCAGCGGTATGGGATATTTGTTCTTGTTATCTGGTTCAAACCACGGTAATCTATACATGGTATTAAATCCCCCTCTTTCTTTTTCACAAAGAAGAATCCCGCTCCTGCCGGCGAAGTAGACCTTCTGATGAAGCCTTTCTCCAAATTTTCCTTAATGTAGGCTTCCATAGCCTCATTCTCTGGTTTCGAAAGAGGATAAACTCTGTCCCTTGGAGGTGTGGTTCCAGGTAACAAGTCAATCGGGCAGTCGTGGGGGCGATGGGGTGGTAGGCGATACGCTTCCTTCTTACTGAACACATCCGCAAATGCTTGATACGGTTTAGGAATTCTGGTGGAGAGAGGAGACATAGTGACACTATGTACGGGCAAGATTTTACAAAGACAGCGATGTAGACAGTCCTCACCCCAAGATATGATTTGAGCAGTTCTGCAGTCTATCACCGGATTGTGTTTCTGGAGCCAAGGAAATCCGATCACAACAGGACAGGAAGGAGATGTTATCACGTTGAAGTTCATAACTTCTTGATGCAGTGCTCCTACATGAAAGGTGATAGCTTCTGTCTCATGGGTGACGGTGGAAGGGATTAAAGGTCTACCATCAATTGCCTCCAATGTCAGTGGTGTATGTCTCTTGACCTGAGGTATGTCATACCATGTAACAAACTTGGAGTCGGTGAAATTACCAGCAGCACTGGAATCGATGAGTACCTCTACGTTAACCCTGGTGTTATCCCAAGATAAGGAAGCAGGAACTGTCATGCGTTTGATCTGGTGCTCAGGGGAGATACAAAGAACACCCAGAGTAGGTCCCTGATCCTACCTAGGTGCGTGCGTTTCCCAGCTTGTTCGGGCAATACCTAGCAAAATGCCCCCTTCCTCCGCAGTACAGACAGAGGCCTTCACTACGGCGATGAGTCTTTTCTTGTTCAGTTAAGGAGGTAGCACCTACTTGCATAGGTTCCTCCGGGTCTAATCTCTGGGGTGCAGAATTGGAGAATATTATTATTATATTTATTTGTACCCTGTTTGAGTGTGGCTGCAGCTCCAGCCTTCAAAGAGACGATCCTATAATCTGGCTGGGGCTCTTAATCAGAAATCCACTAGGGGGCGCTCGTGTATCTCAAACAAAAAAATAAAAAACAGAACAAAAAACAAATGATAGTGTAGATGTAGAGATATATATTGCAATCAATATATCCCAAATTTTGCACTCACATTCTGTCTGAGTCGATCAAGGTAGTAGCTCAACCATCCACCAGGTGGGTTATGGATGCAGTATATATAAGACAAAATACATAAGAAGAGCCAATAGTGAAATATTGCTTTTAGGTGGAAAAAACGCAAGGATGGAGTTACACTTACGCTTAGGTAGAATGATTTGTGCTCGTAGTGTCAAGATGTTTCTCCTTGTGGTTGGATCCCAACAGCAGAGGGGTTCTCCACAAATGAGGATACTACACACCGAAGATATAGTGAAATGATATTTTATTATCTGAGCCATTATCTGAGGATTTTGGTTCCTCTCTCCTCTCCCCATGTCCCAGTTAAGATGTCCTATCCTTGCTTAAAGGAGAAGCGTCCGAGGATTCCAGCTCCTCACTCCTTCCCCTGTGTTCCTTGCCCTGTTCCCTGTCCTTTGTTGTGCCCTGTATCATGTATGTCTTGTCTGGTTATGCTCCTTGCTCTGTCCTCCTTGCTATGTTTCCATTACATATTCTGCTTAGCGTCCATACTCCTAGCCTGCGGCCATATGTCAGGAACTGGGTCTATTCAGACGACTGTAAAGACCCAGAGCGCCGTTCAGGAGGTATTGTGCAGTAGTGGAGTTGGACAGGGCCTGATGCAAGGTGACTGCAATCTCCCAGCCTGCAGCATCCTGCACATGATTCCAGTGCTATGCCTCATGCCTCCTCCAGGGTGCCTGCAGGATATCTCCAAGTTTTGTTTGCTTTGTCAGATCCAAGTTTAGTTCGGATTTCCACGTCCAGCCAAGTTTAGTTCTGCTTTGTTCTGGACATCATCAGCTGCTATGTCAGGGTGCTGGTAAAAGGCCAGGAGACTGCAGCGCTTTCAGCTCATCTGCTTCTGTGTTATGCTGGTTCCGGTGTTTTGTCAGCTCTTCCTGCCTGTTTATGATGCATACCTGTTTCTGGACCTGAGTCTGCAAGAGACGGCTTCCTCATCCCTGTTCTGTTACCCTGCCGTTCTGAGCCCCAGCCGAGGGGTGTCTTGTCCCTGTAACATTTGTTCCTGATTCCTGTCTTGGAGGAGGTCGGTCTGCTAAGCACAGTTCCGGTCATTCCAGAAGTCTTCCAGGGGGTTTGTTTTTATTTTTATTTTTTAATTATACATTTCAATTTGGGAGGTCATGTGACACCGCACCTTGCATATAAGAACGTCTCCACAGGCATCATTACGCTACCCTGATGAAGTCCGCTTTGTGACGAAACGCATTGGTTTTCTTTTTGGCACTTCCCAGCTTCCGTAGTTGGTTCTATTGCTGCAGACAAAGTGATTTTAACTAGACTTGGGCACCAGGGGGCTCTTCGTGTTCGTCTTCGTGCTCGTCTTGGGGGGTGTAATCTTTGTATTCCGCGAATATTCGCCCCTTCCTGTCTTCTTTTCGGGCGAATATTCGTGGACATTCTTCGCGCTCTTTTCATCTTTGTTTTCTCCCGGCTGCGTAGCTGGGGTTAATACGGGGTTAAGAACACATCGGAGCAGCAGCAGCAGCAGATGCGTTCGCGCCATGAAGGTATGTGTGTGCGACTCTATTGGTTGCCGAAATGGGGGTGGTCTGGCATCAACAAATGAATTGCAGAACTGCAGAATGCACTTCATTCGTTGATGGCAGGCGAGCCCCCTGCCGAAACGACCAATAGAGTTGCACACACGTACCGAGGTGTACACAATACACATTGCCCGAAACTGAGGGCCAAGTTCCAACGAGCAGTTGTCTTGTCTGAGACCTAGACAAATGCTCCAAGGAACTTGGCCTCCTTTTTATCATACACAGTCACATATCCATAGATGTTTAATAAAAGAATAGGGATTATTTTACATTTTTAAATCTATTTTGGACCCCTTTTAAATACATGCCTAACATTTGCTACCTATTTATAATGGCATACTTTGCAACAACCCAACTTTTACTGCACAGGACTGGAAAAAAGCAGGACTGTCTACGAAAATGTTGGGTGTGTTGGCAGGTATGCGAATGGAAAAATGTTGGACAAGAACTAAAAAATAGCTTAGGGTTAATGTACTGTTGTTTAAAATTATTAGCAGTGCACTGTTTTGGTTAAAGATGTATTATGTCTAAATAATAATTTAATTTTAATGGGTGTTAAAAAAAAAAACCAGGGGTTTTCTTTAATTTTATTTTAAAGTTATATTTATTATTATTTACTTTATTATATTTATTTAATGTTGTAGTGCTACCCTACCCAGCTATACCTATGTGCACTAGCATACCTAGTTTAGCTAAATTTGATGGGACAGGAAAAAAGCAGGACTGTCCCTGAAAAAGTTGGGTCTGTTGGCAGGTATGTGGATGGAAAAATGTTATAGGGTGAAGTGTGAGTTATAGCGTTAATGCTAGTGAGTGTAATAATGTCAGGGCAAATAACAGGAGGAAAGGTCCTTGTGATTTGTGAATTGTACGTGTGTGTGTGTTATGTGTGTTATGTCACTGTGTTATATGTGTTATGTGTTATGTTTGGTAGGTTGTGTATCAGACGGGAAAAAATGAAATGGAAATGGAAAAGGCGAATGAGTGGGCAATTGGCGACCCACTAATGTGCAGGTCAGGGGACATCTAGGAAATAGTGATCACAATATGATGCATTATAACTTGTCCTTCAATAAGGGAACTCTTAGAGGAGCCACAAGAACTATGCACTTTAGGAGGGCAAAGTTTGATCAACTAAGAGAAGCCCTTAACACTGTAAATTGGGAAAATGTCCTCAAAAACAAGAGTACAGACGCTCAATGGGAGATTTTTAAGAATATCTTAAATTCTCACTGTGAAAGGTACATACCGTATGGGAATAAAAGAGTCAGGAACAAGAGAAAACCAATGTGGATAAATAAAAATGTAAAGGGGGCAATAAATGGCAAAAAAAAGGCATTTAAGCTACTAAAACAGGAAGGCAGTGAGGAAGCACTAAAAAGCTATCGGGAAAAAAATAAAATATGTAAAAATCAGATAAAAGCAGCAAAATTGGAGACAGAAAGACTCATTGCCAAAGAGAGTAAAACAAACCCCAAAATGTTCTTTAACTATATAAATAGTAAAAAGGTTAACAATGAAAGCGTTGGCCCCTTAAAAAGTAATGAGGGAGAAGTTATAGACGGGGATCAGGAAAAAGCTAATCTATTAAATATATTCTTCTCTGCTGTATTCACAGAGGAAAATGAAATGCCAGGTAATATACAGCAGGATGAGATAAATGCCCCAGTACATGTCGCCTGTCTAACGCAGGAAGAAGTGCAGTGCCGCCTAAAAAAAATCAAAATAGACAAATCACCAGGTCCAGATGGCATTCACCCCCGCGTTCTAAGGGAGTTAAGTAATGTAATAGACAGACCCCTATTTCTAATATTCAAGGACTCTATAGTGACAGGGTCTGTTCCCCAGGACTGGCGCATAGCAAATGTTGTGCCAATATTCAAAAAGGGGACAAAAAGTGACCCGGGGAATTATAGGCCTGTTAGTTTAACTTCTGTTGTGTGTAAACTGTTTGAGGGTTTCCTAAGAGATGCTATTTTGGAGTATCTCAATGAAAATAAGTGTATGACTCCATATCAGCATGGGTTTACAAGGGATCGGTCCTGTCAAACTAACCTGATCAGCTTTTATGAGGAGGTGAGCTCAAGACTGGATCGGGGTGAATCGCTGGATGTCGTATATCTTGATTTTTCCAAAGCATTTGATACGGTGCCACATAAAAGGCTCGTACATAAAATGAGAATGCTTGGGCTGGGGGAGAATGTGTGTATGTGGGTAAGTAACTGGCTCAGTGATAGGAAACAGAGGGTGGTTATTAATGGTACATACTCTGAGTGGGTGACTGTTGCTAGTGGGGTACCACAGGGGTCAGTTTTGGGTCCTATTCTTTTTAATATATTTATTAATGACCTTGTAGAGGGATTGCATAGTAAAGTATCAATCTTTGCAGACGATACTAAGCTCTGTAACGTGGTTAACACAATAGAGGACAGCGCACGATTACAAATGGATCTGCATAGGTTGGAGGCTTGGGCTGGGATGTGGCAGATGAGGTTCAACACAGATAAATGTAAGGTTATGCACATGGGGAAGAAAAATCCAGGCTGGGAATATGTATTAAATGGGAAAACACTGGGGACGACTGACATGGAAAAGGACTTAGGAGTTTTAGTTAACAGTAAATTTACCTGTAGCGACCAGTGTCAGGCAGCTGCTGCTAAGGCAAATAAAATCATGGGGTGCATCAAAAGGGGCATAGATGCCCACGACAAGGAAATAATTCTACCCCTGTACAAGTCACTAGTCAGACCACACATGGAATACTGTGTACAGTACTGGGCACCAGTGTACAAGAAAGATATAGTGGAGCTGGAGAGGGTTCAAAGACGGGCAACCAGAGTAATAAGGGGAATGGGAGGACTACAGTACCCAGAAAGATTATCAGAATTGGGGTTATTTAGTTTGGAAAAAAGACGGCTTAGGGGGGACTTAATAACTATGTATAAATATATAAGGGGACAGTACAGAGATCACTCCCCGGACCTATTTATACCCAGGACTGTATCTATAACAAGGGGACATCCTCTACGGCTGGAGGAAAGAAGGTTTCTACACCAGCACAGACGGGGGTTCTTTACAGTAAGAGCGGTGAGATTATGGAACTCTCTGCCAGAGGAAGTGGTGATGGTAAACTCAATAAAAGAGTTCAAAAGGAGCCTGGACGTGTTTCTTGAAAGCAATAATATTACAAGTTATGGATATTAGATTAATAGGGACAGAACGTTGATCCAGGGATTTATTCTGATTGCCATATTTGGAGTCGGGAAGGAATTTTCCCCCTGGTATGGGGCAATTGGCATCTGCTTCATAAGGGTTTTTTGCCTTCCTCTGGATCAACACAGTAGGGACACAATATGTATATAGGTTGAACTTGATGGACTTTGGTCTTTTTTCAACCTTATGAACTATGTTACTATGTTACTATGTTACCTGTTTCACCCCAGGGCAAAGCATCCAAACACTGTCGTTTGGCAGCGGACTTCCAGAGCTCAGACACAAGGCCCTAGCGTAAGCTGGCTACTCCGGCGGAGGTAGCAGGCGTTGCCACACCGCAAACAGACGCAGCCAGGGGGAGAAACTGCCCTTACCATTAGGGACATTTTGGGCATGACACTAGCCTTGGAAGCGAACTGGCAGAGAAGAGACGTTGGCACCACCACCAGCAGCAGTAGCAGCATTGGGAAAGGCGAATGAGCGGGCAATTGGCCACCCGCTCACCTGTTTAACCCCAAAGCAAAGCATCCAAAGACTGTCAGTCCTAGGCGTTTGGGAGCGGACTTACAGAACTCAGACACAAGGCCCTAGCGTAAATTAGCTACACCGGCGGAGGTAGCAGACGTTGCCACACCGCAAACACGTGCAACCAGGGGGAGAAGCTACCTTGAACATTTTGGACATTTGAGGCATGATTTCAGCCAGGAAGCGAACTGGCAAAACATGCTGGCACCACCACCAGCAGCAGCAGCAGCATTGGGAAAGGCGAATGAGTGGGCAATTGACGACCCGCTCACCTGTTTCACCCCATAGCAAAGCATCCAAAGACTGTCAGTCCTAGGCGTTTGGGAGCGGACTGGCCCTAGTAGACACTAGGCCCTAGCGTAAGCTGGCTACACCGGCGAAGGCAGCAGACGTTGCCACACCGCAAACACGTGCAACCAGGGGGAGAAACTACCTTGAACATTAGAGAAAGAAAATTAACTTTCCAAGCTAAGAGCTGGGTAACCCAACTTGGGCAGATTGAATTTAAGAAAGGCAATCTGCTCCATCAGATGAGGTGCCATGTGTGAACGCTGTGGACTCAGCTGAGTTGCTGCACAACCCATGAGAGTGCAGGCCACACACTCTTCTTTTCATCACAGTAGCTAAGATACATTAGGTGCAGAAGGAACTTCACAGAGGTAAAGTTTGACCATTTCAGCAGCACTACTCTCCTTTCTGCTGCTAGCTCTGTCAGATGGTCCAACTATACTCCCAAGTGCCTCTTCCCAAAACGCAGCTGCTCCACTCAGCTGTGTTGTGAATATGCTTGTGGCACTGCTACTGATGCTGCTGCTAGACCACATCATCTCTTCCTTCTCCTGCACCTCTCCCTCCTCGGACAGCATTCCCATTTTACGCTGCCAGTCACGCACCTTTTGAACCAATTGCTCCCGGTAGCTACTGAGAACATTGAATTTCATTGCTAGCTTTCCCTTAATTCTTGGATCGCAAAGGCACGCTAGCATCATTTCGGGACTTTCTTCCATGCCTTTGCGAAGGTGTACTTTTAGCAGATCCTTCAGCTTTCTGGCTATGGCTGCTACTTCAGGATGTAGAGTGCCACCTTGAACAGCCTCACGGTTTTCAAGGAACACATCCATCTTGCTGCCTAGATGGGACAACACTGGGATTACCTGGGCCAGACTGGCAGTGTTTGAGTTTAAATTTTCAGTGGCATCCTTGAATGGTTTAAGGACTGCCACTAGCTGGGCGATCACTGTCCAATCCTCCCTATTCAATGGAGATGTAATCCCAATATTATGCTTTGAGGCAAGATTATGGATTGCCCTCTGCTGCTCCAAAATCCTCTCCAGCATCTCTAAAGTGGAGTTCCACCTCGTACTGACATCCTGTCGTATGCAGTGTACGGGAAGACCTGACCTCTCTTGCTCTTCCCTCAAAAGTTGGCTAGCCTTAACACTATGGTGAAAGTGCCCAGCGATCTTTCTGCAGTGGGACAGAAATACTGCTGCTACATTAGTTCCTTCTGACATTGCTGCCTTCACTACAAGATGGATAATGTGGGCTGCACAGCGCACACCAACAATATGACCATCTCGCAGCGCTTTCACCATATTGGCACCTCCGTCAGTTACCACAAAACCAACTTCAACATTGGTGCCCGCCTCTGCTCCCACCCAATGAGGAAACATTTTCCTCATTGCATGCAGAATATTTTGGGAAGTGTGCTTTTCATCCATCGCTTCTGCATGGAGAAGGAATGATCGGTAGCGTGCTGCAGCAGCTTCCTTGGGCACACCGGGCTGCCACCAGTGTGCTGTCAAAGAAAGAAAGGCATGCTGCCTGCTAGGTGCACTCCACAAATCTGTTGTGAAATGAACAGACTGACCAGCAGCCTTGGAAAGCTCTTCTTTCACTGCTGAAACACAGAACCGATACAATGAGGGGACAATGTTCCTGCTGAAAGTGGAACGTGACGGAACTGTATATTGTGGAGCCACAGCCGCCATCAATTGTTTGAAAGGCTCCCCTTCAATCATGGAGAAGGATGCCCCTCCAACAGCAATGAACTGACCAATAAGTCGCGTTTCTTTTTTTGGCCTGCTGTTTGGACATTGACCTTTTGGAGTGGAATGCCACAAATTGTTCCAGGGTGGGCTGGACATGCAGTGCTCCAACCTGCCTTGGTCTCTGGCTGCCAGCACTAGCTGCTCCTGCTATTGGCTCAGAAGTTTTTCCACTCTCTCTGGAGATGGTACTAGTTGTTGTTGTAATACCACAGCCACCAGCTATGCTGCCTGCAGTACGTTTTACTTCTGCATCTTTCCCCAATAGCACAGCGTTGTGTTGAGTGCTGAGGTGATGCTTCATGCTAGCACTGGTAAAATGGCCAGACACTTTCCCTCTGCTTATTAGCTTCCCACAATGTTTGCACTTTCCATAGCGCCCTTCTTCAACATTTTCAAAGTGCTCCCAAATTGGGGCGCGCATAGCCTTGGAGTGTGCCTTGGGTGCTGCTCCTACTGCTCGGGGTGGATGAACAGAGGCAGAACTAGTGGTGGTGGGACTGGTGGTAACAGTACTGGCCATAGTGGGACTGCTAATTGCTTTAAATTTGCTAGGTTTTGCTGCTGCTGCTGCTGGTGGTGGTGGTGATGGTGATGATCGTAGCGGAGAAGGTGGAGGCTGAGAGGCCAAGTCTCCATATGGAGACCCGTCTCCATATTGAATATGTAAACATGGCCACTCCTGAGAGTGATTGCACGCAGCCACTGCAATACTTTAATATTCAGAAATGGCAACAACACCATTTACACAAAGAAAGTGTAAATCATTAGTCATTAGGGGTCAAAGGTACATTTAAGATTTTTATTTGGTCTCTAAAAAGTATTTACATGGCTTAATTCATTTGAACAATGAACGTCCTCTATTTTTTTGTTTTCTTTGTATGTATGCCTTGATGATGATGCTTTGCTTGGCACACTCACATATTGTAGACAATAAAAGAAAACTGGGTAATGAGGTAAAAGACAAAATGGAGTTGACAAAACTGAGTAAAAGATAACTAAGGTAGAATAACAAATTACATTTTAGACATAAAAGTATAAATATAAGTGCTATCAGCAATTAGACACAGACACATAGAAGGATCTGTTTTTTATGCAAGCATATTATATTTTCGATTATATCACTCTGCATTTAAGATTTTATTAATTACTGAATACAATAAGAACACTTCCTGGTACATTTTTTATTGTATCTTCAATTTATTCTGTAATTTTATAGAAAAAGAACATATCTACCTAGTTAACATTGCCTGTGATACTTGTATGATTATCATACATGCAGCATCTCCCTGTGGCCCACTCAGCCACTGGGGAGGGAGGTCACCTACCTTCCTGTAGTCCTGCTGGCCACTGGGGAGTGATGCTGCCCGTATCCCTTACTGGCAGGGCCAGCCCTACCATGGAGCAGGGTGGAGCAATTGCCCCAGGCGGCACTTCTGAAGAGGCGGCACTTTGCCCCCCCAAGTGCAGTTTTTTTTTGTTTTAGATAATAGGGAGAGAGGGGGGTGGATAATGCATCCAATGCCTCTACCGCTGTAAACAGCTGTAAAACCGCCTCCGTTTAATTATTTGAAAGCGGCCGGCTTGCCTGCATCCCAATCAGTGCTGCTCTTCGTCCCGCCCACATGAAGATGCGCCGTGACGCTCAAGGGGGCAGGCTCACGCAGAACAGTTGCTCGTCATCATGTGACAAGGAGAAGATCTCGAGGGAGAAGAACACGTCAGTGGAAGAAAGCCAGCAGAAAAAGTAAGTATGTAAAAAAAAAAAGAAAAAATTGAGGCGATAGACGGATGGAGTCATGGAGAGACATATTCATGCCCCTAGAGGGTGGCTGGGGACATAAGTACACAACAGGGTGGTTAGGACAATCTATACACAAAGCGGGGTAATACACATGGGTATGGATGCATTACAATTAACCAGTACAAAAGGGGGTGGGGGCATCAAAACACAAGGGATGCATCAAATAAATCAATAGACGGGGGTGTGTTGGGGCAAAATGCACAAAGGGGCCTGGCTGGGGGCACAGATACACAAAGGGGGCAAACACACAACAAGCAGCAATGTGGAAAGCATTTTTTATGCTCTTAGTAGCTTATCCCATTCTGATGTGGCTGAGCCTGTCCTGGTATGTGTGTTTGGGTGTGAGTGTGCCAGAGCCTGTCCTGGTGTGTGTGTTTGGGGGTCGGTGTGGCAGAGCCTGTCCTGGTGTGTGTGTTTGGGGGTCAGTGCGGCAGAGCCTGTCCTGGTGTGTGTGTCTGGGTGTCAGTATGGCAGAGTCTGTCTCTATTTGTCTGGGTGTCAGTGTGGCAGAACCTGTTTTGGTGTGTGTGTTTGGGGTTCGGTGTGGCAGAGCCTGTCCTGGTGTGTGTGTCTGGGTGTCAGTATAGCAGAGTCTGTCTCTATTTGTCTAGGTGTCGGTGTGTCAGAGCCTGTCCTGGTGTGTGTGTTTGGGGGGTCGGTGTGGCAAAGCCTGTCTTGGTGTGTATTTGGTTATCTGTTTCCTGGCACTTTACTTACTGTAGAAATCGTGTTATTTAGTCTATTTCAATCTGAATAAATTATGAAAAAGGAAACTTAAATTGGTTCTTTGGAGTTCGTGAAACACAATTGCTGATTTCATTATAGAGGGGACTATACACCACATATTGCTCCTTACTATATTACACTATCTCTGTTTTGTTTTTCTCCTTATGTATTTGCGCTCCATGTGGAGGAGTATGCCTTTTAACCCCCTATATGCCACTCTGCCTTCAGAAATGCCTTTTAACCCACTATATGCCACTCTGCCTTCAGAAATGCCTTTTAACCTTCTATATGCCACTCTGGCATTTAGGGGTTAAAAGGCATTTCATGGGGCACTCTGCCTCCAGAAATGCCTTATGTCCATCATATGGCACCCCCCCCTCCCCGACTTACCAGTTCATCTCCAGTGCTGCTTTTTCTCTCTTCTCGCTAGGGGAAGCGGATGGGCATCTGCGCAATTCGTGTAGGCAACCTCCGCTTCCCGGAAGGTCATGTGACCCCAGTGCTCCGTCACTGAAGCACCGGTGGAAGTGCCCGCAGTAGTGGGGGTTGTCTGCACCCCCTCAGTGGTATCTGTGCGTTGCGCATACCCCTGCTGCGGGGGATCTGGATCTTAGTCTCATAGTCAGACCTCATTTGAGGTCTGATTAGATGGCAACATCAATTATAAGACGAGGGGTATTTTTCAGAGCATTTGCTCTGAAAAAAACCCTTGTCTTATAATAGAGTAAATACGATATATATATTGACAGCAGGGGCTAATATTTATATATATATATTGACAGCAGGGGCTAATATTAAAGAAACTGCACAGTTCAGTTGTTATTTTGAAGTCATATTTCAATCGTAGTCTTTACTTCAAAGAGATAAGTACTTATTATGTAGTTAAAGTTTGTCTTTTATGTGATTTTGTCTTCTTGATACGCAACGCTAAAGTCTCTACTTTTGTGTCACCTTTTGCCAACAGCATGCATCAGCCATGTCTGGTGGAAAGAAACGCATACGTCTTTCTGGTGCACAATATGAAAAGATTAGAGTAGCGAAGAAGGCTTTTTTATCTAAGCAGAAAGGAGCCATGCTGAAATTTATTAAACCAGGGAGTCAAGACAAAGCTCCTATGGAACAGGAGCTTCCAACTGAGGAGATAACTTCTACTGCATCCACATCAGCATCACAAACTGAGGAAGCTCTACATATTCGTGAAGATGAAAGCCCGACAGATGTGAGCACGGTGGATGAGCTGGTTCCTGGTGATGCTGAGTTCAGTTCTCTATTTCTTGAAGACCCAGGGCTCTGGCCAAATATGAGCAGTAAACCGAGAGATTTCCTGGTAGCATACGGTCCACACCAGCTGAAAAGTTTCTGAAGGAAATCGAAGCTTTCATCGGATGCATTATTGGCATAATCTACCCAATATGGAGAAAGTGGAGAAGTTGTAGCTTATGCTGTATATTGATTTTGCAGCAAAGTCTTCCAAACAGACCTCATTGCATATGCTTTAAGTTCTAGAGGAACAGATGACTGGAAACACCTGAGCAGGAATTTGGCATGTCATGAGAAGACACCATCTCACGAGAGAGCATTCCATAGCTGGTTGGAACTGCGTACAAGACTTAAGTTGAAGCCAACCATAGATGCAAAGCACAAAGAGAAGATTGATTCTGAAACTAATCACTGGGAAAATGTTCTAAAAAGGCTCATTGCCATTGTTAGAATCCTTGCTACTCAAAACCTAGCACTGCGTGGGACATCAGATAAGTTGTTTGTGCCAAATAATGGTAATTTTCTTAAAATTGTGGATTTGATGGAAGAGTTTGATAGTCCTAAAGAAACATCTCAGAAGAGTAACCAGTAAAGAAACCCACATTCACTATGTTGGTAAGACTTTTCAAAACGAAATCATCCAGTTACTGGCAGGGCAAATTCTGGCAAACCTGAATGCCTCAAAATATTACTCTCTAATTCTGGACTGTACACCAGAACAAATGACTTTAATGGTCCCTTTTGTAACGACAACAGACTCAAGTGTAAATGTCAGAGAACATTTTTTTTGGGTTCATCGATATAGATGATACAACAGGATCCGGCATGACAAACATACTTCTTGAGAAGCTGGAAGAAATGGGAGTTGACCTTAAGGATATGAGAGGACAGGGATACGACAATGGAGCCAACGTGACTACCAAGTTCCCATTCATTGAACTTGGTAGTCAGCAATGCTGTCTCTGCATGTTCCGAAGCTTCAGAGTTCTTTAATGTGATGCAAAGTGTGTATGTATTCTTCTCTGCATCTACCCACCGTTGGCTACCCTCAAACATCTTGGACATATATTACAGTGAAACCACCGAGTACCACACGATGGGAGAGTCGCGTGGAAGCAGTAAAGGCTATCCGAAACCAGACTGGGAAAATTTATGATGCCCTAACTGCAGTTATGGAGGATGATGGTCTAATAGGAGCAGCTTGTGGCAAAACACTGGCAACAGGGAAAGGAATCACAAGGAATATATGCAATTTTAAATTTCTGTGTGGTCTAGTGTTGTGGCATGATGTACTCTTCCATGTAAACATCATAAGCAAAATACTGCAACGGATTGATGTTGTTATTTCTGCGGCAGTTCAACCTGACACGTCAAAAGCATTTCTACAGACTTATCGGTCAGATGAGGAATATGAAAATGTGTTGAAAAGTGCACAAAAGATGACATCGATCCGACTTTTCCCCTTGCCGAAGTTCGGGCTCGCCGCAGAAGAACCCATTTTGATTATGAGGCAGAGGATGAATGCATCAGCGATCCAAAACAACAGATAGTAACATAGTAGCATAGTTCATAAGGTTGAAAAAAGACCAAAGTCCATCAAGTTCAACCTATATACATATTGTGTCCCTACTGTGTTGATCCAGAGGAAGGCAAAAAAACCCTTATGAAGCAGATGCCAATTGCCCCATACCAGGGGGAAAATTCCTTCCCGACTCCAAATATGGCAATCAGAATAAATCCCTGGATCAACGTTCTGTCCCTATTAATCTAATATCCATAATTTGTAATATTATTGCTTTCAAGAAACACGTCCAGGCTCCTTTTGAACTCTTTTATTGAGTTTACCATTACCACTTCCTCTGGCAGAGAGTTCCATAATCTCACCGCTCTTACTGTAAAGAACCCCCGTCTGTGCTGGTGTAGAAACCTTCTTTCCTCCAACCGTAGAGGATGTCCCCTTGTTATAGATACAGTCCTGGGTATAAATAGGTCCTGGGAGTGATCTCTGTACTGTCCCCTTATATATTTATACATAGTTATTAAATCCCCCCTAAGCCGTCTTTTTTCCAAAATAAATAACCCTAATTCTGATAATCTTTCTGGGTACTGTAGTCCTCCCATTCCCCTTATTACTCTGGTTGCCTGTCTTTGAACCCTCTCCAGCTCCACTATATCTTTCTTGTACATTGGTGCCCAGTACTGTACACAGTATTCCATGTGTGGTCTGACTAGTGACTTGTACAGTGGTAGAATTATTTCCTTGTCGTGGGCATCTATGCCCCTTTTGATGCACCCCATGATTTAATACATATTCCCATGAAAGTTAATTTGTTTTACCAAGTTCTAGACTGTGCTATCCAGTCACTGGAAGAATGTTTTTTTGCAGCTACACGAGCAGAGCAATGTCTTTGGGGTTCTCTACAACATTCCTCAAGCTCAAAGAAGCAATACCTGAAGACCTACTCCAGCAGTGTAAAGAATTGGAAAGAGTTTTGTCCCATGAGAACATGTGGGATATTGACTCGAATGATCTCAATGATGAAGAGCGATTTCAAAATATATCCCTTCAGACTTGTCTCCCAAGGGTGTGCGGGAATATATCTGCACAAACAATCTGACTGCCCTCTTTCCAAATGCCTTCATTGCTCTGCGCATACTGCTAACACTTCCTGTAACCGTTGCTAGTGGAGAGCGAAGCGTCTCAAAGCTGAAGCTAATAAAAAGATACCTGCAATTACGCAAGAAAGGTTGGTGGGCCTGGCGAAAATTTCAATTGAACACGAATTAGCCAAAACTATACACCTGAAGGAAGCAGTGTCTATATTTGCAGCCAAGAAGGCACGGGAAGCACCAATTTGAGTTGATTGATATATAGTTGATTTCAATATTGTGATGGTTAATGTTGCCTGTTAATGATAAAACAGTTTTGCTAGTTATTAAAACTATTTAAACTGTTTATATATATAAAGCAATATTTAAAAAAAAAACTAATTGTAGGAGCTATATAGTTGATTGCAATATTCTTGTTGTTTTCTGTTAATGACAAACTGCTTTGCTATTTAATAAATCTATTTAAACTATTTATATAAAGCTATATAAAAATATGTAGTTTGCAGTTTTACATTGACTATAATGGTATTTCATATAATTTTGCATACAGACAAGGTGCTGTTGCATGTAAATTATTTTTTTTTTCAAGTCTCCGTTTAATAAAAGATTAGGTATACAACAATGTGTTACATCCGAGAACATACCAAAAAGCACATGGTAAGTACAGAGGCACAATGCAAGATGAACCAATGGTCATAAGGCATACGATATATTATTACACAGGGCGATAACCATGCATAACAGAGAGCATCATGACACTTAGCGCAAGGTAGAAGAACAGGAGAGTACAGAGTGCGGAACAGTGGTGCACAACAATCAGGGTATACAATAGGAGAGTGGTGTCCAACAAAGACCCCCTAGACATGGTTCCAAAACACAATGTATGTGACAGGAAGGTACGTATGGGAGTACACAGAGATGTCATTGCACGGAGAGAGAGGCAACATAAAAAAACATCAAAATCATGAACACCCAGGAACGGGAAGGATGAGCCGCATATGTAGAACCTAGGGGAGGCAAACCAGTGCCGACCAAAGGGTACCTCAGGTGGACTTTAAAAGGGCAGAGAAGCGGCGAGGAAGAAGTGAGCTCCTTCCACCAGAACCAACGCCTGTTGTACAAATAGTCCTTGCCCCTGGAAGCCCACACCAACTCCTCCATGTGGGCAATAAAGTTCATCCTACTGGCCCAAGCCTGGATCAGCGGAGTGTCACGGCATCTACAAAAATGGGGAATGACAGCTTTGGCCGCACTCAATATATGGTACGTCACTGAGTGTCTATAAACAGCGACCAGGAGCGATGTATGGTGTAAGAGACCCGCCTCAGGGGTCAGCACATAGTTAGGGTCATTAACTTCCCGAATCACCCCTTCCACAAGCTTCCAAAAGGGGGTAACCAAGGGCCAGCCTCGCACCTCCAGCAAAGGTCTGGGACATCTGGGAGGAATTGATGTAAAGCATGTGGGGTGCGATACCACCGAATCAATAATTTGTAGGGGGTTTCCTGAATTCTACTCGAGATAGCGCCCTTATGGACCAACTGAATAATCTTACCCCATACCTCATCCCCGGAAAGAGCCGGGAAATCCCGTTCCCAAAGGGCCAGGAAATACGGCTTAGAGGAGCACTCGAGAGTAAGGAAGATGGAGTACAGCGCGGAAACCAGGTCGGGCGGTTCAGACTTAGAGGTACACAGGAGTTGAAATTCCGTCAGAGGTCTGCGGTAACCCGCCAGGCATGGCAAGGAAGCAATAAAGTGGTGCATTTGGGCATAAAAAAAGGTGTCTTGCGGAGGCGTGGCCTAGATGCCCCTAACAGAGTCTGTAGGGGTTTAACAGAGTCCAGGTCAGAAACGTGATAAAGGCGCAGGATACCGGTAAGCAGTGGAGAAAACGGCTTTGTCCTGCCTGTTCTGTAGCCAAGGGCAAAGGCAGGGTTGTCAGAGGTGGGGAAGAGAGGGCTAGGGGAGGACGTCAAAAAACCTTTAGACATGTACTTCCGAAGAACACGCATAGTCGGGGAAATGGTGGAATGTTTAAGACGCGCGTTGGGCCGGTCGGGGGTGGGTAACCACGGATAAGAGTGTATGGGGTGCGGGAGCGTGTCCTCCTCCAGTGCCACCCACTGCTTATGAGCCCTAATAGTCCACTCAACCACTCGACGCAGATGAGCCGCATGGTAATACAGCTCCAAGTGTGGGACACTCAGGCCTCCCATGAGTTTAGGACGAACCAGATGGGAAAAAGCGAGGTGATGGTGTCCGGACAACCAAATGTACTTCAAAAAAACTCGGTGGCATTGTTTAAAATAATCTCTGGGAATAAAAATTGGTAGGGCGTGAAAGAGGTACAGGAACCGTGGCAAGATGTTCATCTTAACCACGGCAACCCTCCCGAACCACGACACGTGCGGGAAGGCCCACTTACACAGGTCTTGAGAGACGCGCTGTAGGATGGGGACAAAATTCAGGGAGAATAGCAGGGAGAGATCCGCAGGGAGTCGGAGGCCCAAAAATCGAAGTGACGAGTCGCACCATTTAATGGGAAACCTAGAGCCTAACTTCCGCTTAGTAGAGTCCGCCAGGTGAACCCCCAATATCTCCGACTTGCCCAAGTTAATCTTGTAGTTAGAAAATGCTTGGTACATCTCCAGTTCCTGGAGGAAATGGGGGAGAGACGTAAGGGGAGCAGACAAGATCCCCAACATATCGTTCATGAATAAGGCCAGTTTATGCTCCACCCCCGAAACCAACATCCCGGAGATACCAGGATTGGCTCTAATGGCACTGGCCAAAGGCGAAAAGGAGGGGGGAGAGTGGGCACCCCTGGCGAGTACCATTGGCCAGGGGAAACGGGTCAGAGAGAAAGCCATTTATCTTGATTCTGGCAGAGGGGTTAAAATAGAGCACCAAGACCCAGTTACAAAAAGTCGCACCCAGGCTGCGCAACACTTGGAGACCCTATCGAACGCCTTCTCAGCGCCCGTGGAGACCAGAGCCAGCGGGATGTTAAGGCGCCCAGCCCGGTCAAGAACGTCAAGCACTCTGGTGGTATTATCCCTCGCCTCCCGCCCCGGGACAAAGCCAACCTGGTCCAGATGGATAAGCGACGGGACAAGGGGCCCCAAACGGGTAGCAAGAATCTTAGCCAATAATTTTATGTCAGTGTTGAGAAATTAGATGGAACGTTAGCTTTTGCAAAGGTCAGCCGCCTTACCCGGCTTCAGTATAACAGTAATATGGGCAGTGTTGGTATGAGGGTCAAAGTGGTCCCCGTTAGCCATGCCATTAAACAAGGTAACCAAATGGGGAGCTAAAGTGGCAACAAACTGTTTGTAATACGCTTTCATAAGTCCGTCAGGACCGGGACTCTTGCCATTGCGGAGAGATTTAATGGCCGCCACCACCTCAGCTAGGTCAATCGGGGCATCCAAAAGCGCAGCATCCGACGGGGAGATATGTTTCGGTAAATATTTAGACAAGTACTGCCGCAGGGAGTCCCGAAAGGAAGGCGCCAAGCCCGGAGCAGGAGGAAGGTTATACAGGGAGGCATAATAGTCGCGGAAGCAGGCTGCTATGTCAGGAGTGGAATGGTGGGTGGTACCGGAGCGATCCCGGACCTTCGGTATAAAGGACTGAGCCCTCTTAGCACGGAGAGCCCTAGCAAGCAACCTACCCGCCTTGTCCCCGGATTCATAGAAGTGACTACGGGTTAAAAGATAAAGTCTCCTAGACTGACTATCCACCAGGGACGCCAATCTCTCCCGCAGAGCAACCAACTGGACCAGGAGGGCGGGGTCCAAGGTAAGCTTATGCATATTTTCCAATCGAGCGATCTCATTAGTAAGACGCACGATTTCACCCAAGCGGATACGCTTAACGGTAGCCCCCATTTGGATCAGGCGCCCCCGTATCACCGACTCATGGGCCTCCCAGACAGTGGAAAAGGGTAAGTGGGCAGAAACATTCTCCGAAAAATATTGTCTGAGATCCTAAGGAGTAAGGACTCATTAAGCCTCCAACACCAGGAGCAGGGAGGGAGACACTTAAAAGAGAGAGTGATATGGACCGGGGCGTGATCACCTACAGTGATAGGGCCCACACTGGAGGAGGACAGCATAGGTAAATGATGGTGAGACACGAAAATAGAATCTATTCTTGTATAGCGAGAATGCAAAGGGGAGAAATACGTATAATCCCTTGTAGAGGGATGTTGAACACGCCACGCGTCTGCTAGTTGCATGGCGTGGAGGGCCCTTTTAACCCTAGCAATGCGTGAAAAGGAGATGCAAGACCATCCCGAGGAGCTGTCCAGTCGCGGGTCTATCGTCATGTTAAAGTAACCACCCAATAAGGAGATCCCGTCCTGAAAGTCAGCCAATTTATGTAGGGCCGAAACCAGAAACCGCGTTTGGTCACGATTGGGAGCATAAACACAGGCCAGAGTGATCATTTGGGTGGTAACATAACCTTTTATGAAGAGGCACCTACCCTCCCGATCCCTCCTTGAAATGGCAAGGATTTATGGATTAATATAGCGACCCCTTTAGTTTTGGAATCTGGGGAGCTAGACGTGTAGAGGAGAGGAAAGTGTTTAGAATATAATTTGGGTTCCCTCCTGGCCCTGAAGTGGGTCTCCTGGATGAAAGCGACCTTAGATTTAGCAGACTGTAAGAAATGAATTAGTTGAGAACGCCTTTCCGGCTTATTAAGGGTAGTAAACCTCACTTTATTCGATTGCATGAGTGCGACACCTAGAGAGGCAGGAGAGAAGTGGGCAAGGGACACGCGCCATCAAAACAACAAAAAACATACACAGATAAACATAAGAACCATAAATCATAACAGATCGTGGACAAGCCACAGGGCAGGCACCAGCGAGGAGAGTGCCTAGCAACAGGAGAGCCATGTCGTCCAAACAGTGGACAAAACCAAAAACCTGGGACACAAGGAACCAGGATGGTCAGCTCGGGGAGCAGAGACAGCACAGACAACAAGAAAAAATAACCAATGACAAAGAAAATAAGGAAATTATAGCAGACACCGTGGCCCACTGCATACTATAAATATGTGAGGAAAAAAACAACCAAAACGGCGCATAAGTAGGCATATGAATGGGGATAAAACATAAAAGTGTGTAGATGTGTGTGAGACAACCAGGGGACTAGTGATGGTAATATGCGCAATCACACGCAACAGGTAAGGCACCCAACTCGCCAGCCAGGTGAGTGCTGCACAGTAAAAAGGGAAACCATGACAGAAGCCGGTAGCAAAAAGAAAGGAGCAGGGAAAGGCTTCCCGACCGTCATGGCTAGAAAGAAAAACGACTCCTGAAGGAGGAGAAGGATTGCAACAGAAAAGGAAAGCAGAATACGAGCGAACAAAAGCGCAAAAGTGGGTAAGTGTGTGTAAGGCAAACAATGAACCGGGGACCATGACATACTCTGGCACACCCAACAGATAAGACTCACAACCCGCTACCCTGGTAAGGGCAGCATAGGAAAGAGGAAACCATGACAGAAGTCGGTAGCAAAAAGAAGGGAAAAGGAAAAGGCTTCCCGACCGTCATGGCTAGGCAGAAAAAAGACTCCCGAAGGAGGAGAAAGGGTGCAACAGAGACTGAAAGCGCAAAGAGGGCTAACAGAAGTGCGGAAGTGTGCAATTGTGTGCAGGCCAACCTGGGAACCGGAGACCAGGAAATGCGCAACAGGTAAGACTCACAACCCGCCACCCAGGTAAGGGCCGCAGAGTAAAGAGGGAACCATGACAGAAATCGGTAGCGAAAAGAAAGGAAAAGGAAAGGGCGTCCCGATCGTCATGGCTAGACAGAAAAACAACTCCCAAAGGAGGAGAAAGAATGCAGCAGAGACTGAAAGAAAAATGAGGGCTAACGGAAGCGCGAAAAGGTAGGGTTAGTCGTAAAGGCGAGGGACCACCAATACTAAACACCGAGCCCCGGTAAGCAAGGACCGTGCGAGGCATAACCAGGTACACGGCACACAAAAACACAAAGCAGTAATAAAAAAGGGGGCAAAATCAAAGGCATAAAAGTGAAAAGGTCGTCCCTCACATGAACCCATCAAACAGTTCAAGTACCGGACAAGACGGTACCGGCGACGTCCCCGAGGCTAGAGAGGCATCACACGGGAGGTCCGAGAGCAGCAGCCGACCGCAACGGTTTGAAGAAGAGCAAAGAGTCCTCCAAGACGATGGGGAGCGTCGATGCGCAGCCGGAGACCACTCCTCGAAGTGAAGCCGGGAGACGTCCAGGGGAGCACGAAAAAAAAGGCACCACAGCAGCAGCGGCCTAGGAAAAAATCCCGCAAAAAACACCGAGGTAGGCTTATGGTGTAAACATGGAGAGTGTCATTCCGGTCTGGATTTACGGCGCCTCTGGGGTTTGGCGGTCCAGTCGTGCGAGGAATCGCTCAGTTTAGGTGGGAGAGGGAAGGAAAATTCCCAATCAGGAATAGGTATAGCCGGGAGGTCCGGTACATCCTCAGCTCGACGTACAATAAAGCGGTCCGGTCCCTTGCGAACCATCAGGGAAAACGGGAACCCCCACTGGTAGGGGATGGCAGCATCCCGGAGAGCAGATGTAAGTGGCCTGAGCATCCGATGATACTGAAGGGTGATGGGAGACAGGTCGGGAAATATTTGTATGGTGTGGCCGTCCCATTCCAAAGAGCCGGTCTTGCGGCACACGGCCAGTATGGCATCCTTGACAGCATATTCCGTGAGACAGCACACTATATCTCTCGGCGGACAGTCATCAGGCTGTTTAGGGCGAAGAGACCGGTGAATCCAGTCGAATTTAATCACCGCGTCATCAGGTTGGTGTAGCAGGCGGTTAAAAAGGGCACTGGTCACCGTAGAAATCTCAGGCCCAGCAACAGACTCCAGAATCCCTCGTACTCGCAAATTAGAGCGGCGGCCCCAGTTGTCAAGGTCTTCGACCTTTTGCATCAGTCGGGCAATAGTCGCAGCCTGTAAATGAAGTTGTTCCGAAGCAGCATCCACTGCCGAGCGGGTAGAGACCGCATCATTTTCAAGAATAGAGACTCTGTCGCCCATGCTTTAGACATCCCGTTTGATTTCCGCGAGGTCTGCTTTCAGCGGTGCATGGGCGTCCCGTATAATAGAAATAAGGTCCGCTTTAGTAGGTAGATCTTTCAGGGAGTCACGCCAACCGTCTCCATCTCGATTCATCCGCAGATGTAGCGGATCTTGGCCGGATTCAGATGGCAGATCCGAGGCCAAGCTACAAGGGCTGCCAGGTGGTGAGGCCTTCTCCAGGGAATCCGCATCCGGTAAATTTTGAAAGAAGGACTTCACGGAGGTAGGTAGCGGTCGACCCTTCGGCTGAGAAGGTTTAGGGGTAGCGATAGCCTTCGAATGTTTCCCCATTTTCATCGAAAAAACGCTGTTTAGAGCTTATTTATGCAGTGGGTCAGCGGAGCTAGCAAGTCAAGCGTCCATTTTGGTCGGCTGTCAAACCACGCCCCCGTTGCATGTAAATTCTCACTTCCTAATTTTAGTTTTAACTATCATGATATAACATAATGGATGTAGGATGGTTTTTGCAGCACTTTTTCCCCCGGAGCGGAGGGGGTGGGCATGGGGGAGAGTCGACTGCAGCATTTCACGCTTCACCCCTGCTTACTGGAGACTGCTTCTGCCGCTGAGGAGTGAAACCATCCTGTTCCTCTTTCAGATACATACTCTACTGCTCGGGAGTGATGTCACCTGCATCCCCTCCATGGTACTCACACTGCCACTGGGGAGATGGGCCAGCTACACCATCTCCTGTGCACACACTCAGCCTCTGAGGAGTGATGGTGCCTGCATCCCCTCCCTGGTGCTTCTACTGGGGAGATGGGCCTGGCTGCATCATCTCTGTGATGCACACTCTTCCACTCGGGAGATGGGCTGGCAGCCCCATCTCCCAGGCCCTGACTGAGCCGCTGGGGAGTGATACTGCCTGCTTCCCAGTGTTCCTGCTGCCGCTGGGGAGATGGGCTGGCTGCCCCCTCTGGCAGCCCTCACTCAGCCGCTGTGGAGTGATGCGGCCTGCATCCCCTCCCCGGTGCTCCTGCTGCTGCTGTGGAGATGGGCCATCTGTCCTGTCTCCCAGACGTTGAGGACAGACGACCGTGGCACTCCGACCTGATGCCAGCACTTCAGCTGGGGCGGCAGGGCAGGATGGTGTGAGGCAGTCGCAGTCAGTCCCTGGAGCCCAAAACACAAGTGGGCAGAGACCAGCGGTACTCTGCTGGGATTTCATGATACAGTCTCTTGAGCATACTGTAAATACTGTTGAGCACGCTCGAACAGTTTATTTTATATGCCTTCTCTAGTTCCCACTCCTGTGTAACTAAAAAGTCTAGGTCAGCCCTTAACTCGGGTATGCCTGGAAAATCCACTTCTCTGTTTTCCCAGATGTACTCTCTCCTCCACTCTTCTGCACTACTGAAGTCCGGATACTCCTGAGAGCTTTCCGATAATTTTCCCAAGCCGCTGAAGTCATAGCCCTCTGGAGAACATTCTGTCTCAGTCCCCAGATACGCTTGCTCTGCATGCCACTGCAGAGGCCGATATTGATTGTCCAGCTCTACCTCCTGTTGGACTAGCTTTTACAATTCCTATACCCAATGCTCCTTTGGTTGCTGTCCCAATAATGACATCCGTAGATGGTTCCTAATCCTTTGTCCGGAGGTTGGAGCAACCTCCTGGATGGCCACCTCCCATAGTGACCCTTGAATCTGTTGCCTCAGTTCCAGGTATTGCGCTGTAGGCAAAGCAGTGGTGTAGCAGGAGAGGATGATCCGCAGCAGCCCCTGGAACTCTGATCTCACGTCCCCGTCAAGGCAATCGAAGTGTGCCATCCCGTCGATCAATCCCAGTAAAAAGAAAGCATCCCACCACTGCCACCAGATGTGTGAGGAGGCCCTGTAGCCTGACTGGGTACTCCTGCCAAGCTCAGCTTCCCTCTGCACACACCAGCGATTAACCCCTTCAGTACCAGACAGAACCAGAGTTGTAGAGAGGAGGATGCTGCAGTCCACCCCAAGCATTAGACAGAATCAATGTTGAGGACTGAGTTTTGTTGAAAACACACCAGTATTTAAACAGTGCAAGTGGGTCATTTACATACAATACTCACACCAAACCACTCAGAGTTTTCCATCAGGCCCTCCTTTGCATTCAGCCCTCCTCAGCCCAGACTATTGTAGTCTGTGGGGAACACTTGCGTTCCCTGACTGAAACCGTCTTGATATCAGATCTTGTTCATGGAAGTCTCTGTCCTCACCGGATGGATATTAACACCACGCATAAAACCCCCTCCCCAAATACAGAACCCCTTCCAAGGACAGGGCATTATTTGATGTCTGTAGCACAATGCTCTAATTGGCCCAGTCTGTTGGGCAGACTAGATGTGTCGAACGGTTCTTGTCTGTCGACACATTTTATATTTCTAATAGAATCCACTCACACCTGTCCTTCATGGTTGCCCTAATAGATTTGTCCAGGTGTTCATGTAACCTATTTCTTCTTTACTTTCTGGCACAAAGGACAAGTGAGAATGTATTTGGCCTGATTCCCTGTTTGCATGCGGCAGTGCACCTGATGCCAGGCTATCCTTTTGTATATTTATTTCTTATTTCCCTGGAATAATACCACTGCCCTAGTATATAATACACCAGTCATTTGTTGTGGTCTGGTCTGTTGTTCCCAATATAACCGTACATTTACCTATGGGGTTCAGACCCCTGGTCTCATAACTAACTTTAAGATAAATTGAAACAAAGCATCATATGTATCAGCATACAACGAGGACTAAGTTTTGCACTGAAAGTCAGATGGGTAATAAGGTAGGGTTCCCACCACCCTGCAGTTAGTCTCAGCCTGCAATTGTTTTGTTCAGTTCCTGCTGTTTCACCAACACATAAGTAGGTTCCCCATCTATCATTTTCTGCAGGAACCTACTAGCTAAAATATCCAATTAAATTGAACTGTGAACAGCTCTGGTTCATTCTCTCACCTTTCTGCTCGTCAGTTTATCAGCACGTGGCGTAAGACTACCTAGGCTTTTAAAAAGCCCCTACCTGCCTGTAAGATTATTGGCTCCATATACTGTTGCCCCCAAACCTTGGAAGGCACTAAACATAGTAAATGGCTATACTCTACAATGGCACATCCTCCAGTTTATTCCTCATAGACAGTTTAGACCATTAAGTATTGGGTGCTGCCCATTTCACTTATCGTATAAAAGCTGATTGCACGATTAGCTCTCGCACTACTCTGTGGATACGCACTATTTTACGCAAACCCTGCATGCCTTCACCCAATATACGCCAAGGGCTGGGGGTTAAACAACTCTGCAGGTGTTCCAAACACTGGGAATGATTATCGCTGTGGAGGAATTTTGGCCTACGCGCTTAAATTCAGCCACATTGAAAGGTTTTTGAGTATGAACTGCCTTTTTAAAGGTCATGTCACATAATCTCAATCAGATTCAAGTCAGGACTTTGACAAGGTGACTCCAAAACCTTATTTTTCTTTCTTTTGAGACATTCAAGAGGTGGACTTGCTTGTGTGCTTTTGGGTCATTGTTCTGCTGCATTACCCAACTGTTCTTGAACTTTAGGTCACCAACCGATAGCAAGACATTCTTCTTCAAGATTTTATGGTTCTATCAATTATGGTAAGTCACCTACCACAATTAAGTCCCAAAGCCTTAGAAATGCCTTCTAAGACTGAGAGATATCAATGGCTGTTTCTTTAATTTAGATTGCGGCATCATGTGCTGCTTTTTAAGATCTTCACTTACCATGACTGGCTCTATTAAATTGATGTTTAATTTAAACAGGACAGGCATTAATCATGCCTGGGTGGGTCTAGTGAAATTGAGCCCAATTATTTGGTTAATTTGTTGATTTAATAACCAAAGGGTCAATTCTACCTCAATCGCTTCATCAAAGTACTATCCCAGGACTCAATTTTCTCCCACTTTACTGTTTCTACCACGGTATGAACCCTAACAATACTATCTGCTAACCATTTGTTTTTCTTCCTCAGTTGTCATTTACGCATTGTGTCTATAACACAAGAACCAAATTTACCATTCTGTCTGGCTTTAGGCTTGTTGATCCCTTATGGTACACTACTACAATTTTCCAGTTATTCTAGTTGAAGATCATCTATTTGTTCAAAGTGCCTGCTGCAATATTCTTCTCCACTGGGTGGGAACGTGATAGATCTAAGTGGTCATCAGCCTGTGCCTGTTTTACTAGTAAATAATTCACATGTAAACTATTTTTCATATTTAACAAAATCAGATTGAGAAATGTTTTTTGTTTTCATTTCCTTTTATTTACCAACCTGCCTCCCAGTTATGCACATCTGCCGCACGGCTTGCCACTCTGCCCCCCCAGATATGCCTTATACCCCTGTATATGCTACTCTGCCCCCCACATATACCACTCTGCCTACAGGAATGCCTTATATCACCCTCATATGCCACTCTGCCCCCCCAACTTACCAATGCTTGCCCAGACTCATCCCCCCATACTTCAGACTCCCTGGTGTCTAGTGGGGGCACCTGGTGGACGTCTGCGAGATACACATAGACAACCTCTCCTGCCCGTTAGTTCCGCCGGTGCTCAGTCATAGAAGCCCCGGCAGCAGCGGAGGTTGTCTGCACATCGCACAGGCAGTCACCGGCTACCAGAGAGCAGGATCCAAGGCCCCTGCAGCGCTGCAGGTGATCTGGATCTTAGTCTTATAGGCAGACCTCTTTTTGAGGTCTAATTAAAAGACAGACTTGAATATAAGATGAGGGGTATTTTTCAGAGCATTTGCTCTGGGGAAAAAAAGCCTTGTCTTACACTTGAGCAAATACGGTACTTTCTATATTTCACTCCTGGTACCAAGCGTAAGGCAATAGAAAATACGAAAGTAGATTAGATCCTGAAATAGCAAGCACTGGAAACACGTTAAAGTCATTAAATGTGATTTATGTCAAAACTATTATTAGCTTTGGTTAGCGCAATGAGCATGAATGAAATCACAAATGTTACCACCTGTATGGTCATATACTGAATGTGATTCAGGCATTACACCCTGTTAAAACACCTACCATGGCTAACTGTAGGCATATCCATCTGTGAATAATTATGCACCACTTGAGATGCCATGCTATACACTACATTGGTGCCAAATCAATTTTGGAGATGTTAATCCCATTTACCATAAACACAAAAAACATGATTAGATGTGCTAGAGCAGTTGCATATAAAAAAACTGTGGTAAAAAGTAACTACCCACTGTTTAGTTAAATCCCATAAAGCATAACTCATGTGATAACAAAAAAGTATAGACAACTCACCTTAACTGCAAATTGCCAGTGCTTTATTAGGATTATATAGTAAAACAGGAAACTTACTCCCTAAAAGGTATTTTAATGACACTTAACAGGATTCATTAAGAAATTTTGATCGGCATTAAAAAATACATTTCTGTATTTTTCCAGTTTCTGAAAAGTTTCATATCAATGCCTTGTACAATTAAATAACTACATAATCATTAAGAGACAGAAGTGTGGATCTGATGTAAAATGTTTGCTTGGAAAGCAGTGTTATACTTTATTTCAAACCATGTAAAAACAACATTAAAATGAAAAATGGTACCTGAATATTTTCTTGTGTAAAATTTAAATAATTTAAGACACCAAATATACAAAATGTTTAACCATATACAATATGGGAAACAAAGCCTTCTGTCTAACAGACTTCAATATAAACACACTTTACATGAGATACAAATGAATCAACATACAATGCAATATAAAAACAAATGAGCTCAAATAATCCATGATATGTCTAAAATATTTTGAAAGCTAACATACTAATGATAATGCCCACTGAAAACTATCCCATGATGGAGCTTGAAAAATAAATCCAAGTCAAATTTTGTAAATTGATTCCCAATACCTGGCTCATTGGTCAACATCAAACCTTATGTTGACTCCTTGAGAACACAAAATTTGTAAAGGCAAAGTCTTGGCATTGTGAACACCTCCCTACAAAAAGCACTCAAAATATAGGATTAGGAATGCCCTGTGCATCAGACTGATTATATGTACATGCAATACACCATTTTAACTTTTAATAAATTTAAGTTACACTAGAATGACTGTCAGTTCAATTGTACATGTACAGCGCTGTAGAATATAATGGAGCTATATAAGATATACAGTACTGCATCTTTAACACATTTCTCACACAAGAGCTTTGTAATAGTGAAATAGCTTAACAAGTGGCAGTTGAAGTCCTATGCCAGATAGGCACAAAGGCATGCTGGTACATAATCTTGACAACTCCTACAATAAAGGCTCCATTAAATATCATAAGTCATATTTAGATGTAATGCAGGTTATGATTTATTGAGAAGGTGCTTAAGCGGAAGAGCATCAGCAGAAGTGATAGCAATGAGGGAATTTTAGCAGACATTGGATAGACATAAGGGTACCCTAAAGATAACAGAAGACCAAGGACAGATTAAAGATTGTCTTTACAGTTGGCTGATGTACTTATTAGTTCTGCCATCAAAAATGGTATGTTTTAGGTTTATATAACTAGTAGAATGTTATATTAGCACAACAGTTACACTGTAATTAGTGAAGCTTTTCATTTTTGGGGAACGTTAAATTAAATATTATGATGGCGATAGGCTCAAACTTTCCATAAAGCACACTGTGAGGGGAAATAAGTTAAGAAAGTCAGCAATATTTCCATTTTTGTTTTATAAAGAAAAAAGGTCACAAAAGTTTTTTTTATGTTTTTTTAGGCAAGAGGAAAACTAATTTAAGGTTAAGTAAAGGTAAAGCATACAAATTGGCATTGAATATCCAGACAGGGCAAAAATATGACATTCTGTGTGAAAACACAAAAAACATACTACTAGGGTAGACGAAATTTGTCTCTTGGCCGTTAACCCTTAACCCACTGCATCAGCCAGAGGCAAAGTGGCTGATGTATTTATGAGCTGCAGTTAAAATGGGCTTTTGACAATCTATGTTTGTAATCCTAGGATATGACTTAGTCTTCATAAACACTTATGTGCTTGCTTTAGAGAAATTCCCATGAGAGCTCAGTGTAAACAAATCTGAGCTCATGCCAGTAAAGAGACTTCTGGGGGAAAAAAAACCCACAAACACAGGAGTAATGTATGGTGAGAGTTACATAAAACAAAACACTTAATGTTGTGTATCTTTTTCATAATTCCAACTAACCCAATGACTAGTGCTTTAAATGGTGCCATTATTTAGAGGACCTAAAGATATTCTTTTCTTGACCACCTTCATCATAATGGAAATGGCCGGTTTGTGGGTTTTTCCTTTCAGTGGTTTTGTACTATACAGGATTTGATTATGGGAGAGAGGGAGAGAGAATTAGTTTAAGGGTGTGCACACTTACACAACCAGGTCATTGTGAGTCCCCCCCCCCCCATTGCAGCTTGATTTGCAATTGAATTGTTCATGTTACAGGTCACATTAAAGGTGGAAAAAGTTCTGACATTATTTATCTTTGTCACATTCTTTAAAAGCACAAGAACCTGGCTTAACAGGGGTGTGTAGACTTTTATATCCACTGTATCTAGGGGTAAAAATGGGGTTAACAAAAATACAAGACAAAGGTACCACTTTACAGTTCATGGAAAGGTTTCCGGCCATATACATAATAAAGAAAATTCTAGAGTTAGTGTAGTTTCTCCGGGTAGAGGGAGAAACTGGAGTACAATAAACAAACTTATATCCCCACAATGGAAGTACAAGACAAGTGCTGTCATACAGGGAATCTAGCCTCAAATGCTTAGCTTTCCTAAGTAAGTGTGGCTATACAGCCAGCTCTTAAAATCACCAAGACCTCAACTTTGAGATCATGGATTTTACCCCTTGAAAAAGTGATTTTGGATGGGGATTGTTTGAAAAGTATAGAAGGCCTGGGAGAAGGTTAATTTAGAAAATGTTAATCTGGTCACGTCACAACATATGGGGAACAGTCCAGAAATGCAAATCTTGGCAGAAGACAGCTAGCATGTGTAAGAAATGATCTAGGAACAGGTGAGCGGGGTCCTTGTTGAGCCACCAGATCAGATTGGAAAGGCCCTCATCTTTGCCCGTTCCTTTAGCACATTTGGTAGGGAGTACCTTAATAGCCATTCTTTGTGTGAAGGGCTGTATGGGACATTTTACTCTCTCTAAATAGACTGCTAGCAGGCAAAGCACACTGCATTGGAGGTGGTAGACTAGTTCCACATGCTCATTTTGTGATGGTAAACTATATGACGAAAAGTATGCTGAATCTTCACCATGAGACCTATATGAGCTTGTTTGACATCCAATTCTAAAAAGCAGGGCATTAATATAGAGCTGCCCCTCTCTTTGCAGGTATACAAAACTTCTCCTGGGAAGGCATCCCACAGGATTTGGCAGAGTCTATGGGAAATTGTGGCCATTCAGCCAGAAGGTCAAGTGTCAAAGATGCCAACAAAGCCTGTAAGAAGGCAATTAAAATGGCTAAATTGGAAAATGGTAAAACAAATCCCAAGAGAATGTTGGTCCTTTATTATCTGAAACAGGAAACTTTATTAGTGAGGACAAAGAGAAAGCAGACATCTTAAATACTTTTTTTCCTTCTGTTTATACCAAGGGAGAGCCAATGATGAAGCCCCTGCTGGCGAATGTGAAGGAACTATTACAGCAAACACGGGATTGGCTGACGCAAGAAAAAGTAATTACTGTAAAGGCAAACCAGGCCCCTGGACCAGATGGTATACACCCAATGGTATTTATGAGCTAAGCCTAATTCTGGCCCAACCATTATTACTGATCTTCATGGATTCTTTCAGTTCAGGCATAGTTCCATTAGATTGGCGCAAGGCAGGTGTTGTGCCCATATTTATAAAGGGATCAAAATCTTAACCGGGCAATTACAAGCCAGTAAGCTTAACATCGGTAGTGGGGAAATGATTTGAAGGTTTGCTAAAGGTATACATTCAAGAACATATCTTGATCCAGAATCCAATTAGTAGAAGTCAACATGAATTTGTGAAAGACAGGTCTTGTCAAACCAACTAATTAGCATTCTATTAAGAAGTTGGTAAAAATATAGATCTGGGTGTGACTGTAGATGTGATTTATCTGGACTTTGCTAAGGCATTTGATACGGTTCCACATAAATTACTCTACAAATGAACAGAATTAGGCTTTGGGGCAAATGTCTGTATTTGTATTGGAAATTGGCAAAAAGATAGAATGCAAAGTTTTTGTGAATGGATGTTTCTCAGACTGCACACAGGTATTAAGTGGAGTGTCTCGGGGGTCTGTCCTGGGTCCTCTTTTTAATGTGTTTATAAATGATCTCCCAAGCTGCATTGAGAGCCAAGGACACAAAATTAGGCAGGGTAATTCAGACTAATATTGATGTTTCTTCTTTGCAGGAGAATGTAGACAGAGTTGTGGACTGGGCATACAAGCGGCAGATGAGGTTCAACATAGAGAAATGCAAAGTTATGCATTATGGTAAAAATAATAAAAATGCAACCTATTCTTTAAATGGAATATCCTTGGGGAAAACTACCAACGAGAAGGACTTAGGAATAATGGTACACAACAGACTTGACAACAGTGCGCAATGCCAGCAAGCAGCTGTAAGGGCCAATAAGGTTTTGGCATGCATAAAACAAGGTATTGATTCACGGGAGGAATCTTTTTCCAACCTGATATACTATGTAACTATGATGTTGGACAAGAAATTGGTATTTCAATTCATCACAAAGGTGTTCAATGGGGTTAAGGTGGTGGCTCAAGGCCACTCAAGTTTTTCCCACACAGGACTCAGTGAGGCAGCATTTGTGGCAGAAATTTCATGTAAGGGTGGTGCTGGCCAACAGAACGAGCAAGCAAATAATTGCACAGTGCCAATGAGCTTGAATACCGTTCACTGGATACAGGAATCACTGTCACTGCAAAATGTATGAGCGCAAGTGTTAGAGAAAAAAGCAACAAGAAAGCATATGCATGTAGGCAACAAAAGCAGGTAAAGTATAAGCAAAATGAATTAACATAAATGACTAGTATCCTACATACATAAAATCTCAAAACCAGTTCCATTCAACAACTTGTATATTTCAGGTACAGAAATAAAAAGTTTAGGTTATTGTTCATTAATCCATGTTAAATTTATTGCATACCTGCTGCAGTGTGTTAGCCAATGGTTATGGCTGTGAACCAACATCATCAAGCCAGTGCAAGGATGTTATAATCCCATGTAATTTCTCCTATAGGCAATCAATGAATCATAACTGTGTGCAAATCAAATGGTTGTCACACATTTTCAGAACATACTATAAGTTTAGGCAATATTCTAGAAAAATGACTAACACTAACAATATTTACTCAGTTAGCCCTAATCAGATGCTGTTGCTTAAAAAGTTAAATGGTAACACCACTATTGCAACACTTTTAAGCAACCATAGACAGCTTTATTGGACAGTACGGTGCATTGTAATTTTAATATTTGCAAATAGCAAAGTTGACCAATACCGAGACCTGGAATTCATTTTTGCTGGGACAAGGATCACAAGTGGTTTAAAAAAAAAAACAAAAAATAAATATTAAATAAGCTACCTAGTAATGTTTATTGCTTTGTTATTTTAACTATTTAAAAATGTGACAATTTCACCTTATGAAAACTGACATCTTTGTCCAAAAAGGTGTCAGTTTAAATTTTCTGCTATCACCTTAATCTAGAATCGCAATACTTTGCTAAAGCAAATTAGCTGCCACCAATAATGTTCTAATAATTTAAGGGGTCACTGTACTCGTACAAGTATAATGCACAGTCTGGTCCATTTTGCTGCATGCAAATACATGCATGGATTATTGCGTTCGAGAAAAGGGGCAGAGGCTTATTTTCTCCATGTCTTTTCTGAACTGGATTTAGATGAATTGCTTAGTGTGACATATTAGCACTGTGTTAAGTGGATGTTACCATTAGGGTTGCAACTAACGATTATTTTTATAATAGATTAGTTGGCCGAATTATTTTTCCGATTAACCGGATATAAAAATAAATGTAAAATTTTCATTTAAAATAACTTAAACAGGATTTTAAAAACAAACAGCAGGAACAAAAAAAACGGAGAAAAACGCATTTCTTGTTTTTACTCCACCCTCCCCAGATATGCCTTATACCACTCAGATATGCCATAGTCCCCTCATTGATAGACTCGTTCACTTAACTGCTCCTAAATTAACCTTGAAGATCCCATCAACCATAACTGCCCCTAAATTAACCCCCACCTCCCCTAACTTTTAGCAGCCCAAATATTAATTTTATACTTACTGTTGCTGAGCAGTGTGGACGCTATAAAGAAAATGGGCGGGGCCAATATTCCATGTGGCTGCAGTGAGGGACTGAGAAGCAGAAAGGGGCGGGGTCAGAGTGACTGGGAAGTAGTAACTGCTGTAAGTGACATTGAATGAACCGCATTATAAAACGAGGGGTATTTTTCAGAGCATTTGCTCTGAAAAAACCCTCATCTTATAATCAATAAAAAACGATTCAACTAATCGATAACGAAATTTGTTGGCAACGATTTTCATTATCGATTAGTTGTTGCAGCCCTAGTTACTATGTATCGGACATCTATTTAGAATTTGATTTCCCACCTTTAAACATCGCAAGTGCACTAAATCGTTCATGCCCACCGTATCAGCTTGGTTCCTCAAACCCAACAGTACAAACTAAATTTAACTAAAAGTGCAAACTAATCCTTTTCAGTAATGCAGCCAAGGTAAGAATAAACCAGACCAGAAAACTCTGAAACACTAATTACAACTGCCCAAAATAATTTCACACAAAAGGTTAATAGGAAGTAGAATAATTAGCCGAGAATGAATTAAATAAAAGCTTTACTACTCACACATTGTCAGCTATGTTCACTAGTTTAGATTTATTGGAGCCAATAGCTAGTGATTAGTCAATTTACAATTGTGTAGTACTTCCTGAAGCTGAATCTTTGATAACCACAAGGGAGTTTATCGTAATAACCTATATGAGACTTCTGTTTTACAGAGGCCAACTGACAGGTGCAAAGACGTAACAAGGTCCATATTTCTGCTAATTGCTAAATTTTACCAAAACACAATTAAAACTGGTAACAAATGTTCAAATTTAATACTTGTGTATTATCATGTAATAAAGTCCCCCCTTACTTTCTGATGTGGGGTGTGTGAGAGGTGCTATCGTACTGCTAAATAAAATATTTAAAGTGGTGCATTATCATTGAAATCAATAGGAGTGTTTTTGGTCTACAGAGGTTGACCAGCCAGTGCGGGAGCTGACTGGAGGCAAGTATATCATACGTGCATGGAACATATCTTCTACAAAGCTGGGGGTAGGAAAGGGACGGAATACGCCCATGCGTTGGCAGTGCAAATTGCACAACAATTTAAACAGTCCAAATAGCTATAACATGCATAAAAGGAGTGCCCTTTAAACATTACACCGGTCTTCCTTTGTTCCTTTTTCCCAGTGTGGTTTACAGGCCATGTATCCAGTGTGCCAGTTGTGCCTTTTCTAGCCAGTTTTCAGACTCTAAGGGCCGTACTAGCGGAGAGGACGTCAGAAGCAGCATACGTGAGGAGTATTGGTCACAAACACAGCTGTATCTTCCTTTAGTTGCAATATGTTTGCGTATGCACGTTGGATGCCATTTATAACATTTCTTTTTATGCGGCCTGTCAAGTCACATGTGATACAATGGGTGACCTGTTCTGATATGCAACACAGTCAGGTCACAAAACCTCTTAAAATACAGGATGACGGGTACATCCGAGTATAGCTAGTAATACATTATGAAGTTACTATTTATGTGACTGCAACAAGTATTAACTACATATCTATGGTGCAACAACAACATTCTATATAGGTTGAACAAAGAGGAATATATCACACGCTCTTAGCTGTATTAGATTATGACCTATTAATTCCTAAAAACAAATGAGTAATTTATGGGAGATAAGACCAAACACCTCAAACATCTCTCGACAAATAGACTCCTCTTTTTAAAAAATTGTGCTGGGACATAAAAAAATAAATAAATGATACACTTGGTTTCAAATGAATGTGTGTTTTGATCTTTACACAAAATATGGCACTCTAAAGTGGCTTATCCAAAAATTTCTTGTAAAGAGATATTACACTTTTTACCGTTACCCAGACAGAACTTTTACATTTTCAACTCAAAAGGTCTATCGCACATAATTGTTTTATGTTAAAGAATATCTATACAAAAAGTATCTATTAACGTTTTTGTTAGGGGTGAAGGTCAAAGTATCAAATCACCAAAATAATTTGAAACCTGTAATATCAGAATTGTAGTTTGTGCTACAAAGATATTGTTTGGCATAGAGTATATTTCTCTAATACAGTTCACACTTATGCAGTGGTCCTGTCATTATTTCCAAGAGAGGAAACATGGGAAATTGCTTGACACAAGGTACCACCTAGTGGAATAAAAGAAATATTGCAGACATTTAAAATATATAATAGAGCATAATATTTTTTTCCAGTGTACTTATGTATCAGTCAGCACTAAAAGTTGAGCAAAACAAAAACAAAAAACAAAAGTTGAGCAAAACAAAATCAAAATTTAATTGTCTTAAATTCAAAAGAAACAAAACATAAAAAGCAAAAGAAAATGAAGAGGAACATAAATTAAAATTTGAAAGCAGTATGTAAAAAAACAAAAAACAAAACTTGGGACAGGGCATTAACCTCACCCAGATTACCGTATTAGCTCGAATATAGGCCGCACCCTTATAGTTTTGTTTTTTTTTTTACTTTAAACTTTAGTTTTGCAACGTTGATATAGATGTGACAGACGTGACCTCCACTTCCTGCACCAGCCTCATCTACATCAACGTTGAGAATCAAGAATCAGGGCGGAACGGAAGTTTTTGCTCGCATTGGCGGGGGACCGCATTTTCGCCAGACCGCACTACCGAAAGCACTCTGCATTCTTCTGATCCGGTCTTCCGGACACCCTAGAAAAGGTAAAAATGCTAAACCCTGATTATAGACCGCACCCCCATTTTAAAGATTTAAATTATGGGGGGAAAGTGTGGCGTACAATCGGGCCAATACGGTACTTGTTTATAGGAGAGAGAAAAAAAAAATGGACAAGGCTCAAATGTTTATAAATGCCATTTATAAAATAGGAAAACCTGTTGGAAATTGAACTATGCTTACCATTTTCTGAAACTGGATACATAACTGAACACATCACTATACAGTATCAAAAGATAGTGACATGAAATGGCTTTTATTTCTGGGTGTTTAAACTTTGGACTGAGAGGCTGCAATTTTAGTTATTTCCTATTTATAATAGGCTGCTGAAAAACTTCAAGTAGGTTGAAAAGTGGCCCTCTTAATTGATGCTATCCAATTTAGAACTAAACTAATCAAAAAGCAATCTGTACTGTCCAAACGATGCGTTGAGAATAATTCTACTACTTAAAGCAGATTCTACAAATTTGGTAATATACAGAGGAAGTTGGCATCCTGACTCTACTAAAGACATCTAGTTTTTGGTGCAATACAGAGATCAAGTCCCCTGCATACAAGCCAAACATTGTTATGCATTACTGACAATGCCATCATATCATGAATGTTAGAAATAAAATACACTTAGAATATTTTCATTTTTAATTAGAAAAAGAGGCTACTCTTACTATTTGAAACTATTAGTCTTTAGTCTAATGCGCTACATGGGACTGTACAAATAATGACATAATGCTGCTATATTTCTCCACTATTATCTGTTAAACCACAGACAATTATGTCTCAAATGCTACAGGCTTTTAAAACCTTTAAATTGAAAAAGAAAGAAAGACAAGCTGTCTCGGCTTCATAAAAAACTAAAAAATAATTGGTGTTTGGAATATATGCCAACTCAGAGCAAACTTTTTGAAAGTCTTCAATATTAATCCATGCTTAAATGTACCACCGTCCATAGGGTATTTTATGAAATGTATCCACATTTTATTCGTACAATTAAAGTAAATAACTTAATGAACTTAAAATTGGTCTAACAAGGTGGGCTTTCTCAAGCATTTGAATATGTAAGTTGCATTGCTAGAGTATAAAAAAAAAACCTTTCCACTTTTCATTTAGAGTAAGACAAGCACACTTGTGAAAGTTGGCGCAAAACAAGTTAATCTAAGGAAAAAAAAAAAAAAGTCCCTTCCCCAATGAATCTTATTTTCTCTATTTTATACAAAATTTTAAGAACAAATTATTTGTGGGACTTGCTGGTTTTGAAAGAAACTTGTAAGGTCTTGTCCCCTAGACGGTAGCCATTAAGACTTGCGATGGCCATGGCAGCTTCTTCATAATTTGTCATGGTCACGAAACCAAAACCTTTGCACTTGTTGGTGTTAAAATCGCGGATCACCTTCACATTAGTAACAGCCCCAAAGGGACCAAACATTTGCCAAAGGATTCCTTCATCTGCATCCTGGCCAAGGTTATAGATGAAGATGCACCACCCTGATGAAGCACTGCTTGCAACATTTACACCAGATATACTGCTCATGTGATCTACTCCCATGGGAGAAAACCTGTTTAAAAGAAAATAGTAACAAATCAACGTACACATGGTTAACATCTAGCACCAAAATTACCTTCACAGAAGGACTAAGGCAACGTTAAGGAAGAAAATACCTGTGTTACACCACTTAACCAATCCAAAAATAAATATGCAACAATTGTTCACTCTAAATAAACTTAGTTTGGCAACAGATAAAAAGCACATCTAGTCTGCTCATTCTGAATGCTGTGGAGACCCTAAAGCCTTGGGCAGCTGTGCTACTGACATCAAGGCACAACAGACCTCATGACCCTCCCACACAGTCCACACAACTGCTGCTCACTGAACATTTTTTATTTTTCGGACTATACTCTTTAAACCCTAGAGATGGTTGTGCGTGAAAATCCCAGTAGATCAGCAGTTTCTGAAACACTCAGACCAGACCGTCTGCCACCAACAATCATGCCACATTCAAAGTCACTTAAATCCCCTTATGCTTGGTTTGAACTTCAGCAAGTTGAGATTATATATATACACATATACATATTTTATATACACACACATATATACATACACACACACACTTTTCATTGCCTTGCTCCTGCTGTCTGGCTATAGTTACGTCCAGCATTATTATTATTTAATCAGTGTTTACAATGAAATGCACTTATATACTCATCGTTGACGAGCACATGAATTAGATTTTTCACCTACCTAATAAGATATAATCATTGAGCCCAAAAATATAATGAAGGTTTAAGTCTAAAGTACCTGAATCTTTGAGCCTGGTGGTGGACAGGTCCCCCAAATCGTCGAGCTGGAGAATGGCACAATTGGGAAAGGAGGGCCATATTTTTACTCTGATTTGGATTGGCAGCAAATTTTACTGTAATGGGTTCTGATGAGCCTGGAGGTTTGTGCCCATTGAAGCTGGCAATTGCTTCTTCTGCTTCACATCTCTTGTCAAACCGTATAAAGGCAACTCCACGCGACAAGCCTAGCGATATCGGAAAAAAAATGTAATGCACATGGTGACACTGGTAATGTAGAAGCCTTGTGAGCAGAAATTTACACAAATGGTGAGAGGCAGTAGATTGTAGGCATATAATTAATATGCTGCACATACCCAAGCATTAGCATTCATGGGGAAGGTCAGTTTAATGTCACCCAGATGTACAACTTTTTAGGACATTTACTGAAATACTGTAACAAACAGTTCAGTCTGTGTCCTAAACAGGAGAGAAAGCTTTGAAGCTGTTAAAGACAGCTTTATGTCACAATTAGAGATTAACAATGTAGATATTTGGTAAATATATACTGCTAAGTAAGGAAGAATTTGGAGAAAGTGACCATTACATGGTGACACTTGAGATCAATTCACAAACGCAAAACCTTCTTGTTGGGTCTGTATGCCGTAATATCTATACACGGAAGACAAAAAAAAAAAAAAAAAACTTATCAGTAGGAGAACGTCTCCCTTAAATATATATGGCCAAAATATGAGTGATGTTAGTTTCTGCCTAGCAACATACCCTTACCATTAGAATATCCAAGTGTCTGCTTCAAAACGCACCATTTCTCGAGGAAGGCCATTACTGATCGTTTGACTGAATACTACCATTCCTCTGGTAGATGAAAACCACTAGGGCATTGGAAGTAATTCAAACTGCCAGTAGTTCTAGATAGCTGATAAGCGTGTGAGTGTCTGATGCGTTCCACCAGCTTCTATGAGGCCCCAACTACCAGCATATCACACAATTTAAAGAAAATCTTGTATAGAAACAAGGTGTGCCATTCATATTTAACCCCATAAATACCAAAATAAATGAAAACAAGCATATGAGAGGTTTCCAAAATCAGAACAAACACCTAAATAAATCTGAGGGCCTTTATCACATTTGCACTGGCTATGTATTTTAACAGGTGAAAGTATGAAAATGTTCCTAATTTTTTCAACATTTTTTAATATATATTTTTTTCTTTTTAAACTAAATGGAGTATATATATACATATTTCAAAGGAAAGCCCTGGTTCTGGGAAAAAAAAAATATAATGTGTAGTGTTCACTAAATGAATTAGTGTGCAATAACAGTTACAAAAAGTCCTGGTACTTAGTTAACAATGGTAGACTTAATGTACATTTTTCCTCCACTTCTTCCATGAGTGGTGCAACTTTCAGACATCTTGCACTTGTAACTGATGGTAAAGTAACCATGTACCCATGTAAGAATTCAGGACATAAGTTAAAATTGTGTTTTTCAGGTATAATCTAATTTCTTGGCAAAAACTGGGTTGCGGGTCTGGGGAAAGATTGTGTTTTTGTATGGTAGGGAAGGAAACTCGGCCACAAATAAATGTTACATTACCTGTTGCCTGATCAACGAGAACACGTGAATTGATAATGCGTCCAAATCCTGAGAACATATCTTCTACGTCTTTTTGTGTCATTGTCCTGGGAAGTCCACTGATGTACAAGTTTGCATCCTTGATATTTTCTGAACTTGGACGGGCAAAGGACACCTATGTAAACATACACACCCATTTGTGATTTATATAAGAAAATGGCCAAATATGTGCCAAAGGAAAACCTTCAGGTCCCTTGGTGTGCCGGCAAAGAGGAGCAAATGGTTGAGAAAGTAAATATTTAAAAAAAAAATTATATTCCTTAAACAAAAATGAACATCGTGAAAACTGCCGCACTGCTGAGGTGGAAATTTTGTTTGGGTGCATTTTCTCACTTTTTTTTTTTTTTTTTTTATATATATACACACACTGGAACCAAGTTCCTACCTACCGCCTCAAGCAAAACAAAAAAATTAATCAAACAAGCCCAGTATTTGCAGGTATACACAAATAACGTATGGAAACATAGCGTAGCAGATATTGTTCAACAGAAAAAAAATAGCTATTTGGTATAGAGCAATTGGAATTTACACAAGATCTCTGCATTAAAAGGTATAGATAAAACCCCCTAAATTACAGGCATAGATCACAGGTTGCATACCCCAAAGCCAACCCTGGCATCCACACTGCCCACATAGAACCTGACGAGCACGCAGGTAACATATTGGGGACAAAGATACCAAATCCTAACAGCCCACCCTGTGCCACCTTTTATCCCCATAAACACCCTGCCCGTGCCATCTTTGCCTTTCCAAAAATCAAATATTACATCTGTAATACAGTCACTCACTAATTCACACAATCATTAAATCTCTCACTCTTCCACAAAATTTAGTTACACATGTATTAATTCTCACAAAATTCATTCATTCTTTCACACAATTCTTCCACACATTCTGTAACTCATAACCCTCTACCCCCTTTGTAGTTCACTTGCCCTCAGATGTCCTGTGGTGGGAGAGCGAGGATTCTGTCTTCAGCGTCTTTGTCGCGGTGCGCGCTGCTTCACTGCCCAGCGACGGAATAGGATGTCATATTCCAGCGCTCAGGATGAAACACCGGCACCGTGTCAAAGACACTGAAGATAGAAGCCTTGGGGAGGAGAGCGACCTCTTGGCGCCTCTCTCTCCTCAGCGAATGGAGAAAAAAAATTAATTAAAAAAAACACAACTAAAACCGGCGTTTCAATTGGGGGGCACACGTGGCACTGTGAGCAGTCGGCAGCCCCGCGTGTCACTCATTTGCACCATGAGTGGCACGCGTGCCAGGGGTTTGCCGACCCCTGTTCTAGCATATATTTGCAAAGAACAATTTAGTACTAGATGTTATAAGAATACATTTGGTCCTACAATTGAGTACAATTAGCAGGAATATTTTCATTGATTTAACCTCAGACAGAATGTGTGTGCATTCATGTGGTTCAGTACACTAGCCCAATTAGCGCTTTCAACACAACCAGAACAAAATACCTTGGTTGATTTGGGCCATACAAGATGCACACAACGGCTATGACACCAGCTTTCCTTGGAAGCTGATTAAGGGCGCCTTAAACAATGAGCCTTAAACATTTATAATTTGAATTCATATTGAGTAGTCAGGATGAAGTTTTCTGTCAGGTAGAGGTAAAATAAAACCAAACCAGAAACAAAACAAAAATGCAAAGTTACTGCAAGTAAAAATTTTACAGGAACATAGGCTATTTTTTTTAAATCACACCGAATATGTGAATATATTTTTAGAACTTATTACCATTTAAACCAGCTGTGAATAATTTATCTAAAAAAATTGTACAGGCTCAACGCATCTGATAACGATACATTTTTCATTTTAATATATGTTTAACCTAATAAAATTACCAACACTGAACATTACGGTAACCTCACCCTAACACTGGTGTTATCCCTTACGCTACCTGCTAACCCCTAAGTATTTCCACTAAGGTGTTATGTTAGTTATTTCCACGCTATTTGGTTCTGACACACCAAAAACACGTTTGAATTTAGTTTTTTTTTAAATGCCCACAAATCAAATAAAAAATAGCCCTAAAGGAACATCGTAAAAATAAACCCTGCCATGTGTGCAAGACAAAAATGAAATCTTGTGATTCATTCTGATATGTGCAAGATATGTGAAAGGGTAGAAGAAAAAAACCCAAACTCCAGTGTTCCCATTAGATCTGTGGCCCTGTCAGCCCAAATATAAAGGTAAGGGGTAGCTTTGAGATCCATTGGCTTTGTGCTTTCAGGTTATACATAATTTATGTAGTTACAGTATCTCACAAAAGTACAGACTTCACATTTTTGTAAATATTTTATCTTTTCATGTGACAACACTAAAGAAATGGCACTCTGCTACAATGTAAATGTAGTGAATGTACAGCCTGTATAACAATGCAAATTTGGTTTTCCCGTCAAAATAACACACACAGCCATTAATATCTAGACCTTGGCAATAAAGGCGAGTACACCTAATTGGAAGTGTCCAAATTGAGCCCAACGGTTCAATATTTTGTGTGGCCACCATTTTTTTCCAGCACTGGAATGGAGTTCCCCAAAGTTTCACAGGTTGCCACTGGAGTCCTTTTCTACTCCTCCATGACGACATCATGGAGCTGGTGGATGTAAGAGACCTTGCGCTTCCCCGCCTTCCATTTGAGGATGCCCCACAGATGCTCAATAGTGTTTAGGTCTGGAGACATGCTTGGCCAGTCCATCATCTTTACCCTCAGCTTCTTTAGCAAGGCAGTGGTCGTCTTGGAGGTGTGTTTGTTGTTGTTATGTTGGAATACTGCCCTGCAGCCCAGTCGAAGGGAGGGGATCATGCTCTGCTTCAGTATGTCACAGTACATGTTGGCATTCATGGTTCCATCAATGAACTGCAGCTCCCCAGTGCCGGCAGCAACCATGCAGGCCCAGACCATGACATTCCCACCACCACACTCGGCTGTAGGCAAGACACACTTGTCTTTGTACTCCTCACCTGGTTGCCGCCACCACGCTTGACACCATCTGAACCAAATACGTTTATCTTGGTCTCATTGGACCACAGGACATGGTTCCAGTAATCCATGTCCTTAGTCTGCTTGTCTTCAGTAAACTGTATGTGGACTTTCTTGTGCATCATCTTTAGAAAAGGCTTCCTGCTGGGACAACAGCCATGCAGACCAATTTGATGCAGTGTGCAGTGTATGGTCTGAGCACTGACAGGCTGACCCCTCACCCCTTCACCCTCTGCAGCAATGCTGGCAGCACTCATACATCTATTTCCCAAAGACAACCTCTGTATACGATGCTGAAGACGTGCACTCAACTTCTTTGGTCGGCCATGGCGAGGCCTGTTCTGAGTGGAACCTGTCCTGTGAAACAGCTGTATGGTCTTGCCCACCGTGCTGCAGGGCAAATACCTAAATACATTTGAAGTTTGTTTTTCATTTGCACTGGTTATGTATAGATTTTATAGATGATAAAAAGGAAGTCATATTTGTACTGAAAAACACAATACTTTTTTTGTGGGGGTGCACTAAAGTGGGCAATCACAGTTGAGACATAGCAAAAACAACAAAATTATGTATGTGTGGACACATCTGTGGACTTGTTTTGAATATATTTTTTCTGGAGTGGTTAGGCATATAATTATATATATATATATATATATATATATATATATATATAAAAAACACTTTCAAAAAGATGGTCAGCACTCCAGGTCTTTAAATAGACAATTTCATTTTATTCAAAGTCAAGTCGACATATGATGTCCTGATGAAAGTCAGTAATGACTGAAACGTCGACTTGACTTTGAATAAAATGAAATTGTCTATTTAAAGACCTGGAGTGCTGACCATCTTTTTGAAAGTGTTTTACATGGAAACTGCTGGTTACTAGCACCGGGCTTGGAATATTTGGAATGGTGTGCAATGGACTCTGTGAGTATATATATATATTTTTTTTTATTATTATTTATTTATATATTAGGGCTGCAACAGTCATAGAAGCTCCAGCGAAAGTGCCAGCCAGAAGCAGAGGTGTCTACGCACATTGCGCAGACGGTCACCAGCCGCCCCTACTCAACAACAAGGAGTCTGGAGCACGGGTGCTAAGGCCTTTAAATGGTACAGTGGCATATAGGGGGTTATAAGGCATAGTTGGGGGAGCACAGTGTCATATAGGGATATACGTAGGGCTGCAACTAACGATTATCTTCATAATCTATTAGTTGGCTGATTAATCGGATAAAAAAATTAATATTTTAAATTATTTAAAACAAACAGGATGTTAAAAACAAACGGCAGAAGAAAAAAAAAAAAAACTGATAAAAATGTATTTCTTGTTTTTATTTCCCAACCTGCCCACCCCAGTTATGCACATTTGAGCCCAGGCTTCCCACACTGCCTCCCAGATATTCCATACTTCCTCCCACATATGCCACATACCCACCCACCCCCGATATCTCACTCAGGTAATAAGGTTAATAAATTAACCTTATTAAATTAACCCTCAGACCTCAGCATTAAATTAACCCTAAAGACTCCATCAACCATAACTGCCCCTAAATTAACCCCCACCTCCCCTTGAAGGGGTTAAGCTACTAAAATATATATATATATATATATATATATATATATATATATATATATATATATATATATATATATATATATATATAGTAGTTTAACCCCTTCAATCCAAGGGGATTTTGGTACCTCAAGTCCCAGAGCAATTTTGCCATATTTGCGCTGTCAGTTCAGCGATTATTCTCCTTTCCTGTGAATAGTGTACCCATGTAAACTATATTTTTCCAAGGAGAGAGAGAGCATTCTTTTGATACCATAGTTAGATGATTAGCAGAAAATTTAGAATGAGAAATTTAGTAAAAACTAGCGAAAATTAGAAAAAAAAATTTTCCCTCTGAATCCTCACAAAATTAGGTAAAGTGATAGAAAATCCCCTCCAAGTTTATCAATTCAGGTGTCCTGATTTCAGAAATACCTAATTTATATAGATTTTCCATACTTTCCCGGCACCGGGTAACATACTATAAAAAGGTGTAAATTTTTTTATTTTTTTGCCTATGGCTTAACGGGTTTGGGGGTTGTGAACGGGGGCAGGAGAGTTATACTGGGTAGATGCTATGCTAGGGCAATGGGATGTAAGTTTTTTTTATTATCTTTATATAATTTTTATTAAATTTTTTTGTATTTTTTTATATATTTTAAATAAACAAAAATGGTTAGGGACCTCTTGAACATGTTATTAATGCCAGTGATGTCACAATGACATCACTTAGCTCACTATTATTTTTTTAGTATTAATTATATTTTAAACTCACAGACGTGCATAGAGATCGCAGCGTCTGTGCCTCATCGGAGGACAGGATATCCCCTGCAGGGGATATCCTGTCCTCCAATGAACTTCTGGGTTACGTCAGCAGTGACGCAACCCGGAAGGGAATGCCCAATCGGGCATTTTAAAATGCAACAGCTTTCCGGCTTTCATGCCAGAAGCTGTTACATCAGATCGGACAGCAGAAAGCCGGCGATGCCGGCTTCTGCTGTCAGTGGGGAGTCCAGGTGGACAGCCTGATCTCCCGTGCAGCGGCAGGGATCCTGTAAAACCAGCAATCGCGGGAATCAGGGAAGGTGGTTGTGTGTTGATTGGGTCCCCACACAAGTGTGGGGACCTGACATAACACCCCCCTGCTGCCTGGTCGCTCCATGAGAGCGACAGTGCAGCGGTAACCCACTTCAATGCCACAATTGTAAATGACACATTCGTGGCATTGCAGGGGTTAACATTTGTCCCCACTAAATATCAGTCAATGCTGTGCTCCAATGGAACATCAGCATTGAAAGAGAAAAAAAAACAAAAAAAAAAAAACCCTACAGCACTGACCTGAAAGTCCAGGGTGCTTCCAGGTCAAACACTGTGAGTTTAGTAAGTGGGCTGATGATGATCAGATCACTCCTGACCAACTGTTAGTTTTAAAAAAATCCTGGCTCCTAACTTTTTTAGCTGGCACCTAGATTCACAACAAATTTGTCAAGCCCTGCATTAGTAGCATGAAGGAGGTGATTATGCCACTTTACAGATCTCTGGTCACGTGTCACCTAAATTATTGCATACAGTTCTGATGACCCAATCTCCAGAAATATAGACACACTTGAGATAGTTCAGAGTAGAGCAACAAAAATAGTAAGTTGTTTGCAGGACAGAACTCATCAGGAAAGAATAAAGGATCTTAATATGTATATATTAGAGGAAAGAAGAGAGAGGGAGATGCAATAGCAACATTTAAATACTTAAAATGACAAACTACAGAAGGAAATCTTATTTGAAAAGAGCCTTGTTGGAACAAGTGTTCATGGTCTAAAACGAGAGGGTCCGAGGCTTATGCAATATAGGAAAGTTCCACTTTAGTTAGAGAGTAGATGGAACAGTCTGCCAGCAAAAATGTTGGAGGGTAATACAGTGAGCGAATTTAAACATGCATGGGATAGATAAAGCGATCCTAATATATAAATTAATATTGTTATTGTATTTTGTGTCCAATTTTCGTGTGTTAACCACACTTTTATTAAAAGTTAGTAACACACCACAATTGGACAAAAAAATTCAACAATACGACTTAGCAATCACACTCCTATCATGCTAACAGCAATCACACTCCTATCATACCCAGGCAACCAGTAAATGCTGGTAGGCATGATGGGACTGTGATTGCCGTTAGTCAGTACATGCTGAAACCTGGCTAGCTGCCCCCCTTGTGTATTGATGCTGCCAGCAGTATAGAGTCTGCACTTACAGCCACCCTGTACCATGCCCCCCCCAACTTACACATCCATGCTATCACACTCATTCATTTATAACACATACTCATTCAAACACGCGCCCCCACCCCCTTACCTGCACTGCAGCTCTCTCGATGTCGCTCACAGACTTCAGCAGGGGGTGCGGCCTCCCTCTTTCTCTTGTACTGCACAGAGGAAGCAGGACTGGAGAAGAGTCATGTGATGTCACGTACATTCACGTGACTCTGCTGGGTTCCGCTTCCTCTGTGCAGTACAAGAGAATGCAGAGGGAGGCCGCGCCCCCTGCTGAAGTCTGTGAGCGGCATAGAGAGAGCTGCAGTGCAGGTAAGCAGCTGGGCTCTTGTGATCCCGGTTGCCCTGGCTGCCGATCTCACACAGACCGCACCTTGAGGTTCCATGTTGGACGCCCCTACCCTCAGTCATGTGTGACATTACCTGCCTTGATCCATGTGCACTGTCTGGGTGAGGTTTTCCAAAGCCAGACTTAGCTGGGTCTGGCAGGGAGGCTGAAGTTTAGGTTAGCCAGGCTTGGCCAACAAAAAAAGGACTCCAACTGGGAGCTAAGGTTTTATTTTAAAAATGTTTTTTTTTTTTTTTGGTAACTGTGCACTTATAAAAGTTTGCATGAAAAATGTTGTTCCTGGGCCTAGATCAACAGGTATGCATATTTATCTACATTTCCAAGACAAAATACTGTAACTTATGTGCATAATCTTGATTTAAAAAAAAAAAAATAAAAAAATAAAAAAAAGTATATATATATATACACACACACACACAAAACTTAAGATTTACCTTTATAGTTTTCGACTGTAACCTTAATCCATTTAGTGTGTTTATTGCTCTTTCAGCATCTTTTGCATTAAGATAGTTTACAAAGCCATATCCTAAGCTGTGCCCTAAAAATGAAAGGGAAAAAAAGTTAAATAAATGAAAAAATAATAATTTCAGTTTCCTCAAATACAGAGCTCCAATCTTTTTAAGGGATAAACTATGCAAGCCGCTTGCTTTACTGCCCCTGTCTCTCTGTAAAGCTAATCTGTGGGCTAAAAGATAGTGTAAATGTGTAATCTAACACTGGGATAAACCCAGTAGAAGCCTGCCAATTATGATTCAACAGTAACTTCAAGGTTCACAATATATCAAAGATGTACTTTTTGTTCCCTCTGCAGCTACTGAGAAGAGAAAAAAAAAAATGCATTATACATGTAAAGTTTAACATGGGAAAAGGTTTTGTGTGCACAACCCCAGTTTAAATCTTATGAAAGGGTGCTCTAACCTCTAAAAAATAGCCGCCAACTATAAAACAAAAGCAGACATGCAAGAATGAGTATAAATGTATTTTAAAGTGCTACTGCAAACGTTTACAAGAGAAATAGGGCTGCAACAACTAATCGATGAAATCAATAATGAAACTGTTCCTTTTAATTATCGATTAGTCGTTTCGACTTGATTGAATATAAGATGAGGGTTTTTTCAGAGAAAATGCTCTGAAAAATAACCCTCGTCTTAAAATCCGACCTCAAACAGAGGTCGGACTACAACATTAAGATCCAGATTCCCCGCAGCACTGCAGGGACCTGGATCCTGCTTTCTGGCAGCCGGTGGGCACCCGACACTTCCGCTGGGGCTTCTATCCTGCAGCAGCGGCGTGACATCACCTTCCAGTGCTCCCTCGTAGACGTCCCAGTGGAAGTGCCGTGCATCCACCGCAGCGCTGCAAGGGACCTGTACCCTCCTCTCTGGCAGCCAGCGAAAGTGCCGGCCAGCAGCAGAGGTCTGTCTATGCGCATTGGTCACCGGCTGCCCCCACTAGATATCAGGGAGTCTGGAGCACGGGGGGGGGGGGGGGGGGCAGAATGGCATATCTGGTGGGCAGGTTGGCAAATAAAAGGAAATAAAAACAAGAAATGTATTTTCTCAATTATTCTATTAAATATGAAAAAAAGTTTACTTTAATATTTACTAGTATAACTTTAGGTATTAAAACCTAGTTAAAGAAATATTGTGCTTGGGTTCTTGTTCCTTTTTAAATATAGCTTTTATTATTATGTCATAGTAACATAAGAAGGAGAAGAGAAATGCCATTGTGATAGAGGTAAAAATCTTGTGTGCACAGAGTACAATTACATGTTTTATTCTGCTTTTTGTTTTTAACACCCAGTTTAGTCATGAAATGATTATAAACAAAAGATATGCATTTTTTTTTTTTACGATTAATCGAAAAAATAATCAGCCAACTATTATGAAAATAGTTAGTTTCAGCCGTAAAGAGAAACAGTGAGAATTGAGAATAAAGTTATCTAATTCCAGATAGACTTAATACACTGATCTGGTCACCTGCAACTTTATCACGGATAAGTTTTGCTGATTCAACTTCTCCAATGCTGCTGAAAAGGCTACGCAACTCATCCTGGGTCATGTTTTGAGGAAGGTAATTCACAATTAGGTTGGTTCTGCCAATGTCATCTCGGCATACATCATCCATGTGGTCTTCATAACCGTTAGACATTTTTTTTAGTCACCTGTACAAACAGAAAAATTGTGACGCTTCATTTTCTACATGCTACATTTAAGTAACAATCATTTAAAATTAAACTGAGCTAGAAAGTTGAGGGAGTTAATGGTTAATTTGTTGGACATAAAGTAAATAAAAGGGACAACAAAAACATTAGGGTTCAACAGCATAAATGTTTTCTTGCTCCCCATCTCTCTCAGGCTACTAAAATATTGCAGTTAGAAAAACATTTTAACTAACACTTTTAAGAGGCATTGTCACCAATCCCAGCTTTTACCAAAACAAACTACACTTTTGTTTAATTGGTTGGTAATTTGCGATTCAAGTGGTTTGTTTTAAACATCCTCATATAAAGGAGGACCTGTTCCTCTGTACCAGGGCACCATGCAATTAATTCCCTGTCCTGACATTCTCCCTTTACCTTACAAAAGGCATTGCATTGTGTTCAATAGCATTCTTTGTAGGTTGTATAGTGAGAAGGGCTCAGGAAGAGACGCCTCCATGAAGCCATAAGACCACATCAACAGTCACAATTTTCAAACCATGGTCCCATGATGCAAGCAATATCACACAGGCCCTTTAACCCTTAAAGTGTCAGCTATGCACATGAAACGTAGCTGGCGAAGTAGACCTCCATGGCCAGTTGTAAGTCCTCCCAAGACGGATCAGTGTCTTTTTAGCGTTAAGCCTGCACTCACCTATTTACCCCTTCCATACCGGTGACGTACCTGGCTAAATGTTCCCTGCAGACCGGGACGTACCAGGTACGTCATCCCCCAAAAAAAAATAATGCCCCCACATCGCCACAATTGTGGTGACCGTGGGGGCGCTGCTGCTGCTGCTGTCTGCCCAGACCAGCACCGCCACCCCAAGCCCACCCACGAGCCTTTGATCACTCCCACGGAGTGATTCTGTAGGCTGAAAATGTGATTGCAGGAAAACCAGCAATCGTGTTTTCAGCTGCCACAGGCAGCGTCGGGGAATGGGGTTGTGTGTTGATTGGGTCCCCACACAAGTGTGGGGACCTGACACATCCCCCTGCTGCCTGATTGCTCAATGAGAGAGACAGCGTTAACCCCTTCAAAGCTGAGATCGCGATACTTAAGGGGTTAATACCCATTTTGTACGGGGCTATGCTGCTGGTGTGGTCTGCCTGGAAGCAAAAAGGAGCCTCCACAAGCCCTTTGATCACTACTGTAGGCATGGAAGCCTACAGGAGTGATCAAAGAGACTCCTCCTTGCCAGAGGCAGCTTCAGGGACAGGGTTCTTCGGTCTCCATATGATTGTGGAGACCAGCCCCAACCCACCGCTGTTGCCTGATCGCTCCATGAGAGCAACAGTGCAGCGTTAACTTCAATGTCGCGATGTGTATGACACAATTGCGAAATTACAGGGGTTAACGTTTGTCCCCACAAGCTTGTGGGGACTAAATATCAGTCAATGCTGTGCTCCAATGGAGCATCAGCATTGAAAGAGTAAAAGAAAAAAAACAGCACTGACCTGAAAGTCCAGGGTACTTCCAGGTCAAATACTGTAAACTTACTAAGTGGACTGATGATGATGATCAGATCACTCCTGGCCAATAGGAGTGATCTGATCATTACGGCAGCCCCTGGATGACCCTGCCTTAGAAAGAGAGAGGGGTCATCTAGGGTAACTGTGGAAACAAACAAAAAAAAAACAATTATTACCTGATCACTTGTCGGTGGGCTAAACCCGACACCAACAAGCCTGAAAACTGTCAAAATTACCCTAGTTGAACACCTTGACCTGTCTACTGTTCATAAACATACTTTTATGGGGTAATTTAAATTGGGGGGCTTCAAAATGTCTCAAATGGGATATTGGCCCAGCAAACCAATTTCTGAAAAATTTCACAAAAATTTAAAAATACCCCAAAATTTGGAAGCAAGTGCTGAAAAAATACCTGCTTCAAAAGTGTCAAAACGACCCTAGTTGTACACCTTGGCTTATCTACTGTTCATAAACATATAATTTTTGGGGGATGATCAGTATCTGTGACAACTATTGCAGTTATTAGGCTACCATGCCAAATTTGAAAAAAATTAAGTTTGAAAAACGTGATGCATTCTTTGCAATATTTGCCCTATACTGGTCAAAATAAATAAAAATCCTGGCAGTATAGGGCGGTTTCCAAATCAGGACAAATTAATGAATATATATGTTGGATATTTTTCCCCCATTGATTTAATGTGTGTACAATTTATATGTATACAAAACTGTTAAAAAATGAGTTTTAAAAAAAAAAAAATCCTCACTTTTTCAAGTTTATTTCAAACAAAACAATGTACTACCCTGCTTAGTATGGTTTCAAATAAAAGTCCTACTTGTGCTGAAAAAAAACAATATATGATTTGTGGGTGCACCAATTGAGGAGAGAAATTACAGTTGAAGAAAGACATAGCAAAAACACAAAAATGGCTCCGGCGCATACCTAGTGAAAAAAACCCGGTCCAGAAAGGGTTAACTAGAATCGTGTTGTAGCTGTTTCGGGGGGTGGGTGTCTCCACATTAGCGTGTGGACATGCGCCCTGACTCGCTCCATAACAGCGATCGTGCCGCATTAACCCCTTCAAAACACAAACATAGGGACCCTATTATAGACATACATTAACTCCAACATATAATAGTACCCAACACTTCCATTAACAGTACATCAACACTCCATAACTCCAGCATGCAGCAGTCATCGCAGTGTGTGTGTGTGGGGGGGGTAGATGGCGGAAAAACTCAAAGTACAACACAGCAAATCAAGTAAGTTGGGTGTATCTGAAAAACTTGAGCAATATACTTTCAAGGACTATATGGTTTATGGGGGTTATTTTGATCTTTAGGGGCCGTTTTAACCCCAAAATCATGTATTTTCCTGGTTCCACCTGTGAAGTCACTGTGCACTCTTGTGATACATGTGTCTCCTGTGACTTTGTAACACATATACACATTATATATATATATATATATATATATATATATTATATATATATACACACACACACACACACATACATATACACACACATACATATTCACATATGCAGTAGAAGTGGTAGAATAACCTATTCCCCCTTTCTTTCCTGTAGCAGGTAGTCGAGCATACATCATAAAAAAAAGTGTGAAATGTGTAAAGGTGGTGGTGGGGGATCTGAAATTCAGCACTGCAATTAGGTAAGTGGGGTGTTTTTGAAATTCTCAGGTGAAGTACTTTCAAGGAATATATATATAAACTTGCGGGCGTTGTATTGGTGTTTAGAGGTAGTTGCATGAGGAGTGCATTTTTGGTTGAACTGTGCAACTGAGAGAGATTTTTTTGAGGGGTATATTTTCTCGTTTCAGGTTGGTCAGGCTACAGTATCCATTCTCAAACATGCTTGGAACAAGTTGGGGGGGGTCTCTCCATATTCCCCTTGTCAATCTGGGTATTAAACATACCAATAACCTTTTGGAGAACCGATCAGCCTCCCACCACCGCTATAATGAAGAACAAACATATCTTACGATAAAGATGTTTGTGACCAGTCTGGAGACCCGACCCATTCAATTAATATTTCTGTACTTTTTTTTTTTTTTTTTTTTTATATATAAAGATAACAATTACAGACATATACATATAACATAGATCTTTCAATCTTAGATCATAAAAATAACATTACCAGTGTAACTATAGAACCCTCATATAAAAGACGGTAAGTTAATATAAATATAATTAAAAAAGTACTTAGAATATCGAAGGGGGAAGAGATGAGAAAGATGATATTACTGAACATATTAAGATAAAAATATATTGTTAATAATTGCCAAGGTTGTATAAGGATTCTGTTATACTAAACCAGTTAAGGAGATCATCTTTTGCCATGGAGACCGTATTGCATCGTATTTTTTAACATTGTTATGAATTCGATAGAAATGCTTCTCCATATTATATTGGTGATTTATCTGGGAAAGAACCTAAGACCATAATGGAGGTTATTCCATTTTCCAATTCCGTCCAATACAGATTTTAGTTGCGGCCAGAATATTAATGGCCAAATACCGTTTCGTTTTATTTTCCACCTTCATTGGAGGTGGAATTATACATTTTATGCATAGACGTTGGAACATAGTGAAGGAGTTTAAAGTACTGCTCATGTAAGTTTATACAGTGTATCGCTTCCCTTAAATTACTCCAGGATTCAGACCAGGAGTCAAAAGAATATGAAACTCCCAAACCCCTTTCCCATTTCAATATAGTATTTGGTTTATCTTGGGTAGACTCTTGTTCTAATAAATGTCCTAACCGCATGATTAGATTTTTCTTATAATGTGTATTTATAAAACTGTCTAAATTAGTCAGTGGTTTCAACGAATTGCTTTTAATAAAGTTTCTAATCCTTAAATAAGAAAATAGTTCTTTGCTTGGGAGATTATGTTTAACTTGGAGTTCACTAAATTAAGCCATGTCTGAGTATCTTTTATCATACTTTGTAAGGCTACCAATGGAGTAGATAACGAGCAGGGTTCTATTGTGCCAATTTTTTTCTTAAAGATAGTCATATTAATCAGAATATTTGCAATAGGATTAGAAATCTCTAGACTATTTATATCTTTTATACTGATCCAATATAGAAAAAATGGATCTAGATTATGACATTTCCACCTCTCGTAGTTATACCACGGTAGGTCTAATTCTTGTTTAATGTCCCAAGCTAAGAAATGATTAAAAAGACAAATTTGATGGAGATTGCGCAGATTAGGAAAATTCAGACCAGCTCGCGAAAGGTTTCTAGTAAGTATTGAACGTGAGATTCTAGATTTTTTGCCCAACCATAAATATGAGAAGAATAATTTTTCAAAATTGATTTAAAATTTTCAATGGAACTGATAAAAGGTATAGTTCTAAATAAATCAATCAATTTTGGAAGAATGTATGACTTTAGTGTATTTAGTCTGCCCATCCAAGAGATTTCCAAATTCTTCCATTGTGTAAATTGGGTTTTAAGAGTCTAAAAGGATCATATAATTATTAGTTATGGTATCTGTAAGATTCTGATATATCTTAATACCCAAATATTCAATATATTTTTGCCCCCAATATATTGCAGACTTGGTTTTAATATCTTCAAACCGGAAATGTTCCATATTAAAGTCAATAATTTGTGATTTGTCTAAATTTAATTTATAATTAGAATATGATGCATATTTGTTGATACACTCCAAAGTCTCCGGAAGTGAATTTTCAGGAAAAGCTAAAGTAAGGATAATATCATCAGCATATAAGGAAATTTTATGCTCATAAAGGCCAGTTCTTATTCCACTAATTTTATCAGAGCGGCGCATTAACATCGTAAGAGGTTCGACTGAAAGAACATATAACAGAGGTGCTAAAGGGCATCCTTGTCTTGTTCCATTGTTAATAGAGAAACTGGCTGAATTTAGATTTAATCCTGAAATCTTCGCTTGCGGGTTCTTATATAGCGCCATAGTATAAATTAAGAATTGTCCTGTCAGACCAAAGGCGGTTAAAGTTTGTTCTAGAAAAGGCCAACTCACACGGTCAAACGCCTTTTCAGCGTCTAAAGCTAGAAAGACAGCTGGCGCTCTATTAACATGTAATTCATGAACTAAATTTAAGATCCAAGTGTATTGTCCTCACCACTTCTGCCCAGAAGAAAGCCTGTTTGGTCTGAATGAATTAAATCACAGATAACACAGCTAAGTCTATCGGCTAAAATTTTAGAAGATATTTTAATATCTAAGTTTATCAACGATATAGGAAGATAGTTTGTGACTTTACTTGGATCTTTTCCACTCTTTGGAATAGGAGTTATTGTAGTCTGTAACATCTCAACTGGAAAGTTATTCCCTAAAAGGTATCTCGCTAAACACCCTTAGTAATAGGGAAGAAACAATAGGTTCCAAAAGTTGATAAAAAAAAGGAGATGAAAATCCATCTGGACCAGGAGCTTTGTGCGAAGGTAACTTCTTTATGGTAGTATTTATCTCAAAGAGTTGAATCGGTAAGTTTAAACCCTCTAGTTTTATATCGGAGAGTTTAGATAGATTTAAGGTGTTAAGAAAAGATCTTATCTGTATTTTGTCTTACACGACTGCTGGTAAATTATATAATGTGCTATAATACTCTCTAAAGGCTTCACTTATTAATTTTGGAGTTAAATGAGTTTTGCCCTTAAACACAATCTTATTTATTCTGTTTTTAACTTTTTTATTTTTTATTTTATTTGTAAAATTTTTACTAGCTGTATTACTACTGTAATACCAATCCTGTTTCAAAAATAATAGATTTCTGTTAGTTTTCTCCATTAATCTTTCTTTGATCTTGTGTTGGATTTCTTTTATATCTTTATAAGTCCCGCTTGAAGGTCTTAATTTATTGCCAGCTTCTAGTTGAGTTAGTTTAATATAAAGGTCAGTAAGAGTCGCCCCTTTCAATTTCTTTATATATGCACCTTGTTTAATAATATATCCCTCCATGGTACATTTGACGGCGCACCATAAGGTTGCATCTGAGACCAATCCGTTATCGTTTATTTTCATAAAGTTTATAGCTGAGTTTCGAAGCTCTTCTTTAAAGTCCTGAGAAAGCAAAAGAGACTCATTTAACCTCCAATTAGATCATAGATTAAATTCCTCATTGTTTCTAATTTTTATAAAAATAGGTGCATGGTCAGACAATGTCAGATTACCTATGCTGGGTGACTCACAGGTTTCTATAGATTTGTTATCGGACAAAACCATGTCGATTCTGGAATAGGATTGGTGTACAGCAGAATAGTACGTAAACTCCTTCACAGATGGATTATGCACCCTCCAAATATCAAATAAATTATTACGAGCAAGACATAGAGAAAAAGATCTAGCTAAAGATTTCAATTTTAAATTTGGATGTGAACCATAGGGAAAACTTATCTAGTTTAACCTCTGAAATACAGTACCAAATGTATCTATCAAAGTTTTTTTCTAAGAATCTTACTATAAGGTTCAAGCTATTTCAAAAGGTTTGTTACCGATTGGAGGCGATATGAACAATATTTCTGTACTTTCTTGAAGTGCAGTTTTGCCCATGCAACTGCGTGAACTTCTGCCGTGAACTAGCCTATAATTTTCATGGCATGCCAAGTTCCGCAACTGTGAGATTCATTTTTCATACTTTCCAAAAAATACACCTCGTCTAAATTCCTCTAAAATTATTAGATGCACATATGATTCATCATGGAAAGACAGTCAGAGGATTTTTAAGACCTACTGGCCGATTTTATATAATGACCCGCATCTATCAAAAGTGTAACAACCAAATCGCACGATCACCACAGGAAGGTCCAGATCATTGATATGTTATTTCACAGCTACACATTACCTCCAGCTACTAATTCCTCAACTTGGCTTAGAAATAAGCCCGAGGGCATGTACAAACGCGGGAGATGTAGAGTCTGCCAATATATTCAGTCAACGGTTTTAAAGACACAACAGGTTTAAAAACATTTCAAATCAAGTCCTTCATAAATTCCCATAGTGTAGGTGTTATATATACATATATATAGATATATATCAGGGCTTGACAAATTTGTTGTGAATCTAGGCGCCAGCTAAAAAAGTTAGGAGACAGGATTTTTTTTTAAACTAACAGTTGGTCAGGAGTGATCTGATCATCATCAGCCCACTTACTAAGCATTTGACCTGGAAGCACCCTGGACTTTCAGGTCAGTGCTGTTTTTTTATAATAAATTATATATATATATATATATATATATATATATATATATTTATTTTTATTATATTTTTTTTAACGCTTTCAATGCTGATGTTCCATTGAAGCACAGCATTGACTGATATTTAGTCCCCACAAGCTTGTGGGGACAAATGTTAACCCCTGCAATGCCACAAATGTGTTATACACAATTGTGGAATTGAAGGGGTTAATGCTGCACTGTCGCTCTCATGGAGTGATCAGGCAGCAGGGGGGTGTTGGGGCTGGTCTCCACACTCATGTGGAGACCAAAGAACCCTCTCCCCCTGTCCCTGAAGCTGCCTCTGGCAGCTGGGAAGCAATTGCTGGTCTATAGACCAGCCATTGCAGGGGGAGTCTGGTGACTGCTGTAGGCTTCCATGCCTATAGGAATCATCAAAGGGTTTGTGGGGGCTCGTTTTTGCTGTTGCTGGTCTGCCTGGGCTTCCAGGCACACCACCAGTAGCAGAGCCCCTTACAAAGCGGCATTAAAGGGGTTAACGCTGCCCTGTCGCTCTCATGGAGCGATTAGGCAGCAGGGGGATGTTGTGTCAACACTGAACCCCCTTCCCTGAAGCTGCCTGTGGCAGCTGAAAACGCTATTGCAGGTTTTCCTGCAATTGCGGTTTCAGCCTACAGGATCACTCCGTGGGAGTGATCTCAGGCTCGGGGGCGGGCTCTGAGTGGCTGTGCTGGTCTGCACGGACTCCTGGGCAGACAGCAGCAACATTTTTTTGTGGATGTAAGAGGCTGACAAACTCCTAGGCGCCAGGACAAAATTCTGAGTCGCCATGGCGACCTGGCGCCTGGGATTTGTCGAGCCCTGATATATATATATATGATCAATTGTGTCTGTGGGGAAAAAATATATTGGGAAAACTGTTAGAAAACTCAGGAGTTCTTGAACACATCAATTTGGTTAGGTACACAAGAGACACCCCAGTCTCCCGTCATGTTAGGCAATATCACAACAGCAATGCATCGTGTTTGAGCTTCATAGCTATTGAATAGATCAATCACCAAGAAAAGGTGATATTAATGTGAAGTTACTAAAGGAGAGAGTGTTTTTGGATCTACAAGTTACAGACACTCTCCCCCAAAGGGCTGAATGAGAGGTTTTCCTTTCCTCCATTTAATTAATAACATAAATATACACATTCAATCTGGTGGTAATATGTGACAAAAACATTTTTCTCTCCATCCTTTACCTCCATATTTATAATTATAACATGGTTTCTCACTCTCCTCCCTGCGATGACACTGATCTCTATGCAAATCCGCACAGACTGTGCATCATCGGAGGTCAGCAGTGCATTTTAAAATGTGACAGTTTTCCGGCGTTCGTGCCGGAAGCTGTTACATGAGATCGGGCAGCAGAAAGCCAGAGATGCTGGCTTCTGCTGTCAGACGGAGTCCAGGCTGTGTCCCTGCTAGAAGGGCAGGACGTACCGGTGTGTCCACAGGGGACTGAAGGGGTTAATGGCAGGATTTTAGACTTCTGTTTGAAGTAGGTTAACATTAGGGTTTGATTATCCTTTAGAATTCTGCTTTATTTGGTTTATTCTTGAGCCTCTTCTTTTTCTGGTTAAAATAAAAAATTAAAAAAAGCAAATTCAAAAACAAAGATAGATATATATATATATATATATATATATATATATATATACACACATATACACACACACACACACACAAATACCTACACTGCTCTTACACACACCCGACCATACACATACACTGACCATCTCACAACATATAGACACATACACTACCCCTTTCTCCCCATCTCTTACCTTTCTCAACTTCTGTCTTCCAGCCAGTTGTGGGAGTGTGAGGTCTGTCATTTCAGACCTCTGCTTTACTGCTCCCTCAGCACTACGCGCCGACAATTAATGCCGAGCGCCGGGACATGACGTCATCCCCGCGCTCGGCATCAATAGCCGCTGCGTACTGATTAGGGAGCACGGAAGCTGAGGTCTGAAGTGCCAAACCTTGAGCTCCCTGATGCTGGGCTAGTTAGAGGGAGGTCGTGATCTCCCCAACCAGCCCTGCTCATAGGGCGCCTGCTGATCAGGGCTAGTTGGAGATCACAATCTTGCAGCTACCTCGGCGCGGCCCTGAAGACCGGCCCAGGGGAGGTGGCTTCTCCGCTCGCCCCTCCCCTAGAGATTCCGGTCTGGCTCGGTAAGTAAGTATACCCGGTGTATTAGACGACCCCCGACTTTTGATTAGATTTTCACGGGTTAAAAAGTCGTCTTATACGCCGGAAAATACGGTAGTTTACATGGGTACACCATTCACATGAAAAGAGAATTATCTCTGAACCGCAAAAATGGCAAAATTGGTCCGGGACCTGAGGTAACAAACACCCCTGGGATTGAAGGGGTTGAGTAAATATTTATACATTATATCTATGTAGTATCAAGCTATTCAATACTGAGAACTACATTAGTATATTATTAAACATAAAAGGAAGCAATTTGAATGTAACTGGAATAGTGCTCACTGTACCCGTCACTTTTCTTCTGTATCATTTGAGCTTGTACACATTATGTGACCCCACAAAGCGCATCAGTCACGTGCTGCACTAAGTTTTCCTCACATTTCTTTGGGCTTCTTCAAAAGAGCTTGGACAGAGCACCCGGAAACCCCTTTCAGCCTTTACATTTCTACCTGAAAGATCTTGCACATGCAGTATAACCACTGTGTGCCTTCTTGCTGTGTTGGGCTTTGCTAGGGAGTTTGGCTGTTCCCCACACTGTTTTATTCCGCCCGTTCCAGACTGTGATCCCAGACAGATATCTAACCCTGCTCTTATTTTTGCACTTTAACAACACCAAGTGCTCGCCAGGCCGTTACCCCCAATTAAGATGGGCTTTAAATTTGGGTCACTTATAATTTTCTCCCAAGGAAGCCAGATCATGTGAAAAATTACAGGCACATAGGTGGGGGTCCATCTCTCAAATCAACTACTACCGCTGCATCTAATTACACACAAGTGCAGGGCCTAGTATAAAAAAGCCCCAAAACTGGCAATATATTGAATGCAGTTAACAAGGCACAACTCTTTCCTGATTTACAAAAAGGCAAACGTGTTAATCTTTTATGAGATACCAGTTTGATCATTTTTTTTTTTTTTTTTTTTTATTTTGCACCCACATATTTTAGAAACCACATGAGAATTCACCCTGCATTGTGTACATTGTTTTTTGGTTTTTTTAGGATGCATGCGTAGAATCAAATGCTTGGATCATGCCAATATTCCTCTAGACCAGAGCTCGACAAATCCCAGGTCGCTATGACGACTGAGAATTTTGTTCTAGGCCGAAAATAATCCCCGCAGGGGCCGGACTGCTTAACTGTGTGTTGTGTTGCTCTTACTGTGTGAGCAGCATCTCTTGTACTGGCCACAGGAAGCAGGAGTCACGTGAATTCATCTCACGTCACACCTCCTCCCAGTGGGTAGGACAAGAGAAGTTCATGCAGAGAGAGAAGCAGCAAGGCACCTGAGAGTGAGAGATCTGCAGTGCAGGTAAGGGGGTGAAGGAGGGTGTATTAATGAGTGTGTGTGATAGGATGGTTGTGTAAGTGGGGGAGGAGCATGGCACGGGGGGCTCTAAGTGATGTGCAGCGCCAATACACAAGGGGGGGCAGCAAGCCAGGTTTCAGCATATACTGGTTGCCTGGGCATGATAGGAATGTAATTGCTGTTAACAATTTTGGACAAACAAAAACAATATTAATATATACATGATTGTTAACAGCAATCACACTCCTATCCTGCCCAAGCAACCAGTACATGCTGGACCCTGGGTATGTCTGGGCAGGACTGTGACTGCTGTTTATATATATTTTAACGTTTTTGATTTTTTTTGTATGTGGTGTGTTTTTTTTTTTTGTTTTTTTAATTTCGGTGCATCCATAGCTGCATCTGAAGTAGGGCTGCAACAACAAATCAATAAAATCGATAACGAAAATCTCAACAATTTTCATTATCGATTAACCAAATTATGGATTTGTTGTTAAGCTGTTGGCTCACTTCACCTCCTCCGCGATCCTTTCTCTGCTTCTGCTACGCGCCCAGCAGTCCCAGCCTTTACGCAGCTATGCGATCCCTGTGAGCGCCGGATGTGACGGGCTTGGATTAAGAAAGTTCTGCTGCTTGGAGCGAGTGCATATCTGAGGTAAGCGAGTGCAATGTGCGAGTGCTGGGGCAAAGCGTGAGTGAAGGGCAAAGTGCTGGGGGGCAAAGTGTGAGTACAGGGCAAAGTGCTGGGGGGGGGCAAAGTGTGAGTGTAGGGCAAAAAAAATCCTGGCTCCTAACTTTTTTAGCTGGCTCCTAGATTCAAAAATTTGTCAAGCCCTGCTCTAGACGATCTCCCTGTGTTGTCTAGTTTTCAGAATCTCTCCTACTTTTTTTTAGAATGCTTTCATACTAAATGATGGTGTGTGTGTGTGTGTGTGTGTGTGTGTGTGTGTGTGTAATATATATATACAACTCAATTATAAGACGACCCCCCCAAAATTTGAAAAAAAGAAAGCCTGAATATAAGACTACCCTATAGGAAAAAGGTTTTACAAGTAAATATTAATTCACATATGAACTATTGTTTCACATTTAATAAAAACTCCAATTAAAAAATGCATTTTTTCTTCTTTATTTCCTTTTATTTGCCAACCTGTCCCCAGTTATGCACATTTGCCCCCAGATATGCCTTATACCCCCTTATATGCCACTCTGCCCCCAGAAATGCCTTATAGCCCCCTATATGGCACTCTGCCTCCCCAGGAATGCCTTATGCCCCCCTATATGCCACTCTGCCTCCCTGACATTCCTTTTAACCCCCTATATGACACACTGCCTCCCTGATATTCCTTTTAACCCCTATGACACTGCCTCTCTGATATTGCTTTTAACTCCCTATATGACACTCTGCCTCCAGAAAGCCATTTAAAGCCCCCCATATGCCACTCTTACCCTCCCCCGCCTTACCAGTGCTTCTTCTCCACGTACTCCAGATTCCTTGGTGTCTAGTGGGGCAGCCGGTGGAGGACCTGAGCTGCTGCCGGCACTTCCCCCGGAGCTTTTCTGAATGAGCACCAGAAGGTCATGTGATGTCATAGAAGCCCCTGCAGAAGTGGAGGTTGCAAACACCCACCAGCTGCTGGAGAGGAGGACACAGGTCCCCTGCAGCGCTGCGGGGGATCTGGATCTTAGTATTTAAGGTCTGATTAGAAGATGACCTTGAATATAATACGTTGGTTATTTTTCCACAGCATTTACTCTGGAAAAAAACCTTGTCTTATAATAGACCAAATACGGTATGTATGTATATATATATCTAGCATACAGAGATGAGGAGGGAGGAAAACATAATTGAAGAAGAAAAAAAAAAGTTTGTGCACCTCTTAACATGTTTGCTGTGTTCTTTAGAGGTCATAATTTATCTAATAACTTACTATATAAAAAAATATTAAAATATGTAGACAAAATGAGAAAAGGACTTTTTCTGACTTCTAAAAAATATTTTACTCACCTATACAAGCTAATGAAAACAAAATGCTAAGTAAATTCTACTATTTGTCCTGAGTTCAAAAATACCCTATGTTTTATATGTTTATTTGCTTTATTTTTTTTTTTTAATAGGGCAATAATTGGTGTTTTGCCATTTCAAAACATTTTTCCAAATATGGTAATTCTGTCCCCATTTGCTACTTGGGACATCTTTGAAGCCGGCCAATACAATTTACCCCATCAAACCATATATTTTTAAAAGCGAGACACCTCTTCGTCAAACTTTGAGGTAGTATTTTTTTTGAATTTTGTCCCCACGTAGTAATTCAGGTATGAAATTACAGTTCCTGGTATATGTCACTGCCAAACACCCCACTATGTGTTTAGCAACATCTCTTGAGTGATACCACCCATGCATAGGTTTGTCAGGTTATTTGGGGGGAAAATAGGCCAGATATGGGGTATGCGCAATTCAGTTTTTCAACTTTCAATTTTTACATGTTGAAAATTCTCTCCAATGTCCTATTTGGGAAATCTTTGAAGCCGGTCAATTCAATTTATCCCTTCAAACCATATATCTTTCAAAACAAGACACAGCAGGGTATTTCAAATACTGGTATTTTAACCGTTTCCAGGGTTAAATTCTAATACTACCAGCCGTAGTCAAAATCTTCTAATAGCAACAATATGCACAATACCATGCACAGGAATCTAGAAAAGGTACAGTTGTTTTAAAACACAGTTTAGTGTACCATGCACTTTTTAAGTACTGTATTGTCCCTATTACAGGACACATTTTCCACTAATTAAAATTGGGGTTGAGATATGCTCATCCTTATCGGTAGACCACTTCCGTGCCCCTGTCCGATTTCTGCTTCTTCTCTTGTATCTTATTCTTCGTCTGTAAAAGGACGGAACTTTCGGACACAACTCCCGTCTCCATTGGAGAAACAAGGGGAGAGTTTCCCTGTGACTCCGCTCTTTTGCGGAAGTACACCTAACAAGCCAGAAAACATGCGGACAGGTGAACAATGACAGAAGTGCAACAAATACTGTTTTAGCCTTCTAGTAATGAGTTTTACTTAACAAGTAAAACGCATTACTAGAAGGCTAAAAAAGTATTTTCTTTAGATTAGCGCCAAACTATAGGGGTGTGGCCTATACTCAGAACAATACACTACTTTAAGATGCATGCGTTAGCATAAATTCAAAGAACTTTCTTTTAAAAGAGAGTACAGGACAGGTCCCTAGTGCAATGCCTCCTCCCATGCCACTAATTGACCATTCAATTCACAAAAAAATATTAAGTGACTGCTCAGTTATCACATGAATTAAAGTGTATGTGTAAGCTGGAGTGCACTTTTAACAGAGGGAACACGTAACCAAGTTGCAAAGTTAAAAAGTGTGCCAAAAAAATTAGGCCATTTAAACACAACCTTTGTGATTTCTTTATTGCAAAAGTACCTTGACTTGCGTCTATTCCAATATTCAAGCCCAAAAAGATATGAAATGCTAAACGTGAATCAAACTACAAGTAACTGAATGTGAGATCAGATAAAAACATTCAATATAGTGTTAACAGTTTCGCGTGATCCCTAAACTAGAGACTAAAGCACAAAAGTACACACAGAGAAAGAAATACCGCCATCGGAACTACTAACATAGTAGTAACAGTCTCGTGTTTACATTCGTGACCGACGTACCCAATTTACCCAGGGATGCTAGTAGTCTAGCAGCATTATGCACACCATTCCCGTATTACCAGGCTCAATTGTTCCGGCATTAGATCGATTAGCTCAGAGTTATACCCAGCTGCTAAAACAGATAGTCTGAGTTCTGGGAATGAGCCGACATCAAAAAAGAATACAAAAACAATAAAACCACACGAGACTAGGCCAAAAACGATAGGTCGGGAAGTCCTGGGAGTTCTGCGTTTGATTACACACACCTAACTTCTGCAGTACCACACTGACCCGTTTAAGAGCATTATACCGCACCACAAAGAGTTGTTTTCCTGGGAACAAAGACCAGTCTGTGGAGTCAAACAGGCGGTAGTGATGTAGGCCGCATTTGAGCCTACCCACGGCTCACGATTTCCCGGGCAAAAGCTTGTAAAACCGATATTGAGAGGCAGTGGGTATTTACTTACTTCTAGACGCTTTAGGCTCAGGTCAGATGAATGAGGAGCTCGTTCCGTATCCCAGTTCGGACGTTCCCAGCTTTTTTTGTTTTATAATAATAAATAAAAAAAAAAAAAAAAGAAAAGGATTTCTGGCGTCACTGAATTGTTGGGGGGGGGAAAAAAAAAAAAAAGGAAAGAGAAAATATGGCGGACCATAAAGCGCATGCGTAGAGTGAGCCCCAATTTCCGCCCACACCCAGGATACATTGGTTTACACAGCCCAGAACTCGGTTGTCTGTTCTCTTTGGTCAGTTTTAAAGATTATCATGACACTGTTGTAACGCAACCTCCGGGTTGTGAGGTAAGGGATTAGGTTGGTTGTGGGATGGGCTAGGGGGTTAGAAGTTTGCTTGAATTTGTTTGATTGTTTTCTCTTTTAACCCCTTAAGGACCGGGCTCATTTTTCGTTTTGTACCCTGTGGGACCGAGGCTGTTTTGACACTTTTGTGGTGCTTGTGTTCAGCTGTAATTTTCTCCTCACCCATTTAGTGTACCCACATAAGTTATATATTGTTTTTTTCAGGACAAGATGGGCTTTCTTCAGATACCATATAAAAAAAAAAAAAAAAACATGGTGAAAAATTGAAAAAAAAACATATTTTATGACTTTTATTTGAAAAATCTTTTACTCACCTAAAAAAGCAAGTAAAAAAACTAGCTAAATAGATTCCACTACTTGTCCTGAGTTTAGAAATACCCAATGTTTTTATGTTTTTTTGCTGTTTTTTGTAAGTTATAGGGTAATAAGTACAAGCAGCGTTTTATGATTTCCAAATCTTTTTTAACAAATCTGGTCAGTCTGCCTCCATCTCCTCTTTGGAATATCTTTGAAGCCGGTTAACTCAATTTAACCCATTCAAACCATATATTTTTGAAAACTAGACACCCCAGGGTATTCCAAATGCTGTTATTTTAACCCTTTCCATGCACCAATTATAGAACTACACTTTGTCAAACTTTGTAATAGTAATTTTTTTTATTTTTTTTTTCACACAAATTGTACTTTAGTTATAGATATACAGGTTCTGGTAAATGTCACTGTCAAATAACACCCCAATGTGTGTTCAGGAACATCTCCTGAGTGCAGTGATACCCGACATGCATGGGTTTGTCGGGTTCTTTGAGATTTAAAATGCCACATTTGGGAAGTGCGCTTTTTTTCTCCATTTTGGTCAGTCTGTACCTATGCCCTATCTTTGAGCTCGGCCACTCCAATTTACCCCATCAGCCATTTTTTTTATATATTAGACACCCCTTGGGTATTTGAAGTGCTTTTATTTTAACTCTTTGTTGAGATTTTTGAGAAATTTTAGCACTTGCTCAAAATAATAAACTTTATTTTTTTATTTTATTTTTTTAATACTTTTTTTATATTTTTTTACACATTTTGCTGGTACTCGATGGTTCATCAAGTGACATCACTGCATAATTATTTTTAAATGTTAGCACATTTTTTTTTAATTTTTTTTGTTTCCATTTTTTATTTTTTTTATTTTTTTTTGGAATATTTTACTAATCACATAGTGATTAGAAAGCTGGGTTCCATTGACTTGCTTGGTTGAATGCAGTACCTGTATTCAACCTGCAAGTGGAGCCAGAGTTCTCTAGAGGGTCTGGAGACTCTTTCTTCTTTATTGTTTTTTTTCCCGGGCTGCCGCCATCTTGCTGATGGCGAAGATCACCGGCAGCTGCGGCTGTGACCGCTCTCCGGAGCAGGGGATATCCTGTCCTCCGATGACCTTCCGGGTTACGTCAGCAGTGACGCAATCGGGAGCATTGGGCATCAGTGACGCATCGGGAATGTCCGATTGCGCGTTTGCAACTGCGCGATCGGGCAGTTTACAGTGTAACAGCTTACCGGCTTTCATGTCGGAAACTGTTACAGGCGATCGGACAGCACAAAGCCGGCTTCTGCTGTCAGTGGGGAGTCCAGGCTGTCAAACGACAGCCTGGTCTCCCGTGCAGCGGCAGGGATATGTCCCTGACGCTGCACGAAGGGCTGGACGTACCGGGACGTCCATAGGGGTTTCTTTGTGGGCGTTTTTTGGACGTCCCGGAAAATGTTGATTGACTCTGGGAATGAGGGCGAATGGAGGACAAGCATAAGCTTCCGACATTGGCCATGTTTGAAGAAAAGCATCCGTTGCCAAAGCGTCTGGGTCTGGTAACCAACTGAAGAATGTTGTGGTCTGGGTGTTTGTTCGGTCCAAATTCAAAGGAACACTGCGACGGTTTAGGTGACGGAAAACACTGGCATCTCTCCAATGTCTGGAGATCCAATCCACTCGTTGATTCTCTATTCCAGGGATGTATTTGGCTAGGAGAGAAATATTTTGTTTCAAACAGTACTGGTAAATTCCATCAAATGTTTGGATTTGGAACCTCCTTGATATAGCAGACTGCAGGGAAATTCTCCATTCTCAAAAATTAGACAACAGTCTGAACGATTTATTGCCAGACTGCGGATAGTGAAAGAACTCGCGATGAGCTCCAAACAATTTATATGTAAATTGCGTTCCTCTGGTGACCAAAGGCCTCCGGTAACTTCTGTGAGAGACGCCACTCCTCATCCCAGCATGCATCGGATTCTAGGACAAAATCTGGATATGATCCGCCATTCCAAGTTTGCATGTGGAGAAGCCACCATTGCAACTCTTGCGGCACTTCGCGCCTCAGATGAGTTGCCTTGAGTCTTTGAATAGCACGATAATACAGGGGACCTGGAAAAATTACATGTATGGAAGAGGACAGAAGACCTATGATTCATGAAAGCCTCCTTAGCGTACAAGAGTGCATGTGCAGCACAGCTTGGATATCTTTCTTGACGGCGGTAATTTTTGAAGTTGGGAGACGAAGAAGAGCCAACACTGAGTCTATTTGGAAACCTAGGAACCAAATCTTCTGAGGGGGATTTAGTTCTGATTTTGGAACATTTTGGAACAACCAAGCTGATGTAGAGTTTCTACTACAAATGAGGTCTGGGTCTGAAGGGCATCTATGTCTTGAGAGAACATTAGTTATATAGTTACATAGGCTGAAAAAAGACACGTGTCCGTCAAGTTCAGCCTTTCCCACATCTGTTAATTTCTGTTGATCCAAAAGAAGGAAAAAAAATCCAGTTGGTAGCACTTTCCAATTTTGCAACAAACTAGGGAAAAAAATCCTTCTTGACCCCAGAATGGCAGTCAGATCTCTCCTTGGATCAAGAAGCTGTTTCCCCATAACTTAAAAATTATAGCTCTGAATATTATCTTTTTGCAAGTATTCATCCAGTTGCTGTTTAAACATCTGTACAGACTATATAATATCCTTCTTTGGAACAGGTGCCCAAAATTGCACAGCGATTTTTATCCCGCGAATTGATGCCCCTTTTTATATATGACAATACCTTACTGTCCTTAGCAAATGCGGACTGACATTGCACATTGTCGCCTAGCTTGTTGTCTATAACAATTCCCGAATTCTTCTCATGTGTTGTTATCCCGAATTCACTACCATTTAGGGTGTAAGTTGCCTGTGCATTTCTTACCCCGAAGTGCATACCTTTGGATTTATCTACATTAAATTTCATCTGCCATTTGTGTGCCCAGTCCCCCAGTCTATCTAAATTCCTCTGCAGCAAAGTAATATCCTGCTCACATTGTATTACTTTACAGAGTTTAGTGTCATCTGCAAACACAGAAACATGACTTTCAACGCCTGTTGCAAGATCATTTATATTAAATATGTTGAATAAAATTGGTCCCAGAACAGAACCTGAGGAACACCACTTACCACTTTTGTCCAGCTTGAAAAATTACCATTTATGACAACTCTCTGTACTCTGTATCACTAAGCCAATGTTTTACCCAAGAACAAGATTTTCCATCTAGACCAATTTCTAACTAACCTATTGTGTGGAACGCCTTGGCAAAATTCAAGTAGACTACATCCACTGCAACAGCTTGTTCTACACTTCTACTTACTTTTTCTTTGAATGCAAATGAGTTAACGAATTTCCCCATGCATAAGACGCTCTCATGTATAAGAGGTACCTTAATTTTGGGGCCCGAAATTTGAAAAAAAAAAAAGTATTATAAAATTCATACTCATCCTCATCACTCCCATCACTGCCCCTAAATTAACCCTAAAGACCCCATCAACCATAACTGTCCCTAAATTAACCCTAAAGGCCCCATGAACCATAACCACCCCTAAATTAACCATAAAGATCACATCAACCATAACTGCCCCTAAATTAACCCTAAACACCCCACTAACTATAACTGCCCCTAAATAAACCCTCACTTCCCTAACTTTCAGCAACCCAAATATTAATTTTATTTACTGTTAGATGAGTTGCTGTCTGAGCAGTGTGGATGCTATGAGGAAAGGGGCCAATCGGCAGTGAGTGATAAAGGGGCAGGGTCAATCGGCAGTGTGACTGCAGGGAGGTACTGGGAAGTACCGTAGTAACTGCGATCTACAATATACAACCACTGTATAAGACGCACCCAGTTTTTAGACCACACATTTTCCAAAAAAAGGTGCGTCTTATACATGGGAAAATACGGTAGTTTGACATGACCTATGTTTCATATAACCATGCTGATTTTTGCTAATAACACTGTTCTTCCCACTGAATATTATCCCATATAACCCTTCAAATACTTTCCCAGCCACAGAAGTTAAGCTCACAGGTCTATAATTTCCAGGCAAAGAGTTGGAACCCTTTTTGAATATAGGAACCACGTCTCCATTCATCCAATGCTCTGGTACAATTCCTGAAAGAAAAGAATCCTGGAAGATTAAAAACAGAGATTTACTTATTTCCACACTTGGCAAGTACTTCTGGGTGAATACCGTCAGGCCACGGAGCTTGTTGACATTAACTTTCTTTAGTTGCTGCAGCACCTTGGGAGCTGAAGGTTCGAGTTGCCAAACGTCAGCCTCAAAACCTTTAATGACTTGAAGAGTCTGCAAAGAGGAGTGGGACAAAATCCCTCCTGAGATGTGTGCAAGCCTGGTGGCCAACAACATGAAATGTCTGACCTCTGTGAATGCCAACAAGGGTTTTGCCACCAAGTACTAAGTCATGTTTTGCAAAGGGATCAAATACTTATTTCACTGAGTAAAATGCAAATCAATGTATAACTTATTTGAAATGCATTATTCTGGATTTTTGTGTTGTTATTCTCTCTCTCGCTGTTCAAATAAACATACCATTAAAATTATAGATTGATCATGTCTTTGTCAATGGGCAAACGTACAAAATCAGCAGGTGATCAAATTATTTTTTCCTTCACTGTATGTTAATGGAACTGCTTATGAACGTCTCTGATTCTAGGTGTGTAGTAGGGTGGACCTTGACAGACAGGGAGTAACGGCTGTACAGACCCACCAGCTTGCAGTCAGGTATTGCCCAGTTTAAGCATGAGTTCCATTCAGAGGACCCCTGGAAAGTCCATAATCCAATTTGCAGAGAATTTACTTTCCTCCCTAGGGTTCATAACACTATTACCCGTATTGACTACGTCTTGATATCACTCCACTTGCTAGTCTTGGTGACTCACTCAGACATTCACGCAATACAAATTTCTTATCATGCCCCAATTGAAATGTCCCTGGCGTTACTTTCTGATCAGCCTTACACACGATATTGGTGATTTCCCTCCCACTTAGTAGGACTTTAAGGTTTTTCTGGAAAGTGTGGAATAACTTTAAAGATGATAATCTGTTTCATACTGACACCTCCCTCTTGTTTTGGGAGACGGCTAAGGATGCAGTGTGAGGGCACCTGTTGTCTTATGCAGCTGATGATAAGGAGGCGTACATGCAAAGCACATACTTGACACGTTTTTACATCAACAAACTCTGACCCAGACAAACTATACTCGCAATAAATTTTTTAGATGGAGTAACAAACCGGGCCGGTTGCTGGCAGCTTTGGCTAGCCCTAAACGCCGAAAGACAAATATATCTTACATACAAACTCTGCAAAACACTGTGACACCGGATCCTCAGGACCTCTGTGAACCGTTTTGTGCACACTTTAAGCAACTTTATGTGACTACCAAAATTGACTCTTTTACAGAGGGAGGCTCTCAGTGTCCCAATCACAGAACAGGAAGTGGTCTTGGTTATTAACCTCTTTGCAAAAATGCCCATACATGTACGGGCTACTCTTAAAAACCTTCATCGCCACGATCACTGGGTTTGCGCCATGATAGGCGGCTTTGCAGCATCCACGGAAGCCTCACAAATGAGGCTGGCCATGGATCATGGGAAGAAAGCCCCCCCCCAAAAAAATTGCCCCCGCCAAACCGATCATCAAAGATGGCGCCAGCCCACTAAAATAGAGCTTAGGAAGCGATCAGCAATCGCTTCATAAGCATAATCGTTGTTGCTGACATGCCTCGATAACCTACCCCGATCGCCTTGTGATTGTTCCAAAGAGCAAGCGCCATCAGTAAATGGCATTGCCGCCACTCACAAGATGGCGGCGACAACTCTCGAGCTCCCTGATCAGGTTCAAAGCATATAAAATACTTTTAAACTTTTTTAAAATACTTTTATTGCGAAAATGCCAAAATCGCAGCGATGCAGATATTTAACAGCAGCCCGTACATGTATGGGCTTTGTCGTGAATGCATTGCATCACAAGCCCGTATATATATGGGCTTTGTCGTGAAGGGGTTAAAAATGATTAGCTTTCCAAGACTGCTATATCAGTTACAGATCTTGCCCCTTCTGTTCCCTATGAGAGACATTCATCACCTTTTCCAAAATGTATCTGTAGGAATAAGAAACCACGTATTGGATTGTCAAAATATTCTAAATCTCTCATGGGTCTTAACTTTTCTCAATTCACCGTTTATTAAAAAAACAATTGTGACCACATACGAAAAATAAATGGCATACTGAAAGTAGCGTTACAACGGTCATCATAAGACATATGATGGGAATGGTATACAATGCATGTATAACATGGATCAAAAAAAAAAGAAACAAAGCGAATAACATCGACATGTCCAGATCCACATAAGCACAATATGTATACATAGGACAGCAGCATAACAGAACAGCCCTTAGAGAGTATCCCATACATAGCATGTCAGAGAAGTACAGAGTGGTATAAAAATAAAACGGGAATTGCGCAGCAGAACGAATGCATCATAGGATGCAAGCTACCGAAAACGAGAAACCAAACAGTGGACAACTGAAACTCCTCCGAGGAGAAGCAGGCATTATGAATTCAAAAAGTGTACTAGCACGGCAGAGCACATGAGACCAGAGAACCGCAGAAAGTATGCAGACAGAGATCTAGCAACCTAGCATGAGTCAAGGACAGGGGGGTCACCAACAAAACCCGTCAAAACCTTATGAAAAGAGGGGGATGACAAGAATTCCCTCCAAGGGAGCCATTTAAGTCCGTTTCTGTACCCGGCACCCCTAGAGGAGGAGACCAGGTCTTCCATCTGACAAATGAAATTGACACTAGATAGCCAGGCCGAAATAGGAGGAGGTATGGGTTGCTTCCAGAAACGTGGGATAACCGCCTTGGCAGCGGAAATTAAGTGAATGGAGAGCGACCTCTTATAGGACCCCAGACTCGATGTAGTATGATGGAGAAGCATACCCTCAGGGGACATGAGAAAGTCGGGATCCCCTAGCGCTTTAATAACAGCAGACACAGCAGTCCATAGGGGCTGTACCAAAGGACAATCCCACCACAGGTGGAGATAGGAGCCAGAAGCAGCCCCGCATCTCCAACAGCAGGGAGAGACCTGAGGGAGAAAGCGGTGCAGTTCCGCAGGCACCCTATACCATCGCGTGAGCAATTTATACGCGGATTCCTGCAATTTGCAGGAAGTCGCGCCTTTGTGCGTGAGAATCAGGATCTTATCCCATTCCTCCGTGTCGAAGGACCGTCCCAGATCTCTCTCCCACAAACTCAGGAAATATGGCTTCACAGAAACACGTTTAGAGAGAAACATCTTGTAGAGAGTGGAGAGAAGGTGGGAATGTCGGCGGGCGTCAGTACACAACAACTCAAACGGAGTAGGGGGCACCGAGGGATCATACGCTGGAGAGAGAGACGAGAGAAAGTGCTTAATCTGATGATAAGCGAAAAGTACTGGAAAAGGAATCTGGGGGTCCCCAACAAAATCAGACACGGGGCGAAGCGCCCCATCCTTGAAGAGATGCTCAACCCTCAGAACACCCACCCCCTTAGGCATGAAGTGACGCATAGCACCAGTCGCCAAGCCGGGTGGGAAAGCTGGATTGGAAGAGACAGGGAACAGCGGGCCAGGAAACCCCATCCAACCCAGTTTGCAGAGGTATTTCTTGATAACTGCCAGGGTCGGTGCAACGGTAGGGTGTCTAGACAAAAGGGGTCTGCGGAATTCCTCCATCATCCAAGGCACGGCCGAGATCTCAGAGGAAAACACAGAGTTCTCAATGAGAACCCATTGCTTCGGGGCTTTGACCGTCCATTCAGCAATCCTGCGCATATGGGAAGCTACCCAGTACCCCTCGACGTCTGGGAGGCCCAGGCCACCACACTCTTTAGGAGCAATTAAGTAATGGAAAGCTAATCTAGGGGAGCGGCCAGCCCAGATGTACTTTGTAAAGGCCCTATTCCATGCCTTAAGAACAGACCTAGTGAGATAGACCGGAAGGGTCTGGACCAGATACAAGAAGCGAGGCAGAATATTCATCTTAAGAACTCCGACTCGGCCAAACCAGGAAATATGAGGAAAGGACCAACGCCTCAAATCTGCGACAACCGAAGAAAGGAGGGGGGCAAAATTCACCTCCACCAGAGTGGAAAGATCAGCAGGTAGACGCACCCCTAAATACGTTAAGCAAGTGTCAACCCAACGAAAAGGATGCAAGGCCTGGATGGAGGCCCTCAACGCAGAAGAAATATGAGACCCGAGGATCTCAGATTTCTGTATATTAATCTTGTAGTGAGAAAAAAGGTTGAATCGACGCAATTCGGCAGTTATACTGGAGAGGGAAAGCAGGGGATTCGACACCATGCAAAGCAGGTCATCAGCGTATATCGACAATTTGTATTCCGTGCCTGCAACAGAAAGGCCCGTTATCTCTGGGTTCGCGCGCAGTGCATTAGCAAGAGGCTCCAACATCAAGATGAAAAGCAAGGGCGATAAGGGACAGCCCTGCCTCGTACCGTTAGCAAGGGGGAAGTTATCCGACAGAATCCCATTGACCCGAGCACATGCCGAAGGGGAAGAATATAAAGCCTTCACCTGCTGTATAAAACGGGGGCCAAGCTCCAGCCTCTCAAGCACCTTGAACAAAAAGGACCACAACACCCTATCAAAGGCCTTTTCGGCGTCTAGGGATACCAACAAGAAAGGGACCTGCCTGGATTGTGCGTGCGCTAAGAGATTAAGGACCTTAATAATACCGTCTCTTGCCTCCCTCCCGGGAACAAAACCAACCTGATCGCTGTGAACCAAACCAGGTAGAAGACATTTCAATCTATTGGCCAAAATTTTTGCTAGGAGCTTGAGGTCGGTATTAATCAGGGAGATCGGAAGGTAGCTACTACAGAGATCTGCGTCCTTCCCAGGTTTGGGGATGATTGTGATGTGAGCTACATTAGACTGCGGGTCCAAAGAGGCACCCGTTGCCAACGAGTTGAAGAGGGTCACCATATGAGGGCCCAGGACCGGAAAAAATGTACGATAATAAAGGGGGGTAAACCCATCCGGGCCTGGGCATTTACCCCGAGGAAGGGACTTAAGGACCCCCTCAACCTCCTCTAAGCTAATAGAAGAATTAAGGCTATCCCTAGCCTCAGCAGAGATCCTGTGGCGTAAGTATTTACGAAGATAAGAATCCACAAGCGACGCGGCTCCGTTCTCAGACCCCGAGCCGGGAGCCAGGTTATATAAACCACGATAGTAATCAGAGAAGCAAGTAGCTATGTCCTTAGCAACATGATGGATAGTACCGCTAGAGTCCTTAATTCTGGGAATATAGGTAGCCGACCTTTTTGCCCTGAGAGCGCGCGCCAAGAGCTTCCCCGGCTTGTCCCCCAGCTCATAAAAATGCTTACGAGTCATGGGTCTTAACTTGACCAATATAAGGTTTTACAATATAGCAGCTTATTTCGTTATGCAGTGGATTGGATTTCTCCTATTCCTAGGTATACTGATACATTGATTGATCAGGCATTTTCACCGTTGTGTTCTTTGACTTCCCATCTCCATATCCTGTACCCTCAACTACCAGAGGAGGTGATACAAAACCCACTTTTATTTGAACCTGTTAGGGCTTGGAAGCTATACAGATTACATGTGTCTCCAGACTGTTCAGCTTTTTTGTCATGTTCTTTATTCTTCTTTTCGCTAAACAGAAATGTAGAACTGTGACTTTATTTCGTACCACCTGAGGTATGCATATCTCTGTGTTTATTGTTCTTAATAAACCATTTTTTTAAAAAAATGCCTTCTTATAGCCGACAAAGTTGATGTACAATGAGAGTTCCACTCCAAAGACTGTTGACTATGTTGCAAAGCGTTGCTGTCTAGTCTGTGTGTGATCTGTTCTGCTGAAGCCTGCCTGCTCATCTGTTACCTGTGGCTCAACGGCATCTATAAGAGGACCTGAGATGACCTGCAAGGGACAAAAGAACAAGTCTATATTTAGCAGGGATAATGTTTAGTTTTTACTGTCATGGCTGTCAGAGCTAGCACGTGAGACTGATCTGCCATACAATAACATCCTCCTATGGCCCTGCTTTCCTGGTCTCTGCCCTTTTTTTTATTTTTTATTTCTCTGAGGTCAGATTAAAGATCAGTTCAGTCTGAAAATCATCATGGGGGATGATGTCTGCATCGGGGAACTGTTGAGGGGAGCAAATGGGAGTCTTACCTGGGTATCTGGAATGTCACTACTTCATGCATGTGCTTTGTCCACAACCTTGCACGCCCTATTAATAGGGAGAATAACATCAGTAATAAAAGTAGTTTTTTGAGTATACCAAGTCATTCCCTAATAAAACATCAGTTGGGAGTCCAAACATGACCCATACATCATTGTATACGTGACCATTCTCCCCAATTCAGGGTACCTCAGCCATGGGTAGCTAGTAGACCTTGCTGGTATACCTTCACTACATGCCTGATGCTGGGCCACAGTGAAAGTCTCTGAGTCCCACAACCCGCTGGCCATTGAAATACGCTGTCTAGTGGTGGTTTCCTTGATTATCTCCCTGCAGGAAACGTGGTAAGGACACCTCAGGATATCCCTAGTCTAGGTTGTCAGGTTTGGTCACAGGCAGCTAAACATGGGCACTCCAGGCCATTTCAACTCTTCGGATTTCTAAGTGCATTTGTCAAGAGAGCAACAGTAGGAAGATGTGGTTGGGGGCAGATCAAACCTGTGGGCAATGGCTCTGGATCCATTCTAGGTGTGCGTCCAGGGCCTGCTTCTGTGTCTCTATGTTGATTCAGTTAAGCTGGCACTGCCTCTCAAAGTCCAGTAAAAAATTGTCAATGTCTCCATTCGAGTCAAATGATTTGAAGGATTGATAAGTCGGGGGACAAAACTTGTCTCAGTGGTTTATCCACTTTAAATTGCTCACTCTATCTGGTGCTTGGATTTTCTTCAGACTTAAAACATATGTATTCTAATAATAATTAATTTATTCAGGTCATTCATTGGCAATTTTTATATCAGAGGACATTATGTTGTAATGGATGACAATAATAGTTCAAATATGCTTGTATTATAATTTAACATCCTCCTACAAGTATCTATGATTGGTTTCAATAAAGTTAATTATTATGTATTATTAATCTAATGCTATATGTATATGTAATGAATGTAATAGAATAAACGAGTGTACCATATAATAATTTGCAAACTTGTGAACAGCAAGCAAAATCAAAATTTTGGAACATTTTTTGATTTCGGAATGACATTCAGGGGAGTTCCCAAAGGAGGAGGTCTCTGCCGCCTTCTGAACTCACCTACAGCAGCACTATCTCAATGTTAAGGAAGAGATCCACACTCAGTTCTGCATTGCAGGACCACAACCCCCCACCAACAGCAGCACTGCACCAATGGATAGACACATCCAGAAGCATGCTATGGGACTCAAATTGGACCAGTTTGATTAATTGGTCCCTCAAAGTAAGGAAGGCGATATGGCAGCAGTGGTAGCAGGGCACTGGAAACGGGTAGACACTGGCAAACATCCAGCTCCACCGTACAGTAGACTGAATTTCAGAAAAAAATTTAGAAACAATCAGAAAAATATTTATCTCTCAGATTAAGGAAGGAAACTGAGCTGCAGCACCAGAGGCAGAACAGGGCCTGACAGACTGAATCCTCCCATATTAGAACAAAGAACAATAATTGATCCACCAGAGTAAGGAAGGGCATTAAGACAAAGGGCAGGGCACAGCAGGCCAAGCAATGGCAGACAGTCACACCCAGCCCAAAGATCCATCACCCTCCATATTACAAAAAAAAAATAAATTGATCCTCCGGAGTGAAGAACGGCATTGAGGCACAGGTAGGGCACAAGCCAGGCCAGACACTAGCAGACAGACACAAGACCGACCAACCCCCCATATTAAAACGAATAAGAATGTATCCTCCAGATTAAGAAAGGGCATTAAGGCACAGGGCACATGCCAGACGCATCCAGCCCCCCCCCCAGGCCACCCTGAATCTAAGCAAAACGGCAGCAAAAGCCTGCAGCACTGGCGGTGGGCTGGCCAGTCTGTGGGCCAGCACACCGACATCCCATTGTAGCCGATGCGGCTGCGAGTTTTAAAGCTACCGTAAGACCGGCCACATAATGATTTTAAAGCAGCCAGGGTGCATGCCCCGTACTGCCCAGTGCCTCAGTGAGGCTCTTCATCCTGCCCCTTTAAAAACGCGACGTACCGCTCAAGGGGGCGGTCTCATGCAGAAGAGTTCCTCATGACAGGGAGAAGAACACGTCGGAGCCAGGAAAAAAGTAAATATTTAAAAATAAAAATAATAGTTGGGGTGATAGGTGGAAGGGGACCCATATTCAAAGGAAAGGGCTGCCTTGGGACAACAATTAAATTAAAAAGGGGGTGGCTGGGGGTAACATTACACAACAGGGTGGTTGGGGCATCGCATAAATCAATAAACATGGGTACAAGGGAGGGGGGCTGGCTGGGGGACATCACAAAAATCACAAGGGTGTTGGGGCATAAATGCACAAAGGGGGCTGGCTGGGGGCACAAGTGCACATGGGGCAATACACAAGGGTGTGGGGGAAATACATGAAAACTAAAGGAGGTGCCTGGCTGGGGCATCAATAAAAAGAGAGAAAAAAAAAAAACCCACACTGATGTGGGTGTCGGTGTGGCAGAGCCTGTCCTGGTGTGTGTGTGTTTGGGTGTCGGTGTAGCAGAGCCTGTCTTGGTGTGTGTGTTTGGGTGTGGCAGAGCCTGTCCTGGTGAGTGTGTGTTTGGGTGTGTTTGGGTGTCGGTGTGGCAGAGCCTGTCCTAGTGTGTATGTGTGTGTTTGGGTATCGGTGTGGCAGAGCCTGTCCTGGTGTATGTTTGGGTGTCGGTGTGGCAGAGCCTGTCCTGGTGTGTGTGTGTTTGGGTGTAGGTATGGCAGAGCCTGTCCTGGTGTGTGTGTGTGTTTGAGTGTGGAAGAGCCTGTCCTAGTGTGTGTGTATATGTGTTTGGGTTTCGGTGTGGCAGAGCCTGTCCTGGTGTGTGTGTGTTTGGGTGTCGGTGTGGCAAAGCCTGTCCGTGTGTGTGTTTGTGTGGCACAGCCTGTCCTGGTGTGTTTGTATATCGGTGTGGCACAGCCTGTCCTGGTGTGTGTGTTTGGGTGTCGGTGTGGCAGAGCCTCTCCTGGTGTGTGTGTTTGGGTGTCAGTGTGGCAGAGCCTGTCCTGGTGTGTGTGTGTTTGGGTGTCAGTGTGGCAGAGCCTGTCCTGGTGTGTGTGTGTTTGGGTGTCAGTGTGGCAGAGTCTGTCCGTGTATGTGTTTGGGTGTCGGTGTGGCAGAGCCTGTCCTGGTGTGTGTGTTTGGGTCGGGTAGCAAGCAAAAGGGGTAAATCCAATAGGCAGTCCAGGTCAAAAAGGTACCAGGCTGGCAAAATGGTAAATCCAAGAGACATATCCAGAGTCTGGCATAAACTTGAGCTCCAAAGTAACTTAATTAACTCACACTGTCAGGACTCGGGTAATCAGGTCGGGTAGAAGCCCATGTGCAGGGGATACTTGGGGTTCAGTCTGTAACCCAAGATGCATGATTATACAAACAAAGACTGTGATGGTAGCCGTCTGAGACTTGTGGGCATACAAGGGTTAATGTGTATTTTGTATTTTCAAACTGATGTTCCTTCTTTGTATAATTCCTTTATGTTTATTGGTGCTGCTTCCTGTCTGCACTGCCATTATCTGGAGCTGATGTTATTAACCCTTTGTTGTGGTGTTGTGTGAACTATTGTAACCCAGGATGTAATTCATGTGTTTAAAAGTTCCTTCCTTGTATAACCCCGTTATGTTTATTGGTGCTGCTTCCTGTCTGCACTGCCATTATCTTGAGGTGATGGTATTGATCCTTTGTTGTGGTGTGAACTATTGTATTGTATTAATTAAATGCCTGAGTTAATTTCCTTATTTTAACTTTCCTTTTGTATACAAAGTATTTGGTTGTTTGTAGTGTTTTACCCACCCCTTGTTTTCCTATATAACCTTGTATGCCTTGCAATAAACAGAGAAGTCTTCCCCAAGAGTTTGGTGTGCATCCATTTATTGGGAGGGTTGTGGCAGAGTCTTCGGATCTGTCAGCATTGAGCTTAACACTTCGCAGCCTCTGTAAAGGCTGTACTTGGAGGCAGAGGGATCAATACATGCCTCCCTATCCAGTGGTTAAAGGACTCGATGCCTACCCCAGCTCAGGTCAAACCTGCTACCGTCTACTGACCCTTCAGCCTCGCTCCAGAAGTTTCCCCTACTGAGACCAGCATCCTGGGGGAGATATAGTCACCGACTTGACCCCGGTCTCAGCAACGCTCCTTTCTGGACTATACATCCTGGGGGAGAGGCTGCTCCAGGTATCCGTATCGTCACAAAGACACCACAAGCAGAAATGTAGGTAATGCAGTGTATTGTATGTATTATGACAGGACAAACAAATAAGGGTTATACAGTTTGTTAGCAAGGACAGGAACAGGTGCATTGATTTTTATTAGCTATATGCTACAGTACAATAAATAAATACTTTAAACCAGGTTAAGGACATAATGAAACATTTAAAATGATAAAATGAATTAAAACATTTTACATAAGATTAGAATAAATCCATAAAACACGTGACTTGTCAGCTATGGGACAGGTAAACAGGCCATATAAAACAACTGTATAGCTTAAAAACCGAAGGCCACAAATCCATTTTAAAAGTGGGTCTGCCTTTTCCCATATGTCCTGTGCATAAAAGCAGTTCCAAAATATATGCAACACTGTCTCATCTTGGGTACACTGATCTCTGGGGCACTTAGCGGTGGCACCAAAACCTCTCCTGTGTTGAAATTGCCTAGTAGACAAACATTCGTGCACCTGCCACGCAAGATCCCTCTCAGAGTTGGCAAGAAAGTGGCGACATACATTCTGCCAAACTCTTCTGGACTCTATAAGAGAGTATTGTGCTACTTGCTCAGTTTCTTCCTTTGAAGTCAGCAATCAACTTCTTTGGATTTGCTAAAATATTGGAGGTGATACAATTGTATTGTTTCCTCTAAAAAGACATACTGCTTTGGCGGATTTAAAAGCACAGGAGAGTTAAGAAACAGCGAGTAAAAGTTATATTTCCTAAAAATATGACCAGCAGCGTAGAGTAAAAAATAAGCATGATTCACTTCTCAGCTTTTCAGATTTACAATCTAGGTGTCAGGGTTCAGCCCCAGCCCTGCAAACTGCCAGGCGTGGCCGCCTCTTTAAGTGGTCTGCCTGGAGTTAAACTCCTCTCCACAGCTTGCTATCCTGTTTATTTCTGTCTGTATTTTATGTACCTTTGCCCTCTTTCCCTTATACATCACAGCTCCTCACACCATCCCCTGTGTTCTTTGCCTTGTTGCCTGTCCTTTGTGGCATCCTGTAACATGTATCCATGTCTTGCTATCTATATAATTAATGTGATGTGTATTTATGTTCAGCTGTGTTTTGTTATACCATTACCCTGCCTCCCTCACCTGAAGCCTAGACAACTCACACCTGATCTGATGAACAGGCTTTATATCCCTGCCTCCCAGTAACAGAGGTGTGAGTTCTTTAAGTTATTTGGAGCCATAGTTAATGCCAGAAGCTGGATCTGGCTGTTGGACCGACCGACCGACCGACCGACCGACCGACCTACCGACCGACCTACCGACCTACCGACCTACCTACCGACCTACCTACCTCCTGTTACGGCTTTCACCCGGACTGCCTACTGGATTTCCCCTTTTTTGCTTGCTACCTGTCCCAGACCCTTTTGAATACTTACTTGGACTTTTCTACTCTCATACTCCCCAGCAGTCTGTATGCATGATATGCCTCCTACTCTGCTGCTTCTGGTTAGATGCCTTGCTTTGCTTTTGTAATATAACCTATAACCAAACATTCTGCTTGTGTCCTTTGTGAAGTTTCTTTCAATCACTGCGTTCTTACACTCCTGCGCTCTGGACTCCAACATCCAGTTACGGGCTGCAATATGATGAGCCTGACACTAGGTTTACACTTCCTGATAACAAACTGTTTTCTTATTTTAGATTGAAACATTTTTTGAAATCCCAGATAGTCCACCCACACTTAGAATTGGATTTAATTATAAATAAACATCCCAAAAAAATAATTTCCAGGATATCATCTTATCTTGACAGTTTAAAAAATGATATAGTGCCTCTTTCTGCAGAAAAATGGCAAAGGGAGTGCGAGATTTCATTTCCTATGGAAAGCTGGGCTGACATGTGGTCACAAGTTAGGAAGGCGGTGCATTCAATTAATATTCAGGAGATGTTTTTTAAAATGCTACATCGATGGTATTTAGTTCCTTCTCGCTTAAGTAAATTTTCTAATTCAAACTCCAACTTATGTGGTTTATGAGGAGGGGACTCAACTCCATGCTGCAAATTGGAAAATATTAAGCTGGAAACTTCCAGGCTTCTCTCATTTATATTTAAATGCAACCTTTCCGTCCTTTCTTATACCTGACTTTTTCATCTGGCCCTACCTTCTTAAAGTAGTGCACGTAAACCACTGGCAGTTAACATCTTATTATCAGTGGCGTCTCCAGCTTTCATATTTAGGGGGGGCACATGGGGGGCCAGGGACCAAAGTAGGGGGGCCAATTATAAAACGGTACATATACACTATATATATATATATATATATATATATATATATATATATATACACGTTAGACGTGCATTTTTAACTACATAATATGCACTTATCTCTTTGAAGTAAAGACTGTGATTAAAATATGATTTCAAAATAACAGCTAAAGGGACAGTTATTTTTCATTCTTTAATATTAGCCCCTGCTGACAATATATATAAATATTAGACCCTGCTGCAGATATATAGAAATATTACACCCTGCTTCCAATATATAATATAATAATATATAATATTAACCCCTGCTGCGGATATATATTAATATTAGCCCCTGCTACGGATACATACTTATATTATACCCTGCTGCCGATATACATAGAAATTATACCCTGCTGCCAACATATATTAATATTAGCTCCTACTGCCGATATATATTATTAGTCCCTGCAGCCAATATATATAAATATTAGCCCCTGCAGCCAATATTTATTGATAATAGGCCCTGCAGCCAATATATATTAATATTAGCCCCTGCTGCCGATATATATAAATATTAGTCCCAGCTTCCGATATATATTAATATTAGCCCCTGCAGCCAATATATATTAATATTAGACCCTGCTGCCAATATATTTGCCACACTGACTGCAGATCAAGGGAAGACAGTGAGAGTCAGTGCAGTGTTCCATCCTTCTGACTGCACCGTGACATTGAGAGGTCCTCTCCCCTGTAATCATCCCCAGAGTCCCTTTGTCCCCTCATTCACTAAACCATACCGCTCTTTTACTTACACCCTGTAGTTCAGGTATAGATCAAATAAACAACACATGGAAACAGCACATCCAACTGAATGAGATAAAAAAAAACCTGTATTTGCAGGTATACATAAATAATGTATGGAAACATAGCAGCTACAGATCAACAGAATTTGACACACTATTTGACATCCAAACAACTATAAATCATTCTTTTTTATCACATTATTAAAATCCCAGAAATCAAAAAAGTTAAAAGGCCCAAATAAATTAAGGAGATTAGACATAATGGAAACTTCAACAAAACTTTTAGCCATTAATGCATCACAACCATCTTAGCGCTGCATCACCAAATGAACACCTCATCACAGATAACACAATGCATACAGCTGCATATACCACTTGGTCTGTGAAGGCCTGTGAAACCAAAGGGGAATAGCGTCCTGTATACTGTAATCAAGAATTGAGTTTCACAAACTCTGAACCAACATCTAACTTTTAATAATATATTCAGATTGAAATAACACAAAACCTTTACTTTTCCTCTGATTTCTAGGCCTAGAAAGTTTTGTCCTCTGAAGTGACCACAAAATCTGGATAAATAAAAATTACAAAGTTCTATTTAACTCTCTACAGCAAGTAAAGTGCCACATGGACCCCCACATCAGGATGGGATAACCATATAAAATGCCTTCCACATTGCTTTGCTGTTTGTGTGTATTGACCCTTGTGTATTTGTGCCCCCCCAGCCACCCCCCTTTGTGCATTTTTGCAATATACCCTTGTGTATTGATTTATTTGATGCCCCCAGCCAGCCCCCCCTCCCTTGTGTATTGATTTATTTGATGCCCCCAGCCAGCCCCCTCCCTTGTGTATTGATTTATTTGATGCCCCCAGTCAGTCCCCCTCCCTTGTGTATTGATGCACCAACCCCTTGTACTGGTTAATATAATGGCCCCCATACCCATGTGTATTAACCCCCCCACGTTTGTGTATTGATATATGTGACATCCTTCTAACCACCCTGATGTGTAATTATGTCCCCAGCCACCATCTTTTTGTATTATTTAATTTTCCCAATGCAGCCCCCCTTGTTAATGTCCCTCCTTCTGTCACCTCCACTATTTATTTAAAATAAAATACTTTTTTTGCTGGCCTTCATTCTTCCACTGTAACAAGAGCAGACTGCTCTTCTCCCTCATGCTCTTCTCCCTGTCAGGCAGTGACAAGCAACTGTTCCGTAAGAGCCTTAGTCAGTGATTGGCATGCCGGCAATCCATTAAGCAGCCAGCGGGGGCGGTTTTACAGCCGCTTTGAAACTGTCAGCCGCATCGGCTGCATTTGGAGCTTAGTGTTCCGGCCCCCCCGGGTCAATGGTATAGCGTTTCAATTGGGGGGGCACACTGGGGGGCACAGCATAATGTAGGGGGGGGCATGCCCCCCCTGGTGACGCCACTGCTTATTATAAAAATATGCTTGGCTAGAGCCTGGAGGAAAGGTGAAGCTCCCACATGGAAAGAGATAACAGATCAAATAACGTATCAAGCAAAAATTGAAAAATATTTTTATTTGTTGAATCAAAATCTCTTTAATTATAACATATGGTCTTGGTCTAATTATATTCTAGGCTCTCATGCATATAATTCTGATTCTATCTCTTAGATATCTTTTCTTCTTGGATTTAAATCTTAACTTCCTTGAGTCTCTGTATGCCATTTTACTCTTTCTATCTATTTAGCGTAAGACCCCAATGGGTATAGTGCTTTCGAAATATCTTCTAGTCACTGATAACTAACCTTTTCCATCTTCCTCCTACCGCCACATTTGAATGTACGCGTCCCGTATGAATGTCTGTATATTAGTATGATAAATAAGCGAATAAGTAAATTAGCCTTGATCCATTTTGGAATTTGGTCCGATTGCTACCTTTTATGGCATACTCATTAGTTTATTGTATAAGCAGTTAAAATACCTTTGCTTCATACTGTTATAAAACTGAAGCTTAAATTGTAATCTGATTTTCGGACCTATAATGAATTGTAATATTTTTCATACTTTTTTATGTTTGTGCTATATATGTCTATATATGAATTCAATATTTATAAATATAAAAAATAAGCAAAAGTACATTATTTGTAAAAGTTATTAAAACACGTAGTTGAAAATTTTATATATAAAATACGCTTCACATCAGGCATCCCCTTACCATCATTCACGTTTTGATTGCATGCTTTCTCTCTTTTAAGTTTCTCACTTCTGGAGTTCCAGAAAAACATAAAACAAACACGCATAAGTCAGAAGGGGCAAATACCACTCCTAAATACATCATTATTGGTAAAAGCATTGCCTTGATGATTAAAATTCTCCCTTCCATTGTCAGCCTTCGGGTTTGCCATAATCCTATTTTGCGGTTTAATTTTTCCAAAACAATATCCCATGATCTCTTGCCATTATTTGCATAATCAAAAACCACTCCCAGAATTTTAATACTGTCACTTTGGGTCAGAAGGTGCCTGACTTCCATCCCAATCGCCAATAGTGAAACAGTCACATTTGTTAAGATTCAGCTTAAAACCAGAGGCACTACATTGTACTCACACTGAATCTTAATAGTGTTAAATACACTTTGGTTAATATCTATGCGCCTAACGTGAATCAAACAGCCTTTTTTGCTGATTTATATACTGTTTTGTCAGGCCTCCAGTGTCCAAATTTTATCGTGGCCGGAGATTTTAATGACTGCCCACTCCCATTTAGATTCCTCTACTTCTCATGCCAGACCTCGGCCCTTCCTCTCTGCTCCATTGCTAGACCACTTCCGCCTCAATGACGTTTGGAGGCTTACACATCCAGTAGACAGGCAATACACTTTTTTTCAGATCCACATAATTCCTTCTCTCGCCTGGACTATGTTTTCTTTTCTGACGATTTACTCCCCTTCCACTTGTCATCCCATATAGGCAATATTGTAATTTCTGACCCTGCCCCTGTCTGGACTGACTGGACGCTTCATGATCCACTTGCCTTTTCACTTAACTGGAGATTCCCTTCCTTCATGTCCCAATCAGAGTCCTTCAAATCATTTTTGGAAACTGAGTGGCACAACTACATTGATGATAACATTGTTCATCTGGACGATGTTAATCTGTTACAGGAAGCCTCCAAGCCTGTACTCTGGGGTCAGATTATTGCATACAAGGGGGCCGATGAAAAACTTGTCTCTCTTAACAAGACATTGACTCAGCCTTACCAGAACTATAAAGCTCATGCCACCCCTGAAACTGAACGGACCTACAAGGAGGCTAAAGCCTTGTACGATGCTTGGGCAGCTGAGAAGGCCCAGGCCTCATATGCCTTTGTCCGAAATAGGTTTTTCCGTTGGGGCAATCATTCTGGAAAACTGTTGGCTAACCTCGTGCGGCACTCCCTCCATACTCACCAGGGGGGTTCGGGAGGTGCGTCCCACTCCGACGTCCTCCTGTACTGACCCTAAAGAAATTGCCTCCAGCTTTGCGGATTATTTTGAGTCTTTTTACTCAGCTGTTCCGGTTAATACTGGGACGGTCTTGGAGGTATTCGCCAAAGCACAAATACCTAAGATGCTTCCTGGGGATAGGGAGGTCCTTGGGGCCCCAATTACACTCCGGGACTAAAAACAGTAATTAAATCCTTGCCTAACAACAAAACGCCCGGCCCTGATGGTCTTCCGGCCGAATACTACAAGCTTCTCTCGCCCCATATTCTCCCATATTTGAAGGATCTTTACAATAATATTTTGAAAGGCAATCCCCCCCGCCGAATTTTAATACTTCTCGAATAGTGGTTGTTTTAAAACCTAATAAAGACCCTACCCTTCTTCCTCATATAGGCCCATCTCTCTTCTTAATCAAGATCTTAAAATTCTTCCAAGCTAATGGCCAACAGACTACAAACTATTTTACCTAATCTAATCTCTGCTTCTCAAACCGGTTTTAGGAAAGGGAGACGCTCGACGCAGAACATCCGTCGTGTCTTAGCCGCCGTTCATCAAACCAAACTTACCCGACAGTTCCACAACATTATTGTCAGTTGCGACGACGACAAGGCGTTTGACAGGATCGCATGGCATTACCTCACCTGTTTTCTCATATTCCATCACTTTGGGATGCTATCCCTGAACCTGCTTAGGGCGCTATATGAGTCCCCCGTAGCACAATTGACGGTTAATGGCCTTAACTCACGGTTCTTTCCACTAGGGAGGGGCACTAGGCCCCTTAGCCCCACTTTTTTTCAACCTGGCAGTGGAACCCTTGATACGTCTCCTAGAGTCCTCTCAATCTATTGTGGGTATCAAGGTGGGCAGTGTAGAACTTAAATCGTCGATTTTTGCAGACAATTTTCTTTTATTTCTTTCCAATCCTAAATCGGCCATCCCCCACCTTCTGTCTTTATTACAATTATTTCATGAGGCCTCCGGTTTCTTAATTAACCCGCTTAAGACAGAGGCCTTGCCCATTTATGAACAGGCTAAGTTGGGTTGGGGTGATAGTTTCCACTTCCAATGGTCCTCTTCACGCTCAATAACTTGCTTAGGTCTGCAGATTCCCACGAATTTACAACTTCTATATACTTTTCCCCACTCCTCTCTCGCATGGCAGACAATTTCCGCTCCTGGGGACGGCTACCACTCTCCCTAATGGGTCGTTGCCATTTATACAAAATGGTAACCTTCCCTCGTCTTCTCTACCCCCTTCAAATGTTGCCGCTTGTCATTAAAAAATGCGACCTACACACACATGATAGACTTCTTCGTACTTTTTTATGGCAACATAAGAAACATAGGATTTCTTTATTTAAACTCCAACAGCCTGTTTGCCATTTTCTTTAAACCCATAAAGAGATATTCATGGGATACACGATCAAAAGCTTTTTTAAAAAGATAAAATGGCCAGTTTTTGTTTACGGTCTTTCTGATACCAGATCAGATCACGTATTACATTTAGGTGTTCCCAGATAGCACGTCCTGGGATACCACAGATCTGATCTGGGTGAATAACCTTATCTATGACAGCTTTTGTTCTATTAGCTAAAATCTTGGCCACAATTTTATAGTCGCCATTCAATAGGGTGATAGGCCTCCAGTTCTCCAATTTTGAACTATCACCCTTCTTACAAATGAGCGTGATAATGCCTCTTCTCCAGGAAGAGGGTAACTCCTGGGCATTAAAAGCTTCTGTAAAAACATTAAAAATATTAAAAAGATCGTCCCGTAAAAGTTCCCAAAAACATGTATAAAATTCAATAGGGATTTCATCTACTCCTGGGGACTTACCAGCAGAAAAGCTTTTAATTGCATCATGCAAATCGGTTACCAACAGCTTTCTGCTTAAACACGCTTGATCATCAGATTTTAAAACATTAGTTATGGCCCCCAGGGTATCAGTTAAAAAGGAACGATCTATGACTTTCTCATTAAAAAGGTTTTGTTGAAACGCTTGTGACATGTTTAAAATGCCCGCAATGGAGGACTGGCCTAATTAGGTTTCTCTTTTGAGAAAAAGAAGAAAGAGCACTTCTCCTCTTCCTCCAAGTGCTTTACCCGGGCATTAAAAATAATTTCTTTACCTTTAACATTTTTAATCTCCTTCTTTAAATTAAAAACCAGTTCCTCAGTTCATCAGTATTGCTTACATTAGCCTCTTTCAACTTAAAAAGAGTTTGCCAACGCACATTAAGATCTTTAAAAACTTGTTTGGTCTCTTTTTTCCTCCTCTTGCCAGCAACAATAAAAAAGTTCTTAATCTTGGACTTGATGGTTTCCCACTAATCCAAAAAATTCTGACTTGGGCGCCGCCATCGCCAATATGAGACCTTAAAATTACTACGGATTTGTTCGTCCTCTAGTAATAATACATTGAGTTTCCACAGATCATTCTTAGTTTTGGATTAAGTAGGAATTAAAAAGCTAGTTTTTAAAAGTTTATGGTCTGAGAATATATTATCTTCTAAAAACATGTCCTGGAGATTAAAATCAGTAGAGGACAACATAAAATCTATGTGGGAGCTGACCTGGCCATTAGACCATGTAAAGGGTCAGATGGTTTTAAATGCCTCCATGCATCTTTCAATTTAAAATCAATGATAAAATTTCTAAGCTGGCGAGAAGTTTTATCTACCTTCTTCTTCTCACCCCCTCCACTTCTATTTTTGCCGGTAGTATACAAAATCATGACATAGGCACTGTGAATATGGCTACTGATAACATACCCAATAAACACGCAAAGACATTAATCTTTGGAATGTGAAAAGGCCACAGCACTTTATTCGTTTAGACAGACTGTGACACACCAACAACAAAGATAAAACCGGGACTTAAACATAAACAACTTAATACACAGGCCGACAATTCCCCCCAAGCCGTAAAGTCTCCAATAGCAAGGGGATCGGCTAACTACAATTCCCCAGGGACCCAGCCCATTAGGGAACCTTTAAACAAAACACACATCCAAAACTGCCGCCTTTTGTCGTGCGGCACCTCCAATTTTCTGTTACTTTCTTTGTTCTTCATGCTGACTGCCTCCGCCTGGCTGGAAACCCGTACAGGAAGAACTGAACACCACCTGATGAAATACAAAACAACGAAAAACACCGAAACACAGAACAAACACAAACATGGGGAGGGAGGGAGGGAGGGAAACTTTCCTTCTAAATTCAATAAATTGTGATGCTGTGATGCTGTGTGCATTGTTTATATAATGTTCCCTAAACACCTCAGATGCCCATACACCAATCAGTGAGTGTGGGCTGCCCAGCAACAACCAGTGTCCCCTAGCTGACCCCACTGCCCTCTCATTCGCCTATCACAGGCCATGTCATGCCGCCCTTTCTGCCTAGCTGTCTCCAGGGCTCCCTGTATCAAAAGTATTAAAATCACCTCAAACTATTAGAGGGAAAGAACCTGCGGCAAAGAAGGAGATACGCTCTAAAAAAATCTATTCTTTCATTCTTAACTGGTGAAGCATATACATTCACAAGACGCACATTAAAACCTTTAAAAACAACATCAATTAAAATTGCTCTCCCAGGAGCAATTTCGATAATAGAATTTAAAACCACATGTTTGTTCTTCAAAAGGATCCCAACCTCAGCAGCTTTATTATCATTTGACCCGGACCAGTAGTAAGAGGGCCCCATGATCTATTGCACACTACTGTAAGAAAATAATGTCCGCATTTAGAGTCAGTAAATATGCAAACAAAGCAGCCCTTCTGACAGAGCTCCTCATACTACTCACATGAAGGCAACAGTGAGATCCAGTAAGAGCATTAGTGCATTTTATCAACGTCCCTCTCACCTTCAGAGTCCGAAACTTCTGATACGCTGCTGTAATCCATGATGAAAAAAGGATCAGACAGAGAAAGTCCCATCCCAGCAACACCTCCACAGCTCTGTATGTTTCGAGCCACCTTCCGGACAGATAGATGTCTTTAAGATCCAGCCCAAGTGTTTTATTACACCTCCTCTACGACATACTTTGTTCCTTTTTCCTCCTTCTCTCTCTCAGGAACTTCAATCTTTATTGAATTTCTTAGTCTTCCGTCTTTAACACATGCAAAGTTCATAGTTGCAGGCATTTTTCTCTTCACCAAAGCAATAAATTACTCCGGCTAAAGGTATGGCAGCCTGCTGCCTTAAATGAATGTTTACACAATCAGGGCCCAAACGCACAGTAAAGCAGTAGGTTGCTGACACTGTAATGCAAAGGCAGGTACACGGCCAGAGCAAAACGGTCCACAGACTTCAATGCAAAGGCCCTCACTGAAGGGCAGAGCTGGATGAAGTGGCCACTAGTCATATGTAACAAAATCTGTATACCAAGCTCAAAAAAATGCACATTTGAGACCACCACGGTAGAATTCCTCTGTTTCTTGTTAACACCAAAAGGCCTTCAAATGGATGAGAAAAAGATATCAGCCATCACCCAATGGCCTTGCCCAACCAAGAAGGAGGTCCAACGCTTCATAGGCTTTGCGTACTTCTACCGCAAATGTATTGACCAAAAAAGCTTAACAGTTCCTCTGGTCCACACAAGCACAAGAGGCATTTAAACAGGCTTTTTACTTCTGCTCCTATCCTGTTTTCCCTGATCTATTACTGCCTTATGTCTTGGAAGTGGATGCTTCTGAATCTGCTATCGGGGCTGTATTGTCACAAAGACAACAAATGAAAATGCATCCCATGTCCTTCTATTCACAAAAGCTCTAGGCATTTAATATGGGCGACAGAGACAGCTCATTACCTTAAAACTAGCCATGGAGGAATGGAGACACCGCCTGGAAGGTGCTGCTTCTCATCCCATACTCGTCTATACAGACCACCGTAATATTGAAACCTCGCCAAGCCCGGTGGGCCCTTTTTTTTTTTTAGTTGGTTCGACCTATATATTACCTACAGACCTGCTTCCAAAAATGGAAAAGCCAATGCATGGATCAATGTGAACCTGGGCCAGAGGAGAGATAAACCATCCTAAATGGAGGCCACTTTCTTGGGGCTACACAAAACCTCAGAGATCCCAACCACCATGTATGAATTAGTACCTCGAGATGGGCTGCTTTACCACAAAAAGGCAATCTACGTATATCTCCACCAGTATGCTCTGAAGTCCTTTGCTTACACCATGATACCATTACATCTGGACATAGTGGGCTTAAAGAAAACAGAGGATCTAATTAGACAGCTCTTTTGGTGGCCTGCATTGCGGAAAGACATTGCCACATACGTGTCAGGTTGTGCCATCAATAAAGGATCAAGACAAAAACCTACAGGATTGTTAAAGCCACTATCCATATCTAAACAACTAAGGGTGGATATAGCCATCTACTTCATAGTAGAATTGCCTCCTTCCAAGGGTTATACCGCTGTTCTTGTCATCAAAGACCGATTCACTAAGATGGCACACTTCACCCGAGTCAAGAAACTACCAACGGCTACGGAGACAGCATCTCTTTAAATTAAATAAATATTCTGCCTACAAGACCTAAATGAAACCATCACTTCTGATCGTGATACACAATTCACCTCTTGCTTCTGTCATGGTCTTCATATCTAGGTCAACCTGTCTTCTTGTTTTCATCCACAAACCAATGGACAAACAGAGCACACAATAATGGAAGATTCTGTGGCAATATGGGTACTTCCCACTCCTTTCGGAGAAGAGCCATCTTGTTGTCCTTTTTCAGAGGTAGCGGTCTTATAGAATATGGTAAATCATCCATCCTTACAGAAAGAACCCACAAACCCCTAAAACAATACATTACATGTCGGATGGGCTTTACGGGGCCTGGGGTGCAACTGATTCCTTTTTTCCCAAAAGGGAAAAAATCCCTCATTGCCAGGTGGTCAGGGATTATTATTCCCATCAAAACACCTACTTTGTCGGAAGAGTAGTGATAGGCTAGTCATAGGTCTCCTTGATCCACTTCCCACCGGTCTTCTGTAGTATGGGCTGAAGGAGGGTGAAGATTGCTCAAAGATGTGTCTGGATCTGGTGCTGCCTTGATACAGGTGTAACGATTCCACGTTTTCCCTTTGATGAGTCTGACGACGCTGTGTGTGGACAACAGGGCTTGACACAGCCCTTTCCACACAGGGACAAGCTTGTCTATTTTCCAAGACTTGACATATACCCAGTCTTCAATGACGTGTTCCGGGATATGTTGGACTCTTTTGTAGTGGTTTATCTTGATGACATCCTGGTCTACTCACCGTCTCTTACCATTCATCGTTAACACGTGAAACATCCTTTCCTGTCTCCAACAACATGGACTCTAAGCTAAATTAGAGAAGTGTATTTTTAAAACCACCTGTGTCGAGTTCTTGGGATTCATGTTAACTCCAGGGAGCATTAAGATGGATCCTAAAAAGGTATCTGCCATCTTGGACTGGCCAGTTCCTACCTCCGTTAAAGTCTTCATGGGTTTTTCAAACGTCTATAGGAAATTAATTAAAGGGTTCTCCAGGCTCATCGCTCCCATCACTCAGTTAACCAAGAAACGTGTACGTTTGTTTGGTCTCCTCAGGTACAGCAAGCTTTTGATGAATTAAAGCAAAGTTTCACTTTGGCCCCTCATTCTCGTCCTACCTGACCCTAACAAACCATTTTTTGTGGAAGTAGATGCCTCAGAGACTGCAGCAGGTGCTATCCTGTCCCAACTACAAGGTGATGGAGAGACGCTTCATCCTGTGTCTTTCTTCTCGAGACGATTCTCCCCAGCAAATATTAATTACAGCATGGGGGACAGAGAACTATTGAGGAATGGCATCATCTTCTGGAAGGGGCTAACCATACGGTTACTGTTTTTACTGATCACTTGGAGTATCTGCAAGAACCTGAAGTATCTGCAAGGGGCTCGTCATCTATGCCCTAGACAAGCCAGGTGGGCCTGTTTCTCACTCGATTTGAATTGCATATAAGACCAGGTTCATGTAATGGAAAGGCTGATCCCTTTTCCCGATTACATGGACCACATACAGACATACATGGTCTACTATACAAAGATGCTGCGGAATTTTAGGATGTGAGGAGTATGGGTAATAGGAGGTTAACTGTTTTCTGCATTCTGGCGATAAAGGTCTGATGCTCTGGGAGGTAGTATTCTTCTGTAGAAGATCATGATATATATATGGCAGAGGGTATAGGTCAAATTATACAGCTGAATTAGTTGGTGAGAAACTGGACCATAAGTGTAAACTCGGTGTCAACTTCAGGGCAAAGGATGTCTGCTTAATATTACTGAAAACCCACCCATGTCATACATATTAATGTCATTTAGGTTAAGCTTTACCTTTTATGATAGAAAGCAGAGTTATTCTAATTGTGCCAAACTTTAGTAGGAGTGTACTCATTTTCTTTTGTGATCAATGTATATATATTGTGTAGCATTGTAAAGCTGTCAGACCTGCTTGCTCCTGTGCAGATCTCCCTGCAGCTGCTTGTATCCGGAATAAACTTTTTTACATTCAAAGAAGTCTGGTGGTCATCACAACGTTTGATTTCCACAATGCTCTTCTTTTTGTCCCTCCTGCTGCTCATACCAAAGTACTACATACGGTACATGATCATCCACTGGCTGGCCATGGAGGTGTTAAGAAGACACTAAAACTCACACAACGATCATTTTGGTGGCCCAACATGAAAAAAGACATTGAACAATACATACGATCATGCGATTTATGTGGGCAATCCAAGGGCACCAACACAAGACCCGCTGGGTTATTGCAACTATTACCAGTGCCATCAAGTCCCTGAGCCGAGATAACTGTAGACTTTATCATAGAACTCCCACCCTCACAAGGTTATGCCACCATTATGGTGGTTGTGGATCGCCTAACCAAAATGGCACACTTCGTTCCCACGACAGGATTACCCACTGCTGCTGAGACTGCGGATGTTTTCATCAAAGAGATCTTCTGACTTCATGGTATCTCACAGACTGTCCTCTCTGACTTTGGTATTCAACTTACCTCTCACTTCTGGTCTGCCTTTTGTCGTTCTTTGGGCATACAAAGACTCCTGTCATCCGCATATCACCCTCAAACCGATGGACAGACAGAGCGAACTAACCAAACCCTAGAACAATATCTACATTGCTATGTCACCCACCTTCAAGATCACTGGCTTTCCCTGCTACCAACAGCAGAGTTTGCCTACAACAATCATCTACATAGTTCCATCGGCATGTCACCCTTCAAGGCCAACTATGGTTATCATCCATCCTTTATTTGACCACTTTCTGCTATAACCCAGGTTCCTGAGGTCACGGACCGAATGAGACTCCTCAATCAAGGTTTTGCTTTATTGCAGAAAACACTGAAAAAGGCACAACAAACCTACAAAGATCAAGCAAATGACGTAAACCTCCCGTGTACCAGCTCACCTTCATCATCATGAGCATTTCATCGAGCACACCCTGAACGTGCCCTGAAGTTGGGCATTGGAGGGGGGTCCTGTCATGCCCCTCTCACCCTTACTTGCTCTCCCAGCTGTCCTCCGTCACTGCAGGCCGTCCAAAAGCTCCGCGATCGCAGACTAGGCTGAAGCCACGGTCTGTAGTAGCGGCGTCTACCCGTGATCTCGGTAGCGCAGTAGGCCAAAACCGCGGCCTAAAGTTCCAGCAAAACCCCACGGAGGACTTCTAGGGGTTGCCCAGACATCAGCATAAGGTTGCACACCTGTGGAGGGGAGGTGAAGCCTGCCTCCACCATCAACTATCCACCGATAATGTTCACACACATAAACAGTGAACCAGGTGCTGTGAAATCACTTTTTTCTGACAACCAATCCAGTGAGGAGCTTGTTCAACACAGGGGAGGAATAGATACTTGCAGTACTATATAAAAAAAAAACCCTCAGACTGTGACCACTTTACTCCGGTGGACCAGAACTTTGATTCCTGTATATCCTTGGACTCCAGATTCCTGGTCTTCTCTGCTTGCCTTGCTACAGACCCTTTTTTGGATTCTCTGTTATTTGACCTTTGGCTCTCCCATTGGACTACCCTGCTTGTCTGTTTCCTGACCCTAGCTTGGACTACCATTTTCTCTGATTGCCGCCGACCCGACCTATTGGACATTGTTTTGGACATCGTACATCGTTTTGGACTTACTTTTGCTCTTACGCTTCAAACCCAATCTTGACACTTGTTTAATTTGCGCCTTGAGTGTTTTGGCAAGCTCAGTCTTTTTTTTCAGTATAAGTGGGGGTATATACAGAAAAATCAATAACATTATTTGCCATTAATGCACACTGTGTGCAAAGAAAGGCCACAGCGGTGTTTTTAGATGCATTGTCTGCAATTCCCTTATTAATAGCCGAATCCCCCTTTTGATGTGCATGGCAATGCATCACTGCCACCAGCCTTGCCATTTGAAATTTTAGATCTGGCAACCGTTATAAATCCTCTCTCCTTCCACAACATAGCAAATGCATATTTTGAATCAGTATAGATATTGACTGTTTTACCTTCATCATATTTGAATGCTTCAGTCATAGCCAGCAGTTCAGCTCCTTGCTCAGAGAGAGCACTAGATATTTTACCCGATAGTATAACCTCATTTTGAGTGACCACTGCATTACCCGTGCATCTCTTAGCCTGTATTAGCCTGCTACATCCATCCACATACAGTTCCAAATCACAATTTTGCAATGGTATATCTGCATGATGGTTCCTACACAGTCATGCTGTAAAGCTCTTACTGCATCCCAAAGGAAGAAGTGTGGCAGGATTATAGGTGTTTGCTACCTCAAATTCCAGATCCGGTTTGCCTGAGAGCAGAGTCTCATACGGACTCATAATTGACACACACAGCATGATTAGGGATCACAGTGATTTTCTGTCCCAATGTTAGTTTTTGTAGTTAACTTCTTCTGTTAGTATACATATATAAGCACACACAGGCCCGGACTGGCCATCGGACACACCGGGCGGCCCAGGGCCAGATTGACGTAGGGGCTGATGGAGCTGCAGCTCCAGGCCCCTACCTTAAAATAGGCCCAGTCAGGGCCGGACTGACTGGGCCTATGCGGCCTCTACGGCCGCATTAACGCAAGGCAAAAGGGGCACCTGCCCCTTAGGCCCGTAGCAACTGCAACCGGGCCCACCACTCTAGGCGGCCGGGCAGCCCCCACCAGGGCCGGCCTTAGGGGTGTGCGGCCACACAGGGCGCCTGCCCGGGACTTAAATTAAAACATCGGGGGGGTGTTTTATTTTACTTTATTTAACATTCTCCATGTTAAATGAAGTTAAAAAAAACACAAAAAAACCCTGATGTTTCAATTTAAGTGCAGGGCGGGGGCACTTTTTTTTTTTCAGCAACCGCTCGGCGCCCCTCACTCTCCGTGACTCTGTTGCGGTGCCGGCGTTTCATTCTGCTTTGAAGCGCACACCGCGGCAGACTGGGAAGACGGACGCCTCCCGCTCTCACCGCAGGACTCCAGCAACAAGGTAAGTAGGGAGTGTAGATAGTGTGGGGGGGGCAGTGACAAGGGGCGGGGGGGGCAGTGAGAAGGGGGAGAGGGGTTAGATAGTGAGAAAGGGGGAGAGGGGTTAGATAGTGTGAAAGGCGGAGAGGGGTTAGATAATGTGAAAGGGGGAGAGGGGTTAGATAGTGAGAAAAGGGGAGAGGGGTTAGATAGTGAGAAAAGGGGGATAGGGGATAGATAGTGAGAGGGGGTACATATTGAAAAGTGGGGAAGGGGGTACATAGTGAGAAAGGGGGGAAGGCAGTGAGAAGGGGGAGAGGGGCACATACTGATAAGGGGGAACATAGTGAGAAGGGGCAGATAAGAAGGGGAGGGGTAGATGCGGAGAATGCGTACGAGAATGAATTAATGTGTGGATGAATTGTGTGAATGCGTACGAGAATGAATGAATGTGTGGATGAATTGTGTGAATGCGTACAAGAATGAATGAATACATGTGTGGATGAATTGTGTGAATGCGTACGAGAATGAATAAATGTGTGGATGAATTGCTTGAATGATTTGTGAGACTGCATTAATGAATATATGTAAATGATTCGTGTGAATGAGTGAGTAGCTGTGTTAGTGATTGTGTCTATCATGAATGTTTAAGTGATTTGAGGAAATGCAAAGAGGGCACATGAAGGGTGGGCTGTTTGCCGACAAAGATGTCTTACACTGGGCTGTTAGGGGACAAAGTTGGCGCAGGCTGGGCTGTAATATGTGTATAATCTGGGTGCTGATCAGGTTCTATGTGGGGAATGTGGACACCAGGGTTGGCTTTGGGGCGTGCAACCTATGATCTATACCTGTAATTTAGGGGGTTATCTATACCTGTAACCCTGAGTTAACATTTGATTTTCAATTGATCTATACCTGCAAAGCTTGTTTTTTGTGTTGATTCTGTTGATCTATACCTGCTATGCTATGATTCCATACATCATTTATGCATACCTGCAAATATAGGGTTTGTATGTGATCTATACATGCAAGTGCTGTTTACATGTGTTTGAGCTATAGTTCACATGGAGGAAGGAAAGGAGAGGTATGGCTTAGTGCATGAGGGAAAAAGGGACTTGGAATGATTTCAGGGGAGAGGACCTCTCAAAGTCATGGTCAGGGTGAGAAGGGGGGAAGACTGCACTGACTCTCACAGTCTTCCCCTAATCTGCAGTCAGTGTGGCAATTTTTTTTTTTGTGTGGTAACGGAGGGAGTGATTACATGCTAGGGAGCGTGGAGCAGGGCCCAACGAAATGTCGGTGTGGCAGAGCCTGTCCTGGTGTGTGTGTTTGGGTGTTGGTGTGGCAGAGCCTGTCCTGATGTGTGTGTCTGGGTGACAGTGCCTGTCCTGGTGTGTGTGTTTGGGTGTCAGTGTGGCAGAGCCTGTCCTGTTGTGTGTGTCTGGGTGGGAGAGCCTGTCCTGGTGTGTGTGTTTGGGTGTCGGTGTGGCAGAGTCTGTCCTTGTGCGGTGTCTGGGTGGCAGAGCCTGTCCTGGTGTGCATTTAGTCATCTGTTTTCTGGCCCTTTACTTTCTGTAGGAATAAATTCAACTATTTAATTTTTACTTATCCAGAGATAAAACGCCGTCCAGAATTTGTAGTCACTTCAGAGGACAAAACATTCTAGGCCCAGAAATCAGTACGAGCAAAAGTAAAGGTATTGTGTTATTTACTCTATTTCAACCTGCGTATCTTATTAAAAAGGATTAGTGGCACTAAATTGTGGCTTCAGGGGTCCCGTGTATGATGATTTTTTTTTAGTCACATTGCTCCACCTAGAGCATTGGCTGAGCGCTGCAATTCAGTTGGGGTGGTGTGAGGTCTGAGTTTCTTCCCTGCTGTGCTGTGAGTCTGTGACTGACAGACTCACTCGTCGGGAGGGTGATCTAACCAGCCAAGGCCCAAGGAGTGCCACACTGCCACTAGTTTTTTTTTCTAAGTACCAACTAAATGGTCAAAGATTAGTTACTGTTTTGAATCTTTCATTAAAGATATAGCACTTTATAAATTGCATGACGTTATGATTCATTTATTATATATTTATGTAATGCTAATTGATGAAAAACAGTGACAAAAGCATGCCGAAATATAACTAATAGACAACAAGAAATGGTATATTAAATTTGTCAGAATTTGGTTTAACAATAAATAAATAAATAAAAATGGGCTGCTCAGTCTTAAATGCCCGGGCCTATTTTTTGTCCCAGTCCGGGCCTGCACACACACACACATTATATATATATATATATATATCCACCTTAAAGTGTTCCCAGCTGGCCAGGCTGCTTACGAGCAGGGTTCTCTCCACCTAATGTATCGGTTTGTCTTAGTCTGTCAATTCTCGTCTTGTCATACCCCTTGAATATATGTGTTGTATTAAGCACTGCGTAAATTATTGGCGCTATATCAATAAAAGATAATAATAATAATAATAATAATAATAAAGAGAATTTACACTCTAAAGAATGTGGGGGACTCTTACATTTCCGTAATATATAACATCCTTGAACTATTCTTGATTCTTGACACCGGAGGTGTACTCTGGAATACATCATTCAGTTACAGTGACGCTGCCCGATCCCGGGAGTCTGCCCTTAACCTTCATCATGTTACGCTGGGCAGCCCATATAAATACCCAGACAGCCCTAATGCCGGTGCTCAGTAAGCTTGACAAACCTAGTGTTCCCTGTTCACTGAGCTCCCCTCTGTTCTCTGACCTGCTTTAGTGATGACCTGATTAACCCTTGCCTGCTGCCTGCCTCTGTGACCCCGGGTTGTACCTGATTAACCCTTTCCCCGCTGCCTGCCTCTGTGACCCCGGATAGTAACAGACTACTCTTTTGCTTGCCGCCTACCTCTGTGACCCAGATTATATCGGACTACCCCTTTACCTGTTGCTTGCTCCATTGAATCTGGACTATACCTGGCCATTCCATTATCAGCTTCCTAACTTTCGTGAGTACCTATTTCCTTGTCTTATTTTGCTACACTGCATTTTGAGCTCCAATCTGCTAGTATCCCATACCAGGGAATTACTGATAGACATCCTATGTCAGAAATGGCATCCACATTAGCAGCAGAAAGACAAAGACTGCATCGTGCACATAGAGATGCTGATCCAGAAACAAGGGCACTTTAGAAGTAGGTATGTGTGAAAGGTTGAACTCGATGGACTGAAGTATTTTTTCAACCTACTATATATATATATATATATATATATATATATATATATATATACACACACGTACATACACATTTGGTGGGACTGTCCCCTCATTCGTTCCCTTTGGTTGAAAGTCCTGGAGGCGATTAAGGAGGTGTGTGACCCAGATTTTTGTTTAACACGTCAATTCATTTTTCTACAAGTATCTCCTATCCCTATTGGGCACAAACACTCACTCTCATTACACTTTCTGAACATGGCTAGAGCAGTTCTACCACAGTTATACCACAGTTTTGGCAAAACCCCCCAAATTAATTTCCTGCTGCTCTATTTTATTGTCTGCCTACATTTAAATCATCTGAAATAATCACCCCAAAATCCCTTTCCTCACTTGTTGAGGTTAGGATAGTATCAAATATTATATACTCTGCCCTTGGGTTTTTAATCCACATTAAATGCCAGTTGCCACAGTTCTGACCATTTTTCCAGTTTACCTAAATAATTTTCCATTTGGTTTATCACTCCAGGAACATCAACACTATTGCAATTTTTTATGTTGTCAGCAAAAAGATATACTTTACCATCAAGAACTTCTGCAATGTCGCTAACAAAAATATTACATTGAATGGGTCCCTGAGGTACCCCACTGGTAACAAGACCTTGCTCCGAATGTACTCCATTGACTAGAACCCTCTGTTGTCTGTCTAATCCATTCAACAATATTGGGATCTAAACTTAGATATTGCAGTTAATTTATGTCTTCTATGTGGGACAGTGTCAAAAGCCTTACTGAATAGATACGCAATGTCTACTGTACCACCTTATCAATTACTTCAGTCACGCAATAAAAAAAAATCAATAAGATTAATTTAGCATTATCTTCCTGAGGAAACCCCATGTTGTTTTTGATCTTGAAATCCATGTGACTTCAGATGTTCAACAATACTTTCCTTTAACATAGTTTCCATTAATTTCCCTACTACAGATGTAAGACTTACTGGCCTGTAGTTGGCAGACTCCTCCCTACTGCCTAGTCGGGCACAAGATAGTACTAGGACGCTGTAGCTGGACTGGCGGGGCACACGGCTGGAAGCCCACAGGCAGGAGAGAAGTAGTCAGACAGGCCCAGTCAAAACTAGAAGGACGATATCGATGCCGAATCAGTAACCAAGGAACAAAGTCAGAAGCAAGCCAGGTCACAGCGGTTTTATCCAAATCAGACCGCTGCTAGATGTCCGTATCATGAACGAATCGTTCATTTGATCTGATTCTTTTCGGTGGTCCAGATGAATCGGTTTAATAGACTGAACGATTCATTTGTAGCAGTTCAGTCTGTTAATCATGCAGTTGTAACCTGATCCTAGAGTGAGTCATGTGCAGAGCACACAGACTCTGGGATCAGGTTACAGCTCATTAATTCACAGAGGAACGATGACTCATAGAGTCAGAGAGTTGTTCAAAGATTCGAATGATTCCAAGATTCAAATGATTCAAAGATTCGAATGATTCAAATGATTCAAAGATTCAAATGATTCAAAGATTCGAATCTTACAGGGATCCGGATCTTACAGAGATTCGAATCTTACAGAGATTCGAATCATTCAGAGAATATCACTGATACCATACTTTTATAAATAAATGCATTAATAATCTTCACTGCCCCCAGGATTTGGATTCCCCTTAGTTTGCCCCCCTTTACATCTAACTGCACCTTAAGAACTTTATTAAATTAATTAAATTAACCATCAGTCATCAGCATTAAATTAACCCTAAAGACCCCATTAACCATAACTTCCCCTAAATTAACTCTAACACCCCATCAACCATAACTGCCCCTAAATTTACCATAAAAACCCTATTAACCATAACGGCCCCTGAAATTAACCCTAATGACTCCATTAACCATAACTGCCCCTAAATTAACCCTAAACACCCCATCAACTATAACTGCCCCTAAAATTAACCCTAGAGACCCCATGAACCATAACTGCCCCTAAATTAATCCTAAATACCCCATTAACCATAACGGCCCCTAAATTAATTGCACATACTCCAGATAAATTACCTAATAAATTGGTATAGTTGATGGGGTCTTTAGTGTTAATTTAGGGGCAGTTATGGTTAATGGGGTCTTTAGGGTTAATTTAGGGGCAGTTATGGTTGATGGGGTCTTTAGGGTTAATTTAGGGGCCAATATAAAGAGCTCTTCAGTGACCTGTTCATTAACAGAAATATACAAAGAACAAGAGGTCACCCTCTGAGACTGGAAGAGCGCAGGTTTCATAGACGACAAAGGAAGGGATTCTTTACAGTGAGGACAATAAAGGTATGGAATTCACTTCCTAGGGAGGTGGTGTTATCCAATACATTAGATACCTTCAAAAGGGGCCTCGATATTTTCTTAGAAAGGCATGACATACAGGGATATAAATAGAATAATATTAATATTTTAGAGCTTATTGATCCAAGGAGAAATCTGATTGCCTCTTGGAGTCAAGAAGGAATTTTTCCCCCTGATGGCAGAATTTGAGGTAGCTTAATTAGGGTTTTTTTGCCTTCTTTTGGATCAAGAATAGGAAGGTTAGGTAGAAGGGTTGAACTTGATGGACTTAGGTCTTTTTTCAACCTTACGAACTATGTAACTATGTAACTATGACTGAGGGTTAATTAATTTAACAAAGTTAACTTAAGGGGCAGTTAGAGGTAAAGGGGGCAAACTAAGGGGAATCTAAATCCTGGGGGCAGTGAAGATTATTAATGTATTTATTGATATGTATTGTAATTCTCTGAATGATTCGAATCCCTGTAAGATCCGAATCCCTGTAAGATCCGGATCCCTGTAAGATTCGGATCCCTGTAAGATTCGGATCCCTGTAAGATTCGAATCTTTGAACGACTCTCTGCCTTCAGTGACATCACTAGAGTAGGCAGGCAAGAGGGTTCATTGACTGTAATGAAAGTGGCGGGGCCAATCGTTAGTGTGACTGCAGGGAGAGACTGGGAAACAGTAACTCCTGTGAGTCACACTGAATGATCTGAAGATTCGGATCATGAATCGGATAATTTCAATGAACGAGTCAAAATGATCCGATTCACTTTAATGATCTGAACTTCCCATCACTACTGCTAGCAAGAGAACAGGTATTTTATTAACTAGAGGCAACAGTACAATAAATAAATACTTTAAAACAGGTTAAAGGATATAATGGGACATTTGAAATGATCAAAGTATTTAAAAAGTGTACATAATAGTTACAATAAATACATGTTCAAAACCGAAGGCTGCAAACCCATTTCAAAAGTGGCTCCGCCTTTTTCCATATTTTGTGCATAAAAGCAGTTAAAAAAATATATGCAACACATATTGTTATTATACACTGATCTCTGGGGCACTTAGCTGTGGTACCAATGCACTACCTGCCATGCAAGATCTTGTCAGATATTTTATCATAGAAAACATGTATTTCACATATTCTGTATTTTACATGAAATCAAAATGGAGTCAGATCCATTTTATTTTACTTAATCATGTAGTGATTATTTCTTTTTGTCCTTGTTCCCTCTATAATTGAGAACAAAGGAGTATTCATGTATAATGATGTTTCAGCGTATATATGATACAATTAATGTTATCTTCCATGAGAAAGTTAAGGAGTAGACGCTGCCTATCTTTAGAAATGTAACTTGGAATGGGGGATACATGGTAAGACTACCAAGGCCTGAGTTACTATCTAGGAGGTAACACCTGGCGATTAGGGTGACCAAGGATAAATTCCAAACACGTATGTAATGGTTTTAAGTTAATTCTTAGACCAGAGCGTCTCTCACAGGTAAATTAAGAAATTACAACGGTGTAAATATGAGTAGAAATCCTAATTTTAATGGGTAAAACCCACCGTTATGATTGGAGAATTCCAATCAAGAGGTGGAGGCTATGATAATAAGCTCTGTTTTTAAGCTTATGTCTTGGATAATTAAAAAAAAAAAAAAAGAAAAAGGAAAAGGACGGACTTATTCACCAAATTTACCCCGGAGAATTGGAATCTTAAGATTCTGGCACCATATTTCACTCTTGGAGTTACTTTGAGTTCTAACCTATATAACTTAATTTCTTGCCAATGAACCTGGATTAATTTCTACAAGGACCGGTGGGACAACAGCAACAAGTGGTGGTAAATATAATTGTTTTATTATTCTGAATAGAGATGAATTTTGGCTTCTTCGTATAGAATTCCCTGTTTCTGGGAAGTACTATATTGCATTATTGTATATGGCGGCTTGTGAGACTGCAGCTTATAACCCGTGATAATAACAATAATGAAAAGGTATTTTTACCTATAGATGAAGTTTGACATTATTTTTATCTATTAGGAATTTCACTAATACTCTTAGACACAATTAAATTATTTTTAATTTGTTATAGTAGTTGAACTAATATTAGAGAGATAGTGATATTTTTATTACTGCCCTGATTATTATCAATTTTTGGTTGCTGAGTGGACTGGAAATTAATTGTGTGTTAGACTCATATAGTACTAATTCATATTGATAACTATCGATAATATATTGTATTTGAATTGATTTAATTTTTGACATGTTTTAAGAACGTTGTGTTTTATATTATGCACTGTGTGACTCATACATAGATTTTATAAATTGTATTCACAATAAATAAATATTTTTGATTGACTATCGTGGCGATATCTATCTAATTTGAATTATAATTTTCGGCGATCTGAAAGAATTTAGGATCGGAGATAAAATATAGGGTATCTCCTTAAATTAATATTGTGGATGTGGTACTGCAATGTTTGGTAGCGTCGTTATTTTGTGTGTGTGACGAAATATTGGTTTTGCCTATTTTGTCTCATTAATAACCCTAACAATCTCTCTGAGAGTTGGTTAGAAAGTGGCAACATACATTCTGCCAAACTCTTCTGGACCCTATGAGAGAGTATTGTGCCACTCGTTCAGTTGGTTCCTTCAATAATATAGCAGCAGTCAACTTCTTTGGATTTCATAAAATATCCGTGCTAAAATCTTGGAGCTGATAAAATGGTATCGTTTTTTCTAAAATGACATACTGCTTTGGCGATTTAGAAGCACAGGAAAGTTAAGAGACAGTGAGTAAAAGTTATATTTCCTAAAAATATGACCAACATAGCGTAAAAAGGAAGCAAAGGTACATTCTTAAAAAACACATAGTAATAAACTTCAGGCATCCCCTTTCCACCATTCACATTTTGTTTGCATGTTTTCTCTCTTTTTAGTTTCTCGCTACTGGAGATTAAAAAAACCCATAAAACACACATACGTTTCTTTGCGTACAAGTCAGAGGGGAGGGTATACCATTCCTAAATACATCATAATTGGTAAGAGTATTGCCTTGATGATTCTCCCTTCCATTGTCAGCTTTCGAGTTTGCCATAATTATATTTTGCAGTTTCATTTTTCTAAAACAATATGCCATGATCTCTCAACATTGCTCAGAGCCTTCACCTGTACCCTTGATGGGGACACCCCAGATAAACGGGCTAAAATGGGTTTAAAGGGGTTTAAGGGGACAACCCTGCTTCACCACAGATTCAAGAGAAAAGAGTTAAAAAGCCATTGATTAAAATTTCGCTAAAAGACAATTTATATAAAATATTAATATGCTGAATAAAATCTGAGAATGCTATTTTCTTTTAAACCATAAAGAGATATCCATGGGATACACGATCAAGCTTTTTTAAAATCAAGAGATAAAATTACTAGACTTGGGCACCAGGGGGCCCTTCGTGTTCGTCTTCGTGCTCGTCTTCGGGGGAAAAAAAATCTTCGTATTCCGCGAATATTCGCCCGTTCCTGTCATCTCTTCGGGCGAATATTCGTGGACATTCTTCGTGCTCGTTTGATCTTCGTTTCCCTCCCGGTTGCCTAGCAGGGCTTAATATGGGGTTAACAACAGATCGGAGCAGCAGCAGCTGCCGTGAAGGTACGTGTGTGCAACTCTATTGGTCGTTTCGGCAGGGGGCTGGTCTGGCATCAACGAGTGAATTGCAGAACGCACTTCATTCGTTGATGGCAGGTGAGCCCCCTGCCGAAACGACCAATAGAGTTGCACACACGTACCGAGGTGTACTGTACACAAAATGACCTAGACAAATGCTCCAAGGAACTTGGCCTCCTTTTTATCATACACAGTCATACATCCATAGATGTTTAATAAAAGAATAGGGATTATTTTACATTTTTAAATTGATTTTGGACCACTTGTAATGCATGCCTAACATTTGCTACCTATTTACAATGGCATACTTTGCAACAACCCAACTTTTACTGGACAGGACTGGAAAAAAGCAGGACTGTCCACCAAAATCTTGGGTGTGTTGGCAGGTATGCGGATGGAAAAATGAACTAAAAAATAGCTGAGGGTTAATGTACGGTTATGTTTAAGATTAGTAGCAGTGCACTGGTTTGGTTAAAGATGTATTATGTCTAAATAATAATTTAATTTTAATTTTAATGGGTTTTTTTAAAAAAAATTAGGGGTTTATTTAAATGTATTTTAAAGTTAGATTTATTATTTAGTACTTTATTATATTTATTTAATGTTTATACTAGCGCTACCTACCGAGCTATAACTACCTACGTGTATTTGCATACCTAGTTTAGCTAAATTAGATGGGGCAGGACTGTCCCTGAAAAAGTTGGGTCTATTGGCAGGTATGTGGATGGAAAAATGTTATAGGATGAAGTGTGAGTTATAGCGTTAATGCTAGTGAGTGTAGAAGTGAAGGCCAGGACAAATAACAAGAGGAAAGGTCCTTGTGATTTGTGCATTATACGTGTGTGTGTTATGTGTGTTATGTCTTATGTCACTGTGTTATATGTGTTATATGTGTTATGTCACTGTGTTATTTTTGTTATTGTGTGTGTTATGTTTGGTTGGTTGTGTATCAGAAGGAAAATAATGAAATGGAAATGGAAAAGGAAATGGGAAAGGCGAATGAGTGGGCAATTGGCGACCCACTCACCTGTTTCACCCCAGAGCAAAGCATCCAAACACTGTCAGTCTTAGACGTTTGGCAGCAGACTTCCAGAGCTCAGACACAAGGCCCTAGCGTAAGCTGGCTACTCCGGCGGAGGTAGCAGGCGTTGCCACACCGCAAACAGACGCAGCCAGGGGGGAGAAACTGCCCTTACCATTAGGGACATTTTGGGCATGACTCTAGCCAGGAAGCGAACTGGCAGAGAAGAGATGCTGGCACCACCAGCAGCATTGAAAAATGGGAAAGGCGAATGAGTGGGCAATTGACGACCCGCTGACCTGTTCCACCCCAGAGCAAAGAATCCAAACACTGTCAGTCCTTGGCGTTTGGGAGCGGACTTCCAGAACTCAGACACAAGGCCCTAGCGTAAGCTGGCTACACCGGCGGAGGTAGCAGGCGTTGCCACACCGCAAACAGACGAAGCCAGGGGGGAGAAACTGCCCTTACCATTAGGGACATTTAAGGCATGACACTATCCAGGAAGTGAACTGGCAGAGAAGAGACGCTGGCACCACCACCACCAGCAGCAGCAGAATTGGGAAAGGCGAATGAGTGGGCAATTGGCGACCCGCTCACCTGTTTCACCCCAGAGCAAAGCATCTAAACACTGTCAGCCCTTGGCGTTTGGGAGCGGACTTACAGAACTCAGACACTAGGCCCTAGCGTAAATTGGCTACACCGGCGGAGGTAGCAGGCATTGCCACACCGCAGCAAGTGCAACCAGGGGGAGAAACTAAACTACCCTTTCCATTAGGGACATTTGAGGCATGATTTCAGCCAGGAAGCGAACTGGCAGAAGATGCTTGCACCACCACCAGCAGCAGCGTTGGAAACGGAAAAAGGTGAATGAGTGGGCAATTGACGACCTGCTTACCTGTTTCACCCCAGGGCAGAGCATGAAAGTCTGTCAGTCCATGGCGTCTGGGAGCGGACTTCCAGAACTCAGACATAGGCCCTAGCGTAAATTGGCTACACCGGCAGAGGTAGCAGACGTTGCCACACCACAAACACGTGCAACCAGGGGGAGAAACTACCTTAAACATTAGAGAGAAAAAAAATTAACTTTCCAAGCTAAGAGCTGGGTAACCCAACTTGGGCAGATTGAATTTAAGAAAGGCAATCTGCTCCATCAGATGTGGTGCCATGCGTGTGGACTCAGTATGTTTCCAGTCATAGAAAACACGCGGTCACTTTGAACAGTGGTTGGCGGACATGATAGAAGCTGCTGCGCAACCCATGAGAGTGCAGGCCACACACTCTTCTTTTCATCCCAGTAGCTAAGAGGATCAACATTAGGCACAGAAGGAACTTCACAGAGGTAAAGTTTGACCATTTCAGTAGCACTACTCTCCTTTCTGCTGCTAGCTCTGTCAGATGGTCCAACTATACTCCCAAGTGCCTCTTCCCAAAACGCAGCTGCTCCACTCAGCTGTGTTGTGCTGCTTGTGGCACTGCTGCTGATGCTGCTGCTAGGAGTAGCAGACCACATCATCTCTTCCTCCTCCTGCACCTCTCCCTCCTCGGACAGCATTCCCATTTTACGCTGCCAGTCACGTACCTTGTTGACCAATTGCTCCAGGTAGCTACTGAGAACATTCAATTTCAAAGCTAGCTTTCCCTTAATTCTTGGATCGCAAAGGCATGCTAGCATCATTTCGGGACTCACTTACATGCGTTTGCGAAGGTGTACTTTTAGCAGATCCTTCAGCTTCCTGACTATGGCTGCTACGTCAGGATGTAGAGTGCCACCTTGAACAGCCTCACGGTTTTCAAGGAACACATCCATCTTGCTGCCTAGATGGGAGAACACTGGGATTACCTGGGCCAGACTGGCAGTGTTTGAGCTTAAATTTTCTGTGGCATCCCTGAATGGTTTAAGGACTGCCACTAGCTGGGCGATCACTGTCCAATCCTCCCTATTCAATGGAGATGTAATCCCAATATTGTGCTCTGAGGCAAGATTATGGATTGCCCTCTGCTGCTCCAAAATCCTCTCCAGCATGTCTAACGTGGAGTTCCACCGTGTACTGACATCCTGACGTAGGCAGTGTACGGGAAGACCTGACCTCTCTTGCTCTTCCCTCAAAAGTTGGCTAACCTTAACACTATGGTGAAAGTGCCCAGCGATCTTTCTGCAGCGGGACAGAACTACTGCTACCACATTAGTTCCTTCTGACATTGCTGCCTTCACTACAAGATGGATGATGTGGGCTGCACAGCGCACACCAACAATATGACCATCTCGCAGCGCTTTCACCATATTGGCACCTCCGTCAGTTACCACAAAACCAACTTCAACATTGGTGCCCGACTCTGCACTTGGCCTCTCAGTCTCAGGCTCCTCTGCTACCTCGCTAGGTGGAGTTCCACTATGTGTAGCCCTCTCTCTAACTGTCTTTACAAAAATTTTGTAAGGACTTAGTGGCTTGCTAGAGGTACTAGGAGGACATGGCGTGGCGGTACAAAGGAATGTGATCGCTTTGGTTTGGGACCCCTCTGAGTCTTGCTGCTAATTTGGCTCTGATTGGTACCTTGCATGCTGCTCGTGGATGGGGAAGATGCTGCTTGGGGCAAAAGGCACTTCTTTTTACTCACTGGGCTAGTAGAAGTACTAATTGTGCTACCCTTTAACTTTGAACGTGCTTCTGGTGCTTTAGGCTTTCTGTAAAAAAACATAGAGCTTGTGGGCCTAGCCGCACTACTACTGCTTGCTTTTGGTGCCTTTTCTTTTACTTGATGATCCTTCAATCAATGCTTCCCCAAATGATAAGCGAGAGCTTGGCCTACTTGGCCGACTAGACTGACGCAAAGGCTGCATCTTAGAACTGGTGGTGGTGCTGGTTGTGCTGGTGGTGGTGGTGGTAGATGGAGCTTGTCCCTCCTTTGTCCCAAAAGGAGGATCCATTTAAAATTTTGTGTTGTGTGTGTAGTGTAGTGTTTAAAAAAACGTAAAAAAAGAAAAAAAAAAAAAGGGAGGGATAAAAAAATTTAAGACTTTGAATTTACACGGGCCTAAGAGCCTATCCTACTACTATGCTCTCAAGCCCACTAAGCTAAAGTGAGGTTAAATTATATATAATATTATTAATAGATTAGAATTACTTATATTAGGGATTATAGATAGACTATAGTTTATGAATTAGAAAGAATTACTTATATATATTATAGATTATGAATTAGAATTTATATTATATTATATAATATATTATAGATTAAGAAGATTAAAGATTAGAATTATTTTAGTACTACAGCTAGTAGCTTGAAGCTTTGCTTAGTACAGTTGTTGTCGTCACACAGTCAATTTTTCTTGAAAAGAAATTAGAAATAAAATAAAATGTCACAGCAAAACAGTTAGCTTCACTGCTTGCTGAAACACACAGCACTTATGCGGCTGCACTCACTAGCCCAACTGAGGTGAGCAAAACACTAAGGGTACTTTTAATAAAATTGAAATAAAATGTAAAATAAATGAGAAAATCTTTGCAAAACAGTTAACGTCACTGCTTGCTGATCAAAAAAGAACACAGCACTTATGCGGCTGCACTCACTAGCCCAACAAGTTCCCACTGATGGATTGAGGTGAGCAAAACAAATGAAATAAAATGAAAGATTATTAATTAAGAAAAATTGACTTGGTTTCTTGCTGTTGCTAAAACAAAGCACAAACTATAGAGCTGCAGCACCAGTACTAATAAGATTAGCTGAACTATACGCTAGTAGTAATTAATTAATATTATTACTTTTATTTATAGCTAATTTAATTAACTATTAAGATAAGAATTATAGAATTATTGATATTAATTAATGATTTTAGATTAATTTTATAATGTATTCAATTATTAATTATTAATATTACTGATTTTAGATTAGACACTAGTAGATGTATTGAATGTCTACAGTACACGCTACAATAGTATACTATAGTATATAATATATATATGACTGACAAATATATATATATATAATATTATAATGTACTATTAAATTATTATATATTCTATTAAATTATTATTTATAAATTCTATTATTTAATTTATTTAAGCAGGACAGGCAGTAGGCACTAGTGCCAGCCCAGGGCAAGGGCACCCCAGTGCCACTGAGGCACTGGGTGCACTGTCAACTCAACAGCACTATACACTACAGTTGATGGCAAATTAAATAAAAAAAATTATAAATTAATCAAATTATTATTATTAAATATATTAATTAAGTAGAACTGAAGTGAGGATGAAGTACACTGTGAGAAATGGCAGGCTAAGGCTTACCAGTCTCACACAGAACAGAGCAATCTCTCTCTGTAACGCTCGGATGCAGCACAGCAGTGTTGCCAAAGCAGTCACAGCGAAAAATGAATGGATCTCTCAGGCAAGCTCTGGTCTTATAAAGGCGCCTTCAGAATTCAAAAAACAGCAGCACAGGCATTGGACGAGACCCTTAGCGTGACGTCACAAGAGTGAGCTGATTGGACAGACGAGGATCAGCTCACTCCTGTTCGATTCTTCGTGGTTGTGAGTCTTCGTCTTCTCCTACGTTTTGCCGGCACTGTATTCTCTTCGGCGTGTCTTCGGAATGAACAAAAAAACGGCCTCTTCGTGCTCGTTTTCATGTTCACCCCAAGACGAATGCGCAAGTCTAAAAATTACCAGTTTTTGTTTACGGCCTTTCTGATACCAGATCAGATTACGTATTACATTGAGGTGTTCCCAGATAGCACGTCCTGGGAAATCACAGATCTAATCTGGGTGAATGACCTTATCTATTACAGCTTTTTTCTGTTAGCTAAAATCTTGGCCATAATTTTATAGTCTACATTCAGTAGGGTGATAGGCCTCCAGTTCTCCAATTTTGGTCTATCACCCTTCTTAAAAATTAGCGTAATGATGCCTCTTCTCCAGGAAGAGGGTAACTCCTGGGTATTGAAAGCCTCTATAAAAATTTTAAAAAGAGTTCCCCAAAACATGTATAAAATTCAATAGGGATTCCATCTGCTCCTTGGGACTTACCAGCAGAAAAGCTTTTAATTGGATCATGCAATTCGGTTAACAACAGCTTTCTGCTTAAACGCACTTGATCATCAGATCCTAAACATTAGTTATGGTCCCCTTAGTATCTTTTTTCATAAAAAAGGTTTTGGTAAAACTATTGTGATGCTTTTATAATGCCCACATTGGAGGACTGGCCTTCCATTTCTAAAATTAGATCTCTCTTTTGTGCATTTACCCTGGCATTAAAAATAATTTGTTTACCTTTAAAATCTATAAGCTTTTTAATATTCTTCTTTAACCCCTTCCGTACTGGTGACGTACCTGGTACTTCCTGGCTACATGTCCCCTGCAGACCGGGACGTACCAGGTACGTCATCCCCCAAAAAGCCCCCACATCGCCACAATCGTGGTGATCGCGGAGGTGCTGCTGCTGTCTACCCAGGTGTCTGGGAAGACCAGCACAGCCACCCCAAGCCCGTCCCCAAGCTTTTGATCACTCCCACGGAATGATTCTGTAGGCTGAAAGCGCGATTGCCGAAAAACCAGCAATCGCGTTTTCAGCTGCCACAGGCAGCTTCAGGGAGGGAGGTTGTGTGTTGATTAGGGGGGTTGACACAACACCCCCCTGCTGCCTGATCACTCCATGAGAGCGACAGTGTAGTGTTAACCCCTTCAATGCAGTTTTTTAGGGGTTAATACCCGTTTTGTACGGGGCTCTGCTGACCAGGCAGACCAGCAACAGCAAAAACGAGCCTCCACAAGCCCTTTCATCACTCCTGTAGGCATAGAAGCCTACAGGAGTGATCAAAGAGACTCCTCCCTGCAATCGCTGGTTCCAGCTGCCAGAGGTAGCGTCAGGGACAGGGGGAGAGGGTTCTTCAGTCTACACATGAGTGTTTTGACTCCACAATGTCTGAGAAACATGACTTATCTATGCATGTGGGGTATCGCTGTACTCAGGGGGTGTTACTGAACACAAATTGTTCTTTGTTCTTTAACACATCCACTCAAAAAAATAAACATGGTGAAACCGCAAAGTGGATGTGAAAAATGTTTTCTTTATTTTGTTATACTAAATTTGGAAGGCGCTGGTGCGGAATCAGCTGCATGGGACAGGCCAATATGCCCCTAACAAGAGTCCCTGAGCTGTCTAGTTTTGAGAAATATATAGTTTTAGGGGTTCAAATGAAATATGGGTCATCCACTGCGTCTCAGATGAGACCTGGACCCAACAAACTGATCTGTCAAAATTCCATGTTTGAAAACTATAATGCGCATGTTCTGATTTTGAACCCACATTGCCAAAGAGACACATGCATATGGGGTATTGCTGTTCCTAGAGGGTATTTCTGAATAAAAATCAAACTGAAAATTGTTTCAGTAATTTCACGTACCCAGGGGGAAAAAATACTGAAATATTGCTGCAATGTTGGGGACAGACTGGCACTAAAATGGTTAAATCAAAAGTGTTAAAAAAACCCCCTAGTAAAATACTTTGGGATATCATCTTTCAAAAATTATATACTTTTGTTTAGCAGTTTTTCTTTTTCTGGCCACTATTGGGGCGCAACTCCCAGCATACCACATTTAAAAAAAAAATTGTTAAGAAACGCATCATTCATATTTAAATTGGGGGGCTTCCAAAATGTCCCAAGTGGGATATGGGCCCAGCAAACCAATTTCTAAAAATGTCAGCATGTTCCAGTTTTGGCCTCATAGATTCCTCAAAAAAGGGGGTGTTGGTGAACAAAATGTGGTGTTTTCTTCCACTGTTGCACTTGTGGTGTGCAAGAAATTCAATGCAACATTGAAATTTGTGCGTTAAAAACGCAATAAAATAATTTCCCTGCAGACATCAGTGAAGAAATAGCTGCTTGAAAACTGTCAAAATTACCCTAGTTGAACACCTTGACTTGTCTACTGTTCATAAACATACTTTTATGGGGTAATATAAATTGGGGGCTTCCAAAATGGGATATGGGCCAGCAAACCAATTTCTGAAATTCCGAAAATTGAAAACTAAAATGCGCATGTTCCAGTTTTGCCCTCATAGCTTCCTCAAAAAATGCATGAACCATGCATGTGAGGCCTTGTTGTAATCAGGGGATGTTGCTGAACAAAATGTGTTTTTTCCTGTAGTTGCACATATTCTATACAAAATCTAATATGAAACCTAAAGCAACATTGCAACATATGCAAAAAAACTCAATATTTGGCAGCAATTGGTGAAAAAATACCTTGAAAAGTGTCAAAATTACCCTAGTTGAACACCTTGACTTATTTACTGTTCATAAACATATAATTTTTGGGGGATAATCAGTATCTGTGACAACTATTGCAGTTATTAGGCTACCATGCCAAATTTGAAAAAAATTACGTTTGAAAAACGTGATGCATGCTTTGCAATATTTGCCCTATACTGGTCAAACTAAATGAACATCCTGGCCATATAGAGTGGTTTCCAAATCAGGATTTTTTTCCCATTGGTTTAATTGGTGTACAATTTATATGTATACATGAGTATAAAATTAGTTATTTTTTATTTTTTTCCTGACTTTTCAAACAGGTACAGAAAGCGATCTATGTTCGCTTTCTGCTTTATGAATGATAATCATTTAAATATATTTAATGTTCTTTATGGTTTATTATTAATTTATTTTAACATGTTTGGGTATGTTTCTCTATTTTATAATCATTTGATATTTTATCTAGGCAGATTCTAACTTACAAGGGTTAATTATTTATAGTTATATCTAGATGAATGGTTGCTGTCTAATTATAATTACTATTATAGGAATTTCTTGTGTATTTTATAATGATATTTATAATTTAAGCTATGATTCTGATATATAAAATAACTCATTTTGTTTCTCATTCTCTATTTATTTATGAATCTGATGCATTTAATAAATTGATTATTGGATATGATGATTTTTAATGTAGATTAATTTATCAATGTAATATTTATTAATGTGTAGAATTTTATGTTATGTTGTTAAGTGATGTGATGTGATTTATAAAGACACAGAGGCTCATATTATGCATAACTCTTTTCTTTAATCCCTCAGCAGCAAAGAGAGAAAAAAAACCAGGTACAAATAGTACACTTCTCACTTCTGCATGTCACAGTGTACATTCCAAAACTCCTCCTCTTTTCTTTGCTGCTTCCCTCAGATAAGTACATGTTGTATTTGTGCGCCTCACTATAGAGCATAGTTATTACTTGTTTATACTGTATGTTAAGCACTTTATTTAGCAAATTATTATTTGTACATTGATGTATTAATTTACTGCTGAAGTTTTCTTTATACAATCTCTATAACTTTTTTTTCCTGCTTTTCTCTTCCCTTCGATTGTTGTTTTGTCCCTTGGAGTTTTTCCTCCCCTTCGCCTGGGCACCCATTTTTTATTACTAAGCTACCGTTTTTTCTCTATTTCTATTATTTTCCCCCTTTTCGGCCGTCGCACATGCGCAGTTTTTACTGCGGCGGCTATTTTGTTGTAGCCTTCTAGGCATTTTTGAAGTTGTTCCCGCCCCCTACGCCCTCGTTTTGGCGCCAAAACGTATAATTTTTGCTTGGAACATCTCCCTCTATCACACCAAACTGTCCATTTACCTGCCATTTCGTTTTTTCTCTGCCTTGGTGAGTTACTTGCATCACTGACTCCCCACTACTCCCACTAGTTTATTCTTCTGTAGCATGTCTCACAGAGATGGTGACCAGACTGGAGCTGCTGCTCCTTCTGATTTTGGCAGCTCTTTGTCCCACGGGCTGGACTGTCAGGATGCCCCTACTGCTCCTGAGATCCCAATACATCCAGACAGACCCACCAGGAATACAGGCCCGCAGCTGCCCCATTCTTCCCGCAGAGGAGCCGCCCTTGGCAAAATCGCGGAGCAAGAGGATCATACCAATCCAGACGCCCTTTTGGTGAGTACCCATTCACCCCTCTCTCCTCCCAGGGTCGGGGGCAGACTGCGTCACTTTACTCACAATTGGCACAGATTGACTACAGACCCTTGGGTTCTACAGACTGTAAGGGGATACCAGATAGACTTCCATACTTCCCCTGTTCAGTCCATATTTCCTCACGCGATTCATTTTTCTCCGTCAGACAGACTGCTAGTCACTCAAGAGGTTCAATCCCTCTTCCACAAAGGGGCGATCGCTCCCATTCCCATGAACTCCCCCGGTTTCGTAAGCAACCTTTTCATGGTTCCCAAGAAGGATGGAGGCATCCGGCCTGTCATAAACTTCCGACCCCTGAATGCCTTCATCTGTTACCAACACTTCAAAATGGAAGGTATTCATTCCCTGAGGGATCTACCATGCACAGGGGACTGGATGGTGAAGTTAGGTTTACAGGACGCGTACCTCACCGTCCCAGTGGCTCACTCCCACCGAGAATACCTTCAATTTGTATGGGACAATCAGAAATGGCACTTCAAATGCCTGCCATTCGGCCTATCTTCCGCCCCTTGTTAAAACCCATAATCGCCCATCTGCGTCGGAAAGGAGTGCGTCTAATTATATATTTAGATGACTTATTAATTATGTCACAAGACAAACACTCCCTAGAACGCCACTTATATTGGACCACGATATTGGACAAGACTATCCTGATCTCTTCTCAAAAGATGGAATTCCTAGGCTTCATGATAGATAGGTGCAAACATCCCCTTACCTCCCGGTAGCCAAGGTCAGGACGAACAAAAAAGAGATCAGGAAGCTCCTCCGTCGACCGCTGATTACGATTCGTCATCTTGCACGGGTCATAGGCCTTCTGTCCGCCTCCATTCAGGCAATCTTTCCCGGCCCACTTCACTACCGTGCTCTTCAACGTTTGAAGATTCGGTTTCTCCGACAGGGCATGTCATACGATCACGCCATTCCAGTGGATTGTGAGGCTGCCGAGGAGCTTTCGTGGTGGCTTCAACGCATAGATGGCTGGAATGGCAGGGCAATTTTCGTGAAGGCCTCGGATTTAGGGATAGACTCGGATGCCAGCCTCCTGGGCTGGGGGGCTCAATGCGGAGACCACTCCACGAGGGAAATGGTCCAGACAGGAACGGGACCTCCATAAACTGCTTGGAACTGCTAGAGGGCGCATTTGCCATTCGCAGTTTCGCACAACATTCCTCAAAATGTTCCGTATTGCTACCTATGGACAACGTGTCCGCAGTCAGGTACATCAATCACCTGGGCGGCACGAAGTCTCAAGACCTGACCCACCTTGCGTCGGAGTTCTGGCATTCCTGCCTGGCCTCCAATACGGGACCCGAGCGATTGGCGCTTACGTCAAGACATTTTTCAATGTCTCTTCACTCTCTGGGGCCCACTAGACCTGGACCTCTTTGCGTCCCATCTGAACACACAATGTCTGCGTTTCTTCAGTTGGAAGCCGGACCCAGACGCGATAGGCACGGAGGCCTTCCTGCAATCTTGGCCGATGGGCAGACACTACCCGTTCCCACCATTCTGTCTCATTCCCCGCACACTGCTGCACCTCTGCAGACACAGATCGAAACTAGTCTTGATCACACCTTGGTGGGATAGGCAGCCTTGGTTCCCGACTCTAGTGAAAATGGACATAAATTCCCCACGGTGACTTCCCCACTACCCGGACCTTCTAACAAACATAGATGGACAACCTCATCCGTTGTTGGTTCAGAAGCACCTTCCGCTAATAGCCTGGCTACTCTCCGGGGACCTTGGGTCGTCACGGATGTTCTGCAGGCAACTCTCGATCTCCTGGAAGGAGCATGGGCACCTGATACCAGACAGGTTTATAGAGGTGCCTGGAAATACTGGGTTAATTGGTGCATGGGACGACACGTGGATCCCGTATCGGCCCCTTTAAGTATGGTATTGTGTTTCCTTCCTTACCTTCAATACATATCGGTCCGCAATTTCGGCGGGACACGTGGGAGTTGAGGGTACCCCGGTTAGTAAATGCCTAAAAGGCATTAGACTTTCTCGGCCTCCTCGTCCTAGATATAATGCGGTCTGGGACGTTACCTTGTTGTTACGTCTGTTTACTCGGTGGCCACCCAATGACGAACTGTTCGTACGCCAATTAATGGCTAAGTTGGTAGCCCTCTGTTGTCTCATCTCACGCAAGAGGGTGTCGGATGTCAGGGCTTTGGATATCTCCGGTAGATCTTTTACCCCCGAAGGAGTCACATTTGATATCTCAAGGAGAAATAAAACATCTATTACCTCAGTTTCTTATCCTTCTTTCCCACATAATTCACACCTGTGCCCCCGTCTCATTTACCTGTTCGAACACCTTCACTAGCTAGATGGGTTAAGTGGGTTTTAACTGAGGCAGGGGTTGATACTTCTATATTTGGGCCCCACTCTATCAGGAGTGCTATGGCCTCTAATGCATTTACCTCTGGTTGCAGACTTGAAGATTTACTTAAAGCGGCTGACTGGTCTAGGGATTCTACTTTTAAGGAATTTTATTTTAGACCTACTATTCATTTTACCTCTGTTATTGCTCAGCTTTGAAGATGCATAATATGAGCCTCCGTGTCTTTATAAATTTTAAGATTTTACTAGTTACATGACGTAAGGTCATGATTTATGAAGACACGGAGGCGGGTATTATTCCCACCCGATGCCTTAGGGCTTGATTATGATTTATTGTTATATTTACTGTCAGAGTCCACTTTTTCGCTGCCTGAACAATGGCTTTTTCATACCTGTGGTATATAAATCTGCTACCAGTAGTGGCCACCCTCTGTCCTCTGGAGCACTCAGAACTCAATTACTAGGATCAGGTGTACCTTATTACCTGAGTTGAGCCCTAATCAATACATCCAGCTGGGCCTTGTTACCTGGATTACCCTGCCTTTATGAACCTGCCCTGCCGTTCAGTCAGGGCCTTTGTATTGAAGTCTGTGGACCTTTCTGCTGTGGCTCTGCACCTGTAACGGTCCTGGTTACCTGCTTTGTGTCCTGGTTACCTGCTTTGTGTCCTGGTTACCTGCTTTGTGTCCTGGTTACCTGCTTTGTGTCCTGGTTACCTGCTTTGTGTCCTGATCAAGCGGGCTCTCTGCCTTTTGTGCCCTTCCAAGCGGGCTCTCTGCCTTTTGTGCCCTTCCAAGCGGGCTCTCTGCCTTTTGTGCCCTTCCAAGAGGGCTCCCTGCCAAAAGACTTATCACTGGTATTTAATTATCCTGCCATACATCTGGTTTCTTGCTTACAGACTGTATTACCCTTATTTGCTTGTCCTGTCATATACATACAATACATTGCATTACCTAGATTTCTGCTTGTGGTGTCTTTGTTTGTATAATCATGCATTGTGGATAAAGTCTCGTTGGGCTTTTTTGTTCGTGGATGATCAAGTGGCGGTACTCTGTGTTCCGTTGGAGTTCCTTGGATGAAAATTCCACTGCTGGATCTATGTTAATGACTGTTGGATATGTTATCTGAGCCAGATAAGAGAAGAGAAGGAGTTTTGGGATGTACACTGTGATATGGAGAAGGGAGGAGTGTACTATTTGTATCTGTTTTTTTTTTTTTTTGCTCTCTTTGCTGCTGAGGGATTAAGGAAAAGTAGTTCACAGGAGAGTTAGTGGCGGCGCTCTCACGGATGTGAATATGTGAAAGAAAGAGAAACACAATAGTGCAATATGTCTCAAAGCTTATTTTTTGTAAAATGAAGGCCGCAAGTGGCTACTCACATTTGGTGGGGGCTTCTTCAGTTAGCCCCAAAGTATGCGCCTGGGCGATATAATCCTTGCCTTAAAGATTTCTTTGCAGCACTATGTAATATGGGTTTCTTCAGTTAGCCCCAAGATGTGCATTTAGGTGGTATAATCCTTGCCTTGGAATTTCTTTAGCCTCAGCCTTTGGATCTGTCTGGAGTGTCCACAGTTCCTTTTTGGTGAGCAATGATAGAATTGCTCACTCCTCAGCGCATAGGTGGTAAAATCCCCACCAAGGATATAGTGGTGACTGACAAGGTATTCTGTCTTATAAATTAAAAGGTCCAGGAGCAAGATAAAATAGTTTTTAAAAAAACCCTCTTTATTTTAAACTTTTGGTAATGTAAAAACCAACAAAAGGTTAATATAAAATAATACACAAACGCGTTTCGCCTAGCACAGGCTTCCTCAGAGTGTATAGAAAGGCTCCTGATACATTGAATGTTTTTATACAGTTTGAAATGTCTAAAATGGCGTGAACTACTCTACCTGTCCAAGCCAAGAAGAGGAAACCTTGGCAAGTGGTTCTGCTGCTACATCTACAATAACTTTGTTTTAAAAAGGACTTTTTTGTAATTTTGCTTTTAACGCTTTTATCCTACCCCTTTTAAGTTTACTCTTATTTCTGTCTTCCTCTGGTTAAAAGCTGCTCAAATTTTACAATGTCTATATTTGAATACAGAAAAAAAACATAAGATAGATATGGAAATTTTTAATGAACCAAATGAAAACACCAGATCCCCAACTCCCATACAAACGAGGGAATCCCAGAGAGAATTATTTTTCCAATTAGAAAAATGCGTCAGTAAGGAAATCAAAATCAAATGGGAAATAGCCACTTTGAAAAAATAACCCCACGTGGTCTAAGATTGTTCAAATTACCTACCACCTACAGAGAAGATGGGGACTTCATGAATGATTGGCACAACCAATTAGAAAGTTGTACCTTTGGCCTCATGAACCTGTTAATTCAAAAAAAGAAACAACATCTAGTACTACTTGATAAAAAAAATCAACGAGTTAAAAGATAAATTAATTGAATTTGAGGACCCTCAGGAATTTAAGCTGAACTCTGTATTAATTCAAAGTAAGGCAGAGAAGGTAGAGATGGAAACAAAACACATTAAAATTAAAAAATACATAAAAGACAAACAGGATTATGCTAAAAATGAAGTTAGGACTTTTAATCAAAAATCCAAATCCTTTCAACCTAGGGGAAGAACACCAATAAGATATCAAATTATGTAAAAAAACCCTACTTCAGAGACACATCCTCACCACAAAGATATAGAAAAAATGCACCACCCTTCACACGGAGGACACCAAGGAAAAATCAAGATCAACAAATAAAACAGAAAAAGAACAAGGTATTTTTAATTTGACAGAAATCTTTTATCCCCACACAAATATCCGTTTTAAGTAAAGGTCTCAAATATGTGCCCACTGGTAATTTTAATAATTTCAAAGCTTTTATTGATCTTACTTGATCTTGAGCTTTTATTGAATTTACGAGAAATTTTATAAAATTAAAGAGGATGAAGCTTTAAGCACGATAAAAAAATAGAAGTACCGGTGAAAATATCTCAAAAACAAACTTAAAAGTTAAATCAAAATTTTATCCATACCAATATAAATCTAGCGCAATACAAACCTTTGAGAGGCTGGTCCTTAAAGATTTAGAAAAAATTAAAAAGAATAAATATGATTTTAATGATTTTACTAGTAAAGAGAGAAATACTTAAAGAATTATGAGGACAAAGAAATCGTTATAAAGCCTGCCGATAAAGGTGGAGGTCTGGTTATTTTAAGCAAAAAACAATATGAGGACGAAACATAAAAGCAGTTAAACGATAACAATGTATATAGAAAACTGAGCCATAACCCCATTGAACAAATAAAAGACAAACTTAAGGTTTTGCTGGAAAAGGGACTACTAAATCAACTTATCTCAAAAGAAGAATTGAATTACATAAACAACACCAATCCAATAACACCAGTGATCTATTTCTTACCAAAAATCCATAAGAATGAAAAGAACCCCCCTGGACGCCCTATTGTGTCAGGCGATAACTCTATCCTGTCCAACTTATCTGAGTACATTGACATTATCCTCCAACCAGTAGTAAAAAAAACAAAAGCTTATCTAAAAGACACAATTAATTTATTGCAAATTTTAGAGAATTTTAAGTGGAATCCCAATTTTATGATGGTGACATGCGACGTTCAGTCCTTGTACACGATAATTAACCATAATTTGGGCTGTCAAGCAGTAAAAAATCTTTTAGAATCAGATGGAAATTTTCCTCCTATTTTTATAGATTTTCTAATAGAAGCCATTAGGTTAATTTTGGAAAATAATTATTTCTGGTTCGATGACTCTTTTTATCTTCAATTAACAGGTACTGCTATGGGAACCAAGTTTGCGCCCAGTTACGCCAATTTGTTCATGGCGGACTGGGAAAATTACGTAATTTGGACCAATAACAAGTGGAGTGCAAACTTGGTCACCTATAGCAGATACATAGACAATGTGTTTTTTTATTTGGGGAGGCTCTGTACCAGATCTTAATGATTTCTTAAAATTTTGAAATAACAATAATAGGGGAATAATCCTAACTTCTAATTTCAGTCAAGACAGTGTTCATTTTTTAGATTCGTCCAGACCTGCCGCCTGCAGACGTTCCTCTGCACGCCACCTAGTGGCACCAGCCGGTACTACCACTCCTTTTAGAATTTTACGTTCTCGCCAATCCCAAGATGGCCGCGGACCGGAAGTGACGTAACAGCACTTTGAATTTTTGGCGGGAGAACGTTAATTGGTGCCTAGACTTCCTCTGCCTATTTAAGAGCCTCAGAAACCTTCCAGCCCTGCCTTCTGATGGTCGTACCTATTTTGTATAGTGTCTACTCCTCAGTAAGCATTCCTGTGTGATTTCCCGTTACCGACTCGGCTTGTTCCTGTTCCTGTTTTCCTGGCGTTTGACTCTGGCTTCCCTCGCAAGGATCCTGACTTCCGGCTTCCTGACCTTGTCTTGCTCATCGGCTATTCTGTACTGGACTCTTGTGATCTGTCTATTGGACTTGCACACGCTGTACTACCTGATTACAGGTCCTATTATACGCTGTGCGGGACAGAATCAGAAGGCCAACATGAGACCTGCATCGGTAGGACAACAGGGGTCCTATGAGGATCGTTTGGATGGGATGGATCACCGTCTGGATCAATTTGCCCAAGCTCTCCAGACGTTACTGCAACGCACCGATCCAGCGCTACAAGGTCCTCAAGCTATTGCGGTTCATCCACCCCCGCCTGCACCTACTCATCCTGTTCCAGCTCATCTACCTCCTCCCCAGCATTATGGTGGCGAGCCCACAGCATGCAAAGGGTTCCTGAACCAATGTGAGATCCACTTCGAACTTTCTCCTAAGGTGGGCTATGTAATTTCTCTGCTCACTGACAAGGCACTGGCTTGGGCCTCCCCACTATGGGAGAGAAATGTCCCTACGGTTCGGTCTTACTCGAAATTTATCTCAAGTCTGCGTTCTGTGTTTGACGTTCTTGGGAGGAGGAGCACGGCGTCCGCATCATTGTTCTCTATCCGCCAAGGTTCTCGTTCTCTCCAGGAGTATTCTATTGAATGCCGCACCCTCATGGCAGAGGTCAACTGGACCAACAAGGCACTAGTCGCCGCATTCCTGAATGGACTATCTGAATCCCTCAAAGATGAGATTGCGGCTAGAGATCTTCCTACGAAACTGGACGCTGTAATTCAGTACGTCTCTTGCCTGAGTGCGCGGAGGAACCAATGCAGCTGGGGGCAGCTAGACTCACTGAACATGAAAAGAGCAGGAGGAGAAGAGAGGGACTGTGCCTGTATTGTGGTCTTTCGGGACATTTTCTCAGGAACTGCTCAAAGAGGCCGGGAAACGCTTGCACCTAAGTAGGCTGAGGGGACCTACTATAGTTGTTATTCGACCTTCCCCTGAGACCAAGATCACCCGTATGACAGTTCCAGTTCGACTAGTCTGGTCTAGAGGTTCCGTGGACACCGTGGCTTTTCTGGATTCCGGCGCCGCCGGCAACTTTATTGACTTTGAATTTTGTACCCGGTTTCTGGTCCCCACCCTTCCCTTACCCAATCCGTTGTCTGTGGAGGCTATCGACGGGAGACCTCTCCTTCAGGAGCATATCACTCTTCACACGTCGCCACTTACCCTCTCTGTGGGAGTGGTTCCCAGCGAATCAGTACAGTTATTGGTCTGTTCCGATCATTTTGGGGTTTCCATGGCTGCGTAAGCACAACCCTACGATTAATTGGTTTACGAACCAAATTACGGCTTGGAGAAGCGCCTGTATGGATCACTGCCTCTCACCCGTAAGGACTGTTCCAGTGATGCTGAACTCCATCGGAACCTCACTGCTGCCAGAGCCGTATCGTTGTTTCGCGGACGTGTTCAACAAGGAGGCGGAGAAACTACCTCCACACCGACCTTATGACTGTCCCATTGACCTACTCCCTGGTACCATGCCACCCAGGGGTCGGGTCTATCTGCTTTCTGTCCCAGAGACTAAGGCTTTGGAGTCGTATATTGAGGAGAATCTTCGTTGGGGATCTATTCGCCGTTCCACGTCACCCGCTGGAGCGGGGTTTTTTTTTTGTTAAGAAGAAGGATGGGGATCTTCACCCATGCATCGATTACAGAGGGTTGAACAAGATCACCAGACGCAATACTTACCCCATTCCATTGATTTCCGAGCTTTTCGACAGATTGCACGGAGCCACAGTCTATACCAAGCTGGATCTTTGGGGTGCTTACAACCTTGTTCGAATTCGCGCGAACGATGAATGGAAGACGGCATTTAATACAGGTTCTGGACATTACGAGTATACGGTTATGCAGTTCGGGTTATGCAATGCCCCAGCCGTCTTCCAGGAGTTCATCAATGATTGCCTCAGGGATTTCCTTCAACAGTTCGTCGTAGTATACCTGGACGACATCTTAATCTACTCCTCGCACCATTCGACCCATCGCACACAAGTCGCTCAAGTGCTACACCGACTACGACAACACGGGCTCTACGCCAAGCTGGAGAAGTGCGCGTTCGAGGTTCGCAAGGTGTTATTCTTGGCTTACGTCATCACCCCGGAGGGGTTTGAGATGGACCCTTCTAAAGTACGTGCTATCAGAGACTGGCCGCAACCCGTGGGTCTGAAACCACTACGAAGTTTTTTGGGGTTTGCCAACTATTACAGACGTTTTATCAGAGACTATTCTAAGATCGCGGCTCCTTTAACGGCTCTCACGAAGAAGGGGGCCGACACTATTTTATGGCCGCCGGCCGCTGTCTCCGCGTTCGATCAGTTGAGAGAGAAGTTTACCACAGCTCCTGTGCTACGACATCCGGATCCCCTACTACCATTTGTCCTAGAGGTGGGTGCGTCTGAGACTGGGGTGGGGGCTGTTCTCTCTCAACGAGCCTCCTACAGTGGTCCACTACACCCGTGTGGTTACTTTTCCAGGAGATTTTCACCGGCAGAGAGGAATTATGACATCGGCAACAAGGAACTTTTGGCTGTTATTTTGGCTTTAGAGGAGTGGTAACATCTTCTGGAGGGTGTACAAGTTCCAACCTTGATCCTGACTGATCATAAGAACTTACAGTATATGGAGACTGCGAAATGTCTGAATCCTCGACAAGCGAGATGGTCCTTGTTCCTGTCGTGATTTCCCTTTGTTTTGACCTACCGTCCGGGGTCCAAGAACATCAAGGCTGACGCTCTCTCACGTATGCACACGTTTCCGGACGAGGAATGTCACGAAACCGAGGCGATCGTTCCGGCTACCAAGGTCATGGCTGCTATCCAACTTACCTGTCGTACTCCCCTTCTGGATCGTATTGTCAGTATGCAATCCCAAGCTCCAGTGTCTCTACCTGCTGGCAAGTTTTGTTCCTGTTCGTTTCCGCATTTCTCATGGTTCCAGGACGGCGGGACATCCGGGAATTACACGCACGAAGGATCTCGTCTCCAGAACTTTTTGGTGGCCGAATTGGGCCAAGGCTGTTGTCTTATTCGTCCAGTCCTGTACTAAGTGTGCGGCTAACAAATCTTCCAGGAGACTGCCTGCTGGCCTGTTGCATCCTCTGCCTCTTCCTCCGACGCCGTGGACACACATAGCCATGGACTTTATTGTGGACTTACCTAACTCCAGAGGCCATACTGTTATCCTCATGGTCGTTGACCGCTTTTCCAAGATGGCTCATATGATTCCGTTGAAAAAGTTGCCCTCTGCTGCCATGTTGGCTGAAGTCTTTATACGCGAGATTGTCCGTCTCCACGGATTACCGTCCGAGATTGTCTCCGACCGAGGTTCACAATTCATAGCACGCTTCTGGCGTGAGTTTACTAAAGCCTTGGGAATTACTCTGGCATTCTCGTCCGCGTATCATCCTCAATCCAACGGAGCAGCGAAGAGGGCTAATCAACACTTGTAGCAGTATTTACGCCTGTTTGTCAATAACCATCAGGACAATTGGGTTAATCTGCTACCTTTCGCCGAGTTTGCCCGTAACAACTCCGTACAGGAGTCCACAGGAGTATCCTCGTTCTTTTGCTTGTATGGTCTGCATCCTCAGTCATTTCCCGGAACGTTTCCTGTCTCTGCGCTTCCAGAATTACAGGAGAGATTGGCTACCATACAGTCCACGTGGTCATCAGTACTAGAGGCATTGCAACAGGCGGGCAGGCGTCAGGAGCATCAAGCTAACAAGAGACGCTCCAGTGCTCCTGCGTATTTGCCGGGAGAGAGGGTTTGGTTGTCCACCCGGTATCTCAAGCTCAGGGTTCTTTCCATGAAATTGGCTCCACGTTTTATTGGTCCTTTTCCTATCGTTCCCTGGATCAATCCAGTAGCCTACGAACTCCTCTTACCTCGAACCCTCCGGATTCCTCGAGTCTTTCACGTCTCTCTTCTGAAGCCTCTGGTGTGCAATCGCTTTACTACCGTAAGACCGTCTGCTGCGGGGACTTCTGGCACAGATCCTCTTCGGCGATGTCCTCAAATGATTCTGGCCACTCGCAGACAACAAGGGAGCGTGCAGTATCTGATCCACTGGAGAGGACTTGGTCCGGAGAGTCGTTCCTGGGTTCCCGCTTCTCGTCTCAACGCTCCTCGTCTGGTACGTGTCTTTCTCGCCAGGAGACGTGTTGGTCTTGCCAGGGGTCGCCCGGTGGTCGCCCCTTCGAGGGGGGGTACTGTCACGTACCTGGCTGCCGGTTCCTCCGGGTCCTCGGATCTGCAGCCGCCACGGAGAAGGGGGAGACCCCCCACCTCAGCACAGCAGCCTCAGCCGCCGCGGAGAAGAGGGAGACCTCTGCATATTTTATTAAAGGCCATATTTTCTCTCAGTGAAAAATGTGTGACCCACGCACATATACATTTCTGATAAAGTGGCCCACTGCAGAAAAACTTGGATACTCCTGCGTTAGTGTGAATGTTTCTCCCGGCCCCGTCCACACTTACTTGCCCCATATGGAGGGGAGGGAGAAAAAAGGAGGAGGAAGGCCCATCAGATCATGCCTTAGATACTGTATTCCATTCTTTTATCAAGATATCGAAATTGTATAGCATCTCCTATATCCTTCGTGATCAATTAAATCCTTTAATAAGAAGAGCGAGAGAGAAGAAATAAATAAAAAAAAAAAATTCGGAATTATAGTTAAAATGCTATGTCTCTTTTCGTTTTATCATATCTTTATATCTAGAGCAACATTTTCTTGGCTATTGTGGCTATCGACCGAGTGAGTCTTATCCATAGGGAAAAAATAAAATTTCCAGTGTGTGTTGTGGCTAATATGTGAAATTTTCCTTATGGCATTCAAGCATAGGTTCCTACCTAAGAAGGGAAAGGCAAGAAATGAGAAAAAAAAAAAATTACAAAACAAAATTCCCAGTCGTGTGTTTCTAAAATATATACTTTCCTTAGTGATGTTGAAACAAGTGAAATCCTGCCTAAATAGGGAAGGACAGGAAGAAAAAAAAATTCTAATCGTGTTTATTTCTTGTGACATTCAAACAAGTAAGGTCCTGTCACGTACAACGTAATATGGAGACACCGGAGTCAGGCAGGACCCAAGGGAGTAGTAGTCCAACAACCGTGGTCAGGATGCCAGAAGATAACGTAATCAAACAAGCCAAGGTCAAACACAAAGATCGGGAATGTATAACGCAGTCTGTGGAACTAGCACGAGGCATAGAAGACCATCAGAAGGCAAGGTATCATAGGCCTGAGGGGTTTATATAGGGATCAGCAAGGAAATTCGAATCCCCCGCCAAAACCTGTCATGACGTCACTGCTGGTGTCAAGAAATTGTGGCCATCTTGTGTGAGGTGTAACCTCCCTTCATAAAGTCCTGCAGTTCGTGAGTTCTCCCCCTGTCTGTTGCTGGAGTGGCCGTGCGGTGGAGGGGGTCTCCCTCTCCTCCGTGGCGGCTGCTGCTGAGGCGGGTCTCAACTCTCCTCCGTGGCGGCTGCTACTGAGGTGGGAGTGCGGTGGAGGTGGGGTCTCCCTCTCCTCCGTGGCAGCTGCTGCTGAGATGGCTGTGCGGTGGAGGTTGGGTCTTCCTCTCCTCTGTAGTGGCTGCTGCTGAAGCTGTAGGTGAGTAACAGGCCCTGCCTAAAAAGAGAAAAAAAAATCCAATCATGTTTTAAATGTGTTGTGTCTATTATATGTAATAATCCTAGTGACCTTCAAGCAGGTAAAATCCAACCCATGAAGAGAAAAACAGAAAAAAATAATAATAATACCAATCATATTTTAAGTGTATCGTGTCTAATATATATAATTATCATTGTGACATTCAAACAAGTGAAATCCTCCCTAGAGAGGAAAAAAGAGAAAAATAAATAAATCCAAAATTAAGTGTATTATATCTGATATGTGTCATTTCTTTATGATGTTCAGGTAAGTGAAATCCTACCTAAGAAAGGAAAAACAGAACAAAAACAACCCAATCTTGTTTTGAGTGTATTGGGTCTATTGTATGTGCTTGTCTTTGTGGCATTCAGACTAGTGGGATCCTACCTAAAAGGGAAAGACAAGAAGAAAAAAAAAGAAGCCCCTCGCCTGCTATATGTGTGATCCTCTCCCTCCACCCCCCTATCCACTGGTTCGCTTTCCCTCCATTTTAGCCTAAATCCAATCCATCTTTCTGGTTCAAAGTCCATTATCCTCTTTCTATTGTCTAATGTCACCTGCTGGTGATGTTTCCAATGTTGGCAAGATATTGTAGTTCACAAGTGGTTAGTGGCTGCGCTCTCACGGATGTGGCTATGTGAAAGAAAGAGAAACACGAAATGAAGGCCGCAAGGGGCTATTCACATTTGGTGGGGGCTTCTTCAGTTAGCCCCAAAGTATGCGCTTGGTTCAGTCTTCCTAAACATCAAAATTTTTTTGCTTCACATAAAAAGTAGTTAATCTGTCGATCACATCACTCAGATGTTTACCGGCAAGGTTAGGTGGAATAGCAGTCCTATGGGCTCTTTCTATTGATTCCTCTTTACAGATCTCTTTTAACCCTAGTGATGCAAATAGATCCAGTAGGTAAAATCTTAATTATGTCTGGTCTATATGTTTGGGCACTCCTCGGATGCGAACATTTTTCCTTATCTTATTTCAAGAAATTCAATTGTCCTTCTTAGTTCTTCCAATTGTTTCTTTTTTGACAGTGAAATTGGTATCTTCAATTTGTTGCTAATTTTTTTGACTCTTGTTCCGATTGAGTTTAACTCTTTCTTGATTTCTAGAGAGTGAGCGGAAAACTCTTTTTATATGTTCCAGTTGTCTGTCCAGACATTCTTGTAGTTGGAATTGATTGATTCCTCTGCTTTGTTCAGGTGAGCTTTCTGCTTGGGAGGCTGGTCTCCCGGGAGACCCAACATTTACAAAAATATGTTCCCAACACTCCATCTTTCCTAAAAGACACTACACATCTACTGAACACTTTAAAGCACATACAGTGGTCCCCTGGGTGGCTATGGGCCACCATGGATGTTTCCTCACTTTACACGGTCATAGACCATACACAAGGAATTGAAGCAATTAACAACATACTCTCTAGGGATAGAGACATGGACCCCAGACAAAAATCATTCATCCTTGAATGCATAGAACACATCCTCAAATATAACTATTTTTGGTTTGAGGACACATTTTATTTACAATTATGCGGTACAGCAATGGGCACCAGGTTTGCACCCAGCTACGCCAATTTATTTGTAGCAGAGTGGGAAAATCAATCGGTTTGGAACAACAATCCATACGGTGCAGACCTGGTGCTCTGGAAAAGATACATCGACGATATCTTGATCATCTGGAAGGGGACAGAGGACAGATTACAAGGATTTATAAAACATATAAATTACAATAACTTTAATCTCAAATTCACTTCCAACATCCAGACCACCCAAATTGAATTTCTGGATGTAGAACTATTCATAGAAAATAATCATATCTTATCTAGAAATTACACTAAGCCCACAGATAGAAATGGTTATATCCACTATACCAGCTGCCACCACCCACAGTGGCTGAACAATATCCCTAAGGGCCAGTTTACACGAATAAGGAGAAACTGCTCAAAAGATGACGATTTCATGAAAAAAGCAGACGAAATAACAAAAAAGTTCATTGATAAAAAATATCCCATAGAAACCTTAAAGAGCAGCCTATTACAAGTCCAGGGAATAAATAGAGAACACCTCCTTGACCCCAAAAACAAGAAACCAGACCTAAAGAAAGATTATAGCTTTTCTTTTTTCACAAAATATAATACCCACGCCAATCAGATAAAAAGAATATTCAATAAACATTGGCATGTATTAAAAAATGATGAGATTTTGGGGACAGTCCTACCAGATAAGCCACAAATCATCTTTAAGAAAACAGGTTCCCTAAAAAATATGCTTGCACCCAGTGTACTCTCTAAACCAAAGCCAGATACATCTTCATATACGTTTCTAGGGGCCAAACCTAACGGTTTCCATAAATGTGGCCACTGTAAAATGTGTGGTCCACTTCCCAGAAAGACCGAACACTTTACAGGACACAAAACAGGTTTAACGTACACCATCAAACACTTTATCAATTGTTCCACCAAAAATGTCATATATTTGCTCCAGTGCGGCTGTGGCTTGCAGTACGTGGGAATAACAACAAGACCACTAAAAGAGAGAATCTTAGAACATCTGGGTAACATCAGAAATAAAAATCCCAAACACAGTGTCCCAAGACACTGTAACGCTTGCCCTCTCTTTTCACAGGACACATTTAAAATCATAGGCATAGACTGGGTGCCCAAGAATTGGAGGGGAGGTAATACAACGGAGAACCTCATTAAAAAAGAGACAGAGTGGATATTTAAATTAAAAACCTTCAAGAGTGGGGGATTAAATATGGAGTTAGATATCCTAGCTCACATTTAGATCTAATTATTATTATTATTATTATTTATTTTTATTTTTTTTTCTCTCTTCATACACCACAGCATACAAATAACCACGAAAGAGTATTTTATTGGGTTTTATTAACGTTCATCATGGATGTATTCACAGAATATAGATCATATTATAACATAACAATAGAATCAGCTATTCATTTATTTGCATTATCTCATTTTATTACACTAGTTTACAAGATTTTCTGACCCACATGATTTGGATTATACAATAAGATACTCATTTCATTTTTATTTAACCTTATTTTACTTGATTTCCTATCTATCTACAAAAAATTTTATGACCAACATGATTCACATTATTAGCAGCCCTTCAAGCTGTTTCACCCCCGCACTGCCGATAGGATTTGTATTTGCATATCCAATACTCCGGCTGTAACCCCTGAAAGAGTTCTTCTGTCCACGTCCTCTGGAAGCCATAAATGTTGTCAGACATTCTTGCAGAGACCCGTGTCCCCCTCCCCTCCCCGTCTCTGATTTATACACCGGCAAGCAGGCCAGGGAGAATACACATTCTACACGGTGACGGCTCTTCCCGTTTCACCCCTTGTTCTGATAAATCTGTCCCGTCTTCTGGTGACCTTCTAACCTAAAAGAACGAGAAAAAAATCTATTAGTATGATTGAGACAAACACTATCTTTACTTACCTTAATTTTATGGTGAAACGAAATCTCCGACCGGGACATCTGTTATGCTGAAGACAGTGACCTCTACAGGCAGACAAACGAATGGAATCCGGAAGCTATTACTGGACTGACGTCAGACGCCACAACAGATGGTGCTGTACATTTAAAAAGACCTCCACATACGAGAAGAAAATACTCCTGATGAAGCCGCACACGGCGAAACGCGTAGAGTGACTTTTTTAAGGACTTTCATTATATATTTTTTTTTTATCAGCATTTTTATTTGTATTAGTACTTTTTATGTTATTTTAAAAATACTTTTTATAGCTGCAGCTGATATGGATCCAGCTGGCTGCTAATTAAGAATAAATACTTCTTTTGTACATACTTTCTATGTGGATAGTGGCTGTTTCTATACACCACACACACATTGGTATCCTACCATTGGACCCTTCAAACCAGAAGAATATACGGATGTGACCAGATTATCGCCAGAAATTACGGGCATCTTGACACTTATTTAAGTGTAAGTATATTTCCACTTGTTGCGTATCTAGCGCCATATACATAATACACTATTGGATTCTTTTCTGGTTTGTTTCCTTGGTATATATTCCTATATATGGACCCCAAGGCCATCTCTATGACGCACTGAACCCCATCAACACACTGTGAGTGGGAAATCTGCGATACGCAGGGCATAACACACTGTTTTACTCCTACACTATATATATTTTTTTCTCTGTTTTATTTTTATTTTTCATTGAATGGAACATACGAGCGCCCCCTAGTGGACTTTTTGCTGTATTACTTCAACACCCGGAGAGTGTTGCTTAAGGGTTGCAGCTGTGGTTCCAGATACACAAGGAAAGTCATTAAGGTTGATTATTCCTACCATTCACTATCCTATTCCCTATACTGGTTTTTCTCACCTTTTTTACACATATCTCTCAGGATACATATCCAGAACCGAAGAGTCCTGAGTTACAGAGGGATCTTACGTCCCTGTTTTTTTTTTTTTTTTACATTTTGAGGGGAGAACAGAGTGTTTTTTGGTTTCTGCCCATTTTTTCCATCTCCATTTGTTTCTCCCTTTTTGTGTTCAGTTTGGCCTCTGGGGGTATATCTGTCTCAATTAGTACTTCAGGCAGCAACTCTGTCAGGTGCCTCTAGACTCATGCAAGGCTTCCAGATCAAATCTCAGATCTCTCTTTATTCAAAGATTGTATCAATTAGTAAAAATGCAGTCTCTTCTCTCCTCTCCCCCCCCCCCGTTTTTATGTAATCAGCCCTTTAGATTGATCCTTGGGCTTCTTTAGGCACTCCATTTTTACCTATTTCTTTCTTTTATGTGAAGTTCAATGCTCCCTTTCCCAGACCCCTGCAGTTTTTCAGTTAGGAGTATATATGTCTTTAAGAGTCAGTCTTGCTCAGTCTTACACAGAAGCAATGTTTTTCCTTCCTGTATGCTGTTATGAATTCATTATAAAATGTTCCATAATTTCTTTCAGTATTCTACAGGATATATTTATTTAAGTGTAAAAATCTGGCATCAACAGCCAGTAGCGTACCTAGCCGGGGGTGGGCGGACCGCACCGGGTGCTGCTCATCAGGGGGGTGCCACGACGCCAGCACTCCTCCAGAGAGCCGCTAGAGGAGCATTCTCGGTTGGAGAGATCAAGGATCTCCTTCTAACCGGCTTCAAGACAATCTGTTATGCAGACCTCCGATCCTGCTCCCTTGCGATGTGCGCAGCATCTGATGCTGTGCATCGGGATTTGATGTCATATCCCGGCGTACAACACTGAAGCCACTCCCACCACTTTCCACGCTCACGGCACCGGAAGGACAGGACACAGAAGAAGAGGAAGAGCCAAGAGGAAGAACGAAGGAGGAGGAGCAAAAGGAGCTGTAGCGGGAAAAGTGACAATGGCAGAACAAAAGTAGGAGAACATTCAGTAAGAGTGATAGGTGCTATGCTGTAGTTGATGATGAATGTTTGTGAATGTGTGTGTGGGGGTAGCATGGCATAGGGAGGCTGTAATCACATTTCTATAATGCCCAGGTCCCAGCATGTACTGGCTGCCTTGGGATGATAGGAGTATGATTGCGCTTAGCAAAATATATATATATATATATATATATATATATATATATGCGGTGATACCTTTCTTATTGGCCTAACATAATATTTAAAAGACAAGCTTTTGAGAGTTATCCTCTCTTCATCAGGTCTGAAGCCATTCTGATCAACATGATAGAGGTTACAACTTAAAACAAGTGATGGGTTAAGGGATGAGGAGGGTGGGTGTTGAGTAGGGTGTCAAATAATTGGCCTGGAGGTGAAGCATTCAGAATGAACCTACACAGAAGTTTCATCAAAAACCACGAGGAAGACAATTATTGAACCCCAGTAGGACATCATTTTACACAGAATAATCACTCCATCCAAAACTTGAAAATTAAAGTACTTAAAGGGAATTTCAAAGACTCTCAGGAAAGGAAAACATTTGAGATAAAAATAACATATTTCAACAAAAATAGGGGAGGGACTTAATGTGGATTCTGGTTTCCTGACACACTACCAGAACTTCAGATGAGAATCATCTTAATGTCCAACATGTGTCTAATTGCTGTTATTGTCTCTGATTATTAATGTGTTTATTGGTTTCCCTATGTTTATTTGGTCTGTCCTTTGGTTATCTCTCTATCTGCATTCTTCACCTCCAGGCAGTAGTGTACCTAGCGGGGGGCAGGGGTCCATCACGGGGGTGCCACGGCTAGGGTGACCACATGTCTCAGCAGCCTCGTCCCTTTTTTTTTTGCGCGGAACTCAGTTGCTGTGCCGGCGTGGAATGCTGAGTGCCAGGGATTACGCTGTACCACCGTCAATGTCTGCCTCAGTATATAGTGATAGGTGTTATGCTGTACCCCGTCATTGTCTGCCTCAGTTTATAGTGATAGGTGTAATGCTGTACCACCGTCATTGTCTGCCTCGGTTTATAGTGATAGGTGTAATACTGTACCCCCGTCAATGTCTGCCTCAGTATATAGTGATAAGTGTTATGCTGTACCACCATCAATGTCTGCCTCAGTATATAATAACGGTAATGCTATACCACCTTCAATGTCTGTGCCAGTATATAACAATAGAAGCTATGCAGTTTTAAAGTGTGTGGGGGGGGTGCCACGTACAGGATCTGCCCCAGGTGCCAAATACTCCAGGTACGCCCCTGCCTCCAGGCCAATTATTTATGACACCCTATCCCTTATACCGTCACTTGTGTTAAGTTGTAACCTCTATCATGTTGATCAGTATTGCTTTAGACCTAATGAAGAGAGGATAACTCTCGAAAGCTTGTCTTTTAAATATTATTTTAGTTCAATAAAAAATAGGTATCACCGCATACTCTGCAATACACTGGTTTTTTGACATCGTGTCTACTGGACTAATATGCCTTAATCCATTTACATATATATATATATATATATATATATATATTTTCCTGGCATACAGTGGCAGTGGGTGATGTCCTTTTCTTAGGGACAAGTAGAATCTAAAGATACAGAGAAATTAAAAACTCCGGAGCCCCTCCTCCTTACCCATAAAGCCTGAGCCGACCGCAGGAAGTCAGTTTTTTTTCTTGTCCCTTTCAGGGACAGACAGAGTGGAATCTTCGGTCCGGACAGGAGTCCGGTATTTTCTTCAGCTGGTGAGGCGCACAGGTTGCTGCCTGGGGGTTTTGGATGCCTCCGATTGCTCCCCGGGTGGTAAGCAGAGGTAGGTCTTCCCTCCGTAGCGTTACGGAGGATGTATGCATTTCTTCCTTTTGTCCAAGGAAGTAGGAGCATGCGCAGTCTGGTGGAACACACGCCCGGGGGTCGTTGCGTTCCACTGAAGATCCGATCGCGCTACTGAGCATGCGCGATTCGGATCTTCCGGAGGGCGGCAATTTTAAAATTGCTTATAAAGCGCTTTGCCTGTCTGACTGCTGGAGCTTTCGTCAGTACAGTGCAACCGTGTCACCAGCCCCCCCACACGGTTCAGAGGTATTTAGGGTAAGATATTTCTTTATCTTGGCTCTTTCTGCTCCTCTTCCCTCCAAAAAAAAAAAAAAAAAAAAAAAACTTTTAAATTCTAAAATTGTACGCTTTTTTCCCTGCCATCCCAGGTGACACTGATGAGAGACTCCTCCTCCGTACCTGAGATAGGGCAGGACTCAAAAGGTTAAAAGGCCCCTCCCCTCCTAGCACCCTCAGTGTTTTTTCCTGCCCTACATCAGGTAGGGAGGACTCGTCTCCCGTTTGTTGTTTTTATTCGGCTCTAGGTTCAGCCGGTTCTCCCTAGGGCTAAGCCCCCTCGGGTGGGGGTATTTCTGCACCGTAGCCGGATGGCTGGTGCCGCGCTGCCCTGCGCATACTCACCTCGGCTGTGCGGTGGTCCGTCCGGCTTCCTTCCCTCAGCTCCCGCTGCTTTCTCTTCTGCCGGTGCCTTCTGCATTCCTAGACGCCGCGGTCCGGCGTCTCGGTGTTTTTCAAGATGGCGTCTCTGCTTCTTCCGGCTAGGATTGCTAGGCATGTCCGGTATGCGTTCCTAGCCTCGTTTTCATTCAGATTCAAAATTTTGGCGCCAAATTTGCTGCGGTTGCAGCTTGCAGCCTGGTTTGGAGCTATTTAAGCGGTATGGTGAGTTGAGAATGGATTGTTATATATTTTTTCTAACAGTGCTGTTGCATTCTGTCTGATTATGTCTGCTCCAGATAATTCTGAGCCTCCCTCTGTTGAGGAGCGGCCTAAAAAGGCTTTAGCTAAAACTAAGCATGCGCAGTGTTCTGGTTGTCACAGGCCTCTTCAGGATGCTAAGAAAAAGCTCTGTTCCGCCTGTTTAAAGTCCGTGGCGGATTCTGAAGCCTCTGGTTGGAGAGAGTTTTTAGCCTGGCTTAAGGAAGAGATGCAGTCCACCTTTTCTGCCTTTCGTCAGTCAGTTCCTGCTCCTTCCCATCTTCTGGCTGTACGGGAACCATCTCTCCTGGGTTACCAGCAGTTCTCTGACTCCGAGCTGGAGCTGGAGGAGTATTCTTCAGAGGAAGGTGAAATCCGGGAGGAAAGCTCCTTTTTGTTCCCGGTGGAAGAAATCGATACTCTTGTTTCTGCTGTTAAGTCTGCCATGAACTTGGAGGATACAGCGACACCTAAGAGGGATCACTTCTTTTACGGCTTCTCCAAGCAGTCACCTGCTTTTCCTGTGCACCCTGCCTTATCCGACATCATTAAGCAGGAATGGAACCATCCAGAGAGGAGAGTTAACCTGTCCAGGCAGGTGAAACGCCTTTTTCCGTTTGAGGAGGACTTTGCCAAATTTTGTGCAACCCCGCTGGTTGACACCGCGGTGATGAAAGTTTCCAGAAAGACTGCCTTGCCGCTGGAGGATGGCTCTCATTTCTCGGATCTAATGGAAAAGAAGGCTGAAGCGGCCGTTAAGAAATCTTTTGAAGCTTCCACTGCTGCTTTTAAACCTGGCATAGCATCTGCCTCAGTGTCTCGAGCTGTTAAAATCTGGCTGTCACAGATCGAGGAAGACGTTGCAGCAAAAACGCCTAGAGAGACTATCCTCAAGAACATTGCTGCTATCAAGTTGGCTGTGGATTTTCTCTGCGATGCCTCAATTGAAAATGTCAGGATGTCAGCCAGGGCCTCTGCACTTTCGGTGGCGGCCAGACGGGCCTTATGGCTTAAAGCCTGGGGGGCTGACAATGCCTCAAAGAACAGACTGCTTAATATCCCTTTTAAAGGAGGGTCTCTGTTTGGCGAGGAGCTGGAGTCCCTGCTTGAGAAGACGACTGGTGATAAACATTGGATGCCACAACGCAGAACTGCTGCCAGGAGGCGGCAGTCCTTTCGTCCATACTTTTCAGGCCAGTCCAGGGGCTATGGTTCCGGTTTCTCTCGTCCTGCAAGGGAACATGCCTTCCGGGGCAGATTTCATCGTGAAAGGGGTAGACATGACAGGTTTGCCTTCCCCAAAGCGGCCCAGGACCCCAAAGGTTTTGCATGACTCGGCAGGCATCCCGGTGGGAGGAAGACTTCGGCATTTCATAGACTATTGGTTCTTCATCACCCAAGATTCCTGGGTGAGATCCATCATATCCCAGGGTTATCGACTACAGTTCGAGAGCAAGCCTGCAGACCAGTTTTTGATTTCCCACCTTCCTCAGAACCTGGAACAGCGGGGATTCCTGTTGTTTGCCGTCCAACAGTTTGTAGATACAGAAGTCCTTATTCCCGTGCCCCTGCAGGAACAGGGTCAAGGGATTTATTCTCGTGTCTTTTTGGTTCCAAAAACACCAAAGGGGTGTCGTCTCATTATAGACCTGCGTTTCCTGAACCGTCACCTTCGTTTCATAAGGTTCAAGATGGAGACCGTACGATCGGCCCTGGACTCTCTAAACCTTCAAGACTTCATGGTCTCCATAGACCTAAAGGATGCGTATCTTCATGTCCCTATGCACCCCTCCCATCAACGGTTTCTGCGGATAGCTATTCCTTGGGGTTCAAGAATCAGACATTTTCAATTTCAGGCCCTTCCATTTGGACTGTCTCCAGCCCCCAGAGTGTTTACAAAACTCCTTGCAGTGGTGGTGGCCCATTTCAGACGTCAGGGCATTTTGGTCATCCCTTACCTGGACGATTGGCTGATTCACACTCATTCAGCAGCTCTCCTTCAGTCTCACCTTTCCCGGGTGGTCCATACGCTTCAGGATCTCGGCTGGATTCTAAATTGGGAGAAGTCCAACTTAGTTCCTGCTCAACAATTGGTGTTCCTCGGCCTTCGCCTGGATTCCTGCGAGGGAAAGGCTTTTCTTCCTTCAAGCAAGATCAGCGGTATTTATTCCCTAACCTGCAAGGTACTTTCTGCGCGCAAAAGTCCACTAAGGCTATGTATGTCTCTTCTCGGCAAGATGACTTCAGCAAGGTATGCAGTTCCCTGGGCCCTGGCTCACATGAGGGTCCTTCAGAACCATATTCTTCATCTGCTGGAGGAGAACCCATTCGCCCTGGACAGACTGGTTCGTCTTCCTCCGCATGTCGAGGCATCCCTCTCCTGGTGGCTCCTACAAGACACTCTGGCCTCGGGAGGACGATGGGCCTGGTCATCCAAGGAGCTCCTTACCACGGACGCGAGCAGAACAGGCTGGGGAGCCACTTATCGGGACAGCTTTGTTCAAGGTCTCTGGTCGCCTGCCACTCAGCTCCTTCCCTCAAACTGCCTGGAGCTGCTGGCGGTGGAGAATGCCCTACATCACTGGGAAAAGCGGCTCTTCGGCAAGAACATCCTGCTTCGTTCCGACAATTGGGCGGTAGTCGCCTACATCAACAAGCAGGGTGGTACGAGAAGTCCTCGCCTGCTGCGCCTAGCTCTCAGGATTTCCTTTTGGGCAGAATCACGTCGAATGACTCTGTCCGCGGTTCACCTACAGGGGTCTTTGAATTCCCAAGCCGACTTTCTCAGCAGGACTTCCGTTCAAAACAACGGTATTTCAGCTGACGGCTTGGAGGTTGAACGGAGAATTCTGAGGTCTCGAGGCTTCTCTGAGTCAGTTACGGAAACTCTTCTTCGCAGTCGTAAGACGGTCACATCCCTCAGATACATTAAAGTGTGGAAGAAGTTTTGTAGCTGGTGTGGATCCAGGAAAATTCATCCTTCAGACAGTTCTCCGGCTGCCATTCTGGAATTTTTACAAATGGGGTTTGACCATGGACTTCAGCCTTCTACCATCAAGGTCCAGATTGCTGCCATCAGTGCTTTACTTGGCTTCAACTTGATTTCTGTTCCAGTCATCAGGCGTTTTTCCAAGGCTATGGTGCGTATTCGTCCTCACCCTGTCTCTAAGATGGTGCCCTGGGACCTGAACCTGGTCCTTCGCAGGCTCATGTTACCACCTTTTGAGCCTCTTCAATCAGTTTCCCTACACCTGTTGTCTCTGAAGACGGCCTTCCTGGTGGCCATTACCTCTGCGAGGCGTATTAGTGAACTCCAGGCCCTTTCGATAAAGGAACCGTTCCTGCGGGTTTTTCCGGATAAGGTCATCCTCGCTTTGCCCCCAGAATTCTCACCCAAAGTTCAGACGGCTTTTCACAGGGACCAAGAAATTGTGTTGCCTAAGTTCTTCTCGTCCCCTCAATCGGCGGAGGAAGAAGTGCTGCATACTTTGGACTTAAAAAGATGTCTTTCAATTTATCTGGAACGTACGCAGCCTCTGCGCAAATCTTCTAGTTTGTTTATAGCCTCTTCTGGTCCCAGTAGAGGTCTTAGCATTTCTAAGCGTACAATGGCAAAATGGATTGTGTCAACAATCAGCTTGGCTTATACCGCAGCTGGCGGGGTTCCCCCTCCCGGGATTCGTGCCCACTCTACCCGCGCAGTTGCCACTTCATGGGCTGAACGATGTCTCGTCTCGCCTGAACACATCTGCAAGACAGCTACGTGGGGAACTCTAAGTACTTTTGTACGACATTATAGACTCGATCAGATGGCGCAGGAGGATGCGCTGTTCGGTCGTACGGTTCTTGGGGCTGTTCTTTCCCCCTGAGGTTCTTTGTTTCCCACCCTTCTTCTTTGTTATATCTCTCATCAGTGTCACCTGGGATGGCAGGGAAACATTAAGTTCTACTTACCGAGAGCTTCTTTTCCCTGCCAATCCCTGGTGACACGTTTGGTTCCCTCCCTTCCTTTCAATAAATGTTTTTTGCAGCAGTTCTGTTTTCCTGTGTGGTCTTTGATATTCACTGAGGGTGCTAGGAGGGGAGGGGCCTTTTAACCTTTTGAGTCCTGCCCTATCTCAGGTACGGAGGAGGAGTCTCTCATCAGTGTCACCAGGGATTGGCAGGGAAAAGAAGCTCTCGGTAAGTAGAACTTAATGTTTCTTTTTTTATCAGATGTCTAGTCCAGTACCTCCAGAGAATCCGGATAAGCATAAAAGACCTGCTCGAGCTCCCAAAAAAGCCACTTCTAAAGCAAAACATTTAACATGTTCTGAGTGTGCTACTCCACTTCCTGATGGCTGCAGGAAAAAATTGTGTAGCTCCTGCTCTGCTGAACAACTGGCTTCTGAGAAGCGTAAAGACCTACAATCTTTCCTTGGGTGGTTCCAGGAAAATTTGGCTCAGACATTTGAAGCTTTTCAATTGTCGGCAGCTCAAACCCAGGAGAAAGTCAAGGTTGGTTCTACCCACAAGCGCAAGAGGTCCAGGTCTTTCTCTCAATCAGACCTTTCCTCTGGTGAGATCTCTCGTTCCTCAAATTCATCAAGTGATAGTTCGGAGGATGAGATGGTTTTTCCTCCCCACGACCTCTGTAAGTTCACCAAGGAGGTGACTCGTCTACTCCTGGAGGATGATGTAGGAAGAATTAAAGGTTTCCCTGTGCTGCCTAGAGTGGATGACCTGATTGCCAGGGAATGGAAGCACCCGGGAAAGCGAGCTTTCATTTCCAAACAATTCAAGCAGTTGTTCAGGCTTCAGGGGGAATATTCTTGGGATGAGCCCCCGAAAGTGGATATTCAAGTTGCCCAGCTCTCCAAAAAGACTACTCTCCCTATTGGTGAGGTGTGCGGGCTAAAAGACCCCATGGACAGAAGAGCGGAAACTTCATGCAGGCGTATTTTTCAGGCTGCAGGTTCACAATGTAAGGTGGCGATATCCAGTGCAGCGGTGGCTAGGGCCCAGCACATGTGGATCCAAGCTTTGCAAGATTGTTACGCGGATGATTCTGATTCAGAGATTGCAAGGCTTTTAAAGAACTTGAAGCTTTCTAACAGTTTTTTTGTGGATTCAGCTCATGAATCTTTGAAGCTCTCAGCTAAGAACATGGCTTTGTCGTCTGTGTCACGCAGAGCCCCTGTTACAGTCCTGGACGGCTGATTTCGCTTCCAAAGCTGCGCTCTGTGACTTACCTTTAGAAAAGAAGAAATTGGTGCTCCTTTGGAAGACCTTGTTAAGCAGATTTCGGATACTAAAAAAGGCTTACCTCAGGATAGAAGACCAAGGTGGAATCGTAGATATCCATATAGAAACCCGAGGCCTTTTCACCAATCCTCTAGATCTCAGAATTGTCGTGGGCCCTTTGGAGATAAGAAATTCCAAGACCGGCCGAAAAAACAGGACAAGATCTGATAAAGTAGGAGGACGCCTGCGGCACTTCAGACTCTCCTGGGAACAGACCACTCAAAATCCGTGGATTCGACAGAATGTTTCAGAGGGTTACAGGATAGAGTTCATTCATCCTCCGGTCCACCAGTTCCTGATTTCGTCTTATCCCTCGGCAAAAAAGAATTTGGCTCTTTATTCAGAAAGCATGACGCTTTTGGAAAAGGGAGTTATAGAGAAGGTCCCTGTTCACCAAAAATTCCAAGGAGTCTATTCCCGGTTATTTCTGGTTCCGAAGCCAGACAGCTCCTTTCGTCCGGTTCTGGACCTAAAGAGTGTCAACCGCTGTATCCCCTATCAGCGTTTTCGTATGGAAAGCATCACCTCAGTCACACAGGTTCTAAAAGAGGGAGATTTTATGGTCACCTTAGACCTGAAAGCCCTGCCATTCGGTCTGTCATCAGCCCCAAGAGTTTTCACAAAGATTCTTTGTCCTTTGACGGCTCACCTCAGGGAACAGAACATCTCAATCATTCCTTATCTAGACGATTGGCTGATCATGGCGGGTTCCCGGGCGAAGTTGTTGTTAGACCTTTCCACAACAGTGAGGTTTCTGGAACAACACGGCTGGCTGATAAACAAGCAAAAATCTTTCCTCATTCCTTCTACCAGGATTCTGTTCCTGGGGTTTTTGGTGGACTCGATGTCCCTTTGCGTTTATCTTCCACAACCCAAGCGGATAAAGATAAAACAAGAGATCGCGGCACTTCAAAGGTGTCCAACTTGCTCTGTCAGGAAGGCTATGAGCTTCCTGGGTCTGCTAACAGCTTCCATCCCGGCGGTACCTTGGGCAAGGTCTCAACTTCGTCCCTTACAGTGGCAGATTCTCTCAAACTGGTCCAAGCAAGAAGAGGACCTGAACACTTCCTTCACAATAAATGGCCAGGTCCTATCCCAACTGAATTGGTGGAAACAGTCGACCCATCTCGCCAGAGGTCTCTCTTTCCGACCCAGAAGTTGGATACTTATTACCACGGATGGGGTGCCCATTTGGGTTCCCTTTTTCGAAGGGGAGATTGGGCTCCAGTGGATACTGTCCGCTCGTCAAATTTCCGGGAGCTGAAGGCAGTTCTTCAGGCTCTCCTGGTCTTCGGGCCCTACATAGAGGGTCAGGTGGTGAAGATCCAATCAGACAACGTCTCGGCCGTCGCCTATATCAACAAACAAGGTGGGACGCGTATACGGGGTCTTCAGATCTTGTGTGCAGTTATTATGGAGTGGTCCCAACTTCATTTGGAAGATATTTCGGCGACTCATATCAAAGGCCGCTACAATCTAATCGCGGACGATTTAAGCAGGGCAAAGTGGTCTCAGACAGAATGGTCTTTGACCTCACAAACCTTCTGCACCTTGGTGGCACGCTTCGGTCTCCCGGAAGTGGATTTGATGGCGACTCGACGAAACCACAAGGATTCCGGTGTTCGCGTCCCTCAACAGGTGGGACTCGCCTCATTTTCTGGACGGTCTTTCCATGGTGTGGAATTTCCGGTTGGCCTACATCTTCCCTCCGGTGGCTTTGACTCCTCCCGTCCTGCAGAAAATTTGCTACGACAAGGCCAGGGTCTTGGCCATCCTTCCTTACTGGCCCAACAGGAGTTGGTTTGTCCTCCTCAAACAGTTGACCGTGACCTTCTGGGAGCTGCTGATTTCAGCACAGTTATTGGAGAACATCGACCTTCGTCCGGAACTCCTTCAAGTGTTCCGACTGACAGCCTGGCTGTTGCAAGGCTGATTTTGCATAACCAGGGTCTGGACGACGATATCTCTGATTTTCTGTTAACATCGGTGAGAAGTTCAACGTCCAGAATTTATTTCCGGGTGTGGACCAAGTTCCTCCTGTGGTGCTCCGCCAGAAATCTTACGGTTTTTCCTCCGTCCATTAACTCTATTCGTGGGATCTTACCACATTCAGTTTTTACAGGAGGGTCTGGCTTTGGGCCTTAGTGTCTCGACCCTTAAAGGACAGATCTCGGCCCTTTTTCTTTCTGATCTGGCCTCTCACATTCTGATTAGGTGTTTCTTTAAGACCGCCACTATCTGACGTCCTCCTAGGAAGTCTTTTTTTCCGTCGTGGGATCTTACCATTGTTCTTCGAGCTCTATGTTCGGCGCCCTTCGAACCTCTGGAAGAAGTGTTCATGAAGCTTCTCTCGCTGAAAACGTTTTTTCTGGTGGCTATTACCTCGGCTAGGAGAGAAGGAGAAATCCAGGCTCTTTCTTCCTCTCCAGAGTTTACAATTTTTCATGATGATAAGGTTGTTCTCCATGTCAAACCCTCATTTCTCCCTAAGGTCATTTCCAGGTCCAGTATCAATCAGCCCTTAGTTCTTCCTACTTTTTTCCGTGTCCTTCCTCTCCTGAGGAATCTTCATGGCACACGTTAGACGTCAAAAGGGCTTTGGAGATTTATATTGCCCGTACCTCCTCCATCCGTACCTCGGACCATCTGTTTGTAAATTTTTTCGGGTGTTCAGCCGGGAGAGCGGCTTCAAAATCGTACATTTCCAGATGGCTTGTTGATGCCATCCGTATGGCCTACCAGTCCAATGACCTCACTCTGCAATCCGCCCATTCCACAAGAGCCATGGCAGCCTCCTGGGCAGAAAAGGCTGCAGCTTCACCTGAGGACATTTGTAAGGCAGCTACCTGGTCCTCGTTCTCCACCTTCGTTCAACATTATCGGCTAGACATCTTCTCCTCCTCTGCGGCAGATTTTGGGCGTAAGGTGCTCCAGGCGGTAGTCTCCTGATGTGTTTTCCCTCCCAGTTACCGGGATCTTGCTACATCCAACTCGTACTGCCACAGTATGCCAGGAAAAATGGAAATTATTTACTCACCGTAAATTCCTTTTTCCTTAATACAGTGGCAGTACAGGTTTCCCTCCCCAGTTGTGGTAGAATAAATTTATTTTGGCAAGCTATTTTGTGTGTGTCTTGTTACTTACTGACTTCCTGTGGTCGGCTCGGGCTTTATGGGTAAGGAGGAGGGGCTCCGGAGTATTTAATTTCTCTGTATCTTTAGATTCTACTTGTCCCTAAGAAAAGTACCCACTCGTACTGCCACTGTATTAAGGAAAAAGGAATTTACGGTGAGTAAAAAATTTCAGTTTTTATTGATTTTTTTTGTTTTTTGTCCAATTTTGGTCCAACCACACTTTTGTTAAAAGTAACTCCAAAATTGGACAGAAAAATTCAATAACGATATTAATATATATATGATGTGACGACTCTGCTGGGTTCCTATTCTGCTGGCTAGTACAAGAGACGCTGCTCGCAACCAAAGCATTTGTAAGCAGCCTGCCCCAGCGGACATTTTCTTCATCTATTTGAGGTCTGATTAGAAGACAACCTCGATTATAAGACGAGGGGTATTTTTCAGAGCATTTGCTCAGAAAAAAACCTTGTCTTATAACCAAGCAAATACGGTAATGATAGCAGTTATGCTGTACCACCGTTAATGTTTGCCTCAGTATATAATAATGGCAGTTATGCTGTACCACTGTCAATGTCTGCCTCCGTATATAGTGATAGGTGTTATGTTGTACCCCCGTCAATGTTTGCCTAATGATAGAAGCTATGCAGTTTTAAAGTGTGTGTGGGGGGGGGGGCACATACAGGATTCGCCCCAGGTGCCAAATACTCCAGGTACACCCCTGTCAACAGCATAATCATAAAGTGAAGAGGTACTGTCACGAACCGGGTGAACAGGTCTGATAGGAGCCCAGGTGCAGGGGATACAAGGGGCTCCGTCAGAACCCACGATGCATGATGGCATGGGGTTGTTTCAGACAAGCGTAGGAAATAAACCACTGACAAGAATATTCAGTTAATATTTGTATTGCAGATGATGGAAACACAACATATATATATATGGAAAGTCTCTTGGCTGGAAGCCCTCTGGATGGGGCACGCACACGTCAGGTAAGCCCTCTGGATGGGGCACGCACACGACAGGTAAGCCCTCTTGCAGGGCACTCAGCTTTGGAGTCCACTTGTGGGGCGCTGGCCGTAACTCAGGAACAGATCAGGAACCAAAACAGGTAGTCCTATAACGTTAATGTCAAGGCACAGACTCAAGGGCTGGGCAGGTTTATAAAGGCTGGCTTGATCAGGTAATAAGGAGCAGCTGGACATGATAATCACTCTGAGTGGTTCAGAGTGGGAAGGGCGGCCACTAGTGGTTGGAAATGGAAAATGAGCAGCACAGAGTGAAGATAATTCCTAACTGCAAAGGGTGGACGTTACAGGTACTTATCACTTCTGGTAGTTTGGAAGATTGAGGGATCGTCTGATTCTTTTTCCTTCTCTCTATTCTCTATTTGGCTCCGGCTGCCTCGCTTTGTACTGGAGGAATGCAGGAGGATTTACAACGTAGACGGCTACCGGGTGACTAGTCAGTATTGTTTTCCTATCTCTCTGCTATATTACAATAAGCTGATTCATATACATAGCTGAAACCTTTAATATATCCCGTTTCCTTCAACACGGTGTTAAAAGAATACACCTCAACGTACGATTTGTGCTCCTCGTTCAAACTACACTCTTAATTCTACGTGTTCGCATTTAAAGCCTTTTAAGACCTCATTGTGTTTGATCGTACTGGAAGTACCCGCAATAAGATGGCTTATAAAAGCAAGATATAAAACTCAAAAAAAAAAGATAAAAAGATGACTGCATTATTTTCACCTAAGAGCACAAGGAAAATGGAGCAGTCTATTTGTTTCAACTCAATTGATCACTAAAGTGTCTGAATTCTCAACTCAACTCATTTAAAGATGAACTCATGAAACTTAACATCGAATGGAAGACAGAATTCAATAAGATGGAACAAAGTTTAACCTTAATTATGCAAAAAAATGAATATTTGGAATTGGAGATTAAAAAGATCAAAGATGACCTTAATGACAAAGAGCATACAATAAAAGCATTGGAACAAAAACTGTTTGATGCCGAAGACAGATCGAGGAGGAAAAATCTAAGAATCCGTGGTATCCCCGAAGAAATAAAACAGGAATCCATTAGAGGTTTCTTAAAGGAACTTTTTATTGACATGGGCATCTCAGAAGCTGATAGAGATGAGATAATAGAACGAGTACCTAGAACAGTAAAACGCATAATATAGCAGAAGCGAAACCTAGGGATACGCTAGTTCGTTTTAATCTCTTCTTTTTGCGTCAGAAAATACACATGGCTTCAAGCAACTATGTCCCCAAAGGGGGTAAATTTAAAAATGTATTGTTTTTTTCAAGATCTATCTTCATTCACGAGGCAAAAGAGATAAGGAAGTGACTAAAACACTGTGGGACCGTAATATTAGCTACACCTGGGGTTTTCCAGTAAAACTGCTCATTAGACATGGACATCATCAATTAATTAGGTTAACGACCGTCGAAGATGCCAGACAAAGGCTAAAGGACAATCCTGTAAAAGACTAAAAGACTAACAATCTGGGACACTTAATTAGCTTGGAGTGTTTTTTTTTTCTCTTCCCTGCTCTGGGAAGATTTATTTACTCATTTAGATAAGTATGCAAAGGTTATTTACAGAAAAATGGAGGGCTCATATTAATATATAATGTCCAGAATACATTAATATATTATGTCAGAATATAGCATTAATTAGGGCATAATAATTTATAGATTGATTTAAATCTACGTATTTTTTTGTAACTATTACCTATGCATGTAAGGTTATATTTCTGAAGGATGGTTGGAGAATAACTCAGAGCATAATGGTGTATTCGTACAGAAAATATAGGGTTCCTTTTTTTTTTTAATTTATTAATTTTTTTAATCAACTACACATTGATCACTGCACTCTGCTTCACATTACATAAACTGATCTACAGATTTACTGTATATACAAACCTATTGAAATTAGGTACGTGAGAAATTTGATATTAGATAATTATTAAAGAGACACATGATATTAATAGACACTTGTGTTAGTACACTATACCCTGATCACTGCACCATGAATCACAATACATAAATTGTTCCACAGATTTACTTTAACATACTTACTGGAAAATAGGTACTGTACGGGGGATGTTTTTTCTCACCCACCTTGATAATCAGAGCTGTAGCACATTGACTTATGCTTTGGTACTGGAGGATGTACGTACTCACTTATTTTCATTTATTTAGCTATGTAGGTAAAGGACACTTATAGAATAATGGTGGGTTTACACTTCTACAATTGTCAGAACATAGCACTGTCTAGTGCACTGTGATACACAGATTGATTTTAATTTATGTATTTTTTGTAATTATTTATCTATTTGTGCCTGTAATGCTATATCTCTGAAGGGTGGTTGGAAAGTAATTTTAAGGCAAGACAGGAGGCTTCCTATTTTGCATATCTTCCTTTACTCTCACCGACAGCTGCAAAGAAAGAGTTAACATAACACTGGTAACAACCAATAAAAAACAAGGTATAGCAGCATATAAACCCTAAGACACCCCTAATCTTCCTCTTTCTTTGCTGCTCACTGTAGCTACAGGTCAGATCATTTGTTTATGATTCTTTCTGCTTTGTATTTATTGTCTAATTATATACATGATATATATATATATATATATATATATATATATATAGTACTGCTTGTTATGTATATTGTGGTGCTTATTTTCTTTCTATTTTATTTTTATACATTTATAATTCTTCATTTAGAATCCGTTCCTCCCAGTGTCTTTTCTGTTTTCCACTTTTCTGAGTGTGGTAGTTCTGTTACCTCTACCACATGTGCTCTTTTTCCTGCAGCCATCTTGGTTTCTATATTTCATTAGATTTGACATGCTGCAATTTATACACTGTGAATTGTGTGTTACAGGCTTAATCCTGTCTTGATTGAGGTGAGCCCTCTATATTCCATGTGCCCAGGTTGTCTGTATATTTGGAGGTGAACAATCCGTTTTGAATAACATCTGTTGTTTCTGAGAGTGGCAGTTCTTTTACCTCTGCCGTCTGTGCTCTCTTTCTCTGGCGGCCATCTTGGTTTTCTATATTTCATTAGTTTTGACAAACTGCAATGTATACACTAAGAATTGTGTGTTACAGGTTTAATCCTGTCTTGATTGAGGCGAGTCCTCTATATTCCCTGTGCCCAGGGCGTTTGTCTATTTGGAGGTGAACAATCCGTTTTGAATAAGATGTGTTGTTTCTGAGAGTGGCAGTTCTTTTACCTCTGCCGTCTGTGCTCTCTTTCTCTGGTGGCCATCTTGGTTTTCTATATTTCATTTGTTTTGACATACTGCAATTGTTAGGGATATTAATGAGACCAAATAGGCAAAACCAATATTTCGTCACACACACAAAATAACGACGCTACCAAATATTGTAGTACCACATCCACAATATTAATTTAAGGAGATACCCTATATTTTATCTCCGATCCTAAATTCTTTCAGATCGCCGAAAATTAAGCAAGAAATTAAGTAGGTTATATAGGTTAGTACTCAAAGTAACTCTAAGAGTAAAATTATGGTGTCAGGATCTTAAGATTCCAATTCTCTGGGGTAAATGGGGAGTCCGTCAGGGTCTGTCTGTTTCAGGGTGCGATCTTCTTTTTTTTTTTTTTTTTTTTTTTTTTTATTAAAGACATAAGCTTTTAAAGACAGGGCTTATTATCATAGCCTCTGTCATAAAAGGCACACAACACTGGGCTGCTTTCAACACTTCTTTATTGCAGAGCTTAACTCCAGGGTAAACATCCCCTGCATCCCACTTGAGCTCTCTCCCCCAGAGCACCCCCCCTCTCCCAGCTCCACCTCCTGTGATGTCACTCAGGCTCTCATCACATCTCCCCCCTTTTAATGCAAAACATTTTGTTTGTTTTTCAACCAACAATAAACACATGAACAAAGAGTAACGAACTACAGGAACATATGACAATCTATCTAGGACATCGGGGTAGACTACCCTAGTCCACAGTAGCTTTGGGATTATTCTGCCCATTCTTCAAGCCACTGTTCTAACTACAGTGTTAATCTCTGTATCGCACTGGAAGCTTCACAACTGTACCACTTGAAGTCATTTTACAAGGACTTTCCCCAAGTCCTGGTGAAAGTGGTTGTGACTCCAATGGTGGCACCGATGTATCCCCACTAGAATCTCGTTGTGAGGCAGGTATGCTTCTGAAGACCGAGGTCTCCACTGGCTGTGGTTCCCGATTCTCGACATCTAACTCCTCGGGAACAGGCTGAAGATGTCTTCTGTTACGGCGGGCAACAGTCCCTCCTTCTGTGCGGACCACATAAGACCTTGGCTCAAGGGAACGCCCTACTACAGTTGCCGGCGTATTCCACCTCTTTTCTTCATCCAGCTTGACTCTTACACTCTGGCCTGTGTGCAGCTCCGGCAATGGACGCGCAGAGTGTCTTCTGTCATAGAAGAATCTGTAGCTCCGCTTTGCCTCCTCATCCCTCCTCCGAACGTCCTCTGGAAGGACGGGGTGGGCAGGTTGGAGTTCACGCACAGAAGGCAACGTGGTACGAATCTGTCGCCCCAACATCAGCTGTGCAGGGCTACATCCTGTGGCATGAATTGGGGTTGCCCTGTATGCTAAGAGGGCCAAATATGGTTCTTGTTGCTTCAAAACGAACTTGGCAGTTTGAACTGCTCTTTCAGCCATCCCGTTGGCTTGCGGGTAGTGTGGACTGGAAGTTGAGTGAACAAAATCATACCCTCTACTGAAGGATTTAAATTCCATGGAAGCAAACTGCATCCCATTGTCACTCACTAGCTCCAAAGGTATTCCCCACCTGGCGAACATACTTTTGAGGCGGGTGATTACAGCCACACTGGTGGCCTCCCCTAATGGTGCAATTTCGATGTACCTAGAATAATAATCTACAACAACCAGATATTTTTTTCCATTAAGTTCACACAAATCTGCAGCTATCTTCTGCCAGGGACCCTCAGGCAGCGGTGTAGATATTAGAGGCTCTCTCCTCTGTGTAGGCCGACGTTCACGGCAAAAGGCACATTTTGATACATATTCTGCAATGTCAGTACTTATTCCCGGCCACCACACCGCTGTGGCTGCTCTTTCCCTACATTTGGAAATCCCTAAATGGCCATCATGAATTCGCCCTAACATTTCTTGACGCATACTGGCAGGTATGACAATACGGTCCTGAAAGAGCACTAAACCATCCAGTTCGGTGAGATGCGCTCTCTCCAACTGGAAAGCATTCAGTGCCATCCACACTGTGCGACTCTCTGGCCAGCCACCCTTTATGTAACTTATAACTTCTTGGAGATCAGTATCCAGACGTGTCTCCCTCTTGATCTGTTCCAATCTCCCAGAAGAGATGGACTTAGATAACAATATTGAATCCACATATGCCTTAACATCCGATTCTGTTGATGATTCTTCAGCAGCAGCCAGCGGGAGCCTGGAGAGTGTATCTGCCACCACCAGTTGCTTCCCCGGCACATGCACTGCCCGAACATTGAATCTTAGTAGTCTCATTAGTAGTCTTTGACATCTCAGGGGAGCTTTGTCAATGTCATAAGTATTTATCAATGGAACCAGTGGTTTGTGATCGGTTTCCAGACTAAATCCTTCCAAGCCCACCAAATAGCGTTGGAAGCGCTCACAGGCCCAAACTCCCGCCAGACATTCCTTTTCAATTTGGGCATATCTTGTCTCTGCTGCTGTTAGTGTACGAGAGCAATAGGCAATGGGCTGTAACTTGCCCTCGTTCAGTTGCAGAAGGGCTGCTCCTAGGCCATAACTGCTAGCATCTGCGCTAACCACTGTCTTTCTAGAGGGGTCATAGAACCCCAGCACAGGGGCTGATCCCAACATTGACTTGACCAGAGCAAGGGCCTCCTCCTGTGAAGGTCCCCAGGTCCAAGCAACATCCTTCTTCAACAATTCATTAATAGGATGCAACACTGAGGATAATTCTGGTAGAAACTTGCCCAAATAATTCACAAGGCCAAGTATTTGTCTTAGTTCAGTTACATCAGAAGGGCTTTTCATCTTCTCGATAGCGAGGACTTTACTGGCATCTGGCTTAATACCGTCTCCGCTAATAATGTGACCAAAATAACACAGTTCTGTTTTCCCAAAGTGACATTTGTCTTTATTCAGCTTCAGCCCAGACTCTCTTACCGTCTGTAGTACACGATGCAGCCGCTGATCATGCTCTTCTTGAGTGGACCCATACACAAGGATGTCATCCATGACCACCACTGTGCCCTCATGGTCTCTCAGGAGGGAGCTCATCTCCCTTTGGAAAATCTCTGGTGCTGATGATATACCGAAGGGGAGTCTGCGGAAACAAAACCGACCTACTGGTGTGATAAAGGTAGTCAGCTTGCGACTCCCTGGGTCAAGGGGTATCTGCCAGAATCCGCTGGAAGCATCGAGCGTGGAAAAGAACTTAGCTCCTGACAATCTTGGAGCTATATCTTCCAAAGTCGGCATCACGTATCTTTCCCTCTTCACAGCCTCATTTAGCCGTTTTAAATCCACACAAATACGAACTTTCCCGTTTTTCTTAGCAACAGGCACTATAGGAGCACACCAGTCAGTCGCTTCCGTGACCTCCTCAATAACACCCATACTTTTCATTGTCATAAGTTCTGCTTCAACCTGTGGCAGAAGTGGGAATGGAATTCTACGAGGTGTAGCGACACTGTATGGGACTGCGTCAGACTTAAGCTGTATTCGGACTGGCTCACAGTTCAACAGGCCAAGATCTCCAAAGATGTCTTCTGTGACCTCATGCACCCTCGCAACAAGGCCCAGACTGCAGGCTGCATTCCGGCTCAAAAGGTTATTAACACATTGACCTCTGATTACGTACACCCACAGGGTAAATCTTCTTTTCTTGTATTCACTGCGGGCAAGAAATCGCCCGACACAATCAATGCAGCCTCCAGGGCTATAAACTTTTGTCACAACCTTCTCAAGCTGTGGTCTTTGTGGCAGTTGCTTGAACGTTGCCAGAGAAATAACGGTAATGTCCGCTCCCGTATCAATCTTGAAGGCAATCCTTGCACCCATCACTGTAAGTGTAATTCGCCAATCATCGTCAAAGCGAGACTGTTCAATCACTGACCCTACAAAGGACACCTCCTGTGTCTCCTGGTCACTGTCCAGGTGCATTTCCTTAACACACTCTGATTTGCAAACTATCTCAAAATGGCCAACACGGTTGCACTTCCTACATCTCTTGTCTTTAGCAGGACATAGCATTCTTGTTCCATGAGTTCGATTACAGCGCATACAACGAGTTTGATGTACCCCACTGCTTCTGAGCCTGTCTGCTGCCTGCGGTCTGCTACCCACACCCTGTCTGTCATTTGGAACTCTCCTGGACTGCAGCACTTCTTCTACCATGCTTTCAGATCTCATATCAGCACTCTGCTTCTTTACCAGTTCGTTTTGGCGGGCCATCCGTATAGCCTCATCAAGTGTCAATTCAGCCTCCAGCTGCAACTTTAAGGAGACTTCTGAGTCTGCAAGTCCTATGACAATTCTGTCTCTAATCTGCTCCTCCTTGGCCGCTCCAAACTCACAGAACTCTGCCAATTCATAAAGGCTGCGCACAAATGATTCCACAGATTCACCCACATGCTGAGTACGCTTGTGAAAACATGCCCTCTCATGAATCACATTCCTCCTGGGCACAAAATGGGCGCTGAGCTTATTCATGACTATCTCAAAGTCATACTCTTCCCCCTCTCGGAATGTAAAAGTATTATACACTGGCTCCACATCTTTCCCCATAGCATATAAAAGGGAATTAACTTGTACTTTACCACTCTCCTTGTCCAGCTTGGATGCAATCCTGAAGCGTGAAAACCTCTGTCTCCAGGTAGGCCATGCTGCAGGCTGGGAGAAGTCAAATGGCTCAGGTGGAGTGAACATAGCCATCCTCACAAAACAACAGGTGCGCAGGTGAGTACTTCTGACACCATGTCATGAAAGGCACACAACACTGGGCTGCTTTCAACACTTCTTTATTGCAGAGCTTAACTCCAGGGTAAACATCCCCTGCATCCCACTTGAGCTCTCTCCCCCAGAGCACCCCCCTCTCCCAGCTCCTGTGATGTCACTCAGGCTCTCATCACAGCCTCCACCTTTTGATTGGAATTCTCCAATCATAACGGTGGGTTTTACCCATTATAATTAGAATTTCTACTCATTTTTACACTGTTGTAATTTCTTAATTTACCTGTGAGAGACGCTCTTGTCTAAGAATTAACTTAAAACCAATACATATGTGTTTGGAATTTATCCTTGGTCACCCTAATCGCCAAATGTTACTTCCTAGATAGTAACTAAGGTCTTGTAGTCTTCCCATGTATCTCCCATTCAAATTTACATTCCTAAGTATATGCAGTGTCTACTCCTTAACTTTTGTATCATATATATACTGAAACATCTATATACATGAATACTCCTTTGTTCTCAATTATAAAGGGAACAAAGACAAAAAGAAATAATCACTATATGCTTAAGTAAAATAAAATGGCTCTGACTTCATTTTGTGCTCATGTAAAATACATATATAGAATACATGTTTTCTGTGATAAAATATCTGACACAATGTATACACTAAGAATTGTGTGTTACAGGTTTAATCCTGTCTTGATTGAGGCGAGTCCTCTATATTCCCTGTGCCCAGGGTGTTTGTCTATTTGGAGGTGAACAATCCGTTTTGAATAACATCTGTTGTTTCTGAGAGTGGCGGTTCTTTTACCTCTGCCGTCTGTGCTCGCTTTCTCTGGCGGCCATCTTGGTTTTCTATATTTCATTAGTTTTTTACATACTGCAATGTATACACTAAGAATTGTGTGTTACAGGTTTAATCCTGTCTTGATTGAGGTGAGCCCTCTATATTCCCTGTGGCCAGGGTGTCTGTATATTTGGAGATGAGCCCTCCATTTTGAAAAACTCTTTTACATCTGCCATATGTGCTCTTTCTCTGGCGGTTATCTTGGTTTCTATATTTCATTAGTTTTTTTACATACTGCAAGGTATACACTGGGAATTGTATGTTACAGGTTTAATCCTGTCTTGATTGAGGCGAGCCCTCTCTATTCCCTGTGGCCAGGGTGTCTGTCTATTGGGAGATGAGCCCTCCGTATTGTGAGATTATGGAACTCTCTGCCAGAGGAAGTGGTTATGGCAAACTCAATAAAAGAGTTCAAAAGGAGCCTGGACGTGTTTCTTGAAAGCAATAATATTACAAGTTATGGATATTAGATTAATAGGGACAGAACGTTGATCCAGGGATTTATTCTGATTGTCATATTTGGAGTCGGGAAGGAATTTTCCCCCTGGTATGGGGCAATTGGCATCTGCTTCATAAGGGTTTTTTTGCCTTCCTCTGGATCAACACAGTAGGGACACAATATGTATATAGGTTGAACTTGATGGACTTTGGTCTTTTTTCAACCTTATGAACTATGTTACTATGTTACTATTGTAAAACATTCACTGTTTCAGAGTCGCTTATTTACAACTGTCATGGGCCAGCATGCATTGCATCCTTCATCAGTAATAATGGATGCCTATATCCAGGGTAAGCCCCTGTGTGTTATGGGGGTCTTTTAGGGTGAGCCCCTATTATATATAATTCTCCCAGCTTCCCTTTGTGTACTATGTCTCAGGACGATACTCCCAACCAGGATACCTTTATGGCGTGGCTGGGGTCTAAGTTCTCCAGTTCTGTCTGCCTCTATACCCTAGTCTGCCCAGACTCTCCCTCCTGCACCTGTGGCCCCTGCCAGTATGGATTCTAACCCCGAGAAATCTGAAGAGGCAGGCCACACTAAGGGCCCCTGGAAGGGTAATAGTGCCTCTGCTGGTAAAGGCAAGGTCCCAGCAAAGCACCCAAAAACCTCTGCCACCTCCCTGCCCTCTGCATATGAGCGTCCTTTTAAACTCCCACTGTCTATAGTGGATGAGTGGCAGGCAGACTCTGCGGATGAGTCAGAGGCTTCTGTTAACCTGGCTTCGTCCAGGTCCATGGACTCACGCTTCGTCCGTGAGTGTCTGGTGGATGAGCCCCACCATGCCGAATCCCATTACTCTGAGAGCATCCATCACCCCCCATTTGGCTTCTACCTCGACGGACCGCCTGGTCCTTGACCCATCCGGCTCCTCTTTATTTGTCCCCACCACGATGTGCCACCCCAGGACCGCTGAGTGGGCTCCACCAGAGTATATTGCACTATACTTACACAAGTGGTTGCGCAGACCCTTTCCTAAGGAGGCGCGCAACAAGCTTCGGGCTGAGTGTCCCCTCGCTTCCGGACAAGGTGGCTGTTACCTCAGAGTTCGACCCTAATGTGGTCGCTCTCATTTCTTTGAATAAGAGAGATCTTAGGAAGGGTCTGGAACAGGGTCTCAAGTCCGCTTTAGTGGGTCTGGCCGCTTAAATCCTCTCCCTGGCTGACCGAGTGTTCCTGCAGGCCACTCCCTTGGATCCTAAATTTATCTGGGAGTGGGCCTTGCGTGTGATCTGCCTAATAGGCACCGCCAATGTAGCTGTGGCCACGGAACGGCATAAGATGGCCCTCCTACGGATGACCCCCGTCTGGCAAAGCTGGGTTCGTTGCGGCAGCTATCGGTCTGCGGTTTGTGGACGCTTTTGTGAAAAAGCTTAACAGACATGTGTCCCTGATGACCTCATGGAACAAGGCGAGGTTCTCCATGAGAATGGTGTTCCAGACTGGCCCTCGTTTTTCCGGAGGGGCCGGGTTGCTAGCCGCTCATCCTATCAAGGCTCAAGGGCTTTCCAGCAGGCACAGCCGGCCTATCGCGGTTCCTTCCATCACCGCTCTTTCATACCTAGAGGAGGAAGTAGAGGCAGAGGTTCCACCGTTTTCCCCAGGGTCGCTCTGGATTCAGTAAGTCCAGATGTTTCTTGTCTTTTGTCCCCTCCACAGGTTGCGGGCAGGATCTTGCATTTTTTCCACAACTGTGATTGGATTACTTCAGACTGCGTGGTCCTCCAGACGGGTGCACGGGTATTGGATCGATTTCGTCTCCCCGCGACTCCAGGTCCGGAAACGTTCCGGCGAGTTTTGCCTGGTCATCAACCTGCCGGCAATTCCACTGGGGCAGACAAGTATGGCAACTCAAATTGCTCCCATTCGGTCTCAGTTCTGCCCCCTGGTGCTTCACAAAGCTCCTACAGCTGGTGATGTCTTTCTTCTGATCTCAAGGTATCTGATGTATTGTTTATCTCGACGATATCCTTTTTTCCAGCTGTCGGGACACCCTTAGGGGTCAGATGGTTTTCACGGTTCAGACGCTTCATCAATTGGGTTTCATTGTCAACGCACTCGAATCTGAGCTAAACCCCAGCCAGTGCATCCTGTTGGGTTTTGAAATAGACTCCAGGGCGGGGATGTTGCAGCTTCCAAGGACAAAGATTGTTGCCATCCAGAAGGAGATCTGCACCCTGCTCAAGGAGGACTCCTACTCCCTTCCCTTACTTGCGCGTGTGTTGGTCTACTCGTGTCTTCCATTCAGGCGATCTTCCCGGGTCCTCTACACTACCATGTACTTCACCGCCTTAAGGCTCGACATCTACGCAGGTTGCCATTGTATGATCAGCCGGTCCGCCTCACCCCAGAAGTACATTTGGAATGGGCGTGCAGTTTTCGGTTCCCATCCAGATTTCGCCCTGGAGTCCGGCGCCAGCATGCTGGGCTGGGGAGCAGCTGCCCTCACGGAGGTGACCGGTGGACGTCGAAGGGGGAGTTCCCTTCATGTAAATTGCTTGGAACTGATTGCAGGATCCTTGCTGTGTTCTCCTCTGGATGGGCAAGGTCTCGCGGTACGGTACATCAATCGCTTGGGGGGCACCTGCTCTCAGCCCCTCACAGAACTGACGAAGGAAAATTTCAAGTTCTGTCTGTATCGCTACATCACCCTCATGGTGGCCTAATTTTCAAGGCACTGGAGGGAAATAAGTGACTGGAGGCTTCACAGACAGCCAAGGGTAATTATCAGGAGACAGCTCATTCCTTGCTCTGGGAGTCCTAGGCTCCAGGAAGTCTTACCAGTCAGCTTGGAGAAGCTGGTCTGCTTGGTGTGTGGCGCAACAAGTGGATCACCATTTCTTTTCTGTGTCCATAGGAGGACTACGTCCCTTTCTACTTCTGCGTCCTATCCGTATTATTTGAGGATCTTAACCTATGTGTCACCAGGTGTGTTCGCACTTTTGATCTCGTATGTCAAGCCTTTGCGGCAGTTTTCTGTTCCTATGTTAGCCAGATGGATCCGTTGGCTTCTTTCCTTGGCGGGCTCTTTTCGAGCTCATTCAGGGTGATATTTTGCGGGCGGCAGCTTCCACCTCTTGTACCATCTATTTTCGCCCGTTGTCTTTGGCGTTAAAACTGTTACCAGTGTTATGTTAACTCTTTCTTTGCTGCTGTCGGTGAGAGTAAAGGAAGATATGCAAAATACTCGCCTCCTGTCTTTATTAAAATTACAATTATTTAGGCACCAAGTCTAGAATAATTTAGAATTTTGACATATGTTTATGATATAGGCAACCCATAGAGCATATAACTGAATTTAGTTTCGTATTGAATATGAGTTTAAATAGAATTTTTTTTCCCCCTCTTTGATATATTATATTGTCTCGCGCTGCTCCTCAAACCTAGTGACTTTGGAAAGAGTAGGGCTTTCTTTCAGGTCTTCTAAAAGTACTTGGGAGTCCACAAAATTCTCTTTCTATATGAATGGGTTATGTAAGGTTAGTATGAATGGAATGTACGCACTAGAAGTGGTGATTTTAGCTTCATTGAATTTGCTCAGGGCTATTAGTAATACTTTTATGAGAAATGAAAGAATTATTTAAGATAATAACACTGAACATACAAGGTCTCAATCTACCCCATAAAATATATTCTCTATTCAATTATCTAACAAACGAGCACATAGATGTTTACTGCATTCAAGAAACGCATCTGAAAAGTGAAGATATTTATAGATTGAATAATAAGAGATTCACAGTGATTGAACACTCATCCTTACTCCATAAAAAACAGCGTGGCGTTGCTATCTTAATTTCTAACAATATTAAAGTTGAGGTCATTTTTAAACAAAAAGATAACTCTGCTCAGACATATTTCCAGGGAACATTACTTTGTATGGGCGACTTTAATTGCGTTTTAGACTATGACCGCGATAGTACTAGTAGCTGTAAAGCTACAAACAGTCCCAATCAACTTTCTCTATCTAAAGCGTTTCATGAAACTCTTGGTAAATATGAACTATATGACATCTGGAGAACAATAAGACCGGTAGATAAATAATATACTTTTTTCTCTCATAGGCACAAAGTGTTCTCAAGAATAGACCTAATACTAACTACAGCTAACCACTCAAAGATTGTAAATACATAAGGATAGCAAATGTTGCCTGGTCAGACCATGACCCAATATGTCTTGAAATTAAAAAAAAAAATACTGCTTTAGTCCCCGTCCCTGGAGGATAAGTGAATCACTGTTGAACTGTAAAGATACTCTTGCATTTTTATCATAGTCGGCTGATCAATTTTTTCAAGAAAATTTGAATGACGATACTAGTCTTGGTAATGTCTGGGGCGCCTATAAATGCGTTATAAGAGGATACCTAATTAAGAAAGAAGCCTACCGTAGATCTAAGGGCAGGGAGAATCTCGCTGAGCAACCTAAAAAGAAAATGGCGAATTCCGAGATGAACAGGACATGATTAATATGCTTAAAATTAAAAAAGAAATTGAAGAATGTCTTATTAGCAAAGCAAGCTATAACTTGATTGAGATGAAACAAAAATTTTATTATGTCGGGAATAGAGCAGAGAAATTACTTACTAATCAATTAAAAAATAGTAATTTAAAATCTAGAATATATAAAATTATAGAGGTGAACAAACCTTTATTTAGCCCCAAAGATATAGGGCAGGCTTTTGGGGATTTTTATTCAAACTTATATAATATTCCAGACCAAGGACAAGATAGGGCGCTTATTAAAAAGTACTTATTAGATTCTAAACTGCCAAAAATATCTGCGAATATGGCAGCTGGACACTCCATTTACAGAAAGCAAAGTACATAATGCGATAAGTGCATTAAAAGTGCACAAGGCTCCTGGTCCAGACGGATACACGGCAGTGTTTTATAAAAAATTGATAAAGCATTTAGTTCCTCATTTAACTAATATATCTAACGACATCAGCTTGAAGATGATTTTCCCTAATGGTATGCTTAAAGCAATCATCCTCCCCATCCCAAAATTTGGGAAAGACTACACGAAATCTCCAATTATAGACCAATCTCCTTGATTAATATAGACACTAAAATGTATTCTTCTATATTGGCAGATCGTTTGAAACCTATATGCGCGCAAATAATCCATAGGAGATCAAAATGGTTTTGTCAAAGGTAGATAATCTAACGATAATGTCCGTAAAATCATAGACTTAGCGGAATACGTTGCTATCCATGAGATTCCTTCGCTCTTTATGGCCCTGGACGCGGAGAAAGCCTTTGATAGGGTAAACTGGACCTTTTTAGAGGAAACATTGCGATCATATGGATTAGGAGAAGGATTTACGTGCAGTAATGTCTTTGTATACTAAACCCTCCGCTGAGGTAATGGGTCACGGATTTAACTCAGATTGGTTCAGGATAAATAACGGGACCAGGCAGGGTTGCCCATACTTACCATCGAGGCACTAGCGTCCAGAATTAGAAGTAACGATTAAATCAAAGGCATAAGAATTGGAGAGTTGGACAATAAAATTAGTTTATATGCAGACGGCGTCTTAATATCCCTGTACGACCCAATAATTTCCGTAGATAGATTGATGAGGGAAATTGCAGTTCTTAGTGAATTCTCAAATTATAGATTGAATTCTAAAAAGTCGCAAGCTGTTCTGGCGAACATCTCAGATCAGATAAAGGCTAACCTGGAGGAAACATACGATTTTATTTGGGATACAAATAAAATGAATTATTTAGGAATAGTAATCCCACTTAAAATATCTCAAATAATTGATGTTAACTATAGTAAACTTCGAACCAAGTTGTTAAATAAAATGAAGGAGTGGAAGGGACTACAACATAAGACCAGCAATAGAGAAAGCTGGTTTCAAATTGAACAATTCATAGGGATTCATGATAAAATTATATGGAATTTGAATAAAAATAATAATAATAATAATTAATGAAGACGAAAAATAAAATAGTTAAATGTAAAAATAATTTCCCATCAGGGAAACCTTTTGCCATTTTTTCCTGTGAATAGTGTACCCATGTAAACTATATATTGTTTTTTCAAGGAGAGATAGAACTTTATTTTGATACCATAGTGAGATGATTAGCTGAAAATTTAGAATGAGAAATTTAGTAAAAACTAACAAAAATTAGAAAAAAAACCACCTAATTTTTTTAGAAATTTTCCCTCTGAATCCTCACAAAATTAGGTAAAGTGATGGAAAATCCCCTCCAAGTATATCAATTCAGGTGTCCTGATTTCAGAAATACCTAATTTATGTAGACTTTCCATAGTTTCCCAGTATTTGTAGAATTTTTATGCTTATGACTTTGGGGGTTGTGAACGGGGGCAGGAGGGTTATACTGGGCAATGGGATGTAAGGGTTTTTTTTTGGGGGGGGGGTTTATTATTAGCTTTTATATATATATATATATATATATATTTATATATATATATATATATATATATATAATTATTTTTTTTAAATGGTTAGATGTCCTCTTAGGGACCTCTTGAACATGTTATTAATGCCAGTGATGTGACAATGACATCACTTAGCTCATTTTGGTTTTTTTATTTTTATTTATTGTATTATTTTAGTGGAGGTTTTTTTTGGATTTTTTTTTTTTTAAATCCCTAACTTCCCCCCCCCTCCGTTTCATATTTCAGCATGGGAGGAGGGTGACAGACTTGCATAGAGATGACAGCGTCTGTGCCTCATCAGAGGACAGGTTATCCCCTGCAGGTACCTGGGGCTTCACCGCGGGTCCTCGCTGCTGGTGGTCAGGTGTCAGTCAACCGACGCAAGGTTCAGAAGGATCTGTCTAGCGGTCCTGCTACCGGTAGGCAGGGAGATGCCAGCCAGCGCAGGGACCCCCCGAGGCATATACTTACTCATCCTGGTGTGTTGGAGGCTCCGGCAACAGAAACATGAGGGGCTTGGCTCTGACAGATGGCTGGAGGTGCCACTGTGACGTAGGTAAAGGGGGTGAGGCTAGAGCTGGCGCCAGATTTAAAAATCCAGAAATGCTCTTCTCTGGCACACTGTTACGGTCCTATACAGTTTATTGTAGCCTGTGTTCCTGATGCCTGCATTTTTGGCACTGCCTGACTGTTCTTTTGCCTGGTGAGTTTGTACTTCTATATTCACAGCTTGCCCCAATATATACGTGGGGGAAAAAAGAAAACAAATGCAAAAAATAGTGTAATATGTATAACTCAATATTTGTATGTGGTAAATAAAGCCCATCAAGGTTGATGTAAAACTTCTTCTTTAATGTCTTCATTAAAAGTTCTAAAAGGTAATAAAAATCCAAATGGTGCAATATTGTTGTAATTTTCAGAATGAGGTAAAATATTGCATATTGCATATATTCAGCATAAGATGGCACAACAAATGTTATGCTAAACACATTCATATAAAGTAGCTGAAATCTTCTTAAGAATGACCTGAGTAGTCTCTCAATGTGTTTCGCCAGATAGCTTAGACCAATTGGCTAACAATTTGATTAGATTTTTCCTGCTGACCCAGTGCCTCCTGCACTACTTCCTCTACTACACCACAGCTCCTATCATCCTCCATGTCTCTGGTCTCTTGCCGCCACCCGAGCTGACAAGCCCGGTGGGTCCTCTGCTCCTCCAGTACCAGGCGCTGTCCCTTTTGCAGTCTTCTTTATAGTCGTGCTGTCTTGCCAGATGGCAAACTTGTTCCTCCTAATGTTTTTTTTTGGTTTTTTTTTAATACTTAGAGGTCCTCTTGAACACGTTATTAATGCCAGTGATGTCACAATGACATCACTTAGCTCACTTTTGTTTTTGTTTTTTATTTATTGTACTATTTTAGTGATTTAAAAAAAACAAAAAAAAACATTTTAAGAATCACTAACCTCCCCCCCCCCTCGTTTTTCAGAATGGGAGGAGGGTGAGAGACATAAAATAACCTTTTTTTTTTTTCCCTCCGATGGCAAACTCGTTCCCCCTAATAGGGCCTGCAAATCTCTCCCCTTTGCCATGCCCATCTTGCCTGGTGGAGCTAGTTGTTGCCAAGGTTGAGCTATGGAGCTGAAACGTGATCGGGAACGCAAGGTGTCAGACACACCCTATGGGACCTCAGACCTCGGTGATGAATCAAAGTGGGAAACTGAGGGGCACACAGAGGGGGAACTGCAGTCGTCACAGCAGGAACTTGCCTCAACGGGGCGTACCTATAGATGGACGTCTCCGGACCAGACTTATACCGATCAGACGTTCTTGCACCCTCCGCCTGCTGATGTCGCCTGAAACTCGAATACCAAAGAGAAAGTCTTACTGGAGGTCTGGACACACGCCTGCTAAATGATTACTTGTTTACCCCACTGGCACCTCCTCCTCTTCCGCAACAGCAGTCAGCATGGAATCAACATTTCACTGCAGCCAAACTTCTCCCAGGACAGCAGCAGCCACTTTATCTTCTCTAGGACTTCGTCAATAGCTGACATTCTTTAATGGTGAGTAGAGTTCTGCTCAGTCTTTTCAAAGAGACTGAATCACCAGGCCCCTCTCCTGCACTTATACCCCCTCTTAAGTTCCAGTGACTTCTATTTGACTGGATTCGCTTCCTGAAGCCCCACCATATGAGGAAGCATTAATCCCTTCTGGTCGAGCTGTCTAACCATGTCATGCTGCCCTTCCACCTCATTGTCTCCAGGGCTGCCTGGTTTGGTCCTTTATAATAAGTGGCATAGTGAGAGGTAAAATCACAAGACCTTTTGTTGTTGCCACTACGCTACAGTACAAAATGGTAGCATATGAATTAATCTTTTTTTCTATACTCAGATGAAATACAACCAAATAAATCAAATAATTTTAATGTTTATTTTGATGATCCTTGTTTCAGATAATCGCAGAATATACTTTTAAATAATGATGGATTTTTTTTGTTTTGCATTCTTTGGGTAATTCAATAAAAATTTTAAAACATAAAAATAAGTTTCAGAACTAGTAAGCAGGTGCATTTTAACCTTTTATATGTGTTCTAGCTCTATTATGTTAGCCCAAATTACTAGACAAACACCTTGATTCCTTACCATACTGCCTGTATCACCAGCCCAGACTAACTGACTAATGAAAATCTATGGCGGAATGGACTTCATTAGCATTGCCATAAAGAATCGCTGAAATCTCCACCGTCATGAAGATTTGTTTAAGCCTCTCAAAAGCAAAATTGGCATTTGTCTACAGGAGGGTTTTTTCTTTTAACTTCTTTGCAAAATGGATAGCAATATGCCTGTTGTCAGATATTTTATCATAGAAAACATGTATTTCACATATTCTGTATTTTTCATGAAATCAAAATGGAGTCAGATCCATTTTATTTTACTTAATCATGTAGTGATGATTTCTTTTTGTCCTTGTTCCCTCTATAATAGAGAACAAAGGAGTATTCATGTATAATGATGTTTCAGCGTATATATGATACAATTAATGTTATCTTCCATGAGAAAGTTAAGGAGTAGACGCTGCATATCTTTAGAAATGTAACTTGGAATGGGGGATACATGGTAAGACTACCAAGGCCTGAGTTACTATCTAGGAGGTAACACCTGGCGATTAGGGTGACCAAGGATAAATTCCAAACACATATGTAATGGTTTTAAATTAATTCTTAGACCAGAGCGTCTCTCACAGGTAAATTAAGAAATTACAACGGTGTAAATATGAGTAGAAATCCTAATTTTAATGGGTAAAACCCACCGTTATGATTGGAGAATTCCAATCAAGAGGTGGAGGCTATGATAATAAGCTCAGTTTTTAAGCTCATGTCTTGGATAATTAGAAAGAAAAAAAGAAAAAGGAAAAGGACGGACTGATTCACCAAATTTACCCCAGAGTATTGGAATCTAAAGATCCTGGCACCATATTTCACTCTTGGAGTTACTTTGAGTTCTAATCTATATAACTTTTAGAAAGTTATATTCTTTCCCACTTAATTTCTTGCCACTGAACCTGGATTAACTTCTACAAGGACCAGTTGGACAACAGCAACAAGTGGTGGTAAATATAATTGTTTTATTATTCTGAATAGAGATGAATTTTGTCTTCTTCGTATAGAATTCCCTGTTTCTGGGAAATAGTATATTGCATTATTGTATATGGCGGCTTGTGAGACTGCAGCTTATAACCCGTGATAATAACAATAATGAAAAGGTATTTTTACCTATAGATGAAGTTTGACATTATTTGCATCTATTAGGAATTTCACTAATACTCTTAGACACAGTTAAATTATTTTTAATTTGTTATATTAGTTGAACTAATAGTGATATTTTTATTACTGCCCTGATTATTATAAATTTTTGGTTGCTGAGTGGACTGGAAATTAATTGTGTGTTAGACTCATATAGTACTAATTCATATTGATAACTATCGATAATATATTGTATTTGAATTGATTACATTTTGACATGTTTTAAGAACTTTGTGTTTTATATTATGCACTGTGTGACCCATATACAGATTTTATAAATTGTATTTACAATAAATATTTTCGATTGATTATTTTGGTGATATATATCTGATTTGAATTATAATTTTCGGCGATCTGAAAGAATTTAGGATCGGAGATAAAATATAGGGTATCTCCTTAAATTAATATTGTGGATGTGGTACTACAATATTTGGTAGCGTCGTTATTTTGCGTATGTGATAAAAATATTGGTTTTGCCTATTTTGTCTCATTAAGACAATTTTGCACTTGGGCTTGCTTGGTAATAACTTGCTGCGGAGGTCATAAGCAGTATACTAATATCCGCTACAAATGGCTCCTTGCGGACTACGAAAACCGACCAAAAAATTATATGGGGTGCAGAAACATATAAGGGAAAAAACAAAAACAATATAGTGTAGAGTGTAAGGTCAGTATTATATAAAAGTGAAGTGTTGCACTCACAAGTATGATAGATGATTCGGACCCATCAGAGTGGAGTACAGTGATATCTTTAATAGTCTTCATTTTGAATCTATAAAAACAAACTAAAAATGGTGCAATATCTTTTAGGTAAAAACTGAGTTCACCGGTAAAATGCACTCACATTTAGTCCATGCACCCACAGTGCAAATAGGCGTATGTGTAGAAAGTCCACCGATTGTAAAATATAAAATCGTCCAAATTGATCCTTCCAGACGCGTTTCGCCAACTTGGCTTCCTCAGAAGAAGTGTAATCAATCAGGACTACGAAAACCTCCTGTGCCCTAAGTCTTGGGGTGTGTCTGCATTTCTAGGGCTGCAGGAGCGTGTGTAATTGTAATACGTGACTTGTTCTGGTTATTGGTCAATATAATTGTTTTGCAGATGTTTTTGTTATAAAAGTAAGGACCATTTCACCTCAATGATGTTAAGATCTATGGCAAAATGAGGCACATCTAGCAGATAACTTTCCTGTCCTAATAGCATTGCCCGTGGGTGGAATTATCAGATCATTCAGATCTAGTGAACAGATTTGGGCAAAGTGAAACATCTGCTTTAACTCTTTGAGAGCATGTAGTACACTATATGGATATCTTTATAATAGGGTGACCACATTTTTTTCTGCCATTCAGGGACACACTATAAAGCAGATGAGATCACACACAGGCGTGTAGATGTGTGTGTGTGTGTGTGTGTGTATATATATATATATATATATACACACACACTGATTTACATATACTACTATATATTAATTATTAGGAAACCATGTTGATTTCAGATTTAGTAATATTTTATACATACCATCATTACAGACATATAGATATAGCATGTTAACCCCTCTGTTACCAGACATGAGCTGATTCAGAGGATTAGCTCCTTTATTATGAGACATTACACACACAGTCGCACAGACACAGTAACAGACAAACACAGGCTGACAGACAAACAGTCACACAAACACTGTGACAAACTGACAAACACAGTCACATACACAGAGTCAATCACACATACCTGGTGCTGCCTGCAGCTTACACTGAGTTGGTGTGAAGGAGGGACACAGCCTATCAGGAGAGGCTTCTGAACTCTCAGGCAATCAGAAGAGTTGAGAAGTCTCTCCTGACTGGCTGAGACCTCCTTCACTCAGAGTCCTCATTGAGGCCGTCTAGGACCCGGGACTTTGGCCATTGTGGGGCTGTCCCAGGTAATCCGGGACATGTGGTCACCCTTTTTTATAGACCTTTATTTGCGCACTGGGGCACAGCCATGCTAGAACAGGAGAGAACCTTCCTCTAACTGTTCCCACAAAGTTGGAAGCATTATACAAAAGGTGTTGATATGTGATATGTGGAAGAACTTGACTGACCCACACAGAGCCCTGACCTCAGCCCCATTGAACTCCTTTGGGATGAAGTGGAACAGAGGTTGTGAACCAAGCCTTATCGCCTAACCTCACAAATGCTCTACTGGATGAATAGGCGAAAACAGTACTTCCCATGCTTTTTAACACTTTAATAATGCAGATGTTCAACTGTAATTTCCTCCTCTCTTTCAGTGTACCCACACAAGCCATATATTTGTAAATGTTTTGGCTGACAAAAAAATATCACAACCCATATCAATCTTAAGTTTGACACTTTTTATAATCCTATTTTACTGCAAATCTCTTCCAAACATTTGCGGCAATGTTTTGCCCCCCCCCCCAATGTTTTACAAACATGTTGCAGTGTTTTCTGTGCAGTGAATTTCTTCAACCTATATGCAGATAACACTCGAATGTACATGTCTTTCCCTGATCTCTCCTTCTTTCATGTCCATATTACCAACTGTTTATCTGCTATTTCTAGTTGCATATCACATTTGATCCTTTGACTGTTTAGGCCTACAGGCCAAACAGTAAAACCAGAAATACCCAAATACCTTGAATATAAGACGCAATACAATTGATGTGGGTAGTGCGTAAACCACCACTTTATTTATACCCCCCCTTTTTGACCAGTGGAACATAAACAACATATCGAACCAGATAACTGAAACCACCCACCAACAGTCCCTGCTCTGGCTTAAACTCAGCAGTGGGGTGTCAGAAGAATCACAGCCACCTCAAACAACTGTTGGTGCAAGCTGGAAGCAGCCTGGGTAAGTCCATTAACACCACACAATTACCCTACTCTGACCCGACCCCTGGGCCAGGTCTGCATTACTCACTTTTTCTGCTTTGTTTTTTAAGATCCTGCTGCTGGACCCGCTGTAGAGAAGAATGGAAGCCTTCTACCTGCTTGATCAAGTTGGAACATGAGTTCACCTGGAAAAGAAAAATAGAAAAGTTAGACCTCCGAGGAGATACCGCCAGGATTCCCTGGTGGCTGGTGAGGCAGCCCTGGCTTCCAGACCGCGTCATCGTCCCTCCTGTCCTACCTCCTCTATCCCTCCCGTTGTATCCCGAGTCTCCCTGCTCTGCCACGGTGCACGCTGCTTTACTGCAGAGCGCTGGAAATGACGTCATATTCCGGTGCTCAGCATTACAAGCCGAGACCGAACTAGAGGGCTCGCAGAGGAGAGAGAGGGGCGCCGAGCAGGTACTGACAACTTGATAAGCGAAAACCACTCTGCGCCCCTCTGTGATACGAATGTGACGAGTATGGGGTGCGATTGAATAAGTTAGCCAAAAGGATAGTAACTAATATGATTCCCCACTGTTATAGTCAGAAATATAGAGGTTAATATAGTTCAGAACTTGTTGTGCAGAACCAGAATTCTGACTCATAATCTCATGATTTCCTATGTAGAAAACAACTTAAATGCGCATGATCAGCATACGTTGATCATGCACTCAAATCTTCTAGAATGTTATACTACGCATGTATGCGCGTGATACTCATAGGATACAGGTGTTTTTATTCATTCACTGCGCCAGATCGGAAACATTCTTGTCAACAAGCTAGTGTATAAACGAACGGGGATTTGCAGGAGAATCCGGGACTTACTGAGGCTTCGAGCCTGCGTTATCGGTCGACCTTGCAGTGATTTCCCGGATTCCTCCTGAAGACAATCGCTTGTGGAAGTCCCCCGATTGAGGAGTGATGCTACAATATCCGGTGATGTATTGATGTTTACTCTTTATTGATTAATTTACCATGTATTGCATGCTTTAATTGAATAAACAAGATAAAGAATACGTTTTACCACAAAACTGTTTCAGTGTGCTTGACTTGTATGTCAAGTAGGGCGGGACAGCTAACATACTTCGAGCTGGTAAAACACCCTCTCTCCTCCGCTTAAAAAAAAAAAAAAAAAAAGCGCTTGGGGCGGCAAAGTGCTGCCTCTTCAAAAGTTCCACCATGGGGCAATTGCCCCACTCTGCTCCATGGTAGGGCCCGGCCCTGTTTGCGAGGTACAGCACTGTCAAATACTTTCAACCTGGAGAGATTGCTGCAATATATTGCCTATATGAACGAAGAGGGGTTTTCAAGAGCCAGAGCGGAATCAGCTTTAGCAACTATATATTTTTGAGCAAGTTAAAGGGTACTGTAGACCTTACTGAAAAATTCATAGTCAAAAAAATTATGAAGGGTTGGGGCACAAAAAGCAACACCTGACAAAAGACAGCCGATTGACACAGAGCACATGGCACTGTTAGTTGTCGCATTAAAAAAGGTGTGCCTAAACGCATATGAAAAACTCTATTCACTGCAGCTTTCTCACTTGCTTTCCATGGAGCATTTAGGATAGGTGAATTGGTAGCCCCTTCCAAGAAGGCAGCTAGGTCAGGGCTGTTAATAAAATATATCCAAGCATCCGATTCCTCTGTGAGATGCTGAATACATAGGTCTAAACCGACCGAGAAGGGCAAGGCAGATGGCTAACAATACATGCGTCAGCAGGTCCAGCATGCCCAGTACAGACAGTTAAGGCCTTTTCAAAAGAGCCTTAGGGGGAGACTTGCTTCTAGTACGTAGCAATGGCCTCCCCCTTACAATATTCCAATTCAAGGCAGTCCTAAATAAAGCTCTAGCAGAGGGGGATCCCCAGGCAATTCGGTACCCATTCATTCAGAAAAGGTGCAGCGACATCAGCAGCCGTGGAAGGTAGGTCCGCAGAATTTATACAAGGATTGGGCAGATGGTGCTCCACCGCTTACTTGAGATACATAAGACCAATCAGGTAACAATGGGCTATCTCGCTATGTTATTGTTACTCTTTTGTCAAAATAAGTCTTTCCAAAGAAAGAAGTCCTGATCATCGGACACTCATTTATTCACCTGGCCGATGCCACTGGTCTCCCTTCCTGTTCAATTAGTTAAATGTCCGTACGAGCGACTTTATTGGTCGCTCGTACGGACATTTAACCCGGCACAGACTAACTAATTGAACAGGGAGGGAGACCAGTGGCATCGGTCTCCCTCCCTGTTCAATTAGTTAAAGACCAGTGGCATCGGCAGGGCAAGTTGCAGCATTGGGGTTTTAAAACCCCAATGCTGCAACTTACCCTGCCGATGCCACTGGTCTCCCTCCCGTACAGAGTTAAATGTCCGTACGAGCGACTTTATTGGTCGCTCGTACGGACATTTAACCCGGCACAGACTAACTAATTGAACAGGGAGGGAGACCAGTGGCATCGGCAGGGTAAGTTGCAGCATTGGGGTTTTAAAACCCCAATGCTGCAACTTACCCTGCCGATGCCACTCATCTCCCTCCCTGTACAGAGTTAAATGTCCGTACTAGCGACTTTATTGGTCGCTCGTACGGACATTTAACCCGGCACAGACTAACTAATTGAACAGGGAGGGAGACCAGTGGCATCGGTCTCCCTCCCTGTTCAATTAGTTAAAGACCAGTGGCATCGGCAGGGCAAGTTGCAGCATTGGGGTTTTAAAACCCCAATGCTGCAACTTACCCTGCCGATGCCACTCATCTCCCTCCCTGTACAGAGTTAAATGTCCGTACGAGCGACTTTATTGTTCGCTCGTACGGACATTTAATTAATTGAACAGGGAGGGAGACCAGTGGGATGTGCCGGGTAAGTTGCAGCATTGGGGTTTTAAAAGTCTGCACGAGCGACCAACAGAGTCGCTCGTGCAGACTTTTAAAACCCCAATGCTGTAACTTACCCGGCACATCCCACTGGTCTCCCTGTTCTATCAGTTAAATGTCCGTACGAGCGACTCTATTGGTCGCTCGTACGGACATTTAACTGATAGAACAGGGAGACCAGTGGGATGTGCCGGGTAAGTTACAGCACCAGGAGCCTAAAAGTCTGTACGAGCGACCAACAGAGTCGCTCGTACAGACTTTTAAAATCCCAATGCTGCAACTTACCCGGCACATCCCACTGGTCTCCCTGTTCTATCAGTTAATAAATGATAGAACAGGGAGACCAGCGGGATCTGCCGAACAATTACGGCACCTGGAGTATAACAGTCTGTACGAGCGACCCTATTGGTCGCCCGCAGGGGGCTCGTCTGCCATCAACCAATGGCAGACGAGCCCCCTGCTGACGACCAATAGAGTTGCTCATACGGACATTTAAACTCCTGGCGCCAGAGCGGCTTTAACCCCGTTTTAACCCCTTAACCGGGGAAAACGAAGAAAACCCGAGCACGAAGAGTGTCCGCGAATATTCGCCCGAAGAGAAGACAGGACCAGGCGAATATTCGCGGAATACGAAGTTGTTTTTTTTGCCGAAGACGAGCACGAAGACGAACACGAAGAGCCCCCTGGTGCCCAAGTCTAGTAAGTACCACTCACAAATAAAGTAGAAATATCAAGCCCATCTGATGATTATTTGGAAAAATCTCTTTAATATCTTCTTAAAACTCTAAAAATTTATAAAACAGACTGCAATAGTGATAGTAACTCTGATCATGAAATATATAGGAAGTTGAATTGCACTTACAATTGGGTTAAGCACAAATGGCAATAACCGTATATAGTAGATTTAATGTCCCTTGATCCTCTCAGAGTCCACAGCACAGTCCGGTAAAAAAAGAGTAAAATATGTCTTTTAAAACTGCTCTCTCGACGCGTTTCGCTCTTGGCTTCCTCAGTGGTGGCACCGGCTGCTTCAGGGGCAGGAGTGGCACAGCAGTGGTGGCACAGCCAGGCTGCTTCAGGGGCAGGGGTGGCACAGCCAGGCTGCTTCAGGGGCAGCGGTGGCACAGCCAGGCTGCTTCAGGGGCAGCGGTGGCACAGCCAGGCTGCTTCAGGGGCAGCGGTGGCACAGGCAGACTGTTTCAGGGGCAGCAGTGGCACAGGCAGACTGTTTCAGGGGCAGCAGTGGCACAGCGTGGCTGTTTTAGGTGCAGTGGTGGCATGGGGAACCTGTTTTAGGGGCAGCTGTGGCATAGGTAGGCTGTTTTAGGGATAACTGTGGCACAGGTATGTTGTTTTAGCGGCAGCTGTGGCACAGAGAGGCTGTTTTAGGTGCAGCGGTGGCATGGGGAAGCTGTTTTAGGGGCAGAGGCCTACCACGTCAAAGTCTGGCTTACCGTATAGTGATAGGTGCACTACCGTCAATGTCTGGCTCAGTATGTAGTGATGGGAGTTATGCTGTACCATATCTGTTCAGTAAATGGTATTTATTTAAACTTAATTTAAATTAATAATTCATTTTTTCAGATTTCTATTTTTTTCCAGTTGACATACAGTTTACAAATTTGTGAAATAAATATTCTTTCCACATTTGTGTGTGGGGGGGGGGAGGGTGTGCCACATCCAGGATCTGACTCCGGTGCCAAATACTTTAGGTATGTGTGTGGCATGTACTGTGTGGGTGCACAAAACATTTAAAAGAAGAATCATGCCTAAGGAAACAGTGTAAAAGTGCTGTAAAAGTCTCAGGTTTTTGTGCACAAAACACCCTCAGTAAACAAGGAGCTAAAGTCTCTTAGGTGTCTTTAGGCAGCGGTCACCCCATGGGGCGTGTAACCTTATATGGCAATCCTTGCAACCTCTATTCAAAAAAACATAAAAAATAAATAAAACATGAATGTATTTATATATATTTTTTTTTATGTGCTGATTATCTTTTTTTGACAACACCTATTAATCCATAGATTAGGTATCTATGTATAGCTTAATTTGTCCTAAAAAACAATAATTAGGTTTGTCTAGTTAAAATATTAACTGTGTATAGGATTGTTGATTAATGGAACTATAGCAAAACTTTGAAAATTGGCTAGCCCTTGATGGAGGAAAATGTGCTATGCATCAGGTTCAACAATTAACAATTAGTAATTTGTTTATAGAGCAAGTAGCTGGACTTTTACAATTGTGCTATTCATGTTCAGATGGTTTCCAGCTACAAGGAGAAAAAAACAACCTTACTAAAATAAGTCATATTCCATAAATGTATTTTTATTTAATACATAAAATATATTTTAAATAAGGTACATTAAAAACAGTTTCATGTTAAATTTACACATTTACAGTTTTATCTAAATTTATATATTAAAAATATTATTATGTACACGTCATATACAAAATAAGAAAAATAATAAGAGTAACAAAATGTTTGGGAGTTTGAATTTGCTGTAAAAAGAATATTGGTTCTTTATGTATGGTTTTAACCCTACATTTTATTTTGTTATATCAGAGGCCACACAGTGGCAATTAATTATATAAACACATTTTCACTGATGTTGTGTAAATGAAAATACACTCCCTACAAATGTCCTGCACAATATAAATATGTTGATCTACAACTTTCATCATGTTTACCTCCAAAAATGAAAATGTAATTGCTTCTACGTAATATAATTAAAATCTACATTTCTAAGTAATGTAAATACATGGTTGGATATCTACTTACAGCTCTTTCTTGAATATATTTAATATTTAGTTCTATTGTGTTTAATAACTAAGCATGCCCTTAATACAGTACACTGCACCTTTCTTATGGAGGCACATCATTACATGTAGGCTCTGATTTGCAAAATGCTTCACTGGCTACTGCTGGATCTGGAATAGATCCACAAGTGCTTTAGATGAAACAGATCCACAATCAATAAATTCACTTTTGACTGGTGGGAGCTGTGCTGCACTAAATGGGCACTAAAGTATTGGGACACCTGACCATTACCCCAACAGGGACTTTGATGACATTGCATTCTAAATACATTGACATTAATATGAAGTTAGTTCCCCCTTTTGCTGATATAACAGCTTCCACTCTTCTGGGATGGATTTCCACAAGATTTTGGAGGGGTCAGGCACACTCCAAACACAGAAACTGTCTTATGGAAACCCTTCCCAGAAGAGTGGAAGCTGTTATAGCTGCAAAGGGGGGACCAACTTCATATTAATGTCTGTGGATTTAGAATGCAATGTCATAAAAGTCCCTGTTGGTGTAATTGTCAGGTGTCAATCCTTTTGTCTATAAACTGTATATACAATAGTTTTTAGGAGTCTCTCACATTAAAAAATCACATTAGTGGCATCCACAGCTGCCAGCAACCATATCATCATATTGTTTCAACACAACATTTTCATCATCATCAAAGTAGAGTAGGTTTATGGAGAATAGTTTGTCAGGAACACAGCAAGGGCTGTTGACTCCTTTTGTCAGTTTCAGGGCATTAATTATAGACTGTACGGTTGCATGGTTGGTGGGTCTCATGTTCTGACCTAGAGGAAATGGACATGTTCCCTTACAGTGGTACGCATTATATCCTCTTGGTGAGATAATCCACCCAGACCACCCTATCTCCTCAAAGTCTACATAGAGTGGATTCCTCTGGCAGGACAGTTGTCCTTCATCTGATAATGACCTAGTGATCCGTGTTCTGTTTGGGGCTGGTACATACGGCTCATTGGGGATCGGCATAGCATGGCCATCTGAATAAGAAATATAAGAAGACTGTTAGTTACAGATTAAAATGCTACAACCTAACCATTCATGATATTTAGGGCATTATACATTGATTTGCAAATCTAAATTAAAAATTTTAACTATTAAATAATTATGCATTGGAATGTATACACATGCCTATATATTTGGGCAGAAATCCCTGATTTCCAATAAAGATAGCCCCTGACAGTTTATGTACCTCAGTGTTGGACATTCTGACTAAACCGAAAAAGTTTTTATATACATTTATATAGTTTACATATACAATATCATAGCAATCATGAAAATGAACAGTGTCCTGTAAATTGAAAATTTTTTTTTTTTTAGAACTGTTCCTAAATAGCAAAAAAAATGTAAAAAAATAAAGCACATTCCGATTCTGACTGCATTCTGGGAACCTCTGCATGTATGGTATTCTAATCTTTTGGAGGTCTTTTATACTGATATAAGTAGACTAGAAAACAGCTTCAGAAACAAAATGTTAATGATAATAATGTTATATTGATTTTTGAGTTAGAGAAACTAAATGAGACAGAGTTCATCATCCACATAAAATGGAACAAAAATAGCAAGAAAGGCTTTATGTGCATTAATAAGGCATACCTAGCTGATTGCTGACTGAAACAATGCCTCGTCTTCCATCGTCGGTGAAAAGAACAAGCATTGGCTGCTTGCTTTCATGGTGATCTTTTCCCGAAGCAAAGCGGATTATATTAGTATCAAATTGTGCTCCTCCCAGATGTCGGACAGTTACAAGAAGACCTTGATTTTTGCTTTCATCATTCCAAGCACGAACCTGTTAAATAAAGAAATCCACATATCACATACCTGTACAACATTGTTGTGTTTAATCTAATAATTCCAAATGCATCCATATAAAATGTAGTCCACAAGGTCTGCCCATTTACAGGGGCACAAAAAAAGCTTTGCTTTCAACTACATCATGCTGTTCTATAAAAGCCACACAGAATGAAATAAAAACAGGGATTTTGATGGTTGTTTATTATATAGATTTATTAGCATGAATATAACATGAATACTCACAGCTTGTGTGATAGAAAACACTTCCCAGCCTGAAGAATGAATTGGAACCAGTTTGGATGATAGCAATTTCCTTCCTTGTGGCAGCTGCATTTTATTTTTGTCTAGTACTAAGAACACACTTATCTGTAGGATATAAAATTCATATTATTAGGAATATCAACTATTTTGTACATGTGCCTCCACTGTTCATGTTAATGTTGTGCTTTGATTTTAAGGAATTTGTACTACGATATTAAGAAAACATCTGAACAATTATTTTATTGTGATTGGCAACTTCAAAGTTATGTCAAGTTAGACAGAATGTCAGACAACATTAGTGGCCAATAAATAATAATGGTCTATGAATTACATTAGGTTTTAAAATCTAGGAAAGCACTTGCTGGTTTCAGTACCTGACAGAAGTGATGTCTCTTGAAGTAAGCATGTTCTGAAGGTCTTGGTTTCAGTTTAAAAAGATGCATCTCTGCTGTGAGAATTTTTTCACTCTTGGCCACAGTTGAGAGACTAAACAGGAAATACATCTGATCACTGTGAACTAAAAAAGAATTTTAGGTTTAGATATAAGTGAAGCTTAGAGAAGGGCTTCTACACTTTGTATTTAAAAACACAATGGTCCATCACATAATTTACTCAATGCTTCATTATCATTGTGTTACAAACAATAACACTGGTAAATTAACATATATGGTTCCTGTTACTCAGATTAAATTTATTGTGTTTATTTGATCACAGGCTTGGACTGGAACCAAAAAGAGACTGGGCACTGTTGCACAATTGACTTAGATCTAATGACCTAAAGAAATGTACCCTGCTTTCTATACGGATGGTCCCGACCAGTAACTAATTTAAGTAATTTAACGTGACATGTTTTAGAAAATTGGGTCTGTTAATTACAAAGAGTACATTTTTGTTTCATAACATTATGTTAAAGTATCATGAAATAACATAACTCACTTTTATCAAAGAAACTTCTGACTGTGTTCCCCTCCAGAAGATCTGGGTCCTTTGTAACTCCATCCTCATCAGCTACAGTATTAAAAAGATCAATCATGTATTGAGGCGGTTGCTTGACATGGTAAGGAGAATGTGGTGGATCATCAATGCCAAAAACCTCCAGAAGTCTCTTAAGTGCCTGAGACCTTACTTCCCCTGAGTCCTCTACTGGAAGATTCCTGCTTTCCATACTTGTAGTAGGTCTAGATGTGCATCCTTGCACAAAGAAAACAAGTAGCATCAAGTCCAGCATTTTCAGATGGACGTCCAAATCGCTCTCTGAAAGAGGTTTGCGGTTGAATAACCCACTTTGTGCTAAGTGGTGGAATTTATAACAAGGGAATAAGGCAGCTGTGTTTTAAGATCTGAAAAAAGATAGAATTAAGTCAAGTATGCAAAATAGCAATCAGTAAATGTAAAGAAAACTAATTACAGTGCTAACAAGGTGTGAAACAAGACTACCAATGCTCTGCCGGCAATTATCCTACAGTACACAATTTATATGAAACTGGAAGCTCTTGTCCTGTGTACATACCTAATGTTAAAGGTTTGCGCAGGAGGAACAAGCAAGGATTTAAACACCTGGAGAAGCTGGGTTTGCTTATCATTTTTCTGGAGTGCATGTGAAATTATTCTATTGTAACTGGTTGAATGAGGAGAGTTTACTCTCCCCAGGAGACTAACTTCCTTTTAACGAGTTTATTAATGGGACAAACAAGAGAACATTAGCTTGCGTGAATTAAACTCTGTTAAGCAAATTGATGTTAATGCAAAGCTGGACTCGTACTTTAACTAAGTAGATCTCCTACAAATTAGCTAAAGCAGCTCAACTTCATTTAAAATTACATGCTAAAATGTGGAATGTTTAAAGAGGAAGATGAACCGAAAAAAATTTTTTTTTGTTCTTCCCAAATACATGATAGCCGTAGTATGCTTATATAATTCTGATTGTGGAATGAATATTTACATAGTTATGAATTTAGCACTTAAGCAGCAGTAGCTGGCTAGCTACTGCTGCTTAAGTGCTAAATTCATAACTATGTACACATTCAAAACTGTGCAGCCAATCATCTATTTTAACCAGAGGCTTATATTAAAATGCAAAAACTACTATATTTATTTTTGTAAATGTGTTCAGTTTTTTAGGGATTTATAAACACATTTGTGCAATCTGTGGAAATAGAAATAATTTCGCTGCTTAATGAAAATGAACATTCTTTAGACTGGAACATGAAGTATATTTTATGCAATAATACTTGATGCCTTGATGTCTTATTTATTTTTATTTATTTATTTATTAAAGCTATTTAACAACACCTGAGTTGATTATATGTTAGGTTTGAGAATAGTTGGTACACTAGCTTTTGAAATTTACAAAGTGTCACAATTAAATTAGACACATGGAAAAATGACTTGATCCTATCAATTCTGATTCTTAACCCATGGCTATGTTCAATCTGTTCTAATCCACATCTCCTGTGTATTTCACACATTCTTTTCACTAGCAGCCGCAGGGATGCCGTTGAAAAATTTAAACTAGATTAGTTTAAACTATACTTCAGAATATCCCCTAATTTTATACCATTGATTAAGGCAGATACACAAAATGAGTAATAAACGATATTCTCTCATTGCAATAATCAATGACTGCAATGTTAGGTTCAATCCTATTATTCATTTATAACAGAAAACATCAATACATAGTTTGAAGCTTTGACAATTATAGTAAAATATTGATTATTATTCTTAATGATATCACAATTGAAATAATTAAAGACACCACAGATTCCATGGTGTATTCATAAAAATAATATTGAGAAATCATTGGGAAGGGTACTAAAATCAAAACAATGCCTTAATATAAAAGATAAACTTAATCACACAGAATGTAACACAACCAAAACTTAAATAGAAAAAAAGTAAATTCTGAATCTAATACAAATATCATCACAAACTGAATGTATTTAAACAACTTTTTTATACCATACAAACTTATTTTATAGGGACACAATGAAATACTGCAAAGTATAGCACAAACCATATCAATTGATCCATGGTTACAATGGCAAAATAAAAAAGTACCAATACATTGGAAAATTCCAAAGCAATTTAAATGTACCATTTATAATGTTTGAATTTTTTTATACTTCCCTCTATAGTGATAAAGATAAGTCTATTTTAAAAATGTATTTTCTTAGAATTCTCCTTATAACCTTTTTAGTACTCTAGTCATGTTTTTAATTCTTTTATGGTTCCTTGAATATATTTTTTTTCTGGATAGTTCCTATTATCTACCATCATTTATATAAAAATAAACACTGATCTTAAAAAAATATTCCTGAATATGCTAAAACATAATATTTCACCTTTTTTATTCCATGGTAAATTATTGAAATATTTTTTCATATGTTTATTAGACTATGCAAACATTTAGAAGCCAATGATTAAGCACCTCATAAAGTTTATACTGCAAGTAAGCTTGTAGATTTGCTAATGCCAGATGAAAAAAAAGTAGCATATTTTATTTTGGCATTTTGATTCAGATGTCATGGACACTGCATCAGGCAACAGTGATTCTAAACAGTTAGGCTATAATCCTGGCCCTGGGTGAAGAACAGCATCGGCGGGGGGGGCAGAGGGGGCCATGGTCCCCCCTACATCATACCGTGCCCCCTAATTGAAATGCCGTTTTTTGCAGCCACGGGGAAGCACTGCCAGGGAGGAGAGAGAGGGGCATCAAGCGGTCACAACTGCAACTGTGCAAGGCCTCTGTCTTGTCTGAAATGTGCCTCGCGCTCCCACCGCAGGACTTCTGCAAGGTAAGTGAACTACAAAGGGGGAGAGGGGGTAGATAGTGAGAAGGGGGAGAGGGGAGAAGATAGTGAGAAGAGGGGGTAGATAGTGAGAAGAGGGGGAGAGGCGGGGGTAGATAGTGAGAAGAGGGGGAGAGGCGGGGGTAGATAGTGAGAAAAGGGGGGAGAGGGTAGATGGTGAGTGTGACGTGAACAACCTGTACCCCGACTGGTTACTCCCGCCAATCGGTGTTGCTTCCTCCCGGAACCGCAAGAGATAACCGCTTACAGCGCTAGACTATACTAGCGAGAAAGGGATCAGGAACTAGCTCAGTATCCTCTATGGAATAGCACCGTAGCCAACCGAGGCGTAGCTGAATCCCATGCTGTAACTGTCCTGAAAAGGACAGTGAGTGATCCAGCGAGCCCCTGAAGCATTAGACAAGACTAATGTCCAGGGAAGTAACACACACTTTATTGGGAAAACAGACAGGCTTATATACAGTTCCAGAAGGAAAAAGGCCATAAATCACATCCCCATATCCCCGCCCTGCCCAGACAGTCTGGCACCATACCATGGCGTCCGGGATATGAAGTGTTGGGACATGTGGAACATGGACAGGGGCAGCACATGAGGGAAAACAAAGGCACATAAAACAATCATACAGATATATATATATATAGAAATCACAACCACTGATTATCAAACAGCACTTTTTAACCCAAGGTTATGAATGTGTACTGGTGTCATCTTTATCCAGTACACATGGATGCCGAGGAGTTAAGATTCTGTCTATTTTATTTATTTCCATAAAATGGCCACCAAAATCCTCAGCACCAGGCTCATGATGCTCTTAATCCGGCCCTGCCTCCAGTGTGCGTCAGCCATCTTAAATCCAGCTTGTACCCACAGTGTGCTCCAGCCTTGTGCAGTTTTATTTGGCTAAACATGTTTTAAATGGTTTGTGGACTGACTTAATTTATAGGCCGCACCCCCACTTTAAAGACTTAAAGTGGGGGAAAAAAGTGCGGCCTATATTCGAGCCAATACGGTATATATATAGTGCATATGTAGCATTTTAGAATTGCCCCCCCCTACTTTGGTCTCTGTCGCCCCATGCCCCCCCCTAAATATGAAAGCGCTGGAGATGCCACCGGTGAAGAATAGGTTGTCTTTTCTGGTTTTATCCCTGAAATCCACCAGTTCAGGGCCAAACCTGGAAAAAGAGTAAGTAAATTTAGCCCCATGCTGTTTATGCAGTTGTTTATGGGATGATGTTTTAGGGAAATAGTTTTGGAATCCAACTGATACAGTTGAGATGAAAAAGTTCTGCGCACTAACCACAGCAAGAACAGACTGGAGTTTAAACAATATGTGCCTCAAAGAGGTTCAGAGTTGGATTAATCTGGACAATTATTATATAATTGTCTACTTATTCAAAATGTACTATTAAAAAAAAGATACACCAGAATAGGTGAGGGTTCCTAAAAATATCAAAAGATGCAAAAGGTGTGAATATATAACACTTCATCAATAGAAGTTGCAGGCATGAAAACTTAATGCATGTGGCAATGTACACCCATAACTGGTTTTCAAAAAGGTAAGTGTAGGCACAAAATGCTAATACTTCAATAACATGATCCAGAAAACCATACCAGAAGCACAGTGCAGGGATATTTTACATTTAAAATACAAACCACAAAATAAATGTAGGGTATGTGCAAAACAGGTGAAACAAACAGATTCCAGTTTTAATTCACAGCCTGAGCTCTGCAGTGGGACCCGTTTTTAATTTTTTTCATACAGAAAATAATTCAATTTCAATTTAAATATTATTATGTCCCCCTCCCCAATTTTTCTGCTGTGACTGACATCAACATACACAAAGAAAATGGGCTAATGCTACACTATCCAGTGATACAAATTGCACCAAGTTCTATGGGGTAACAATTCCAAATAAATTAGTAAGGTTTGGTGCTCCAATTTAACTTAAATTACATATAAAATATTACATGATTATTCAATATAAAATTACAGATTTGGTAACAAAATTGGTGTATATATTCATCAGTCTACAGCTAGACAAACTGTTTATAAATGGAGACCATTTAATACTGTGGCTACTCTCCCATTCAAAAACAATGTATCTATGCAACAATAGAGGCTTAATAATAATTGAGATTTCAGAGACCAAAAAACTCAAACACATCCTCATGTCCCACGTGCTGCCTCCAGATGAATTCAACCAAATATGACTCCAAATGATAGAGTGCAGGTCCGCAGTGTTGTTTGTTGCGCCATTTAGCTGATTTCTACATTCGTTTGAAGCTCTGTGTGTAGACACCAGTGTGCGAATCGATGAAGTTGTAGCAATGATTGACTTTAAAATGCTCAAATCCGGCCTTTTCCAATTCCTCGGTTTTATAGGCATGCCAACTATCTGAATAAATGATAGAGCCTGTTTCGATATTTTCCAAAATTGCCGTCATTAAGGTTGCTGCACTGCGATCGATAACTTCGACTAAGATGCACTTGCGGGTCTCCTGGCAAATTCGATTACCCATTGCTAAGAAAACACTCATTCTTAAGCTTAGTGAACAAGCTCTTGTCGATTTCAACAATTAGTTCGTTGAGGTATTTAGCGCAGACTTCTCACATGTAGTTGTTCCAGTCGACGGTTGTGTTCTTATTCATGCCCAATTCATCCTTGCCCCGCTTGATCAACGTCAATTCCTTGGCCCAGCAATAGAAGAAACGATTAACTGTCACAAAGGGTAGATGACTATGCGTGAACCAATTTCCAGTGCGGATGCTGACTTTCTACAATCGCAGAAAATACTTGAGCCAAAGTAGAGCTTCATTTTGTGACTATTTTGACCCAGTAGCCCAGCTGTCAGTACACCTTTCTCTTGTAAGAACGCCACTGCTTCTTCTTTCATACCATGTAGAGTGAAGATGTTCATTCTCATTATATTTTTTTTTAAAAAAATTAAAAAAATGCAAAAACACATAGTTACATAGTTACATAGTTCATAAGGTTGAAAAAAGACCTAAGTCCATCAAGTTCAACCCTTCTACCCAACCTTCATATTCTTGATATTCAAAAAAATTGATTCACATATAAAAAAAAAATGTGTTGGCTCAAATGTATTGGCTCTGGATAACAGGAAAGTACCAATAATAGTAATAATAATAATAATATAATAATCTGCCATTAAATATATATTTCTATGTTTGTTGCCCTGTGTTGTCTACTTTGAAAATATATAGCTTTTCATAGGATTCAGTGGCTGCCAGAGAAGAGAATCCAGGTTCCCTGCAGCGAGAAAACCAAGAAACAAGCCAGGATCAGTAACTAATGCAGGTAATCAGACGTGCCGGCTCAGGAGTGCAGAGATCAGCGATGACAGGGTACCAATGTCAGGGAACAGGAGCCAGGAGGCAAGTCAAGCATGCAAGAACTTAGGAACCCAGGAATGCACTGGAAGTAAAACAAATACAATGACAGGGAAGAAATGGGCATAGCCTTTTAACCCCTTTGCGTCAAATCCCGTACACGTACGGGCTTGCGATGCAATGCATTCGCGACAAAGCCCGTACATGTTTGGGCTGCTGTTAAATACCTGCATCGCTTAATTTTCGTGGCTATCGGTGGCTTTGCAGCATCCACGGAAGCCTCACAAGTGAGGTTGGCCGTGGATCAAGGGAGAAGAGCCCGCCCAAAAAAATGGCCGGCTAAAACAGAAGCGATCAGCAACAGCTTCTTAAGCTTACTTGGTGTTGCTGACATACCTCGATATCCAGGCATTCAGCAACACAACCCCCCAACCTGATCGCTTTGTGATTGCTCCGAAGATCCGAGGCCTTCTACCTGCTCGATCAAGCTGGAACAGGAGCTCACCTGGAAAAGAAAAAGAGAAAAGTTAGACCTCCGAAGAGATCCTGCCAGGATCTCCTGGTGGCTGGTGAGGCGGCCCTGGTTTCCAGGCAGCATCGTTTTCCCTTCGGTCCCACCTCCTCTATCCCTTCTGTTGTATCCCCTCCTCTGTCCCTGCTATCCCTCCCCCTTTCCCCCATCCTATCCTTTAACCTCCTCCCGCCCGCTACCCAGGTGCCCTCCCGTCCCGCTACCTGGGCCAGTACAGCTACTGCGTACCCGCGCGTCGCTCGCGACGTTGTGAGGGTAGGCTTGAGCCATCAAAATGGCGCAAACGCCAGCTTCAATTATATTTTAACCCCTTCCCAACCATTTAACTTTGTAGGCTACCCCACTATGGGATGGCCTTTCCAATACCCCCAACAAATGGTCAGTAGCATGGGTCACCAGTTAGCTTACATGCCTGACCAATCCAAATGCCTCCCACTCAGCCGCTGCCCCATTTTGTTCAACTGTACCCGCCCAGGTCACAATTAATGCTGTTCCTCTTTCTCAACAGAACCAGGCAGCAGCTGGGCAGACGGACATCTACCCCGGCACAAGCAGAGGCAATTGCCCTTTGGCAGTGCAAGGCCATGACTGTGCAGCAAGGGACAGCAATGTCAGAGCAGCAGGAAGCTCACACCATCCCAGACCGCTCCACACAATTACACACCTCTGACTCGGCCTCTGACGATTCTGATACATCAGAATCATCAGACAGTGACTTTGTAGACAACCCCATGATAAAATTTATGAAAAAGTGCATTAAGCAAGCAAGCAAAAGAAAGGGTAAAACTAAGCGCAAAAGCAATGCAACCGAAATAGCAGGGGCAGAGGACTCATACGCGTGCACTATAACACCAACACACACGCATGTAAAGGAGGGTACGAGATGTAAGATCAGGGCTCATAAATACATTAATGTCTTTGACCTGACCAAAGAGGCAGTGAAAGCCAATGAAGATGGTGAAGAGAGCGGGGAAGGTAAAAGGGAGACAAAAGGCATAAAAAATATATTTCAATGGATTCGGGGTTTCAATGTGTATGCTAGTGTATATATAGAACACAAGCCCCAAGAGTGTTTGAACCTTATCAAATATGCCGACTTGATAGTAGAATGGTACAAGTCTTACGGTGGGGTTATTTGGCACAAGTATGATAAGGAATTCAGGGGGGAAAAAGAAAGATCAAAATCCCTAAGCTTTGGACAAAGACCAATGTGTGGACAAGGGTCATGTTCCTTACAAAAGGGCTGTGGGCAGCAGGCTGATCCCAGTGGGTAGCTCGCTAAAACCAGTCTGTTGGGCCTATAATGAAAACAAAATGTAGTAAAGGTTTCAATTGTAAATATAAGCACAAATGCAGCACGTGCGGTGGGGGTCATTAGAATGCCTAAGAAAAACACAAGCTAATGTCTCCTTTCGGGCCCAACCTGGTAAAAGCTCAAACCCCAATAGTAATAGGCAAACTCAGTGAGTTCCCGGGTGACTACCCAGATGGAAAGATAGCTGTTTTTTTATTGAATGGTTTTAAGTTTGGTTTTAAAATTCCTGTTAGAGATGTTGTGGTGCATGGAACAGGCCTTAGAAACCTGAAGTCAGCTTAAGAATACCTGGATATAGTCCAGGAAAAGCTAGACAAAGAGCGGGTTTTAGGCAGGATAACGGGTCCTTTCGATAGTCCTCCTATTCCAGATCTATGTATTTCGCCGCTAAGCATGATACCGAAGAAGGAGCCAGGAAAGTTTAGGCTAATCCAACACCTATCCTACCCAGAGGGTAGTTCAGTCAATGATGCCCTAGACAAAGAGGTATGCAGCTTGCATTACCAGTCATTTGACAATGCCCTAGAGATCATCAGGGACATAGGACCAGGGGCATTAATGGCCAAAATTGACATTGAATTGGTTCAGGTTATTTCCATTGCACCCAGACAGTTTTAAGTATACGGGTTGTTATTTTCAAGGGAAGTTTTATGTCGATTAATGTCTATTCTTGGTTTGCGCCATATTGCGTGCCTTTTTTGAGTCATTTAGCACCTTCCTGCATTGGACACTGCAGCAAAAGTCAGGCTTGTCATCTATAGCACATTACCTTGATGATTTTCTGGTTATGGGCCCTCCAGGGGCCCAAGACTGTGGTTTACTACTGTCCACTTTAGTGGATTTGTTGGGTGAGTTAGGCGTTCCGGTAGCTACTGAGAAAACTGTATTTCCCTCCAATAGATTGTCTTTCTTGGGACCAGTTTCTGGCTACTTTTAACAGAGTAAGATTGTGGGTGGATAAAGAGGAGTCCAGTCCAGCTTTACAATTGTTTACAGACGCAGTGGGTTCAGTAGGCTTTGGAGCATTCCTGGCAGGTGAGTGGTGCGCCGAGAATTGGCCAACCGCATGGCACCATCATTAAACTGTTCTCCATCGTAGTAGCTTTGGAAATTTGGTGCACCAGCCTGGCCAGCAAGTCTGTAATATTTTGGACAGATAATCAGAGTGTTGTATACGCAATTAATAAGCTGTCATCAACATCTTTTCCAGTCATCAGGCTCATCAGCCGCCCCAAGGGCGAGCCACAAGGGATTTAACTTTCCTACAAAACTCTGGCAGCTGGCAACAGTCGATTAGACCGGCTCATCGAAGGAGCACCATCTAAAAAATGTACAGACCTACATACTCTAATGGAATAGGTGGGTAAACTTTACGAGGCACAGCACAGTCAAATACTTTTGATTGCTGCAATACTTTTTATTGCTGTAATATATTGCCTATATGAATGAAAAGGGTTTTCAAGAGCCAGAGCGGAATCAGCCTTAGCAACTATATCATTTTTTTTAGCAAGTTAAAGGGTACTGTAGACCTTACTGAAAAATTCATAGTCAAAAAAATTATGAAGGTTGGGGGAGAGCACAAAAAGCAACACCTGACAAAAGACAGCTGATTGACACAGAGTGCATGGCACTGTTGGTTGTCGCATTAAAAAAGGTATGCCTAAAAGCAGGGCTGGCCTTAGGGGTGTGCAACCTGTGTGGCCGCACAGGGCGCCATGACAACAGGGGCGCCTGCCCGGGACTTAAATTAAAACATCTTTTTTGTTGTTTTTTTTTTACTTTATTTAACATACCTTTAATTTTTAATAAACGGAGTAATGCAAAAAAAATAATTTAAATAACTTTGGCAGTGCAGTTGTGCATAGTTTTTCAGCAGTCGCACTGAAGAGAAACTTCCTCTAATTGTTTTGTCTTTTATTTTTTTTTAAAAAATTTCCATTTCTTTTAATACATTTCTTTTCCCTGTCCCCGTAGTTTTAAACACTACACACACAACACAACATTTGAAATGGATCCTCCTTTTGGGACTAAGGAGGGACAAGCTCCATCTACCACCACCACCAGTTCTTCAACGATGCAGCCTTTGCGTCAGTCTAGTCGGCCAAGTAGGCCAAGCTTTCGCTTATCGTTTGAGGAAGCATTGCTTGAAGGATCATCAAGTAAAGGAAAGGCACCAAAAGCAGGCAGTAGTAGTGCTGCTAGGCCCACAAGCTCTATGTTTTTTTACGGAAAGCCTAAAGCACCAGAAACACGTTCAAAGGGTAGCACAACTAGTACTTCTACTAGCCCAGTGAGTAAACAGAAGTGCCTTTTGCCCCAAGCAGCATCTTCCCCGTCAACGAGCAGCATACAAGGTACCAAGCGGAGGAAAATTAGCAGCAAGACTGAGAGGGGTTTTCCCAAACCAAAGCGAACTCATTCCTACGTAGGGAAAACCACCACCTCTACTACCACTAGTGCTGCGGCCAACTGTTCCCACCGGTACCGTCACACCATGCTCTCCTAGCAAGCCAGCAAGTCCTTACAATATTTTTGTAAAGACAGTTAGAGAGAGGGCTACACATAGTGGAGCTCCACCTAGCAAGGTACCAGAGGAGCCTGAGACTGAGAGCCCAAGTGCAGAGTTAGGGTCTGTTCTTCCTGCTCGCACTACTACTAGTCATGATATCAGTCTTAGCTCCAGCCTAGCATGAATTACATTTGATCTGGCTAATGCCAGAGGAAGTAGAGGAGATGAGTGGTCAGGAATCAGATTCCTCAGGGAGCAGTGTACAAAAGACTAGCGCACAATTTTCCCCTGAGCCTCCACCTTCTCCGCTACGATCATCATCACCACCAGCAGCAAAACCTACCAAATCTGCTAGAGTTAAAGCAATTAGCAGTCCCACTATGGCCAGTACTGGTGCCACCAGTGCCACCACCAGTACTGTAACTGTGCCAGTAAGACCAACCACCCCGAGCAGTAGAAGCAGCACCCAAGGCACAGTCCAACGCTCTCCGCGCCCCAATTTGGGAGCACTTTGAAAATGACGAAGAAGTGCACTATGGAAAGTGAAAACATTGTGAGAAGCTAATAAGCAGAGGGAAAGTGTCTGGGCATTTTACCAGTGCTAGCATGAAGCATCACCTCAGCACTCAACACAACGCTGTGCTATTGGGGAAAGATGCAGAAAAACATAGTGCAGGCAGCATATTTGGTGGCCGTGGTACTACAACAACTAGTACCATCTCCAGAGAGAGTGGAAAACCCCAACAGCTGCTTCTGAGCCAATAGCAGCAACAGCTAGTGCTGGCAGCCAGAGACCAAGGCAGGTTGGAGCACTGCATGTCCAGCCCACCCTGGAAGAATTTGGGGCATTCCACTCTAAGAGGTCAATGTCCAAACAGCAGGCCAAAGTAACCCGACTTATTGGTCAGTTCATTGCTTTTGGAGGGACATCCTTCTCCATGATTGAAGGGGAGCCTTTCAAACAATTGATGGCGGCTGTGGCTCCACAATACACAGTTCCGTCATGTTCCACTTTCAGTAGGAACATTGTCCCCTCACTGCATCGGTCCTGTGTTTCAGCAGTGAAAGTGGAGCTTTCCAAGGGTGCTGGTCAGTGTGTTCATTTCTGAAAAGATTTGTGGAGTGCACCTAGCGGGCAGCATGCCTTTCTTTCCTTGACAGCACACTGGTGGCAGCCCGGTGTGTCTAAGGAAGCTGCTGCAGGAGGCTACCGATCATTCCTTCTCCATGCAGAAGTGATGGATGAAAAGCACACTTCCGAAAATATTCTGCATGCAATGAGGAAAATGTTTAGCCTTTGGGTGGGAGCAGAGGCGGGCACCAATGTTTAAGTTTGCCGCTTATCGGACTACCCGCTCAAGGAGAATATCCTGAAGGCTAGCAGGGCCAGGAGAGATGTTTCCTGGGAGGGTCATGCCATTTCTATTTTCCCTGACCTGTCCCCGACTACACTACAAACCCGACGCGTCCTCAAGCCCATCACGGCCACCCTTCGTGAGGCAGCTATCAGTGGGGCTTTCCCTTCGCTTTAATAGCGCGCCGGGATGGACAGTCGTTCGCACTTAGACAGGCCTCCGACGTACTGCAATTCTTGGTGGATCTGGGTCTTCTACCTCTCCAGATCCCAGACTGGGAAATTAATTTCACAGCTCCTGCTCGCTCCAAGATCCCAGCAAAGACTGGTCCCCCAAACCGCAAAGGAATAATCGACAGAAGTTACCTACCACCTGATGTGGCTCGCTTTTTTACCTACCTTCGTCGGATGGCTCCTTCTCGGAAGATCCTGTTCATCATTTTTCCCGTAGATCTTCGCCGACTGGATATTATATTATCTTCAAAGTCACTTTTGGTTTGGCAAGTTTCCTGGACTTCTCCTGGTTGTGGTTCATCCGGAGTTCCTGCCTGTGTCTTGGGCGCCGTCCTTTGTTCCAGGACTTTTTGAGTGACTTCTACCCGGGACATTTCTAAGTGCTTGACTTTCCTGTATCCTTGATCTACACGCATATGTTTGTTTGTTTTTATCTGTGCCCCCTTTTTTATTTATTTATTTATTTTTGTAGTCACCCCACATTATGTCTGTGTCTGGTTTGGGGTCTGTTATAGCTTGCCGGGGTTCTGCCAGCCCGGTTTTTTATATGGTACCCTGTGTGTTTTCCTCTTCTCCATTGCTTTCTCCCCCACCTGCCCTTATACACGCTACGAGGGTTATCCCCGCCTCTGTCTCAGAGCGGCTATACTCCTGCTACACACACAACACTTTGAATTTATTCGGTCCATTATATATTATTTTATTGTACCACTTTTTTTCAGACTTGTGCGGGTTGTCTCCGCTGTACCCGTGGACTCTCCCACCACTCATTGCCTCTCGCCGGCCGGCATATGTGTATTATGTTCGCCCTCCCTAGGTGATGTGTGATTTTGGTGCAATGCTTTATTTTACCCCCCTTTTCTGTTCTGTTTCTGTTTAAGTTTATTCCACTACTCTTGTTTCCCACAGCTTTCTGCTGAGGTCTATATGCACATGATTCACCCACCTGTTACCATAGCTCTCTACACTACATCACCCACTTACGAGTTGCTTTTGGTGTTATGGGGCCCACACTATTCCATTGGCATACATTTGCCTTATACAAGATACCATAGCGGTTTCTCGCTCCCTCGCTACAGCCCACTATGGATGGGTGACATTGTTTCACTAGCGGCATTGACAGGTGCCATTTCTCTACACACTACACTCCCCCCCCGTCCCCCCCCTACACACAAAGCATGCCACCTGCCGTCTCCTAACCCTTGCAGATTTTCGAGCCTCCCTTACTTATAGTCTGGGGCTCCGATCTTTTTGGGTAACGAATGCCTAGCCACCTACATCCACACACTCCTTTTTTTTCTTTTCTGATTCGGCACTCTTTGGTTCTTTTCTTTTCTCCTTCTCTTTATTTGACATGTCTAATTTAGATTTTTATTCACTTGTGTCTTTGGTTCACGCGACTCCCACCCCCAACGGAGCCTGCCTACCCTGTCCTTTGGGTCAGGGTTCTAGGTTTTGGGCCATTTTAATGAGCGGTCGGCTCACAATTCAATGTGTACGCATATGGCTTTATAAGCCCTTTTTTGGTTCTCTGTTTTTTGTTATCCCCCATTTTTTCTGTTATTGTGGGCGGTTCTGGCATCCCCTACCACATGTGTACGTGTTAACCCATGCCTCTCATGTCTGACTCATTTGTAAAATGTACGTCCCTTAACGTGAGGGGCCTGAATAAACCGCAGCAGAGATCTAGACTATTCCATATGTTGCATTCCTATAAGACCAAAATCGCTTTTTTGCAAGAAACTCATTTTCTCGACTCTAGGGCACCTAAATTGTCGAATAGACACTTTCAATCGGCATACTTTTCCATTCACAAACCATTACCCTTTAGGCTATTAGATGTTTGGAAGGATTCTGAGGACAGGGGTTTAATGGTTAAGGGATTCCTAGGTTTGCATAATGTGACATTAGCCACTGTCTATGGACATAGCTACTTGTTTCTCTGACTACTATCGTGGTCTGTATAACCTGTCTCCGAGTCTGAGACTGGGGCTTTATCGCTTATGGATTCCTATCTTCATAAACATTTGCATCACAGGATCTCCGCTGAGGACAGGGACAACCTCAATTCTCCTATAAGCTTGGAGGAGATTGAGGAGGTTCTCAAGTCTCTTCCTCAAGCAAAATGCCCAGGCTTTGATGGGTTTACCCCCCCTTTATTACCGTTATTTTTTTCCGGTCCTTGGTCCCCATATGGCAACTGTCTTCAACTCTTTGGCCACGGGTGCCCCTCTAGACCCTCAGTCCAATATGGCCCACATCACAATCATCCCTAAGCCCGGTAAGGACGCGGATCTTTGTAGTAGCTATTGTCCTATATCTCCGATTAACACCGATCTCAAGATCCTGGCAAAAATTCTGGCCAATAGATTAAAGTGCCTTATACCTGGTTTGATTCACAGTGACCAGGTTGGTTTTGTTCCCGGGAGGGAGGCGAGAGACGGTACTATTAAGGTCCTTAATCTTTTAGCCCATGCGCAATCCCAGCAGATCCCTTTTTTGTTAGTATCCCTAGACGCCGAAAAGGCCTTTGATAGGGTGTCGTGGAGTTTTTTATTTAAAGTGCTTGAGAAATTAGGGCTCGGCCCCCATTTTATGCTACAGGTGAGGGCTTTGTATTCCTTCACTTCGGCATGTGTTCGGGTCAATGGGATTCTCTCGGATAAATTTCCCCTAGCTAAGGGTTCGTACCCTTAGCTAGGGGAAATTTATCCGGGCTGTCCCCTATTGTCAGGGTCCAGCGGTCAGAATACGCTGCAGCGACTCACCGGAGTACCCGCTACCCACGGGTACCAGGTCCAGCGCTGCGTACCGGGTCCAGCACTGCGTACCCGCTACCCGCGGGTACAGGGTCCATTGCCGCGGCGTCCATTCTCTCTTCTTCCTCCAGTGGCCGGTACTAAGGGCGCACGCGCGCCCTCTAGCTTAACTTTATTGTTCCCATTCGGGGAACACAGAGTGCACACTCGGATGATGTCCCGCCCTGAGGGGTGGGGCGTAACCGAGCGGCAAGTTTAAAAACGAGCATTGAGCTTTGAACTGAGTGTTCTCTATTGCTGATTATTGTGTACCAGACCCGGCTTGCCTTGACTCCTCCACTTACCTACCCTTCGTGTACCAGACCCGGCTTGCCTTGACTCCTCTATTTATTGACCCTTTGTGTACCAGACCCGGCTTGCCTACGTTTATCCTTTTGGTTCCTCCTTGGCCTTGGAGACTAAACGGCTCCTGCACCTGTGTACTGATTTTTGGCTTCTCCTTGACTTCATTTTTGGGACTGATTACCTAAATACCGTGCCTGTTTCTCCTGCATACTGGTCTCTGCTCCTCTTCAGTCGCTTCTGTCCAGTCTTCTGACACCTATTGCCCTTGCTTTTCATCTTAATGTTGGAAACTCTTGCTAATGCACTACAAAATCATTAACCTTTAGGCTATTAGATGTTTGGAAGGATTCTGAGGGCAGGGGTTTAATGGTTAAGGGCTTCCTAGGTTTGCATAAGGTGACATTAGCCACTGTCTATGCTCCTAATAAAGATCAGGTGCCTTTCCTGGTTAAGCTTCTATCTAAATTGGCTGATTTCCAGGAGGGCATGACTATTTTTGGGGGCGACCTCAATATGGTCCTTGACCCCACTCTGGTGGGGGTGAATTTTGCTCCCCTCCTCTCTTCAGTCGTAGCAGATTTGAGGAGCTGGTCCTTTCCCCATATCTCTTGGTTTGGTAGGGTAGGGGTTCTTAAGATGAATATCTTACCTCGCTTTCTGTATCTAGTCCAGACCCTCCAGGTGTACCTCACTAGGTCTTTTCTTAGGGCATGGAATAGGGCCTTTACTAAATAAGTTTGGTCTGGATGCTCCCCCAGGCTGGCCTTCAATTATTTAATTAGTCCTAAGGAGTGTGGTGGCCTGGGCCACCCGGATGTCGAGGGGTACTGGGTTGCTTCCCATATGTGCAGGATCGCTGAGTCTACGGTCAAGGCTCCGAAGCAGTGGGTTCTCCTTGAGAACTCTGTGTTCTCCTCTGAGATCTTGGCTGTGCCCTGGTTGATGGAGGAATTTTGTCATGGAACCGGGTCCATACAGATGACTGCATTGACCCAGCGCACCCAAAGATTGTGTGCAGGAGTTATGGTGCAGTAGTGGAGTTGGGCAGGGCCTGGTGCAAGGCGACCGCACTCACCCGGGTGTTGAGCACCTAGGGTTGTGCAACCACATACCAGCACCCTGACATAACAGCAGATGTAGTCCAAAATGAAACAAAGTGATATCCTGCAGGCACCCTGAAGCAGGCATGAAACATATCACTAGAATCACGTGCAGGATGCTGCAGGCTGGGAGTATGGAAGCTAAGCAAAGGATATAGCAGAAACATAACAAGCAAGGGGGACAGAGCGAGCAAGATACAGAGAGAACAAGCAAGAAACATAACCAGACAAGACATACATAATACAGGCCACAACAGGGAACAAGACAGGACACCCCGCTGCTGGGGATATGAGACAGGACACCCCACTGCCAGGGATACGAGACAGGACCCCCCGCTACCGGGGATACAAGACAGGACACGCCTCTACCAGGGATACAAAACAGGTTACATCAGACTGACACACATAAATACAGGATCTAGCCTAGGACTGAATGATAACTATTGGAGATTCCGTCACATCTTATGGTCATAGAATGCTTAGCCCACCACTACGCCAAGGTACTCCAATGACGGTGGGTCCTAATGCTAATACCTGCTGACAGTGGTACGAAACAAACCAAACATGAAACCCAAACACATAACAATAAGAGACATACCTGTAGACTGCAGACTGAGACAAACAGAACACACAGGTGGGGCACACCTTATAAAGGAAACAGCTGAAGCAAAGAGCAGAACTAAAAGCAAGGAATGGAAGATCAGAACAGAGCGTACGGAAATCCAGGAATGGATTAAAGCAAAACAGAGAAACTAAAGCAAGACAGTTTTGCAGCCCCCGCAGCCTGGGTAGAATATGACAAATTTTGCCGACCCCTTCTCCCTAGGCACCCAACCATTGCTCCAACCTTGGCAGTTATCAAGAAATACCTCCTTAAATCGGGTTGGATGGGGTTTCCTACCCCACTGTTCCCTGTTTCCTCTAATCCTGCTTTCCCACCCGGCATGGCGGAGGGTGCTTTGCGGCACTTCCTGCCTGAGGGGGTGAGTGTTCTGTGGCTTGATCATCTATATAAGGCTGTGGCGCTTCGCCCCATGTCTGATTTAACATGAGTCTCCCCGGTACCTTTTCCTCTACTTTTCGCCTACCATCAGATTAAGCACTTTCTCCTGTCCCTTTCTCCGGCATATGATCCCTCTAAGCCCCCTACTCTGTTTAAGTTGATCTGTGCTGACGCCCGCCGACATTCCCACCTCCTCTCCACTCTCTATAAGATGTATTTATCTTGACGTGTCTCTGTGAAGCCTTATTTTCTGAGTTTGTGGGAAAGGGATCTGGGTCGTTCTTTTGATAGGGAGGAATGGGATAAGATCTTTGTTCTCACACACAAGGGGGCGACCTCCTGTAAACTTCAGGAAACCGCTTATATACTCACACGGTGGTATAAAGTCCCTGCGGAACTACACCGCTTTCTCCCTCAGGTCTCTTCTTGCTGCTGGAGGTGTGGAGCTGATTTGGGCTCCTACCTACACTTGTTGTGGGACTGTCCTTTGGTGCAACCTTTGTGGTCTGCCGTATCTACGGTTATTAAAGAATTGGGGGATCCTGACTTTCTAATGTCCCCTGAGGGTATGCTTCTCCATCATACTACATCGAGTCTGGGGTCTTATCACTCGCCATTCACTTAATTAACGCCGCCAAGGCGATTATTTTGTGTTTCTGGAAGCAACCAAAGTCTCCCACTATTTCAGCCTGGTTGTCTAGAGTCAATTTTATTTGTCAGATGGAAGACCTGGTCTCATCCTTTAGGGGCACTGGGTACAGGAATGGACTTAAATGCCTCCCTTGGAGGGAATTTTTGACGTTCCCTGCCTTCCATAGGGTTCTGAGGGGTTATGCCGCGACCCTCCGGTCCTTGACCCATGCTAGGTCTTTGGATCTCTGTCTCTATACTCTCTGCGGTCCTATGGTCTTTCTTGTATTGCTGTGCCTGTACACCTTTTTGACTCTCTATTGCTTCCTTCTCTTCGGAGGAGTGTCAGCCGTCCATTTTTTATTTATTTTTTGTTGTTTTACAATTTACGATGTATTTGTTTTTATGCTCAGTTTCCATTTTATTCCGTTTTATTCTACTGCCACTATGCGACCTTATGTCGTGCTTTGTCCAGGATATCCACTAAGGGCTGCTATGATATTGTATTACATATACATATTGTGCTTTTTTACGGATCTAGACATACTGCTGTACTGTACCGTTTGTTTCTTTTTATTTCTGATGCATGTTTTGGATACAGTGTATGCCAATTACGTTGTATGTCTTGTGATGACCATTGTAGCACTACTTTTGGTATGTCATCTGTTTTTCATCTATGGTCACAACTGTCTTTTAATAAACAGTGAATTGAAAAAAAAAAATATAACATTTACCAGAATACAAAAAAAAACATAACCGTACATTAACCCTAAGCTATTTTTAGTTCCTGTCCCACATTTTTCCATCCGCATACCTGCCAACAGACCCAACTTTTTCGGGACAGTCCTGCTTTTTTCCAGTCCTGTCCTGTAAAAGTTGGGTTGTTGCAAAGTATGACATTGTAAATAAGTAGCAAATGTTAGGCATGTATTTAAAAGTGGTCTAAAATCGAATTAAAAATGTAAAATCCCTATTCTTTTATTAAACATCTATGGATGTGTGTGTATGATAAATAAATAAGCCCCGTTTCTCCTAGGACAAGTTCCTCAGAGCGTTTGTCTAAGTCTCAGACAAGACAACTGCTCGGAGCAACTTGGCCCTCAGTTTAGGGCAATGTGTATTGTCTATGTATATATATATATGTATTGTACACCTCGGATTGCACCATGAAGGTACGTGTGTGCGGCTGTATTGGTCGTTTCGGCAGGGGGCTCATCTGTACTCGCGGAATACGAAGATTTTTTTTTACTCCAAAGACGAACACGAAGACGAAGACCCCCTCGGCGCCCAAGTCTAGTATTTGGGTATTTTGTCTTGTTTTTGGAAACACCTCATATGCCTGGTATTTTCATTTATTTTGGCACTAACAGGGTTAATTATAAATGACGCGCATCGCTGTTTCTAAACAAGATTTATTTTAAATGTGGTATCCTGGGAGTTGTGCCCCAATAGCGGCCAGGAAAAGAAAAAACGCTCAACAAAAGTATATATTTTTTGAAAGATGACATCCCAAAGTGTTTTACTTGGGGCATTTTAACACTTTTTATTTAACCATTTTAGTACCAGTCTGTCCTAAACATTGCAGTAAAAAATTTTTTTTTTCATTTTTAACAAACCCATTCAATCCGAACACAGTATTTCAGGTTTTTTTTTCCTGGGTACATAAACAATGACTTGTGATTTGTATTTAGAAACACCTCCCGAGTACAGGAATAACCCATATACATGAGTAGGACATGTCTCTTTGGCACTGCGGGTTCAAAATTGGAACATGCGCATTTCAGTTTTAAACATGGAATATCGACAGTTCAGTTTGTTGGGTCCAGGTCTCATCTGAGACACGTAGACGTCCCATATTTCATTTTAACCCCCTAAAAATATATATTTCCTAAAACTAGACGGCTCAGGGAATCTAGTTAGGGTGCATATTGGCCTGTCCTATGCAACTGATTCCACACTGGCACCTTCCAAATTTAGTCTAACAAAAAAAAAGAAAAAACATTTTTCACATCCACTTAGCGGTTTCACCATGATTATTTTTATGAGTAGATGTGTGGAAAAACAAAATAGGTCTTGATTTGTGTTCATTACCACCCCCTGAGTACAGCGATACCCCACATGCATAGATAAGTCATGTTTCTCAGACATTGTGGAGTCAAAATATTTTTTTATCAGATTACTTGGAAGTGACAAGTTTAGGCTGCTGACGTGGATCAGGGAGACCGGTCAATAATCAGTGACTTAAAATGTCACTGACAAGTGACAAGTTAATAATTATGTATTTTTTTTATTAATAATTTGTGTTTTTTCATAATTACCCTAGATGACCCCTCTCTCTTTGTAGGGCAGGGTCCTATTGTCCAGGAGTGATCTGATCATCATCAGCCCACTTTGATTGGTTCTGCAGCAGTTATTACACTCACAGCATTTGACCTGGAAGCACCCTGGACTTTCAGGTCAGTGCTGTTGTTTTTTATTTTTATTTTTTAAATTATTTTCTTAATTATTTTTCTTTAATTATTTTTTTTTAACTCTTTCAATGCTGATGCTCCATTGAAGCACAGCATTGACTGATATTTAGTCCCCACAAGCCTGCAATGCTGCGATGGGGTCATACGCAATCGCGGCATTGAAGGGGTTAATTGAGCAAGGGAGGGAGCGGGGGCTGGTCTCCACACTCATCTGGAGACCGAGGAATCCTTTCTCCCTGTCCCTGAAGCTGCCTCTTCAGCTCCTGTATGATTATGAAAAACAGATTTTGAGCCGACAAAATCACTCCGTGGGAGTGATTGAAGGCTCGGGGGTGGGCTCTGGTTGGCTGTGCTGTCTGCTCAGACACCCAGGCAGACAGCAGCAGCACCCCCGCGATCACCACGATTGTGGCAACTGGGGGCAATTTTTTTAGATGAGGTACCTCTAAAAAGACCGTCCCGGTCTGAGGTTGACATGTGACCAGGAAGTACCAGGTACATCCCGGTCTCGAAGGGGTTAATGGCGGCAAGAGGGGTTAATGGTTATATGTGGTGTTAAACCAAATATAAAAATATAACACAAAAGTTTGTCTACTTTAACAGATATTTAATAAGAGACAAATACACACTAACATACAATAAATGAGTGACAGCCCAACATACAATGCAACACTTTCCAAGACTAACCTGCAACCTAAAGGTCCAACGTAACCCAGCACACCACCGATTGCCCCATCCATGCAGGATGGTGGGCAGAGAGAGATTGAACTAATATTTTGCATTCAACAAGCATATTTGATCACTGTAGGTGTGCCCTCGTTAACATATCAAAAGACACATGTGATACAGGAAGAGTTCAACTGGCAAAAACATTGACAATACTTGTTATGTCACCCTCTTTTGGTGGAGGTAATACGGCCTTTCCTCCTCCCAAAGTTGCCAGTAAACACCCTCTACTCTTTTGATTCAGGCCAGCACCGGGAACTGAAAGGGTAGATAGGATGAAGGGAGGGAGAAGGGGGATAGATAGTGAGGAAGGGGTAGATAGGCAGAAGGGAGTAGATAGGGCAGAAGGGAGTGAGAAGGGGTAGATAGTACAGAAGGGAGTGAGAATGGGTAGATAGGGCAGAAGGGAGTGAGAAGGGGAAGATGGGGCAGAAGTGAGTAAGTAGGGGTAGATATGGCAGAATGGAGTGAAAAGGGGTAGATAGGGCAGAAAGGAGTGAGACATGTTAGATAGGGCAGAAGGGAGTGAGAAAGGGTAGATAGGATGAAGGAAGGGAGAAGGGGTAGATAGGGAGAAGGTAGTAGATAGGGCAGAAGGGAGTGAGAAGGAGTATAATATTGAAATAAAGAGTCAGAATGAGAGAGAGTGAATGGATTAATGTGTGGATGCATTGTGTGAAAAGAGTGAAAGAATAAATGATTGTGTGAATGAAAGTGAATTAGTGAGTGACTGTAAAAATGTTTGTGTGAATCATAGGTGTATAATTGATTTGTCAAAGATGGAATGAGCAGGGTGTTTAAGCATTGGGGACAAAGATGGCACAGGTAGCGTGTTGATGGGACAAAGATGACATACACTCGGCTGTTTGGGGACAATGTTGACTCATTCTGGGCTGTTTTGGGACAAAGCTGGCACGTCCTATGTCTGTGTAATTTGGGTGCTGGTCAGGTTCTATGTGGACAGTGTGGACGCCAGGGTTGGCTTTGGGGTGTGCAAGCTGTGATCTATGCCTGTAATTTAGGGGGTTTACTTTTATCTATACCTTTTAATTCTGAGTTTTTGTGTGAATTCCAATTGATCTATACCTGCAGAGCTGGGTTTTTGTGTTATTCTGTTGCTACATATCTGCTATGCTATGTGTCCATACATTATTTATCTATACCTGTGAATACAGGGTTTGTATGGCTTAGTGAATGAGGGGACAAATGGACTCTGGGGATGATTACGTGGGAGAAGATCACTCAATGTCTCGGTAGGGTTAGAAAAAGGGGGACACTGATATTTTTTTTTCAGTATTAAATATATTGGCAACAGGGTCTAATATTTATATATATTGGCAGAAGGGTCTAATATTAATATATATTGGCAGCAGGGGCTAATATTAATATATATTGGCAGCAGGGTCTAATATATATATCGGCAGCAGGGGCTAATATTAATATATATATCGGCAGCAGGGGCTAATATATATTGGCAGCAGTGGCTAATATTAGAATATACTGGCAGCAGGGTCTAATATTTATATATATCGGCAGCAGGGTCTAATATATATTGGCAGCAAGGGCTAATATTAATATATATCGGCAGCAGGGTCATATATACCGTATTTGCTCAATTATTAGACTTGGGCACCAGGGGGTTCTTCGTGTTCGTCTTCGTGCTCGTCTTGGGGGGGAAAAAAACCTTCGTATTCCGCGAATATTCGCCCGTTCCTGTCTTCTCTTCGGGCGAATATTCGGGGACATTCTTCGTGCTCGTTTAATCTTCGTTTCCTTCCCGGTTTCCTAGCAGGGGTTAATACGGGGTTAACAACACATCGGAACAGCAGCAGCTGCCGTGAAGGAACGTGTGTGCAACTCTATTGGTCGTTTCGGCAGGGGGCTGGTCTGGCATCAACGAGTGAATTGCAGAACGCACTTCATTCGTTGATGGCAGGCCAGCCCCCTGCCGAAACGACCAATAGAGTTGCACACACGTACTGAGGTGTACTGTACACAAAATGACCTAGAGACAAATGCTCCAAGGAACTTGGCCTCCGTTTATCATACACAATCACACATCCATAGATGTTTAATAAAAGAATAGGGATTATTTTACATTTTTTAATTGATTTTGGACCACTTGTAATACATGCCTAACATTTGCTACCTATTCACAATGGCATACTTTGCAACAACCCAACTTTTACTGGACAGGACTGGAAAAAAGCAGGACTGTCCACCAAAATCTTGGGTGTGTTGGCAGGTATGCGGATGGAAAAATGTTGGACAAGAACTAAAAAATAGCTTAGGGTTAATGTACGGTTATGTTTAAGATTAGTAGCAGTGCACTGGTTTGGTTAAAGATGTATTATGTCTAAATAATAATTTAATTTTAATTTTAATGGGTTTTAAAAACCCTTATGTCACTGTGTTATTTCACTGTGTTATTTGTGTTATTGTGTGTGTTATGTTTGGTTGGTTGGTTGTGTATCAGAAGGAAAATAATGAAATGGAAATGGAAAAGGAAATGGAAAAGGCGAATGAGTGGGCAATTGGCGACCCACTCACCTGTTTCACCCCAGAGCAAAGCATCCAAACACTGTCAGTCCTAGACGTTTGGCAGCGGACTTCCAGAGCTCAGACACAAGGCCCTAGCGTAAGCTGGCCACTCCGGCGGAGGTAGCAGGCGTTGCCACACCGCTAACAGACGCAGCCAGGGGGAGAAACTGCCCTTACCATTAGGGACATTTTGGGCATGACTCTAGCCAGGAAGCGAACTGGCACAGAAGAGATGCTGGCACCACCACCACAACCACCACCACCACCACCAGCAGCAGCATTGAAAAATGGGAAAGGCGAATGAGTGGGCAATTGGCTACCCACTCACCTGTTTCACCCCAGGGCAAAGCACCCAAACACTGTCAGTCTTAGACGTTTGGCAGCAGACTTCCAGAGCTCAGACACTAGGCCCTAGCGTAAGCTGGCCACTCCGGCGGAGGTAGCAGGCGTTGCCACACCGCAGACAGAGGCAGCCAGGGGGGAGAAACTGCCCTTACCATTAGGGACATTTTGGGCATGACTCTAGCCAGGAAGCGAACTGGCACAGAAGAGATGCTGGTACCACCACCACAACCACCACCACCACCACCAGCAGCAGCATTGAAAAATGGGAAAGGCGAATGAGTGGGCAATTGGCGACCCACTCACCTGTTTCACCCCAGGGCAAAGCACCCAAACACTGTCAGTCTTAGACGTTTGGCAGCAGACTTCCAGAGCTCAGACACAAGGCCCTAGCGTAAGCTGGCTACACTGGCGGAGGTAGCAGGTGTTGCCACACCGCAGCAAGTACAACCAGGGGGGAGAAACTGCCCTTACCATTAGGGACATTTGAGGCATGACACTAGCCAGGAAGCGAACTGGCATTGAAGAGACGCTGGCACCACCAGCAGCAGCAGCAGCAGAATTGGGAAAGGCGAATGAGTGGGCAATTGACGACCCGCTCACCTGTTCCACCCCAGAGCAAAGCATCCAAACACTGTCAGTCCTTGGCGTTTGGGAGCAGACTTCCAGAGCTCAGACACAAGGCCCTAGCGTAAGCTGACTACACCGGCGGAGGTAGCAGGCGTTGCCACACCGCAAACAGACGCAGCCAGGGGGGAGAAACTGCCCTTACCATTAGGGACATTTAAGGCATGACACTAGCCAGGAAGCGAACTGGCAGAGAAGAGACGCTGGCACCACCACCAGCAGCAGCAGCAGCATTGGAAAAGGTGAATGAGTGAGCAATTGACAACCCGCTCACCTGTTTCACCCCAGGGCAAAGCATCCAAAGACTGTCAGTCCTTGGCGTTTGGGAGCGGACTTCCAGAACTCAGACACAAGGCCTTAGCGCAAGCTGGCTACACCGGCGGAGGTAGCAGGCATTGCCACACCGCAAACAGACGCAGCCAGGGGGGAGAAACTACCCTCTCCATTAGGGACATTTAAGGCATGACACTAGCCAGGAAGCGAACTGGCAGAGAAGAGACACTGGCACCACCACCACCAGCAGCAGCAGCATTGGAAAAGGCGAATGAGTGGGCAATTGGCGACCCGCTCACCTGTTTCACCCCAGGGCAAAGCATCCAAACACTGTCAGTCCTTGGCGTTTGGGAGCGGACTTCCAGAACTCAGACACTAGGCCCTAGCTTAAATTGTCTACACCGGCGGAGGTAGCAGGCATTGCCACACCGCAGCAAGTGCAACCAGGGGGAGAAACTACCCTCTCCATTAGGGACATTTGAGGCATGATTTCAGCCAGGAAGCGAACTGGCAAAAGATACTGGCACCACCACCAGCAGCAGCGTTGGAAACGGAAAGAGGTGAATGAGTGGGCAATTGACGACCCGCTCACCTGTTTCACCCCAGGGCAAAGCATCCGAAGGCTGTCAGTCCTTGGCGTTTGGGAGCGGACTTCCAGAACTCAGACACTAGGCCCTAGCGTAAATTGGCTACACCGGCGGAGGTAGCAGGCATTGCCACACCGCAGCAAGTGCAACCAGGGGGAGAAACTACCCTCTCCATTAGGGACATTTGAGGCATGATATCAGGCAGGAAGCGAATTGGCAAAAGATGCTGGCACCACCACCAGCAGCAGCGTTGGAAACGGAAAAAGGTGAATGAGTGGGCAATTGACGACCCGCTCACCTGTTTCACCCCAGGGCAAAGCATGAAAGTCTGTCAGTCCATGGCGTTTGGGAGCGGACTTCCAGAACTCAGACACTAGGCCCTAGCGTAAATTGGCTACACCGGCGGAGGTAGCAGACGTTGCCACACCACAAACACGTGCAACCAGGGGGAGAAACTACCTTAAACGTTACAGAGAAAAAAAATTAACTTTCCAAGCTAAGAGCTGGGTAACCCAACTTGGGCAGATTGAATTTAAGAAAGGCAATCTGCTCCATCAGATGAGGTGCCATGCGTGAGCGCTGTGGACTCAGTATGTTTCCAGTCATAGAAAACACGCGCTCACTTTGAACAGTGGTTGGCGGACATGATAGTACCTGCTGCGCAACCCATGAGAGTGCAGGCCACACACTCTTCTTTTCATCCCAGTAGCTAAGAGGATCAACATTAGGCGGAGAAGGAACTTCACAGAGGTAAAGTTTGACCATTTCAGCAGCACTACTCTCCTTTCTGCTGCTAGCTCTGTCAGATGGTCCAACTATACTCCCAAGTGCCTCTTCCCAAAACGCAGCTGCTCCACTCAGCTGTGTTGTGCTGCTTGTGGCACTGCTGCTGATGCTGCTGCTAGGAGTAGCAGACCACATCATCTCTTCCTCCTCCTGCACCTCTCCCTCCTCGGACAGCATTCCCATTTTACGCTGCCAGTCACACACCTTGTTGACCAATTGCTCCCGGTAGGTACTGAGAACATTAAATTTCAAAGCTAGCTTTCCCTTAATTCTTGGATCGCAAAGGCACGCTAGCATCATTTCGGGACTCTCTTCCATTCGTTTGCGAAGGTGTACTTTTAGCAGATCTTTCAGCTTCCTGACTATGGCTGCTACAGGATGTAGAGTGCCACCTTGAACAGCCTCACGGTTTCCAAGGAACACATCCATCTTGCTGCCTAGATGGGAGAACACTGGGATTACCTGGGCCAGACTGGCAGTGTTTGATCTTAAATTTTCTGTGGCATCCCTGAATGGTTTAAGGACTGCCACTAGCTGGGCGATCACTGTCCAATCCTCCCTATTCAATGGAGGGGTAATCCCAATATTGTGCTCTGAGGCAAGATTATGGATTGCCCTCTGCTGCTCCAAAATCCTCTCCAGCATGTCTAACGTGGAGTTCCACCGTGTACTGACATCCTGACGTAGGCAGTGTACAGGAAGACCTGACCTCTCTTGCTCTTCCCTCAAAAGTTGGCTAGCCTTAACACTATGGTGAAAGTGCCCAGCGATCTTACTGCGGCGGGAGAGAACTACTGCTGCCACATTAGTTCCTTCTGACATTGCTGCCTTCACTACAAGATGGATGATGTGGGCTGCACAGCGCACACCAACAATATGACCATCTCGCAGCGCTTTCACCATATTGGCACCTCCGTCAGTTACCACAAAACCAACTTCAACATTGGAGCCCGCCTCTGCTCCCACCCAAAGGCTAAACATTTTCCTCATTGCATGCAGAATATTTTGGGAAGTGTGCTTTTCATCCATCACTTCTGCATGGAGAAGGAAAGATCGGTAGCCTGCTGCAGCAGCTTCCTTAGACACACCGGGCTGCCACCAGTGTGCTGTCAAAGAAAGAAAGGCATGCTGGCCGCTAGGTGCACTCCACAAATCTGTAGTGAAATGAACAGACTGACCAGCAGCCTTGGAAAGCTCCTCTTTCACTGCTGCAACACAGGACCGATACAATGAGGGGACAATGTTCCTGCTGAAAGTGGAACGTGACGGAACTGTATATTGTGGAGCCACAGCCGCCATCAATTGTTTGAAAGGCTCCCCTTCGATCATAGAGAAGGATGCCCCTCCAACAGCAATGAACTGACCAATCAGTCGCGTTACTTTATTGGCCTGCTGTTTGGGCATTGACCTTTTGGATTGTAATGCCACAAATTGTTCCAGGGTGGGCTGGACATGCAGTGCTCCAACCTGCCTTGGTCTCTGGCTGCCAGCACTAGCTGCTGCTGCTGCTGCTGCTGCTATTGGCTCAGAAGAAGAAGCTGTTGGGGTTTTTCCACGGCCACCAGCTATGCTGCCTGCACTAAGTTTTACTTCTGCATCTTTCCCCAATAGCACAGCGTTGTGTTGAGTGCTGAGGTGATGCTTCATGCTAGCACTGGTAAAATGGCCAGACACTTTCCCTCTGCTTATTAGCTTCCCACAATGTTTGCACTTTCCATAGCGCCCTTCTTCAACATTTTCAAAGTGCTCCCAAATTGGGGCGCGCATAGCCTTGGAGTGTGCCTTGGGTGCTGCTCCTACTGCTCGGGGTGGATGAACAGAGGCAGAACTAGTGGTGGTGGGACTGGTGGTAACAGTACTGGCCATAGTGGGACTGCTAATTGCTTTAGATTTGCTAGGTTTTGCTGCTGCTGCTGGTGGTGGTGGTGATGGTGATGATCGTAGCGGAGAAGGGGGAGGCTCAGGGGAAAATTGTGCACTAGTCATTTGGACACTGCTCCCTGAGGAATCTGATTCCTGACCACTCATCTCCTCTACTTCCTCTGGCTCATAGTCTAGCTCTTCATTAGCCAGATCGAATGGAATTCCTGCTAGGCTGGAGCTAAGACTGATATCGTCGTGAGACTCGTGACTAGTAGTAGTGCGAGCAGGAAGGATAGACTCTGCACTTGGCCTCTCAGTCTCAGGCTCCTCTGCTACCTCGCTAGGTGGAGTTCCACTATGTGTAGCCCTCTCTCTAACTGTCTTTACAAAAATTTTGTAAGGACTTGGTGGCTTTCTAGAGGTACTAGGAGGACATGGCGTGGCGGTACCAGTGGGAACAGTAGGCGCAGCACTAGTGGTGGTAGAGGCGGTGGGGGTGGTGGTGGTGGTGGTTTTCCCTACAAAGGAATGAGATTGCTTTGGTTTGGGACCCCTCTGAGTCTTGCTGCTAATTTGGCTCTGCTTGGTACCTTGCATGCTGCTTGTGGATGGGGAAGATGCTGCTTGGGGCAAAAGGCACTTCTTTTTAGTCACTGGGCTGGTACTACTTGTGCTACCCTTTAACTTTGAACGTGCTTCTGGTGCTTTAGGCTTTCCGTAAAAAAACATAGAGCTTGTGAGCCTAGCCGCACTACTACTGCCTGCTTTTGGTGCCTTTCCTTTACTTGATGATCCTTCAAGCAATGCCTCCCCAAATGATAAGCGAGAGCTTGGCCTACTTGGCCGACTAGACTGACGCAAAGGCTGCATATTAGAACTGGTGGTGGTGCTGGTGGTGGTGGTGGTGGTGGTGGTAGATGGAGCTTGTCCCTCCTTAGTCCCAAAAGGAGGATCCATTTCAAATTTTGTGTTGTGTGTGTAGTGTAGTGTAGTGTAGTGTAGTGTTTAAAAAACTATAAAAAAAAAATAAAAAAATAAAAATAAAAAAAAGGAAAAACGAATTAAAGACAAAAAAATTAGAGGAAGTTCTCTTCAGTGCTACTGCTTAAAAAGTAAAAAGTAAAACTATGCACTACTGTGCAATCTGCCAAAGTGCTAAAGTTATTTAAATTATTAACTCAAGATTAACTATTTAATAACTAGCAGTATTTTATTTTTAATTTGAATTTACACAGGCCTAAGAGCTTAGCCTACTACTATGCTAGCCTAAAGCTATATATATATATACAGCTCGTCACAGTCAATTTTTCTTGAAAAGAATTAGAAATAAAATAAAATGTCACAGCAAAACAGTTAGCTTGCTGAACAAAAACACACAGCACTTATGCGGCTGCACTCACTAGCCCAATAAGGTCACTTCACTGATGGACTGAGGTGAGCAAAACACTAAGGGTACTTTTAATAAAATTTAAATAAAATGTAAAATAAATGAGAAAATCTTTGCAAAACAGTTAACGTCACTGCTTGCTGATCAAAAAAAAACACAGCACTTATGCGGCTGCACTCACTAGCCCAACAAGTTCACTTCACTGATGGACTGAGGTGAGCAAAACAAATGAAATAAAATGAAAGATTATTAATTAAGAAAAATTTACTTGGTCTCTTGCTGTTGCTAAAACAAAGCACAAACTATAGAGCTGCAGCACCAGTACTAATAAGATTAGCTGAACTATACGCTAGTAGTAATTAATTAATATTATTACTTTTATTTATAGCTAATTTAATTTACTATCAAGATAAATAAGAATTATAGAATTATTGATATTACTGATTTTAGATTAGACACTAGTAGATGTCTTGAATGTCTACAGTACACTCTACACTAGTATACTATTACTAACTATAACTGACAAATATATATATAATTTTATAATGAATTCAATTATTAATTATATTAATTAATATTACTGATTTTAAATTAGACACTAGTAGATGAATGTCTACAGTACACTCTACACTAGTATACTATAGTATATATATATATGACTGACAAATATATATATATATAATATTATAATGAACTATTAAATTATAGATTCTATTAAATTATTATTTATAAATTCTATTTAATTTATTTAAGCAGGACAGGCAGTAGGCACTAGTGCCAGCCCAGGGCAAGGGCACCCCAGTGCCACTGAGACACTGGGTGCACTGTCAACTCAACAGCACTTACACTACAGTTGATGACAAATTAAATAAAAAAAAATTAAATTAATCAAATTATTATTATTAATTATATTAAGTAGCACTGAAGTGAGGATGAAGTACACTGTGAGAAATGGCAGACTAAGGCTTACCAGTCTCACACAGAACAATCTCTCTGTAACGCTCGGATGCTTCGATTCTTCGTGGTTGTGAGTCTTCGTCTTCTCCTACGTTTTGCCGGCACTGTATTCTCTTCGGCGTGTCTTCGGAACGAACAAAAAAACGGCCTCTTCGTGCTCATTTTCATGTTCGCCCGAAGACGAATGCGCAAGTCTAAATTCACCGAATGGTTCTTATCTGCCATAAAGTACTATGTTTTCTATGGTTTTATAATGCACAGTTATGGCCTAAGGCACTTGCTGGCCAAATCAATTATACCCATATATTTGTTGTAATCCATATTTTTGTGTACATTCTCCTTTTACAGACTCTGGCACAGTGACTTTTTACATGTATTAAGAACAACGCATAGACTTCTTTCTTGTCAGTGAATCTTGAAGTTCAACCAGCACTACGGATGGTGCTATATAAAACAATAAATAAAAACAATAATAATTGTGCAAAGCAGATGTCTGCCCACAACCTTGTGGGCTATCTTTATTGTTTTTGTGTACACAAGCACAGATTTTCAAGCAGTATGTGGTCCTAAGTAGGTCATGGTTGGTATAATTATTATCCAGAAGCAGCATCCTTTAATAGTCAATGACCCATTTTTATATTTCTTCCAAGTAACTGGGATGCCAGTACTACCGTCTGACATAATATGATTTCAGGTTAATATCCAGGTATTGCTGGGCATACATTTAGTTTGCCCAATACTTTTTAAATAACTGGGAGGAATCACCAGTTCCATATCAATATCACAGCCTTCAGACACACCGGTGAACGTCTGCGCAATACGTGTAGGCAACCTCCGCTGCCGGCACTTCTACGGTGGAGCACCGGAAGGTTATGTCATGCCGGTGGTCCACCATAGGCAAAAGTTCCGGCAGCGGAGGTCATCGCGCAGACGTCCACAGCTGCCTGAGAGAAGGATCCAGGTCCCCTGCAGCGCTGCTAACATATGATAAATTAAAACCGAACAAAAACACCCGCCCGGCGCCCGGAACTGCATGTCGGGCGACACGAACCGCGCATCCCTGCGCAAAACCCTGAATATAGACCGCAACCCCACTTTAAAGACCTAAAGTGGGGGGGGGGAGTGCGGCCTATATTCGGGCCAATACGGTATTTTTTATCCCCACTTTACTTCATTATGAAGGCCGAAATCAATGAGCTTTTTCCTCAGGAAAAGCTAGGCTAGCCGTGTATAAAGCCGTGTACAATTTAAATCAGTCACCCCTTACGTGTTAAAATTAAGTATATCACATAAGGGCTAGATCAGCCCACTTGCCAGAGATAGCCTTCATAATGAGGCGACTTTGTTAAGATGCCTACAATAAAAAGTTAAACTGTCCACCTACTGTTTTTCTGTACCAGTAATACAACCTTGGGCCAAAAGTTTTGAGAATGACAAATATTAATTTTCACAAAATCTGCTGCCTCAGTTTAGATGGCAATTTGCATATATCAGATGATCAGATGAACTGCGATCAATTGCAAAGTCCCTCTTTGCCATGAAAATGAACCCCAAAAAACCTTTCCATTGTATTATCTTGTTAACACTGGTGAGAGTGTTGATGTGGACAAGGCTGGAGATTACTCTGCGTTGCTGATTGAGCTATAACAACAGACTGGAAGCATTAAAAGGAGGGTAGTGCTTGACATCCGTGTTCTTTCTCTATTAACTAGACTTGTGCATTCGTCTTCGGGCGAACATGAAAACGAACACGAAGAGTGCGTGTAATGTTTCTGTTGGTAAATGCAGGTAAGGAATCCAGTATGCAGGAAAGGTAGCAACAGGAACGGTTCGGACAGAGTCCAAAGAATAGTTGAGCAAGCCGGGTCAGGAATGGAGAAGGTAACGTAGTCAGGAGTAAGGCAATGGTTCAGCAACAGGAGGATCCTCAGACAAGCCGGGTCAGGAGTGGAGAAATCAGAGTAAACAGGAACAAGCCGAGTCAGCAACGAGAGGGTAATCAGACAAGCCGGGTCAGGAGTGGAGATATCAGAGTAGCCAGGGACAAACCAAATCAGGAGTAAACGCAATATGCAGCAGGGAACAGCTCAGCTGGGAACAACAACCGAGCACTGAATGAGTGTCAGTGCTCAGGTTTTAAACTTGCCGCCTCTCCAAGCCCCGCCCCCAGCTGATGACGTGGAGCTGTGCGTGCAGCGTGATCTCCACTGAGGCATAGAGAGAGGGAGGGGGCGTGGCATGTGTGCGTGCTCCTCCTCCCTATTCTGGAGGGGCGGCATGGGGAGCAGCAGACCCCGAGTGCCCGCCGGACGCAGGCACCGAAGATTGGGCACCGGGGAAGGTAAATGGCTATCCGCGGGTACTCGGGAGAATGGCTCCACTGCGGTTCGGGACGAGAACGTCCCGGATCGTGACAGTGCGTTTTCGTGTTTGTTCCGGAGACACGCCGAAGAAAAGACAGCGGCGGTAAAACGTAGGCGAAGACGAAGACACACACCACGAAGAACTTCGTGATCGTCTTCGTCTACCATTCTCCCCCCCCCCTTCTAACTTACCTTGCCTTCGCGGCATCGCGGCAGTTCCCGGAAGTGGAAATCCGCAGGTTCGCCGTCACGGGTTATAGGGAATTGCGAATGAGCCTATTGGTCGCCTACAGGGACCCTACATTTAACTAATTGAACAGGGAGGGAGACCAGTGGGATGTGCCGGGTAAATTGCAGCATTGGGATTATTCGGCATAAATTTCTGCGAAATGAAAGGATTTCGGACCTCTCTGTAAAGCTCCATGTTAAAATGGCTTTTTTTTTTACACTAATGTGACACTAAGGGTGACACATGGAGGATACACATGCATATTGGACACTTTATAGCTGCTAAGGACAAATTGTCTGAACTTAATGTGTTATAAAATCTACAAGATATGTGTTATCAGATTGAAATGGGGCTATGGGCCAGAAAGGCTACACTACATGGTCAAATTGATTGATCATGCACAAGATCTCTGTGATTACAGTTTTCGTCGCCCCAGTTAAGAGAAGCTACTTCCATGCGCCGGAACATGAAGGAATCCCTATTTATGGAAAGATTTATCTTTAATAGGTTTGTCAGATGGGGCATTGTTTAAAAGATGGTGGATCTAGTGGTGTATACAGACTGATCTTGCATTTTCTTGTTCTTCTCTCTTCTGTTTTTTTCTTCTGCTCGAAAAAGTCTCTATTCTTTGTCTTTTGCTTTTGGACAACACCCCCCATTTTGAGGATTGGTCATTCTACGGAAGTTCACTGAGAGGTGATTTCAGGGCCTACGAGTGCACCCTCTTCCCGATCCTCCAATTGGGAGAGAGGATGTTCCCAGAAGCCCTGCCATTTTGCGGAATTTCCCAATGTCCCACATAGAAGCCGCTGAAGAACAAAAACTTTTTGGAGCAGTGGACAAAAACAGAACACTTAATATTTGTTTGCACATTACTGCATATGCCCACCTCAATTTATGTAAAGCAAAGACAACCATTAAAGCCTGAAAACAGGTTAGACTTTAGGCTTTAGGCTTTAATGAGGGCAAGGCTGGATACCTTTACTGGAATTGGGCTAAATGTGGTATACGCAGGGGCGTACCTAGAGTATTTGGCACCCGGGACGGATCCTGTAAGTGGCACCCCCCCACACACCAAATGTAAAGACATCTACAAAATTATGTTAAAAAATTTTTTTGAAACTGTATGTCAACTGTAAACAACAAGAAATCTGAAAAAATAAATTAATAACTTATAAGTAAAATAAATAGGTTTAAATAACATTTACTGAACATATAATAGTGCTTTCTTTAATAACCCTCCAAAAAAAACAGCGTCCACATTGCCCACATAGAACCTGACCAGCACCCAAATTACACACACATAGGACGTGCCATCTTTGCCCCCAAACAGCCCAGCATGAGTCAGCATTGTTCCCAAACAGCCAAGTGTATGCCATCTTTGTCCCATAAACACACTACCTGTGCCATCTTTGTCCCATAAACAGCCTGCCTGTGCCATTTTTGTCCCATAAACACCCTGCTTATACTATCTTTGCCTTTTTGACAAATCAACTATACACCTATGATTAACACAAACACTTTTACAGTCACTCACTAATTCACTTTCATTCACACAATTCGTTCACACAATCATTTATTCTTTCCCACAAATTATTTACACATATTCATTGATGCATTCTCACAAATTCATTAATTCTCTCACTCATTCAAACAATTCATCCACACATTAATCCATTCATTTTTACTCTCTCATTCTGACTCTTTATTTCAATATTCTTGCTACCCTCCTTTCTCCCTATCTACCCATTCTCACCCCCTTCTGCCCTATCTACCCCTTGTCACTCCCTTCTCCCTATCTACCCCCTATCCCCCCGTCTCACTCCCTTCTCCCTATCTACCCTCTCCCCCCTTTGAAGTTCACTTACCTTTCAGGAGTCCTGCGGTGGGGGTTCAAGGCCTCTGTCTCCCAGCTCTGCCACTGTATGGAACAGTATAGAGTGATGGGAGTTATGATGTACTTTAGAGCATAATTATATAATGAAAAAGACACTGGAAATGGTACAGCATAACACCCATCACTCTCACACATTTACCAATCCACATTTACCAATCCACACTTACCAATCCACAGATTCCACAAATACCAATCCACACATACCAATCCACAGATTCCACACATACCAATCCACAGATTCCACACATACCAATCCACAGATTCCACACTTACCAATCCACACTTACCAATCCAGTTACCAATCCACAGATTCCACGCATACCAATCCACACATACCAATCCACAGATTCCACGCATACCAATCCACACATACCAATCCACAGATTCCACACATACCAATCCACAGATTCCACACATACCAATCCACATTTACCAATCCACAGATTCCACACATACCAATCCACATTTACCAATCCACATTTACCAATCCACAGATTCCACACATACCAATCCACAGATTCCACACATACCAATCCACTCTCACTGAATGATTTCCTACCTTTCCTCTTTTCTTCTTACAGCAGTAAGCTCCTTTTCTTCCTCTTCTTCTGTCTTCTTCGCTCCTCTTCTGTCTTCTTCCGGTTCAGAGGGCACGGACAGCGGTGGGCGCGGCTTCAGTGTTGTGCGCCGGGATCTGACAACAAACCCCGGCGCACAGCAGCAGTTGCCGCATGGATCGCGAGGGAGCGGTATCGGAGGTCTTTAACAGACCTCCGGCTCCCTTGAGTGATTTTAAGCCGGTTCAAGGGAACCGGCTTAAAATCACTCAAGGGAGCCGGAGGTCTGCTAAAGACCTCCGATACCGCACCCTTGCGAGCCTGCTCCTCCAGCGGCGGACATTAATTTCCGTCTCTGGAGGGGTGCCGGCAAGTTGGCACCCCCCTGATGAGCGGCACCCGGTGCGGACCGCCCCCCCCCTGCCCCCCGCTAGGTACGCTACTGGGTATACGTACTATTGATAAATTCCTTAAGGGGAGTACAAAATCTATTATAACCTTTCAGGAAAGTTGTGAGAGATTCCCATCATTTGGCCTACAAATTTTTTTCTTCAGATATGATCCTGGTATCCTCACCCCGAACTGGCAATTTTAGGTGAGGGAGATAACTACTAGACTTGAGCATTCAGATTCGTACAAATTGCAAATGTACAGAATTTCGGTAAATTCTGAGTTTTGTACGAAACCCTGAAAACGATGCCAGGCCCCCCTAATCAGAAGAAAACAAAGCAAAAAGTTTAGAATTTTCATCTGAAATGCGTGGGTCCACATTCACTCACACTCTCTCACGCTCTTATCAACCTTCTTTCTCACGCTCTCTAAATATTTCTCTACCTTCTTTGCCAACCACTTTTGCCGACTACTTCCGCATCTTCTTCATCTTCATCTTCTCCCTTCTCTTTTTCTCTTCTCTATTCTACCTTCAATCTTTAATCCTTAATCTGCTATTTTCTTTCTTTGTCTGCATCACCACAGCCATAGCACGATGGGAACTTCTTCCACGATCCTCCAATTGGGGAAGAGGACGTCCCTGCAAGCACCACCGTATTGCCCTCAGTTGGCTCTTTTGGTGACGTCCTCTTCCCCAATTGGAGGATCAAGGAGGACCTCACCAAAGCGGGAAATCCTATGCATTAATAGGTATGTATCTGTAAAAATAACTTTGTAATAAAAAGAGTTACATTGAAATAGTATATAGATACTATTTCAATGTAACTCTTTTTATTACGAAGCAGGAGGAATTTCTTAATGGCGTGTGCTGGTACGTTGAGCTTATGTCACGGACTGGGTCCAAACAGATGACTGAAAGGACCCAGCGCGCCCGAAGATTGTATGCAGGAGTCACAGTGCAGTAGTGGAGTTTGGACAGGGCCTGGTTGCAGGGTGACCACACTCACCCAGGTGTTGCGCACCTAGGGTTGTGCAGCCAAACACCAGCGCCCTGATATGGCAGCGGATGAAGTCCAGAATGAAGTGAAGTGATATCCTGCAGGCACCCTGGAGCAGGCATGAAGCAGATCACTAGAATCACGTGCAGGATGCTGCAGGCTGGGAGAATGGAAGCTAAGCAAAGGATATAGCAGAAACATAACAAGCAAGGGACAGGGAGACCAGGCACGAAACATAACCAGACAAGACATACATGTTACAGGGCACTACAGTGAACCAAACAAGGAATAAACATTACTAGACAAGATATACATGATACAGGGCACAACAAAGGACAGGGAACAAGGCAAGGAACACAGGGGAAGGAGTGAGGAGCCGGAATCCTCGGACGCTTCTCCTTTAAGCAAGGATAGGCCATATTAACTAGGACAAAGGGAGAGGAGAGAGGAACCAGAATCCTCAGATGATACAAGGAGAAGGGCAAAGGTACATAAGAGACACACAAACATGAATACAGAAACTAGCCTAAGACTGTTTGAGAACAATTGGAGTTTCCGTCACATGATATGGCCATAGTATGCTTAGCCCACCACTACACCAAAGTACTCCAATGACGGTGGGTCCTAACGCTAATCCCTGCTGACAGTGGTACGAAACAAACCAAACATGTAAACCAAACATATAGCACTGAGTCATACCTTATACTGAAGACTGAGACAAACAGAACACACAGGTGGGGCACACCTTATAAAGGAAACAGAGCTGAAGCAAAGAGCTGAAGCAGAAGCAAGGAATGGAAGATCAGAACAGAGCAAAAGGAAATCCAGGAATGGATCGAAGCAAAACAGGGAAACTGAAACAAGACAGATATGCAGCTCCGCAGCCTGGGCAGAACGTGACAGCTGGGATGCTGAAGACATTGCCTTGATGCGGCATGAGTGTGCGGTTAAACAGTTGGGATTCAGTCCACACCTAGCTTGTTCCTAGCGACCTCATCTATAGTAGCATTACAATCTAAGGAGGCCTCCAAGAGTGTCTCTAGTAAGTCCTCCCCTGAGGAATTATCTTCATGGCAAAGTTTAAGAACCCTAAAAGCAATTGTTATTCAACTCTCATATATCCTCCATCCCTTTATCTGACCCAATTTGTTTGGGGAAATACAAGCTGACAGGGTAAGGGAGCCTAAACTAATCCCCAAAAAATCTACCTTTGTAGAGGAGCCTGATGTTTTGTGTTGTGCTACTGGTATTCGTAAACTGTTAAATATCTGTAATAGATGTTGCAGACTAACAGGGATTATCGAGGGACTCTATGGTGAGGAAATTCATCTAGATAATGTAACACAAAGGGTGCCCCAAGTCTTTGTCGGCGGGGTCTGCAACTGCTGGCGCGGTGGCTAGCTCTAGATCTGCCTGTCTGTCCCATGCTGCATCCGACGTGACATGCACAGGGTTGTTTGACCGCCCTCTGGTGGTAAAAAGCTCAGCTGCTGTTCCTGGTGCTGAGGCTTTTGAGGTCACAGGTACACCTGCTGTTTTTCGGCAGGGTTCATCTCCTGCACCTGTTTCCGAGGCTAGGCCCGTGGCGCCTACCTTGCCCGGCATTCAAGCCGCAGGTGGGAAAGTTTCCCCTTCCCTTTTTTCCTCTTTTCAATTTTCTGTGCCGTCTGTTGGGAATGCTGGGGGTGCTGTCGCGGTTTCTGGGGGCACTTCTGGCGGGTTAGTTGATTCTGCTCCGGTTTTGTCTCAGCTGTTAGCAGGTTTTGGGGAGTTATTAACACTTGTCGTTTCCTAAAGGTCAGTCGGTTAACAGTATTGATCCGGATCTTTGTGCTGTGTCTTATACTTCATTTGATAGAGCGGTTTATTAGGTTTGGTCGCAGTGGCGGAACTACCGGGGTCGCAGGGGTCGCGACTGCGACCGGGCCCTGGAGTTCTGCCAGTCAGGGGGGCCCAAGGGGTGCAGAGTGGTTGCTGAAAACCGCTCGGCAACTCTTGGGCCCCCCTGACTGACAGAAATCCAGGATGCCTCTGCTCCCCGCCGCTGCCGCTGCTGCCGACGTCGCCGCCGCCGCCTGCCTCAGCGCTGCCCAGAGTGAAGCAGTGAAGCGCCAGCACCCGAGACAAACGCCTCACTCTCCCAACACAGGAGTTGATGGTAAGTGACCTACAAAGGGGGGGGTAGGGAGGGAGTGGGTAAATCGTGAGAAGGGGGGGTAGGGAGAGAGAGGGTAGATCGTGAGAAGGGGGGGTAGGGAGGGAGAGGGTAGATCGTGAGAAGGGGGGGTAGGGAGGGAGAGGGTAGATCGTGAGAAGGGGGGTAGGGAGGGAGAAGGTAGATTGTGAGAAGGGGGTTTGGAGGGAGAGGGTAGATCGTGAGAGGGGGGTTAGGGAGGGAGATCGTGAGAAGGGGGGTAGGGAGGGAGAGGGGAGATTGGGAGAAGGGGGGGTAGGGAGGGAGAGGGGAAACTGTGAGAAGGGGGTAGGGAGGGAGAGGGTAGATCGTGAGAAGGGGGGTTAGGGAGGGAGAGGGGAGATTGTGAGAAGGGAGGGAGAGGGGAGATCGTGAGAAGGGGGGTTAGGGAGGGAGAGGGGAGATCGTGAGAAGGGGGGTTAGGGAGGGAGAGGGGAGATTGTGAGAAGGGGGGAGGGAGGGAGAGGATAGATCGTGAGAAGGGGGGTTAGGGAGGGAGAGGGTAGATAGTGAGAAAGGGGGTGGGGGGCCCTTAACAGATTCTCGCACCGGGGCCCTGAGGTTTCTAGTTATGCCCCTGTTTGGTCGTTTGGGAAGAGCATCCTTTTGGCTAAAACCGATATTGAGTCAGCTTTCCGTTTGCTCCCGGTTCATCCTGATTGTGTTCATCTTTTGGGTTGTGCTTGGCAAGGGGGTATTTATATTGATCGTTGTCTTCCCATGGGCTGCTCGATTTCTTGTGGGTATTTCAAAACCTTCAGCGCTTTTCTGGAGTGGATGGTGAAGGAGGTGTCTGGCCTGCCTTCTATCATCCACTATCTGGATGACTTTCTCTGTGTGGGTCCTCAGGGTTCAGTGCAGTGTTTGCTTTTGTTGCGCTCAATTCAACCGGTAGCCAGGGATTTCGGGGTGCCGCTGGCCCCTGAGAAAACGTAGGGCCCTTGTACGGTTTTGAGTTTTCTCGGCATTGAGATAGTCTGAGCTCGTGTTATGCTGTCTGCCGGGGGCTAAGGTTGTGGAGTTGCACTTCCTGGTGAGCAGTTTTTTGGGTTGTCTAAAGTTACTCTTGGGCAAGTGCAGTCGCTGTTGGGTAAACTTAATTTTGCTTGTAGGGTCCTTCCCATGGGCAGGGTTTTTCACATCGATTGTCTCCGTTGTTTGCAGCTTAATATGCGTTTTCAGTTTGTTCATGTTCCTGGAGTTGATAATAGTGTTGCCGATTCTCTTTCTTGTTTGCAGTGGGATCGATTTTTTTTGGCTGGCCCCGAAGGCAGACGTGGTGGGTGTCAGATTTCCCACGTGTTTCTGTTTCGGGTTTGGACCGTAGGATGGCGGCCTTGTCTTTTCACTTTAAGGAGTTGGGTGTGCAAGATATCACTAAGGGTTTCTTGGAACGTCAGGCATTGCAGGATTTTTGGAGGAGGTCTTGAGTTAGGGACTCTCGACGACCTATCTCGTATGCACATTTGGTTGAGTTGGTTAGGTTATCTTTTTATCTTTTTATTGTTTCGTTTGGCTTTTGTTGGCTTTTCAAATTGGTGAGTGGGTCAGTCCTAATAGAAGAGTACACTGTGGTCTTTAGTTCTCTGACCTGTCCCTTGGGGAGTGCGTGGTTCACGTTAGGATTGGTTGTTCCAAGATGGACCAGTCGGGTAGGGGTCGTTTTGTGGTTCTTCGGGCTCTCCCGGGTAGCCCGGTCTGCCCTGTTGCAGCAGTTCCAGCCTTTCTGAGGGGCCGATCTGCTGTGGAGGGTTCCCTACTGCTACATTTGGACGATTCTCCTTTGTCTAGATACCAGTTTACGGTGAGTATGGGTCTTTCGCTTGGGATCACTCTTTCCTGATTGGGGCTGCTACGGAGGCGGCTCGTTGGAGTCTTCACCAGGATGTTATTATGAGGATTGGGCAGAGGAATCATCTAGGTTCTGATGTTATATTCACCCGCATTTGTCAGAGTTCTTTATTGTTTTGTTAGCTTTTAGGTTCAGGCAAGGTTCTCGTGTTCATCCCAGGGCACTCCTTTGTGTACTGGGCTGCTTGGCAGGCTCCTGTTCTTCCTGTGGGTAAACAGCTCAACAGCGTTGTGGGTAAACAACGACCCCTCTAAGGTGGTGGTGAGATGGCTCGGTTTCCGGGGTCTGCAGTGGGGCCGGGTGTCCAGGGAGTTGTCGCGGCATACTGTGTTACATGGGGTACCCCAGGTCTTACTGCTTTATGTTGGGGGGGAATGATTTGGGTCAAGTTCCTATCCGGTCACTTATCTCTAACATGAAAGCCAATTTTCAGCAGTTCTGGGCGGCTTATCCGCAAAGATTTTTGTGTGGTTGGATATTGTTCCTCGTGTTTGGTGGCGAGGGGCTAATGCGAGGATCGAGAGGGCTCACAAACAGGTTAATTTAATAAGACTATTTCCTGTTTCATTTCTTTTCTGAGTTGGAGGGTGTAAGAAATGAAGTATATGTTCAATTTAAAAAATTATATAACAAGTTAATAGCAATGCATAGTGAAACTGCTTAAGCAAGTAAAAGAACAAAAGAGTTACCAGTTGCTTCAGCCAGAAATGGCACATGTTCAGATAAAGATACATTTTCTTTTGGTTCAGTGTTCAGCATGCCAGCAAGGTTTTTCGTAAATCCATAGCTAGGCTTGTTTTGAAGGCAAAACAATATTTGAGTGTTTATATAAATAAGATACTTGGCAACTTAGTAGTAATCAAGGACAGGTAAATTTAAATTCTATTGTATTCTGTTTAAGCGGTCGGAATAGGCTGTAAACTCTGGTGACTCTATCAAACAGGGTCTCAGAGGAGGGACTTTGCATTTTGGGAATAGAGTTATAAAAACTGGCTGTAACTTGATAAGAGTGTGCCTACTTTTATTATTTTTAGTATGGTCACCCGTTCTTTCAAGATCGTATAATAAATTCTACTGTCACTTCATTTGCTTTGTCTGAATATTTTCCGTATGCCGTGGGTTTGGTTAGGCAGGATGGGACACTTTTGTGTGATGTTGGCTTGGACATTTGGTTGCTTAATGTTCAGTCTGGTTTGGAATGTGCGGTGTCTGTGGTGGGGTGCCAGTGAGGTGCAAAGTGGTTGCGCTCCCTTGCTTTGGTGGTTGGTTCTTGGGCTGGCATAGTGCAGAGGTCTGAATGTGAGTGGAGGTGGGTATTTGTCCTAATAGCTAAGTATTGACCACCAGGGTTCTTGCTACACTAGCTGGGCACCCTGCCTCTAGTGAAGGGCATAGATTGGCCATGTTTGCTGTTGACTAGCAAATGGAGCATGCTGGGATTTTTAATCCTGCAAAGTGGTAAAAGACTAATTCTGTATCCACTTTGCTCCAATAAGTAGAAAAATTTAACTTGGCCAGGGCCTCCGCTAGCTTAGCTGATCTATGGTGGCTTTAGAAAACGAATATGTGTTTGCTCAAGTTGGCCCGGATATCGCGTGAAGGCGCAATGATTAAGGGATTTACCAAGACTGTACTTTGCACCGCATGCCCTGAGGCTGTCTCTCCCTAGATCCCCTATCCAACTAGCCAAATTATAATTTGCCCAAATGCCCTGACATGTATAACGTCAGCCCCTGAAACAGACTCGCAGCTAATCCGGTCCCCCTCTCCTTTGTGCTTAAAATCAATTTCCCCTGTCGCTCCTAAATATCCTATCTGTGAGTTGAAGGCTGCTGCAGGTTTGCTTCTAATGTCAGGTACCCCACATGCCCCAGATAATGAGTAGGCGGATACGCCAAGCCCATGAGTATTGAAACCACCCTAGATAGGTGAGATCCTGAGGGTGACTGTAAATACCCCCTGTGAACCCTCCTATATAAATAGGTTACAAACAGCCTTTACATTTAGCTATAGGTTTATATTTGGCTACAGGTTTGCTTTTTTCTCATGACAGTTAATATCACAGTTGACATAACATTCTTTTAACTTACTTAAGACAGTTAAAACCAACTTCATGAATTTGAAACCAAATTCATACACTTCATTTAAACCATCTACCATCAATCTCAACCACTATCATATGTATAGCCACCCTTCTCACCATCCAATGCACACAGAAGTGCCCCAGTATCCACATCTGAATTTGCCCTGAACCTAAAAGAAAAATATAACAGCCAACAGTGATGGAAAGAACAAATTCATGACTAATGACGCTAACCATCCACATGTGGCCTCACAGATGATGTGAAACCAGACAATTCCCAACAAACCTATTGTCTGTAGAATCTCCTCACTCATTACCCATGGGGCCACCTTGTTGGCCGGTCTAATGTGGTACATGTGCATGCAAAACTCCTCAACTCGGGAAACACTCAAAATTGCTAATCCATATAAAAAAATAAGAGGGAGCCCCCCATATCAGGGAAATGCTACATGACATAACAGGTTACAATGCGAGGCCTGCAATCTCAAAAACCAACCATTTGCCTTCTGGTCAGTCTTAGACTGTTGAATCTTAATCTATAACCCGCCATTTGTGAGCATCACATCACCGAGCTAAAGGCTCCCTTGAACTTTCCGAGTCAGTCTAACCAACTCCTCCACACTAAAAGCTCCATAGAAGGCCAAAACAAATGTCAAACAAGAATGCTCAATTTACCCTGTAGAAAAACATACAAAACCCCTGAGGATACCCTTCAAGGCCTGTTTGGCACCAAAATGTCAAGATAAGAAATCCCTTTAAACGTGAATAAAAAGGCTAAAGCTGCCATCCTGCGATCCAGGCTTGAATCTGAGACCTCTTTAGAATTTAAACATCCAATAAATTATGGTACCTGTTTACCTAACATAGAAGGTTCAGGCGGAAGGTGCTAATAACCTTCTCCAGAGCTGCCAGACTTGTCCTTTCCCAGACTCCACATCCACTCAGTAAAGGAAACTCTCGCATGATCGGCAAAAGGGGCCAGACTGAAGAAACCGCCCACTGTGATGGATGGAATACTGTTCGCCACATCAGGAACATGAACCACCCTGAAGTACTGTACATATTCACTTGTAACAATTTTAAAACAACAATACTGGAACTAAAGATTAGACTTGGGCGCCGGGGGGGGGTCTTCGTATTCGTCTTCGGAAGAAAAAAAAAATCTTTCTATTCAGCGAATATTCGCCCGGTCCTGTCTTCTCTTCGGGCGAATATTCGTGGACATTCTTCGTGCTCATTTTACCTTCATTTTTCTCCCGGTTTCCTAGCAGGGGTTAATATGGGGTTAAGAAACACATCGGAGCAGCAGCAGACGCTTTGGAGCCATGAAGGTACGTGTGTGCGACTGTATTGGTCGCTGGCAGGGGGCTTGTCTGGCATCAACAAATGAAGTGCAGAACTTCAGAATGCACTTCATTCGTTGATGGCAGGCGAACCCCCTGCCAACGACCAATACAGTCGCACACACGCACCTTCATGGTGCAATCCGAGGTGTACACAAATACACATTGCCCTAACGTGAGGGCCAAGTTGCTTAGAGCAGTTGTCTGAGACTCTGAGGAACTTGGCCTTGGCGAAACGGGGCTTACTTATTTATTTATCATACACACACATCCATAGATGTTTAATAAAAGAATAAAGATTTTCAGGGGAGGGCTGGCAGCCTAAGTCCTGGGGGGCAAGTCTAGTCAAGTGTCCCGTTGCACCACCGAATCATGCCCATCTTTTCCTGATTTTCTAACGCATATTGATGTAATGTGATGGGACTGGGAGTAAAATAATTTATGTTTAATACATTAAAAAACAGCTAATCTATGTAACAAAAAAAAATGACTGTGAGAGTCAGTACAGTCTTCCCTCCTCCTGACCCTACTGTGACATTGAGAGGTCCTCTCCCCTGTTATCATCCCCAGAGTCCCTTTGTCTCTCATTCACTAAGCCACACCTCTCTTTTACTTACTCCCTTACTCAAATAAACAACACATGTAAACATGCACGTGCATGTATAGATCAACTGAATAAGAAATACAAACCCTGTATTTGCAGGCATACATAAATAATGTATGGAAGCATAGCAGACACAGATCAACAGAATAACACACTAACCCAGCTTTGCAGGTACAGATCAACTGGAAATCACATAACAACAATAGCATTAACGGTATAGATAAAACCCCCTAAATTACAGGCATAGTTCACAGGATGAGGTCACCAGCCCTGGTGTCCACACTGCCCACATAGAACCCGGCCAGCACCAAGATAACATAAAAAAATTACAATCGAGAGTGAGCCAACTTTGTCCCCAAACAGCCCAGCGTGAGCCAATTTTGTCCCCAAACAGCCCACCCTGACACCAGTACAGGCTCTGCAACATCGACACCCAAACACACACACCAGGACAGGCTCTGCCACACCGACACCCAAACACACACACCAGGACAGGCTCTGCCACACAGACAGCCAAACACACACACACCAGGACAGGCTCTGCCACACCTACCCCCAAACACACACACACCAGGACAGGCTTTGCCACACTGACACCCACATCCAAAATGCTTTCCACACTGGTTTGCTGTTTGTTTGTTTTTCCCCCTTGTGTATTGATGCCCCAGCCAGTCCCCCTTTGGTTTTAATGTATTTCCCCCCACACCCTTGTGTATTGCTCCATGTGCACTCAGCCTCCAGTCGACGTCCAGATCAACCCGCATCTGACGTGACAAGCGGGTCCGAGGGGCAAGCTAGGAGCTCCACTAGTCGTACACCCCTCCCCGAAAACAGATAGCTAGCGGGGCCACCCCACCCGGCTGCTATGGCGGAAGATCCACAGGGCATTGTCAGAATGGCCCTCCCCATCCGCCCCCTGGCGTGCCCCTGGCAAAAGCCCCGTTTGACCACAAAGTCAGTGCTTGCCCTTGACAGCCTGACCACAAAGTCAGTGCTTATCATTGACTGAAACCGCCAGCGGAGAGGCATGCCTGCACCCAGCCATGGGCCGTTGCCGGGCCCGACCACAAAGTCCGAATCACAACCGTAGAGGGTGTTTGCTGGTAACCTTAGGAGGAGGGAAGGCCGCATTACCGCCATCAAAAGAGGGGGCTCTAACCGTTAACCCCTCTTGCCGCCATTCCTATTGCCTTCAGCTATGACTCCATAAAGTTTTGTAAGTCGTTATTAAATAGGTCTAAACCTATGTCAGATAAATGAACCCTGTCCTGCCTGTGTAGGCCACTGCAACTAGGATGCAGGTCAGGGTGAGGCAAATGGAAACCGCCGTGGGAGCACACAAACAATGCCATAGCCCTATTAACCCTCTTACGCACTCTCTCTATGGCCTTTATGGGGTAGCATCCTTGCCACACCTTCCTGGGGATAATGTCTGACCAGGCAATAGTAACCCTGGGCCACTTCAGCCACAGCCTTTTGGCCTTGCTTTGTAAACGTAAAATCAAGTCGACTGACTTGTGTGACGTCAAATCATAAGCCCTGGTGTGTATAACAACGAGGTCCTGCTTACCCCAGTTCCTTTCTGCTTGGTCTAACATGTGAGGAAGCTCCTTTAACATCATTCCTCTCTTTCCGAGCCAGTGAATGTTCATGTGCTCCCGCGGCATCCCCAGATGGCACCCGTAAGGTCTAACCACCGCCCTCGCATTGGCCCAGTGGACAAATGAGTGTCCAATGATCAAGACTTCGTTTCTTGGACAGACTTGAAAAAAAACAAGGAGACCATTGCCATTTACCAGAAGGAGGTCTCCCCTGCGTGGCCGTACTTCTAAAAAGGCCTTAACTGTCTGCACTGGGCATGCTGGACCTGCTGACGCATGTATCGATAGCCACCTGCCCTGCCCTTCTTGGTCAGTTTTAGACCTATATATGCAGCATCTCACCGACGAGTCTGAAACTTGGGTAAATTTTAACAGCCCTGACCCCGCTGCTGTTTTGGAGGGGGCTACCAAATCACCTACCCTAAAGGCTCCATGGAAAGCAAAGCTGCCGTGAATAGAGCAGTTTCGTATGCGTTGAGGCACACCTTTTTTAGCATAACAACTAACTGTGCCAATTGGCTGTCTTTTGTCGGGTGTTGTTTTTTGCGCTCTCCCCCAACCCTTCATAATTTTCTTGACTATGAATTCTTTTGTAAAGTCTGCAGTGCCCTTTAGCTTGCTAAAGAATGATATAGCTGCTAAGGCTAACTCAGCTCTGGCTCTTGAAAACCCATTTCCATTCATATAGGCAATATATTGCAGCAATCTCTCTAAGGTGAAGGTATTCGCCTGCGCTGCGGCTCACGCAAAGTTTATCCACCTGTTTCATTCGCATCTGTAGATAGAGCGCCTTCGATGATCGACGGTTGCCAACTTCCAAACTTCCAAAGTTTTGTAGGAAAAGTAAAACCCCTGCGTTTTGCCCTTTAAAGAATTTATGAAGATCACCCCTGGACAAGGCATCTGCAATAGTGTTGTTGACACCTGACAAGCCTGATGACTGGTATAGATGTTGATGTTAGGTTGTTAATTGCGTGTACAACGCTCTGGTTATCCGTCCAGAATACCACAGACTTGTTGGCCAAGCTTGCCCACCAAATTTCCAAGGAAACCACAATAGGGAACAGTTCGATGAATGTCAAATTCTTTGTAAGCCCCTGATGGTGCCGTTCTGCTGGCCATCTTTCGGCGCACCACTCGCCTGCCAGGAATGCTCCAAAGCCCACTGAACCCACTGCATCTGTAAACAATTGTAAACCTGGACTGGACTCTTCCTTATCCACCCACAATCTAACTCCCATACCTCCAGGTCTTGTTTTAGCTGCTTCGTTAATCGTATCTTAAAGAATCTCTTTGCAATCCCTGCCATTGATCTCTCTGATCTCCGATTAAAAATCCTACCTGTAGGAATCACCTTGCAGGCAAAATTTAACACTCCCAGGAGGGACTGAAGCTTGCGGAGTGAGATTTTGCTATTATTCAATGCTTGGGCCACTAGAAGCCTGGCCTTCTCCACTTTTTCTGCGGGTAGCCTACATTCCTTTTGCGCCGTGTCTATTTCAATCCCCCCAAAAAAAAATCTAGTGGTGGGAAATACGATTTTCCCTGATGCTACCGGAACGCCCAAATCGCCCAACAGATCAATTAAAGTGGACAGAAGCAAACCACAGTCTTGTGCCCCTGGAGGGCCGATAACTAGAAAATCATCAAGGTAATGTGCTATAGATGACAAGCCTGATTTTTGCTGCAGAGCCCAATGCAGGAAAGTGCTAAATGAGCTAATACCGTATTGGCTCGATTATAGGCCACACCCGATTATAGGCCGCACCCTAAAAGTTAGGTGCTTTTTTAAAGAAAATTTTTTGAAATACATATGCTGCAACTCTGCTCCCCCAGATATGCTGCCACTCTGCCCCCTCCCCAAGATATGCTGCCACTCTGCCCCCCCGAGATATGCTGCCACTCTGTCCCCAAGATGTGGGGGCTCCCACCACAAGACTTTATCAAAGTAAGTGAACTACAAAGGGGGGGTAGATAGTGAGAAGTGGGGAGAGGTGGTAGATCGTGAGAAAGGGGGATAGATAGTATGAATATTGAAAGAGTGAGAATAAGTGAGAGAATTACCGTATTGGCTCGGATATAGGCCGCACCCGAATATAGTCCGCACCCTAAAAGTTTGGTGCTTTCTTAAAGAAAAAGTTTTGTAATAGATATGCTGCCACTCTGTCCCCCCCACCCCCGAGATATGCTGCCACTCTGTCCCCCCCGAGATATGCTGCCACTCTGTCCTCCCCTCTCGAGATATGCTGCCACTCTGTCCTCCCCCCTTGAGATATGCTGCCACTCTGTCCTCCCCCCTTGAGATATGCTGCCACTCTGCCCCCCCCCCAACTTACCAGAGCAGACTCCCGGGTGTCTTGCGGGGCCGGAGGGGGACATTTACGCAATACGCGTATACAACTCCCGGTGCCGGCACTCAGCGGAATTCCCGGCACCGGAAGTTGTATACGCGTATTGCGTAGATGTCTCCCGCCAGCCCCGCAAGACACCCGGGAGTCTTCTCTGGTAAGTCTTGGGGCAGAGGTAAAACGCATCGTGCGGACTTCCCGGCAAGGGAGATTGTTAAAGCACATCGTGCAGACGTACCGGCAGCGGAGGTTGTTTACGCGTGCATCGCTGCAGCCGGTGAACGTCCCCGCGATGCGCTTAGACAATCTCCCGTGCCGGCACTCCCCCCATGGAAAGTGCCGGCAGGGGAGGCTGTCTGAGCATATCAGAGAGTAGCATACGGGTCCCCTGCACCGCTGCGGGGGATCTGTATCCTAACCCTGCTGCCTGCCCGGCGCCTGGAACTGTATGTCGGGCGCTAGACCCCGAATATAGGCCTCATAGGGGGGGAGTGCGGCCTATATTCGGGCCAATACGGTAATTAATGTGTAAATTAATTTCTTGAATGATTTGTGAGAATGCATTAATGAATATGTGTAAATGATTGGTGTGAATGAGTGAGAGAATTAATGATTGTGTGAATGAAAGAGTAAATGAGTGAGTGACTATGTAAGTGTTTATGTTTAAAAAAAATAAAATTCCAGGAACACTTTCCCACCAGGTAGGCACACTTTATGGGCGGGAAAAAATCTAATCAAACCATTACACCTTATAAAAACTACCTAAAAGAACATTTAATATGCAAATAACTATTTACCATTTCAGTGCCTGTAAGGAAAGTGTAATTTATCTCTGCAGAGAAGCAGGGATTATATTTTAGGGCTGCTGAGGGAGTATCACAAAGTTTAAACAAGTCCAGACAGCGAAGGGTGAAATGTTACAGGGAGGCAACATTAGTTCACTTGAATTCTTGAGGAATCTTGAGCTGCCCCTACAGCGGTAGTCAAGGCTAACATTTCAAACTAGCAGCTTAAGGTCCACAGAACCTCTGAGATGTTTACTTTTCTTTTCCACATCTTGAAGGTTTCTTTTGCACCTCTCTATTATAGCTTTATGTTTTAATTGAGAACTTATCTTGATTAAACTTATTGTTTGAGGTAGGATTTTTTTCAATATAAGTATCTCTGGTATTGCAATGGTGTACTACTTTTTTTGTATATAGGTTTCGCTACAAGGGGGCAAAGGGGGGCAGTTGCTGCCAGCAAAGTGATTCACCACAAAGCCTCTAAAATCGTAGCGTATCTATAGGGGGAGGGGCGAGCAGCAGCAGGATTGTGATCTCCCCAACCAGCCCTGCTTGGTGGGTACCTAATGAGCAGGGCTGGCTGGGAAGATCACAATCTCCCTCTAACTGGCCCAACATTAGGGAGCGCGGGGTCTGTCACTTCAGAACTTGGCTTCCGTGTTCCCTAATCACTACGCACTGGCAAATGATGCAGTGCGCCAGGATATGATGTCATACCCTCACGCTCTGTAGCAATAGCCACCGCGTAATGATTAGGGAGCATTAAAACAAAGGTCTAAAATGACAGACCCTGCTCTTCAACATTTGGATGGAATATGGAGCATGGAAGATGATGGAAGATGAGAAAGATAGATGAGATGGGGAGAAAGAGGTGTAAGGGCAGTGTATGTGTATATATCTATATGTGTGTGTTTGTAAGCTGGATGTGTATGTGTATACATGTGTGTGTAAAGGCAGGGGTGTGTGAGGACAGTGTATGTGTGTGTTTAGGGACAGGTTTGTGTAAGGACAGTGAATGTGTATGTGGGTGTAAGGGCAGTGTATGTGTGTTTATGGGAAGTTGTTTGTAAAGGCAGTGTGACATTCTGCCCTGGTTTCCTGGCTCCTGTATTGTGAATTTAGGTTTTTGGACTGTTCCTAGTTCAGCCTCTAGTGGCCGCTCTTCCTATGTTTCTGCCCTCCTCCTTTTGTTGTCACCTGGCCTCGTTATCTGCTGCCCTGCAGTATAAAGGGCTGTAGCTTCCTGCAAACTGGGCCTTGGCATTGTAGTAATAGGACTGTTTTGCCTTGGTCCTGTTCCTGAATTGTTCCTGGTTTCCTTTTGTACCTGATCCTGTATTGCTCCTGCCTTCAGCCCTGCGAGTGGGCTTCCTGTCGTGTGCCCAGCCTGAGGGCTTCCAGCAGCATGTCCAGTCCTGTGCTCTGCCAGTGAGCTTCCAGTCGTGTGCCCTGCCGGTGGGCTTCTATTTCAGCATCAGCCTTGCCAGTTTCAGTCCCGCACTTCTGTCTGCCGTGTGCCTGTCTACCTTGCACCATGAATCGCAGTGTACAAACAGACAACGCTATCCCTGCACCGAGGCCCCTCACTAACCTGCTTACCCAGTGTGTGACAGAATGCCAAGGCCATACTGAGGAGTCTGCAGGGATACCATCGGTGTTATTGATGCTGGCTGAGGGTATGCTGGTGTTGTGCAAGTCAGTTAAGTGCATGGTTGAGTGCAACACTAGGTGTGCTAGTACCAGTAAGTCCAGGGCTGTGTCTGAACCTAAAAAGGTCCAAAACAAAAGTTATAAACGAGAACCCCTCACTAAGGCTGAAAAACAAAAGAGACAGGAGGGCAATTTATGCTTTTATTGTGGGGGGATAGATCACAGGATTTCTTTCTGCCGGTTTAGGCCACCTTGACTGTGCGACGCCCTCTTTACCCCCCTTCCCACAATAAATACACAAACACAAAGTAAATAATATAATGCTTTATTATAGTCAACTAAGGAAAAATAAGGCCACGGTGCAGTCCGCTTTACGCCTTCCACACCGTGACACAGATATAAATAACTTTATTCATAGTAAAATGAACTTTATTTGTAAACACATATAACATAGTATATAATATAGCAATGCACGTGCCGCACCACCCGACTTACTTATGACACGTGCAAGCCTTAAAACTAACAATTGTAACCCATATATAAAGGCTACAAATCGTAACCCTAAATTGTAAACAACCGAACCGGCTGGCACAGGCGTAAAACCGTAAAAACGTAGAGACCACCGGCGTCCCCTGCACGGCAGCCATTGTCACGGCTAGGATTCACCAAGGCACAAGCCCAAGGAGTGTCCTGCACTTAGGCCGAGGGCCTGTGCACCACGGGTCAAACCACACCTAAGGTGGTTAACCCTTGCGCTATGCCAGCTTGATAACCAACCGCCAAGAAACAGAAAAAAGAGGGGTGGGAGGGAGGGAAAGCTTTCCTGGTAAATCGAAAAAGTGACCTAAACGGGGTGGGCTCCCATATATATAGTGACCCCCACCCCTAAGCACAGTAAGGTGATGCACACCTATCAATGGTCAGCTCAGGGCCGTCAATCAACATTGCCCGCCGGCCCCCCTAGCTGACTCAGCAAATTTACTAAAAAACAGGAAAACGGGAGGGGGAGAGGGCTGCCTGTCGTCCCCTCAGTCATGCGCCCTTCTTGCTCCATGCTCTCGCCTGGGGCTTTCTAAACCAGCTAAGTCCTCTGTTGCTGATGAACAAAATATACAAGCCTCAGAACATGAAAGTCATGGGGAAACTAGAGATGAATCGGAGGAGGGTGAACCCAGTGCTCCCATTAACCCTTTCAATCCTGTCGTTGGGCCTAATGATCTTGAAATGCCTAGTGTTTCTGAACTTACAGGGGAGGAAAATATGTCTTTCGAGGCTCCAGATCTCAGTGAGGAGGACATAACTGAGAATCATTTTTGTAGTCCTATTTGCACTGTTAAAGAGGCTGTTTCTTCTACTCCCTGCAGACGCAAAACTTATAAAAGGAAAACTGTTGCTGCAAGGACTCCTATGGCGATTGGTTCTGTCAGGAGTACTACTCCTATCACTCAAAGCAAACGAAAAAATAACTCTGGAAAATTGCAGACTGCACGACATCCTTTAGGGGCCCCAGGTCTTGTCTTGGCTTCTGACGAGACAATCTTAGGTAGAGAAAATCTTGCTCAGTATGAAAAACATTTAAGTGAACACAAGTCACTCCAATGTAAACGGCTACCTAATGAGTCTAAACATGTTTCTTTGATAAGCCAAAATGATTCTGAAAGAACCCCTAGCTCCTTTTCTAAACCCCTTGTCCTTGGCACAGTTCTGGTCTCTGATAAAGCTGAGGTAAAGAAGAAAAAGAAACCCGGTGCTCGCCAAGAGAAGATTATGACAGCCCATACAGAGGAGTCGCACTACGTTTTGCCACCAGATTGTACCTATGCCTCTGATGGGACTGTAGTGAAACTTAAAGACCTACAGATTTATGAAAATATGTTGTGTACTAATTCTGACTAGTTACCTGTTCATGCCCTGTCTGTCTGGTTTTCTGCATTAGGGACTGGAGTGTGCTGTTTTCAGCTGCTCCTTTTAGTGTGGTCCCTCTTCGTTTCAAGTTTTGTCGCGTCCTGAGTTCGCTCCTTAAAGAGGGGGTACTGTGACATTCTGCCCTGGTTTCCTGGCTCCTGTATTGTGAATTTAGGTTTTTGGACTGTTCCTAGTTCAGCCTCTAGTGGCCGCTCTTCCTATGTTTCTGCCCTCCTCCTTTTGTTGTCACCTGGTCTCGTTATCTGCTGCCCTGCAGTATAAAGGGCTGTAGCTTCCTGCAAACTGGGCCTTGGCATTGTAGTAATAGGACCGTTTTGCCTTGGTCCTGTTCCTAAATTGTTCCTGGTTTCCTTTTGTACCTGATCCTGTATTGCTCCTGCCTTCAGCCCTGCGAGTGGGCTTCCTGTCGTGTGCCCAGCCTGAGGACTTCCAACAGCATGTCCAGTCCTGTGCTCTGCCAGTGAGCTTCCAGTCGTGTGCCCTGCCGGTGGGCTTCTATTTCAGCATCAGCCTTGCCAGTTTCAGTCCCGCACTTCTGTCTGCCGTGTGCCTGTCTACCTTGCACCATGAATCACAGTGTACAAACAGAAAACGCTATCCCTGCACCGAGGCCCCTCGCTAACCTGCTTACCCAGTGTGTGACAGGCAGTGTGTGTGGGCAGTCGTGTGAAAGGGCTTTGTATGTGTATATTTGTGTTTATGGACAGGTGTGTCTAAAGGCAGTGTGTGTGTAAGGCCAGTGCATGTGTATATTTGTGTGTGTAAAGGCAGCATGTATGGGCAGTCATGTTAAAGGGCTGTGTTTTGTGTGCATGTGTGTTTATGGGCAGGTGTGTGTAAGGACAGTATATGTGTGTTTATGGGCAGGTGTATGTAAAGGCAGTGTGTGTGGGCAGTTGTGTGTGTGAAGGCAGCATGTAAGGGCAGTGCATGTGTATATTTGTGTGTGTATAGGCAGCATGTATGGGCAGTCGTGTGAAAGGGCTGTGTATGTGTACATGTGTGTTTATGAGCAGGTGTGTGAACGGGCTGTGTATGCCTATATGTGTGTTTATGGCCAGGTATGTGTAAAGGCAGCATGTAAGGGCAGTGTATGTGTATATGTGTATGTAAAGGCAGTCATGCGTAATGGTGTATGTTTATGGGCAGGTGTGTGTAAAGGCAGTGTCAATAAAATAACCCCTGCAAAAAAGTAGCTGAGGGGGCACAATTCTTGACTCAAAAGGACCTAGCTACAGCTCTGCTCACAAAAACCAGGCAGCGTGAGAGCCTGTCATTCTGTCTCTGCACTTATGTGTAAACTATAAAGAAAAGCTTTGAAGAGTGTTCCTCTTTCTTAGGTCTGAAGCAATACCTGAGGAAGAGATGAAAAGTTTTGAAAGCTTTTCTTTTAAGTATTATTTATAGATATTTGGGGTTTTTTTTCAGTGGCATGATTTAGTGGTGGAACTTATTAGTGTCCCCCCCCAAGTTTTGACTGTGGTATCTTATGTGGCCCCCTATATATTGTTCCCACTGTTTTTGTACCCTGAGTGTAACCTCTGGGCACCTGGCCCTGATTATTTTCTGGGAGGGTGCCAACACTTAATTATTATTATTATTATTTATTGTTTTATATAGCGCCATCAAATTCCGTAGCACTGTACAATGGGTAGACAGGACATAACAAGTAGTATGTAACATAACAAATTGACTAACAGAGACAACAGGTGAGGAGGGCCCTGCTCAAACGAGCTTACAGCAGACGGCAGATCTTTTTGAGTCATAGAAGCTTATGAGGCTAATCCACTTAAACCTCAGGCAGATTTTCTAGGAATTATTTTTAAACACTCTACATGTCTCGTCTATATGAAGTAGGAATGACAACACTGCACCTCATTATATAGGCATGGATATAACAAAGAAGGAGCCCAACTCCCGCAAGTTGTCCAGCATTGGTATGCGTAACTTACTGTTGAGTTTGGAATATTCTGGAGAAGATAGTGTAAGACAGGGCGGAAAAAGGCCAGCATGGTGTGGAGCAGGGGCTGGTTTATCATTGTGCCAGGGAGCAGTGTGTTAGGGTTTTCCCTCTGGGGGTGTCTCTAGTGTAGCACTACTGGACTTGGAGAACACCGTTATGTTATTAACAATGGTCTGGAAGAAAAGTACACCCTCAGCAGTGAAGATTCATGGTATAATGTTAATATCTAGTCCAGGATTGCCCAATCCTGGAGTACATATATATATATTTTTTTATATAATTCTTTATTTTTCTATTATAAATAGACATGAAAATCAAGCATATTCACATACAAATAAACAGATACATACAGTCCATCTTGACAGAACATAACCCAACAAAAAAAAAAAAAAAGAAGAAAAAAAAATAAAAAATAAATAAATAAATTAGCTATAGGCTGCATTTTGGATTCGTGGAGAACCAGTGATCCCAGTACGTTTCATTGTTCAATAGTCCATTAATCCTATCAAGAGTGAAAACAATCAGTCAACAGACCCAAGCACTATTCCGTAACTCCCTCCAACCTAGCCAGCCAAGAATCCCATATCCTAGATTTCTTTTCAGAATAAAAGTAAGATTTATATAGCTGTCTTTCCATTTTTATTTGAAATTTCATCTGGGAGGTTACTTTATTCCATGGAATTGGAAGATTTTGTTCCCACAGGCGAGCAATCGTGATTTTCACTGCAATAAAACAGTGAATAATAAATAGTTTTTCCCTAGTACTGCAATTTGGCCACTCTAGATGTAATAGAGCAGTTATGGGAGATCGATTTATAATCTTTGCTGTTAAAGCAAAGATTAAATCGTAAATCTTAGACCAAAGATTTTTAAAGCCCGCACAGTTCCACCAAATATGGACAAAATTTCCCTTCTCTGCTTTACATCTCCAGCAAATGTCTGAACAATTTGTGTACATCTTATGTAGTTTTGTGGGAACCAGATACCATCTATTCAAAATTTTGAACTGAGTTTCTGCTAACGACAATGAATGGATAGTAATATCATATAGAGATCTATACCAGTTATCCTGATCAATCTTTATATTTAGTTCTTGTTCCCATATATTAATAGCTGGAGATATATTGTCAAGCATGGCAAAGCGAATTAAATCTAAACATTTTGATAACACTTTGGCATTGCCTATAAATATTTTTTTAATTTGTGTAAAAAAAAAAACTCCCGGTTTGGTTTCCATAGATCTTTTAACACAAATTTTTTTTATCGCAAATATTTAAATATGTCGACACTAGATAAGTCATAGTCTCGCATCAATTGAGGAAAAGGTTTGGGTCCTGTGGTGGTCATAAGCTGATCAAGAACCAATATACCTTTAATTCTCCAATCATCAAAATTTATGTCTGGAATAAAAAATTCTACAGATTTGAGTTTTGAAAAGGACAGAATCCCTCTGTTAAGATTCAATTTTTTTTAATGTATTCCCAAATTGGTATGATCCGTCCCAAAATTAAATTGGAGCTTCTTATATTTGAAATATGATTTGGGGTTAGAGAATACCATATGCTATCAGCCAGGTTATTAAAACCACATGTCTCCAGCTCAATTGCAAACCACCCTTCCTTAAGCGAGTCTTCTAATTGCAGTCTATATATATGAACTATTACATTTGCCAGATATATATTTTTCAAAATAGGGAAACCCAAGCCACCGCATTTTGGTTTCCGAGCCATAACGACAGATTTCAATCTAGGTTTTTTAGCTTTCCATACGAAGCATTCAAAACTCGCCTGGACTATTCTTAGCCAAGGATCAGGCACACTTAACGGCAACATTGAAAACGTATATGACCATTTTGGAACTATGTAAGAGTTTAATATATTAATTCCCCACCAGGAAAATTCTTTATTTCTCCATTCTTTTAGTCAAATTTTAGTTAATTTCAGTAATCGGATAAAATCGGTCTCTAATAGTAAGGTCATAGATTTTGTTATGTAAATACCTAGGTAGGTAAAATCAGACCTAGCCCAAACAAAGTCATATTCTCTTTTGATCTTTTCAATTAAAGAGCTATCCAAATTGGCCTCTAATAGTGTTGTTTTATTTACATTCATTTTATAGTTCGAGACCTTACTGTAGTATTTAAATTCTGCCATAAGACCGGTTAAAGAAGCCTGTGGATTAGTGATAGAAATTAATATATCATCTGCATACAGGTGTCTAATAGAAAAACCTTGAATATTACAGTTGTTTCTAATGCAAATGGCTAAATTCTCCACTGACATTATATATAGCAGTGGAGACAAAGGACAGTCTTGTCTAGTGCCGTTTTTTAAAGTGAACCAGTCAGAACATATATTTGGTCCTACTGTCCTAGCAGATGGATTAGAATAAAGAATAAAGCCATAATTGCTACATGAATCCAGCCCATAATTCCAAACTTTAACAAGGTCTTACTCATAAGGTCCCAGTTGACACGATCAAAGGCCTTTTCAGCGTCAACTGACATTATTAAGACCGGAATTGCCTTCTTCTCTGCTTGATCTAAGATATTAATAATTCTTCTAATATGGTTACACGAAGCTCTGCCCAGAATAAAACCAACTTGATCCGGATTAATGATAGTATAAAGAATGTTTTTCAGTCTATTAGCGAGGATAGAAGAATATAATTTGATGTCTACGTTAATGAGAGAAATAGGCCTATAGCTAGAAGGGTCTGTAGGAATTTTGCCTTGCTTAAGAATAGGAAGAATATTAGCTCTAGTCATTTCGATGGGAAATTTACCTAGTCTGGCAATAGAGTTGAAAGTAAGAGTTAGAGGATCAAGGATTGATGGCTAAATGTCTTAAAAAATAAATTTGTGAAACCATCTGGGCCTGGGGTTTTATATTTATTTAGCTTAGATATTGCTATTCTAATTTCAGACGATGTTATGTCAGAATTTAGGGAAGCTCTCTGATCTATGGAAATCTGAGGGAAGTTTATTTTATCAAGATAGCTTTCAATCTCATTTGATGAAACTGTGTTGTTCAGATTATACAATTTTTTCGTAGTATTGATTAAACTTTTTACCAATTGACTCTGGTGTGAGGTAAACCTTATTGTCCACTATTATCTTATGAACCCGGTTATTAGTTTTTAATTTCTTTAATCTATTTGTCATTATTTTATCTGCTCTATTACTACGACAGTAGTATCTCGTTTTTAGTTTCTCCATTATATTTACTGTTCTCTCCATCAGTTTATCATTAATTCGAATTTGGATAGGACAGCCTATCTTGATTATTTCTACTCGTTCCAAAATCTTATTCAGTAAATGTACTGGAGCAGTGTTAGGTAAGTATACATTTACTAAAGTATACCAGTCTTCATCTAATTTACAAACTATAATTATAAATCTACCTTCAGGATCATGAAATTCATATTTAATTTCTATTTGGAGTGAGGCAGAAAAAATTATTGCAACCCCCTTCTTCTTTTTAGTTTCATTCGAAGCATGAACCAGAACCGGATATTTCTCCCCCCCCCCATTTGTTTTTGTCTGACCTTCTCCAGTGAGTCTCCTGTAAAAAGCCAACGTCTATATGATCTCTACACAAAAAATTATAAACTATAGAGCGCTTATAAGGCGAATTTAAACCCTGGGTGTTGACTGAGCACACCTTGATCATTCAAAAAATATTGGGATCACAGAACTCCACCACCATATGCAGCTAGACGAAAAACACTTAACAAAGAAAAACATATAATAAAAGAATACCATACAAGAATTAAGCCCCCTCTGCCTTAAACACCAATAAGCGTCAAGGAGAGGGAATGAAAAAGAAGAGATTAAAATCTCCTTGAGCCTCAGAAAAGAAAAGACCAGGATCCCACTCAACAAAAAACATAAAACAGGACTACAGGGAACCTTAGGTATCCATCCTAGGTCCCCTCGACAGAGGGGTCTCCAAACAGACACACCTCCTATGTCTAATTTAAGACATATAGTAGGGATAGCAACACTCGCTGATACTAAGTTTGTTATAGCAGCTGTAAATATAGGAAAGAGGGAGAAAAGGGAAAGGAGAGAAAAGCAACTAGACTCCTTTAATATCTAATTCTAGACTAAGTCATAACAACAAGAATCCCTTTTAGTCTTTAGATAATATTGTGTGGATTATCCTCTGTATAAAAATGTATATGAAATATAAAATTACATTATATAGAACTTATTGTTTATGGCTCAAGGGACATCTGTAAGAGCAGATTTTTATGAGATATTATTTTGTAATCTGCTAGCCTGGAATAGTCCAGCTTTCTTAATGATATTATAGCACATAGCGGTAAGTGTCTATATATTGTGATTAACGAGTGTTTGTATAGTTGATTGATGCACTAAACTAAATCATCCATTCTCCTAGTGCTTCTATTAATATAACAGTAAGCATTTTCTTTAGTGTCTACACAGTTCCCAGTTATCTGACAAATTCTGTAAGAAAAGTTTTAGAACAAATTCAAAAAGAGAAAAAAAAAAAAAAGTGTACGACCAACATGGAGCCCTTAATAATCCGACTTTCTTCATGATATTATAGCACACAACAAAAAAAATACCTTTGAATTGTGGTTAATAAACATTTATAAAATTAGGTAGTGCACTGTACTAAGTCATCCGTTCCCCTAGTGCTTCTATTGATGTGACATTAAGCATTTCCTATAATGTCTACAGTGTAAATCAGTGAAAAGAATTTTAAAACGTGAGAAAAAAGATCATATGTAAAGAGAGAAAAGATCATAAGTGTTGTTACCACATTAAGAGGATTAGGAAAAATGATGGCGAGCAGAAGTATGTGCATTTAAATTATGGTTAGCAAGCATTTATATAGTTAATTAATGCATTGTAGTAGATCAGCAATTCACCTAGTGCTTCTATTAGTATAGCCATTGGGTATTGCCTTTAGTGTCTGTGCAGCTCCCATTTGACTACTTGTTGCAGTGTGTACAGAATAATAACCCCCCCCCATAAAAAATAAATAAAATAATAATAATAAAAAAAATTAACGCAAGTCTGTTACGGTTTTGAAGCTATGTTTAAAGACTTGCACCATTCGGCCAGCAGAATTGGGGAGTCAAAAGATCTTATTTGACCGTCCTACCAAAGTCTCAAGTTAGATAAACTAGTCTAGCTGTATTTAATATTGTTTAGTCTTAAAACGGATAGCGATGTAGCAAATTCTCTCCTCCAGATCTGGGTTTGATACGATAGGTTTTGGTATATTTGGATGTTCTGATATATCGGCCAGAGTTTTCTATTGGCACGCCCAAGGCTTGATATAGGTCAAGTAGAAAGGATTTGAGTTGGTCTTGAGAAACTGTCTCTGGGATGTTGCGAAAGCGGAGATTTATTCTTCTTGATCTATCCTCCAAATCCCTAAATTTTAATTCAATTTTATCTACTGTCTGGGAGACATTTGTGATGGTTTCTTTCAAAGTTAGGCAATTCAGATCAAGATTTGAAATTTTAGTTTCAACAGATAAAATGTTATTGGCCAGCTCACTTATCTCCTGTTTGATTTCTATAGAGTCTTTAGATATTTCCTGATTGATTTCTTCAAAGTGCGCATAAAGTCTTGAGACACAGATGAAGTCGGGCTAAGCCCGTAACGGGCTTGAAGATCCCGAGATTCATCCCACTGAGATATCGCAGACATGTTTACATTTTTTTCCTTGTTATCTTGGGAGGGAGAAAAAAATTCCGCCACAGATCCAAGTTGTTTCTCTTTTTTCTCCTTTTTATCTCTTTTAAGTTGCTCTTTAGGGAGGTCCCTGTTCAGATTTCTTTTAGATGCCATATTGTGAGAGGAGAGTATATCTCCACAAAACGAGTCAGTATGGTGTCAATATAACATGTAAATGTCAATAGTATTATATTTGATATATCCAAGTTTGTTTTTAAACATAAGACAGGTAAAAAAAAATGTCCAGAACTTACGGATCTTAGAGCTTTATAGCCTTTATGTAATGTATATTATAGGGAATCAGCTGTATTTGGTCCACAGTTCCCGCGATTCCACCTCAGTCCAGCACCTCTATAATGCTCACCCAAACCAGTCAGCCGGAACGCAACCGGCTTCCTCCCTCCGACCGGAGTAACTTTTAAATATTTATCGTCCTGCCGGCAGATGTCAGTACGCCAGGGGAAATCACCACCGCCTCGTCTCTCTGACCGGGAACTGAAATATCTCCCCACAGGCAGGAAAGAGGCAAGAGCAGACAAGAACGATCGGCTCCGAGTCAGGTAAGCCAGCCGAGTCACACAAGATGCCGCAGGGTGCCGCGAGACCGGCAGCAGTATCTCAAGCCGCACGCCTCTCCATCAGACCCTTCCTTCCCCACAGCGAGTGCGCATCCCCACCTTCTACGACGTGCACATCATCACGTCATCACGTGTGGAGTACATATTAACAGACAACTTTGAGCACATTTAACCTAGAACCAATTTTTGAATGCATACCAATACACCTTTGTTCCAACTGTTTACATACATATAGTAGATTGTATCATTTATGTTGTAAAGGGCCCTAACCTTTTTAGTTTCATATATAATTTTATTGTAAGGCATTTTTATTCTAGCTATTGAAGATGTTAGCAGTGACTCTTAACAATGTTGTACAGCTGCAACTATATGCCATCCAGGATTTGAATTTAGAACATGGACAACAGAACATTATTATTATTTAAAAATATTCTGCTGTGCGTGTCCCAAGCAGACAAAGAAGGCTTGTGCCCAGGGTGGAATATTGTTGTAGCTGTATAACATTCGTAAGAGCCACTGCTAAAATCTTAAACAGCTAGAATAAAATATCAAACAGTATAGTATAGTCATCAAAAAGAACATTACATCAATCAGACTACATGGGAATATTCCAAGGTTCTAACCCTACATTTTAAACATAAGCCAGGATTTATGAAAAATACAAAAAAATTATAGACCATTATTTTACATGATTATAGTTTATTGCATATAACCTTATTTTATTTTACCAACAATAATACATATATACAACGCCTAATGGTAATATTTATTTTGTACAGTTTATTTACAAAATTATAGACAGCATTCTATTTAATACATAAGGAATGTAAAAGTCCTGCAATTTGTAGAAAAATCAGTTTTGCAATTCTATTTAAAATAAATGTGTAAGTCTTGATTAAAATGTCTATAATTATGCATAGGCAGCGCATAAGCGTTAATTAACAAATACTAAAGATTTATGTTCTTGAGAAATTGCGATAATGCAATGTGCCTTGAATTCAGATGCATGGCCTCCCTCAGTATACCAGAGCAAGGTCTGCACAGCCCCAGTCACCCCCATGCACAAAACTTTTAACCACCACTTCCCCTTTCATGGAATGCATGACGTCTGTCACTGAACGCTGAACAGCATATCTCGATGCTCCACTCCAGCAGCCGATGCGGCCATAGGAGAGTAAGTGGCTGAAGGGACCCATGGGAAAGCTTCCATGGACCCTTAAGGCAAGTTTGGGTCCATGGCAACTGCCCTGCATTAAAACCACCCTGCTTGAATTGTTTTAACTGTACCAGAAATAAAGAGTAAAAATGTATTATAAACTGAACCTCTTCACCTATATAATACTATATACACTACTTGGATTGTTCTGCTGCCAAAGCTGAGATGTTTACACTGTTGGCTAATATGAATAAGCAAAAACTCTTATCTTAGCACTATGCTAAAATGTCTGGATTTAATGCCCATTAACCAATATGATATAGTGTGTAGATGGTGTAATATAGTGTATAATGGTAATGCACTACTACATAATCTTTCAATTTGTTCTGTTTGTTCTTCAGTAGGCTGCTAACAAAATCGAAAAGAACAGATAACATAATATTTACAACAAAAAAAGCATGATTACAATTCTTGCATAGTTACAGCTAAGATTTTCTTCAGTACTAAGTACCAAAACATAATGATGATAATGATGACCTCGGCACTACTAAATATAAAAAATTTACCCTTTTATTTTTGAACATTTCTAGAGCCATTAGGGGGGTATATGTTAAGCATTCCAGTGCTATGACGACTTGTGTTACATATGCAGGTAATTCATATAAAGTGCATTCCTACCTCCATTGCTGCAATAATACCCAACGATTTGCACCTGCATTACACAGACAGTAGTGCTAAGTGAAAAGAGCACATTTATGGAGTTCCATTTGCATTATCATGGCTGTCAAATATAGTATCTGAGATCATTTCTTTTTTTATGTCTGACATTTGCAAGTCTTTACTGCAAACACAGAACGTATGTGTCCATTCCTGCTCCTGAATGTGTGTGTCTCATACTCCTGGGGGATGCATCCATTGCCAGATCCTTCTTCCCACACTAAGCAATGATCCCTGTTTCGAGAATCCCTTAAAAAATAAATAATAATAATTATATAATATATATATTGTGCTACTGTAATAAAATAGTCCAAGGTGCAATTGCTAAGCATATTTTAATGCTACATATTTGTAAGTTGATCTTCATCAATGCTTAAACTGCAAAAATACAAATGTACTTACAAAAGAGGACCAAAGTTCCTCCATGCCACTTTACTGACCTTGTTTTGTGCACAGGAGCACAGTCTTGCTCCTTCAAACAGGTGCCACAAATTTGTAAACATAATGATTGTATAAGATGGCATTGTATGATGTAGCATTAACATTCCCTTCGCTAGATGTAAACCCCATCTCCACCAAACTTTACAGTAGGCACTATGCATTCCAGTAGCTAACTCTTTTCTCGCATAAGCCAAACCCAGATTTGTCTATTAGACTTCCAGATAGTAAAGTGTGATTCATCTCTCTCCAGACAACCACTGATCCAGAGTCCAGTGGTGGTGTGCTTTACACCACACCAGCTGACACTTAGCATTGTGCATCGTGATCTTCAGCTTGTCTGCAGCTGCTCAGCCATGGAAACCCATTTCACAGTGCTTGTGCTGATGTTACTTCCAGAGGCAGTTTGGAACTCTGTAGGGAATGATGCTACATAGGACAGGCAATTTTTACACTCTATGTGGTACTCAGCAGCTCTGCTCTGTGAATGTTCATGGTCTGCCACTTTGTGATTGAGCTATTGTTACTCCTAAATGCTTTCACTTCATAACAATAGCACTTACAGTGGACTGAACTAGATCTACCTTTTAGCAATGGATGTGGCCTAACTCTTAGCCTCAATAATTAAGAGAGTCATCCACATACTTGACCAATCCATTTTGTAACTACATATAAAACGCCAGACCTTATTAAATAATGTGTTCCGTCCATGTTAATTTGTTCTGGATTTATGTGTTTGTTTAATTTTTTGATTTTATTGACATCTGAAAGTACGAAGCTCATCCAAATTTAAGAACGCACAAGCAAAAGAAACTATATCAAAATCAAGACTAGACAAAGGGAGGGTGGGTCCATACCTGAGTAGACAATGATTTCCTGGTGAACAGTTTCCTAAACACCTTCCCACATCAATTTCCTGAATAATTTACAAAACAAAGACACAAATCACATTCTCAACTTAATTAAACATTCAGAGGGTGGTTCACATGCAAAACTAGTTTGCATGTGAAATTACTTGGCTCCCCAGCTAACACACTCTCCTCAATACACACAGCTGGCAATATAAAAACTAAAAACAGGCTCTTCTTGGTACAAATAATTAACAATTTGCAATACAATGCTTTGCAAGATCCATGATCTCTGCAATTTAATGTGTAGCTCATTCTCTGGTGCAAAATGTTTTACTTCACAAAAGTATTCTATATATAAAGTACTTGTACTCTTATAGTGTTGTTGTGGTAGTTGTGCAAGACAGTGGAGGGCTGGGAATAAATAAACAGTTGCACTCCCCTCCTTTCACCTCAGATTACAATATTTTGGGTATAAATTGTTTTACCTGCTGTTCATGATATAGCCACAAAGGGGTCTCGACTAACAGAGACTTTGAGTAGCATGTACAATCTCACTAGGTCATTTGTGGTCTCCTTTTGGGGTCTCTTTTGGTTTATATGTTTGGTTGTACTTTATAGTAAGCTATGAGTGTTTTATTTGTATTTATTTTTCTGTGTCAGGGAACTGTTAGCTCTAGGCTTTCAGGTACTGTAATCAAAAAGTTGCAATTTTAAAATATATTTGTATCCATACTTTGATGAGATCACATAGATCAGGGACCCTAATCAGTTGTTTAATCTGCTTTACTAGTAACTCCAGCTATGGCAACAACCATAAATGTAATATTATATAAAATAGATTGTCTCAACTGTAACGTGAGCTTTCTGGGTTTTAGAGCAGGTAAATAACAAGATTGGGACATTTCGTGTAAATTTTGCAAATATGTATTTATAAAAATTATTTGTGTTTCAATTAGATTCTGTATCTAAGCATCACACACTGCTTCAGTTGTCATATTAAGATGGTCAAAGTATATGTTTTTCAAGGCCTACCTTAAGTCTTTCTTCTTTTATGCCTTTGAAACTGTATGTTATTTCATAGTAATACTCCAGGTAACTGACTCTGTAACAGCTTTCCTTCATTTCACAGTTTTCAACAGTGTGCACAATTTTAGCACCATTTGGACTTTCAACAACCACTGAGTCAAATTTAGTTGGGGAACAATAGAAACCTAAAATCACAGAAGAAATCATATAACAATATGGAAACACACTCCTGCATATAGGTTATGCTATTATGTACATTATTATGTCATATATTCACGTACATTTTAATCTATTCAACAAAAATACAAATTTATTCATTTATTCACATATAGACCTGGATATTAATCACTAGATAAAATATTGAGTAAATAATTACAAAGCATAAAATTATATAAAAGTCATCAATTATAAAAGTTATCAATGATGCATACGTTATTTAAATGTTAAGTAACTGTCATGTATAAATAGTTTCTTTGCAATTCAGCTAAAGAATTTTAATGGTGTTTATTTCCCATAATATATAATATTCAATGATGAATATTAATGAAGAAACATATACTACTGTCAACACACATTTAACTGTTTTGATTGTCTAGGGTATATTTTTAAACAAAAGGAGTGGGTTTTGAAGACAGTGTATACCTGTGGGGTCTTCCGGACTGGAACATTTGCCAACATCCACTGTTGATTCAAAAGGGGTATCTGGAAAAAAGGACTTAAGAAAGGGCATTCGAATACATTCTTCGGGGGTTGGGCTGCACTGACAGTCTTCTATAACGTCTATTTCTTGAATTCCCTGAAATAGCAGCACTCTTTCTATACCAACTTTTGTTGATTGACAGCTGGATGACTTTGGACATGATGGTTCAGATCCAGATGAAAGTGGGGAATCTGAAATCCTTTCTCTGAGCTGCAAGTAAAAAGTGGTGAACATTGTGAACTGGTTTTCCAAAAAAAAAAGCTTTCATAGTGGGTTAATATAGTTGGGTTAACGTTTTTAGCATTTGTACAAAGAGAAAAAGCTGATGAAGGTTTAGATTATGTGACAAATGGACCCTTTCCTTTTTAAATCATATCATGTGAGTAATTGTAACTGACCTTCTTGTTTCTAAGAAAATCCAGCATTGAAGAATGTTTTGGAAGACTAGGAACACCAGGATTGTACGAGTGTAATCTTTGCTGACTACCACAATGTGATCTGCATATCCCAACATCCACGCTTACTGGACTTCCAGAGACATCTGTAAAGGTAAAATATTGTTTTAGTTGTAGCTTTATTATATATATAAATGTTTACAAATCATTATTTGACATACAGCATCTTTGTTTCAAAAGTAACAAATATATTCTTGACACATAATCATGGTATACTGAAATGTCTTTAAGCTAAACATAAAAACTATTTCTAACAAGCATATGGTATTTCTACAGAATATACTTGCACATAGATTTCTAATTCACCTTGTCCAATGTAAACAAAATTGCTTTGTCTTTTGCAGCAGCCTCTCTCTGCAAATACATTTCTTCTGTCACTGTGCCAGTTCATCGCTCCATCATCTGTTTAAAAAAACAAAGCTTGGGTGAGATCTCATTTTATATAATACAGCAAAGTATAAATGTATTAAGGTATTAAAATAACTGTCATGCCCACAGTTATGCAGCAAGTATTTTGTCTCCAAATACATAACATTTACAAAGTATGATGCATTTTAATTAAATTTGATATGGATAAATACCACAATACTTACATGCTGTATTGAGAGAAAATAACAAACTACAAAGATGTAGGATGATCAAGAACACATGCTCCATATCTGGTTCCTACTTGTGCTCGCAAGATACTGAATAGGTTCTGAGATTTCTGTCAAAGACTTTATATGCTTTGGAAGACAAATCTAACATGTATATTGATAGCAAAGCTACAAGAGGCTAATTTAGATTACGATCTTAATACAACACAAAAGTGGTGTCATAATACCCTTAAACTAATTGAATTTCCCCAAATGGTTCAGGGGCAGTGGTCAAAAAAATACTTCAAAGACTTCTTTTAAATACCAAATTATTCTTCAAGCTGTGATCATCTTTTGAATTTATTTACTTGCTCAGCGTGAGCTGTTGGCTTAAACTACTTAGACCACCCAAATTAAGCACTAAGTGACATTCAGTCTCCACTAAGCCTCTTTTTATGAAAAGGAACATAAACATTTAAACGCCTTTCAGCTTTCTCAGTTGTCTTTCATCTGAGGTTAAAAAACTCTCACAACACTTAAGCTTTCAAATTTAAAATAGTTTTATTTTCCTTTCTATAAACACAGACAACTGGGGAGCTAACATTTTACTTTGTTAGTTTGCAGGGAATTAAAAAGCTTCTGTGGAAACTCTACAATGTTATTACACAGAATTTCAAGCATAGTAGATTTGATAAAGGAGAAAATACTACCACTAGTAAATACATTGCTACTAAAATACTGCCAAAAACAATAAATACATTTTATTTTATAAAACATATACAATGTCTTAAAAAATCAGCATCTACCCGATATAACTAGAATTTTTGCTTCCCAAATTTTTCCTTGGATATTTTGTCCTATATCTTTACTGAGAAATCTCCTTTCTTTTTCTGCAGATTTGGAAATCAAATATGCATTTTATTTAAGTTGTTGATAACACCTGTTTTTATGCCATGACATTGCATGCATATGAAAAGCAAAATATGTTAGATAGTTTTTGGTTTATTTTGGCAAACAAAATTATACTGTAACTCTCTTGTCTACAGTATCTGTATGTAATAATTCAATGACAAAGTAAAAGTAGTTATTTGGAAGTTTGTGAGAGATTCTCTCTATCTTCTACTACTATATAACGTGGCTACGTTAACTTTACTTAGTCATCGCATACAAATCACATAAACAGTGACATATCTTGTTGGAGCATACCCGGTTCTTAATGTTTACCAGATTGTGCTCAAGCATGTAGTTGTGCTGGTCAGTGTTTCCTGTTTCACAACATGAAAGAGAAATATGATCTACGAGTAAGTAGTAGGCAAACCCCTGTGGAACAAATATTTTGCTAGGGAGTTGCCTCTTCTCATTCCAAAGCAGTGGCCCACCTCTCCTCACACCTCCCATGTTCGATATTCCAAGTGTTTGTTGGAGCACATACAATTTGCAATAAAGGACCTTATTTCCATAAAATGACACAGCATAACTGTTTTAAAAAGGTGATAACTTTCAGGCACACTAGATTTTGATTCATTAAATTCAGCATTTCCTGTCTAGATAGCCCACTGTTATTTCATTGTAGTTGGTTTTCACTACCCATACAATAACAGGCACATCATTTATTTATTTTCTATATTGCATTCATTTATATGACACTTCTTACTACAAACAATTTCATATACTCTACACAGTTTGCAACTAATTTACTTTTGTGATGTGTATGCTATATGTATGATTTAGTAATACTTTTAGATTTGACAAAACATAAATAATATAGTTATGCTTCGTTAGCATTAAATAACTGAAACAAGTAGTTTTTTTTTTTTTGCATTAGAGTTGGCCACGCTTAAGAACTATATGGTCCACCTAGTCTGAATGTTTTTTGTTGTTTTTTTCTTGCTTTTAAGCAGACCTTGGTCTTGTTTAAGATTCGGATAGCCAAATGCCTATCCCATGCATGTTTAAATTCCCTTCTTGTGTTTACTTCTACCACTTCTGTTGGGTGGTGGTTCTACTTGTTTTGAGAGGCTGTTTCACCCTCTCAGTTAAGTAAAGCGTCCTTACATTATAAGCTTTAGACCCTCCAGTTTCAGAATATGACCTCTTTTCCTAACATTTCCTCCTTTTAAATGAACTGTACTTCCCAGTATTTAAATGTATATGTAACATTCCCTTTCACTCTCTCTCATTTCCTCCAAACTATACATATCGAGATCCCTTAGTCTTTCCTAATAATTTTATCCTGTATTATTTTATAAGCCATTCTCTGAACTCTCTGTAGAATATCAATATATTTTTGGAGACTGGGCACCTATTCTAAAGAAGGATATCATAGCACTAGAAAGGGTGCAGAGGTGGGCTACAAAATTAATAAAAGGAATGGAGCACTATAGATATGAAGAAAGGTTAACAAATTTAAATTTGTTTAGTTTAGAAAAACCACGCCTCAGAGGGGATATGATAGCATTATATAAATATATTTGGGGCCAATACAAACCATTGTGTGGAAATCTGGACTATGCATAGGACACGTAGTCACGCGTTTAGACCGGAAGAAAGGAGATTTAGTCTAAGGCAGAGGAAAGGGTTTTTTACAGTAAGGACAATAAGGATGTGGAATTCTCTGCCTGCAGAGGTAGTTTTATCGGAGTCTGTACAGACGTTTAAACAGCAACTGGATGGATACTTGGAAAAACATAATATTCGGGGATATAATCTTTAATTATGGGGAAACATCTTATTGATCCAAGGAGAAATCTCACTGCCATTTTGGGGTCAAGAAGGAATTTGTTCCCTGGTTAGTACAAAATTGGAAAGAGCCAAACTGGGGTTTTTTGCCTTCTTTTGGATCAACAGCAACAAATTAACAGATATAGGAAAGGCTGAACTTAATGGACTCTAGGTGAGGTCTGACCAGAGATCTGTAAAGTGACATAACCACCTCACTCCTTCTGCTACTAATGCCTATAGTTATACATTATGTTCCTTTTATTAACATTAAACTTTAACTGTCATTCTTCCAATGTACTTAAATCATTAGCCATTTGGCTTATTCCATCCTTTTGTGATATAGCTGATAAAAACATCAAAAAGTATGGGTCTCTCTATCAATTTCTGAGGCATTTATTATTTACCTTTTGGTCTTTCCTTGTTGTCCTATCTAGTCCTATTGATTTATCTGTTTTTACCTTGGAGAGTTCAAGTAGAAACAAAGTCCCTTCCTTAAATGTTCCTCTGTAAAGACTTAACAGAAACATTTAGGCAGTCTGCTAGATATGCATTCTCATTTATCTTTGTCTTTAGTCTAATTATTCCTTGTTTATATTTTTCCTTTTACTTATATACCTCAAAAATGTTTTATCACTGCTTTCTATTAAATAGGCCAATGTTGTCCCTCTTTCTGCTACTGATGCCTACAGTTATGGATTATCTTCCATTTATTAACATTAAACTTTAGCTACCATTCTTCTAATTTACTTAACTCATTAGCCATTTGGCGTATTCCACTCAGAATACCTATCCTGTTGCAAACCTTTTTAAAAGTCATTTTTGAGACCGTCTGTGATATAACTGATAAAAAACCCATTAAAATGTGTGGGTCCCACTATCGATCTCTGAGGCAGCAATTAATTTACCTTCTGCTATGCTCTCCTCCTTGGCAACTGGAATTAAAAAGGTGATCTGTACCTTTAAGACAAGGAGCGGTGGGATATGACTTCTAACAGAGGCCATGCTGAGTCGGTACAGCCTCTATAGTGTAAATGGGCCAGTTGGGGAGCTCCAGGGGCGGGCTGGGCCGGGGGGCAATTGCCCTCCAGGCCGCCCGAAATCTAATCTATATACGGCCGCTGGGTGCTGATGCCGCCGGCCGGCGCTACTATAATACTTTTCTTTAAAATTTCATATGGCAAGCCGGATCGGCTATTAAATGAAAAAAAAAAAGGATTAAAGCAGCGCCGGCCGGCGGCATCAGCACCCAGCGGCCGTGTGCGATGGCCGCCTAGTGATGGGAGCAGTGTGAGGGGTGAAAGCTCCGCCCCCTCGCACGGACCTTTCACCCCTCACGCTGCTCCCATCACTATGCGGCCATCAGATTGTTGGAAATCGAATCTAAACGGCCGCTGCTTGCTGATGCTGCCGGCCGGCTCTACTTTAATACTTTATTTATTTTTAATATGGCAAGCCGATCCGGCATATTAAATAAATAAAAAAAGGATTAAAGTAGCTCCGGCCGGTGGCATCAGCATCCAGCGGCCGTTTAGATACGTTTTCCAGCGGTCTGATGGCTGCATAGTGATGGGAGCAGCGTGAGGGGTGAAAGGTGAGTGCGAGGGGGCGGAGCTTTCACCCCTCACGCTGCTCCCATCACTAGGCGGCCATCAGACTGCTGGAAAACTGATCTAAACGGCCGATGCGTGCTGATGCTGCCGGCCGTAGCTACTTTAATACTTTTTTTTTTCATTTAATAGGCGATCCTATTTTTTTTTTAAAAGTATTAAAGTAGCTCCGGCCGGCGGCATCAGCACCCAGCAGCCGTTTAGATCAGTTTTCCAAATAACCTCTAATCGGGTTCTAATCTAATTCACACACAGGGCAAGAAACTGGATTAGAAGCCACATCACAGAGCAATCAACTGAGGGCAGTGTGAAGGAGCCAGACTTTATTCCTAGCTTCAAATAGGTACTGTGTATGTGTGTATGTGATTCATATGTATGTACAGTATGTAATGTATGTAGTATGTGTGTATAGTGTATGTGTGCATGTATGTGTTTGTGTATAGTACATGTAGCCACAAAAAGCACTATATAAACCAATAAATAATTATAATAAAACCCATTAATATGAAATAATTATGAGCAGCAGGTTAAAGTAGAGCTCCCAAAAAACCCCAAACAAACAGAATGGAAAATTCCCCTGACCACACAGGTAAAGCTAAAATGTATTATACTTTACTAGGTTCTAGGAACATGGGCAGGGGCGGGCTGGGCAGGGGGGCAATTTAATATGGCCGGAGCTACTTGAATACTTTTTTTTTTTTCATTTAATAGCAGATCCTGCTTGCCATATTCATTTTTTTTTAAAAAGTATTAAAGTAGCTCCGGCCGGCGGCATCAGCACCCAGCAGCCGTTTAGATCAGTTTTCCAGCAGTCTGATGGCCGCATAGTGATGGGAGCAGCGTGAGGGGTGAAAGCTCCGCCCCCTCGCACTCAGACTGCTGGAGCACCGGATGTCGTGTCACTGACATCCTGTATACATAGAAAACAGTCTGTTGCTACCAGGGGGTGCAGGTCTAGACGAAACCCCCCAAAAGTGGAAGTAGAAGGTTAGTAAACCATTTTATTTTTGTACAAGCTATATATTTTTTTTTTGTATTCGTTAAAAACAAAAACATAGGTATGTGTGTGTGTGTGTATGTAAGTGTGTCCCCAGTGTCACTTCTGTCCCCAATCAGCCCCCCATGTCATTGCTGTCCCCATTCAGCTCCCCAATGTCACATCAGTTCCCAATCAGCCCCTCCCAGTGTCACCTCTGTCCCCCTTCAGCCCCCGTGTCATTGCTGTCCCCATTCAGCTCTTCAGTGTCATCTCTGTTCCCAATCAGCCCCTTCCAGTGTCACCTCTGTCCCCTTTCGACCCCCCATGTCATTGCTGTCCCCATTCAGCTCCCCAGTGTCACCTCTGTCCCCCTTCAGGCCCCGTGTCATTGCTGTCCCCATTCAGCTCTTCAGTGTCAGCTCTGTCCCCAATCAGCCCACTTTAAGGTATGATCCTGGTAGGGTACTCATATTAGCCTTTACAATTTCCCTGCTGCTGTGTACTATACTTCCCATAATCCTCAGCCAGTATCATGGGGGCATTTAACTGCCTGAGCATCAGGGGGACATTAGGTTTTGCTTTTTTTTTTACCATTCTTTGTTGCTATTAAATTTACTTATGTTGAATCATATTTGTATTTTTATAATGAATATCCGTTCAGGAAAAGATGGGCATGTATGGTGGGCTGATTCGTGGCACAACGGGCCACTTCACTTGACTTGCCCCCTAGGCCTTAGGCTGCCAGCCCTCCCCTGGGGAGCTCTATTAATTACTTTGGCTGTATTCCTATCTAATTCTACTGATTTATCTGTTTTTACTTTTATCACTGCTTTTTACTAAATATACACAAAATAGGGGACAGCATACTAAGCAGCATATTGGGATGATGGGAATGATTAACTTGTAAATCAAAATATGTTGTTGTTTTCTGTAGCGCTTGATACCACGTTGCAACTACTAAGTTGCAAAAAAGAAGTTGCAAATGTTTAACTATTCACTTGCTGATATATATACAATAAATTTCATAGAAATAAAAAAATGAGTCAGGACTAGATTACTGAATAAGAAAATGGGTAGAATTATTTTTCTGCATGCGAATAACAGGTAAAATATCATAATAACACATGCCAAGTAACATATTTGACCTGTTTCTGATAATATGGATATATTTTTTTCTACATGGGATTATGGATGAAATAACATGGTTACACATGCCAAGGAATATATTTTACCTATTTCTGATATGAATATGGGTATAATTATTTATAATTAATGTGGGGACTGTGGGTGAGATATAATTTTTACACATGCCAAGGAACATATCGTATTTGCTCGATTATAACACGACCCTGATTATAAACCCCCAAAAATCTGAATATTAATTTAGGAAAAAAAGAAACCCTGAATATAAGATGACCCTATGGGGAAAAAAGTTTTACTAGTAAATATTACTGTATTTGCTCGATTATAAGACGACCCTGATTATAAGACGACCCCCCCAAAATCAAAATATTAATTTAGGAAAAAAACAAAAAGCCTGAATATAAGACTACCCTATAGGAAAAGTTTTACTAGTAAATATTAATTCATGTAAACTATTTTTTCATATTTAATAAAAGCTATGATTGAGAAAAATAAATATTTTTTTTATTTCCTTTTATTTACCAACCTGCCCCCCCCAGTTATGCACATCTGCCTCCAGGCTTGCCACTCTGCCCCCAGAAATGCCTTATACCCCCCTATTTGCCACTCTGTCCCATGATGTGCCTTTTAACCCTCTATATGCCACTCTGCCTCCAGAAATGTCTTATACCCTCCTATATGCCACTGTGCCCCATGATATGCCTTTTAACCCCCTATATGCCCCTCTGCCCTATGATATGCCTTATACCCCTATATGCGACTCTGGCATATAGGGGGTTAAAAAGCATTTCATGGGGCTGAGTGGTATATAGGGGGTTAAAATGCATTTCTGGAGGTATATATATATATATATATAACTGCTAACAGCAATCACACTCCTATCAAGCCAAGGCAGCCAGTACATGCTGGAACCTGGGGATGATAGTAGTGGGATTACAGCCTCCCTATGCCATGCTACCACCACCACCCCCCTTACACATCCATGCTATCACACACACACTCATTCAAAAACATTTAAATACTTATTCATTCCATTAATCACACATACTTCACACATTAATCACAAAAACCCTCCCCCACCCCCTTACCTGAACTGCAGATCTCTCACTCGAAGACTTCTGCAGGGGCCCGGCTGTGCGAGTAACTTCTCTGGCCCCGCCCCCAGAAGAAGGAGGGGGGGGGGGTAGAGTTATGTGAGGACGCTGCTAGCTGCCTGTTCTCCTGCTGCTAGAAGCAGAGACGCTGCTTGCGACAAAAGCCTGGTAAGCAGCATGGCCCCGGCAGAAAGAGGTCTGATTAGAAGACGACCTCGATTATAAGACGAATGGTATTTTTCAGAGCATTTGCTCTGGAAAAAACCTTGTTTTATAATCGAGCAAATACGGTAATTCATGTAAACTATTTTTTCATATGTAATAAAAGCTATGATTGAGAAAAATATTTTTTTGTTTTTATTTCCTTTTATTTGCCAACCTGCCACCCTCCCAGTTATGCACATCTGCCCCCAGTCTTGCCACTCTGCCCCCAGAAATGCGTTATACCTACTATATGCCACTCTGCCTCCCTGATATGACTTATATCCTCCTATATGCCACCCTGCCTCCAGAAATGCCTTTTAACTTCCTATATGCCACTCTGCCTCCAGAAATGCCTTATACCCCCTATATGCCTTTTAACCCCCTATAAAAGGCATATAGGGGGGTACAAGGCATTTCTGGAGGCAGACTGGCATATAGGGGGTTAAAAGGCATATCATGGGGCAGAGTGGCATAAATGGGGGTTAAAAGGCATATCATGGGGCACTCTGCCTCCACAAAAGCCTTATACCCCCCCATATAACATTCCCCCCTGACTTACCAGTGCTTCTGACGTCCTGTGAATGGATATTTCTCAGCCTGTACGCAGATATTAAGTGGAGTGCCTCAGGGGTCTGTCCTCGGTCCTCTTCTTTTTAATTTATTTATAAATGATCTCCCAAGCTGCATTGAGAGCCATGTCACAGTTTTTGCTGATGACACAAAATTAAGCCGGGTAATTCAGACTAATCTTGATGTTTCTTCTTTACAGGAAGATTTAGACAGAATTGGAGACTGGGCGTGCAAGTGGCAGATGAGGTTCAATATAGAGAAATGCAAAGTTATGCATTATGGTAAAAATAATAAAAATGCAACCTATTCTTTAAATGGAATATCCTTGGGGGAACTACCAATGAGAATGACTTAGGAGTAACGGTTGATAACAGACTTGACAACAGTGTGCAATGCCAACAAACAGCTGTGAGGGCCAATAAGGTTTTGGCATGCATAAAAATAGGTATTGATTCAAGGGAGGAGGATATTATCTTGCCTCTTTACAGGTCATTGGTAAGACCTCACCTTGAATACGCAGTACAATTCTGGGCACTGGTCCTTAAAAAGGACATTATGGAATTAGAAAAAGGGCAAAGGAGGGCTACAAAATAAATAAGGGGAGTGGGAGATACTAGTTATGAAGAGAGACTAAAAAAATTAAAATTATATACGCCAGAAAAACGGCGTCTCTGAGGGGATATGATAACGTTATATAAATATATGCAGGGCCAATATAAAGAACTCTTCAGTGACCTGTTCATTAACAGAAATATAGAAAGAACAAGAGGTCACCCTCTGAGACTGGAAGAGTGCAGGTTTCATAGACGACAAAGGAAGGGATTCTTTACTGTGAGGACAATAAAGGTATATTCCAATAATGGAATTCACTGCCAAGGAAGGTGGTGTTATCCAATACATAGATGCCTTCAAAAGGGGCTACAAACAGAATTAATTAATATTTTAGAGCTTCTTAATCCAAGGAGAAATCCAATTGCCTTTTCGAGTCAGAGGAATTTTTTCCCCTGATGGCAGAATTCGAAGTAGTGTTTTTTTTGCCTTCTTTTGGATCAAGAGTAGGAAGGTTAGGTAGAAGGGTTGAACTTGATGGACTTTTTTCAACCTTATGTACTATGTAACTATGACAGAAAACGCAAGAAAGGGGAGGGGTAGCACTATATGTGAAAAATAACAAAATCTAATTTAACACAAGTTGGTGAGGAGAACAAAGTCAGTTTGGGTTCCATTACAATTTGGCTGTTTTGGCAGGTGTGATTTATAGACCCCAGGACAAGTAGAAGAACTAGATAATCTACTAGTGGAGAAAATAGCTAAAATGACAGTGAAGGGGGGTGTTATAATCATGAGTGACTTTAATCTCCCCAACGTGAACTAGAAAACCAAAGTAGCGGGTTGTGCCCAGAGTTCAGATCTTCTAAACTCCCTACAGGGATTATATTGAGAACAAGTAGTTGAGGAACCAACTCGTAAGGAGGCCATATTGGATTTAGTGTTCACAAATGGAGATTTGTTAACAGACATTTCTGTAGGGATCTAGTGATCATCAGTCTGTGTGGTTTAATATATGAACACTGACACCACACAAAAAACAGTTTTTTTAGATTTCAGAAAACCTGACTTTTCTAAAATGAGAATGTGTAGAGGAGTCACAATCAGACTGGCGCCATTTAAATGGAGTCCAGGAGAAATGGGATTATTTAAAAGTTGTATTATTGAAGATAACAGAAAATTGTATTAGGCTGGTCAGTAAGAGTAAACAATTAAAATTAAAGTGGCCAAAATCATAAAACACAAGAAGTTAGCCGTTAGTAAATACAAAAATACCTAAAGTGATCTATAAGATTAGGCAGAAAGAAGCAAAGCAAGTTATAAGAGTTGCCAAATCAAACGCAGAAGAGAGAATTGCCCTGTCAGTAAAAAAGGGAAAAAAAAATTTAAGATATGAGGAAAGTAAAACAAGGGTTAGTTAGATTTAATAGAAGGAAGGTATGTAGAAGGAAGGTATGTAGAAGGTCTAGCTGCCTGTCTTAATGAATATTTCGGTTCAGTTTTTACAAATTAAAATGAGGGAAAGGGACCTCAGTTAGGAAAAAAGAATTTGATACATGTGAGTTTATCGAGGCGGAGGTTATACTTCAGTTGTCTAAGATAAAGACAAGTAAGTCGATGGGGCTAGTAGTGTACTAGCAAAACGTTAACTGATTTAACGAATCATTGGTAACGGGAGTCGTCCCAGGGGATTAAAAATAAGCGAATGTTCCCATTCGCAAAAAGGCAGCAGTGAGGAGTCTGGCAACTACAGGCCAGTAAGTCTTACATCTGTAGTGGGGAAAATAATGGAAACTATGTTAACCCCTTAGTGACCTTTGACGGTTCAGGGCCGTCACTTTCTTCGCTTAAACGGAGTTGCTGTAATGCCTCGATGTCGAGGCATTCAGTAACGCAGAGATCGGCATCAGGGGCCATGTCTGGTCCCTCCCCGGGGCATCGACATCCGCCATACAATGTATGGCAGCGGACGCCCGTTTTAAAAGAGTTTAGGAGGAGATCAACGATTACCTCCTAAACTTCAATGGCGTTGCGGAAATGCCTGGATCACAGGCATTCAGCGACACCAAACACCCACCCCAGGACGCGTCGTGAGCGCTCCGGAGAGCGGTCACAACCGCCACTGCGAGTGATTCTGCCACTCTCAAGATGGCGGTGCCCATTAAAAAAAAAAACAATCTGGCTCCACTTGCAGGTTGAATACAGGTACTGCACTCAACCATGCAAGTCAATGGAGCCCAGCTTTCTAATCACTATGTGATTAGTAAAATATAAAAAAAAAAAAAATAAAAATGGAAAGAAAAATTGCTAAAAAAAAAAGTGCTAACATTTAAAAATAATTATGCAGTGATGTCACCAGAGGAACCATTCAATACCAGCAAAATGTAAAAAAACACAAAAAAGTCCAAAAAAGAATAAAATAACTAAAATAAAAAAGTTTATTATTTTGGGCAAGTGCTAAAATTAGCACTTTATCTTCTCAAAAAGCTTGCCATAGAATTAACTTTAAAATAAAAGCAGGGGGCGTGCCTGGCCGCCGAGAGAGATGGCCGCATGATCTGACTGCTCTGCCGCAAGTTCGCAAGTTTTTTCAAGCTATATTGCTTCTAACCTATCATGGGCCGCTCAAAGAAAGTCGCCACGGACTCCTCCACCCCGGGGGAGCGCCCGCGGTCGTCCTCGGCCTCGTTGCCCGGATATTTCCGGACCCCTGCAGACTTGGCCTCACAGGCCGCTGAGGACCACAAGGCCGCATCCCCGGCCAGTTCCTCTTCTATGGAGGATTCTGCCTCTGCGGCTCGTCTGCCCTCCTCGTCTCATCCTCCGGAGGTGTTGCAGCTTTTTTCATCGGCGCCCTGGAAGTCGGACTTTTCCGCGCTCATTACGGAGTTTAAACAGGTGGTGCGCGATGAAGTTTCAGCCCTTGAGGATTCCTCTTCCCGCCTACATCGCACATTGACGCACACCCAACAGATGAGTGACCGCCATGCAACTTACCTGAGGGACCTCCGTCGTTGGATTGAAGATATTGATAACCGGGGCCGTCGTCAGAACATTCGTGTTCGTGGTGTGCCTGAGTCGGACGCATCTGAAGACATCTTGGCAATACTCACCGAGTTGTTTAATGGTCTTCTGAACCAGTCGCCTGACTCTCCTGTTCCGATAGATAGGGCTCACCGAGCTCTCCATCCCAGAGGTGGCCCAGGATCACCACCTCTCGGATTTTCGTGTGAAAGAAGCAATAATGACCAAAGCACGGGAACTTGGCTCTTGGCCGCTACAAGGCCATCAGATTTCCTTCTTTCAGCACTTATCCGACCTCATTCTCCAGGCTAGACGAGCCTTAAGACCATTGACGTTGGAACTCCGGAGGCTGCAGATACCATACCGCTGGGGTCATCCTTTCGCCCTGGTGTTTAGGTACGACAACCGGTCCCTTACTATTAGACAGTACCAGGAAGTCCTGCCTATCTTACAGCTCCTAGATCTACCAGACCTACAGATCCCGGATTGGGTCAACAAGGATGCGGCCCCTGGTGCGGCCTAGCAAACCTTGCCTCAGCCGAGACGACCTCACCGATCAGATTCCGCACGACGGAGTTCCCCTCGTGAAATACCTACGCGCACCCCTATCTCTCTTCGCCTGGGTGCCATTGAGGAATGAGTGGCTGTGAGTACCTATGTTTATACTGTTACGGACTCTTACACCACTCACACTGATGGCCCCGACGGGTCCTCCACGGACCCCACGTTCGACCACTGTGGCTGACCCTCTGGCAGCGCGACTCGATCGCCGCTCCGCGGCACTGTAATACCAAACACTGCTGGACTTTGCTGACGTTTTGTTCCGGATCTCTTGTTCCCGTTTTCCGCCAGTTTGCTTTGCGGTCGCCGTTGTACGATTCCTGTTGTTAGAAACAATGCTGACTTCCTTACTCATGTGTTTGTTTGTTTTTTTATATATATATATACATACTTACCTCACTTTCAACTTGGGCCGTTGTCCCACCTCTACTACACCATCTCTCACGTCTACATTTACTTACGCCCCCCGTCTTTTACGGGGTAACCACGGAGACATACTGACACATTTCGTAGCCTCTGTATCTCTCACATGCCCGGCCTCCTCAGTGGCACTGCGCCCCTGCCTACTTTTGCGTATGATGCTCCTCTCCTGCTCAGTGCCTCACACGGCTTCCGGCCGTTTCTACAGCACGACACATCCATACATACATACTTCACATATATATATTTTTTTTTTGTTGTGTGCCTATTCGTTTGGAGGTGACGCGAGTTGCTCACGGACGCGTGCCGAACTGCTTGGCGCTATAATGTATAGCCTGTTACACATATTTCGGGGGTTGTGATTGCTATAATGCTCTGATGCAGAGTTGTTTCGTTCCTCGTTGCTGTTGGGGGCCCCGCGAACCTCCGCCGGACCCTGGAGACCTTTGATATGTATATATTTCCCCTTTTTTTTTTTCACACCGGTACGCACATTTGCATATATTTGTTGCACCGGGTTCTGTGGGGGATCGGGGGTCTCACCGCCACAATCCCACCTTCTGGTCATGTGACTACTAACAGGTGGCTTGTGCAACATTCCACCCTTTCCGTGACACGACAATCATCTATGTTCCTGCATCTATGTACACCTGCGCAACCCACCACCTCTGCGACACTTCACTCTAATGGTGGTATTACACAGCTCATGCACCCTTACACTCCTACACATCTGTCTTTTCTGTTCTTATTGTTTGACTTTTCATGTTCAGGTTACTGTTCGTTCTTCCCCTGCCTCCACCTGTCTATGCTGCGGCGCCCTGTCGTGCATGTGGCTCTAGATTCCTTCTGTGGTGCCTAGCGCCTGGGGTGCGGGATTTCCGTGCCTTCTGGCTCCTCGTCTTGTCATATTGGCCTCCTTTGTGCCCTGCTTTTCACTTAATTATTTACCTATGTATAAATCCATATGGCGAGCGGATGCTCGCGTCCGATCCTTGTTATTTTTACGTGGTTTTTTTTTTGTTTACGGTTGCGGCTCTACCCTCTCTGTTGTGGTAGGTCCTTCCCCTACACAGTGACGCCATCTGTTGCCGGGTAAAAGTCCCCGGCAGGCGTAGTTTGTGTCTCCCTCGTTTCCCTCCTACTCCCCCTCTCCTTTCCCCATTCTCTCCCAGTTCCCACCCGGTTTTGTCGTAGTCCTTCTCCCCGGTTTCTTTCCACCCCCCTCTCCCCCCCTTTATTTTTTTATTTTATATATATACCGTATTTTTCGCTCTATAAGACGCACCTGCTGATAAGACGCACCTAGATTTTAGAGGAGAAAAAAAAGGAAAAAATATTTTGAGCTAAAAAATGGGCTATAAAAAAAGGACATCATCCTCCCGTCATGCCTGCACAGAAAAAAGCTGGTCAGACATGATGGGAGGTGTAGTTGGACTACAAGCGCCGTACAGCGCATGCGCCGGCGCCATACGTGACACGGCGCTTGCGTCAAATCCCCCCGTCCTCTCCATCCAGTCCGCCCTTAGCCGTCGCAACGGACCAGAGAAGAGGAGAGGCGGCGACAGAGGCGGCGGTCTCCAGATGAAGACCTCCCCTGGACGGCGAAGCGAGACAGAGACTGTCCGGGACACTTTTGGTGAGTACCGTATTGGCTCGGATATAGGCCGCCCCCGTATATAGGCCGCACCCTAAAAGTTTGGTGCTTTTTTAAAGAAAAAGTTTTTTTCTTTAAAAAAGCACCAAAAAACATACTGCCACTCTGCCCCCCCCGCCCCCCGAGATATGCTACCACTGTCCTCCCTCCCCGAGATACGCTGCCACTGTCCTCCCTCCCCGAGATACGCTGCCACTGTCCTCCCTCCCCGAGATACGCTGCCACTGTCCTCCCTCCCCGAGATACGCTGCCACTGTCCCCCTCTGCCCCCCCCTCCCCAACTTACCGGAGCAGACTCCCGGGTGTCTTGCGGGGCCGGCGGGGGACATCTACGCAATACAACTTCCGGTGCGGCACATCCGGCACCGGAAGTTGTATTGCGTAGACGTCCCCCGCCGACCCCGCAAGACACCCGGGAGTCTGCTCCGGTAAGTCCGCGGGGGGTGCAGAGGTAAAACGCATCCGCACGATGCGCTTAGACAACCTCCCGTGCCGGCACCCCCCCCCCGTGGGAAGTGCTGGCAGGGGAGGCTGTCTGAGCGTATCGGGGAGTAGGATGCAGGTCCCCTGCATCACTGCGGGGGATCTGTATCCTAACCCCGCTGCCTGCCCGGCGCCCGGGACTGCATGTCCCGGGCGTCGGGCGCTAGACCCCGAATATAGGCCGCACCCCCACTTTAAAGTGCGGCCTATATTCGAGCCAATACGGTATATCGTTGCCCCCCCCCCTCCCTGCCTGCATCTTCGCTCCATAAGACGCGGCTGATTTTTCATCCTACTTTGGGAGGAAAAAAACTGCGTCTTATGGAGCGAAAAATACGGTATATTATTTTTTTTCTTCCTCTTGCTCTCTTAGCTTTATCTTTCCCATATTTCTCTCTCTGCTTCCCTCTCTCCTGCAACATGACGTCCCTAGCAAGTGGCGAGCTCTCTCTCCTATCTATCAATGCCCGTGGCCTGAATACCCCCAAGAAGCGTTCCTCCCTCTTCAGGGATCTGAAAAAGAATCGGGTTGATGTCGCCTTTGTGCAGGAAACCCACTTTTTTAGGCCTAAGGTTCCCAGACTTCATAACCGGCTCTATCCCACCGTTTTCCTGAGTAACAATCCATTGGCTGCAACTAAGGGGGTGGCGGTGCTTTTCTCCAGTCGTGTGCCTTTTCAGGAATTGGCCACTCGTGTGGATCCTGAGGGGCGATTTATATTGGTGAAGGGGACAATTTTGCAACAAGTATATACTTTTGCAAACGTTTATCTGCATAATCGGGGTCAGCATATCACTCTTGGCGCTGTCCTACGTGAGCTTGAAGGCTTCCAGGAGGGATTGCTAGTACTAGGGGGGGACTTTAATGTGGCTCTACACTCCACGTTTGACACTTCTACGGGTAGTCGTCATGTTATGCAGAGGGTTCTCTCTCTTCTCACGGACCGCAAACTGGTTGATTGCTGGCGGGCTCTCCACCCAGCTGTTAAAGACTATACCTTCTCTCTACGCCCCACCACTCCCACTCCCGCATTGACTATTTTTTCCTTCCCTGTCGGTTTGCCCCACTTTTACGCCGCTCCACTATCGGGATCACTACTTGGTCCGATCACGCTCCTCTTTCTATCTCCTTGTCCTCCCCTTTCGCCCCTCTGGGCGTTCTTGGCACCTTAACGAGTCCATTCTCTCGGACGCAACGTTCTGCGCAGAGACCTCTCAGGTCCTTGAGAGTTATTTTGCAGACAATTTAGTGCCGGAGACCCCCAAGTTGACCGTTTTGGGAGGCCCACAAATGCGTGGTCAGGGGTCACTTTATCAACGCCTGCTCCCAAAGCCGACGCCAAGAGGCAAAGAGGGTTGAGGAGCTTTACGGGCAAATAGTTATGGCTGAGCAGGCCCAAAAGGCCTCTATGTCGGGTGATGAGGCCTCTATGTGGGTTGATGACCTACAACTCCTCCTGTCTTTGCGGGGTGATCTGGCCACGCATCTTAATTCTAAAATGCAGCGTTCCTTTTTGAAATCCAGGGCCTTGTTCTTCGAACACGGCAACAAAACGGGTAAATATATGGCGCAAGCTCTCCGTGCTGGCCAGAAATCTACATATGTCTCCAAGATCCGTTCTCCTGATGGCCTGTCTCGGTCTCTCCCCTCAGACATAGCCAAGTGCTTCCGAGATTATTATGAGGGATTGTACAACCTCCGCCCAGATGCCCACTCCCAGCACTCATCAAGTAATATGGCAGAGGTTCGTTCGTACTTGGACAGGACGATTGGTAGGAAACTGACGGTAGAGGAGGCTTCCCTTCTTGACTCGCCGATCACTTTGTCGGAAGTTACGCTGGCCCTCCGGTCCTCTCAGTCCGGTACATGCACTGGCCCTGATGGTACTACTCTGTGTTCCAGGAGCTTTTAAGTCCTCACTTTGTGGGGGCTTTTAACTCCATTTTGGATGGTGGTCGTATCCATAATCACACCTTGGCGGCTTCGATCGCCTTGATCCCCAAGGATGGTAAGGATCCTGAATTGTGCAGTAGCTACCGTCCCATATCTTTGCTGAATACGGATCTCAAGCTTTTCGCAAAGATCCTGGCCAATAGAATGAAGCCCCTTATGTCTTTTATTAGTCCATCCTGATCAAACTGGCTTCATACCTGGCCGGGAGGCTAGAGACAGCACTATCAGGGCCTTAACCCTCATGCACTATGCCAAGCATACCTCAACTCCGACTCTGCTGTTGTCCACCTCGCTCACATGGGTTTTGGTCCTGGCCTGCTTGCTTGCTTGGTTGTCTTTATATACCACACCCACAGCTCGTGTTCATGTCAATGGCTCCTTCTCCGACCCCTTCTGTATCCGAAACGGGACCCGGCAGGGTTGCCCGCTGTCCCCCCTTCTCTTTGTGCTCGCCCTGGAGCAGCTCCTTCAGGCCATCAGGTTGAATTCAGATGTCAGCGGACTTTGTGTTGGGGGCACCCCCCACAAGGTTCTAGGTTATGCCGACGATTTCCCGTCCTACTATCTCTCTCCCCAATATTATCCAGGAATTTTCGACCTACGGTACGCTTACCAACTTTAAAATCAACGCTTCCAAATCAGAGATCCTCAATGTAAATTTGGCCCGCGGCGTCTTCTCTCCTTTGCAGTCTTCTTTTCCCTTTGCTTGGTGTTGCCATAAGCTTAAATATCTAGGAGTGTGGCTATCCCCCAATTTCTCGCAACTTTTCGCCTATAATTTCTCGCCTTTACTGACTGATTTCCAATCTTGGCGACGGTTGACGATGTCATGGATTGGCAGGATCAACATGATTAAAATGAATATTATGCCCCGTCTCCTGTATTTATTCCAGACCCTCCCTATTGTTGTTCCCTCTTCCTTCTTTGCCTCTCTCAGGACGGCTTTCTTGCGGTTTGTGTGGAACTCGCGGGCCTCCCCGGGTTCGCTTCACTACCTTGATCCTTCCTAAATCCCGGGCTCTACCTTGCCCGCGCTCTTACTACAGGGCTTGCCACTTGCTTCGTGTTCTGGAATGGTCTCATAATCCCAGCCATAAACAGTGGGTGACAATTGAGACCGCCTTACTGGGTCTTCCCGTGAGTGTGTTGCCCTGGCTTTCGGTCCCTACAGCTTGGGGCGCAGCATTGCCCCACCCTTTCATTCGTGCTGCCTTGGACACATGGCTCTCGGTTATCCGGAGGACTAGGTTGTCCACCATTCCCTCTCTGCTGACCTCGATTCGCAATAATCCTGATTTCCCTCCTGGCATGCGTACTACCCTCTTTCCTTCCTCTCCTCCTGTTGGGAGGTCTGACATTCGCTGTTACTTGACTGCCGTTGGTGTCAAACCACTGGCTCAGCTCGCTGCTCACTCGCCTCCCTCTCTTGCTGACGTGCTCCATCACGCTCAATTACGTAGCTTCTTTCGTTCCTTGACCCAAAAGCATAATGTGCTACGTGATCTTACAAAGTTTGAGAACCTCTGCGTGGTGGCATATCACGATTATATGGTACTTCTTGACGCTTTCAGCTTTGAATCACCTCCATTTATGGGGCGGTGGGAATCTGAATTGCAGATTGTCCTTTCATCGGAGCAATGGGAGAAGGTCTGTGTCCTCACTCATCATTGCTCTAGGAGTAATAGGGATCAAGAGATGTCTTATAAATTGCTGGCCAATTGGTATTGACCTCCCTCTGTCACCTCCGCTTACCGCCCAGATGTGCCCAACAGTTGTTGGAGATGTGCTGCTGTCCCGGGCTCTCTTCTTCACCTGTGGTGGCACTGTCCACACATCGTCCCCTTTTGGAAATCCATTCATCTTCAATTGCATCACTTTACGGATAGAGTCATAGGGTTCACGCCGGAATTTTTTCTCCTTTTTCACATGACTTATTCGGCGTCCTGGTTCCGGAAGTCAGTTCTCCGCCACCTCCTTACGGCGGTGAAGGCGCTGGTCCCCCTGCACTGGGGTAGTCCTGTCCCTCCTACTATTAAGGAATGGATTCTCCGTGTGGAACAGATACGGGTATTGGAGGAGTTACACTTCTCAGCGATTGGGGCGGTTGAGAGATACCAGACAACATGGTACTACTGGCTGGACTTCCTGTCCGGCCCCCTGGCTCGTTCTCTGCTTGCCTGAACCTCTTGCTTATGTCGTCTCGATGGCATCTCTGGTTCTCTTTTCCTTCTTTCCTGTCTCTCTTTCTTCTCACCCTTTTCCCTCTTTATTCTTGCCCTTTTCTCTCTTTCTTCTCACTCTTTTCTCTGTTTCTTCTCCCCACCTTTTCCTTTTTTTATTATTATTTCCCCCCTTCTTTCCTCTCCTGTTTTCCCTTTATCCCCTCCTCCCCCTTTTCTTCCCCCATATCCCCCTCTCTGTCCAACTTCTTACCCCCTTCCCCCACCCTTGATGCTTGCTACCACTCCCAGCGATCAGGCTCCACTGGTCCGTAATGCCCACGTAATCTGCTGTCCTCAGTAGTGTGCGGGGCCTTTCCTGTGCGCTATTTCGACTCCTTCTTTCTCGCGCACTCTCTTATGTCGGACCTGTGCCTAGTCCCATGATTCGTTCATATATTCAAGGTGTCCTCACTGGTTATTGTTTTCACTCCCTATTCTTTCTTCGCACCTGACTCTTACGATACACATCGCCGCCACTGCTCCACGTTCGGGGCGGCTCTGATGCATGACATCCATGCGTGCAATTGCCCTCGTCCATGTGCACCTTCTCCCTCCTCTGTGTAGGGGGATTTCTTACTTGCTACATATTTTCTATCTGTCGGACCTATGCCTGGTCCCGTGGTTCGTTATATATCATATGTTATCACATGGGTTGCTCTGTCTCGTCACTGCTCTTATTATTGTTACCATTGCCTTTTATTTCTTCTCTTGCGCAATGTTGTGTTGGGAGTGATTGATGTACTTCACTGCAATGTTCCTTGTTCCCCCTCCCCCCCCCTTTTTTTCCTTTCTGTATACCTCCCCAAAACATTTCAAAAGACAATAAAATTTGATTTACCCTAAAATAAAAGCATTTCAAATACCCAAGGGGTGGCTAATTTAATAAAAAATGAATGGTTTGATGGGGTAAATTGGAGTGGCCGGGCTCAAAGATAGGGCATAGGCACAGCCTGACCAAAATGAAGAAAAAAGCGCACTTCCCAAATGTGGGATATCACTGAACTTGGCAGATGTTGCTGAACACATATTGGGGTGTTTGATAGTGATGCATACCAGGATCTATGAATTCATTCCTGAAGTACAATTTGTGTAAAAAAACAACAAAAAAACATACTACCACAAACTTTGGCAAAGGCAAGTAGTAGAATCTCATGCATAAAAGGGTGAACATACCAGCATTTGGGGTGTCTAGTTTAAAAAAATATATGGTTTGATGGGGTAAATTGAAGTAGCTGGCTTCAAAGATGTTCCTATGACAAACCTATGCATGGGGTATCACCATACTCGAGAGATGTTGCTGAACACATATTGGGGTGTTGCTTGACAGTGACACATACCATGACCTGTATATTTATAAATAAATTACAATTTGTGAGAAAAAAAAATTAACAAAAAAAATTACTACTACTAAGTTTGACAAAGTGTGGTTGTATAATTAGTGCATGGAAAGGGTTAAAATACCAGCATTTGAAACACCCTGGGGTGTCTAGTTTTCAAAAATATATGGTTTGATGGGGTAAATTGAGTTAACCAGCTTCAAAGATGTTCCAAAGATGAGATGGAGGCAGAATGACCAGATTTTGAAAAAAAGTTTTGGAAATCATAAAATGATACTTGTACTTATATGACTGAAGTAATTGATAAGGTGGTGCAGTAGACATTTTCGTAAGGCATTTGACACTGTCCCACATAGAAGACATATATAACTGCAATCTCTGAGTTTAGATCTCAATGTTGTTGAATGGATTAGGCAGTGGCTGAGTGACAGAAAACAGAGGGTTGTCAATGGTGTATGTTCAGAGCAAGGTCTTGTTATCTGTGGGGTACCTCAGGGATCTGTACTTGGACCCATACTCTTTAATGTTTTTATTAGTAATATTGCATAAGGTCTTGATGGAAAGGTATGTCTTTTTGCTGACAACACAAAGATTTGCAACAGGGTTGATGTTCCTGCCTTCCAGAAGTGGCAGATGTTGGTACAGTGAAGACATTTAAGCAAGCATGGGATAGGCATAAGGCTAAGGGCAGGTACTAAGGAAAGCACTCAGAGGTTTGGCAGACTGGATGGGCCTAATGGTTCTTACCTGCTGTCACTTTCTTTGTTTCTTACTGGCCTTAGAAACTGCTGACTGACATTGCACATTATTGCCTAGTTTGTTGTCTATAGCAATTCCCAAATTCTTCTCATTTGTTGTTATCCCGAATTCACTACCGTTTATGGTGTCAATTGCTTGTGCATTCCTTTGCATTTATCTACGTTAAATTTAATCTGCAATGTGTGTGGCCAGTGCCCCAGTATCTTAAACCCTCTGCAGCAAAGTAATATCACATTGTATTACTTTACAGTTTTGTGTCATCTGCACATCGAAACATGACTTTCAATGCCTATTTCAAGATCATTTACCCTGAGGGACACCACTTACCACTTTTGTCCAGCTTGAAAATTTACCATTTATGCCAACTCTCTGTGCTCTGTATCACTAAGCCAATGTTCTACCCAAGAACAAGAATTTTAATCTAGACCAATTTCTTTTAGTTTAGCATACAAACCTATAGCAATAGAAAAAAAATTCTTCTCTGACTCCTCCAACCACACCACTCTCCAGTTGCTCCAGCTTAACCCTGTCACAGAAGTAACCTGTATGCTCAAAATCTCTGTATTAGCCCCTTCTGCTTACTGACCCTGGAATCCAAATACCGACTTAGATATTATGACCTGACCAGATAAGCCCCCCCCATAGATGCCCCAATCAGAAAGGGCATTCATCAGAGAAAATTACAGTCCTCAGCAATCCAATGCCTGTACCTTTTGCAGAATATCAGTCTGTCCCTGATGTTTTTTCCTGGAGAGAAGTGTCTTCTTTGCGGAACTTTTTGACACCAGGCCATCCATAAAAAGTCTTCGCCTCACTGTGCGCAGATGCACGCACACCTGCCTGCTGCCATTCCTGAGGAAGCTCTGCACTGGTGACGCCCCGACCCCGAATCAACTTTAGGAGAGTCCTGGTGCTTGCTGGACTTTCTTGGTCGCCCTGACACATTCTTCACAACAAGTGAACCTCTCTTCCTGAAGTTCCTTTCAGGTAACCATTGTTAATAGAGGAACACTGATGTCAAGCACCACCCTCCTTTTGAAGCCTCCCATCTGTTATCCTAACTCAATTAGCATAACAGAGTAATTGCCAGCCTTGTCCACATCAACACTCTCACCTGTGTTAACGAGAAAATCGTTGACATGTCAGCTGGTCCTTTTTGGGGAGATTAAGTTCATTTTCATGGCAAAGAGGGACTTTGATGGCAATTCATCTGATCACTCTTCATAACATTCTGGAGTATATGCAAATTGCCATCATCTAAACTGAGGCAGCAGACTTTGTGAAAAATAATATTTGTCTCATCCTCAAAACTTTTGGCCACAATTGTAGATTAGGCTACTGTTCTAAAAAGGGGCAAAAGCATAGTGTACTGGAAAAATCCTGGCTTTCTAACCGGCCCCTGGAAAAATCTTATTCTCAGATTGCAACACAAATCTAATAGCTGTAAACTTATTTACTTCATCCACAGACAGGACAGCCTTGAGGCAGGCAGGCAGCCCCAAGGCAGGAGGGACCATAATATGGGGCTCATCTCTCATCACCCACTGTGTCCACACCATTACCAGAGTAGAAAAGGGGCTCCAGCAGACAGTAAGTAATCTGCTGTAAGTCTCTAAAGATGCCCAGCACCTGATGGTTCGGTCCATGGGAGAACCAGTCAACTAGGACTGCATACAAGGCTGCCCAAAGCAACCGAGTCGGGGGGGGATGTTCCAGGAGCTTTATAATTTCCTGTTCTACCGGGATAGGCAGAGCGATCTCCTACTACATGCTAGAGAAACAGCTGGAGATTGCCACAAAATTTTTACTTTTCTACTTTACAGATACTTTGTTCATTTTTGAGGTGGGGGCTGCAATAAATTTTTAGGGTAATGTGGTGAATGGGTCTGGGTTAGCAGTTGCTCTGTTTCTTGCAAGGAGTGTAAACATTAAAACTGAGGGTTGGTTTCCATAAATATCAAAAGAAAGTCATTTGTGGCAAGCAGGTAAAATAAAGTGTTTTACTAAATTACCATGATATAAATCAAAATTGATACTTTATCAAAAAAAAAAAAAACCAGACACCTATAAAATGTACAATACAAAAGCTGAAACACTGCAAAACGATGAGATTCCAACTATGTTGACACATGCAGGTACCCAACAGGTTGCTATAAACCTAAAAGGTGGATGATGAACTGTTCTTCTGATAAGGCAGCATTTTCTTTTAAAAGACAAGGTTCCACAATGCTTCCAGACCAACATTCATCTTAGACAGAACCACTACTCGCAGTTACTTCATTCCTATGTTCAAGAGGCTTCAGTCTAAAGTACCTTAAGAAAAATGGTAAGTTTAGTAGTTGCATACGTTTAGCACTCGGGCACAAGTACGCACACAAAATTAAGTTTGCTGAACAAGTTATGTTTTGGGAGCGATTAATGCTACGTGCAAGGGAGGAAAATGGTACGTCTGTTCAAATGGTGACATAGCCATTTGCCCACCCTCTGATTTGCTATTACTCTGTGATTATTACATATGGCAGCAGCATGCATTCTGACCGGTATTGAGAACTAACCAGTGTCTGGTGATCATTTTAATCACAACAACAAAATTAGGGCTTTGCAGGTACCCACGGAAATTTACACTTTTCCCATATAGTCTGAGGTACACACATTTTCGAACAAAACCAATTGTAAGAATAGGAGCCAGGCATGTGACTGCTTCCATACAAAACACACTGACTTACCTTCCAAGAAAGCAAACTCGTCAGTTGCATCTATTGCATTATCTGCAAAAGGGATTATTAGTTTAAGAAATCATTAACTCACACAATTAAGGATGCAATTCATGTAAGACACCTGCTAACATGTATCTGATATAGGGCTGCAACTAACGATTATTTTCAGAATCGATTAGTTGGCAGATTATTTTTTGGATTAATTTTTCATTTAATAAAAAAAGGATGTTAAAGACAAACAGCAGAATAAATCACTGCTAAAAATGCATTTCTTGTTTTTATTTCCCAACCTGCCCCCCCCCCAGTTATGCACATTTGAGCCCAGGCTTGCCACACTGCCTCCCAGATATGCCACACCCCCCCAGATATGCCTTATACCCCCTGGTATGCCACTGTGCCATCCGATACGCCTTACACACCCAGATATGTCGCTCCGTCCTCCCCAGATATGCCTTATACCCCCCAGATATCCCATTGTCCCCTCACAGGATCACAGACTCGTTCACAGCACAATGACACAATACTTTTATAAATACAGGATTAATCTTCACTGACCCCAGGATTTAGATTCCCCTTAGTTTGCCCCCCCCTTTACCTCTAACTGCAACTTAAGTTAACTTTAAGTCCTCAGCATTAAATTAACCCTAAAGACCCCATCAACCACAACTGCCCCTAAATTAACCCCCACCTCCCCTAACTTTCAGCAGCCCAAATATTAATTTTATACTCTGTTAGATGAATTGCTAAGCATGTGGACACTATAAGCAAATGGGTGGGGCCAATTGTCAGCGTGACTGCAGGGAGGGACTAAGTAGTAACTGCTGCTGTGAGTCACACTGAATGAAATTGATTATAAAACCAGCCGTATTTTTAGAGCGTTATCGATTTTCAACTATTCGATAATGAAATTTGTGGGGAATAATTTTCATTATCAATTAGTTGTCGCAGCCCTAATCTGATTAGAACAGTTAATACTCAAATTACGCAGACTGAAAAGGCTGCTGAGTTAATGTACTAACTATCTATTTACAGAGCACTCCACTGTTCTGTATCCATGTTCCTTCAGATAAACAGGTATCAAACATATGAAATATTACCAGACATATGAAATATTACCAGCTGGCACTAGACTTGACAGTGCCCTACAATAATATTTACACCCTTGCAAATGCTGTGAAAATGTGTCTATGGTTTAAGTGGAAATAAAAAGTTGTCATTGTGGAGGAAGCGTGCAGACTACGTCAGACACCTTAGTGAGCATGATAAAATGTATACTAATAATATATATTACAGCGATAGGTATAAAAAGGAGTTAAAGTGAGTCAGGTTCTTTTTTCGGATGAAACCAAAATGGCCACTTATAGCAATAAACAGCAGAGGTAGGTTGGGAGCACATAAAGGTAGCTGTAAGGAAAAGTACATCATGGCCACTATTAAATATAGTGGTGGCTTTTTATGTTTTGGGGCTGTTTTTCTGCCAGAGGATCTGGACATTTTGTTAGAATACATGGCATCATGGACATAACAGATATTAAATTAAATCCTGACTGCATTTGCCAAAAGGTTTAAAATGGGTCATGGTTAGATCTTCCAGCACAATGGCTTACAGGCCACAAATTCAAGGTCCTACCATGGCCATCCAAGTCCCCTGGTTTGAACACCAGCATCAACCCCAAGATTTGGAGGGTGTGGAGAGATTATGTATGGAGGAATGGTCCCTTGCTATGTATTCTCCAAACTCATTGGGCATTATAGGAGAGGACTCTGAGCTGGTATCTTGGTAAAGAGGTGGTATTGACTAAAAACTTGCAAATATCGTATTGGCTCGATTATAGGCCGCACCCTAAAACATTTTTCTTAGTAAAAAAATAGATATGCTGCCACTCTGCCCCCAAGATGTGGCCCCCCAACCCCTAAATTTACCAAAGCGGACTCCCGGTGTCTTGTGTAGATGTCCCCTGCCGGCCCCGCAATACGCGTAGACAACTTCCGTTGCCGGCACTTCCGCCGTGGGAAGTGACGGCAAGGGAGATTGCGCGATGCGCTTTAACAGACGTTCACCAGCTGCGGCAATGTGAGTGCAAACGACCTCCGCTGCCGGCACGTCTGCACAATGTGCTTTAACAATCTCCCTTGCCGGGACTTCCCATATTGTTAAAGCACATCGAGCAGACGTCCCGGCAGCGGAGGTTGTTTACACTCGCATCGCCGCAGCCAGCGAACGTCTGGACGATACGCTGGCAGGGGAGGCTGTCTCAGTGTATCGGAGAGTAGGATCCAGGTCCTCTGCAGGGCTGTGGGGGACCTGTATCCTAACCCTGCTGCATGCCCGGAACTGCATGTCCCGGGCGTCGGGCGATACGAATTGCGCATTCCTGCGCTAGACCCCGAATATAGGCCGCACCCCCACTTTAAAGACTTAAAGTGGGGGAGAAAAGTGCGGCCTATATGCGGGCAAATACGGTAATTGCGCTACAGACAATTTATTTTCACAATTATTTTTTGATAAACATGTGTTGTGTTTGCAATTATTTGATATCCACGAGAGCAGTGTATTTGTTTATTTTGTTATATGAAAAGATTAAACAAAGAAATTTACACTGCTTTATTTGCTCATATTTACCAAGGGTACCAATGTTAGTAGATGCCACTGTATATGAACACGCTTAAAATATTTACAGCATATATTTAAGATGAAACTAGCTTTCAGTATTAAAGCAATAAATATAAGTAGCTGATGAGGTTTTTGCCCGACTATCTTGTCAGCAAGAACAAGCATTGCTCTGGTATAACAGCACTCTTCACAAGGACCATTAGATAATTGTTCTGATGCACAATTATACCATCAGGCATTACATTTAGGTACTGTACATGCCAAAGAAACTCTTCTCCACATCTTTTGAAATCTGAAGAGCCTCCCTCTGCTGGCTGATCACACAATGTGTAATGTGATAACGAATGCAGGACTAAATAGTCCTTATTCTTGATCTTTAAAAAAAGAAAAAAAATTGTTACCTGAGAATTTGTTATCCATGTTAATCGCAGTAGCATACAAGAGGAAAGCGCTACCAGGAGTGCCACGGAAACCGTACGTTCATACCTAAGAATTTATTTGCCTTGTCACTATCCAGCAATTTCCTCTCGTATGCTACAGAGAGCGACGTGGATGAAATAAATTGATTAGTTTGCATAAACTTAAAAAAAAAAAAAAAAAAAAAAAAGGGGAATTTCAGCAGCCCAAATATTACATTTCATACTCAGATGAGTTCCTGAGTCAGTGCGACTGCAGGGGGGGGCTGGAAGAAAAAGGGGCAGGGCCAATAGTCAGTGACTGCTGGGAGGGACTGTAAGTAGTAACTGCTGCTGTGAATCATACTGAAACGGATTATAAAACGAGGGGTATTTTTCAGAGCATTTGCTCTGAAAAAACCCTCATTTTATAATCGATAAAAATAGATTCCACTAATCGATAATGAAATTCGTTGGCAATGATTTTCCTCTATCGATTAGTTGTTGCAGCCCTATAAACTACAACTATAAAAAACAAAAATAAAATAACTTATTCACCTGTTTACATAATATGTACACACGTGAACAGCACAGTACTATTGAACACATTGTGAATCTAATATTAATTAACATTTGGTGGGATTGATGAAAGGGAGACTTGTACATCAGATCTTACAGTATAGTCATACCTAAATCTTTACGCTGAAGGGTTTTTCTCTTTCCTCGCAGTGCATATACATAAGCATCTTTGGCAATTGTTTCTATAAATAGTTCCTGTAAAATAAAAAATTATGTAATCATAGGAGCATTATATGTGCAAAGACTATGGTGGACTAGTCAGGAGGGAGACATGTAAATACAACTTAGAGGGACACGCCAGTCATAACAACTGCTTCAAACGTGTTTAAGTCTAGTGTCCTTTTTTAAAATCACCATTTTTTCACCCTTGCAAATACAGGTATCTGTAATATTTCCCTACCCACAGCTACTTGGCTTGCCACTGCAAGTCTATGTACCCTGGAGATAGTTAAGTTAGCATTCAGGGAAAGCTCAAGACATTGTGCTGCCTGAGTCAGAGGAGGAAATGTAACCCCCCTATCCATTATGTTGCATCATGATTAATAAATTAATTCTCACATCTTTCGTATCCCTGTGTTTTCTGCAGCTCCACGTCTTTTCTTCTTTTATCTTCTTTCTTTATGTGCTTTTCTGTGAACCTGGCACCCTGATCCTATATTTGGCACCCCAAATTGACACTTTACCCCTCCCCCCAGGGAGCCCATACCAAATTCGGTAGCAGTGGTGCCCACTTTATCTCAATCTCTCTCTATTGCTCGCCTTTGTCTCATTATCTGTCTTTTTTGCCCATCTCTCCTCTTATTATATTTTGCATCCCCCATCTTTCTCTTGCCTTTGCCTCAGTAACTCACATATGTACTGGAAGACATTTTTCTCACTCTCATATTTGCACACCCCCATGCTCACTCACACCCTCCCACCCACTAACTCAGGAAAACACTACAGTTACAGTTGAAACCAAGAACACATATGCCATGATTTTCAGGGTAAATCTAAATATCAAAATAATCCTCAAACTATATTACATGAAAGCACATCACCCAAGGACCTGGACTACACCACTTTTTAAGAAGACTGACACAACAATGAATCTAACAAAAACATGATAGAGGGTTTTTTCCTTCCACCTTTTTGTATTTAGTTTTTTTACAAGCACGCATGGCACCGTTTCTTCCAATGTTTGGACGCAATTCTTTGGTGTCTCAAAGCCAACAAGCATGCACATATATATACCGTACATACAGTAAAAATTATATCTAGACTCTAGGAGTTTTTGGGGTACTATTGGTGTATAGTTAAAGTGAAGACATAATTGAGCATTTTTTCCTCCATAGGACTTCCCACCGTCCATTGCAGTTTGGGAGGCAATTACGTCTGAAAACCAAAGGGAGAACGGATTCGTTATGATAAAGTTGAACCACTGTACTTGGAGTTTAGAGGCAAACTTCCGGAAGCCCATTTATACTTTTTTTTGGAACTGGAAGGGGTGAGCCCACGGCGATTTCTTTTACCAGCCATTGCTACATGCCAACTGTTTTACAGCATATTCTCAACAACCCCATTACTCTCTCACCGTTGCCTTGCTGGTAATAAATACAGACTCTTGGCTAGCCAGTGATACGTCGGGATCGGCTTTCATCAGCGCTTTCACACGAGACAGTGGGAGTCTGGCCTGTTTCTGCAACCCACTTACAGCAGGAACTGCACTCAAGACTTCTGTCTCACCCCCTTGCTGATTGCAACCGACTTCGGGCTCGGTATCAGATACTTCCTGTAAAGCTGCCATCACAAAAACTAACTTGCGCGAACTCGCACGGGGTAAGGTAACTACAAAATCTAATCAAAGACCGAGCACAGGTGTTCTTGAGGCAGAACGAAGAAGAGGCGGAGTCTGTGGTTGTGACGTAATATCCTGATGGTTGGGGAAGTCGGCGGTTAGGTTGAAGTGTTCGATTATTGAGAGGCGATTTGAACGGTAACGATGTACGAGGTAGTGATGGGAAATTCGGATCACTAAAGTGAATCGGATCATTTCGAGTCGTTCATTGAAATGATCCGATTCATGATCCGAATCTTTGGATCACTCAGTGACTCACAGGAGTTACTATTTCCCAGTCCGTCCCTGCAGTCACAATGACGATTGGCCACGCCCCTTTCATTAGAATCAATTAACCCTCCTGTCTGCCTGCTCTAGTGATAAAAGATGAGAGTTGGTACCGTGTTAGCCGTAGAATTACAGGAGACAAGTGGAGTTTGAATGATACCTTTATTGGCTAACTGAGTAGATATAGATTCCAAGCTTTCAAGACCTTTCAGGTCCCTTCATCAGGCATGTTATACAATAATGTGAAAAACCTCTCTTTAAGTATCAGTCAAACAGTATGGTTACAATTGGGAAGCAGATAACATCAAAATGTCCAGGACAAGGTTCTTTGATCAGTCAATAGTGTTAAAATCAGAGGTGGATTGGAGTCATAAAAGGAGGTGTCAGGGGGTATTCACAACTCTAATGGGGTCAGGTTGTGTGCATGTCTGGTTTGTTATCTACAAAGTGCTAATGGGATACAAATTCCCTATCCCGGTTGAGGCCAGTGTTTAAAGAGTTAAATTTAAGTATTAATTTAACCTCCCATATTTTTCTCTCCCTCTGAGTTTTGAACAGTCCCATTAATACAGCCAGTCTGATGTCACTGATGCTATGTCCATTTTGGCAAAAATGTTCTCCCACTGTTGTCTCTGCTCTCTTGTTGTTGATGTTAAATCTGTGTGAATTAAACCTTATATGCAATGGCTGGCCTGTTTCACCCACGTAGAGGGCTGTTGGACACTTTGCACACATAATAAGGTAAACCACATTAGAAGATTTGCAGGAGAAGGCACCATTGATCTTATGGAGTGTATTAGAATTTGGTATAGGCACCATGTCCACAGTGTGGATGTGTGCGCATGTTTTACACCTTCCTTGTAGGCAGGGGAAAGTGCCATTTTTTGTGGACTTGTTCAGGGCACTCCTGGTTAATAGTTGTTTAAGATTGGGGGGCTGTCTGAAGGAGAGTAGGGGAGGCTGTGGAAAAATTTCCCTGAGTCTGTCATCCGTGTGTAGTGTTGCTTGAAGTTCTTTAGATATTTTGCGTAGAGCTTCTACCTGGGGGTGGTAAGTGACAACCAGGGGCACACGGGTTCCAGTATGATGTTCTTTGTACTTTAGTAATTTTTTTCTGGGAATGTTGGTGGCCTTCTGTATCTGGTTGTCAATTATCCTGGCATTGTAGCCCTGGTTCATGAAGTCTCCCCTTAGTTTCTGGAGCTGTTTGTCGCGATCTGCTGTATCAGAACAGATGCGGTTGTATCTTATGGCCTGGCTGTATATGATAGAGTTTTTTGTATGTTTAGGGTGGAAGCTGTTGTTTTTAAGGTAAGTCGGTCTGTCTGTTGGTTTGCGATACAGGGATGTGTGGATGGTATTGTTCTTAATGCTGATGGTGGTGTCCAGGAAGTTTATTTCTGTGGGTGAGTGGCTGATTGTGAGGTTGATGGTGGGGTGAAATGCGTTGTAGTTCTCGTGGAAGGTGAGAAGTTCCTCTTTGCTGGCGGTCCAGATGATTAGAATATCATCTATATAGCGAAGGTACACCAGGGGTTTTGTTTGGCAGGTGGATATGAAATCCTCTTCTAATTTTGCCATAAAGAGGTTGGCGTATTGTGGCGCCATTCGAGTACCCATCGCAGTCCCAGTTTTCTGGATGTAGAGGTCCTGTCCAAACCTGAAATAGTTGTGGTTAAGTATAAATTCAATGAGCTGCGTAACTGATTCGGTGTCCATGTTGTGTCGGTTCAGGTATTCCTGGCATGCTGCTATGCCATCTCTGTGTGGGATGTTGGTATATAGGGATTCAACATCCATGGTGGCCAGGAGAGTGTTCTGTGGGAGTGGGCCCAGGTCAGCCAGTTTGTTTAAAAGGTCTGTGGTGTCCTGAAGGAAGCTGGGTGTTCGTTGTACCAGGGGTTGCAGGGTGTTTTCTATCCAGCCAGATATATTCTCTGTCAGTGTACCAATTCCTGAGATGATGGGTCTCCCTGGGTTGCCTGGGTTACGATGGGTACTCGAATGGCGCCACAATACGCCAACCTCTTTATGGCAAAATTAGAAGAGGATTTCATATCCACCTGCCAAACAAAACCCCTGGTGTACCTTCGCTATATAGATGATATTCTAATCATCTGGACCGCCAGCAAAGAGGAACTTCTCACCTTCCACGAGAACTACAACGCATTTCACCCCACCATCAACCTTACAATCAGCCACTCACCCACAGAAATAAACTTCCTGGACACCACCATCAGCATTAAGAACAATACCATCCACACATCCCTGTATCGCAAGCCAACAGACAGACCGACTTACCTTAAAAATAACAGCTTCCACCCTAAACATACAAAAAACTCTATCATATACAGCCAGGCCATAAGATACAACCGCATCTGTTCTGATACAGCAGATCGCGACAAACAGCTCCAGAAACTAAGGGGAGACTTCATGAACCAGGGCTACAATGCCAGGATAATTGACAACCAGATACAGAAGGCCACCAACATTCCCAGAAAAAAATTACTAAAGTACAAAGAACATCATACTGGAACCCGTGTGCCCCTGGTTGTCACTTACCACCCCCAGGTAGAAGCTCTACGCAAAATATCTAAAGAACTTCAAGCAACACTACACACGGATGACAGACTCAGGGAAATTTTTCCACAGCCTCCCCTACTCTCCTTCAGACAGCCCCCCAATCTTAAACAACTATTAACCAGGAGTGCCCTGAACAAGTCCACAAAAAATGGCACTTTCCCCTGCCTACAAGGAAGGTGTAAAACATGCGCACACATCCACACTGTGGACATGGTGCCTATACCAAATTCTAATACACTCCATAAGATCAATGGTGCCTTCTCCTGCAAATCTTCTAATGTGGTTTACCTTATTATGTGTGCAAAGTGTCCAACAGCCCTCTACGTGGGTGAAACAGGCCAGCCATTGCATATAAGGTTTAATTCACACAGATTTAACATCAACAACAAGAGAGCAGAGACAACAGTGGGAGAACATTTTTGCCAAAATGGACATAGCATCAGTGACATCAGACTGGCTGTATTAATGGGACTGTTCAAAACTCAGAGGGAGAGAAAAATATGGGAGGTTAAATTAATACTTAAATTTAACTCTTTAAACACTGGCCTCAACCGGGATAGGGAATTTGTATCCCATTATCACTTTGTAGATAACAAACCAGACATGCACACAACCTGACCCCATTAGAGTTGTGAATACCCCCTGACACCTCCTTTTATGACTCCAATCCACCTCTGATTTTAACACTATTGACTGATCAAAGAACCTTGTCCTGGACATTTTGATGTTATCTGCTTCCCAATTGTAACCATACTGTTTGACTGATACTTAAAGAGAGGTTTTTCACATTATTGTATAACATGCCTGATGAAGGGACCTGAGAGGTCTTGAAAGCTTGCAATCTATATCTACTCAGTTAGCCAATAAAGGTATCATTCAAACTCCACTTGTCTCCTGTTACTCTAGTGATGTCACTGAAGGCAGAGAGTCGTTCATAGAATCGTTCAGAGACTGGAATCATTCAGAGAATCTCACTGACACAATAATGTAATAAATAAATACTTTAATAATCTTCACTGCCGACCAGGATTTTGATTCCCCTTAGTTTGCCCCCCTTTACCTCTAACTGAACCTTAAATTAACTTTATTAAATTAATCCAAAGTCCTCAGCATTAAATTAACCCTAATGACCCCATTAACCATAAGTGCCCCTAAATTAACCCAAAAGACCCCATTAACCATAACTGCCCCTAAATTAACCCTAAACACCCCATCAACCATAACTGCCCCTAAATTAACCCTAAACACCCCATTAACCATAACTGCCCCTAAATTAACACTAAAGACCCCCCATCAACCATACCAATTTATTTGGTAATTTATCTGGAGTACATGCAATTAATTTAGGGGCCGTTATGGTTAATGGGGTTTTTAGGGTTAATTTTAGGGGCAGATATGGTTAATGGGGTGTTTAGGGTTAATTTAGGGGCAGTTCTGATAAGAATATGGGTATAATATTTTTTGCATAGGGATTATGGGTGGAATATTATAGTTACACATGCTAAGTAATACATTTGACCTGTTTCTGATAAGAATATGGTTATAAATATTTTTATGTATGGGGATTATGGGTGCAATAAGAGAAATGGGTCAAATATGTTACTAGGGATGTGTAATGATATTTCGCCCATAATCCCTATGTAGACAAATATTTTAACCCATTTTCTTAACAGAAGTAGATCAAATACGTTACATGGCACGTGCAATCATATTATTTCATCCATAATCCCTATGAAAAAATATAATCATACCCATTTTCTTATCAGAAACAAGTGAAATATGTTATGAGGCATGTGTAACCATAATATTCCACCCATAATCCCAATGTAAAAAAATATTATACCCATATTCTTATCAGAAAAAAGTCAAATGTGTAACTATAATATTCCACCCATAGTCCCCATGTAAAAAAATACACCCATATTCTTATCAGAAACAGGTCAAATGTATTACTTAGGATGTGTAACTGTAATATTCCACCCATAATCCCCATGTAAAAAAAAATTATACCCATATTCTTATCAGAAAAAGATCAAATGTGTTCCTTGGCATGTGTAACCATAATATTCCACCCATATCCCCAAGTAAAAAAATATTATACCCATTGTGACAGAATGACCTGTCATACAGGGCTCAAGGTATTCAGAGATGGCTCCAGCCTGGCTGCCAAACAGGCAGGAACTCCAATGTTAAACTAATCCCATTAACAGGATGGCTACCAGTGGGATATTCAGTAGCTAAAGGGGATTAAAGGTTGGGTTGTCTACCTGTTTATCAATGTTAATTTATGTTAATGAAGGTCTGTGGCTATATCAGTCTTATGTTTTACAACAATAAACTGTTCATTCCTGCTGTACTCAATTCAAGGTAGTTGTGTGTCTACTTATTGGGTACACATAGCAGGGTTCCAAGGTGCGCATGCTGACTGGTGCTGGAAGTGATTCCGGGGACAACAGGAGGATACATGTGGGTGATCTCTGGGAGTTATTCAGCTCTCTTGGTGAACCCGTTATATTGGTGGCAGCGGTGGGATCCTCCTTGCAAACGTCCCAGCGGAGTACCAGCGGGTATACCAGCAGCAAGCCAAAGATGGTTCCAGCACTACAGGACGTGTTGGTGCACAACACGAGTCGCAAGTTACATAAATGCCTGGATGGAGGCTCTCAGAGTGGACCAGGGTGTCCGGGGAATAGTCCTCCCATCCTCCAAGGAATGGTACGTGCTACAACTAGATTGGCGAATGCAGTACCTGGGAGAGCAGCCTCAAGAGGACTTGGTGGCTGAGTTGGAGAAGTTGCTTCCACTTGAAATGACTGTGGATTGTGGATATCGGGCCCTGTATTGGCAGGCCGTGCAGTGGTGTCCAGAGCTGAAGGATGACTACATGCCAGAGGGCGATGACTTTGGCGGCCCGGGATTGATAATGGAAAGCCTACAGGAGGACCGAGAATTTGGGAGCCCATCGAAATATCGGTGCGAGGAGATCCGGGAGTTCAGGGAAGGGATTCTCGCAGATGTGCCCTGTTACCTGCCCGACTTGTGGGCTGATTTCGATTATTTGGTTTACCAAGAATGGTTCCTGGAGCAGGCCTACCGAGAGCTCTTTGACCGTGCTCAGCAGTGTGCCCCAGTGGATCCTGTGAGTATTGTGCCCCCACCAGAAGCACAAACATCCGAGCAGAGCGCAACTGGCCTCTGCCCACTCCCCTCCCTCACCCCAGACACTTTGCCCTATTCCCCGCAATATGGCCCATAAACTGACCAAGACCCCCCCTGCATGTCCTAGCCAGATCCCCCAGCTGAACTGGTGGCTTCGAGGCAGAGCGAAGCTGGCCTCTGCCCACCCCTTCCACTTGTTCCCAAGCCTGACCGCAGTAACCAAGGAGGGTCCGGTCAGGCAGCCACAGAGTTGGTGGTGCCACTGGATTTTACAAATGCAGCTGAAGCGCTGCCCTCGGGGCAGAGTGCCGCTGGCCTCTGCCCGCTCCCCTCTGTGACCCCAGCTCCATTGGCTTTAACCCCCCAATGTTGCCCAGAGGCAGTGATTTCTATGGATCCTGTATCCCCAGCAGAAGTGTTGGCAATGGGAGAGAGGCAGATCGACATCTCTCCCCAGCAGATGGAGTATACAGGAGGGGATGCAAGTGGCTTTCCTCCCCTCGCCGAGGATCAAACAAACATATGTACCATGCAGGTGGATTGGACTACGGTCGCCACCTGCAGTCCCCAGAGGTGCCGAGCAGTCAGCCCAGAACCCCATATGGAAGGGACCCCAGCCGCTCTGTTTTCTCCCCAGCGGCTGAGAGGACTCCAGGGAGAAGGCACATTTGGCCCTTCTCCCCAGCGGCAGTTACACTATTTGGGAGAAGCAGAGTGCGGCTGGGTGAGTACTGGTCCTTTGTTAAATTGTTTTGGGGAGTACCAATTTGTGGCTGGCAGTGGTGGTCCGGATATACAGACTGACTTTGGAGTCAAGCCGTGTGGGGTCTTATCAGACGTCAGTCTCCCCCAGAAAAAGGAGATATGTGATGGAGTGTGTGACGGAACTGTCCATCACTGGGGCCCCTGGAGAGACTGAAAGCAAGCCTGCTACCAGCAGATTATGGACCCTGTCTCCCTGCCCTGGCGAGTGGGACTGTTGTCCTCGTCTGGGACCCGAACTCCCCAGTCTCTGAGTGCACCCCAGGACTGGTTAGTGGGACAGGTGCCCTTTGCCAGCCCCCTGCATCCACGGGTCTAGGAGCGACGGAGCTGTGCTCCCCGATTGAACTGGATGCAGATCCGGTTGGGGTCTGGCCCCAGTTCAGTCTTCTTTTTAAAAGGGGGGATATGTGACAGAATGACCTGTCATACAGGGCCCAAGGTATTCAGAGATGGCTCCAGCCTGGCTGCCAAACAGGCAGGAAATCCATTGTTAAACTAATCCCATTAACAGGATGGCTACCAGGGGGATATTCAGTAGCTAAAGGGGATTAAAGGTTGGGTTGTCTACCTGTTTATCAATGTTAATTTATGTTAATGAAGGTCTGTGGCTATATCAGTCTATGTTTTACAACAATAAACTGTTCATTCCTGCTGTACTCAATTCAAGGTAGTTGTGTGTCTACTTATTGGGTACACATAGCAGGGTTCCAAGGTGCGCATGCTGACTGGTGCTGGAAGTGATTCCGGGGACAACAGGAGGATACATGTGGGTGATCTCTGGGAGTTATTCAGCTCTCTTGGTGAACCCGTTATATTGGTGGCAGCGGTGGGATCCTCCTTGCAAACGTCCCAGCGGAGTACCAGCGGGTATACCAGCAGCAAGCCAAAGATGGTTCCAGCACTACAGGACGTGTTGGTGCACAACACGAGTCGCAAGTTACATAAATGCCTGGATGGAGGCTCTCAGAGTGGACCAGGGTGTCCGGGGAATAGTCCTCCCATCCTCCAAGGAATGGTACGTGCTACAACTAGATTGGCGAATGCAGTACCTGGGAGAGCAGCCTCAAGAGGACTTGGTGGCTGAGTTGGAGAAGTTGCTTCCACTTGAAATGACTGTGGATTGTGGATATCGGGCCCTGTATTGGCAGGCCGTGCAGTGGTGTCCAGAGCTGAAGGATGACTACATGCCAGAGGGCGATGACTTTGGCGGCCCGGGATTGATAATGGAAAGCCTACAGGAGGACCGAGAATTTGGGAGCCCATCGAAATATCGGTGCGAGGAGATCCGGGAGTTCAGGGAAGGGATTCTCGCAGATGTGCCCTGTTACCTGCCCGACTTGTGGGCTGATTTCGATTATTTGGTTTACCAAGAATGGTTCCTGGAGCAGGCCTACCGAGAGCTCTTTGACCGTGCTCAGCAGTGTGCCCCAGTGGATCCTGTGAGTATTGTGCCCCCACCAGAAGCACAAACATCCGAGCAGAGCGCAACTGGCCTCTGCCCACTCCCCTCCCTCACCCCAGACACTTTGCCCTATTCCCCGCAATATGGCCCATAAACTGACCAAGACCCCCCCTGCATGTCCCAGCCAGATCCCCCAGCTGAACTGGTGGCTTCGAGGCAGAGCGAAGCTGGCCTCTGCCCACCCCTTCCACTTGTTCCCAAGCCTGACCGCAGTAACCAAGGAGGGTCCGGTCAGGCAGCCACAGAGTTGGTGGTGCCACTGGATTTTACAAATGCAGCTGAAGCGCTGCCCTCGGGGCAGAGTGCCGCTGGCCTCTGCCCGCTCCCCTCTGTGACCCCAGCTCCATTGGCTTTACCCCCCCAATGTTGCCCAGAGGCAGTGATTTCTATGGATCCTGTATCCCCAGCAGAAGTGTTGGCAATGGGAGAGAGGCAGATCGACATCTCTCCCCAGCAGATGGAGTATACAGGAGGGGATGCAAGTGGCTTTCCTCCCCTCGCCGAGGATCAAACAAACATATGTACCATGCAGGTGGATTGGACTACGGTCGCCACCTGCAGTCCCCAGAGGTGCCAAGCAGTCAGCCCAGAACCCCATATGGAAGGGACCCCAGCCGCTCTGTTTTCTCCCCAGCGGCTGAGAGGACTCCAGGGAGAAGGCACATTTGGCCCTTCTCCCCAGCGGCAGTTACACTATTTGGGAGAAGCAGAGTGCGGCTGGGTGAGTACTGGTCCTTTGTTAAATTGTTTTGGGGAGTACCAATTTGTGGCTGGCAGTGGTGGTCCGGATATACAGACTGACTTTGGAGTCAAGCCGTGTGGGGTCTTATCAGACGTCAGTCTCCCCCAGAAAAAGGAGATATGTGATGGAGTGTGTGACGGAACTGTCCATCACTGGGGCCCCTGGAGAGACTGAAAGCAAGCCTGCTACCCGCAGATTATGGACCCTGTCTCCCTGCCCTGGCGAGTGGGACTGTTGTCCTCGTCTGGGACCCGAACTCCCCAGTCTCTGAGTGCACCCCAGGACTGGTTAGTGGGACAGGTGCCCTTTGCCAGCCCCCTGCATCCACGGGTCTAGGAGCGACGGAGCTGTGCTCCCCGACTGAACTGGATGCAGATCCGGTTGGGGTCTGGCCCCAGTTCAGTCTTCTTTTTAAAAGGGGGGATATGTGACAGAATGACCTGTCATACAGGGCCCAAGGTATTCAGAGATGGCTCCAGCCTGGCTGCCAAACAGGCAGGAAATCCATTGTTAAACTAATCCCATTAACAGGATGGCTACCAGGGGGATATTCAGTAGCTAAAGGGGATTAAAGGTTGGGTTGTCTACCTGTTTATCAATGTTAATTTATGTTAATGAAGGTCTGTGGCTATATCAGTCTATGTTTTACAACAATAAACTGTTCATTCCTGCTGTACTCAATTCAAGGTAGTTGTGTGTCTACTTATTGGGTACACATAGCAGGGTTCCAAGGTGCGCATGCTGACTGGTGCTGGAAGTGATTCCGGGGACAACAGGAGGATACATGTGGGTGATCTCTGGGAGTTATTCAGCTCTCTTGGTGAACCCGTTATATTGGTGGCAGCGGTGGGATCCTCCTTGCAAACGTCCCAGCGGAGTACCAGCGGGTATACCAGCAGCAAGCCAAAGATGGTTCCAGCACTACAGGACGTGTTGGTGCACAACACGAGTCGCAAGTTACATAAATGCCTGGATGGAGGCTCTCAGAGTGGACCAGGGTGTCCGGGGAATAGTCCTCCCATCCTCCAAGGAATGGTACGTGCTACAACTAGATTGGCGAATGCAGTACCTGGGAGAGCAGCCGCAAGAGGACTTGGTGGCTGAGTTGGAGAAGTTGCTTCCACTTGAAATGACTGTGGATTGTGGATATCGGGCCCTGTATTGGCAGGCCGTGCAGTGGTGTCCAGAGCTGAAGGATGACTACATGCCAGAGGGCGATGACTTTGGCGGCCCGGGATTGATAATGGAAAGCCTACAGGAGGACCGAGAATTTGGGAGCCCATCGAAATATCGGTGCGAGGAGATCCGGGAGTTCAGGAAAGGGATTCTCGCAGATGGGGATTAAAGGTTGGGTTGTCTACCTGTCTATCAATGTTAATTTATGTTAATGAAGGTCTGTGGCTATATGAGTCTATGTTTTACAACAATAAACTGTTCATTCCTGCTGTACTCAGTTCAAGGTAGTTGTATGTCTACTTATTGGGTACACATAGCAGGGTTCCAAGGTGCACATGCTGACTGGTGCTGGAAGTGATTCCAGGGACAACAGGAGGATACATGTGGGTGATCTATGGGAGTTACTACAGCTCTCTTGGTGAACCTGTTACACCCATATTCTTATCAGAAACAGGTCAAATGTGTTACTTGGCATGTGTAACCATGATATTCCCCCCATAATCCTCATGTAAAAAAATTTATTCCAATATTCTTATCAGAAACAGGTCAAATGTGTTCCTTGGCATGTGTATCTATAGTATTCTACCCATAATCCCCATGTAAATAAATAATTTTACCCATATTCTTATCAGAAACGGGTCAAATGTGTTACTTAGCATGTATAACTATAATATTCCACCCATAATCCCCATGAAAAAAAATGATTATACCCATATTCTTATCAGAAATAGATCAAATGTGATAGTTAGCATGTGTAACTATAATATTCCACCCATAATCCCTATGTAAAAAATATTATACCCATATTCTTATCAGAAACAGGTCAAATGTGTTTCTTGGCATGTGTAACCATGATATTCCCCCCCATAATCCCCATGTTTAAAAAATATATTCCAAGATGGTGATGATCAAAACAGGTAAAATGTGGTACCATATTAAATCTATAATCCAGCCCTACAAATGTTTTTTTAAAGTAATCATTTTTATTCAGATCCAAAAAGTCAGGTAATGTACAGCGAAGAACAGTGTTACAGTCTCCAGTACATGTAATAAAATGTTACAGGGTACAACATTCTGAGGAAGAAGATGGACATAAGTAAGATAGCGACAAATATAGAAGCATCAGATGTCGCGTTGTGTTTGAGTTGTAACATTGTGGATAATAGGATCTGAGATTTTGTTGTTTTTGTTTAACAAGTGAGCAGCGTTAGAGAGAAGACTGACAGAGACATGTATACGTATCTATTGATGCAGTTAAACTGCTCACAAAAGAAAAAAAAGTAACAAGAACCAAGAACAAAAGGTACAATCAATCGGAGCACAATTTCATGGCACATATCGGCATGTGACGTGAGTCAGGAGGAAGTGGAGAACAAGAGACCAGTGCATTACTCAGAGTATAGTCACAGAGGAAACTGCGAAAGGAGGAGGGTCCCCAATACGAGTGTGACAGGTGGCAAGACTCTGTAAGTGAAGTGGTGGTGGCTGGCCAGGCGCGGCTGATGCGTGCATGGATAGTAAGGCATGGCGTAGTGTGGGTGCAGAGAAGCTGGGGGGTAGTCGGCGCACTGATATCATGTTGGAGCCATGGTGTCCAGACTATGAAACATGAGGTTATGAGATATCTTTTCCAAAATGCTATGGTGATCAATAGTGGAGAACACTTCTGCGAGTAGAGTGGGAGAATTGGCTTTCCAAAGTCTCACAATGCACAATTTCGTAGCTAGGAAGATATGTATTATCAATTTGCGTTTGGGACCAGGGAGAGGGTCTGGGAACATGTGGAGAAGGGCGTTTTCAAGGTTGGGCTCCAGACGAATGTGGAGGATGGAGTGTATGGCGGAGAATATCTGTAGCCAAAGAGGAGCCAGAAGTGGGCATGACCACCACATATGGAGCATGGAGCCCTCCTGACCACAACCTCTCCAATAGAATTTAGAGTAATTAGTGATCATGTGGGATAACCGAGATGGAGTCTGATACCAGCGACAACTAACCTTTTTCTGTAGTTCTAAATGGTTTAGACAATGGAATACACCTCTCATCATTGCCTCCGATTCTACCCAGGAATCGGATGGAAAGGTTTGGTTCAGTTCTCTCTCCCAGGCTCGCATATGCGGCAGTTTATTGGCATAGAATCTGGAGACTAAAAGAGAATACCAGCAGGAGAATGCTCCTTTTATCTCTGGGGCCAAACGGAACAAGGAGAGAATGGGGTGCAGTTCGTACGGGGGCGGTGCCATCGGGGAAGTAGTAGATGTAGTGACATGTCGTATCTGCAAGTATTTGTCGCGATGTGGAATGTCGTAAGTTTGAGTGAGGTAAGTGAAAGGTACTAGAGCACCATTGTGATATAGGTCCCCCAGGGTTTGAAAGTCTCTTGTTAGCGACGCCCGACCCCACAGTCATTAAGTCAAGTGTCTCTAAGGGTGTATGTAAGGACTTACCTGCCTCTCTGGTCGCGCGCCATGGCCGGTCCCGCGGCGCTTCCTCCTCGGCCGGCTTCCCGGGCAGCGAGTACCACCACTACCCGGTCGGCAAACATTATATTACACGTTACATCTGTAACGTGTTCTTATAACCTCGGGTGACCTCCTTAATGCAGGACACACCTCCACCTGTCCTTTTTTAAACCTGGACTTCCTCTTCTGGGTCACCCTTGGTTGGTGTATTCTGTGGTTTTCCTGTGCGACTTGCTGTGACTATTTTTTCGTTTGACCCGGCTTGCTGACTTTGCTCCTGTTCCCTGATTGTTGGTATTGACTTGGCTTGTTTGACTACTCTTCTGGATTTGATTTGGCTTCCTGCTTTACCGGTTACCAGACCTGGTTCTCGGTTCCAGCTCTCCTGGCTACTCCTGGTTCCTGTTTGCCTGGCTCACTCTGCCATCCGGGGTCCTCCTCATCCAATTGTTACAATGTAAAGGGAAAAAGTCTGGATAGGGAGGGGAATCGTCGTAGATGTCGGGACCAGATTGCGAGCATATAAGAGGTAGTAGGGGGAAGGGGGGGGCATCGGCAGGTGTAATGTGCGTTTGGTCCATAGAAGCTGTGGAATGGAATAAGGAGAGATATAAGCATTTTCATGGGTAATCCAGGCCGGTATGTTGGAGGAGGCGTGAAACATCAGGATCTGAGATAGAATACAAGCCTCATGGTATACTTGATGTGTGGAATCCCTAAACCTCCACAAAGTCTGCGGGAGAATCTAGTGTGGTTAGCCACGCGTGATCTACCTTTTAGACTAGCGAAGTCGATAAAATAAGATTCTATAGAGTGTAGTAAAGAGGGAGGGGGTTGGATAGGGACAGTGCACAGAACATAAGAGTTTAGTTAGAGCAGTCATTTTTAGTGCGTTGATGCATCCTAGCCATGATAGTTCATAGCTCTTCCATCGTAATATGTCTGGTTTTACTTGTTGCCAAACAGAAAGAAAGTTGTGAGTATTGAGGGATCCCATGGTTTTGGTCAGTTGAATGCCTAAGTAAGTCAGGGAGGATTCCCTCCAATCAAAGGAATAATGTTCAGAGAGGGTTCGTGCTTGAGATGTGTCTATGTTGAGGCACAGGGCTTGTGATTTGGAGATATTAAGTTTATGATAGGAGACTGACGCATAAATGTCAAATTGTTGTAAGAGTGCAGGTAAAGAAACTATGGGTGAGGTAACAGATGCCAGGATGTCGTCGGCAAAGAGATCGAGGGTACAAGGGGGACTGGAATTCATAGGGAAGCCCGATATAAGAGGGTCCATACGAATGCGTTCTGCTAGCGGTTCGAGTGCGAGAGCATAGAGGAGGGGGCATATGGGCCAGCCCTGTCTGGTACCATTGGTGATTGGGAATGGATGAGACAGAAAACCTAGCATGGAGATGCATACTGATGGAGAGGTGTAAAGGGCCAATATGGCTTGAATGAATGGGGGGGGCAAATTTTATGAGGGTCGCTCTTAGAAATTGCCAATGGAGCCTATCGAAGGCTTTTTCTGCGTCGAATGATACTAAGAGTGTGGGGAGTTTGCGGTGGTTAGCTGCCTAGATCATAATGATGAATTTATGTGTATTATCAGAGGGTTGTCTCCCCGTGACAAAACCCACTTGGTCAGTGTGTAGAAGGCATGGGAGAAGGGGGCTTAATCTGTTGGCAAGGATTTTGGCATACATTTTAATATCATTATTGAGGAGGGAGATGGGTCTACAATTAGAGCAGGTGTCTGTGGGTTTATTAGGCTTGGGTATTGTAATAACATGGGCACGAAGGTTTTCTGAAGGAATTAATGAGGACATATAAGAGCGGAAGAGGGTTAACATGAAAGGGCCTAATGTGGAGATATAGGTGTGATAATAGAAGGAAGTGAACCCATCAGGTCCTGGGGCAGAGTTTTTTTTGAGTTGGGCCACTGCTCTCTCGATTCTGCTGAGTTCTATTGGGGTGTTGATACTCTCTGCTATGTTTCAAGGTATGGAAGGGAGGTTAACTGTAGAGAGGTAAGAATCAATGTCTGAAGAAGAGGGATGAGGAGATGTAGGTGTGTTTTGGAGGTTGTAAAGGTCAGTGTAGAAGTCTGCGAAAACTTCTACCATTTGAGATGGATTAGAGATCTTTCGTCCGGCCTGGTCGCATATGTGTGGTGGTCTAGACAGAGCCAAAATGTGTAGTAGTTTACGGGCTAGGAGGGTGTCTGCCTTATTGCCTTTGGCATAGAACTTCTGTTTCAGTTTCATGAGCATGTATGAGGTGCATTGGGAATTAAGATCAGCTAGTTGAAGTCGAAGTCGTTTGATCTCGGTGAGGAGAGAGCCGTTTCTAGGTATAGAGCTTGAGGAGAAGGGTTTTGCGGGAAAGTGTGGCTTGTTTCTTGACGTGAGAGGCTAAGCTTATCAGTTTGCCCCGGATTACTACCTTATGGGCATTCCAGAGGGTGGCGATTGGGACATCAGGAGATTGGTTTTCTTGAAAGTATTGTGTGAGATGAGAGTGGATTTGCGATTTGTGAGCGTCAGGATGTAAGAGTGTGTCATCGAGTCTCCATGTGCCCTTGCCCGCTATGGGGTGGTCTAGTTTTATGGTGAGCACCACTGGGGCGTGATCAGACCAGGAGATAGTGCCTATACGGCATGAGAGTGCTAACTGTAAGGAGAAGAAGTGTAATCGGGAGTATGATTTATGTAGGGTGGAGAAGAAGGTGTAGTCCCTATTGTAAGGGTGGAGAATGCGCCATAAGTCAAAGAGATGGTGTGAGTGGAGTAGTGTCATCAAGTCGTGTCCCATGCGTAGGGTGTGTTGAGACTGGGGAGTTTGAGGTTGTCCAAGGGGGGTGTAGAGTGGCATTAAGGTCGCCACATAAAAGGAGTTGGCCTTTCTTATTGCGGTCAAGTCTTTCCAAAAAGGATCAAAAGAAGGTAAGTTGGCCAGAGTTAGGGGCATAGAACATGGCAATTGTATACATAACAGAATTAATAACACAATTAAGGATAACATACCTCCCCCTGTGGGTCCGGGAGCTTATAAGTGAGTGTGAATGAGAGGCGTGTGGAGATGAGAATTGAGACTCCAGCTTTCTTAGAAGAAGTCATGGAGTGGAATTGTGTGGGGAAGAACTTTGAGTAAAGAAATGGATTAGAAGATTTCTTTAAATGCGTTTCTTGCACACAAATAATGTCTGCTTTTGAAGATTTAGCTTCTCCCCATAAAAGATGTCGCTTGTGAGGAGAATTAAGGCCCTTAGCATTTAGGGACAAAACATTAAGTTTGGCCATGTGGATAATTTAGTAAACTGAAGCAGAAGCCGAATTGGACTGAGTGTGTGCTCAGGACCCACGGGAAAGGCACTAAGAAAGAAAAATTAAAGGGGGAATACAAGGTACTCCTCGGTGAGGTGGGCCGCATCTGACCAGTGTGTAGTATGTGCCATAGATGTGTTACATTAAAGAAAAACAAAAAAGAACTGCACTATGGGTAGCACTAGAGGGTGGGGAGGAGAGCTGTTGTCGGGCCTGAGAGTTAAGGAGGGTGGACAGTGATAAAAATAAGAAGGTGTGGATTACGAAACTCCTTATCATAAACAGTCATAGTGGGTAAATCATAGGACTAAAAATACACTTAGCTGAACAGTGATATAGTAGAGTCCTAGAGCTGAGGTTGAAGTCACAAGTGAAGACAGATGATCCGCAGCGGCGGCGTGTGTCGCATAGCAGTCTTGTTGGGTGGTGACGGACCTGCCGTTTCTGGAAATGAGCACTGTCCAGCGTTGGAGATGAGTAGGGCAGGCATGAGAAGATGATGGTGGAAATCATGGAGCGAGATAGTCCGATGTGTTGAGAGCGGAGCTTTGCTTGGAGGTCAATGATGGTAATCACAGATTTTCCTGAAGTTCATGTTTTCGTCAGAGTTGTCCACACTCTGTGGAGCTTTTTCGGTGGAGAGGAGCGTAGTGGAGAGGTAGCTGAAGGTGACGTGTGGGGCGGCTGCTCCGGGTGTAGTCCCCAGGAGGTAAGTAGAGTGAAGCCGTCTTCAGGTGACGTAATGGTGGATGTAGAGCCCTCTTTTTGGATGTAGAGGCGAACCGGGTAGCCCCAACAGTAGGGGATTTGGTGAGCTCTTAGGAGAGATGTAATGGGAGCAAATAGACGTCGCCGCTGGTGAGTTGCGAGGGATCTGTTAAGAGTAAGATATCTCAAAATGGTTCAGGTAACTTGGGTTTGCGGCAAGCAGCCTGCATGATTCTGTCTTTCATATCAAAGTAATGGATCCGGGTCAAAACATCTCTAGGCAGGTTGAATTTGACTGACTTGGGTCTGGCAGCCCGGTGAAGACGGTCTAGTCTGACGGGTGAAGAAGATTCATCAGCCAGGAGAGATTGGAAGGGGTTCTGTACAAATTGAGTTAAGTCCGTCACAGAGTTGTTGTGTTGCGGCGGGATCGATCCTCAAGGTCCATGACCTTAGTGCGAAGAGCATCCAACTCTGCCTGCACAGAGGTGTACCCATCTGAAAGAGTATTATGGGCTTCTGCGAAGTCATCCATCTTTCTCTCCAGGTGGTTAGTACGTTCACTTATGTCGTTGATGTCCTTGCAAAGAGAGGATGCAATTTCTTGGATGTCACGCTTGAGCTGTTCCCTCACGTCACGAGGCAGGGATTTTAGGACTTGAGAGGTGAGCTGTTGATCGTCCTGAGCATCCGGAATAGGATGTGAAAAGTGTGTGGACGGTGAGGGTGGATCAGACCTGGATGGTGAGCGTGGACCCAGGGAAGCCTCTGAGTCTTCATCTGGCACACGTGGTAGGCCGCTGTCCCGGGAAGACTTTTTCCAAGTTTTAGGGTCGAAAAGAACGGGCATAACTGTAGATTTGCGTGAGCGGGAGTTCCCCATGGTATAGGGAGCACTTTGCTAGAAGAAGGAGTCTAAAAATAATGCAGATGGTGTGCGATTTAACTCTCGGGCCGTGGAGCTCTCTCTAAGCACGTCTGCTCAGGATGCCATCCAAGCCACGCCCCCAGCCCTAGAAATGTTTTGACTCATTTTTCTATTATTTCTATAGAATTTACTATGATTCTCCTATAAAACTGTATGTATTTCAGCAAGTGAATAGTTAAACATTTGCAGCTTCTTTTTGCAATTTAGTCATCGCAACTTAGTATCAAGAACTACAGAAAAGAACATACTTCGATTTACCATGAGTGTAAAACGTGATAGTGATGAGCATTGCAGCCAATCATCCCATCATCTCAATATGCTGAGTAAGTCCCATGACAGTATTGAGTGAATGCCCAAATGGGAGACAAATTAACCCCTTTTTGTACCCTTTGGGACTGAGGCCGTTTTAACACTTTTGTGATGCTTCTGTTCAGCTGTAATTTTCTCCTCACCCATTTACTGTACCCACACAAGTTATATATTGTTTTGTTCAGGACAAGATGGGCTTTTGATTATATCATCTTATTCACTATAAAAAATAATAAAACATGGTGAAAATGTGAAAAAACACCTTTTATGACTTTTATTTGAAAAATCGTTTACTCACCTACAAAAGCAAGTAAAAAAGTAGCTAAATAGATTCTACTATTTGTCCTGAGTTTAGAAATACCCAATGTTACATAGTTGCATAGTTACATAGTTCATGAAGTTCAACCCTTCTACCTAACCTTCCTATTCTTGATCCAAAAGAAGGCAAAAAAAAAATCCCCTAATTAAGCTACTTCAAATTCTGCCATCAGGGGAAAAAATTCCTTCTTGGCAATCGGATTTCTCCTTGGATCAAGAAGCTCTAAAATATTAATGTTATTCTATTTATATCCCTGTATGTCATGCCTTTCTAAGAAAATATCGAGACCCCTTTTGAAGATATCTAATGTATTGGATAACACCACCTCCCTTGGCAGTGAATTCCATACCTTTTATTGTCCTCACTGTAAAGAATCCCTTCCTTTGTCGTCTATGAAACCTGCGCTCTTCCAGTCTCAGAGGGTGACCTCTTGTTCTTTGTATATTTCTGTTAATGAACAGGTCACTGAAGAGCTCCTTATATTGGCCCTGCATATATTTATATAATGTTATCATATCCCCTCTGAGATGCCGTTTCTCTAGTGTATATAATTTTAACTTTTTTAGTCTCTCTTCATAACTAGCATCTCCCAATCCCCTTATTAATGTCGTAGCCCTCCTTTGCACTTTTTCTAATTCCATAATGTCCTTTTTAAGGACCGGTGCCCAGAATTGTAAAGAGGCAAGATAATATCCTCCTCCTTTGAATCAATACCTCTTTTTATGCATGCCAAAACCTTATTGGCCCTCGGAGCTGCTTGCTGGCATTGCGCACTGTTGTCAAGTGTTATTCCTAAGTCCTTCTCATTGGTAGTTTCCCCGAAGGATATTCCATTTAAAGAATAGGTTGCATTTTTATTATTTTTACCATAAGGCATAACTTTGTATTTCTCTATATTGAACCTCATCTGCCACTAAATCTTCCTGCAAAGAAGAAACATCAAGATTACCGTATTTGCTCGATTATAAGACGAGGTTTTTTTTCAGAGCAAATGCTCTGAAAAATACCCCTCGTCTTATAATCGGGGTCGTCTTATAATCAGACCTCAAATCGGTCTGACTATGAGACGACTAAGATCCAGATCCCCCGCAGCTGCAGGGGACCTGGATCCTCCTGTCTCCCCCCCCCACCCCACTTACCGGTGCTTCTGAGTAGACATCTACAGGCTGCCCTGGCTGCATGACAGGGGAGTCAGAAGCAGCGGTAAGTTTGGGGGGGGGCAGGGGAGTGTTAAATGGGGGGCATTTCTGGAGGTAGAGTGTTCTATGAAATGCCTTTTAACCCCCTTAATGCCACTCTGCCTCCAGAAATGCCTTTTTAACGCTCTATACGCCACTCTGCCTCCTGAAATGCCTTAAACCTCCCTATATGCCACTCTGCCCCATAATATGCCTTTTAACCCCCTTATAAGGGTATAAGGCATTTCTGGAGGCAGAGTGGCACATAGGGGGTCAAAAGGCATATCATGGGGCACAGTGGCATATAGGGTTAAAAGGCATATCATGGGGCACAGTGGCATATAGGGGGTATAAGGCATTTCTGGGGCAGATGTGCATAACTGGGGGGGGCAGGTTGGAAAATAGAAGGAAATAAAACCAAAATATTTTTCTCAATCATAGCTTTTATTAATAAAAATAGTTTACACGAATTAACATTTACTTAAGGGTCGTCTTATATTAAGGCTTTTTCTTTTTTTCCTAAATTAATATTCAGATTTGGGTCGTCTTATAATCAGGGTCGTTTTATAATCGAGCAAATCCGGTAGTCTTAATTACCCAGCCTCATTTTGTGTCATCAGCAAAAACTGTGACATGACTCTCAATGCAGCTTTGGAGATAATTTATAAATAAATTAAAAAGAAGAGGACAGACCCCTGAGGCACTCCACTTAATACCTGAGTACAGGTTGAGAAACATCCATTCACAACAACCCTCTGCATTCTATCTTTTAGCCAATTTCTGATCTAGCTATAGACATTTGCCCCTAAGCCTATTTCTGTTAATTTATAGAGTAGTAGTAACCATATCAAATGCCTTTGCAAAGTCCAGATAAATCACATCTACAGCCAGCCCCAGGTCTATATTTTTACTAACTTCTTCATAGAATGCTAATAGGTTGGTTTGACAAGACCGGTCTTTCACAAATCCATGCTGACTTCTACTAATTGGATTATGGATCAAGATATGATCTTGAATGTAAACCTTTAGCAACCCTTCACATAATTTCCCCACTACCGATGTTTTTAATTTTTTTTGCTGTTTTTTGTAAGTTATAGGGCAATAAGTACAAGTAGCGTTTTATGATTTCCAAACCCTTTTCCCCCAGCTTATAGTGGCAGTAACGGTGGGGCTTGCTCTTTCTCCCGGGACAAGCACTCTAAAAGATAGTAAAAGGTTAAACTCCACCCTCTCCTACCTTATAACTGTACTCACACTACTCCGTAGCTCAGTTCTTTTTTGTCCCGCACAGTGGACGAGCACGGATAGTTTCTCTCCGGATTCGGTCGGCACACGGGTTTTTGCTGACGGGGGTTCCCACAGTCCGTTCGCTCCCTGGGTGAGTGCTTGGCTGTCTCCTCTTCGCCGCGTTTACAGATTTAATCTGTAGCGTTTTTTTATGAACGTCTAAGGGAGGAGCGTTCCACTGATGATCCGACCGTGCTACAGCGCATGCGCGGCTCGGATCATTCGATTCTGGTGCAAAATTTGGCTGCCTATTTATACTGTGCAAACCTGTCTGACCACAAGAGTGTGTGTCAGGACAGGTTTCCGTGTTGTCTGACACCCCACACGGTTTTTGGTGATCCTTATCTCGGATATATATTAAAATGCCAGCTGCTCTTCCCAAAAAGGCCTCATGCAAGTCTAAACATTTATCTTGCACAGAATGTAACTCTCCTCTTCCAGACGGATACAGGAGAAAGACGTGCCAGCAGGATAACTTGGCAAAGGAGAAGCAGAAGGATATGCAGTCCTTTTTGTGCTGGTTCCAGGACAATCTCACTCAGACTTTTCAGGCATTCAAAGAGGCGGCCACACCGGCTTTGCAGGACAAGCCGAGTACAAAGCGCAAGAGGGAACAAATTTCTTCTATGTTAGAGTTGTCATCCGGAGAATGTTCTCGTTCCTCTAGTTCTGAGGATTCAGATTTCGAGTCCGGGTTTCCTTCTCAAGAACTTGGGAAATTCGTTAAAGAAGTGACCCATCTATTAGTACTAAACCCGGAAGCTAAGAAAAAGGGTTTTCAGCTCATGGAATTTCTGCAGCGTGAATGGAAAAATCTCAAAACACTTCAAACTAATTTTCAAGCTACAAGATGATGTCATGTGGGAAGAACTCCCTAAAGAGGATGTTCAAATAGCTCAGTTGTCTAAGAAGACTACGTTGCCGATTGGAGAGGTGTCCGGTCTTAAAAGATACCATGGACAAATGAGCTAATAGAAGGATTTTCCAAGCCTCAGGCTTTCAATGCAAAGCAGCATCAGCTGGAGAAGCTGTAGCTAGAGCCCTATGGATCCAGAAATTAGAAGACCAGGTTCTGGATGATGCAGATAAAGAGCTTTCTCTTGTCAAATGAATTTCTGATTGACACAGTGGAGGAATTGGTCAAGCTTTCTGCTCTTAACATGGGACTTTCAACAGTTGCTAGAAGATAAATATGTCTCAGATCCTGGAATGCTGATTCCGCATCCAAGTCTTCATTATGTGATCTACCACTTGAGAAAAAGAAGCTGTTTGAACTTTTGAACTTTTAAAACAAATGTCTGACACTAAGAAAGCACTCCCACAAGATTTGAAGCCTAAATGGAATTGTAGATATCCCTGCAATTAGCAGAGATGCTCTACGGCATCTGATAAATCTTCCTTTTGGAGGCAAAATAAGGAGTCTAGATTTCAGCCTCCTAAGACTACAAGACAAGAAAGGGCGAGAAGATTCTGACAAAGTGGGAGGTCGCCTTCAGATATTTCAAAAAACATGGTTCCACACTACCAGCAACCCATGGATATGTCATATAGTATCAGAAGGCTACACCCCACACAATTTTTTCCTAGTCTCCTTATACCCATTGGTGAAGAAAAACTCAGTGCTAGTTATGGCAGCATCAAAACTCCTCAAGCAAGGAGTTGTAGAGAACATACCGAAGAAACATCTATTTCAGGGAAATTACTCTCGTTTGTTCCTGGTTCCGAAGCCAAATGGTTCCTTCAGTCCAGTCCTAGATCTGATGTCCGTCAATCAATACATCCCATATCAACACTTCCGTATGGAAGCCGTATTGTGAGATACAAAGTACGTCTTACCGGAAGGAATCCAACATGCAGGAATTGAACATGCTTGCTCAACACAGAACACACAGAAGGAGGCCTGGAAAGGATAACAGGGCGCTTTGGGAGTGTAACCGTAAGCACGGGTGGTCGAGAAAGTGCCAGGGTCAGGATACCAGAAGTCAAAGAGCCGTTTAGCAAGCCAGGGTCAGGATACCAGAAGTCACAGGAGAAAAATCAGGAACACGGATAGGCAAGACTTCACAAAATTGGGGCGCAAATACATGTGGAAAAAACAAAAACAACAATAATAGTGCAGTAAAAAATGTATACACTTAATAGTGTAGGTGTGCAGTGCACTCACAAGTGTAGCAGTATGGGAAGCTCATCAAAAAAGACCAAAGGGCTTGAGTTCTTCTTATAATCTGGAAATGTATAGACAGAGACCCAAATGGTGCAATATCTTTTTATCCAAAATTTTAATAATAAAGAGTAAAAAGCACTTACAAAATTGGTGGCATAACTCAAATGACGTTATGCAAAACCATCCATACAGTGTAAAAATCCCGAGATTGGAACGGAAAATCAAACGTCCACAGGTAAGTCAGGATCCGGAGATATCATAAAGAGCAATACAATAAAATAAAATAAATTCTCAACGTGTTTCGCCGTATTAATCAATGGCTTCCTCAGGAGAAAAATAAAGTAAAACAGTCCGGGGAGAAAGACAGTTCCTGGTACGTGGTGACGTCGTTCTGTTGCTTCGTCCCGTTGTTGCAGCCGCGTCAGTGCGTCCTACCGTTCCTCTGGTCCGTCTAGTGTTGCGACAATTGAAGTTGTAAATAAAGTTTTCTCGTTGTTCATATAGCGTGAGCTGGGGGAGGTACTTCTCCTCGCACAGACGCTGTTCCAATCGTGTGGAGAATGGCAAGCCGCTCACAGAAGAACAAAGTGCCGGACGGGAAGAAAGGGTTTTTTTTAAAAAAAACATTATTAAAACGTATGAAAGTGTTGATGCATTATTAATGTTTTAAACAATAAGATAAGCAGCCATGGTAAAAGGGAGATATAAGTATACATGTGATTTTAGAGGTATACATAATTGGAAGTGCAGACAGGTAAGTGTAAAGGATAATAGTACCGATAATAAGAATAAATGTGAATATGAATACGGATCTATTAATTATTAGTTAAATATAATAAGTTAATATAAATTAATAAAAAATTTATATAAAAATAGCCATTAGTAAATTGGTATGATTTATAATAGGAACATGATTATAATCCAAATATTATACATTATATACATCAATTCATTTAAATTATTTAATAGTATATTGAATAGTTATTATTTATATAATAAATTAGTATAAAAAATATAAATATAAAAATAAAGGATATATTTTAAATATGTATGGAATTAATATCACTTAATTAATTTAACATTTATTATCATAAATATTAATAAAAATAAATATAAATAATATAAATATATAAGATCAATAAATATATGTGTTTTAAATGAATGTTAACCCCTTAAGGACCGGGCTCATTTTTCGTTTTGTACCCTGTGGGACCGAGGCTGTTTTGACACTTTTGTGGTGCTTGTGTTCAGCTGTAATTTTCTCCTCACCCATTTAGTGTACCCACATAAGTTATATATTGTTTTTTTCAGGACAAGATGGACTTTCTTCAGATACCATTATTTTGATCATATCATCTTATTTACTATAAAAAAAATTAAAAAAACATGGTGAAAAATTGAAAAAAAACACATTTTATGACTTTTATTTGAAAAATCTTTTACTCACCTAAAAAAGCAAGAAAAAAAACTAGCTAAATAGATTCTACTACTTGTCCTGAGTTTAGAAATACCCAATGTTTTTATGTTTTTTTGCTGTTTTTTGTAAGTTATAGGGCAATAAGTACAAGCAGCGTTTTATGATTTCCAAATCTTTTTTAACAAATCTGGTCAGTCTGCCTCCATCTCCTCTTTGGAATATATTTGAAGCCGGTTAACTCAATTTAACCCGGTCAGACCATATATTTTTGAAAACTAGACACCCCAGGGTATTCCAAATGCTGTTATTTTAACCCTTTCCATGCACCAATTATAGAACTACACTTTGTCAAACTTTGTAATAGTAATTTTTTTTTTTTTTTCACACAAATTGTACTTTAGTTATAGATATACAGGTTCTGGTATATGTCACTGTCAAACAACACCCCAATGTGTGTTCAGGAACATCTCCTGAGTGCAGTGATACCCGACATGCATGGGTTTGTCGGGTTGTTTGAGATTTAAAATGCCACATTTGGGAAGTGCGCTTTTTTTCTCCATTTTGGTCAGTCTGTACCTATGCCCTATCTTTGAGCTCGGCCACTCCAATTTACCCCATCAGCCATTTTTTTTATATATTAGACACCCCTTGGGTATTTGAAGTGCTTTTATTTTAACTCTTTGTTGAGATTTTTGAGAAATTTTAGCACTTGCTCAAAATAATAAACTTTATTTTTTTATTTTATTTTATTTTTTTAATACTTTTTTTATATTTTTTTTTACACATTTTGCTGGTACTGGATGGTTCATCAAGTGACATCACTGCATAATTATTTTTAAATGTTAGCACATTTTTTTTATTATTTTTTTTCCATTTTTTATTTTTTTTTGGAATATTTTACTAATCACATAGTGATTAGAAAGCTGGGTTCCATTGACTTGCTTGGTTGAATGCAGTACCTGTATTCAACCTGCAAGTGGAGCCAGAGTTCTCTAGAGGGTCAGGAGACCGTCTAGCGAACTCCTTCTTCTTTATTGTTTTTTTTCCCGGGCCGCCGCCATCTTGCTTGATGGCGAAGATCACCGGCAGCTGCGGCTGTGACCGCTCTCCGGAGCGGTCACAGCCCATCCAAAGGTAAGTGTTTGGTGTCGCTGGATGCCTCCTGATCGAGGCATTCCAGCGACACCATTTAATCGTTGATCGCCTCCTAAATGCTTTTAAAACGGGCGTCCGCCGCCATACAATGTATGGCGGCTGTTGACGCCCCGGGGAGGGGCCAGACATGGCCCCCGATGCCGATCTCGGCGTTACTGAATGCCTCGACATCGAGGCATTACAGTAACGCCGTTTAAGCGAAGAAAGTGATCGTTGATCACTTTCTAAGCTTATTTAATTTTTTGACGGTTCAGGACCGTCAAAGGTCATTTAGTGACCTTCTTGTCATGACGGTCCTGAACCGGCAAAGGTCGCGAAGGGGTTAAAATATCCAAATCTACATTAAGACCCTCTTTTTTAAAAGTTTGAAATTTAAAAATCCACTCGGTTTCTTTCTTTGATAAAGATTCTTTTATGTCTCCACCTCGCCAATGGGGAGATACCTTATCAATTCCTATCATTTTGAAACTGGAAAAAGAGAATTTTTGACAATTTGTGCAGTGTCTAGGTACGCTGTGTTTTACATTATAGATACACGGATAGGCTCAGCGAAATACAGGAAGCACCAGTAAAACTGAGCACCGGCTTTAGTGCGAGGGAGCTTTGAATAGCCGAGGGGGGGTTCCTGGACGTCTGGGACGTAACCGCGTCCATATCGACGCAGCGGAATCCAAGAGGGTGTCCGCCTCAAAAATATTCATGAAGCGGCCGCGTGTGCGAGCGGCTGGTTCGTGCAGCGGTGAGCGGCGCCGGCATCTCTGCCGGGGAGAAGAGGAGGACGTCTGGTGTCTCCCTAACGTAGGTGCCTTACAGGACCCCCCCACAACCTCCGGGGGCCTGGAAGACCTGGCTTGAGAGCAGTGGCGTCGGCAGGGGGGGGCCAGAGGGGGCCATGGCCCCCCCACATCATGCTGTGCCCCCCGGTGTGCCCCCCCAATTGAAACGCCGGCTTTTTTTTTTTTTAATAGACCCGGAGGAGAGAGTGAGAGGCGCCGAGCGGTTGCTGAGGAATAAGTTCTGAGCAACCGTTCGGCGCCTCTCACTCTTCTCCGCGACCGCGAGGCCTCTTCCTGGTTCGCAGTGCCGGCATTTCCGGCGCCCAGCAGTGAGGCCGGCAGAACCGGGGATACAGAGACCTCGCGATCTCACCGCTGGACAAGCCCAAGGTAAGTGAACTTCAAAGGGGGGGTTAGAAAGTTAGGAGGGGGTTAGAGAGAAGAGGTAGATAGGAAGTGAGAAGGGGTAGATAAGGATAGATTGGGAGGGAGAGGGGGTAGATTGGGAGGGAGATGGGGGTGGATGGGATACATTGGGAGGGAGAGGGGATAGTTAGGATTGATTGGGAGGGAGAGGGGGTAGATAGGATTGATTGGGAGGGAGAGGGGGTAGATAGGATAGATTGGGAGGGAGAGGGGGTAGATAGGATAGATTGGGAGGGAGAGGGGAGTACATAGGATAGATTGGGAGGGAGAGGGGGGTATATAGGATAGATTGGGAGGCAGATGTGGTAGATAGAGAGGCAGATGTGGTAGATAGGGAGGGAGATGTGGTAGATAGGATAGATTGGGAGGGAGAGGGGGTAGATAGGATAGATTGGGAGGGAGAGGTCTTTATGGGACAAAAACGGCGTACGTTCAGCTGTTTGGGGACAAAGTTGACATAATGTGTAACTTAGGTGCTGGTCAGGTTCTATGTGGGCAGTGTGGACACCAGGGCTGGCTTTGGGGTGTGTGACCAGTGATCTATGCCTGTAATTTAGGGGGGTTTATCTATACCTTTAATGCAGAGTTTATATGTAATTTCCAATTGATTTATATCTGCAAAGCTGGGTTTTGTGTCATTCTGTTCATCTGTATCGGCTATATTTCCATACATTATTAATGTTTACCTGCAAATATAGGATTTGCATGTCTTATTCAGTTGATCAATACCTGGAGTGCTGTTTCCATGTGTTGATTATTTGATCTAAACCTTCAGTGCTGAGTGTACATGTGATTTCCAGTTGATATATACCTGCAATGCTGGGTTTGTGTGTTCTGTTGGTTTATACCTGCAATGCTATGTTTCCATACATTATTTATGTATACCTGCAAATACAAGGTTTTTTTTAATCTCATTCAGTTGCATGTGCTGTTTCCATGTGTTGTTTATTTGATCTATACCTGAACTACAGGGTGTAAGTAAAAGAGCGCTATGGTTTAGTGAATGAGGGGACAAAGGGACTCTGGGGATGATTACAGGGGAGAGGACCTCTCAATGTCACGGTGCAGTCAGAAGGAGGGAACACTGCACTGACTCTCACTGTCTTCCCCTGATCTGCAGTCAGTGTGGCAAATATATTGGCAGCAGGGTCTAATATTAATATATATTGGCTGCAGGGGCTAATATTAATATATATCGGAAGCTGGGACTAATGTTTATATATATCGGCTGCAGGGCCTATTATCAATAAATATTGGCTGCAGGGGCTAATATTTATATATATTGGCTGCAGGGACTAATAATATATATCGGCAGTAGGGGCTAATATTAATATATGTTGGCAGCAGGGTATAATTTCTATGTATATCGGCAGCAGGGTATAATATAAGTATGTATCCGCAGCAGGGGCTAATATTAATATATATCCGCAGCAGGGGTTAATATTAATATATATCTGCAGCAGGGTCTAATATTTCTATATATCTGCAGCAGGGTCTAATATTTATATATATTGTCAGCAGGGGCTAATATTAAATAATGAAAAATAACTGTCACTTTAGCTGTTATTTTGAAATCATATTTTAATCACAGTCTTTACTTCAAAGAGATAAGTGCATATTATGTAGTTAAAAATGCACGTCTAACGTGTGTGTGTGTGTATATATATATATATATATATATATAGTGTATATGTACCGTTTTATAATTGGCCCCCCTACTTTGGTCCCTGGCCCCCCATGTGCCCCCCCTAAATATGAAACCTGGAGACGCCACTGCTTGAGAGGGTGAAGTTTATGAAATTTTTGAACTCATATAGGGGTGTGTACTTGATTCGCAGGTTCCCAGGTTCTTTCCTCTGGGCTATACCCCTTTCATTGTATTAGATATTCTAGGTGCCCTCGGTGAATTCTGGAATCGACAATTTTTTGTACCACGTATTCTTCCACCCTGTGGATGACAACTGGAGCAGGAGGAGGTACCCGATCAGGAAAGGGGTTCGCCACCCATGGCTTCAATAGAGAAACATGGAATACGGGATACAGGTGGTGGGTAATTTCAACCGAACTGTCACCGGATTGATGATTTTCATGATGCTGTATGGGCTGATGAATTTAGGTCCAAGTTTTTTTTGACTGCACCTGCAGACGTAAATTACTCGTTGACAACCAGACTTTGTCACCGCAACGGTATGTAGGTGGACTGGATCAATGTCGATCTGCATACAACTTATAGGCCTTACGAGCCTTGATCAGGTTTTGTTTTAAGATCCTTAATTGTTTTGCTAATGCGGTGACTCGGTCCGCGATCCCAGGGACCGTGGGTTCTGTGGGTGGACCGGGAATCATGGTAGGGTGGTACCCATAGTTCTCAAAAAATGGTGACATTCTTATGGACCATTGTTCTGATTATTATAGGTAAATTCAGCAGAGGGAAGGAACTGAAGCCAATCATTCTGGAGGTAAGTGGTGTAGCATCTTAAATAATGTTCTAGTATTTGATTTAGACGTTCTGTCTGCAGAGGGATTGTTAGTGTGTAATAAATGATGGGCCCAAATTTGGGGCTCTCTCGTGAGTAGGGAAATCACAGTCCGAACCTTAATGTAGTCTGAGGCGTAGGTTCTAAGTAAGAGCGAAAATAGGATTTGGCAAGAAGTCATGAAGGCACGGTAACAGGTTCTGTCCCCGGAGAAATGTTCTGGTAGGGGTACCTTGGGTTCAGGAGCAGCAGCGGAAGCCCCTTCCTTCAGTGTAAGTGGAACGGTCCCAGAAGATGGTCCCCCGGAAGTAGGTGGATTAGTCTGGAGTTCATGTAATTGATACGCATATGCAGTATGTCTGGTTTGTAGATCTTGGAACGAACGGGTCAGTGCAGCAATCTGTCCTGTAAGTGCTGAGATGGCATCTGCTATTCCTGCGGCTTTTAATCCTTTCCATGCACTAATTCTACTACCACCCTATGTCAAACTTTGAGGTAGTAATTTACTTTGTGTTTTTTATGTGTCAAACGAGACCCCAATATGTGTTCAGCAACAACTCCCAAGTACATTAATACCAACCATGCATGGATGGATTTGTTGGGTATACCAGCAATACCTTAATACCTTGAGGTGTCTAGTTTTCAAAAATATATGGTTTGATGGGGTAAATTGCATTGGCCGGCTTCAAGGATACCTGAAATAGCACATGGGGCAGAACACAAAATCGATTCCGTTGAGGGGCGCTGAGACCTGTTCAGAGTGTCAACTCTCTTTTGACTTTTTTTCCAGTAATTCTACTGGATAATTTTTTTCTTTAAATTTGTTCTTAATTTCTGTGGTATGTTTGATAAAGTCCTCATCTCGTGAACCATTTCTTTTTATTCTCATCATTTGCCCTACTGGCATGTTATTAAGCCAGGCCGGATGGTGACAGCTCGTATAAGCGATAAAACCGTTGGCATCTGTGGGTTTGACATAATTTCAGGAATGGATTCTATTACCCTCTGTGTACAATTCCACATCTAGATATTCTATAGTATTCTTTTGCATGTTTTGAGGCAAACTTTAAATTAAAATGTTTTTTGTTGATATACTACTGGTTATAAATAAAAGCAAATTATCTTGTGTAGATCTCCATATTATGAGTACATCATCAATATATAATTTCCAGAGTACCAGGTCCGCGTCAAAAGTATTGTTTTGCCATATACACTCTCCTTCCCATTCTGCAACAAACAGGTTGGCATAGCTTGGCGTGAACCTGGTACCCATTGCTGTGCCGCACAATTGAAGATAAAACTGGGGTGTTCTTCCTTGAAATAATGATATTCTTGTTTCGTTAATACTCCCCTCTTGAATCCTTCTTGTAATTTATCGTGTAGGAGTTTACTAAAAATCTTAGTTGGATCCTTATCTAACTTTTTATATGTGCTTTCATCACCTAAGATATTCATTGCTTCTTGTATGTAGTATGCACTGCTAAGTATAACCGTGGCTCCCCCTTTATCTGCTGGTTTCACTACAATGTCATGTTTTTTCCTTAGCTGCCTTAGTGAACGTTTTCTGCTTTGGTGAGGTTGAACGCTTTATGTTTAGTGCTTTACTTTTCAAAATCTCTAAGGATTAAATCGGAAAACACTTCTATATATTCGCTTTTTTCATTAATCGGGTAGAACAACCAGATTTGGAAAAAAAATTGGTTTTACCCAATAATTTGCAAAAAAAACCCATAAAAACATTGGGTATTTCGAAATTCAGGCCAAATAGAATCTATTTAGCAGGTTTTTTCATTAGCTTTTTTGGATGAGTAAAATATTTTTTCAAATAAAAGCGAGAAAAAGTGTTTTTTCACACTGCCTGCCGGGAGACAGCAAACCATTCCGTTGCTGTGATCAGAGCTACAGAGTAACCTGTCTATTCTCTTGATTATAGAATCCCCTACCACCACAACCTGTCTGGGCTTGCCTTCCTTCTGGATCCCCTGTACACTGTATGAGCTGCTTTCCTGGCTGTTAGGGAATACAGCTTTTTCCAGCAATCCCACCTCTGAGTCTGCCTCACCAACACGCTTACTTAAATGGGCAAATTTGTTGGGATGGAAAAACTCTGAACTGGCTTCCCTCCACCACTCCAACCATGTCTAACCATCATCCAACTATGAGCCTGGCTCCCTTCTGACTGATCTCCTCCCTCATTGCTAGGGGCTCCATCTAAACTCTGCTCAGTGAGCAAGAGACTCCTCTCAAGATCTTTCTCAATGTTTCAATATGCCTCTTCAGAGAGAGGCCACTTGCTCAAACTTGCCACAGTGATACCGACGCAGGAACTGCTGTTCCAAGCATGTATACACAAGGCATGATGTGCACAGGGCCGGATTCAGGGCATGGTGCTGAGGATTTTGGTGGGTCTTTTTATGGCATTAAATAAAATAGGCAGAATAGACTGAACTCTTAACTCATCAGCATCCATGTGTACTGGATAAAGAGAACATCAGTGCTAGGCAGATAGTAATCTTATGTGATGGGAGTGGGAGGGACGCCTGAAGTCACAATTTAGTACCACTGATGCTTTTTAATAAAATATGGAGATTGAAATAGATTAAATAACACAAAACCTTTACTTTTCTTCTCACGGATTTCTGGGCCTAGAAGGTTTTGTCCTCTGCAGTGACTACAAAATCGGGAGGGCGTTTTATCTCTAGATTGTATATTTATCCCACCAGACAGCCTCGCATTGTGTATTTATCCCACCAGACAGCCCCCCTTTAGCACTAATTTATGTGATGCCCCAGCCAGAACCTCCTTGTGAATTAATGCCCCCACACCCTTGCGTATTGCCCCCAGCCAGCCCCACATTGTGTATTTATGCCACCCAGCCAGCCCCCCCCCTTTAGTATCAAATCAGCCCTGGCACCCAGATTGCATCCACAGGACCTGCCTTGCACTCAGATTGGAAGCATAGGACTGCTCATCTTTGCCCCCCAAAAAGCCACCCTGGGGCATGCCCTCCCCCACTTACACATCCATGCTATCATTTAGATATTCATCCACAGATACTTATTCGCTCATTCACTGATATTCATTCATACACAGATATTCATTCCCTCATTCAGATACTCATTCATTCACTCAATCTCACTCATTCATACAGCCTCCCCCACCCCCTTACCTGAACTGCTTCATTCTGGGTTGCTCGCACTCTGTGTGTACAACTTCTGTTTTACTGCCCAGGGGAAGCAGATGCGCAGCAGGGTCATGAGACGGACGTGACTCCACTGGGTTCCTGCATCCCTTCGGCGGTACAAGAGAGCACAGGTATGTATCGGGCCCCTGCATAAGTTTAAGCTGCCCCTTTTGCCCTGCGTTAAAGACGACCCTGGCATCTGCCACACATGGGCCCAGTCAGTCCGGCCCTGACTGGACTTATTTCTGGGTAGGGGCCTGGAGCTGCAGCTCCATCAGCCCCTATGTTAATCCAGCCCTGGATCGCCAGGCTTGCTCATACTTTATGGAAGTATGCGTGTCCTTACAAAATTGAAACAACACACAAACCCTTCAACCCTCTTATTGCAGGTTGAGATAGAAACTCACTGTTGGTATGTTTATAATACCACTTTCTTCTTCTGCTGCTGCTACAGAAAGCAAGTCACTTAAACAAATGCATGCCCTAACAATGAGGAAGCTCTGTGGGTTTACCCAAATACTTTATACAGAACAACACAATGGATTATAAACCCAACAAACTAAAAAAGGGGGGAAAACCAGTTAACCAAAACAGATGATTTCAATTTGTTTTGTTTCCTTGTCACAAACCCTTCAACCATCTTATTGCAGGTTGAGATACAAACCCACTGTTGGTATGACTTTGCCGTAGGTGGGGATTCCTGGACGGACACAACTCCGTTAAATCTTTGTGAGGTGTTTCTACCCACCGAGTCCCTTACGAAAAATTACTGCAGTTTTTCTGAAGTAATACTGCTGTTTTTTGGACATGAAAAAACGCCAATACTGCACTTTTAGTGCAGTATTACTGCACATTTACTGCAGTTGTACTGCATTTGTACTTCACTGTACTGCAGTTTTACTGCACATTTACTGCACTTTTTTTTTTTTATATTGCAAACCTACAGTTGTACTTCAATGTACTGCAGCTTTATTGCATTTGTACTTCCGTACAAAAATAACTGCAGTACAACTGCAGTACAGTGAAGTACAAATGCAGTACAACTGCAGTAAATGTGCAGTAATCCTGCAGTAAAAGTGCAGTATTGGAGTTTTTTCATGTCCAAAAAACAGCAGCATTACTTCAGAAAAACTGCAGTAATTTTTTCGTAAGGGGTGGTTCACCCTCCTTTTTTTTCTGTCCTCCTTTCCATAAACCCCCCTTTTTAGAAATAATTATGACAGAGTCACCCATGCACACATCTCTTGAACCTTATGTCAATTAATGCAAAAGGCATGTATTCCCTCTGGAAGAGATCCAGGGCATTGTCGAGGGTCTGGACAAGCAAGGCTGATATAATGTTCATTCAAGAAACCCACTTTCTTGAGGGGAAGACACTTAAGCAATCAAATAACCACTTCCCTATAGCTAACTCTAATTATGCAAAATCAAAAGGAGTGGCAATTTTAATGTTTACTTAATTTACCCCTTAAGGACCATGCTGTTTTTTTGTGCCCTTTGGAAACAAGGCTGTTTTAACTCTTTTGCAGTGGTCGTGTGTAGTTGTAATTTTCTCCTCTCCCATTTAATTAAGATATTGGGCCAATGCAACTTACCCCATCAAGCCATTTTGTTTTTAAACTAGATACCCCAAGATATTTCATATGTTGGTATTTAAACCCTTTCCATGCACTAATTCCACTACCACCCGTTGTCAATATGTGTTCAGCAACATCTCCCAAGTACAGTAATGCATGGGTTTGTTGGGTTGTTTGGGAGGTAAAATGCCACACTTGGAACTTTGACATCTGGTCCTACTGCCCCCAAGTGGGTCATCTTTGAAGCCAGCTAATTTTATTTACCCCATCAAACCATATATTTGTGTGATAGTATTTTTTTTTCACACAAAATGGTTTTTTATAGCTCCTGGTATACGTCACAACATCTTCCAAGTACAGTGATACCCCCAATGCATGGGTTTGTCGGGTTGTTTGGAAGGTAAAACGCCACATTTTACAGCATTTTTTTTACTTGAAGTTTTGACATAGAAACATAGAAAGTGACGGCAGATAAGAACCATTAGACCCATCCAAGTCTGCCCAACCTCTGAGTACTTTCCTTAGTACCTGGCCTTATCCTATCCCATGTTTGCTTAAATGTCTTTACTGTATTAACATCTACCACTTCTGCTGGAGGCTATTCCATGCGTCCATTACCCTTTCTGTAAAGTAATAGTTCCTGATGTTACCTTTAAACGTTTGCCCCTCTAGGTTATGACTATGTCCTCTCGTTGTGGTAATATTTCTCCTTTTAAATAAACTCCCTTCCTTTATCTTGTTGATTCCCTTTAAGTATTTAAATGTTTCTAATACCTCTCGCTATACAACCAAGCATTCTGCTAGCATTACCTGCTGTTCTATTGCATTGACATATGTCCTATTTGGTACAACATTGAAGCTGCTCAGTTAAATTTACTCCATCAAATCATATTTTTTTTTTTTAAACTAGGCACCCCAGGTTATTTCAAATGCCAATATTTTAACCCTTCCTATGCACTAATTTTACAACCAGCCTTTGCCAAAATGTGTGGTGGTATTTTTTTGTGGTTTTTTTTTCCCACACACACATTGTACTTCAGGCAATAATTTTCTAATCCTGGTATATGTCACTATCAAACAACAACCCAATATGTGTTCTGCAACATCTCGAGTACAGTGACAGTACCCATGCATGGGTTGATCTGGTTGTTTGAGGCTAAAATGCCACATTTGGGAAGTGCTTTTTTCCCCCATCTTGGTCAGTCTCTGTTTATGCCCTATCTTTGAACCCGCCCACTCCAATTTACCCCATCAAACCATACCCCTTGGGTATTTAAAATTCTAGTATTTCAACACTTTCCATGTCAGGATTTGTTAGGAACACAAATTTTAGCACTTGCTCATAATACATTTTGTTTTTTTACATTTTGCTGGAACTGGATGGTTCCCTGTTGGTAAACTCACTGCATAATTTTTTTTGATTTGATTTATTTTTTAGCTACTTTTATTCTTTTTCCCATTTTTTTTTTTTTTTAAATATATTTTAATAATCACATTGTGATTAGAAGTATGGGCTCCATTGACTTGCATGCTGGAATGCAGTACCTGTCTCTGGAGAGACCCCCCTGGAAACGTGTTTATTTAGTGGCAAAATCCCTTGCAGGGGAGCTTATGCGGTCACAGTGTGTCCTGGGGTGGGTGTTCGGTGTCGCTGAGTGCCTCAACATTAAAAAGCAACACCATTTAAGCGAAGAAAGTGATCGCTTGTTTAATGCAATGAAATGCCAGGCACATCATTGGTCGTTAAGGGGTTAATTACTTTAACGTTTACTGCTAAGGGAAGGGACCAGGACATCAGATACCGTTTGGTTAAGGGTAAGATCGTGGTTACTACATATACCTTTGCTTACATTTATTCACAACAATCAATACGCCTGTTTCCGGAGGGTCGCGAGGGAGTTGTTGGACTTTAGGGAGAGGATTCGAATGGTAGAAGGGGATTTTAATGTTCTTCTTGACCCCAGACTTGACACCTGCACTGGACTCTCAAGAGTACCAATGGGATCCCTCCACTGCATAGATGCTTAATTGACCTGCAGCTGGCAGACGTATGGAGATCAGTACATGCAGCGGATAGAGATTACTCATACTTTTCCCGGCAAGACCAAATTACTTGGAGTGACCACGCCCCTTTGATCTGGTTGATTTTCTCACTGCTTCTAGGTACAGTTGAGCTCACATGGCGCTTACATGATGCTTTCTTCTCTGCCCCACAGGCCCCACAAGGAGCCTTGGAAGTGGTGGTATGGCCACTATAAAGCCCTGATGTCAACATCAGAGTATGTGTGGGATTACATGAAAAGAGATGCAGCTAAGGCTGCCTAAATCCACATAACTGTGGTTAGTTTTCCAAGATGTTTGTAACAATCTATCCGCCAAGTTCCATGTTCTGCCAAAAAACTGTAAGTGTACCTAGAAGCATTTCTGTTGTTTTAACCCCTTAACGACCTTTGCCGGTTCAGGACCATCACACAAAAACGGTCAATTAACGACCTTTGACGGTCCTGAACCGTCATTAAATTAAATAAGCTTAGATCACTTTCTTCTCTTAAAAGGCATTGCTACAATGCCTTGATGTTGAGGCATTCAGTAACGCCGAGATCGGCATCAGGGGCCATGTCTGGCTCCTCCCCGGGGCGTCAACATCCGCCATACATTGTTTTAAAAGAGTTTAGGAGGCGATCAACGATCACCTCCTAAACTTAAATGATGTTGCTGGAATGCCTTGATCAGGATTTTGGACGTCCAAAAAACGCCTATTAAGAAACCCCTATGGACGTCCCGGTACATCCAGCCCTTTGTGCAGCGTCAGGGACACATCCCTGCCGCTGCACGGGAGATCAGGCTGTCGTTTGACAGCCTGGACTCCCCACTGACAGGAGAAGCAGGCATTGCCAGCTTTCTGCTGTCCGATCTCCTGTAACAGCTTCCGGCATGAAAGCCGGTAAGCTGTTACATTGCAAACTGCGCGATCACGCAGTTTCAAACGCGCGATCGGGCATTCCCTTCCGGGTTGCGTCACTGCTGACAGAACCCTGCGGGGATATCCTGCCCTCCGATGAGGCACAGAGACGCTGCGATCTCTCTCTCTCTATGCAGGTCTGTGAGGATCACAGTGTAATCGGTGAAGGGGGATCGCGGGGAGGGGAGTGAGAAACCATGTCTCTCACTCCCCCTCCCGTCCTGAAACAGAAAAGCTGAAAAAAAAATGTTAATTCATTTAAAAAATATTTAAAAAATCATTAAAATAATAATATAAATAATACAAAAAAAATTATAATGTGAGCTGTGATGTCATTGTGACATCACTGTCATGTTCAGGGGGTCCCTAGGAGGACCTCTAATCATTTCTGTGTAAAAAAAATATATATAAAAAATACAAAAAAAAAAAATGTAAAAAAATGTATACATTTAAAAAATATATATATATATATATAAAAAAAGATAATAAAAAAAATTATTAGAAAACCTTAATTCCCATTGCCCTAGCATAACATCTAGCCAGTATAACCATAGGCATGAAAATTATACAAAATTGTACACCTTATAGTATGCTCCCTGGTGCTGGGAAAGTCTGGAAAATCTATATAAATTAGGTATTTCTGAAATCAAGACACCTGAATTGATAAACTTGGAGGGGATTTTCCATCACTTTACCTAATTTTGTGAGGATTCAGAGGGAAAATGTAAAAACTAATTTTTTTTCTAATCTTCGCTAGTTTTTACTAAATTTCTCATTCTAAATTTTCAGCTAATCATCCAACTATGGTATCAAAAGAAAGCTCTATCTCTCCTTGAAAAAACAATATATAGTTTACATGGGTACACTATTCACAGGAAAGGAGAATAATCGCTAAACCGACATACCGCAAAAATGGCAAAATTGCTCCGGGCTTTGAGGTACCAAAAACCCCTGGGATTGAAGGGGTTAAGGAGTTAAAGGCACTCATACTAAATATTCATTTGATTTAGATTCTTCTTCTGTTTACTCACTTTGTATTTTGTTTAATAGAAAAAGAAATTATTAAAATGTCTATTTTTGAAAGCATTCTTACTTTACAGCATTTTTGACGCCTGCCTAAAACTTGCAGTGTAGTATAATTTTTTATATATACTGTACTGGCTCGATTATAGGCCGCACCCTATGCGCATCTGCCCCCCAGAAATGCCTTATACCCCCTATATACCACTCTGCCTCCCTGATATTCATTTTAACCCTCTATTTGCCACTCTGCCACCCTGATATTCCTTTAAACCCCTATATGCCACTCTGCATCCAGAAAGCCCTTTAAAGCCCCCCCCCATATGCCACTCTTACCCTCCTCCGAATTACCAGTGCTTCTTTAGACTTCTCTGCTCCAGATTCCTTGGTGTCTAGCCGGGCAGTCGGTGGAGGACCTGAGTAGCTGCTGCCGGCACTTCCCCTGGAGCTTCTATGAATGAGCACCAGAAGGTCATGTGATGTCACAGAAGCCCCGGCAGAAGTGGAGGTTGCAGAGGCCCACCAGCTGACAGAGAGGAGGATCCAGGTCCCCTGCAGCGCTGCGAGGGATCTGGATTTTAGTCTTGTAGTCTATTTGAGGTCTGATAAGAAGACGACCTTGAATATAAGACGATGGTTATTTTTCAGAGCGTTTTCTCTGAAAAAAACCTTGTCTTATAATCGAGCAAATACGGTATATAGGGTTTAACCAACCTTACTTCATTTTTTACCTAAAGCGCATAAAACTCTAGTTGACCCTCCTGGCAGAGCAATCGTCTCTGGTATTGGTGGTCTTGGGGAGGGTCTTTTTGAACTAGTGGATCATTATTGTTGTGGACATGGATTGCGTCGTCCATTATTAGTGATTCACGTCACAGACGCAATATCTGTATCTCCCTTTGGATAAACCACTCCCCTAACTGTGGCATATATTACAATATCAATTAGTTCTATTGTTTATACTTCTATTGTTTAAGAAGTGCATTGCCTCTACCACCAGGTAGCACTATAGAGTGAGTGATGTGTACATCTATTGTTTATCTAAGACCATAGATAATGGCTACCTAGATGAAAGGCCATGTGGGCTATACCAAGAACAATGGGATATCAGGAACTCCAGGAAGAAGGGGCTGAGGAGAGGAGACTGGAAGGACAGGAAGGAAGCAGCATGGCAGAAGCTAAGGGAGCTGTGAAAGTTTGCCAGAGAAAAAGTATGAAATAGAAAGCTGCTCTTCCATCTTGGGCTAGTTAAGTGCCAAGAAGCTAGGACTAGTTAAGTGCCTAGTATTGTAACTAAGAATTAGAAAACAACTACTGAAAGAATCCTTTAAAGTCTTCTATATGATCCTGGTATCTAGACCCATTTTGGAAACTGAACACCAAAGGAGTCATTTGATATGCTGATACTCTCTGAAGTTAAGTACATATGTTATTACAATGTTATTAGAATATAATTGTTGACTGTCTGTAACTTTGTTATGGTAACCTTTTTCGATATATTGTTTTTACCGCTAGAGGTATTAATAAAGTATATCATTATATATCATAACATCTGTTGGTGTTTTTATCTTTACATAATTTAACTGTATTCCTGAATCAAATTTATTGTTGTATTCTTAGATGTGTTTTGTCTAAATTGTGTATTTAAATATTAGCATAATTTTGCATAAAACAGGCCACGACCACAACAATTATCTTCAACCTATTGTTACTAAACACAAAAGTTTCACTATACTAAGCAGGTGCTTCAACATATGAGCAAATTTAAATGGCAACCTGGATACTGTTGGCTGTTACCACGCTTTATTTTACCATACCTATGTACATAGTTTGCGAGCCATTGAGTGGTGCTTACAGAAATATAGTGATTATGCTCCTGGTACTATTGTTTTTTTGTTACAAGCCATTTTTTTTTTTCACTTAGAATTTGTTTAGTTTTGATGGTAACATTTACCTCCAACTTCAGGGCACTGCAATGGGGGCGTGCTTTGCACCCTCGTATGCTAACCTCTATGTGAATTTTTGGGAGGAACAATTTTTGTTTGGTTCTGGTAATCCATTTTCTAAATGTATTAAATATTTTGGATGCTATATAGATGATTTATCATTTTTCTGGAACACTGGTCTTAATTATATACATGAGTTTGTATATTATGTTAATTGTAATTAAATGAACCTCACATTTACTTTTGATACACATTTGGATACTATTTCATTTTTAGATCTAGAATTACTGTATTTGCTTCATTATAAGACGACCCTGATTATAAGACGACCCCCCCAAAATTTGAATATTAATTTAGGAAAAACATAAAAAGCCTGAATATAAGACTACCCTATAAAAATTTTTTTTTACTAGTAAATATTCATTCACATGTAAACTATTTTTTGATATTTAATAAAAACTATGATTGAGAAAAAGGATTTTTTTGTTTTTATTTCCTTTGCCACTCTGCCCCAGTTATGCACATCTGCCCCCCAGATATGCCTTATACCCCCCCTATGTGCCACTCTGCCTCCAGATATGCCTTATACCCCTATATGCCACTCTGCCCCCAGATTTGCCTTATACCCCCTATATGCCACTCTGACTCCCAGATATTCCATTTAACCCCCTATTTGCCACTCTGCCCCCCCCATATATGCATTATACACCCCTATATGCCGCTCTGGCCCAGATATTCCTAACACCCTATATGCCACTCTGCCTCTAGAAAACCATTATACTCCCCATGCCACTTTTACCCCCGCGACTTACCAATGCATCCCTAGGCTTGTCCCCCGTGCTTCAGACTCCCTGATGTCTAATGCGGCAGCCGGTGGTCTGTGTGATGTGCGCAAACAACCTCTGCTGCTGCTGGCCGGTACTTCCGCTGGGCTTCTACCACTGAGCACCGGGAAGTCATGTCATGGCGGTGCTCTGTCATGAAAGCCCCGGCGGAAATGCCGGAAGCAGCGGAGATAGTCTGTGCACATCCTGCAAATGTTAATCGGCTGCGGGATGCGCACAGACAACCTCCGCTGCTGCCGGCACTTCCGGCCAGAGAGGAGAATCCAGGACCCCTGCAGCGCTGCGGGGGATCTGGATCTTAGTCTTGTAGTCAGACCTCTATTTGAGGTCTGATTACAAGAAGACCTCGAATATTAGACGAGGGATATTTTTCAGAGCATTTGCTCATAAAAAACCCTTGTCTTATAATCGAGCAAATCTGGTAACTATCGTAGATTTGGTTATTGTTACTAAAACATATCCAAAGAAAGTTGCTGGTAATACTATTCCACACACTAGAAGTTGTCATCCATGTAGTACTATAAAAAGGGATTCTTGTTGGACAATTATTTTACCTTGAGAGAAATTGCAGTGATTTGTCAAATTTTTTACAAGCATCTCAGATATTAAAATTTAGGGGTTACAAGCTTAATTACATCATGATTGCTTATATCAAAAAAAGCCTCTAATAAGTCACGGACGGACTTATTAATTGAACATACATCATATAGTTTTCTCTACTTCATATTGCAACCAGTTTAATATAATAAGGGCTAAAATACATACAAATATATTAAGATCAGATGTTGTCAGAGTCCTGGTCGGGACTGTTAAGGCAGAAGAGCGTTCAGGTAGCAACGCAAAAGTACAGGCAAGGCAACTAGAACGGTCGAGACAGTCCAGAGGGTCGTGGCAGGCCAAGTACAAGCGGTACAGTAAACAAGTAGAAGGTCGGGGCCGGTAGAGATTTCATGCAGAAGTGGAGTAGAAATCCGAGTTCAAGACAGGCAGCAGTCAGTAAGGGAAATCCAGTACACGAGCAAGAGGTCAAAGCCAGGGGAAATCAAGACACAGCAGGAAGACACAGGGGAAAAACAAATGGAGACTACACAAAGCAAGCACACCACACCTTGTACAACGATCAAGCACTGTTGAGTGTGAGGGCTTGCTTTCATGGTGTTCCTGGATTGGTGAGCTGGTCTCTGGTGTGCAAGCACCTGCCCTGGGCAGGTTTACATGATGATGAATGGGAGAAGCCTCTCCCCTAATGCAAGTTATCCAGCCCCCTTCTCTGAGTTCAGTGGGGTTGACACGCCCCTACGATGGTTCTGGAGGTTTGGCATCCCCCCCTGCCATGGTTTCCCAAGTACCGCACTCGATTTACCCGCCACCTGGGCTGCGCTAACTACGTGAGCCCAGGGATGCGGCCTAGTGCTGCATCGCGTAGTAGGCCCAAGGCGTGTGGTGGATCCTGAGGGCCTGGATGGTGGTAAGGGTGAGCTGTGTGAATGCTGGTCTGTGGGCCTGACAGATGTCATCTCTGATAGGATCTTATCAAAAAGGCTTAAATATGTTTAAAAAAATAAACCATCGGGTAATATTCTGTTTTTATAAGTAAACCTGTTAGGTATGTTTCCATATGGATGTAACGTCTGCAAGTGTTGCCCATATGTTAATAAAATGTTTCTTTTATGTCCACTTTTAACTAGCATAGTTATAACATCAAACAATATATTATTTGTACCACACTGAATGTTGTTTATTTGATCATATGTGGCAAATGCGGTATTCAATATGTTGGTCGTACGACACTTATGCTTAAAGATAGGATTAGGGAACATATTATAAGTATTGAGTCTAAGGATGCACCTGTAATGATTGGATGAGGAGGACCCCAGATGGCGGAGTGAGCCAGGCAAACAGGAACCAGGAGTAGCCAGGAGAACAAGAACAGAGAATCAGGACTGGTAACCAGTAAAGCGGGAAGCCGAATCAAATCCAGAAGAGTAGTCAAACAAGCCGAGTCAATAGCAAACGATTAGAGAACAGGAGCCAAATCGGTAAACAGAAGCGAAGTCAGCAAGCCGAATGAAACGAATAAATCAGTCACAGCAACTCGCACAGGAAAACAGCAGAATACACCAACCAAGGGTGACCCAGAATAGGGAAAGGTGGAGGCGTGTCCTGCATTAAGAGGTCACCCGAGGTTATAAGAGCACATGTACAGATTACAGATGTAACATGCAATATTACGTTTTGACCACACGGTGGCTCTGTGCTACCAGTTTGCCACTTGGTCAGCCACACGGTGAAGACGGCGACTTGGTAGCGGTGGTACTCGCTGCCCGGGAAGCCACCTGAGGAGGAAGCGTCGCGGGACCGGAGAGACAGGTAAGACCTTACAGCACCAATATATCAGCCGAAAATGGCATTATTGTCAAAATGCCGAAATTAAAAAAACGGCCGAAAATAATCGTCCGCAGGGGCTGCTTACCTGCGCGTTGGTCGCACAATGTGCAAGCAGCATCTCGGCCACGAAAAGCAGGAACCCAGCGGATTCACACGAATACACATCATCGTGCTCCGTTCCTTCTTCCTCTGGGGGCGTGGCCAGAGAAATTGTTCGAGAGGAAGCAGCACGGCCCCTGCAGTAGTCTGCCAGTGAGAGATCTGCAGTTCAGGTAGGGGGTGGGGGAGGGTGTATGAGTATGTGTGATTAAGGGAATGAATGAGTATATGAGTGTGTGTGTGGGGGGGGGTGGCATGGCATAGGTAGCCTGTATTCACACTCCTATCATGCCCAGGCTCTAGCATGTGCTGGCTGCCTGGGCATGATAGGAGTGTGATTGCTGTTATACATTATATATATATATAATATATTGTTATTGATTTTTTTTTGCAATAACAATATTAATTATATATATATATATAGATATATATATATATAATTGTTAACAGCAATCATACTCCTATCATAACCAGGCATACCTAGATTCCAGCATGTACTGGCTGCATGATATGAGTGTGATTGCTGCTAACAATCATATAAGTAATATTGTTACTGAAATCACATCATGCCCAGGTTCTAGCATGTACTGTTGCCTGGGCATGATAGGAGTGTGACTGCTGTTAATCATATATATATATATATATATATATATATATATATATATATATATAAAATATACATTTTTGGCCAAATGAATCCTGAATTTTCGGTTTCGGTCCAGAATTTTTGTCTTCTATTTTATTTCGGTGCATCCTTAATTGAGTCACATGTACTTACTTACCTCTGCTCTTGGCAATTTTGCTTTGTGTAATAACTGTAATATACAATATTTTACCAGGAATTGAACGGCTCGCTTGTCCCCCTAGAGGTGAAGATATTACTTACCTTAAATCAACGAGAAGCGTATTGGATTTTTAGTTTAACCACTAGGAAACTAGTTATTTATTTTATATACCTTATCAATGTTAAGATTTATACTCCTATTGTGAGGGCATTTTCATATCTGACTATCGATATTTGATACTTTTTCTTTTTCCTTTATGATTGTATTTATATACCTTTATGTAATGTGTAATTATCCTTCTTTATTATTCTTTTCTGTTCTTCATATTTATTTTTATTTCTTGATGAAAAGTATATTGGTGTCACAATTGCCATGTGTTTTAATAAAGAGCCGTCTGTGTGAAACGCGTTATGAAGATTCTCTGTTCTAGCGGCTGGTATGTTTTTGGTATTACCGTATTGGTTTGAATATAGGCCGCACCCTTAACCCCTTCAGGACCTGTTTTTTTTATATATTTTTTTAACATGTTTGCATGCAGAGAGCAGTTTTTGTGTTTTCTTCAAGTGTATATTATCTCTTCTCAATTAGTGCACCCACACAAATCATATATTGTTTTTTTCAGCACAAGTAGGGCTTTCTTTTGAAATAATTATTTATATAAAACATTAAGTATGAAAAATATTTAAAAATGTGGGGGAAATTAGAAAAAAAATATTTTCAGTTTCACCTATAAAAACTATATATAACCAGTGCAAATGGAACCCCCCCCCAAAAAAGTGTATTTAGGTATTTGTCGTGTTGTTGCAAACACCTCATATGCCTGGTATTTTCATTTATTTTGGCACTTACAGGGTTAAATATGAATGACACGCACTGCTGTTTCTAAACAAGATTTTTTTTTAAATGAGGTATGCAGGGAGTTGCAGACCAATATAGCAAAAAACTACCCAAATAGTGGCCAGAAAAAGAAAAACTGCTCAACAAAAGTATATATTTTTTGAAAGATGACATTTTACTTGGGGCATTTTAACACTTTTGATTTAACCATTTTAGTGCCAGTCTGTCCTAAACATTGCAGTAAAAAAATTTTTTTTTTCATTTTTAAAAAACCCATTGTGTCCAAATACAGCATTTCAGTATTTCCCCCCCCCGGGTACATGAAATTATTTAAAACTTGTAATTTGTATTTAGAAACATCCCCTAAGTACAGTGATACCCCGTATGCATAGATAAGTCATGTTTCTCAGATATTGTGGACCCAAAACTGGCTCGTGCGTATTTCAATTTTAAACTTTTTTTCAAATATTTTTTTATCAGATGACTCTTGACAAGTTTAGGCCACTGACATAGATCAGGGATGCCGACCAATAACCAGTGGCTTAAAACGTAATTGACAAGTGATGAGGTAATAATTATGTATTCCCATCCTAACTGGCAGCACAAGAGGGGTATTACTGCCCCTGTGAACAATTAGGACAGGTGGAAAATTAATGATTTACACAATTAAATAAGGAATTAACCCCCTTTACCCCACCTATAAAGGGAACTCCACCCCTAACCACAGTGTGCTTTTTTCTGTCCTTTGGACATATTGGGACAGGTGGTGGTCTCTGTGTGAGACCTTGTGTTAGCTTGCTAACCTTTATTTTACTTTTTTTCAGGTGCCCTCTTGTTGGATTGTGTATCCTATTTTTATCTGCTGCCCTGCTGTGCTGCAGGACAGCGTTATCTGTGTGTTTGTGCTGGATCTATACCTCACTGGTTTGGATGTCTCCTCCCAGCTGCTTATCTTCATGTCTGCTGATGTAAGGCTGTGATGTTCGGGAGTTTCTCTATGCTCGTATGTACTCGTTTTAGCTGCTGAGGGGGAGGAATCCATGTCTTTTCCCTCAGCAGCAGTAATAATCCCATAGAAAGTTTGTTTCTTCCGGGGGGCGTGGCTTCCCGTTTTGGCTCTCTGCCAGTATATATTATACCTGTTAGTGTCCTTTAGGCTGTCTCTTGGTACAGCTATTAGTTAGCCTTCCTAGAGTCTCCTGTCTATCTTTGGCTTTGTGTGTTATCCTTCCCTTGCATATTCAATCTCAGGGTAGGTATAACTAAGAAGATTTTTATGTTTAATAAAACTCTTTATATTATTTTGGTCATCTCTTTTGCAGATGTCATCCCTTACGCCAGAGGATCCTGCTCCTGAGGGGCGCAAGTCCACTGCCAAGTGCAGGCATTTTACCTGCCGCGGGTGTGACACACCTCTAGAGGATGCTTACCCTTATAGTTGCTGCTCAAGTTTCAGAGATCCCCCTGAAGCAGAACCCAATATATGTGATATGATGATTGGGTTAAAGATTTTGTTGGATCCTCTATCAAGATATTTGAGGATACACTCCAGATAAAGAGACCTAGGGCCCAGTCCCCTCCTAGGGTGGTCCCTATGTCTGAAGACGCTTATCTCACTGTAGATGAGCGTGACTCTTCTGAAGAAGAAGAACATGCTTCATCGTTCTGGTTTCCCATTGAGAAAACCCAACAGTTACTAAAGTCCACCCGGTCAGGGGACCAGGATGTTGACCCTAAGGAAGCTCCAGAAACCACCTCTAGAGGGCAAAAGGCCTTCAAAGTGGATGAGTCTCTCATTAAGTTAATGGAGACTGAATGGAAATTCCTGGAAAAAGGTCCGGTTATCACCAAGCGGTTCAAATCTATGTTTCCGCTCAATGTAGACCAGCAGCGCCCATGGGGTCCTCCCCCTAAAGTCGATATGGCCATCGCCAAGATGTCCAAGAGGACCGTGGTACCGGCGGATGATGGATCTTCTTTACAGGATGCCATGGATAGGCGTGCAGAGTGTTCCTTGCGCCGCAATTATGCGGCTGCTTCTGCCTCAGCTTCTGTGGCTATAGCCTCTAGTGAGGTTACTCATTTTCTGCACACCAGAATGTCTCAAATCCAGTCGGATATTGATGCAGGTGTTCCAAGAGACGATATCTTGAAGCAGTTTAAAACGGCTCAACTGGCTGTGGAATTCCTTTCGGATGCTGCGCCTCAACATCTGAAGCTAGCCTCCAAATCTTTGGCGCTATCTGCTGCTGCATGGAGACCCCTATGGTTTAAACCCTGGAAAGCGGACAACGCCTCCAAATTTTCGCTTTGTGGGTTGCCTTACAAACCTGGCAAGCTGTTTGGCAGTGAGCTGGACAGGATCATGGAGGGCCTTTCTGACAGGAAAGGCAAATCCCTCCCTTAGCAGGCTTCTAGAGGGAGGGGCAGACAGTCCAGAGGATACAGCTCCCAGGGACCTTCTAGATCCCAATGGCGTCAGGGGACTCAGAAGAGAGGAGCAGGTCGCGCCCGCGGGTCCTATGAGAAGATATAAGACGTCTTCCTCCAGAAGAGCGTGGATCCGGCGTCTTTTCGCCAGTCTTCCTAGTGCCCAAGATCACAGGAGACTGGCGGATGATCATAGATCTTCACTATTTGAACAAGTTCATAGCGAGAAAGAAATTCCGCATGGAGTCCATCCGCTCTGTAATAAATATCTTACTGCCGGGAGACGTGATGGTCTCTATAGACTTGAAGGACGCTTACCTTCATGTTCCTGTTTGCCAAGCCCACAGGAAGTATCTGCGTGTGGCTGTATCCCTTTGTGGCGAAGTGAAACGCCTTCAGTTTGCTGCCCTTCCCTTCGGAATCTCCTCTGCTCCTCATACCTTTACCAAGGTTGTAGTTGCCGTGGTAGCAATATTGAGTCTAGAAGGCCTAGAAATCGTCCCGTATTTAGACGATTGGCTTCTAAAAGCCGCTTCTACAGAAATTCTGTATTCTCATCTTCAGCAGGCTCTGGCTTTTCTCCACCAGTTAGGGTGGATAGTAAACTACCAAAAGTCCAAGTTGGTTCCATCCACTTCCAGGAAGTTTCTGGGGTTAATAATTGACTCGTCCCGGATGACTCTCTCTCTGTCTCTCAACAGACACAATCGGGTTGTCAGAGCCGCCAGTTCTCTAAGGACCCCTCAGTCGGTGTCCATCAGAACGCTTACGTAGATGTTAGGGCACATGTCAGCGACTGCGGATGCAGTCCCTTGGGCCCTTTGGCACCTACGCCCTCTCCAATCAGAAGTTTTGGGCATTTGGAATCGCAACCCATTAGGGTTGAACAAAATGTGCACCCCGTCTCCTCAAGTCCGTCACTCCCTCAGTTGGTGGGAGCATCTGAAGATGGGAGGTCCTTGATTCAGCCAGCCTGGATTCTGTTGACCATGGACGCAGCCCATCTAGAGGACATTCCAGTACAAGGTACTTGGTCCCGTCCAAAGAGCCTTATGTCTTCAAACTTCAGAGAGCTCAGAACAATCAGATTGGCGCTCCTTCACTTTGCTCCTCAAATCCACGGCAAAGCGGTGAGAGTTCATTCAGACAACATGACGGCGATTTATTACATCAACAAACAGGGTGGCATGAGATCTCAACCTCTTCTCAAGGAAGTGGGAATGATCCTACCATGGGCAGAGCAGAACCTCTCCCACCTCTCTGCAGTCCACATTCGGGGATCTCTCAATGTGGTAGCGGACCGTCTGAGTTGGGGTCTCAGTGTTCCAGGCGAATGGTCACTAAACGAGGAAGTATTTCATCAAATTACTCTTCGGTGGGGAATGCCTGAAATCGACTTAATGGCTACGAGGTTCAACGCCAAGGTGAATTTCTTCTGCTCCCGAACCCCTTGGAGGTTCGGGCTGGCTTACATCTTCCCTCCAATTTTCATGATACCAAGGGTATTGATGAAGATCAGACAGGACCAGACCTCGATTATTGCGATAATTCCATTCTGGCCAAAGAGGTTGTGGTTCACCCAGCTCATGGGGATGAGTCAGGGTCTTTACTGGAAGCTTCCAATATCAGAGAACCCTGTGTTTCTGGGAACAGGTTCTCGCCTAGATCTGAGAATTCTCAATCTGACAGCCTGGCGATTGACAGCTCCCTTTTGAAGGATGGTGGACTTTCTTCTGGGGTCTTGAGGACTTTGTCTCATTCGAGAGTGGAGTCTACTAATAGAGCTTACAACCAGATTAGAAGCTCTTTTTCATTATGGTGTGCGAAGAACTAAGTGGGTTTTTCAGATCCCCCCATTTCTTCCATATTACAGTTCCTCCAAGATGGACTGGATAAAGGCCTGACTCCCTCTACACCTGCACACCTCAGCCATATCGGCTTTTTAGGGAAACCACTGTCCCAAGAACCCCTTATCAGGAGGTTCCTTAAAGGAGCTGAAAGGTTAAAACCTAAGATCCTGAGACCAGTCCCTCAATGGGACCTTACTGTCGTGCTCAGGGGGTTATGCTCTCCCCCCCTTCGCGCCATTGGAAAGCGTGGACATGAAGTACCTTTCCTGGAAGGCTGCCTTCCTAGTAGCGATCACCTCTGTCAAGAGACTTGGTGAGTTGCAAGCTCTGTGTGCCTTTGAGCCTTACACCCTATTCCTGCCTGATAAGGTTCTCCTAAGGTTCCTGCCAGCTTTTTTACCTTAGATTCCTTCGTTTCAGAACATTAATCAGGTCATTTCTCTACCGGTTTTTCACCCGGATCCTTCAACAGAAGAAGCTCTTCTACATACTCTTGACATCCCCAGATGCCTGCAGATCTATCTGCAAAGATCCGGTGTCTTCAGGAAAGATGAAAATCTTTCTACAGTTTTTTTGGCAGGAACAAAGGATCTAAAGCTTCTAAACCATCCCTGAGCAGGTGGATGAAGGAAGCCATCAGAGAATCCTTCTCAGCTCAAGGCTTGCCTCCTCCCGCCTTTGTCCGCGCTCACTCTACCAGAGCGGTAGCTACCTCGGCTGCTGAAAGGGGCCTCATCCCTCTTCAACATATTTGTGCTGCAGCCTCCTGGAGTTCTAACTCCACTTTTATAAGCCATTATAGGCTAAATTTAAGATGTTCGGAAGACACTGCTTTTGGGCAGTCTGTTCTGAACGTCGTTCAGCCGGAAGATCTTCTAGGTGATCTTCTAGCTACCTCCCCTCGTGCTGCCAGTTAGGACGTAAGGGAATTGTTAATTTGTAACGATAATTTGTTTTCCCTTAGTCCTAACGGCAGCACACTAATATCCCTCCCTCTTATATTTTTTTATTATTCTTGTTATAGCACACTGTGGTTAGGGGTGGAGTTCCCTTTACAGGTGGGGTAAAGGGGGTTAATTGCTTATTTGTGTAAATCATTAATTTTCCACCTGTCCTAATTGTTCACAGGGGCAGTAATACCCCTCTTGTGCTGCCGTTAGGACTAAGGGAAAACAAATTATCGTTAGAAATCAACGATTTTTTCATAATTACACTAGATGACCCCTCTCTCTTTCTAGGGCAGGATCATCCAGGGGCTGCGATAATGATCAGATCACTCCTACTGGCCAGGAGTGATCTGATCATCATCATCCCACTTATGATTGGTTCTACAGCAGTTTTTAACTGCTGCAGTTACTAAACTCACAGCATTTGACCTGGAAGCACCCTGGACTTTCAGGTCAGTGCTGCTAGTTTTTAAATTTTTTTTAAACTCATGTCATACACCATTACGGCATTGAAGGGGTTAACACTGCACGATTGCTTTTAACAGAGCAATCGGGCAGCAGGGGAGGGGGTGGTCTCCACACTCATGTGAAGACCTTAGAACCCTTTCTCCCTGTCCCTGCCTCTTGTAGCTGGGACACAGTACCGGCGATTGCAGGGAGGGGTCTCTTTGATCACTCCTGTAGGAGTGATCAAAAGGCTTGTGGGGGCTAATTTTTGGTGTTCCTGGCCCAATATGGTATTTATTATTTGTTTCGTATTTTTGACATTATGAATGTTTAATATGTGACTAACCCAAATAAAGGAATGTTTGTTTTTCAGCAACGTATTGTTTGACTCATCTTCATGGAGAGCCAACGTTTCAGTTTTTGTCTTGCTTTATAGTTGGAGTGGGTGCTCCACTTGAGCACCCTTGAAAGACTTTTTCACCCGCCCTTCAATCTACTAATTTCTGGTTGACTAGAACATCTTAATTATGGCCCTGATGGTGGGGCCATTTTAAATGCTTTTGCTATTTTCTGAGCTCGCCAACATTTTACTGCACATCACAGCTATATTCCTTGGTCTTACCCATTGCCTATGTGCTACTTAACCCCTTAAGGACAATAGGGGTTTTTACTCGTAGTATATTGTGGGACAATGGCTCTTAACATTTTTCAGTGTTGCTGTTTAGCTGTGATTTTCTCATTTCATGCTCCCACACATATTATATATTGTTTTTTTCAGGACAAACAGGGCTTTCTTTAGATACCATATATTTTATCATATCATCTAATTTACTATAAAAAAAAAAGATAAAATATGGGTATTTTTTGTTAAAAATAGTAATTTTACTTACCGTAAATTCTTTTTTCCTTAGTGTAGTGTCAGTACCACGGGGTGTCGCTCTTCCTGGGACAAGGACCTAGAACCGAAGAGGTTAAGATACCTCCTAACCCCTCCTACTCCTCCCTATAAGAGCCCCGGCAACCCTCATACCTTCAGAAAGTACCAAGAAACACAAGATAGCTTGCAAAAAATAATTTTAATACAAAAATGCACAGGAGGGATATATGTACTGACACTACACTAAGGAAAAAAGAATTTACGGTAAGTAAAATTACTATTTTTCCCGTCGTGTAGTGTCAGTACCACGGGGATATAGCAAGATGACCCCTCCTGGGTGGGGAAAAAACGGTCACGAGGTAACTGCCTGAAGCACCTTACGCCCGAAGTCAGCATCAGAGGAGGAGAAGATGTCTAGCCGGTAATGCTTGATAAACGTGTGAAAGGAAGACCAAGTAGCTGCTTTGCATATTTCTTCTGGAGATGCCGAAGACCTTTCAGCCCAGGATGTAGCCATAGCTCTGGTGGAGTGAGCAGTAATGCGGGATGAAAGAACCTGACCACTGAGAGAGTAGGCTAAGCGAATAGTATCGGAAAGCCATCGAGATATCGTGTGCTTGGAGGCCGCATTGCCTGTGGATCTACCAAAATAATTAACAAACAATTGATCCATGGAGCGGAAAAAAGCAGTGCGGTCTATAAATTCGTAGAGCTCTGTGGACGTCTAAAGTGTGCCAGAGTGATTCTTCCGGAGTTGAAGGAGACGGGAAGAAAGAGGGCAAAATTAATGGCTGATTGACATTAGCTTCAGAGATAACCTTGGGCAAAAAAGAAGGTTTAACATACAGGACGACTTTATCTTGGTGGAAAATAGTAAATTCTGGAGCCGCGGAAAGAGCTTGAAGTTCACTGACCCTCCTCGCTGAGGTAATGGCCACCAAAAAAGCCGTCTTGAGGGATAAAAATTTTAGAGATACCTCTTCCAAAGGTTCGAATGGTTCAGAGCAGAGTGCTTGGAGGACCAATGACAAATCCCAGGAGGGAAAATGCGAACGTCTGGGAGGCCGTTGAATGATGGCAGCCTTAAAAAAACGTCTGACGAGAACTTGGGACGCCAACTCCGACAGGAGAAAATGACTCAGGGCTGAAACCTGTCCCTTAAGCGTCGAGACTGTGAGACCCGCTGAAAAACCTTCCTGCAAAAAATCCAGAACAGAACTTGTGGGGGGAGAAGAGAAATCCAAACCTTTGGAGACACACCAGTGGAGAAATTTATTCCAGACTCGAAGATAAATAGTGGACGTAGATCTTCGTACTGAACCCAAGAGGATTTCTGACATAGAATTGGAAACGCCTCTGCTCTGGAGGATCATCCTTGCAGCAGCCAGGCCGTCAATCTGAACTGCAGAAGAACATCCTTGGACAGGTTCTTGTTTTCCAGAAGATGGGAGGAAACTGGCAGCTCCCATACTGAAATCGCCATACTGAGCAGCTCCGAAAACCAACTTCGATTCGGCCAATAAGGGAGAATAGCTAAAACCCTGGCTCTGTCTACCCGAATCTTTAGGAGGATCCGAGGAATCATGGCTACTGGAGGAAACACATAAGCCATCTTGAAAGACCAAACCACTGACATTCCGTCTAGCAGGGGGGGATTGTCCTGCCTGTAAAGGGAGGCGAAAACTGGCAATTTCCTGTTTTGTCTGGTCGCCATAAGGTCTATATCTGGTAGGCCGAATCTTTGAACTAGGAGAGAAAAAATGCTCTTGTCCAGGGACCAGTTTGCTTGGGAGCAACGAGATCTGCTGAGATCGTCTGCCAGACAGTTGTCTACTCCTTTGATATGTGTCGCTGCTAAATCCTCCAGGTTTCTTTGGGCCCAGCGCATGAGATGGTCTGAAAGGTCCTGTAGCCTTGGAATCCGGGTGCCACCCTGTCTGTTTATATATGAGACTGTGGTGGCATTGTCGGACTGGATTCTCACAGCTTTCCCCCGTAATCTTGGACCGAAGGTCTTGAGTGCCAGGAACACAGCTTTCAGTTCCCGAAAGTTTGATGATTGGGCTTGATCGATTAAGGACCAACTGCCCTGACTGCAGAGGTCGAGTAGATGAGCTCCCCAGCCTACCTTGGAGGCATCCGTGGTGAGGGTGATCCAATGACGTGGTAGAAAAGATCGCCCTTGGGTGAGGCGCTCCTTTGCTTTCCACCAATTCAGCCGGAGTAAAACCTCCCTGGATACCGTGAAGGTAACATCTAGATCCTCCGGTCTCCTGGACCACTGTTGTAGGATGTCCCATTGCAGGGGTCTCAACTGCGCTTTGGACCAGCTTACTGCCGGAATACACGCTGTAAGACTGCCCAGGATACTCATAGCCAACCTGAAGGAAAGGGTTGGATTTTGTTGCAGAAAGGAAACCTGATTCTTTATCTTCTTGATCTTGGAGCGTGGGAGATAAAGTCTCGAAGAGACGGAATCCACTATGAGCCCCAGAAACTGGATCTTCGTAGTTGGAATCAGGTTGGACTTTTTGTAATTTATGATCCAGCCGTGTTCCCCCAAGCATCGGGTCGTAAAGCTGAGATGTGCCCGGAGCTCCTGAGAAGAACTTGCTTTTAGCAGCCAATCGTCTAGATAAGGGACGACTGTGATCCCCTCTTTCCGTAAAGCCGCTGCAATAGGAGTTAAAAGCTTTGTGAAGATCCGAGGAGCTGACGACAGGCCAAAAGGGAGAGCAGTAAACTGGAAATGACGAACTCTTGTCCCGACTCTTATGGCAAACCTGAGATATTTCCTGGAGGCTATGGCGATAGGCACATGGAGATAGGCATCTTTTAGGTCTAACGTAACCATAAGGTCCCCTTGTCTCAACAGGCGGGTAACCGTGAGAATGGATTCCATTCTGAAGGTACTGGTATCGCTTGTTCCATCTGCTTTTCCTATCCTGAGGAAGTGCCTTTTTAGTATCAGACATGTGTCTGATCAGTTCCTCCAAGGAAGAACCGAATAGCTTGGTTCTTTCAAAGGGCAGATCGCATAGAGTAGATTTGGAGGCAGTATCTGCTGCCCAGGAACGTAGCCATAATGCCCTTCTGGCAACGGAAGACAAACCCATGTTACGGGCTGAAAGCTTAAGGCCCTCTTCTGCAGCTTCCAGCAGGAAGCTATTAGCCAGTGTCAGGTTTTTAAATAGTTTAGACAAACCTTCATCCATAGATTCTGAAAGACTGCCCTCTAAGGACTGCAACCAGACACCCTGCGCTTTAGCCACAGATGCACTAGACAACGCCACTTTACACTGGAATCCAGATGATTGGTAAATACGTCTGCAAGACGTTTCTGCCCTCTTATCCATAGGATCCTTAAGACCAGCCACTAATGGGAATGGTCGTACGTTTGGAAAGCTGGGCTATCTGGACGTCTACTTTAGGGATATCTTCCCATTTTTCATCGCCCTGAAGGTAAAAAAGCTGCTTAGAGTGCTTTGATATAAAGGCTCTTTTGCCTGGATTATTCCACTCTCTATACATGAGATTCTGCATGTGAGATAACATGGGCAACCCTTTGGGGTGCGCTGACAGGTCTGAATCCTGAAAAAGCCGTGAGACTTCCTTAACAAATTTACGCAGCTCCTGTGGAGGAAAATTGGTCTCATCCTCTGACTCCCCACTAGATGAAGCTGAATAGGATGAACTAGAAACCTCCCCAGAGGATAAATCAGAATGAGGGGATAATACCCTCTTACGTTTGTGGGATTTAAGTTTAACGGGTTCCACAGGTGTAGCTGCTGCTGCTTTAAACGTTTCAAACGTTTGCGCCAGGTTGTCCTGGAACCAACCTAAAAAAGACTGCATGTCTTTTTGTTTTTCTTTTGCCAAACTCTCAGCAGAGCAGGCATTGCAAAATTTCTTCTTACAACCATCCGGCAACGGAGTGGCACATTCAGTGCACGATAAATGTTTGGTTTTAACCACAGCCTTTTTTGGAGCAGGTGTAAAAGATTTCTCTTTATCCGGCCTATCTGGTGAAACCGGACCAGACATCTAATATAAAACACAAAAAAAAATTTTTTAGTAGAAAATATACAGGGCAGAGGATTTGACAGGGTAAGATTAACCAAATCCTACCTTACAACTCCTCAATCCGTGTGGGGGGGCTGGTGACACGGAAATCCCAGTGTTGACAAGCTCCTCTGCTGTCAGACTGGGCAGCACAGCTATATATATGCGAAAACCAGTTAGTTTTCGCGCCCTGAACAAGAGAAACTGAATCACGCATGCTCAATAGCGTGTCAGTACTCTTGGTGGAACGCAGCGCCCTCTGGCGTGCGTTCCACCGCTGTGCGCATGCTCCAACCTGCCGGCATAAGAGCGCGGCGTCTAAACGGCTCCGTAACGTCCGCCGATGCGGACGTTACTCCTCGCTCTGCTCACCACCCGGGGAGCAATCGGAGGGAACCCCCGGACACAACCCGTGTGCCCCACCAACGAAAAAAACAAAAAAACAAGGTCCGTCCCTGACAAGGGACAAGGAAAGAACTGAAGGTATGAGGGTTGCCGGGGCTCTTATAGGGAGGAGTAGGAGGGGTTAGGAGGTATCTTAACCTCTTCGGTTCTAGGTCCTTGTCCCAGGAAGAGCGACACCCCGTGGTACTGACACTACACTTTTTAAACAAAAAACTTTTACTCATCTGCAAAAACTAATGAAAAAACCTGCTAAATAGATTCTACTATTTGTCCTGAGTTTAGAAATACCCAATGTTTTTATGGGGTTTTTTTTGCTTTTTTCTGCACGTCATGGGGCAATAAGTAAAGGTAGCGTTTTGCTATTTCAAAACCATTTTTTCTTCCCCCCATGTGCCATTTCGGGTATCTTTGAAGCCGACCAATGCAACTTACCCCATCAAATCATATATTTTTAAAAACTAGACACCCCAAGGTATTTGAAATGCTGGTATTTTAACCCTTTCCATGCACTGATTTTACCACCAGCCTTTGTGAAACTTTATGGTAGTAATTTTTTTTTGTATTTTTTTCACACACATTGTACTTCAGGTATAAATTTATTGCTCCTGGTATACGTCCGTGTCAAACACTCCAATATGTGTTCGGTAACATGTTACCATATTAAATTTTTTAATTTTTTTTTAACATTTTGGAATTTTTTTTTTTTACTAATCACTCTGATTAGTGAGCTGGGCTCCATTGATCTTGCATGGTTGGATGCAGTACCTGGATAGACCCTCTGTGAACTCATATCTATTGTTAATGCCATCCTGTGAATGACGGCAACGTCATTTACAGGATGGCACTTGTGGTTGCTCTTCGGAGCAATTACAAGGCTATCGGGGTAGGGGGGTAGTGTTACTGACGTGCCTCGATATCGAGGCACGTCAGCAACACAGTTTATGCTTAGGAAGCGATTCTGATCGCTTCCTAAGCTGTTTTAGCTGGACGCCATTTTTCTTCGGGGAGGGCTTGCCTCCCCTGATCCACAGTCAGCCACACTTGTGAGGCTTCCGTGGATGCTGCAAAGCCACCGATTGCGGCGAAAATGCTATTTAACGGCAGCCCGTACATGTACGGGCATTGTCGTTATCACCTTGCACGGCAACCCCTTACATGTACGGGCTTTGTCGTTAAGGGGTTAATATTTATACCCCTGTGAATCAAGAAGTTATAGCTGAACAATGTCCTGTTCCTAGTCACCAGGTGTGCTAAAAATGAAAAGTATCAATGGCAATATACTTCAAATATATTTTCATCATATGAATTCATACAGGTGCCAATAATTGTGCCACTTTTTTTTGATAAACTTGTGTTTGCAATTGTTTGATATCCATGAGAGCAGAATATTTTTTTTAAGAAAATATCAATGGGTTAAACAATAAAGCCAATTTTTCACAGCCTTCTTTGCTCATATTTACAGAGGGTGTCAATATTTGTGGGGGGCACTGCATTTATTACACAAAAGCTGCTTGACACTTTACAATACACAATGCTCTCTTTCTGCTTAGATCACGATAGAGAGAGGCAGAGCAATGAATTGAATTGTTGAATAGCATTTACACGGTTATTGATATTTCTGTTTTATATATCACAACTTTCACATTTAAGATGTTGTAGATGCCCCAAAAAGAGGGTCAGGTCACTTCTCGAAAAATTTTTACGATCACAACATAATAAAACATAGATGATATGAAATGACCCTACACCATTTTTAGGGGTGTAATTAGACATAGCTCCGGAAATGATGAGATACAACCAGCTCTGGAAAAGTTACTTTTGTATGTTGCAAACTCAAATATGGACATCTTGAAAACATAAGTGTTCTCCAGAGCCTGCTATGATACACAAAGTGAAAATCACTAGTAGTAATATATATATACAGCATATTTTAATTTGTAAACATGAATATATTTTTAAGAATACAAAACGGTAAAATATATGATTTTGGAAACTGGCATGCCATGGAATGGAGGGATTCTGCAGAATGCTCTTTGGTTTGCAGAAGCATTTGGCCAAACACATCTCCAAACACACATATGATATATTCACTGTAAGCCACCTCCAGTTAAAATTAGACTTCCATGTGGTCTAACTTGTTTTACTAGGAACGCTTACCGGTCGCTGACCAGATGTTTCAGGCAGCCACAAGTGGCACAAAACTGGGACCATGAAGCTGATTCTCTAACTTGACCTTAAGGCAGACATGTCCAAAGTCCGGCCCGAGGGCCAATTGCGGCCCGCGTTCCGGACTGATAAGTCCCCACAGATAAGTTGCCTAAATATAGATCTGTTTTTTTTATTTTAAAGGCAGAGTGATTTAACACCTGTTAAGATTTATCATCCAAGTCACAAAATGAAAAATGCAGTTTTCAATAAACTTTACATAAAATAGTTAATTTGCATTTAATTTTAATGGTTCAAAGAATGTCAGGCAAAATGGTCGGTCCTCGCACATGTTCACTTCATCAAATCTGGCACTCTTCGAAAAAAAGTTTGGACATGCCTGCCTCAAGGTAAATGCTTTTTTTCCCCAATACAGGTTGAAGAATGAATAATAAAAGTGGTAAAAAAGTGTCTATATCTTCTTTGGTGGAACTGTATGGGACACTAAACTGCCCCTTTCATCTTAAATACTTAAATTTCACCTTTATTGTTACTTATTATTTCATGAGTATTCATATATAAAAACCCAGCAACTCTTATAAATAGGAAACGTCATTATCCCTAGTCCAACTGCATGACTTACCATAAACTCTAGAATTTTTTTTAACCATGTTCAATGATTTCAGGTCAAATCTATAAACTTTACTTCCGATTTACTACTGAGATCTGCTAAATCAGAGTACAGTACAGAACGTGTTGTAAAATTCTATAAAATGAATAATCCAATATGTTGTCACACACATTTATATCAACATTAAACATCTGTCATTTAACAGAAGAGACTTTCAGACTGGGACACAATATGAGACAGACAATTCCAGGAAAAAAAAAGTAGTTTCATGTTTTGGCTCTGTACATCATGAAAATCGAACACACAATGGGGAAACATGCTGCTGACTGCACAACTCCAAAGGAAAACACCTTACACATACACATCAAAATAGTCAGAAGGGCAGGCCCATCGCATCAAATCTTATTAAAACAGAGATCCAAACACATGCAGAATTAGACCAAATCCAGCACAGACCCTACAGCCAAATAACACTTAATATCCTTTACAACCAGGAGCAGCATTTGGTTATGTACAAATTATCATGATAATCTTATGATACCACATGGTTTAAGCCAAATTCTGCCACAATCTCCACAAATAATAATAAAAAAATACTGGAATGTCATAGTCAAGGTTTTCCTAGTGTGGAAACACTGTTTCCCACCAGAATATTGTATTGCACCTAAGCAAAAAGCACTGGGGCAATTACTAAAAAGAGATCTGGGACAGAACCAGGAGAAAAGAGAGGGTAATTAGAGAAAGGAGGAGCTGCATTGGAGTAAAAGGATCTGAGAAACACTAGCAAATTCCCCAGACAATATTATCCTTCACATTGCAAACTATAATTTACAAATAAAAATATACATATATAAAAATAATAAATAAAATGATTACTGCTCTGACTCCTGACTTTTGCGTACGTATACAAAACTGATAATTGATAATTTATAAAACTTGAAGGATTATTCGCTCAAATTTTCGTTAGCAAGTACTAGAAATATTTCTTGCAAGGTTTTGAAAGCTAAAAGGATATTAAGGGCAGTTACAAGTTAGCACCTCGAATGTAACTGACCATATCTGTATGTGTCATGGATACAAAACCATGAAACTCATCCAGTTTACACTTTCATGATCAGGCTTTTGAAGTCCAACCCAGAGAAAGACATTTTATGTTATTTGTCCACTTCTTATTTGGAGATGCCTGTCCGTTACATCAGATGGGTTGGGTTCTGTTTAATAGTTTTTTTTATGTCATCAAACACACTTTTTTGAATGTTCTTCAGGTCTGTTGGGACTTGTTACTCGTGGACGTTTAGCTGTCTCTTCATTTTCTGTGCCATCCGTGGGAGTCCCAGTGCTGAGAGACTGAAAGATAAATTAACCATAGATAGATGAAAGAGCAATCACATACAACTCCCAATTATATAAACAAATATACACAATATTTTCCTAAAAGAAACAGGTCCCACAAACATTTTATAATGTCCTATTCCAAATAACTGCATATCATTATAAACAAATCAAAAATGTTTTTTTTTTATATATATAAAACAATTCTAAATATATACATACATATACTGTACACTATACCTATCTCTATCTCTGTGTATTCCATTTATGCAGTATTAATGTTTTCCTTACCATTTCAGGACAACATCACTTAGAAAGGGTTCTGCCTCCAAAAGGTAGGGACAGGGAAATAAAAAAGGCCCTCCCTATCTACTTGATGTTTTTTGCCACACCATATGTACCAAAACCATCTTGTTACCTGTGGCAAAAGAGAAATTCTCCCTCTAGGGTTGGTTTGTCTGTTGGGTGCTTAGCAGCAACCAACAAAATGATCATGCTGCCTGGACCATGCCCTTGGTTGATTCGGCTAAATCACATCCTGCTCTGTGCCACAATATACAACCCCCAGTAACTAGATGCCATTAACAGGTTTTTGCAATTTTATATTGTGCCCTTTTATGTACACCGTTAATCACTTTGTGGCCGGATTTGGGAATTTTGTACCCTTCATGACAGCTGTTTAAACATTTCTACTGTGTGTGTCTTTAGATGTAATATTTTTTCGCATTTTCTGGGTTTTTTTTCTGGGCTAAGGGTTTTTTTTTTTTATAGATACCATTAGTTAGATCATTATCTTTTACTCATCTACAAATGCTATTGAAAAAACCTGTTAAATAGCATTTGTTCCTGTTTTTTTAAAGTTATAGGGCACAAAGTTCAAGTAGTGTATTGCTATTTCAAAACCTATTTTTAAACCCCTCCACATGTACAATTCTTTCAAAATTAGAGAATCCAGGGTATTCAACTTGAAGTATGTTTGACACTTTTCATGAAACCATTTTATCACCAAAGGTAATTTTTGGGTGATTTTTTTCCACACAGATTGCAATTCAAGTATAAATTTAAAGTGAATTTGAATGGTTATTAAGAAAACAACACCCAAATATATGTCCTGCAATATTAATTAAATGTCATTATTTTATTTCTTTCAGTATAGAAATGATATGAATATTTTGTATTAAAATACCAGGGATGTAACCAGAAACCACATGGCCTCTTCCCCCAAACTGCCTGTGAGCGCCACCTTTGTCCCTTAAGCAGCTTATCAGTGCCATCCTAACCCCCAAATGTCTGTGCCACCAGTGCCCCCTCCTCCATAATTTACTCTGATACACATATGTAAACACTTACACACATACACATTCATTCTAAACATACATAGACATCCATACCAACATACCTTTAAACTTACACATTCATGCTCACATAGATGCAGACATATATATCCTCCTGACAGCCAGCAACACTCGAGTGATCGAAGCGATCATCGATCGCTTCTGAAACTCTTGCCAGGAGAAGAGTAGCACCATATTTCAAAGGAATGCTTTCTTTCAATATGAGCAGTGTGATTGCTCTGGAGAGCAATTACATGGCACCCCTAAATTTTTTTTTTTTTTAGTGTTGATGAATAATTGGAGCAACACCAGTTGAACAAAGAAAGGGATTGTTGATCTTTTCTAAACTCATTTCAGCGCCAGGCATGTCAATTGTCACTAACATTATGCTTTTTGGAGATTACGATGAAGGAAGTGACATTTGTTTGATGGCTGCTGTCTGCCTGGTAGGTGTCTTATTTTGCCTTTTTTATTGTAGACTAAAAAGATTATTAAAGAAGAAGAATTCCAAGCGGTACAATCATACTTTATCACCACAATTCCTCTAACATTAAGTAATTCCAGTCAATACATTTGCACGCCAAGCTGTAAATTTAACAACTGCACCTTACATGCAATCTACAGCTTTGTCATACACTATTACTTGTTCATAAGGCTTATTATGTAAAAACTCACCCATAAAATGTACAGTATCTATCATTAAACTAGAAAGTTTATTATACCCATAAAACATATGATAAAAGTTACTCACCCCATAAAAGGACAAAATTAGTAACGCCCATATTTTATATGTACGTGTAAGACAAACAAAGTTGGTATAATGTAATTTGCTCACACACTTGAATTAGACAACTGCACTTGTTGGTGCTTCTAATGTATACCCATTGTGTATGTGTATTTAAAAGACTTTACTTGATTATTTGCATATCTAATTATACACGTCTATTAGTTCAGAAAATAAATTACTAATCATGAGCTTGTTGGTCATCCCATTCCAAAACCATGTGTATTTATACGGCATTGTCCCTGTTCTGTCCCCACATGAAGGCGAATGAAGGTGTAACTGGTAGTGGCTGTGTGACTTTCCTACCTTCGTGTCCAAGCAGTGGAGCAGAAGCTCAGGTTAGACGGATACACGTAGACATGGTGATTTGAATCAATGTGGGTTTATTTGACCCAAGTACAGAGACAAACAATAATATAATACTGAAATGACCTTGGTGTTGTCTGATGATATCTTTCCTGAGGCTAACTGCTGCTCAAAAAACTGATGCCTTACGAGCCCGAGAGATGAATGTCCAGTCACACACAGATCCCTCAAAACTGCAGGGTTGCAGGAAGTGATATGGACCCAGGCTCCTAAAAACACGCCCAGAAAAGGAAAGCTTTATTAACAAGAACAGAGGCGTGCAGCATACGAATTCTGGCCAGCAGATGGCAGCAAAACAATACATAGAAACAACATGGTGATGGAAGAACTGATAATAAGGTGGACAGTTAAATAAATACGAGAACAGTACAGAGGACAGCACACTCCCCGTCTGAAATTCCCTGAGGGAATTTCACTATGACTAATGTCCAAAAAATATATGGAACAAACCTGTAACAAACATGTTAGAATATAACAGGAAACATTACAACATAGTCCTGTTTCAAACTTGGAATGGAGAAGATCCACGAAATTCAAGTTCAGTTCTGTTCATCCTGCAGGGATGTTCTCGATGGGTAGTATCAGAATAAGTTTGTTAATTGGCCTTGCAAACGTTTTAGGCTCAACCTTTCTGAAGATATTCAACTCCACCTTCCGGACCCTGCCATCTTTGCTAGGAAAAACCTTTGTAATAAGTCCCATTGGCCAGTGAATCCGTTCGGTTTGTTGCTCCATCATCAACACGAGGTCTCCTTCTTTCAAGTTTGGTTTGTGGTGTTGCCATTTTCTTCTTCCTTGAAGAATCACAAGATACTCCTTTCGCCACGTGTTCCAGAAGTAATCCGCTAGGTATTGTACACGTTTCCATTTTTTTCTGGTAGATGTTCGCATGGGTAAATTCTCTACTAGGTATTAGCGTATTCTCAGTTTTTTGGGTAAGGAGAATAGCCGGAATCAGTACGGTTGGAGTTTCAGGATCCATAGACGCTGGCACAAGTGGTCTTGAATTGATTATGGCTGAAACTTCAGCGAGAAGGGTGACTAGGGTCTCATGTGTGTGAGTCTTGAAGAGTTTACATCCATTAACATAGAATTCAAGATGCTGCGTGAGATCCCGATCATTCTCTCCCAGGAGCCCCCATGTGGGAACTATAAGGAGGATTGAAAATTCAAGTGCAACTTTTCTCTGCCAACTGATCTTGAATGGGCTTGGTATCGATGTTCAGTTCTTTACTTGCTCCGATGAAGTTGCCTCCGCGGTCAGACCTCAACTGTTTCGCTGGTCCTCTGATTGCGAAGAACCGTCTTAAGTCATTAATAAGGCTGGATATGTCCATGGATTCTATCACCTCTATGTGAACGGCACACACACTCATGCAAGTGAATAGTACAGCCCAACGCTTACTGTTTGCGTGACCGCCGCAGGTCCTGCGTGCAAACACCATCCATGGCCCAAAAACGCCTAGGCCAACGTAGGTGGAAGGTGGCTCTGTACACAGGCAAGTCAGCCATTTGTTGATGTAGTTGATTTCCTCTTGCTTTACGACAGTGCACGCAGTCGTGCAGTATTTGGGCCACACACTCCGGACCTGTAAGCCAAGAAGAGTTAGTAAAGGAACCTATAGACATCGGCCTAGTGGCGTGGTCTGCTGGATTAAAATTGGATGGCACATAGTGCCATTGTTCGGGTTTTGAAGACCTCCTGATTCTCTCTATGCGGTTACCGACGTACACATAAAATCGTTTAGTTCTATTATAAATGTAACCTAAAACGACCTTACTGTCTGTGTAATACTGGACCTCTTCTATGTCGACACCCAGTTCTTGTTGTATGAAGTCTGCAATCTCCACTACTAACACAGTCCCACAGAGTTCAAGTCTGGGAATAGTATGATCAGGCTTGGGAGCCAACTTAGCCTTACCAAAAACGAATCCAACGTGACTGATTGTTGGGTTGTCACCTTCAGGCAACCGCTGCTATGGCTCCCATGGAGGCGTCTGAGAACACGTGGAGTTCTTTCTTTATGCTAGAGGTAGATGACGTTTTGACATAGCATCTCGGGATGTGGATCTCATCCAAGGCACACAAACATTGTTTCCAGTCTTCCTATTTTTGCTCTTTATCAGAAGGAAGCGGGGTATCCCAATCCGGTTTCAGAAAGCTGTCTCAGTAAGGATCTACCTTGTATGGTGATGGGCGCTACAAATCCCAGCGGATCAAATAGGCTATTCACCACTGATAGGACACCATGTTTTGTGAATGGCTTGTCTGCACAACTTATTTGAAAACCGGAGGAGTCGGCCGAGAGATCCCACCTGAGGCCCAAGCTCCTCTGCACAGGTGGACTGTCCAGTCCCAGGTTAATGTCCTTGAATCCAGGCGCATGATCACCTGACTCGAAGGCTCTCATTACTGCCAGGCTGTTTGAAGCAATTTTGTGTAGTCTAAGTTTAGCTTGGTACAACATTCTTTGTTGAGCAGACTGATAGCCGCTTCTTCAGTCGGTAGTGATTTGAGTCCGTCATCTACGTAGCAGTCTACAAAGTCTCTCGCGTCTGCACCATACTCGGACTCTCCTTCTAACGCAGTTCTCCGAAGGCCGTAAGTTGCTACGGCAGGTGAAGGGCTGTTTCCAAATACGTGCACCCTCATTCGATACTCCACCATCTTTGCGTTGGTGTCATTGTCCTTATACCACAGAAACCTGAGGAAATTCCGGTTGTCCTCTCTGACTACGAAACAGTGGAACATCTGTTCAATGTCGGCAGTGATGGCAACAGGCTCTTTCCTGAACCTCATCAGCACTCCTACTAAGTTATTTGTCAGATTGGGACCTGTGAGAAGAACATAATTTAGAGATACACCTTGATGTTTGGCGCTTGAATTGAAAACAACCCTAATTTGATTAGGTTTTGTTGATGATATACTCCGAATGAAGGCAAGTATCAGCATTCTTCATTCTTCCTTAAGGATGGAGCTGTTTCTGCGTGGTTGTTACGGAATATTTTATCCATAAAGGCGACAATGTGTTTTCTCATTTCAGGCTTGCTGTTCATGGTACGCTGAAGAGAGTTAAATCTAGACAGAGCTTGTTCCAGATTGTTAGGGAGTCTTAGCCTGGTAGCTCAGAAGGGTAATGGAGAAACCCAGTGATTGGTTTCGTCTTTAAAGGACTCACTGTCCATTATCTTGACAAATTCTCTGTCCTCTACTGACAAGGCTACTTTATCGTCGTTCTTGGTTGTGTGAAAGACTGATCTCCCCAAGTAGTCGGCAAAGAAGGGAGAAATGATGTCAGGTGGCTGTATGAGGTCTGGAGACTTCTCTTTCACCTCATAGTGACAAGGACACAGCTTAATGCAAGTTGCGCGTCCATCTCCACGCGCGTAACTCTTGAAGGAGTCAATTCCTGGTTGATCTAAGCATACGTTCCCTATGACTACCCATCCCAAGCCCAGTCTCTGGGCGTATGTCGCATAGTCGGGACCATTGCATTGTTGACGCACCTTGTGTACCCTTAGATTGACTCTGCTGAGCAGGAGTAGAATCTCGGCGTTGATGTCCATAGGTGGGATAAGGCTGGCTAGGTGCCTTAGGTGTGGTTGGTGAAATGCAGCTTCTGGGGTAGGAATCTCATCCCTATGGTTGGGTATTTGGTTGCATTAGATCAGCGTCGGTTGGGGTATTTCGGTATCCCCATTGATAGGAGAAGCAATTAATCCTTGTGCCCTTCTGCCACTAGTCTCTGTGCGGCCCCGGCAGGTATTTAAAGTGTAGGGTTCTGATGGTCCTTTGATTCCAAAGGCTTCAAAGAATTTAGGTCCCTCTAGGGACCGGTTACTTTGGTCGTCGATGATGGCATACATTCTTACTGCCTTTTCTGGTTGTCCGTCTGGGTAAACCTTGATTAGGCATAGTCGGGCACAACATTTCTCACTCCGACTCTCCCCACATACTTCCAAGCATGAGCAGGAAACAGCTGTGGCGGTGTTGGCGTGATTCTGGGGCTCCCCGCCATGACTTGGAGCGGGACTAATGGCAACTGCAGCCAGTGAGTCTATGGCGAGTGGGGTTGGGTGCATAGCTGAGGCATGTCTTTCGCTATGACACTCTTCACACTTGATGGCAGATTTACAGTCCTTGGCCATGTGCGCCAATGAAGCGCAGCATCTGAAACATACCCCAAGCTCGGTGAGGACTTTATTGCGCTCTTGTATGGTTTTGGATCTAAACCCTCTGCATTTGTTCAGTGAATGTGTTTTTTAAGAATGGGACATTCACGATTGAAGGACTTGTCTCCTAATGAGGTAGTGTACGGTTTTCCCGTGGGTACTGCAGGTGATGGTAGGTTAGTCTTTCTAACGCTCATGTTGCTCTTTAAGTCTCTGTGTTTATGCATGACACTTTCATACCTTGATGACGTCGCTGAGGCTATAGTATTGGACTCCAGGAAGTCAAGGCTGGGGTCATTCTTCATGTGGGACTGTTCATCGATGAACCTACAGAAATTAATAAATGGGGGGAAAGGTGACGTCATGTGCTCTTTTGTACCTTGAGACTAACGCTGCCCACTTCTCTTGCAGACTGTATGGTAGCTTCACAACAATTGGGTTCACTCCATGCGCTGTAACCAGGTAGCACAGCCCAGTCAAACGAGGGTCTCTTTTGGCTAGCTCCAGTTCCATGAGCAGATTACTTAAGTCCTGAAGCTTATGAACTTCCTTGAGATTGATCTTTGGGATGTTTTGCAGTCTCTGGAATAGGGCCTTCTCTATCGCTTCTGCACTACCAAGGGTACGTTCAAGTCTCTGCCAGATGGCAGCGAGACCTGCTTCTGCTTGTCCCACATAGACAGTTCTGAGGCTCTTGATAAGATTTGTAGAGCCTGGGCCCAACCATTTGATCATGAGGTCAAGTTCTTGCTCTACGGTTAGGTTGAGGTTGGCAATGGTGGCTTTGAAGGTTGCTTTCCAGGCTCTATAGCTTTCTGCACGGTCATCGAACTTTGAAACTTTGAAAGAATGTTGATTAGCTCTCTGCTCACCATAAACCTGGCGAACTCAGACATATCGGATTTCTCACTGCTTGTTGCCATGACAACTTGTGATGCCCCTGGGGTGTATGGGCTGCTTGGCATGAAAGGGTGAGATGCTACCGGGTAGAATGATGTTGCTGCAGGGTTGAGCTGTGGTTTAGCCTCTGTAAATTCTGATGACTGCTGCTTGAGCTGTGGAGGTAGGACAGAAAACACCTGTCCTTGAGAGGGCACATCCGGGTGACGGTTATTAGCTTGCTCGGGTGCTGTGGGTGGCACTAGCACCGTACGTAAAGCTGGCTTGGAGGTTTCAGTGTTGTCGGCTTGTACAGTACTGGAAATAGGGGGTGGCACGGGTAACTGTTTCAGCACATAGTCACTGGATCGTGCATTTCCTGTGGTGGCGAGCAGACTGGATCAAGACTCAAGTATTCTTACTTTGGCTAACGCAATTTCCTCATCCATCCCTGATTCAAAAATCTTTATCCAAGACTCTGCTTCTACCCTCTTGGCCTCTGCTTCTGCAAGAGCTGTTTTCTCAATGAAGGTACGTCCCGCCTTGGATTGTTCTGCATTTATGCGGGCCTCTAGTATTCTGTCACTCATGGCTGAGCTTCTAGAGCGTGATGATCTGTATGACCGAGAGGAATGTTTAGATGAATTTGATCTGTGTGATCTAGTTTCCTGCATATGAGAGATATGGAGTTCCACTTTATCCTTAACATCCGGCACCATGGCGTCTCTTTCTCTGTCTACTGATTCAGTTCTGATGAGGCTTCATCGATATTAGAGTCTTTTAGAAAGGTTATATACCTTGTGGATAGTCCCTTGTATCTTTCATAAGCTGTGTTCAGCCGTCCAACGGCGACTTGTAAGCTGGCAGCACCACCTGAGGATTTAAGTCCTGACATGACGGAGGAAACCCGTTCCCATTGCTCTTCCAGGTTATCACATAGCTCATCTTTCACGGTGTGATAGTTTTCAATGACCTTTATCGTCGGTTTAAGAGAGCGTCTTGGTCTGCTGGAAGCGTGGGTTTTGCTTCCTGCTCTTCATAATGATCATTATCAGGTTGCATTTGCTTTGTTTTATCACCGGGGAACTGAGCAAGGTCCTTTTCGGCCATTTTGATTTAAGGTGTGCTATCTCTAAGAAAATAAACCTTTGAATTGGGGGCTGAAAATCGCTGCACAGCTCCTATAGGGCACCTGATAAGCTTCCTAAGGTGTTTTGAGTGAATTGCTGGGTTTTGGGAGTTGTGGAGGACTTCCAGGCGAGGGAGTAGATACTGCGGAAGTTTCTTCACACCTGATCAAACCATGTCTTTATAGACCTTTCATTGTGAACAGGACCACAGTCATGTTGGAACTGGTGCCACAAAGTTGGAAACATAGAATTGTCTAAAATTTCTTTGTATGCTGGAACTAAGGGGCCTAAAAAACAGCCCAAGACCATGATTGTCCCGCCCCCTAACCAATGCACTTACAAGGAATATACAAACACAACTTACATGGTATGGTAAAATTACCGTATTTGCCCGATTATAAGAGGACCCCCCATATATGAATATTAATTTAGGAAAAAAAGAAAAAGCCTGAATATAAGACGACCCTATAGGAAAAAAGTTTTACTAGTAAATGTTAATTCATAAAAAATATTTTGGTTTTATTTCCTTCTATTTTCCAACCTGCCCCCCAGTTATGCACATCTGCCCCAGAAATGCCTTATACCCCCTATATGCCACTGTGCCCCTTGATATGCCTTTTAACCCTCTAAATGCCACTGTGCCCCATGATATGCCTTTTGACCCCCTATATGCCACTCTGCCTCCAGAAATGCCTTATACCCCTATATGCCACTCTGGCATTTAGAGGGTTAAAAGGCATATTATGGGGAAGAGTGGCATATAGAGATTTTTACCTTTAGCTCACAGCAGCGAGGTGAATTGTTTAGTGTAGGACTCGCCTAAGAGGTTTGCCGTGACGTGGCAGGCGAGCTTCCATTTTAATGGCCATTGGAGTGAAACTAAAAACCTCCATTTGTCTAAATAAGCACAGGTGTTTGGGATAGTGCGCAGGTAACTATTTTTCAGTGTTTGTTCTATGTATTTTGGGCTGATGAGTACTATAGCCTTTGCTGCCGCCCAAGAGTGATGGGAGTTTGAACGCAGGGCTTTCTTCTGTGTGTTTGTAAATAAAGAGATTAGTTTATTGTCCTAAACAATCATGATAACCCATGCACCTTTTTTAGTTAATGTAAATGACAGCCCTTCTAAATCATGTGCAGGAGAATATCCAGATTGTTGATATACATGAATACACACTATCAATAAAAACATGTGAATATGTATAGTGTCGAGATATTTACATACACCAATTCTCGGTTAAGTTTAGTATGTCTTGAATGCCATATGAGACATAAAGGAAAAATATTTTTACTTGTAAAAGATCATTTCCTTTCCATCTACCTAAACCAGAACACAAATGTCCCCTTTATAATGTTGTTCTGGATCCTTATCTCAGGTGTACCACCTTAAGAAAAATGAAAGGAAAACAAACTAATAGTGATCATTAACTTTGTATCTTTAGTATGGTTTTTACGTTAACATTTCTGACAAATTTTACTAATTTCTCATGTCCATATATTGTGTTACATGCAGCATATTAACCCCTTCAGTCCCCTATGGACGTACCGGTATGTCCAAAAAACGCATCCCAAGAATCCCCTATGGATGTACCGGTACGTCATGCCCTTCTTGCAGCGGCAGGGACACATCCCTGCCGCTGTATGGGAGATTAGGCTGAACTCCCCACCCCCTAACAGCAGAAGCCAGCATCGCCGGTTTTCTGCTGCCCGATCTGATGTAAAAGCTTCCTGCACGAAAGCCGGAAAACTGTTACATTTTTAAATGCCGATCGCGCGATCACTGCTGACGTCACCCTGCAGGGATATCCGGTTGCTCCAATGAGGCACAGACACTGTGATCTCTATGCAAGTCTGTGGGGACTTGCACAGAGATCACAGTGTGAACGGTGCAGGGGGATCGCTGGGAGGAGAATGAGAAACCATGTTTCTCACCCTCCTCCCACGCTGAAAAACGAAACGGAGAAAAAAAAAAAGGATAGTGATTTAAAAAAAATAAATCACTAAAAAACAACAATAAATAAAAAAAAAAAAACAATAAAGTGAGCTAAGTGAGGTCACTGTGACATGTTCAAGAGGTCCCTAAGAGGACCTCTAACCATTTAAAAAATTTTTTTTTACTACATTTCTCACTCTAAATTTTCAGCTAACAATCTAACTATGGTATCAAAAGAAAGCTCTATCTCTCCTTGAAAAAAACAATATAGTTTACACGGGTACACTATTCGCAGGAAAAGACAATAATCGCTGAACCGACAGAGCAAATATGGCAAAAACCCCTGGGATTGAAGGGGTTAAACACCTGCAGATTATAACAATTGAATCTTCACTCACCAGGCGACACCTTACTCGTTTGGGCAATGGCTCTCCAAGTGTAAAGATCTCATTACGCTTAACCAATAACTGAGAGGCATCCTCAAATTCCACCTACAGAGAACATAATATAAACATAATAGATATATATAAATAAATAAAAAAACTACTGAAAAGATCATACATTTTTTGTGATAATCCAATGTACTGTATTCTTTAATGGGTACTTGATATTTGTATCTATTCCATTCTACTGGCTTGTCTGTCATCACCTGATACACTTGGTTGACATTAGCTGAGATGAATTTGGCTTTATATATATTTCCATCTGTCCATCTCAGCTCCACTACTTGGCCTTCTGCTGGGGGCCCAACCACGAGACAATCTCTGCTCTAAGAAGCAAACAGAAGGACAGAGGATTATACAAAAAGAAAATTAAAGAGCAGTGGTAAGAGGTGCTAGAGCAGCCAGGGAAAGTAGTAGTATCTACAGTTTACCAAGGGTATTTTCTGACATTCCTTACCATGACATCTTCTGGATAAACATTATCACTGTATGATCCATCATGAAAGTTGACTTCATAGAAAATCTGAGTGGCTGATCCAATCACCTGACATCTGTAGTACAAGCCATTCATATTTCTGCTAATAACAGTCTGACCAATTCTGATTTCACGGGAACCAGAATTCTGTAAAACAGGGTAAGGGGGAGAGACATTAGACAACTAAAAACAGTGTCAGAAGAAACAACAATAAAACAGATGCATAGAAAGAAAATTAACATAAGTTAAAAGGAGTGAAAACAACAAGTGATCGATGCTTGGGGGAGGGGGGGTGAGAAAATGCAGACATATTAGAACACAGAAGATAAGACTCACACTCTGATTTGTTTGCTTGTGTTTGAAACAGTTGATTGACACAACATAAGGCCAGTCATCTGGTTCCATGGTGATGCCAGCAGCGTGAGCACAGGTCACATGAAAAGAGGTTGAACATCGATCAACAGAACACTGAACACAGGTTCCTAGTTTTTTACGGATCTTCCTCCGGCAGTACACACATTTCTGAGTTTTAAGAGATGTAGAACTGTTAAGTATATATATATATATATATATATATATATATATATATATATATATATATACACAAAGTAACAAAATGTTGCAGTAACACAAAACACTTAGTCAAATAAAAAAGGTAACAAGAAGCCTTTGGGAAATTTGCCTTTAAAAAGCAGCTCTGACCAAAAAAATAAAAATCCGTATTAGACTAGTGCATTATGATTCCTGCAAACTTTATTTTGAAAGAATGGCAAAACCTCCAACCTTTGTTAAGATTTGTTCATTACTATAGATGTCTCTCCCTCTCACACATTTTCTGGGAGAAGAAGTTATTTTTGCTGGTGTAAGAAAGACCTAATCAAGGTATGATTAGTATTTTTGGTAATATTCCTAGTAAAATTGCAAGTAAAAATTTAAGGGGTTCTGTGCAACTAGAGCTAGCAAAATAAAATATTAGTCTGCAGTACTGTTGTAGGGGCAGCACAAGATTTCCCCAAATTAACAGTGGCCTGAATAGAAAACCAATATTGCCTCACTCAGCTGCACTAAAATATGCTAAACAACCAACAGGGATCCCATGTGTATGAAGTGTCTGTCACATCATTTATCCTCTGTGGACAAGCAAGGATTCTATTGAATCTTGAGGTCCACAGAACCACTTTGATTTTTACTTCTTGAACCCCTTAATGACAAGACTTTCTTACTCGTAGTACATTTTGGGACTAGCTTTTTTAACATTTTTCAGTGTTGCTGTTTAGCTGTAATTTTCTTCTTTCTCATTTCGTGCTCCCACATATATTATATAGTTTTTTTCAGGACAAACAGGGCTTTCTTTAGATACCATTATTTTTATCATATCTAATTTACTATAAAAAAAAAATTATAAAATGTAGTGATTTTTTGTTTAAAAATGACCTTTTCTCACTTTAAAAAAAAAAACAAACTAAAAGGACCTTTTTGAGAGATGTGCATTTTTCAATACAATTTACCCCATCAAACCATATATTTTTGAAAACTAGACACCCCAAGGTATTTGAAATGCTAGTATTTTAACCCTTTCCATGCACTAGTTTTACCACCAGCGTTTGTCAAGCTTCATGGTAGTAATTTTTTTTTTCTCTCACACATGTTGTACTTCAGGTACCAATATGTGTTCAGCAACATCTCCCGAGTACAGTGATACATGGGTTTGTTGGGTTATTTGGGAGATAAAAGGCCACCTTTGTGAGGTGTGTATTTTTTTGCCATTTAGACGTCTGGTCAGTCTATGCCGACGTCCCATATTTGGAATATCTTTGAAGCCAGCCAATTCAATTTACCCCATTAAATCATACATTTTTTAAAACTAGGCACCCTATGGGCATTTTTATTTTTATGGTGACAGTGGGGAATTTTTACATGTTCCCATATTTTTTATTTTATTTTTTACTTTTTTTTTTACATTTTTTTTATTATTTAACGATTCCGATAGCTTCCTATGCTGTTTTAGCCGGGCGCCGCTGCAATCTTTGATGATCGGGGCGGCGGCCATTTTTCTTGAGGGGAGGGCTTTCCTCCCTGGATCCACGGTCAGCCTCACTTGTGCGCATCGCTTTAAACAAAAGCAAATTATAGCATCAATATAAAATATAGATGTAAAATGTGGTTACGTATGTGTGTGTACATATATTTTATATATATATATATATATATATAGCATACATACGTCAAACGACATAAATAAAAAAACAATATTGTGACATCACTGGCATTAATAACATGTTCAAGAGGTCCCTATATATATAAAAAATAAAATAAAAAAATATATAAAAAATAAAAAAAACTCTTACATCCCATTGCCCTAACACAACATCTAAAAAGTATAACCCTCCTGCCCCCCCATTCATAACCCCCAAACCCGTTAAGCCATAAGCATAAAAATTCTACGAATAATGTACACCTTAATGTACACCCTATAAGTGCTGTAAGTGCTGGGAAAGTATGAAAATTCTATATAAATTAGGTATTTCTGAAATCAGGACACCTGAATTGATAAACTTGTAGGGGATTTTCCATCACTTCACCTAAGTTTGTGAGGATTCAGAGGGAAAATGTATAAAAAAATTAGGGTTTTTTTTTTCTTCTAATTTTCACTAGTTTTAACTAAATTTCTAATCCTAAATTTTCAGCTAATCATCTTACTATGGTATCAAAAGAAAGCTATATCTCTCCTTGAAAAACAATATATAGTTTACATGGGTACATTGTTCGCATGAGAAGGGGAATAATCGCTGAACCGACATACTGCAAAAATGGCTAAATTGTTCCGGGACTTGAGGTACCAAAAACCTTTAAGACTGAAGGGGTTAAGGGATCCTCAATTCACCTTTAGACTAATCCCCCACTTTTGCTCACCAGGTTGCATCTTTCCTCAGGAATAGCAGTGACATCCACCGGATGACGTTCTATTGGACTAGGAAAACGAGCCTCTGGAACAGCAACTGCACAGACAATGTGCACCCACCTTAGAAATAATGTATATAACAGACAATATAATAGTGGAAGTTGGATGTTACAGAGGAAAAAAACAGAAAGGAGGATAATAACTTCGGCAGCATAATGTGTGAGGAAATGTATGTGTAAGGATGAGTGGGTTTATATCAAAACTGAAAATATAAGATTGCCTTCAAATTCACAGTATTTATTACAATTATTTCTATGGGTGTTGTCCTTTCAAAATTGTGATCCTTTTAGCTTGGTAGATTTTGGAAACTGAGGCAACAAACACATATCTGCTGACATACTACTGCATAAAAAGGCAATGATGATTTTCTGGAAGGGGGAGGGAGAAATCAGTGGAGCATACTATGCTTTGTTTAACCTCATTTAAGACCAGAGGTTTTTCCACCCCAGTAACTAAAGCCTTCATGCCATTTTACTTTATGTTTGTTACAATCACTATTTCCCCTTTATGATTAACCCCATAGTGTACCCGCAGAATTTTTAAATTGTTTTTCTTTTCTTTCTTCAAGCTCTGCTTCCATGACAAAAGGTCTCATGGTAATCTGCCCTATGGGTAACAGTCACCCCCATATTTCACTTCTTTAAGATGGGGAGTTTATATGATAAAAAAGGTCAGTTCAAGGATGCTGATCAAGAGAAGTATCTGTTGCATCATCCAGTTATCTGGAGCTTTTGGCAGTCTGGAAAGCCTTTAAGCACCGGCAAGACCAGGTTTGGAGAAAATGTGTACAATATATCAACTCTTGCTCATCTGAACAACCAGGGAGACACAAGCAGCACAAGAAGCCTAAGAAGCATCCCGCATTTTTCATTGGGCAGAAATGTTTCTGGAAAAACGTACAGCAGTCTAGAGTTAAGGAAGAGAGAACGACAAAGCACGCTTTTTAAGCTGTCATTCTATTTTGTCCAGACAAGCGTCTATGCAGACATACCATTTGATTTGTTGGGGTCAACCATATATGATCTGATGGTTACAAAGAATAACATGAAGCTTCCTGATCTGTGCTTTGCTTGGAACTTCCATCTGGCTTAAATTTTCCCTCCTGTTCCTCACTTGCCTATGGTTCTTAAGATCAGAATAGAAGGTAGCGGTAACACTGAACCCTGAACTGGCCTTGAAGAGTACGGAGTTTGTGAGGGTGTCTGTGGTGTCTCCTTTTCCTCTGCCCCTACACACACACCTACTGTGGTAACTCCAGATCCAGCAAGCCTGACATTGGAGGCATGGTTTCTGAAAAGGAGCTTTTAATCCAGATATGCCTTTCTGAGCTGGTTTTGGATACCCTTGTAAATTGTTGCAAGAAGATAATATCTTTAAGACAGAAGGTATGGAAATGTTTTTCTTCATGGTGCTTGGCAAGAAGAAAAAATGTTGTCCTTGGATTCCAGATTATCTGGACTTCCTGCATGAAGGCCTCCCAAACAAATTATGTCTTGCTTCTCTTAAAGTCCAACTGTTGGGTCTTACTGGATTGGAAGTTGTCAGAGCATAAATGGCCTTTCGTATCCTGACATTCGAGATTCTTCTTGATTGCCATGACATCAGCCAGAAGGTTGGGGGAGCATTTTTTTATATATCCCTATATATATTAACCTACGCTTTGCCCTAGACCTTCTTCTGACTTAAGAAAGCGTCATACTTTGGGTAGCGAAGGAAACACTTTATCTGAGTTGAACTGCAGAAAGGAATCAAGCGAAGACAATTTGGTTAATTCTTCAGCTCTTCTTGCTGAGGTAATAGCTAGCAAAATCATAGTCATGAGAATGAGTAAACATACGCACACTTCCAGAAGGGGCTCAAATGGGGAAAACACCAATTAATGAAGCACTAGATTGACACCTGGAGTCACTCCAGGTCTTACAGTAGGCCGTAAATGGGAGACTGCAGCAACAAACCTCAGATCTGGACCTTTGGTGTACAGGATATAATCCCTGGTCAAAATTTAATTGAAGGAAGGTAAGAACTCAGTAGAAGACAAAGGAGAAATCTGTCTTGTGCAGTATGGGGAAAAAAGACTCTTTAAATCTCCCCATACTTCAGGAGAAGTAGAAATCTTTTGGCCGTGTAAAAGCTTCTTCACCACTTGAGCAGAAAGTGCCCCACTCCTCAATAATCTCCTTTCCATTTCTATGCTTATATTAAGCATTGCAGGATTTGGATTAGTTGGTCCTGATGTACAGTTTCAGTGTAAAGTGGGGCCGGATTAACATAATCTGCTGTGTGGTTAAGAGTCCCTGTGATAAGAATTGCTAAAAAAACTGGGCTAAAACATGTCCGACATGAGCTCCCCAGCCTGTTAAACTTACATCTGTGATGATCTTTATCCAACTGGGAATGTAACAAGACCACCAAGGAAACAGTGGCTGGGCTACCCTGTTCAAGGACAAAAGGGAGCTCTATAGAGGTCAAATGTGTACCACTGGAGGAAGTTGTAAGACCCAAGATGGTCATTTTGAGACAAAGGACGCCCTCTTTTTTTTTGGCAAAATAGACAAAACAGATTTCTATGAGCAAGCACATTATTCCTTCCTCAAAAAAATCAAATCCTTTGTGCTGGAGCTAGAGATGAGTCCTAGCAATTGATACTCAAGCCCAATCTCTGCAGGAGCAGCAGGGTATGGGACAAAACTCCTGAGTTTTCCATGACTAACCAGTCTTCTAAGCAGGGAATGACTGTGATCCGTTCTTGCCTTAAAAAACAAAATCTGCAACCATTACCACAAGTTTTGTTAAAATATGAGGATGACAAAGCCTGAAACTGCAGATGTAGGAGCTTATTGCCATCCTTAAAAGTATGTAATGTCTTAGACAGATAGGCACATGGAGATAAGCATCCCTGAGATCTAAGGAGAACATGAAGGCTCAAGGGGATAAGACTTCCAGAGTCGATTTTAACGTATCCATTTTAAAGGGAACAGGGGAGATAAACCTGTTGAGGTATCTTAATATAATCAAATGAGAACCTCTTGAGGCCTTAGCTACTAGAAAGACTGGAGAATAAACGTGGGGTCATAAATGGTCTTTTTACACTCTAGGTAAGAGGTTTAGTCTTCTCTGGGCATTATCTTGAAAAAAAAAAGAATAATAATAAAACTGGATAAAAAAAGTTCCTTACTTGGCCAAAGGTGGGTAAAATATGAATAGACAGGAGCATGAAAAAGAAAACGTGTAGCTGCAGAAAAAAACCAAGATTTTCCAAACAAAGGAGACTGTTAAACACCAGTAGAGCCAAGAATCAGTACTTCTTTTAGCTTTAAATAACGTAAACGCCAAAAAAACTTCCCTCATTGCTAAGTAACAGAATAGGCCCCTCTACCCACCCCATTTGGGACCTACAGTTAACAAGTGAACAATGGCCTAAATGCTTCCAGAAGACCAAAACGTCCAAGTACGAAGATATATCCAAAAATTGGAAAAGAGGGGAAACCCAGCATTCCTTCACACATCACCAAGGGTTTTACTATAGGGAAAAGGAAAATAAGCCCACCTTAGGGGCTTAGAAAAATAAAACAAGCCACCTGCTTATCATGGATAGGGCAGAAAAAAAATACAAGGTAACAAGGGAAGGTGTCATTTAAAATGTTCAATACCCAAGAAACTCCGTCTCCTCCCTCTTTTTTACATTAATGTGTTTTGCATGGCGTGCTTTATCATAAAGTATATTCTTTCATTTGCCTGTGAAGAGTTCATCTGGCTGGCTTTATTATATCTTAATTTTATGCTACACTGATTTGTTTTATGGAACAGACCGGAATAAATTTAATATATATTTCTACATCTGAGCCTCATTCTCTTTGGAACAATAAGTGGCCTTTAATAAATCACCAGGGGGTGGGGGGACCCAATATGTGAAACCTGAAATGTCGGTTTCTGGCGAGTAGGTATGTTTAACTAATGGCTGAATGGTGGTTAACTAATGCATTTTGCCACAGCGCCCTATAATTTACCTCCAGATTGTTTGCCACTTTCTAAAGGGCACCAGTGATGCACCATACCGAAAGTCAGGGTTACATTTTCCATCAATTTTCTGTCATTGCAGTTAAAAGCAAACATAATTTCCCTAGGTGATATACAAAACTAACCATTCAGTTTTAGACAGGTACATATTCTGCTACTGTTCAATTGATCAGTTACAAGGGTGTATCTCAAGAGTCCTGGGATATGATGTCACATCCCAATGTGGCCTTAGAGGTGAGTCAGGGCTACGGCAGTGTCCAATGTAAATACATAATTGCTCTCACCTGTTATCTGTTGTGGTCTGCAAAGCTCCTCCTCTGAGGTTACACAAACAGCAGTCCTAAGAGAAACAATTAATAAGACCAAAGAATACTGTACACATTTACCTGAATCACCTCTATTCATGTGAACTTTTATCTCTAGAATCTCATTAACATGTAGTAGTTCAACTAATTCTGCCATTCCAGTACTCACTGCAGACCAAGCACCAGCAGAGCAACGTGAACAAGTCCAGTTATCTTTCACCAAATCTGATGGAACACCATAACAGCCTGTGAATTCACCAAAGAAGGAGTAAAAATTGGGTTTAAAATATATGGCAGAATATTTCTGTGGTTAAAGCAGACTAGGCTTAACCTAGATGAACTAATAAGACACTCACTGGCATGGACCTGTACACAGCATTTGGCACAGGACAACAGTGGACTGGTACCATTTTCTGCAATGTAAGTGCTCACTGGCACTTGGTCCATGTTCCCGCCGCTGGAGGTAAAGCACACCTCTGGAATAAGCAGCTTTGTTCTTTGACCACGCTTCGAAACTGGGGCAGAAGAATCCGGTACTGGGGGTGCTGCCTGTGGATACAATAATTTTACATCTTTATACAGAAAGTTGTATTTCAAAAAAAAAAAAAAAAAAAGAAGAATACAGACTAAGGCATAGGTGAATTACAAGAGGAGATATGATGCTATGGTAAACTATGTGGATGAGAGAAAATTACCTGATAGTATGGGGAAAAAAGGGAACAGACTGCACAGTATGGTTCTATACGGGCAGCTGCAGCATTGAACTTCCTCTCTGCCTGGAAATTTGGAGGTTTGTTCTTCCAAAGGTGGGACAGCAGAGTAAGCAGTGCTTCAGGGTCACTAACATCTTCCTCACCAGAAAAAGGGATGGACTCTGAAATTGTAAAATGATAAAAAGTGAAAAGGCTGGAGAACCACCTTCTATACTATTTACTTTATGTATTAGAGGGAAGAGGCTTTCTCCCCCCCGTAGAATGATGGACTTTAAATTGTTTGGTAATGGCCTTATAACCATTCCCAGATTGAAGGGCAGCAATAATTGCTTCTCTATGATCATAGCTGATGTCTTCCCTCATTGGTATTGTGTTAACACACACCTGAATGCTCCAGACCAGCAAACTGCTAACATGTCGGCTTTTATAGAAGTGGTCACGCTTACTAATGATCAGGTAATCAAGAGCATTTTATTTCCTACTGAAGCAGTAAGGGTGTACTTAGTTTTTCACAAAAGGCTTCTCCATTTAGGCTTTATTTTTGTTAAATGAATCATGACAGTGTAATATGTCATGTGTTGCTGTTCATCTCAGTTTGTATTTACCCAATTTTTAGACCTGCTATGAAACAGATGATTGTTATTATGCTTTGATATGTAAAACCGTATGTGACAGGAGGTCCTGTATCCTGACTGGGCACGCCTGGCAGATCGTTGCTTCCTTCCCGAGACTTCGGCGATTAATCTCTCAGAAGCTAGATAGATAGATAAAGCGAGACTTTCCCATAATGGAGCAGGTGCTGGCGTTGTAGCTGACAGAAATCAAGCTGATGCATCGCTGATACTGTCCTGACAAGGACAGTAAGTGATTATATCAGCCCAACCCAAGCATCAGACAGAAACAATGTTGAGGTGAGAACAAAGAACACTATTGTTAAAACACACAGTTTTATATCCAGACTATCAGATAAGGAGCTAATCCCATAACCAAACACTACCCTACCTACCCAGGCAGCCCGGTGCCACAATCAGGCCACCAAGCACAGCAATGCCCATTTAATCCTAAATCGTTGTTTTTGGGGTGATCCCAAGGGAGCGGCGGCGATGATTAGGTCCAAAAAGCAACTTGATACGTGGATGGTTCCCCTCAGTCAACAAAAAGTGGTTAAAAACCGGGGTTCCCAACCACACCTCATCTGATCCCCACCATATGTTGTATACTTGTGCAAAATAGCGCTCTAGCAGTGCCAGGAGCATCCAAGATATTTACAGTTAAAAGGTCCAGCAGGCTCTCGTGCCGATCATTGCCGACAGTTCCGAAGAATTACGGCTAAGACCTGGTGAGGTACAGGGCAAGGTAAATAAAGATCCAATGGGTCCAGGTGACACAAGGGTGAGATTATACCCCTGGCGACAACCAAAACAGGTAAACATAACTGAAGATGGGGTTAAAAGTGCTCTGCAGCCCCTACCGCAACAATCGCCCGTTATCTCCACCGCAACAATCGCCCGTTATCTCCAATCGCCCGTTCTTTTTGGTCAGGTCAGTCAGGGGCTTAGCTAAAGTCCATATAAAAGTTCTAAACACCCCTGTTAAAATGCCAGGCTCTTGTTTTTTTAAGAATGAGACAAAGAACAATCATGTCATAACTTTTTCCACTTTTAATGTGACCTATAATGTGGCCAATTCAATTGCAAAACAAGCTGAAATCTTGGTGGGGGGGCGACTCAATAACCCAGTTGCATAAGTGTGCACACCCTTAAACTAATACTTTGTTTAAACACCTTTTCATTTTATTTATTACAGCAATCAGTTTTCAGCAAAACAGTCCCGAAGCATGATGCTGCCACCACCATGCTTCACTGTGGGTATGGTGTTCTTTGGGTGATGTGCAGTGTTGTTTTTGTGCCAAACATACATTTTGGAATTATGGCCAAAAAGTTCAACCTTGGTTTCATCAGACCATAACACATTTTCCCACGTGCTTTTGGGGGACTTAATGTTTGTTTTTGCAAACGTCAGCAGGGCTTGGATGTTTTTCTTTGTAAGAGAAGGCTTCCGTCTTGCCACCCTACCCCAGCTACGCCTACTGTACATTTTTCTGGCTTCACGGTTAGACCCGCATCCCTGATGCGGTCCAACATAACACACGGGTGAACCTGCCTAGCTTGGTCTCTCTGCGTTATTGTCAACTGATCTGCAAGGCGAACACCCCCTACTCCTGGCTGCCCTTTACCTTGCCGGATCCCTGAAAGCTAGGACATACTGCTCTGGAGAGCGGTCACAACCGCCACTGCAAGTGATTTTGCCACTCACAAGAAAAGTGGAAAAGAGTTCTCAGGAGTCTCTCCAGACCCGCCTGATAATCTGGCTCCTCTTGCAGGTTGAATACAGGTACTGCATTCAACCATGCAAGTCAATGGAGCCCACCTTTCTAATCACAGTGTGATTAGTAAAATAAATAAATAAATAAATAAAAAAAAGAAGAAGATAATAGTTAAAAAAAACAAAAAAAAAAAACAGTAAAATTTAAAAAAATTTTCCCACTGATGTCACCATCAGGGGAACTTTCAAATTCCAAAACAATTTAAAAAATAAAATAAAAAAAGGCAAAAAAATGTAAAATATTTAAATATAAAAAACATTTTTGTGAGCAAGTCCTAAAATTAGCACATTAGCTTAAAACAATTCTCGCATGGAAAGAGTTAAAATACTGGGATATTAAATGCCCATGGGGTGTCTACTTTAAAAAAATGTATGGGGTAAATTGAATTGGCCCGGGTTCAACAATTAATACAGGGGAAAGGATGGCCACATTTAGAAAAATGCACACGTCCCAAATGTGGCCTTTTAGTTCCCCAAAACCCAACAAACACATGCATGTGGGGTATCACTGTACTCAGGAGATGGTGCTGAACACATATTGGTTTACCGTGTGTAAGTAAGTAATATGATACAATCAAAACAACGTCATCTAAAGAAAGCCCTTCTTGTCCTGAAAAAAAACCAATATATAAAACTTGTGTGGGTTCAGTAAACGGGAAAGAAGAAAATTACAGTTTAACACAAGTAGTGCAGAAATGTTAAAACGTCCTGTGAATATTGATTATGTGCCGTCAGCTTCTCAGCGGATATTTTTATGTTAACCTATGTTGTCCTTTTCTGTGTGACTATAACCTGTGCAATGAGGTTAAGGGTGGACAGGTGTTTGGCTATTTCTTGCTCCTAGTAAGTTAAGAGAAACTGACCAAGTCTATTCAAGGACCACAATGGGGGAGTCAGAAGTGATTGATCATCTCAGCTGCAAACATGGTCTTTGACATAAACTGACCATAATAGGATGAATGGTTTTCTGTATCTTTCTGTATGTATATTTCAGGAGACTGATTATTTGCTACGTAGACAGATCTTAGCACGTAGCTGTCTTGTTTGTAAAAGGAATATAAGACATGTGTTGTTTTCATAGAGCAAGCGTAGCCTGGCTGATGACACTCCCTCTTGTGCACGAGCAATAAAATCTGCTTATTCAACTCTTTTGGGAAGAATCTGTGTCTCAAAGTTATTGAGCATTCACAAGCCATTGTCACGAAGGGTCCAAAAAATAAAATCAGTGTGGAATTTATTATATATATGTGACGGAACCCTCTATCACTGGGGCCACTGGAGAGGCATGAGAGATAGCCTCCTCCCTATTGACTAAGGGCCCTGGCTTTATAGAGACTTGTGTGACTACCCCCAGCAGGATATCATCTCATCACCTGCTGAGGGGGTTATCTCTGGCAGACAGCCATTGTTTTACTTTAATATCAGACCCCCCCATGGTGCACAACTATGCTGGAGGTGCTGGTCCAGACAGAGCTGAGGTTGGATGATGGATATCGGGCTCTGCGGTGGTACGCAGCACAGCTGTGCCCGGGGCTGGAGGATTAAGGTCCTACAAAGGACTTCAGCGGCCTGGGATTATTATTGAATTATTGATATTATAGAAAAGGATCGGTAGTGCATCAGAGTGTCAGGGAGAAGACCTCCAGGAGCGAAGGGCGGATGATATGCCATATGTGCCCGAGCTGTGGGCTGACCTGGATTATTTGCTCACACAAGAATGGGAACTGGAACAGGCATATCAAGAGTTGTTTAACCATGTTCAACCTTATGCCCCAGTGACCCTGGATTTCATGGATTTTACTGAGTGGTCACCTGAGGATGTTGACCCAAAAGGGGTGGATGAGACTGTGGTCTCCGCCCCTGAGTCACAGGAATACTGGACAGCTAACCCAGATCCGATAGCGGAACTATGTGACTGTACACAACAACCAGATCCAGAGTGTTATGCTTACCGGTTCCGCGCGGTCCCACGTCTGTCGGCCGCGGGTGGGTGGCTCGCGAGCGAGTACGCACGCGTGCCCTCTGAGTGACGTGCATACTGCACGTACACGGAGGGGCGTGTGTGTGGACGCGACGCGCACACGGCGGTCGCATTCTTCTATGCGAACTGCCGTGAGCCGCCCACAACGGCAAAGCACTCCTCCGAGAGCTGCCGCGGCGTGCCAGATGTACCAGACCTCGGATTGTTTCTTGACCTCGCTCCCGTGCTGCCTGCCCCGACCTCGGATTGTTTCTTGACCTTGCTCCCGTGCTGCCTGCCCCGACCTCGGATTGTTTCTTGACCCTGCTCCCGTGCTGCCTGACCCGACCTCAATATCTCCTGACCACCGTTTACTGTCTCTGGCCCTGTATTGTTCCTCCGCCTCGGACTTTCTGCCTGTAGGCTCCGTGCCGTAAATACGTCTCTGCATAGTGGGTACATTCCTGTGTTGTCTAGGTCCCGACCTAACACAGAGATTGTGGATTCTGGGAGTAGTGGATGGGACTGCGGTCTCCACAAGCACCCACCCAGCACGCCGCTGGCCTCTGCCCCACACCTGCAACCGTTACTGGGAACCAAAGAGATGCAGCAGCCGGCCCATCACCTAAGCAGCAGCTGGAGCACCAGGGAGGGGATGCAGGCAGCATTGCATCGCTCCCCAGCGCCTGAGTGAGTACCTGGGAGATGGCGCAGCCAGTATCCCCAGCGTCCAGGAGAGGAGAATTCTGTCCTCCCTGCCCAGCAGCCGACGGACAGCCAGCAAGATGGCACAGCCAGCCCATATCCCCAGAGGCAGCGGGTGCACCAGTTTTGGGTGGGCATTGATGAGCCTGGACTGATTGACTACGGAGTCAACCCGTTTGGGGTCTCTTCCTGGGCCAGTCCCATTCGGAAGGGGGAGAAATTGACGGAACCCTCCATCACTGGGGAGGCATAAGAGCTAGCCTCCTCCCTGTTGACTATGGGCCCTGGCTTTGTAGACACTTGTGTGGCTACCCCCAGCAGGATATCATCTCATCACCTGCTTAGGGGGTTATCTCTGGCTGACAGCCAGGATCTGCAACCAGGGAGTGACCACCATTGTTTTACTTTAATATCAGCCCCCCCCCTGACAAATGTGCAGCAACTGCGTGATGCCATCATGTCTATATGGACCAAAATCTAAGAGGATGTCACGTCCTTCCCAGGCTGCGGAGCTGCATATCTCGCTCTTGTTTCAATTTCCCTGTTTTGCTTCAATCCATTCCTGGATTTTATTTTGCTCTGTTCTGATCTTCCATTCCCGTCTTCTGCTTCAGCTCTGTTTCCTTTATAAGGTGTGCCCCACCCATGTGTTCTGTTTGTCTCAGTCTTCAGTCTAAAGGTATGTCTCAGTGCTATGTGTTTGGTTTACATGTTTGGTTTGTTTCGTACCATTGTCAGCAGGGATTAGCGTTAGGACCCACCGTCATTGGAGTACTTTGGTGTAGTGGTGGGCTAAGCATACTATGGCCATATGATGTGACGGAATCTCCAATAGTTATCAAACAGTCTTAGGCTAGTTTCTGTATTCATGTTTGTCTGTCTCTTATGTACCTTTGCCCTTCTTCCTTGTATCATCTGAGGATTCTGGTTCCTCTCTCCTCTCCCTTTGTCCTAGTTAATATGGCCTATCCTTGCTTAAAGGAGAAGCGTCCGAGGATTTCGGCTCCTCACTCATTCCCTTGTGTTCCTTGCCTTGTTCCCTGTCCTTTGTTGTGCCCTGTATCATGTATATCTTGTCTAGTAATGTTTATTCCTTGTCTGGTTCACTGTAGTGCCCTGTAACATGTATATCTTGTCTGGTAATGTTTCGTTCCTGGTCTCCCTGTCCCTTGCTTGTTATGTTTCTGCTATATCCTTTGCTTAGCTTCCATACTCCCTGCCTGCAACATCCTGCACGTGATTCTAGTGATATGTTTCATGCCTGCTCCAGGGTGCCTGCAGGATATCACTTTACTTCATTCTGGACTTCAACCGCTGCTATATCAGGGCGCTGGTGTTTGGCTGCACAACCCTAGGTGCTCAACTCCTGGGTGAGTGTGGTCACCCTGCAACCAGGCCCTGTCCAACTCCACTACTGCACTGTGACTCCTGCATACAATCTTCGGGCGCGCTGGGTCCTTTCAGTCATCTGTTTGGACCCAGTCCGTGACAGAGGAATGTTTCCAGCACCTTGCAGAAAGTATGCCACGAAGAATGAATGCAGTTTTAAAGGTAAAAGGGGTCCAACCCGGTACTAGCAATGTGTACCTAATAAAGTGGCCAGTGAGTGAGTGAGTGTGTGTGTGTGTGTATATATATATATATATATATATATATATATATATATATATATATATATATACACACATATATATATATATACACACGCACACACATATATTATATACACATACAATTAGATTAGTCTATAATGATCTACATATAAGGTACGCTGGTCTGTTTTTCTTTTATGTTAAAATACTTTGGACTCTTAGAAGACTCATTTATTTCAATACTTAGACAAAAGGAAGCTGATACACCACCTTCATCACTGGACATCTCCTGTTTCACAACAGACACAGGGGACCTGGCAGGAGGGCGCCCAAGGGGATGACGTCTGCTCTTCTTAATCTTCACTGGAAATAGAACAGGCACCTTAATGGAAAAATAAAAATTAGAACACTTAATTCATATTGTTAAAATCCAAATGTGTAAGGCATCACCACACACCTGTGACTCATTACGATGTTGTGCACTTCTGGTACACTCCTCAAATTGAGTTGTTCCTTCAGACTCTCTCTCACTCCAGTATCTTGTGGCAAAGTTTTTGAATGCTTCCTGGCAGGACATCCGTGTCTTGTCAAACACAACCTTCTTTACCTGAGGAACAACATAGAGTGTGGGGATTATGTGAACGCTTGAATTCATCTTCTCCAGAGACATTCAGGGGCCCTCTTATGGAGAAGAAAAGCTGCCACTATCAGAGGAGTTCAGTAGAAGATCTACAAGCAGAGAAATAACATCAGAATCACTTCTCACCTGTTGGTCTTTTTTCTTACGTCTCTCGCCCTTCACCACATGGTAGTGGCACTTTATGTGATCCACTATTTGGTCTGTCACCAACCCTAGAAGAAAAGAATATATATATTATATATATATATATATATATATATATATATATATATATATATATATATGATATTATATATATTGTGACGGTACTCCCGCCAAATGTTGCTTCTTCCTGTCAGGACACCAGCAATTAACCCCAGACAGAACCAGCATTGTAGAGAGAAGGGGGGACGCCGCTGCACCAGAGTTGCGTTGGCACTGTGGCTAGCCGAAGCTTAGCTACACAGTGTGGTTATTGTCCTGAAAAGGACAATAAAGGATCATAGCAGCCCACCCCAAGCATCAGACAGCACTCATATTTGGAAGCACAGGGGTTTTTAAAAACTACAAGGGGGTAATTTACATACAATAGACACAACAAACCACACAAAGTTCTTCATCAGGTCATCCTTGCACATGGCTCAGTATTTGCACTCAACCCACCTCAGACTAGTAAGGGGTTGCTATTGTACTTTTTGGGGAGGATGGGAAACACGGGCGCTTCCCTGACTTCTGTCCTGTAAGTCCTGACCTGATGGAGAGTTACACCGCACATAAACCCCCTCCCAAATTGCAGGCGCTCCAAATCTGTGTCCGAGCCCCACAGTCTTTAGAGTCTCTGGTACTTTGGGAAACGTGGCACTCTGTACCAGGGGTTAGAAATGGTCCCAATGGACCCCCTGTACCCACTTTCCCAAATAACAGAACCCCTTCCAAAGCCGGAGCCCATGGCATGGAGGCTTCCATAAAGATATATATATAAAGATATATATATATATGTATATACACACACACACACACACACACACGCAAGAGCACTCCCGTGAGTGTATTTAACTTCTTGGACATTATATTATATATATATATATATATATATATATATATATATATATATATATATATATAAATATATATATACATATACACACACACACATATACACACACACACACACATACACAGAGTGGTGAGATTCAGCCGGTTCTTGCGAACCATTTCTCTGAAAATGTAAAGTTCACCGAACCGTTTCTTAATTAATATTCAGACTTGCCAAACTTCCACAGGCTTTTGATATCGTGCACAGCTCCCCCCCCCCATACATTTTGTTGCACAGTTGGTTTCCAGCAGCAGACACAGTGAGCAGTGTCCTGACTGAGCCTGTGGAGCAGCAGTAGCAGAACTCTACTCTGGTAATAAATTGCTTATGTGTTTCTTTCTATATATTTATCATAAATATATATTTATTAATATAATGGTAACATTAATTACTTGCTAATGTTTTTTTTCTTTATTAAACATTTATTATTAATGCTAAATGTATAAATTAAAATAATAAATATATAATTATTAATAAAATGGTGATTAGCATTAATTAATGGCAATTAATTAATGCACTGGTGCTTTTTTGATTATTGATTGAGATTTTTTATGTCACAAATGCAATTGCTAAAACATCATAGATTTGTAAAAGAAAAATATTCTTTTTGGAAACAAGATGAAAACAGCATATGCCAATTTTAGTCAAATTGGTTCTATATGTACATCAGAGACTCATGTCAACTCTTTAAGTTCCCCCCCCTTACAGAAGAGGACCTCAAAATCGCCTTATCTTCACTTAAGACGGTCTGCCGGGCACATATTACAAGAAATTCCAACGCTCTTCAATAAACTCATAGACGGTGAATCCATTGCAAAAGAAATGCTGGCAGCCAAAATAATAGTCCTACATAAAGACAGAAAATAAAGACCCCACCAATTGTAGCAGCTACCGACCAATATCCCTCATCAACGCGGACATCAAGCTATATGCAAAACTTCTGGCCACACATCTCAGTACCATCATCTCGACACTGATACATCTAGATCAAGTCTGGTTTATACCCCAAAGAGAAGCCCCAGATAACATCAGACGCACAATTAATTTGATTGAAATTGCCAAATCTACGGGTCAGTCTGCCATGTTATTAGACGTGGAAAAAGCGTTTGACCACATAGATTGGAGATACATGTGAGAAGTCCTAGCCAAATTTGGCTTTCAAGGTCGATATTTGAGAGGGATCCAAGCTCTTTATGACAACCCGCTGGCTTCAGTGGCACTGATGGGACACAAATCGCTTCCCTTCACAATCCAAAACGGCACCTGACAGGGGTGCCTGCTCTCCCCCCTGCTATTTGCAGTCTGTCTGGAACCCCTGGCTATTGCTATTAGACTCAACCCCGATATCACTGGGATAACAGTGCACGGTCGACAATATAAATCGAGCCTATTCGCAGATGACATCTTACCCTGACGAGACCTTCCATATCACTCCCTAACCTCTACTCCCAACTCCATGACTTCTCTCAGATCTCCGGCTACAAAATTAATGATGCGAAATGCGAGGGAGAAGACTTGGTTCAGACTATTGCCGCCAATTTCAAGTTTACCTGGAGAAAACCCCATATTACTTATCCAGGCATCAACATTCCGAACGACCCCTCTACTCTATACCAGGCCAATTACCACCCTCTCCTGACAGCCCTTCGCAAGGAACTTACGCAATGGTCTCAATATTCCATCTCCTGGCTGGGTCGGATATACGCTATAAAAGTGAACACTTTGTCCAGACTACTCTACTTACTGACTCCTTTCAATCGCAACTATTTCAATTCATATGGAACGCAAAAAGGGCTAGAATCCAGAGAAGGACGATGTATATGCCTAAACACAAAGGGGGCTTGGCTGTTCCAAACTTGTACTTTTATTATTTAGCAGCAAGATTTTCACAACTGGAAGCGTGGTCCTTCCCAGAAGGAACTCTACCGTGGGTCGATATTGAACGCAGCTACATTTCACACCATCAGCTACAATTGATACTTCGGACCGACAACACAGACTTCCCAGGTCCAGACACTCTAATGACCATGAAGACCTCATATCTCACGTGGCGGACCTTCAGGTATAAATTACACCTTACGGAACGATCGTCCCCGCTGACCCCCATAGTATATAACCCCGTTTTCCCAGAGGGTACCGAACCTGCGAAATTCAAATGGTGGATTGAGGCAGGATTATCGAGAGCTGGACAGATGATACAGAAAGTGATTTCGTACCAAGCCCTGCGTGACACTAAACACATGCCGCCAAGAGAACTTTTCAGATACCTCCAGATTAGACACTTCCTGCAGACCTTACTTGACCGGGGTTTCGTGGCTGAACCTACGCTTTTTGAAAGGAGATTTCTATACCGCAAAAGCCTGAAACACTCAATCTCGTCCACTACAACCACTTCCTTACAACCAAATTTGAGGATACTCCTCCTTCATATCAAGTATGCTGGCACCATGACTTACACAAGGAATTCCCTAACGAAGTTTGGGACGGGGCTGCAGAAACCATGCATAAAATCACCAACAACACAATAATCAAATAACGACTCTACAAAGTAATAGCTCATTGGTATCGTTCCCCGTTAAGACTGTCTCACATGGTAGGCAGCTGTGAAGACCAGTGCTTTAGAGGATGTGGGTCAACAGGCTCATATTTACATGCCTGGTAGACATGCAGACTTCTCTCACCAATTTGGCAAAAAATTTTCCAGCAACTATCCCAAGCCCTGAAAACAAGAATCACAGCAACCCCAGAAGTAGCCTTACTAGTGATGGATGTGGACATGCAAGAACTCTCTGCCCCTGACCAAAAACTTATCCATAGGGTCTGTGTGGCTGTCAAACAGGCCCTAGCGAAGAGATGGAAGGGCAGCCCTCCTACGACAGAGGAAATTCACTCCAATATCTGAAACCTCATCTCCATGGAAAAAATAACGGCAAAAAATTATGAAATGTACAAATTTGAAGCTATCTGGGACCCATGGCTCACTACATTTCCCAAGAAGAAGGAGGTGACACCCTTGCCGGACCTCTGACTACAGTCAGTGAACCCGCCGAGACCATCTCGACCCCCCCCCCCTTTCTCTCAGTCTTCTTTTTTTCCTCTTTTCCCCCTTTCGCTTCTCTTTACCAATTTCTTTTTTTTTTTATAGCTTTACATGTTTGCTTTTCATTTGTTTTTACTCTTTTGTAAAATACAAAAATAACACATTTGTGATTTGTAGCACCTCCTCAATGCTGCCAATACTACAATTCATATTTGTCTCTTATAATTGGTTACTTGTGATATATTATAAGATCTACTTGAATGTACTACCATACCATTGTACCTGCTTCACAGAATGTAACCTGTCTGTTTCCATACTATATACGGCATGTCTTGTTACTGTTCACGAATGCTAATAAACAAGAGTTTAAAAAAATAAATAAATATATTACCAGTAAGGGCACAATGTTATCACCACTACATTGAAGTGATGACTTCAATGAACTTTATAAACCATTATATAATCTGGTGGGCTCAAATAAATCAAATGGGAAAAATAAAATATTTTTTACAAATTAAATCTTCCAACAATTAACTTGAATCAACTAAAAGACTTAAATCTTCCAATCTCAGATACAATTAAAAATAAATAAATAAATTAAAAAAAGCTCCTGGTCCCGATGGCTACTCTGCCATAAGACATTCGGAGAAGCAATCATTCCCTTACTGTTCAGAATATATGGAAAGAGTGGTCGGAGATCCCCACAGAAATGTTGCTAGACTATATACTCCCACTCCCAAAATCTGGGAAAGATTTTCATTATATCACAAATTACAGATTTATATCCCTCACTAACACGGACATACAGATCTTTTCAAAGATCCTTGCAGAGAGGTTAAAGAAAATCCTATCATAAATTATCAACCCCGATCAAGCAGGGTTTATAAAGGGGTAGACAAAGTACTGATAATGTAGAGAAATATACTAATTTAATAAATATTACCAACAATAGGAAAACACTGACCTCCTTAATCGCCCTGGAGGCCGAAAAGGCATCTGATCGGGTCAATTGGGAGTTTATGTTTCAGTCAGTTGAAGCACTTGGGCTCTCCGGCCCCTTCCTTGCCAATATTAAGAGATTATATATGAGCCCAATGGCCAAAATAGTGGGCTATTAATTGGACTTTAGAGTTAAAAATGGCACGTGGCAGGGGCCCCCCTAAGCCCCCCCCATATGTCATTTCTATGGAACCTTTGGCACAGTTAGCGTTACCTCCAGCATTAATGGGATTAAAATGGGATAACGAACACATGCAATTTCATTATTTAAAGATGATGTTCTAATCCCCAAATTACTGGAAGTAATAAATGAATACAGTTTGTATTCGAACTATAAAATAAATATTGGGAAAACCCAGGTAATCTCAGGTTTCCACTCGTTAGAACAAAAAAAATGATTGAATACTTTTCTTAACTGGGATGATGACTATTTAGGCATAAAATGCACTAAAAGACCAGAGCAGTTTTTGCTGTCTTTCTTCAACAGTAAATTATCTCTTCTCAATTAGTTCACCCACACAAATCATATATTGTTGTTTTTTTTCAGCACAAGTAGGGCTTTCTTTTGAAATAATTATATATATAAACCATCATTAAGTATGAAAAAATATTTTTACAGTTTCTCCTATAAAAACTATATATAACCAGTGGAAATGGAAAAAAACTCCAAAAGTGTATATAGGTATTTGTCCTGTTTTTGGAAACACCTCATATGCCTGGTATTTTCATTTATTTTTGCACCTACAGGGTTAAATATGAGTGACGCACATTGCTGTTTCTAAACAAGATTATTTTTAAATGTGGTATCCTGGGAGTTGCGCCCTAATAGTGGCCAGAAAAAAGAGAAACTGCTCAACAAAAGTATGTATTTTTTGGAAGGTGACATCCCAAAGTATTTTACTTGAGGTATTTTAACACTTTTTATTTAATCATTTTAGTGCCAGTCTGTCCTAAACATTGCAGTTAAATTTCATTTTGTTTTTCATTTCCAGTATTTCTTTTTCCCTGGGTATATAAAATGACTGAAACAACTTGTGATTTGTATTTAGAAACACCCCCCAAGTACAGGAATATACATGGGTAGGGCATGTCTCTTTGGCACTGAGGGTTCAAAATTGGAACATGCTCATTTCAGTTTTCAAACATGGAATTTTGATAGATCAGTTTGTTGGGTCTAGGTCTCATCTGAGACACGTAGACGTCCCATATTTCATTTTAACCCCTAAAACTATATATTGCCTAAAACTAGACAGCTCAGGGAATCTAGTTACGGGTATATTGGCCTGTCCCGTGCAGCTGATTCCACACCGGCACCTTCCAAATTTAGTCTAACAAAATAAGAAAACATTTTTCACATCCACTTTGCGGTTTCACCATGATTATTTTTCTGAGTAGAAGTGTGAAAAAACAAAATAGATCTTGATTTGTGTTCAGTAACAACCCCCGAGTACAGTGATACCCCACATGCATAAATAAGTCATGTTTCTCAGACATTGTGGAGTCAAAACTGGAACGTGCACATTTCAATTTTTAAACTTTTTAAAATATTTTTTTTATCAGATTACTTGTAGGTGACAAGTTTAGGCCGCTGACATTGATCAGGAAGACCGATCAATAATCTTAAAATTATTAAAATGTCACTGACAAGTCATCAGGTAATTATGTATTTATTTATTTTTATTAATAATTTGTGTTTTTCCATAATTTTCCATAATTACCCTAGATGTCCCCTCTCTCTCTTTGTAGGGCAGGGTCATCCAGGGGCTGTTCACTCCTATTGGCCAGGAGTGATCTGTTCATCATCAGCCCACTTCGATTGGTTCTGCAGCAGTTACTAAACTCACAGCATTTGACCTGGAAGCACCCTGGACTCTCAGGTCAGTGCTGGTTTTTTTTGTTGTTTATTTTTTTTTTAACTCTTTCAATGCTGATGATCCATTGAAGCACAGCATTGACTAATATTTAGTCCCCACATTCGTGGCATTGAAGGGGTTAATTGAGCAAAGGAGGAGGTAGAGGATGCTCTCCACACTCATGTGGAGACCGAAGAACCCTTTCTCCCTGTCCCTGAAGCTGCCTCTGGCAGATGGGACACAATCTCCGGTAGAACGGCGTTTGCAGGGAGGAGTCTCTGATCACTCCCGTACAAAATGGGTATAAACCCCTAAAATGCCGCTGACATGGAGTGATCAGGCAGCAGGGGAATGTTGTCAACAAACAAACCCCTTCCCTGAAGCTGCCTATTCGCTCCCTGAGAGCACCAGTGCATCGTTAACCCCTTCAATGCCACGATCACAGCATTTTATGAAAAACGCATTTTGAGCCGACAAAATCACTCCATGGGAGTGATCCAAGGCTCGGGGGCGGGGTCAGGGTGGCTGTGCTGGTCTGCTCAGACATCCGGGCAGACAGCAGCAGCAGCAGCAGCGCCCCCGCAATCACCACGATTGTGGCAACGTGGGGACATTTATTTGAGATGACGTACCTGGTACTGCAGCTACCATGTAACCATGGCGCACCAGGTACGTCCCGGTCTTGAAGGGGTTAAGCATAAAAGTTGAACATGGATGACCTAATTACAATAAATTATACAGGTCTATCTTCCACTAAAAAAAACATCAAGAAAGGATGGAAAGGTCTTAAAATATCTTGGCATGGTAGGATAAACTTAATGCCTACTTTTTACCTACATTAGTATATCTATTTAGAGCCATCCCATTACAAGTAACAATCTATATTTTGACTCAATTCCAAAAATCTATAATGTCTTATCCTGTTTAGCAGGATAGAATTTCTTTTATAGATTTGGTAAAGAAAATCAATGAGGCACATCCCTCCCCGACATAAAACTTGCATGCTTAATCATTTTATGGAATGGGGAAAATCTTAACATGCGGGGGCTGTTTGGTTAAATATAGAAAAGGAATGGTTTCAATTAAAGCTGCACCAAAATCGAAAATGAGCCCCCCCCCAAAAAAACTTTTATTCAAAGTAACGCACCAAAATTGGACAAAAAAATTCAGTAACTATATATATATATATGATTAACAGCAATCACACTTCTATCATGCCTAGGTTCTAGTATGTACTGGTTGCCTGGGCATGATAGGAGTGTGATTTTTGTTAACAATCAGATATATATTAATATTGTTATTGAATTTTTCTGTCCAATTTTGGTGTGTTAACCACACTTAATAAAAGTAAGTAACCCACCAAAATTGGACAAAAAAAATAAATCAACATTTGTTCACTCATTCAAATACTCATTTATTTCCTTTATCACACATACTTGCTCATACACCCTGCCCCACCCCCTTACCTGAACTGCAGATCTCTCACTCGCAGACTTCTGCAGGGGTCCGGCTTCTTCCCTCTGCAACTTATCTTGTCCTGCCCCCAGGGGAAGGAAGGGAGCAGAGTCATGTGACGTGCATTAACGTGACTCCACTGGCTTCCTGTTCTCCTGGCTGGTACAAGAGACGCTGCTCGCACACTGTGCGACCAACGCACAGGTAAGCAGCCCAACCCCTGCGAACGATTATTGCCGGATGTTTTTTCTTATTTCGGCATTTTGCCGATAATGTCCTTTTCGGCCGATATATTTCGGCCACCGACATATCGGTGCATCCCTAGTTTCAATGTCAGTCCCAATATAACCTATTCTGGACAGACTTAAGGTCCCTTAACATACAAGATCAAAAACATAAAAATCTAATTATCACAGATGTTACACGGACTTTGAAAAAACTGAAAGAAAAATTTAAAATTAAGGGTAAACTGCTTTCCTCCAACCCTATTACGAGTCGAGATCTAGACTTGAGAGAATGGGGTACATTACATAAAATTTCCATAAAAAATTTGATGGAGAAGAATGTACTACTCCCTTTTCGGCAATTGAAAAAGAAATATGGCCTTCCGGACAAGGAAGGTTAAAATTACGTTCGCATTAACCATTTTTTAAAATCAATTGCAATAGTGGACGTTCCAATTTTGGAAGAACTCCTGTCAAACCATAGTAGACATAGATCTATTCAAAGAATTAGAAAAGTATGTTAATGTCTTTCTTCTAATCCACTAGAAAAGAAAATGGGAGATTTGTACAGGCAAACCCTTTAATTTGGTAGAATGGTACACATAATTTAAAAGAATCAGAAAGGTTTCACACTGCGTTGGTGTGCAAGAATTATATATAAAAATTGTCCATAGATGGTTTTTAAAACCACATCAAGTTAGAAAATTTACGGCAAATACATCAGATATTTGTTGGAGGTGCAAAAAAAGATTCAGGTACGATAATCCATATGTAGTGGCACTGTGATGTGGTCAAGGGTATGAGCCTCCCTGATTTCTCAACTAATCCGCAGGATGTTTGATAAAATATCTATCTCTCCTGAAATGTTTCTATTCCACTTAGATTTACCAAACTTTATTAACATAATTTTGTTTTGATCATACAAGTATTTTTAGCTTCCAAAATATCGATAGCAAGGAACTAGAAAACAACAGGGAAAATAAGGTGGATGAGATCTGTTCTCAGATAATATTCCAATGCAATATGGAGGAGGGCTTTTTTCTAAGCAAAGGCTTTGGCCGTATACATAAGAAAACGTGGGCATCCCGGATGACAGGGCCTTTCCTAAACCTGTAATTTGTGACACCGATAGGATTACAAATATGAATATTCGAATCTCCCGTGGTAATCCCCCTCCTGGTGAACATTGAGATGGCGATTCCTACATGGTACAGCAGAAAATGTCTTGTCTTTGTTGGTCTATATATTTTAGTTTATGTGTTATATTTAGGTTTCTTTATCTGAGCTAAGAGTGGGTATACAAGACAGAAGAAAGCACAAATGAGGCCTTCGAACAAAGAAGGGGTAGGAGAGGTGGGAAAGAAAGAATGAAAGGGAAATGTAATTAGCCCTTGACCTTAATAAACAAGCAAGGATGTAAATCAATGAAAGGACAATAATCAACATGGCCCCAACTCCTTCGTATGAGAACTGAGCTCAGAATATAGAAAAACGGGAATGTATTTACCACTCCTGGTACATGTCAAACAACACCCCATCAACATCTCCTGACTACAGTGGTACCCCCCATGCATGGGTTTGTTGGGTTGTTTGGGGAGTAAATGGCCACATTTGGGAAGTTTTTTCAAATTGGAATTTTGGCATATTGAAATCTAGCTTGGCTTTATGTCTATCCCATGCTTGCTTAAATGTCTTTACTGTATTAACATCTACCACTTCTGCTGGAAGGCTATTCCATGCGTCCACTACCCTTTCGGTAAAGTAATATTTCCTGATGTTACCTTTAAACCTTTGCCCCTTAGCTCATGACTATGTCCTCTTGTTGTGGTAGTTTTATATATATATATACTCTCTTCCTTTATCTTGTTGATTCCCTTTAAGTATTAAATGTTTCTATCATATCTTTCTTTCTTTCTTCTTGTCTTTCTTCCAGGCTATATATGTTAAGATCCTTTAACCTGTCCTGGTAAGTTTTATCCTTTAATCCATGAACCATTTTAGTAGCCCTTCTCTGAACTTTTTCCAACATATCTATATCCTTCTGGAGATACGGTCTCCAGTACTGTGCACAATACTCCAAGTGAGGTCTCACCAGTGACCTGTACAACGGCATGAGCACTTCCCTCTTTCTACTGCTAATACCTCTCGCTATACAACCAAGCATTCTGGGTATTTCAGATGCTGGTATTTTAACCCTTTCGATGCACTAATTTTAACACCAGTTAAACACCATCAAAGTTTGCAGTAGTATATTTCATATGTTTCTTTCCACACACACACGTTCTAATTGGGGTTTCAATTTACAGCTTCTGGTATATGTTACTGTCAAACACCACCCCAAAATGCGTTCATCAACATCTCTTCAGTACAGTGATACTCCCCATGCATAAGTTTGTTGGGTTATTTGGGAGGTAAAAGACCATCTTTGCGAGATGTGCATTTCTTTGGATTTTGGACTTCTGGCCAGTCTGTGCCCTTGTCCCATCTTTGAACCCGGCCAATTAGATTTACCCCATCAAATCACACATTTTTTATAAACTTAACACCCCATGGGCATTTAACATGCCAGTACTTTCATTGCCAGAAGATATAGTGCTTATTTTAGGACTTGCTTATAAAAAAATTTATATATATATATATATATATATATACACACTCCTTTTGGCACTGGATGGGTCCCCTGATGGTGACATCAGTGGGGAATAGTTTTTTTATGTTACCAAATATTTTTTTTTTTATATTTATTTTACTAATCACATTGTTATTGGAAAGCTGGTCTCCATTGACTTGCATGGTTGGATGGAGCACCTGTATTCAGCCTGCAGGGAGACCCTCTTGGAAACTTGTTTATTATTATTATTTTTTTTTTTTTTAAAGGTCTCCACCATCTTGTGAGGGGCAAAATCCCTTGCAGTGGCGATTGTGCCCTCTCTGGAGTGATCACAGTCCGTCCTGGGTTTTCAGTGTCACTGAATACTTGAATTTCAGCAACTCCGTTTAAGCACAGGAGGTGATCAATGATCGTTTATTGCCTCCTAAGCTCTTTTAACCCCTTTCAGTCCCCCCTCAGTACAGGTACGTCCATAGAACGCATCGCAAGAAACCCTTATGGACGTACCGGTACGTGTTTACCTTCTTGCAGCGGCAGGGACACATCTTTTCTGCTACACGGGAGATTAGGCTGTCTTTTGACAGCCCAGGCTCCCCTCTGTCAGCCTTGCTTCCCCGATTTTCTGTAACAGCTGCCGGCACAAGCGCCGGAAAGCAGTTAGTTTAAAATGCCCGATCAGACATTCCCTTCCGAGTCACATCACTGCTGATGTCACCCGGAAGGTCATCGGAGCAAGTCCATGTTTCTCACTCTTTTCACATGCTGAAAAACAAAACAATAAAAAAAAAATACTAAAATAATACAATAAAAAAATAATAAAGTGAGCTAAGTGATGTCATTGTGACATCACTGGCATTAATAACATATATATATATAAGATAACCAGAATAAAAAAGGAAAAAAAAAAAACCCCTTACATCCCATTGCCCTAGCACAACTTCTAAAAGAAAAGGTATAACCCCCTGGCCCCGGTCACAACCCCCACACCCTTTAAGCCATAAGTTTGAAAAATACTACCCTTTAGGGTACTATATGTAAGGGATGGATATGGCCCTCTAGAGAGAGAGAAACTAAGGATGTGGGGTATTTCCATAATCAGGAGATGCAGCTGCACAATTTTGGCTGTTTCTCTGCCGCAAGACAAACCCTGTGCAAAAAACTCTAAGCAACACAGAAGTGTTGGTGACCAAATAGCTGCATGAGGAGTGCCCAAATACCCCTGATAGGATAGTCTTGGTTGTCTGCTTTAAAGAAATGTATATTTTTGTGGGTATTTTTGGTTTATTTGTTTAAAATTAGAGTTGCAATCCCATCATACCTAATTCTATGGCTTTGTAAAAAATAATGTACTATGTGTAATGTCCTATATAAATGAGGTATTTCAGAAATCAGGACACATGAATTGATACATTTGGAGGGGATTTTCCATCACTTTACCTAATTTTGTGAGGATTCAGAGGGGAAAATATATAACAAAATTTTTTTTTTCAAATTTTTCGCTATTTTACTAAATTTCTCATCCTAAATTCTCAGGTAATTATCTAACTGTGGTATCAAAAGAAAGCCCTCTCTCATTGAAAAAACAGTATGGGTACACTAGTCGCAGGAAAAGGGAATAATCACTGAACCGACATACAGCAAAAATGGCAATATTGCTCCAAGACTTGAGGTACCAAAAATCAGGTGTCTGTCACCATATTATATATAGAGGATGTTGACATATTATTATTATTATTATACTTTATTTATAAAGGTAAAAATTGTACAGATAACGACAAGTACAAAATGACAAGCAATTGACATACAGAAACAAGAGGAATGGAGGGCCCTGTTCCCGCAGGAGGGGCCACACGGGGCCGAATGCATCAACATTAGCATTACAGCAACACCGTTTGGGTGAAGAAAGTGATCACTTTTTACAACCTTTTAAAGTCATGACGTGCCAGGCATGTCTGGCATGTCAATCGTCGTGATAGGGTTAAAAGGCTTGGGGTGATCGCACCAAATAGTGATTTGATTTAGATTTTTATTCTGTTCACTAATTTAGCATTTTGTTAACTATTAATATGTAAATGTTTTGAAAATATTACTTCACAGAATTGTTTCACACCTGCCTAAAACTCTTGAACTATATATATATCTATCTATATGTGCGCTACATACCTTCACTGATGCCTTTGCTAGTCTCATCCTCATCACATTTTTTGCCTTCTTCCTCTGACCCCTCAAGCTTCAATTCAGAACCAAACAATTCCCTGAGCAACTTCTGATCTTGAGTCTTGTGCCTGCGAGGCTGGGAACGTTTCTTATAGGGTCTGAAGTGAAGGTATAAACGGTGAATCAAAAAGTGCAGTGACCAATTTTGATTAACAGACAGTAAATACATTTATTTCTCACTTGAAGAGCTGGAAACAAGAGAATAGAGCTCTATAGCTCTTGCAGTACAAATAATAACTTAGTATGACCTCATTAGACTAAAACAGTTGCTTACTATTGTCTATATGTTACCTGCGGCCAACTTTCGCCTTCAGCTGAAATCTGTTCTCCCTCCAGGTCTCCAATTCAGGGCTGCTGAATTCCGTGGGTCTGAGGTGGTCCAGAACAGTGCTGTCTTTTCCCTGCTTCCACAGATCATATCGATCAGGTTGCAGCACTTTCACAAATACATCCATAGAAATCTTCACCATGTCTTTACGACATGTGCACTGTGGGCATTGAAAAGGTGGTGAAATACTGGAAGGAAGGGAAAAGGGAGATATAGCACAAAAACCCTGATTCCAGGACAGATGAACAAATTAGTACAGACAGAGATGTATGAAACATATGTTGGATGAAGCAATGAAAGTAACCCCACCTGAGTAGCCATTTTCCCATAATCAATCCAGCGCAGTGTGGCAAAATTGGTCGACTCTGCGCAGTTGAATCCATGGTTAAATCCTGCATGGTATCCATATGGAAATGTGATCATGAACTCACCTGCTTCTTGTGTTATCTAAAAATAAAGTAAATTTGTCATATAAAATTAGTCAAAAGTAACAGTCATAATTTATATACTTGAATATATCCTAGCAGATACTGCTCACCCTGTCAAAAGGAATCCCATACTTCTTCAGAATGGATGGAGAAATCAGAGTCATCTTATGTCGCAAGAAAGCATCACAACCCTGTGAGCTACCAGGAAAGAAACCTGAGGTAAAGTAGGGTTATGTAAGTTAACCAATTCAGATGGGTAGGGAATGCATATGATGTTTTAATTGGATATATATTTGCCATGTAAAAAACAAGAAAGAACAGAATAAGAAAGTTCCTACAAAAACCACCGCAAACGGGTTAATTCACTGATGGGAGAGTTGTGGTTTTTAACGTTACTATTCATTATGAAGGGTGAAAATTGGCAAGATTCTCTAACAAGAATAGTTAAGCTGATGTTATATAATGCATAATTCAGTTGGCGATGACAGAGGAAATCTTGTGGACTTAACTACACAGGGCCAGCCAAGTGAAGTCAGATTTTCTTCATTTAGCCCTTTGGACATTAAACCTGTGGGGTGCCTAGCTACATGCGATTTAGCAAGCAACAAATTGCTCCCTAATATAAGAGCCTATCTATACGCAGTTTAGACACGTTGCTCCCTATTTTGTAAGTGAGCATTTGGATTCTGTGTTTTTTTATATACACAGAGCACTATTGTAAGTTTATTTTCTCTCTATACCTGTACTGCATTTCAAGAAGAATAAGCCCAGCTGAACAATCGTTGAAGTGACAATATTAAGTATATTTTTGTATTTATCAACATATATTATTTTCACTGGTGGCCTTCAGCTTGTTTGGTTCCATTAAATTAGTAGTAGCAAAAGCTTGGGATAATTGTTACAAAATGAAGCCACATCAAAATAAATGCTTGCCCTCAATTTTTTACAACAGTGTGTATGATCAATTTGTAATCAATAAGCACGCTATATTGCAAGTTAAACTGCAAGTCAATTGTTAATACACTAATGAATTTGCAGCTTCAGGCATACTTGGCTCACAACCTGAACTTGGGAAAACTCATCCAAGATGGCTATTTCACTCAGGTAGCTGTAAGTGCATTTTGCACTAAACACATCAGAGACTAGTTTAGCCTCTGAACTGTTCAGATAGGAAGCAGGGATGCTACTTCTCAAAAATGAAAAAGCCAAGTAGGGCCTAAATGATCAGACTTTGAGCTACCTCATTTGACTTGACCAGGAACTCTTCATTTTCATGGAATACTGAATTTATCACTATCTTACTCAATGCTAGATATGTCAAATGGGTCTTGATCAACAATTAATATGTATTTTTTTCTTTTTCAAATGTTTATACCTTATATTTTATATTAGAAGTTTCCTTCAACTAGTTTATTCAGGATGCCATTTAAATATATTAAAATCATTGTGCCATTACATAAAAAAAAGTTTTAACGAGGAGGCAGTTTCTCAGGGCATAATCAACATATCGATTATGGTATTGGTTTTTGTAACTGTAAAAAGTCTCACCTTTTGCTAGGCGCTCAAGCCTTTTGCCATGTTCAGGTGGGACTGCATACCTATATAAACCAAAAACACATAATGTAAAGTTCCAACAAGGCTTTATTCATTTTAGAGTACATGCAGCTACTACCAAAAATTTAAAGTATGATTCTATATACTTCACACAAATAGCTAAAAACCAGAGCTTTTATACGTTTTAATCTTAAATTTAACAGTAATTCCCTTTTTGTCATAACACCCTATTTCCTAGTGGAATTGACGAAGATCATGACCTGGCACTATTTAGAAGATAGTGCCTTCCGATTTTAAATATGATGGTGTGTTTTAGGGTTTTTAATTCTCTTTTTTGGCAGATTACAGTTGTATTATTTTCAAGATCCATGGCTCTGGATTTAGGGATATTGCCTTATGTGTCTTTCCCCCCCCTGAATTTTACAGCAAGACACGAGGCTTCATATTTTGCATAACTTCCTTTACTGAATAACCTCCAACCCCAAAACACTTAATGATAAAAGAACAATAACCAATAAGAACAGAGCCCAAAGACCCTATAAATTATACAAAGTCCGGTCACTCCTCCTCTTTCTTTGCTGCTTAGCCTCCAGGTGAGAACCTTCCATTTTATTCGCCATTATTACACTAGGCCGATTACTTATATTCCATCTAGTACAGGGGCGTCCAACATGCGGCCCGCGAGACCTCGAGGTGCGGCCCGCGTAAGATCGGCAGCCAGGGCAACCGATCTTACGCGAGCCGCACCTCAAGCCCTGCTACTTACTTGTGGGAGGGTCTTCTGGACTGCACAGAGGAAGCGGAATTCACGTGACATCCTACTTCCTCTGTGCTTTAGCAGAGAAGGCAGAGGGAGGCCGCGCCCCCTGCTGAAGTCTGTGAGCGGCATCGAGGAGCTGCAGTGCAGGTTAGGGGGTGGGGAGGGTGTTTGAATGAGTGTGTGTGATTGAGGGAATGAATCTGTGAATGAATGATTATATGAATAAATGAGCGTGTGTGTGTGTGTGTGATAGCATGGATGTGTAAGTGCTGGAACCTGGGGGTCATTTTCGGTTTTGGCTAAGTGAACCCTGAATGTTTTGGTCCAGAATTTTCATTTTAGTTCATCCCTAGAATAAATCTAGGGAATCCTGAATTTGTAGTCGCAAAACTTTCAAGGCCCAGAAATCAGTGAGAGGAAGAGTAAAGGTTTTGGGTCATTTTACTTTATTTTAATCTGCATATTTTATTAAAGGCCATATTTTTTGTCACAGTGAAAAATGAGTATACAATTCTGATGAAGTGAAAAGAAAAAATGTCGGTGCGCTAAGCTAGTCTCAGGCTCAAATAATACAAATGTATAATATGAGGCCTCATATTATACATTTGTATTATTTGAGCCTGAGACTAGCTTAGCGCACCGACATTTTTTCTTTTCCCTGTTTGCACGTATTTGAGGTTGTTGGCTCCTCATCAGTCTGGTTGCAGCTTGCTGTCCAGGGGTTAAATGGGAGGAGGTTTAATTGCACCTCCCCCAACACATTAATCTGGTTTTGGTAGCAGTATAAACTGCTTTGTGTGCCCACTATGTAGGAGGTGAGAGTAGGTTCTCACCCTATTGAGAGTGTGCCTTGACGTGGCGGGTGAGCTTAATTATGCTCTCATTTATATTATGTTTATATATTTGTTGCCAACTTTATTAGGGTGAGAAGCGCAGACAGTATCTTGTTTTTTGTATAAATTCTGATGAAGTGGCCCACTGCAGAAAAAACTTGGACACCCCTGATCTAGTACATTGTTATTTGGGATTTTATTACCATTTTGGTGTTAGCTTGCATTTTGATCTATTTTGTATTTTCTTTGGTTTTCATATAATTTTCTTAATTTTTCTGCTGCGTCCAACCTTTATTATTTGAATTGTTTTAGTCATTTGGTTGTCTTGATTTGTTTTTTCCTACCTGATTTGTTTTTCCTACTTGATTGCCTTCCTGCCCGCGTGTCAACGTCGTTTATCTACACGACTGTCACGTGGGCCTACGTCTTCTCGCAGTCGTGCCGCGGCTTCTTTGCCGCGTGACGCGACTTCGCCGGCTTCCATGCGTGCGGCTGTGTCGTCCCGCGACGGTTTCTTTTCCCTCGGCTGAGCTTTCCAGCCGCGTGGTCCCTGATTGGGACCGCGCGGCGGGATCGCTCAACCTTTCCTTAGCCGCGGTCTCGGATTGTAGACTATTTGTCTGCAATCCGGCCGCGGTACTTTAGTTTCTTTTTTCCCCAGCTGGCTTCCCAGCCCCGTGGTCTCTAGTATCTGAGACCGCGCAGTGGGTTCGTTCAGCCTTCCTTGTTGCGCGGCGCGGCCATTTTGATTTCCGTAGCACAGTAGTACTGTGCATGTCTTTTATGCATAGGACCCTGGGTTCAATTCCCGGCTCCTCCATTTATTTAATTTTCAGTTTCTATATATTTTTTACTTTAACCTACGCCTGTTTATAATTGTTAAGCCTGCCTGCATTTTACATCCATATTGTTGCCTGCCTGTTGGGGTGAACCCCCTCCATTTATGCTGGCTAGGGTGAACCCCTCTGCTATCTACTGCCTTCCGGCTCTTATGTTGTTTGGGTCTTGGACCCACCATTTAGTACAGGGTCACGTGCCCTTTTAGGTGAATTAAAGTTTTATTGAAAATTTTTGAAAACATGGATAAACATAATACATCAAGACAATAGGGGGAAAGACATAATAATGAGGGTGGGGTAACGGGGCAGACAAAAATTCGAAATCTTAAGAGCAGTGGCAACATTCTATCACTGCATTTTTACACAAGTCTGAGTTGCGCAGGTCACGTGCCCTTTTATTTGCAAGGGTGAACCCCTCTGCTGTCTGGTGGGGGTGACCCCCCTCTTTCCCGCCTCTGTGCTACCGCTATATATATTTATTATTTTTAGGAGCTAGTCCCCACTATACAAGCGGTTTATCCTTGCCTCTCTCTTACAATTTCCCTTTTATGTGTTTCAGATAACACATTGGGCATTATGGCGGATGATTCGGAGACACCCATCCCTGCAGCTTTTCAGGCATGGCTTCGTGCTGCATTAGCGGCCTCTCTGCCCTCTGCTCTGGGTGAAGCTCAACAAGTCCACCCGGGACAGGCAGTCATTCCGGCAGACGCCGAGGAATCTGATAATGGGGTTTCCATCTCCCCCACAGACTGGGATACATCCCGCAAACGTAGTTGGGTGACTGCCCCATCCCTCTCAGACAAGGGCAAGGCTCCTCTGAAGCGATCCAGGCCTGTCACAGATCCCGGGTCGCCATCAGCCGACCTAGAGGCAGAATACGAGATATTGGATGAGTATCAGATGGGCTCCTCTGGTCACGGCTCTCCTTCCTGTTTGGCTCCCGTTTTGCCACCTGACGACCCCAAACCCTCCTGTTCCAAGCAGGATCAACCTTTTGAGGTCACCGATGAGATGGGCGTCCCACTTTTTGACCCCAGATCGATACGTCATCCACGCTCCACCGAATGGACCCCATCGGATCACATTGCGGAGTTTATCAAGTTTTGGATCCGCAGACCCCTGGATAAAGAGGTTCGCTGGCAGCTCCGGTCAGAATGCCCCAGGCCAACCGTTCCCGCTAAGGTCACCAGTACTCCTGAGTTCGACCCCAGGAAGGGGATTGAGCTTGGTCTGCGTTCCACTCAAGACAAGCTCTTGGATGTCACGGGTCCTCTTACACACATCTTTCAGATGGCGGACGAGGCCCTTCTCGATGGATCTCCATTGGATCCTCATTTGGTCCGCGAATGGACCCAGAGAGCCCTATGCCTTCTGGGGAATGCTAACTGTGCCCTGTCAGCCTAGCGCCGTAAAGCGGCTCTCTTCAAGCTCGATGCTAAGTTAGTGGAGTTGGCTCCCAAGGAGCTGGGTCCTGAAGCGAACGGATTGCTCTTTGGAGAAAAGTTCCTCAAGGATCTCACACGTCACGTTACAGTCTTCACCTCCTTGGAGAAGGCGCAGACATCTTTGAAGAATGTCTTCAGGTCCGGCGACCCTTTTTTCGCCAGCAGATCAGCCTCCTTCGGCTCAAGACCCCGATACCAGGACTCGGCCAACACCTTCAGGTCCCGCTTCCACACACCATTCCAGCGTGGAGCCTACCGTGGTAGAGGATCTTCGTCCTTCAGGGGGAAGACTGCGTCAGGTAAGAATCACTCCTGTTTATCCTCTACCTATTGCGGGCAGGACATTTTTTCCATTCTTGGTCAGCCCTTTCTTCGGACCCCTGGGTTCTTCAGACGGTCCTAGGGTTTCGTCTGGAGCTCGTTTCGGCCCCGGCGTCTCCTCCTTGCCCCCCTCGGTTTGCGCACGCAGCGGCCGCCCTCATTCATTCAGAACTCTGCTTGCTTCGGGACAAAGGGGCTATAGAACGGGCGTTTCTTAAGCAACATCTTCCTAGTGCGCAAGAAGTCGGGAGACTTTTGCCCCGTCATAAATCTGCGGGCCCTCAGCGCATTCATAGTTTACCGTCATTTCAAGATGGAGGGTATCCATCTCCTCCGCGACCTCTTACATACCAACGACTGGTTTACGAGGCTCGACTTAAAGGACGCCTACCTTACCGTTCCCATGCACCTGGACGACAGGGGTTTTCTGCAGTTCCATTGGCGAAACCACCTTTGGCAGTTCACTTGTCTCCCGTTCGGCCTCAGCTCGGCTCCCTGGTGCTTCACGAAGCTACTAAAGCCGGTTATGGAGTTTCTTCGTACGAGGAGCATCCGCACCATTATCTATTTAGACGACATCCTCCTTATGGCGGGTGACGTGGAGACCCTCCTTCGAGACACCTCGACCACGGTCCGTCTCCTTCAGGATCTAGGGTTCGTTATCAATGTGGAGAAGTCCTCTCCCCCCCCCCCCCAGACTGTCCAATTTCTGGGTTTCACGGTGGATTCTGTGGCAGCGGTACTCAGACTACCGGCCGCAAAGGTCCAATCTATAAAGAAGGAGATTCGTCGCCTGCTCAGTCGTCGCTGCGTTTCCCTTCGGAACCTCGCAAGGGTTATTGGCATCCTGTCCTCATCTATCCAGGCTCTCTTTCCGGGCCCGCCAGTGCTTAAAGACTTTCCACCTTCGCACGTCGGGTTCTTACGATCACCTTATCACTCTTTCCGACGAAGCTCGTCTGGAACTCCGCTGGTGGCTGGGGCACTTGGAGGCCTGGAACGGTCGTGCCATTTTTGGTTCGGTTACGGACTTCGTTCTGGACTCCGACGCCAGTCTGTTGGGCTGGGGAGCGGCCTGTGGACCTCGGAGGAGCGCGGCTTTCACATCAATTGTCTCGAGCTTATAGCTGGCTCCTTTGCGGTACGCAGTTTTACCAAAAACCTTACGCACTGCTCCCTGGTTCTATGCAGCGACAACGTGTCCGCGGTGAGGTACATCAATCGCCTAGGGGGCTCTCGCTCGCGACTTCTGACCGAGCTTATCAAGGATCTCTATCAATATTGTCTAGACAATCATCTGTCCATTCGGGCGGAGTATCTACCCGGGACAGACAATTTGGTAGCGGACTGGCTCTCGCGCCACTGGAGGGACCCCAGCGACTGGCGTCTACTCCCCTCGGTTTTTCACGCCATCGAGCTTCGACACGGTCCCTTTCATCTGGATCTATTTGCGTCCCGGACCAACTGTCAGACTCCAGCGTTTTTCAGTTGGCTGCCGGATCCGCTCTCGCTAGCTGCGGACGCGTTCCTTCAGTCATGGCCTCCCAGGGGAGCTTATGCGTTTCCCCCGTTCTCCATGATCCTTCGGGCTCTTCACACCCTAGCTCGTCAGGGTGTGACGATCGTTCTGCTGACCCCCCCCCCTCTGGAGAACTCAACCTTGGTTCCCGTTGCTCCTAGAGCTGTCTTATGCGGATCCCCTTCTTCTTCCATCGTTGGGGGACCTCTTGCTGGACCCAGAAGGGTATCCTCACCCTCTGGTCCTGCAGGATCGCCTGTCCCTGGTGGCCTGGACAGTTTCCGGGGATCCTGGGACATGTCAGGTTTATCGGCAACGGCTCAAGATCTACTCTGGGGATCCTGGGCTCCTGGCACCAGTAAATCCTACCTCCAGGCTTGGAAGGTCTGGAGTCGCTGGTGTATGGAACAGCGTTGTGATCCCTTTACGGCCCCTATAACGATCGTCAAATTTCTTAGCTCATCTTTTTTCCCAGGGGAAGTCGTACAGGACCATCAACCTATTTCGGTCGGCCATCTCTGCTGCGCACGTTCCCGTGGCGGGCCTTGGGGGTCGGTAAAGACCCCGCGGTCTGTCGGCTCCTGTGTGGCATTCGGTCTTCCAGACCCCCTTTGCCTCGCTATGCATCTTTTTGGGATGTTTCCAAGGTCCTTGAGTTCCTGGAGCTTTGGCCAGACAACGACCGGTTGTCCCTACATCAATTGTCTGCCAAGCTTGCCTTGCTTCTTTGTCTTGTGTCATTCCGTCGAGTTTCAGATGTTTTGGCCTTTGATGTTTCTTCTTTTTCCCCTACGGGTGTTTCCGTTCGCGTCTCACGCCGGACTAAATGTCAGTCGTCCTCGGTTTCTTATCCTTATTTCCCGGACAGGCCTCGGTTGTGTGTGGCGCGTTGCGTTTTAGCTTACATTCACGCGTCTAAACCTTTTCGTTCCCCTGGTTCGGGTCCTCTGTTCATCTCTTATGTTCGACCTTTTCGCCCGGTTTCGAGTCCCACCTTGGCCAGGTGGATTCGCTGGATCCTTCAGTTGGCTGATGTTCCGGACTCTTTTGGGGCTCACTCGGTTAGGGGTGCGGCTGCTTCGGCGGCTTTCTCTGCAGGCAGTTCCATGGCTGACATCATGTCGGCGGCAGACTGGTCTCGGGAGTCCACGTTGCGGACTTTTTACTTTCGCCCCCAGTCTCATGCTTCTTTGTTTTATTGTTGGGCGTTAAAATTGCAAAATACGAAGCCTCCTGTCTTGCTGTAAAATTGGAGATTAATCTAGCCTTGGTGCAGAATTAATCTGAATTTTATTAAAGACAGGAGGCGAGTATTCCCCCCCCCCCCTTTTATGTCTTCCCTCCCTGGGTTTTTTCGTTGGTTTCGCCTTTTCGGGGGTTATTTGTATGTGTTTATTCACAGTATTGATTTCATGGTGTGTTTTTCAGTTTTATAACTAGTTTCATGTGTCTCTCCTTTTATTACCATGTTTTTTCCTTGTTATAATTGCCTGGTAGTCTCACGTATTTATTCTCCTTTTCAGGCCGGTCCTCCCCGGTCTAGGGTGTTCGTGGATCCTGTTCGTTGAGTTTTATGCTGGGATGTTGCTGTTTTTCCTGTTTTTTTTCCTGTTCGGCTTATCCTGGCAAAGAAAGAGGAGGAGTGACCGGACTTTGCATCATTTATAGGGTCTTTGGGTTCTGTTCTTATTGGTTATTGTTCTTTTATCATTAACTGTTTTGCTGCTGGAGGTTATTCAGTAAAGGAAGTTATGCAAAATACTCGCCTCCTGTCTTTAATAAAATTCAGATTAATTCTGCACCAAGGCTAGATTAATCTCCAATTTGTATTCATTAGATTTTGTTACTTTTACTTAGTTCAACAAATCTGTTTCTTGCGAGCGGCTTTGTCATAGCATCAGCATTCATGTTCAGTCTCGTAACACACTTTGTTCAACCAAATCATGAATGTAAGTTTAATGCATCCTTGATTGTCCTCAAGCAACTTACATAACCAAACAACTTCTTGACTGGCACAGGCAGCAGATACGTATTCTGCTTCTGTAGAAGACAAAGCCACTGAGATCCGTTTCATGCTGAACCAAGATATAGGACTGTTTCCTAATCTGTACTAGTCACCACTTGTATATTTGGAAAGGTGAACTCAATACTCTCAATCAGAGTCCACATATTCTATGAGGTTCAAGTCACCCGTTGCAGACAGTTTCAAACTCATGTCTTTCGTCTGTTTGAGATACCTCATGCAGTCCAGTCCCTTTCATGTGGCTCACGCGTCTACTGAGAAGCGACATGGAGTCTGCAATGTCTAGAGGTGTGGTGGTTGCAATATACAGAAGTGCCTCAACTGCTTCTCTATATGTATCATTAGTTGGGAGAAGGTCTCTGTCTCCTTAAAGCTTTAGATATGCTGTTGCCCATGAGAGTGCTCGCTTCTTTGGCTTCGGTCATGCCAAATTGCTTAAGAATTGCTGAATAAATTTTAGATCTTGGTTTAAAATGAAGTTGCCGTCCTCCTCGCGTTGTATGTTGATTCCTAGGTACTATGTAACATCTACAAGGTATACCTTTAGTTGGCTCTGAAAGTGTCCATGTCCGGCAGCACTTACGCACTTTGCTTGGCAGTCTTTGTATCTCGTCCCATGAATGTGACTACGTCAGCCATATATGACAGGCATTTGGCTGGGATGCGCTTTTTACTTTCCTAATCAAAGTCACTTGTTGCTTAGTTTCTTCTTTTTCAGCATTTGGATTATCAGTGTTTATTTCTGTGTCAATTTATTCCTCTTCTTCCTGTAGCACTGATATGGAGTTTCTCTCTGTCAGAACAGTTTCATGTAACTTTAAACACAGAAGTTTCACCAATAAACTTCTGCTGACTGTAACCGTGTTTGTATCTTGATGTAGAATTTGGTATCCCTTTTGGGATTCACTGTAACCCACTGTAACGCATTCCATTTTGTATGTTTTTCTTTTGGAATGTGCACATAGGCTTTGCTTCCAAAATTCTGATATATCTAAAATCTGGTGTTTTTCCATTCCACAATTCATGTGGGGTTTTCTCATTGCTTTTCCTGGTAAGCGATTTTGGATATAGCACGCTGTCATAATTGCCTCTCCCCAGTATGTGTTTGAAATACCCGCATCAAAATGCATGCTCCTTCCACGCTCTCATAGATTACAGTTCATTCTTTCTTTCTGCGACCCTGTTTTGTTCTGGGTTGTAGGGAACAGTAGTCTGGAACATACCACTTGTATATTCAGTTCCATTGTCTGTACACAATATACCTGGAATTCTGTCAAATTTGTTATTTACTTCAGCCAGATATTGTTAAAAATTCTCTAGTAATCAATGAAAGTGAGAAAATACCTCTTCTTTCCTGGAGTCAAAGTTTTCATTGGACCACAAAGATCTGTCCAGAGGCTTTTGAGCTCTGCTGTTGCTGTGCTTTGGAAAAGTTTTTCTCGTCATTTTTCCTTTTAAGCAACACAGTTTATGCTTAGGAAGTGATTCAGATCGCTTCCTAAGCTGTTTTAGCCTGCCACCACCGTGATCTTTGATGCACCGCACTTGCGAGGCTTCCGTGCATGCTGCAAATCAAAAGTTTGCATACCCTTGGAGAATTGGTAGCATATGTCTATGAGGCCCCACATTTTTGCAGGTGGTATAGCTGCCCATTCGCCTCCAGGTCATGCATAGTCTTTGGTCGTCTTGTATAAACCGCATGTTTAAGATCTCTCCAGAGTGGCTCGATGATATTACGGTCAGGAGACTGATGGCCACTCCAGAACCTTTACCTTTTTCTGTTGTAACCAGGAGGGTTTACTTGGCCTATTTTAGTCTTGTTACTCCAAATTACAGTGTGCTAGAAGCTGCCAGGCATGTTAAGGTGTTGTTTGGCATATTGTAACAGGGCTTTTTGGTGGCATCGGTGCAGTAAAGGCTCCTTCTGGCAACTTGACCATGCAGTTCAAGCATAATTGTATTGTGTTCCTTGAAAGATCTATGTCGTCTTCTGGCAGTTGGGGCTGAAATCTTTCTTGGTCTACTTGACCTTGGCTTGGTATCAATAGATCCCCAAATTGTTTATTTATTAATAAGTGATTGAACAGTACTGACTGGCATTTGTAAGGCTGTGGATATCTTTTTTATATCCTTTTCCATCTTTATAAAGTTCCATCACCTTGTTACGCAGGTCTTTTCACAGTTCTTTTCTTCTCCCCATGGCTCAGTATCTAGCCTGCTAAGCGCATCTACGTGAGAGCTAACAAACTCATTGACTATTTATACACAGACACTAATTGCAATCAGGGCCATCATAATTATGATTTAAAAAGGTGCCAAACAACTTGGTGAAAATAAATGGCTTCATATGATCACTAGCCTTAAATAAAATACTGCTTTTTTGCATGATCTATCATTTTCAAAATCAATGCCAACATTTCACAATTTCTGGCAGGGTATGCAAACATTTGAGCACAACTGTATCAGCACCATCTGAATTCATTGTCTTTGCATAGTGTCAGGAACCACAATTCAAAATGAAGCTTTGCGTGCAGTTAAAGCAACTTTATTAAAAAGAGCCAGGATCAGGATACGAGATGTCAGCGAGTCAGGAACAAAGCAGGATCAGAATACCAGAGGTGGGTGTGGTTAGGAACGTAATCAGGATCAAAAACCAGAGAAGGGAAGTCAGCCAGGCAGGATCATACACATAAAAACCACACACTAATGGAGAAGGCACAAAGCAGTCAGAGACAATGCAATGACAGAGAGATACTGCAAGGAAGGGGCTGGTTGATTAACAGGTAACCATGGAGACAGAGAAGGAAAGACTGCTTGTTAGTCATCAGCTGAGGTGCACTTGTACTGAGCGGAGAAGAAAGTAGTGGAGCAGGGGAAGGGTGAGAACCCTGAAACACATCAACTGTTGCTTGGCAAACAAAGTATTAGGATGTATTAAAAACAATAAATATTCTGGAGTAAAAAGAAGGCCCACGTAATTAGTGAAGGGATAGAATCTTATTCAGGGTAGCCTACCGAAGCCTGTTGGAGTAGTTAACAAGGGGGTGGGTCTAGACACAAAGGGAGGCTATTAGCAACGCAATAAGTTTTGAAAAAACAAAATATTGGGAGAATAGACATTTTTGGCTTATATGAGGCAGACACACCCAAGAGACATGCTCCCTATTTTGTGCAAACATCCAGGATAAAACAAAACAAAAAACGTTTGTCAATGTCAATGTAGCAACTGTTTTTACATGAACTTGTGAAGAGACAAATTTGCAGCAGTCAACAGAGCCTTGACAGAGGCGGGGACTTGCTATGCGGTCTGGCATCACAGAAGTGTGTGACCGCCATTTTGTGCATTCCCCGCTAGCATGTGGGAATGCAAAGCCTTGGAAACAACAAATACTTTTAAACCCATCGCTATGGAGTGGAGAACAGGTTTCTGGTTTTACCCGTTTGATTGTTAGGCTCCATAATTTTTAGCAAAACTGTAAAAATTCAGTAAAAATGGTTGTACCTTTAACTTTAAATATTGTGTTTGCAATATTAAACTATTGTCCATTGAGCAATAGACCATTTCTAGGTCCAGCGAAAGCCACAAAAAGATTAGCTTCTCCAAGAAGCAGTTCTCTACAGGTAGATCTTTCAGCATCTGAGTAGATCCAGAGAATGAAACTGACATTATCTGTCATTCCTTGGATTTGGATATAATACAGGTAAGATAATATCTTGTTTTAAATGGAAAGGAGAAAAAAACCCTTTGGTATAAATTCCGGAGAGGTACGTAAAAAACACTATTCTACAAAAAAAAAGTAAGGTAAAGACTTAAAGTTGGCATGGTCTATATCTCTATATCTACTCTCCTGGCTGACATCAACACCACTAGCATTCAGAGGGACCTCTTCTACTGGTTCGAATGGAGCCTTTACTAGACTAGTCAGAACTAAATTTTAAATTTAACTAGATGGCTTCTGAAGGGCTGAATTCAAGAGGTCGCCAGCAAGAAGGGCTTAAGCCAAAGATTAACGCAATTAATTGCCGTAACGCAATTTTGACAACTTCTTCAGAACGATCAAGTCTAATTAATTTCTGCTTTTAAAAAGGCAGGCCATTAGCTTCAGATGTACTGGATTTGGATGACAGATTGGATCTTGCTGTAGAAGATCTGGCGTGACTTCCAAGGTTATGGGTTCTGTCATTTACAGACAAATTAGCTCTGGGTATAAGATCTTCCTGGTACAATCTAGAACTAATAGTATTACAAGGCACTTGTCTACTCTGATCTTTTTCAGGGCCTAAGTTATTAGCGGTAGTGGAGGATATAACCCATCTTGAAAATCCATGGCTAAGGGCTGACCTACCGTAGACAGAGAGAATAATTAATTCACCTTCTTATTGGTAGATGAGGCCATGAGCTTTATATCGCGTGCCTCACTTTTCCGAAATATTCTGGAAGGTTAAGTGGTTTCGACTACATTCTCCGGGCAGAATGGGTCTTCTGCTGAGAAAATCAGCTCATATATTCTTTCCCTTTGAAAGCCAAGAGATATTGCCAATAGAAAGTTTTTTGTACCTCCTTTACGCTTCAAGTATCCTACCACAGTGCGGTTGTCTGATAGCACCTTTACTGCGTTCACGTCTGTCAGGCCTGAAGAGCTTTCCAGACTGCTAGCAGTTCCAGAAAATTGATGTAAAAACAGCTTTCCTTGGTAGGCCTCTGACCTTGTAGGAAATGCCCTTCCAGGTATGCGCTCAGCCCTGGCGTGTAAATGACATACCAGCTGGGCTCAATCTACTGAAGACCCTACGTCAGTCTTTTTCTTTGTAACTACCACCTCAGGGAGCATCTTACTTACATATGAAGCACAAATCTCTTTTCCAGAAAAGCAATCGACTGGTCCCACACTTTAAGGATTAAACGCTCAAGATGTTGCATATGAAGTAATGCCAAAAAAATGAGCCTGCCTGGCTGAGGTCATCACTCCTAAGAGTCTCATCAATAGTTCCAGACTACAACTGTGATAGTTGTTTGCAGAACGGCAAGAGTAAGTTTGGTTAACTTCTGGATCTTCTCTTCCAGGAGAAGTGTCCTCTGCAGGGTCGTATTATCAAACCAAAAAGATTACTCTTCTGGTTGGTTGCAGACATGACTTTTGGAAGCTATAATTCAGTGCAGGTTCTGAAGAAGAGCCAGTCCTCTGTATCTGGAGAACTCGAAGTTCCGTAGAACTTGCCACTAGAACCTTCTTTTCTGAGAACAGCCAAAACTTCCACCATGATTGTGGTAAATACTTTTAGGGCTGAGGTAAGTCTGAAAGGAAAAAGCTTAAAACTGCTGATGGAGGATCCCTGTAGAAGAAGTTACTGCCACCGACAGAAACTTCTAAGATTCCTTTTGAATAGGTACAAAGAAGGAATGCATTCTTAAGGTCCAGGGTAACCTTTAACTCTCCCTGAGAGAATCTCTAACATGGATAAAGTGACCTTAGAAGCCTTAGATTAATCACTAACTGAAAAGTCTCTCAAGGATTTCTGTACTACAAAGACTTGGGAAAAGACACCTTCTCCTTCCAGGGGGATATGGAGAGAACCTCTTGGAAACTTGTTTATTTTTTTTAATGGGTGCGACCATCTTGCAAGAGGCAAAATTTCTTGCAATAGCACTTGTAACCACTCTCCGGAGTGGTCACAGTGTATCCTGGGGTGTGTCTTCTGTGCCACAGAATGCCTTCTATTGAAGAATTTCTAAGATTATTTAATGAGATGTTGTGCCGGACACATCATTGCCCATTAACTGACCGTTTTCCTGTGATGTGTCTGCCATGACACCGCAGAAATATTATGCCATAAGGGGCTAAAATCACAATAAACTGGTACAAAAGGAGGGACCTGCATTTGTGAGTTTACAATCTAGTGGGTGGATGAGGAGGAAGTGAAGCAGTAGGAGATGACTGCTTGGATGGGGATGAGCTGATAGGGTCCAGATGATCTATAGAGATTGTTGATCTTTCAAATGGCTTGATTAGGACGATGGCTGAGTGTGTTAAGCAGAAACATTGTACGCGTCTCGAAAAAAGGTAAGTGCAGACAGACAACAAATGAGATTGTAATTTGTGAGGATGGGATGCTTTCATCTGAGAGTGGTTAGTGGTGGGGAGGGTATGAGGAAAGGTGATAATGGCATATGAGCTAAGGTAGGATGATGGCAGAAGCGAGGGAGAGATGTGGACTGTAGAGGGGTGGGCAAAGGGAAAGGGAGATGAAATATGTTTAAGGAAAAGAGTAAAAAATGTAGGGGTTCATAGTAAGGATTAGATTGAGAGTAGCTGGGTTACCTGCTGATTGCATGAGGAGATGGTGTTGCAGTTCCCCTCCAGTGTAACACTTATAAAGAGTCCACTTCGGGTGAGGCCACTGTAGCTACATTTCCAAGCAATCTTGTTTCCAAGTGAAGCCTAGGGATTTATAGGGCTACCTCACACGTGGTCAGATAAAATGATTGCATATAGAATGCAGATGTTTCACACCTTGTTTTAACAGTTCTAATTAAGCTAGACAAGAGGGCACCAAAGTGAACCCTTTAAAATCAGCAGGGTATAATAAAGACAGGCAGGATAGAGAGATACAATGTGAACACAAGTGGTTACAGCAGGAAATGAGGGGTTCAGGGGTGGATCAGATGCACTGAGATACTTATACCTGTAAGAGAGGAGAGGATGACATTATATACAGATTGGAAGGTGATGATAGCATGAAAACCAGAGATGGATGTCTCGATAGTGCAGTGTAACTCTTACAGTATCTGTCTACTTATAAAGGGTCCACTTGGGGTATAGCCACTGAAGCTACATTTCCAAACAAGTTAAATATCAGGTAGGTGTTTACTGACAGGTTTTACGACACAGCTCATTAGGAGCATCTTAAAGTGCCTGGTCTACACACTCCCCCTTTCCCACGTGACACCAAATGGGTGGTCTCCTAGAGAAAAAGATTCCTATAAAAATGGAAACGTCTGTTTTTTTTGTATTTTTTTTTCCCCCAAACTTCAAGGACAACCATCTTAAATTCACAGGACTCATATTGTGCAACTGTAATGGTACGTGGGAATTTCTTGCTTTATTTTATGGACTGTTTTGCTAATCTGTAACCTTTATTTCTGTATGCACTTTATTCCTGTATTTTCATGCGCAGCACTGTGAAACTTTTTTTCAGATTAACCCCTTTGTGACAATGACTGATTTATTTTTTTTTGTACCCTTCGTGACAATGGCTGTTTTAACATTTCTGTGGTGCTCGTGTTTAGCTGTAATTTTCTTCTTTCCGGTTTACTGAACCCACACAAGGTCTCTGCAGCCTGGAAGACTGTGTGAGTAAAGATTCCAGGACAGAGTACCAAGTGAAGGGGTATTGTGTCACTATATATATATATATAATTTATTTTTTTTCTAGGACAAGAAGGGTTTCCTTTAGATGTCATTATTTTGATTGTACCATATAATTTACTATAAAAAAAAATTAAAAATTAAAGAAAAGGAATTTTTCTGAATTTTACTTGAAAAATCTTTTAGTCATCTATAAAAGCAACTAAAAAAACCTGCTAAGTAGATTCTACTATTTGTCCTGAGTTTAGAAATACCCAATGTTTTTGTTTTTTGCTTTTTTCTGCAAGTTATAGGGCAATAAGTACAAGTAGCATTTTTGTCAAAACCATTTTTCCAAATCTGGTAATTCTTCATCCACATGCTATTCCGGGTATCTTCGAAGCTGGCCAATGCAATTTACCCCATCAAACCATATATTTTATATAAAACTAGACACCCCGGGGTATTTTAAGTGCTGTATTTTAACTCTTTCCATCCACACATTTTACCACCACTCTTTGTCATACTTTGTGGTAGTCATATTTTTTGCCATTTTTCTTTCACACACTTTTTATTCAGGTATGAATTAACAGGTCTTGGTATATGTCACCGTCACATAACATCTCATTTCCTGAGTACAGTGATACCACCCATGAATGGGTTTGCCTGGCTGTTTTGGGGCAAAAGGGTCACAGTTGGGACATGCACATTTTTCAATGTTGACCTTTTGGTGATCCATTGCCCATGCCTCATTTGGTACATCTTTGAGCATGGTCAATTCAATGTGCCCAATAAAACCATATATTTTTGAAAACTAGGCACCCCAGGGTATTTCAAATGGTGGTATTTTAATTCTTTGCATGCACTAATTCTACCACCAGCCTTTGTCAAAATTTGCAGTAGTATTTTTACCCGCACACGTACTTTAGGTATGAATTTACAGCCCCTGGTATATGTCACTGTCACACCCCAATATGTGTTCAGCAACATCTCCTAAGAACAGTTATACCCCAAATGCATGGGTTTGTCGGGTTTTTTGAGTGCTAAAAGGCCACATTTGGGACATGTGCATTTTTCAAATTGGAAATAAAGACATGTGGTCATCCTTCCCCCTGTGTTAATTGGGACATTGTTGAACCCAGGCCAATTAAATGTACCCCATCAAATCATACATTTCTTAAAAGTAGACACCCCATGGGCATTGCCCATGGAAGGTTGCCCTGACGGTGATATCAGTGAGAAATTATTTTTGTGTGTTACCATTTTTTAAATATTTTTTTAACTGCCGTATTCGATTAGAAGACGACCCCCAAAAATTTGAATATTAATTTAGGAAAAAAGCCTGAATATAAGACTACCCTATAGGAAAAATGTTTTTACTAGTAAATATTAATTCACATGTAAACAATTTTTTCATATTTAATAAAAACTATGATTGGAAAAAGGGTTTTGTTTTTATTTCCTTTTTTTACCACTCTGCCCCAGTTATGCACATCTGGCCCCCAGATATGCCTTATACACCCTTATATGCCACTCTGCCCCAGATATGCCTTATACACCCTATATGCCACCCTGCCCCCCAGAAATGCCTTATACCCCCTATTTGCCACTCTTCCTTCCAGATATGGCTTATACTTCGTATTTGCCACTCTCCCTTCCAGAAATGCCTTATACCTGCTATTTGCCACTCTCCCCCACAGATATGCCTTACACCCCCTATATGCTACCCTGCCTCCCTGATATGTCTTTTAACCCCCTATATGCAACTCTACCTCCAGAAAACTATTAAACCCCCATGCCACTCTTAACCCCCTCCCCCCCCGACTTACCAGTGCATCCCTTTATTTGCTGTGGCCCGTGCGTCAGAATCCCTGGGACTTCTATAAATGAGCACCGGAAAGTCATGTGATGCTGGTGCTCCATCATAGAAGTCCCGGCAGAAGCGCATTGCACAGACCTCCACCGGCTGCCAGAGAGGCAGATCCGGGTCCCCCGGGGGATCTGGATCTTAGTCTTGTAGTCAGACCTCTATTTGAGGTCTGATTAGAAGATGACCTCAAATATAAGGGGTATTTTTCAGCATTTGCTCTGAAAAAAAAAACTCATCTTATAATCAAGCAAATACGGTATTTTGTTTTTCTTATTTATACATTAAGTAACTTGCTTTCTGTAAGTGGCCAGTTTGTGCACCACAGCAGAAGTAAGTACAGCACTAGAGTTGTAAAGAGAAACTAAGGTAAGTCGGATATTGTTTAAATTCTGTAAATACACGTCCCTCCATAAAACATGAGCAAGCTTCGAGATCTCACTCAGTGCACATCATGCCAGATGTATGCATGCTTTGAACAGCAGTTCCAGGGTGCATATCGCTGTGGCAAGTGTGAACAATTGGCCTCTCTGGAAGCTGAGATTGGAGCTCTCAAGAGGCACAATGAAACAGAGAGATTGACAATCTTGAGAGGAGTCTCTTGCTCACTGAGCAGAGTTTAGATGGGGCCCCTAGCAATGAGGGAGGAGATCAGTCCGAATAGAGCCAGGCACACAGCTGGGTGACAGTAAGACATGGTTGCAGTGGGAGAGAGAAGGCAGCCACCCCAGAGTTTCTCCATCCCAACAAATTCAAGTGAGCATGTTGGGTAGGCAGACTCAGAGGTGGGTTTTCTGGTAAAAGCTGTTTTCCCCAACAATGTGCAGGGGATCCAGAAGGAAGGGAAGCCCAGGCAGGTTTGCTGTCTCCCGGGTTCGGCATGTTGCAGACATAGTGGATAAATTATTGGGAGGGACTGATGAGGATTCAGCTGTCTTGGTGCACATTGACACCAATGACATAGTAAGAGGAAAATGGAGTGTCCGAAAAGGTAATTTTAGGGATTTCGGGAATAAGATTAAAAAAAAGGACCTCCAAGGTAGTATTCTCAGAGATACTGTCTGTGCCATTCGCTACACCAGAAAGGCCGCTGGAGATTAGGCAGCTAAATGCATGGCTGAAGTCTTGGTGTAAGAAGGGCTTTGGGTTTTTACAGCACTGGGCTGATTTTGCTTTGGGGTACGATCTCTATTGTCATGATGGATTGCACCTGAATCCAAGAGGGTCCAATGTGCTTGGGGAGAGAATGGCTAGATGGTTGGAGGAGATTTTAAACTAGGAATGGGGGGGGGTCAGGAGGGAATAAATACTGGGCTAGACAGTATAGAAAGGGAAGGCGATTTACTTAGTAACCAGGTGGGTGGATCTGGGGGTTTAGTCTATACAGATAATAGGGAGAAGCATATATTTTGCCCCCCAAAACAAAGACAGAAAGTGATTGCAGCATTAGTGTTGAATGACATTTCCACAAATGCTTACAGTTTAGGGAATAAGATCCATGAACTTCTAACAGTAGTGGCAACTGAGAATGTTGATATAGTGGCCGTTTCTGAGACATGATATAATGAGAAAAATGGCTGAGACATATCAATACCGGGGTACTCTTTATATATAAAAAAAAAAAAACACAGAAAGGGGAGGGGTGGCCCTATAAGTGAAAAACAACATAAAATCTAACATAACACAAGTTGGCAAGAAGAACATAGAGTCGGTTTGGGAAAAGTAAAGTAACTTGTGTTAGGTGTGATTTATAGACCTCCAGGACAAGTAGAAGAACTAGATAATCTACTAGCGGAGAAAATGGCTGAAATGACAGTGAAGGGGAAGGTTATTATGACGGGTGACTTTAATCCCCCGTCATAATAACCAAAACGCCGCAAAGTGAAGGACACCTACGGCACTGCACACCACGCCCCCTCCTTCCGATCTCACACCCCGTGGAGGAGACGAAACGTCCTTTGGACGTCGTCGCGGTTGGGGGCGGGAGCTAGAAGGGCGGCTGGTTTAAAAACTGAGCACTGATACATGTTCAGCGCTCAGTTGTTCTTACAACTAATCTGTATACGTTCTCTGCTGGATTCCTGTTGCCGACCATTGCATGTATATTGACCTCGTTGACCTCTCTGCTCCTGACTCGGATTGCCTGACCATTCTCTGCCTGATACCCGGTACTGACCCTTGCTTGCATAATGACCTTGTTGACTATACTATCTGTTGCACTGTGCTGTCCAGGAGTCATCCTTACCTGTTGGGCACACTAAAGAGACTGATACCTTATTCCCTGTATCCTGGTTTCCTCACCTGTTCAAACATAATATAACAACTGAGCCCTTATGGAAACCGCGGGGTTAGCTGAAGCTGTGACTGCTCCCGCCCAGCAGATGGCGACATTCACGCAGTGCCTACACGAAGTCCAAACTGGACAGAATCAACTACAACAACAGATAGTACAAACGCAAGGTGCTCTCAATGTTCCTGGTGAACCTCCTCCTATACCCCTTGGGGTGCCAGGACCACCTGTACTACAAGGAGCAACCGCGCCTGAACCACAGGTGCCCTTGCCAGAACGATAAACTGGAGACCACACGAATTACAAGACATTCATAACCTCGTGTCAGGTCTTGTTCGGCCTCAAACCGAGAACTTACACCAATGATTATATCAAGATACACAGTCATATCTCTATTATCCGAGAAACCACAACTCTGGGCCCATCACCTGCTCCGCAGCAAAAGCCCTGTACTTGAAACGTAGACATCCTTCCGGCAGGCCATGGATGCCCTATACGATGAACCGTTCAGGACCACTTCCGCTACAAGTGCTTTAAGGGCCCTTCGTCAAGGCAAAAGACCGGTAGAAGACTACATAGCGGAATTTCGGCGTATCACCCTAGAGACAACATGGAATGAATCAGCATTGCATGACCAGTTCCGGTTGGGTCTGTCGGATTCTATACGTGATGAACTTGCCAGATCTGCTATCCCATCCTCCTTGGAAGACTTCATCAAGTTATGCATACAGATCGACAGGAGGTTACGAGAGGCCGAGCGATTATCAGCTCCTTCTCACGCACGGTCCATCCCCACACCACAAACCAAAATCACTCCCAAAGAAACCACAGAGGAACCTATGCAGATAGGACTCATCCGAGGTCCTTTGTCGGGTGCCGAGAAGGAACGACGTCGGTCTCTTGATCTCTATTGTGGCACTATGCCAACAAGTGTCGAAACAGGAGATGGCCATCCAGGGGTAAGCTACCCTCATTGTCGATTCCTGCCACCCACGGTGTTTCTCCACCTTCATCACATCATGTGTCCCTCTCCATTTCATTGCAGTGGAAGGGGTATTCTGTAGCTTTCGCAGCGATGATTGACTCCGGAGCCAGCAGTAACATACTCGACACCGGCTTAATCCAGTAGTATGGCATACCCTTCCAGAAGAAGATGACACCTCTACTGCTGCAGTTAGTGGACGGACGCCCTCTACAGTCAGGTCCTATCACCACAGAGACATTACCCTTACGCATGCACATCAACCTTGATCACACGGAGGACATATTGTTTGACGCAATTCCCTCTCCTGTGTTTCCCGTTATCTTAGGGCTTCCCTGGTTACCGACCAAAAACCCTAACATTGATTGGAACTCTTGTTCTGTGTCAATCCTCTCCAAAAAAAAGCACTCGTTCACACAAGCTGCCTCTGTCCATCAATGTAGCACACAACCACAGCTCCCTTCCGATCCCCACGATTCCGAGCCATTATAGCCGATTTGCCGATGTGCTCAAGAAAAAAAGCAGCCAATCGATTAACACCACATACGGAATACGACTGTCCGATTGACTTGTTTCCAGGTGCCCCTATCCCATTCAGCCACTTGTATCCTATGTCCGAAACTGAACTCGTCACTCTCAAGGACTACATCGACGAGAACCTAGCCAAAGGCTTCATCAGACCGTCCACCCTCCCCTGCTGGAGCAAGGATATTCTTCATTCCCAAGAAGGACGGTGGGTTATGTCCTTGCGTTGACTACAGGGAGCTGAATAACGTGACGGTAAAATAATCAATATCCTCTACCGTTAATCCCAGAACTAATGGAACGTGTTGGCACCGCCTCATTCACCAAAATAGACCTGAGAGGAGCGTACAATCTGGTGAGGATAAAAGAGGGACATGAATGGAGGACAGCATTCAGATCCCGGTACGGACATTTCATGAATGATGTGTTCTGAGACATGTTGGATCAGTTTGTTTGTTTTATCTGGACGACATACTGATCTACACTCCGTCGCTGTTGGAACACAGAGAACACTTATATGCTAAACCTGAGAAGTGCGTGTTTGAAACACAGGCGGTAGAGTTTTTGGGCTTCATATTAACCCCTACATGGGTGGAGATGGATCCAAAAAAGGTTAATGCTATCCTTCAGTGGCCTTCCCCGACCCCACCCAGAAACGGTGTTCAGAGGTTTGTCGGTTTTGCGAACTTTTATCGGAAGTTCATCAGGAACTTCTCCAAAATCATACAGCCTATCACCGCTCTAACTTCCATCAAACGAAAATTCTGCTGGACCGAGGAAGCTCAGAGCTTTTCTTTTCCTGAAGGAGCGGTTCACGTCAGCCCCCATATTGATCCATCCGGTGCACCAAAGACCTTATACGTTAGAGGTTGATGCCTCCGACACCGCAGTCGGTGCTGTTCTCTCGCAAAGGGCTGATACCGACAACCAGCTCCACCCGGTTGCCTTCTTCTCACGAACCACGACTCCCGCAGAACAGAATTATGGGGTCAGAGAAAAAAAATGTAGCCATGAAATTGGCACTTGATGGAGACATCTGCTGGAGGGGACACTCCACCCCCATTTTCACAGATCACAAAAATAGGGCTGCAACAACTAATGGATAAAATCGATAATGAAAATTGTCGTCAACTACCGTATTTGCTCGATTATAAGACGAGGTTTTTTTCAGAGCAAATGCTCTGAAAAATACCCCTCGTCTTCTAATCGGGGTCGTCTTATAATCAGACCTCAAATAGAGGTCTGACTATGAGACTAAGATCCAGATCCCCCGCACCGCTGCAGGGGACCTGGATCCTTCTGTCTCCCCCCACCCCACACACACTTACCGGGGCTTCCAATTTCCTGCTGTATACAGGGGCAGCGGGATGACGTCCACGAGATCCGCGTAGACAACTTCCGCTGCAGCCGGATGGAGGTGTGGCTAGCAGCGGGGATTGTCTGCGTCCATCACGCAGACCTTCCCCGACTGTCAGAGATCAGAGAACTCTGATCTCTGACAGCCGGGGAAGGTCTGCGCGATGGACGCAGACAACCCCCGCTGCTAGCCACACCTCCTTCCGGCTGCAGCATAAGGAAGACTGCTGCCTCGGTATACAGCAGGAAATTGGCACGCACCGGTAAGTGTGTGTGTGTGTGTGTGTGTGTGTGTGTGTGTGTGTGTGGAGTGTTAAATGGGCGGGAGACAGAAGGAAGACTGCTGCCCCGGTATACAGCAGGAAATTGGAAGCACCGGTAAGTGTGTGTCTGTGTGTGTGTGGGGGGGAGGGAGTGTTAAATGGGGGCATAGGGCATTTCTGGAGGCAGAGTGCTCTATGAAATGCCTTTTAACCCCCTGAACGCCACTCTGCCTCCTGAAATGCCTTATACCTCCCTATATGCCACTCTGCCCCTAATATGCCTTTTAACCCCCTAAATGCCAGAGTGGCATATAGGGGTATAAGGCATTTCTGGAGGCAGAGTGGCACATAGGGGGTTAAAAGGCATATCATGGGGCACAGTGGCATATAGAGGGTTAAAAGGCATATCATGGGCCACAGTGCCATATTGGAGTGGCAAGCCTGGGGGCAGATGTGCGTAACTGGGGGGCAGGTTGGAAAATACAAGGAAATTAAAAAATAGATATTTTTCTCAATCATAGCTTTTATTAAAAAATGTAATAGTTTACATGAATTAACATTTACTGGTAAAACTTTTTTCCTATAGGGTCGTCTTATATTCAGCCTTTTTCTTTTTTTTCCTAAATTAATATTCAGATTTTGGGGGGTCGTCTTATAATCGAGCAATTACGGTATTTTCATTATCGATTAGTCGAACCGATTTTTATCGATTAAAAACATGTTTTTTAATCGATGCTCTGAAAAACTCCTCTCCTTCTATAATCCGACCTCAAACAGAGATCGGATTATAACACTAGAATCCAGATCCCCCGCAGCGCTGCAGGGGACCTGGATTCCCCTCACTGTCAGCCAGTGGGTGTCCGTGCGATGCGTACACACACAACTTCCGCCTCTCCCCTCCACTTCCGCTGGGGCTTCTACGATGCAGCGCCAGCATCACATGTCCATCATAGGTCCATCGTACAAGCCCCAGCGGAAGTGAAGGGGAGTAACAGAGGCTCTCTGTGCGCATCGTGCAGACCCCCACCGTCTGACAGAAAGGAGAATCCAGGTCTCCTGCAGAGGATAATCCTCTCTGTCATCTGGTGGGGGTCTGCGCGATGCTCACAGACGGCCTCCGTTACTCCCCTTCACTTCCGCTGGGGCTTCGATGAAGCTCCAGTGAAAGTGCCTGTCAGGAACGGAGGTTCACAAGACACCAGGGAGTCGGGGAGAGAGGTAGAGTGGTGTATGGGAGGGGGAGGAGGCAGAGTGCTGTATGGGAGTCGGGGATAGAGGCAGAGTGGTGTATGGGAGGGGGGAGAGAGGCAGAGTGGTGTATGGGAGGGGGTGAGAGAGTGGTTTATGGGTGAGTTATAGTGGTCTATGGGGGGGTATAATGAATTTCAGAGTGGCATATCTGGGGGAGGCAGAGTGGTGAATCAGGGAGTATAATGAATGTCAGGGTGGTGTAGGGCATTTATGGGGGCGAGTGACATATTGGAAGGTATAAGGCATATCTGAAGGGCAGAGTGGCATATTGGAAGTTGTAAGGCATATCAGGGGGCACAGTGGCATATAGGGGCTATAAGGCATTTCAATATTGGGCATATCAGGGGGGGCATAAGACATATCTGGGGGTATAAGGTATATCAGGGGGCTCAGTTGCATTACACTGGCATATAAGGAGTATACGGCATATCAGGGGCACAGTGGAATCTCTGGCAAATAGGAGGTATAAGGCATATCTGGGGCAGAGTGGCAAGCTGGGGATCAGATGTGCATAAGTGGGGGCAGTTTGGCAAATATAAGAAAATATAAACAAGGTTTTTTTCTCAGTTTTTTATTAAATATGAAAAAATAGTTAACATATGAATTAATATTGACTAATAACTAAGTCTTAAAACCTAGTTTGAGAAACACTGTTTGGGTTCTTGTAGCTTTCATTATGTCAGTAAAATAAGAAGGTGAATAGAGAAATGCCATTGTGATAAAGAGATGAAAGTGTAAATTTGAAGTTTTTATTCTGCTGGTTGTTTTTTTTTTTTTTTAACACCCAGTTTGTTCATTGCATTATTTTAAATAAAAGAAAAATTTCCATTTTTTATCCGATTAATCGAAAAAATAATCGGCCAACTAATCGATTATTAAACCGCCAAACGGGTTTGGACTCCACATTGCTTACAGACCAGGTACAAAGAACACCAAAGCGGACTCGCTATCCCGAATGTGCGACTATGTTATGACCCGGGCATTTCTTAGCTTGTACCCGCTCTTTCTGGGACTTGTTCCACCCCCAAGCATCTGACCCTGTTCCTCCAGAGGACCTCCAACTACACAAGAAAGACGGGCACTACTTCCGTGGGGACCTACTCTACGTGCCTCCCACAGCTCGTCTCCGAGTTCTACAACACTGCCATGACACACCAGCAACAGGACATGGAGGAGTTGCCCAAACTATAGACCTGATAAAAAGATAGTTTTGGTGGCCCACTCTACTCAACCACGTCCTTCGGTTCATTCGTTCCTGTACCGTTTGTGCCAAAGCAAAAAGCATCCGAAACAAGCCGGCTGGTCTTCTGTGCCCACTCCCGGTACCCGCGACGCCCTGGACGGATGTCAATGGATTTCACCACTGACCTACCGGTATCGCATCATCACACCACTCTTATGGTGGTGGTTGACAGGTTCACAAATATGGCCCACTTTATTCCAGCCAAACGCTTACCCTGAAACAGCCACTCTTTTTATTCACAATATATTTAGTTTACATGGATTACCGGAGACTATCGTGTCTGATAGGGGGACTCAATTTACGTCACATGTGCGGAAGGCCTTCTGTGATATACTACACATCCACCGCTCTATGTCCACGTCGTTCCATCCACAAAGTAATGGCCAAACTGAGCGTACCAATCAGACGCTGGAACAATACCTACGTTGCTTCACCACCCATCTCCAGGACGACTGGTATCAATTGCTACCCATCGCTGAATTTGCGTGAAACAATCATATCTACTCCGCCACGCGTCTGTCTCCCTTCTTTTCCGCATATGGATTGCATCCATCCATGCTCCCTGGTTCCCCAATCCCTAATGTTGTTTCTTCAATGACGGAACAGATACCGAAAATACTCAAGACGCGCAAGTTGTTACGCAACACCCTCACCAGGGCACAAGAACGATACAAGGCACAAGCAGACAACAGTCCATCTCAAGTTGTGCAGTCCCACAACAATGAAGATCCATCCCATCTTTCATGTCTCGTTACTGAAACCTTGGCACGACAACCGTCCCCGGGATGACGTCCTGATCCTCCTGCTCCAGTTACCGTGGACAATACGGAGGAAAATGAAATAGCACGTATAATGGATTCCAGACGATACCGGGGACGCCTTCAATATCTTATCCAGTGGAAGGGATACGACCTTAGAGACAATTCCTGGGAAGACGCCCGTGAACTACACGCTGAGGACCTGATACGTGCCTTTCACTCCAGCCATCCCAGTAAACCGGGACCCTTGAGAGGCTGGAGGCCCCTCCTCAGGGGGGGAGCCTGTCACGGTCCCGTCCAGAGCAAGTCGCCCTGGGTGCTCGCAGCGTCGCACTCCCGTTCTGAGCGCATCACCCAAGTACCCGCTGCGACGCAATCTCATGGAGGAGACGAAACATCCATTGGACGTCGTCACGGTTGGGGGCGGGATCTGGAAGGGGGGCTGGTTTAAAAATTGAGCACTGATACCTGTTCAGTGCTCAGTTGTTCTTACAACTAAGCTGTATACGTACCTCTTACTGGTGTTCTCTGCTGGATTCCTGTTGCCGACCATTGCATGTACATTGACATCGTTGACCTCTCTGCTCCTGACTCGGATTGCCTGACCATTCTCTGCCTGATACCAGGTACCGACCTTTGCTTGCATATTGACCTTGTTGACCTCTCTGCTGCTGACCCGGATTGCCTGAACATTCTCTGCCTGATACCTGGTACCGATCCTTGCTTGTATATTGACCACGTTAACCTCTCTGCTCCTGACCCGGATCGCCTGACTATTCTCTGCCTGATAACTGGACAATACTATCTGTTGCACTGTGCTGTCAACTCTGCTCCTTCCCAGGAGTCATCCTTACCTGTTGGGCACACTAAAGAGACTGATACCTTATTCCCTGCATCCTTGTTTCCTCACCTGTTCAAACGTAATAGTGTGGTTTAATATACGAACAGTGACTGAGTCACACCACACGAAAACAAGTTTTAGATTTTAGAAAAGCTGACGTTTCTAAAATGAGATTATGTGTAGAGGAGATCAGACTGGGGCCATTTAAATGGAGACCAGGAGAAATGGGATTATTTAAAAGTAACAGAAGGTAACAGAAAATTGTATTTGGCTGGTCAGTAAGAGTAAAAAAAAAAAAAAAGAAGGAAGGTATGTAGAAGAGGATAAAGGTCTAGCTGACTGCCTGAATTAATATTTCTGTTCAGTTGTTACATATGAAACTGAGGGAAAGGGACCTCGGTTAGAAAAAAAAGACTGAGCCATTTGATTCATGTGAGTTTATCGAGGCGTTGGTTTTACTTCAGTTGTCTAAGGTAGAGACAAATAAGTAGATGGGGCCTGATGGGATACACCCCAAGTTATTAAAAGAGCTTGTACTAGCAAAACCCGTTAATCTATATATTTAACCAATCATCGGTCATGGGAGTCGTCCGAGGGGATTGGACGACTCCCATTAGAATGTTGTGCCCATTCACAAAAATGGCAGTAAGTCTTACATCTGTAGTGGGGAAATTAATGGAAACTATGTTAAAGGATAGGATTGTTGAACATTTTTTGATTGGGTGACTAATGTAATTGATCACGGTGGTGCAGTTGACATTGCGTATCTGGATTTCAGTAAGGCCTTTGACACTGTCCCACATAGAAGATTTCTCAATAAACTGCAATCTCTGAGTTTAGATCCCAATGTTGTTGAATCGATTAGGGAGTGGCGGGGTGACAAAAAACAGAGGGTTGTAGTCAATGGTGTACATTCAGGGCAAAGTCTTGTTACCAGTGGGGTACCTCAGGGATCTGTACTTGGACCCATTCTCTTTAATGTTTTTATTAGTGATATTGCAAAAGGTCTTGATGCAAAGGTATGTATTTTTGCAATGACACAACAATTTTCAACAGGGTTGATGTTCCTGGAGGGATAAGCCAAATGGCAAATGATTTAGGTAAACTGGAAAAATGGTCAGAGGTGTGGCAACTGGTATTTAATGTGGATAAATGCAAAGTAATGCACCTAGGGCATAAAAACCCAAGGACATATTATAGAATATTTGATACTGTCCTAACCTCAACGTGTGAGGAAAGGGATTTAGGGGTAAATAGGACAATGCAAGCAGGAAATGCTAGCAGAATGGTTGGTTGTATAGGGAGAGGTATTAGCAGTACAAAGAGGGAAGTGTAGGAATGATCAAAGGGATTGTGGGGGCTCTTGTTTGCTGTTGCTGGTCTGTCTACTTCCAGGCAGACCAGCAGCAGAGCCCCGTACAAGACGTGTATTAACCACTAAAATGCGACACTAAAGGGGTTAAAGCTCACATGAAGCGATCAGGGAGCAGGAGAATGTTGTGGCAGGTTCACACACTTGTGTGGAGACCCAATCAACAAACAACTCCCTTCCCTGAAGCTGGTTTACCGGCGATTGAGTTTTGATCCTACAGAATCGCTCGGTGGGAGTGATCAAAGGCTCGGGGGGGGGTTGCCCAGACACCTGCGTAGAGAGCAGCAGCAGTGCCCCCGCGATCACAATTATGGCGACGTGGGGACATTTTTTTGGATGACGTACCAGAACCGTCACAGAACCGCTGAGCCCACTTGAGCTTGCACCTGGTACATCACCAGACGCGAAGGGGTTAATGTACCCACACAAATTATATATTTTTATTTTTTTCTGGACAAGGGCTTTCTTTAGATATCATTATATGATCATATCATCTAAGTTATTATAAAAAATTCTTTATAAAATATTTTACTCGGTTAGTACCCGGCGTATAAGACGACCCCCGACTTTTGAGAAGATTTTCTGGGGTTAAAAAGTCGTCTTATACGCCGGAATATACGGTACCCATAAAATAAGCCGTAGCAGGATTTCTAAGCATTTGCGCAATATAAGCCATACCCCGAAAATAAGACATAGTGATAGGCGTGGCAGCTGCTATCTCGGAGGTGACCGGGAGCTGCTATCTCGGAGGTGCGGGCAGCCCCATCAACAAGGTCGGCTTCCCCTCTCAGGTCTATATTTAAATAAATGTAGATTATTGTACCATACGTAATAAAAATAAGACATCCCCTGAAAATAAGCCATAGTGTGTCTTCTTGAGGAAAAATAAATATAAGACACTGTCTTATTTTCGGGGAAACACGGTATATACATACACATATATACACTTCTATCTTCATGGAGTGCTGGACATTTCTAGGGGGCATAAAGCATATCTAGGCGGCAGGGTGGCATATCTGGGGGGCAGAGCGGAATATATAAGTAAGGTGCATTATGAATTAAGGGGGATCTTAAAATGGCTATTGGTTTTCCAAATTTCTGTTTGTATATAACCTATGCTGACTAACTGCATAATAGATACCAAATGTTAATACATGTATTCCAATTTAGTAGGTAAAATACTGTGTTTTACCATTCCACTGATGTATATTTTTTCTTTAAAATAGCACCAAACTATGTGTTTATCAACATCTCCTAAGTATAGGGATACCACCCAAGCATTGGTTTGTTTGGGGGATAAAAGGTCACATTTGTGAGGTGCACATTTTTTAAACCAGCCAATTAAATTTACCCCATCAAACCATATATTTTTGAAAAACTAGACACCCCATGGGTATTTCAAATGCTAGTATTTAAACTCTTTCCATGACAGGATTTTTGGGAAGACACAGCACCAATTTTAGAACTTGCTCATAAAATCTTTTTTTTATGATTTCTTTATAATTTATTATGACTGGACCCTCATTTTTTAACAACAATTGGGCGGTTCCGGGACCATCTTTTTCTTCTTTACCGGATATCCTCACTCATGAGGCTTTAACCCCTTAACGACAAAATCCGTACGGGCTTGCAGTGCAACGTGATAATGACAAAGCCATACAGCGTTTTTGCCGCAATCGGCGGCTTTGCAGCATCCACGGAAGCCTCACAAGTGAGGCTGACCGTGGATCCTGAGAGGAAAGCCGCCCCCGGAAGAAAAATGGCCGACACTGCATCGATCATCAAAGATCGCGACAGCGGCAGGCTAAAACTGCTTAGGAAGTGATCGGAATCGCTTCTTAAGCATAAACTGTGTTGCTGACATGCCTCGATATCGAGGAATGTAGCAACACAACACCCCTACCCCGATAGCCTTGTGATTGCTCCGAAGAGCAACCACAAGTGCCATCATTTAAATGACGTTGCCGTCACGTCAACAATAGAAACATTTATGAACTCATTAAGAACTCTCGAGCTCCTCCTGCAACCATGCAAGGTTAATGGAGCCCAGCTCACTAATCAGGACTACTTCACCGAGAATTTGACTCCGGAGGTTACCTTGGGTACGACCTAGGTACGACCTAGGATCCACATGAGGCGGTTTTTCGGGGTCAATTCATAGCCCACGCCTCCGCCAAACGGAAGCAACTTCTATCGCAAATTCAACACCTCACCACCAAAATGACAAAATTGCAAGCGGACCATAAGAGGTCGTGAGATCAAAGTCTCCTCCAGGACATTGTTGCAACCCAAGGTCAACTGAATTTGTTACTCTCTACAGACTCTATCAAAGCGCTTCTTCGCACCAAGCAAACGTTTTTCGAGAAGGCAAACAAACCAGATACTATGTTGGCGAGAAAACTTAGTAACCTCACCCGCTCTCGAACTATACGCAGTATTAAGACCAGATCGGGATGCTTGACTTCTGACCCTGAAGCTATTGCGGAACGATTTGCTGAGTATTACTCCCACCTGTATGATGGTAAAAAAAACCTCGTCCTCACCGTCTCTTCCTCTCGGACTGTAAGCTCCCTTCACTTGCCACCTTGACGCTTGCTACCCTAAACGATCTTATCACAGTTGATGAAGTTTCGGCCGCTTTTTAAGAATTCTAAAGCCCTGGACCCTGATGGCTTCACTGCCAAATATTACAAATCTTTTGCCACATGTCTTCTCCCACACCTGGCCAATTTTTTTAATACATTTCTCACGGGGGAGGCGCGTCCATCTCCAGATATGCAGAGGGCCAAGATAGTGATGATTCCTAAGGAGGGCAAGGACCCAACCCTTTGTACCCGCTACAGACCCATCTCCCTTATTAACATAGTTTTAAATCTATTTGCCAAGGTTCTCGCTCTTCGCCTAAATGTAGTCTTGCCTACCCTGGTCCATCCTGATCAGGTGGGCTTCATCCCGGGTAGGGATGCCCCTGAAAATATCCGGCGCACCCTGAACTTGCTCCACTCGACCATGTACTGCTTTCCCTGACATCCCCGCTCATGTCCCTGCCTAATTTATATAATTTGTCGGGGCTGTTTGGGAGGCTTTCGGGCTATAAGATTAATTCAGACAAGCGTGAGGCCCTTAATGTAAACCTCCCCCATCATATGGTAAAACTCCTCTCCCTTAATTTTGATTTTAAGTGGCAGCCTCTATTCATACGTCTCTGGGCATCAACATTACCCCCTCCCATCTGCAGATGTACGCCGCTAACTACTCACAACTAATCGCGCATCTAAAACGCGACTTGGCAATGTGGTCTTCCTATACCTTATCCTATGACATTATTGCCCAAGCTGCTGTACCTCTTCCGCTCCATCTCCTTGCAGCTCCGAAGGAAGGATATTACCAGCCTTCAAGGGGCTGTCGAGAAGTTCGTCTGGCAGGGACGAAGGAGTCGACTTGCTAAATCCACCCTTTACAGGCCTAAGACGTAAAAGGGTCTACTCCCCTCCTTTATGAATATTATGTTACAGCACAGTTGGCGATGATCCTCTCCTTCTCTGTGCGCCCTTCCCCCTGCTCGATGGGTATACCTGTGATGGCTTCTGTGGCACTCCACTCTAGACAAATCCAGGGTCTCCGTCTGCCCCACCCTCCTTCACTCACTCTCCTTATGGCATCAAGTTCAACACAAATACCGTCTCACTGATGACAGCTCTAGAATGTCACCGCTATTTCAGAATCCGGACTTCCCCGCAGGCCTCCGAGTCCGTCCTTTTCAGTAGTGGGTCACCAAGGGACTTGTCACAGTGGGAGACCTGCTCCAGAATAATTTACCATATTCTTTCCAGCAGCTGCAGTCATTGCATGAGATTCCCGCAACAAAACTCTTTCGATACCATCAACATCTCATTACCTCCATCATTTTATTCAACGCCATCCTGCACACGTGTCTACATTTTATGAACAAGCGAGCCATCAATCCCACAAACCTAGTGGCTCAATCTCCCAATTATACAACCACATCCTGGGGATCAAATTCTCGAGCTCACCGTCTCATTTTTCGAGTCTGCACAGCGGTCCGCCTCGCTGTTGCCAGGGTCTGGAAGTCACGTACACCCTCGGTTATTGAAGCTAAGATATCGAATATGCTGCAATTGGAAAAAATCATGGCGTATCTACATGACACATCACATCTATTCCTTGCCACCTGGGAACCTTTGCTGGAGAAGTTTGCAACGTCACGGGTCGCCATTACATGGATCTGAAGGGTCAACGGAGGGTCTGCTCCGGCCTGCGGGCTGTGGCCCAGCACACCCCTATCCCTTCTTTCTCCCCTCCTTTTGCAGATGGTTCCCACTGTTTAAGTTGGGTCCTGTATTGGGTTCTGCAGGATTTCGCGAACTATTGACCCACCAATAAAAGATGTGAGCCCGGGACTCGAATTGTATTGGCCGGCTTCAAAGACACCTGAAGCCAGCCAATAGGATATGTGGGCAGACTTTTTGACAAGTCAAAATTCCAATTTGAAAAAAGTCACACCTCTCAAAAAAAGGGCCTTTTAGTCCCCAAACAACCTAACAAACCCATGCATGCAGTATCACTGCGCTCAGGAGATGTTGCGGAACACATATTGGGGTGTTTGGCAGTGACATATACCAGGAGCGGTGAATTTATACCTGGAATACAACATGTGTGAAAAAAATACAACATTTTTTTACTACCATAAAGTTTGACAAAGACTGATGGTAGTGTACATGGTTTGATGGGGTAAATTTAATTGGCCGGCTTCAAAGATACCTGAAATAGCACATGGGGCAGAATGACCAGCTTTGGGGAAAAAATGGTTCTGAAATAGCAAAACGCTACTGGTACTTATTGCAGAAAAAAGCAAAAAAAAAACCATAAAAACATTGGGTATTTCTAAACTCAGGACAAATAGTAGAATTTAGCAGTTTTTTTCATTAGTTTTTGCAGATGAGTAAAAGTTTGTTTGTTTTTTTAAAAAGGGAGAAAAAAAAAATCACCATATTTTATCTTTTTTTTATAGTAAATTAGATGATATGATAAAAATAATGGTATCTAAAGAAAGCCCTGTTTGTCCTGAAAAAAAAACAATATATAATATGTGTGGGAGCACGAAATGAGAAAGATGCTAAACAGCTACAAATTTTAAAAGAGCCATTGCCACACAATGTACTACGAGTAAGAAACAGTCATTAAGGGGTTAAGGAAAGCTGCGTTGTCACACATCACGGTGAATATGGTGCAATTAGTCGGCCTTGCCACGGATCTGAAGTCTACATAACACACAACTTTATATTATTATAAGACAAGGTTGTTTTTTCTATAAGAAAAGAAAAAAAAAACCTGTCACGCATAGTGTAGGTGGAGACACCGAAATCAGACAGGACCGTAGATAAGGCAAGGTCAGGGACCAGAGAGCAGGAATAATGAATAAATAAGCCGGATCAGCAACAGGAAATCAACCAGAAATACATACTGAGATGGGGGATTTCCCTCTTCTTCGCAGCGGCTGCTGCTGTGAGTTAGAAAGCGGGGGGGGTGTTCCCTCTTCTTCGCAGGAAAGCGACACCCTTGCCTTATAGTCAAGCAAATATGGTATTTCAGCAATGCCGCCACAGGAGGCCAGGCCAATGTACACCCATCAGCCAAAACATTATGACCATCTCCCTAATATTGTGTAGGTCCCCCTTTTGCAGCCAAAAAGGCCCTGACCCATCTAGGTATGGACTCCACTTGACCTCTGAAGGTGTGCTTTTGTATCTGGCACCAAGACGTTAGAAGCAGGTCCTTTAAGTCCTGTAAGTTGCGAGGTGGGGACTCCGTGGATGGATCCTGGTGCCATGTGTTCACCAGGTAAGCACACAAATCGGGCCATGTGGACCCTAACTGGTATGCGGCTACGCAGCCCCATATGCAACAAACTGTGATGCACTGTGTTTTCACACACCTTTCTATCAAAACCAGCATTTTTTTTCAGCAATTTGAGCTACAGTAGCATGTCTGTTGGAGTTGGCCATAGGGCCAGCCTTTACCCCCTTAACCCATCAGAGAGCCTTGGCAGCCCATGACCCTGTTGCAGGTTGACCACTTTTCCTTCCTTGGACACTTTTGATAGTGACCACTGCAGACCAAGAACACACCTCACAAGACCTGCAGTTTTGGAGATGCTCTGACCGAGTCATCTAGCCATCACAATTTGGCCCTTGCTAAAATTGCTCAGATCCTTATGCTTGCCCATTTTTCCTGCTAACAGATTAAGTTTGAGGACTGAATATGTAAAAAATCTTAGACATATGGTTAATTAGGACAATGTATAGAATTTTTTTTGGCTTTTTATTATTTTTAATATGGATTTGCTCAAAGCTGCTCACGTGCTTTTGTGGGCTACAACTCCCATGAATATTCTGGTATGATGGTCTGTGACATCACAATCCCTGATGCTGGATTTCAACAGGGATCAGGATATTTTTCCAGAATGCCAGCCAGTGGCTCTTATATGTGATGAGCTAACAGGATATTGGCAATTTTTGAGGTTTCTTTTTAACTTCATTCTTTTTACAATAGTTGCAATCAACCATAATGGCTGCCTGCTTGACTTGACTATTGTCTAAAGGCAACAATAATTATTATTTTTTTGTTAGTTTGAATCAAAAAAAATAGCTGGACACCGACTGATTTGCATCTTCTCTCAACAGACAATGTCTCTCATTTAACAGTAAACATGAGGCATCTGTCGTTAACTGAAGTCTCACATGAAGTATTAAAGATTCAAGACTTCCACTGTCATTGGCCTTTACGCCAATAGGCAGCCCTCCACACTATAGAAAAGTGATACCCACATCTGGACGGGCTAAGCTACAACAATAAAGTATTTTCCACACTGCTTTGTCGTTGACCCCCCCTTTTGTGTTTTTGCCCCCGATGTGTATTTATGCCCCCAACCTGCCCCTAGTACTGATTTATATAATGGCCCCAGCTATTCCCTTGTGTATTGATGCTGCCAACACAGATAAAATGCTGCCCTGCCGTATGGGGGATGTATATCTGACTAGTTGTTTCCTTCCATGAGTTTATACATCTCCCATACTGCAGGGTAGCATTTTATCTGGGCTGGTCAGCAATATGTTAAAGTTATGTGTCCTGGAAAACATGGCCGATGTGGTCACCCTAATGCCCCCGTACTCTTGTGTATTGCCCCCAGCAACCATCCCCTTGTGAATTAGGATCATGTCAGCCCTGGTTGCATCCACAGGATCTGCCCAACACCCAGATTGTAAGCATAGGACTTCCAACCTTTGCCCCCTAACCGCCTGCCTGTGGCATCCTAGCCTCAAACAGCCTCCCTGTACCATGCTTTCCCCACACATCCATGCTATCACACACATATTCATTCATTCACAGATACTCATCCATTTCCTCAATCACGCATACTTGTTCTTACACCCTTCCCCACCCTCTTATCTGAATTCCAGGTGCCGCTCGCAGACTTCCGCAGGGGCCGATGCTTCCCTCTGTGTGAACAAATTCTCTTGTACCAACCCAGGGGAAACGGGAACAGAGCAGGGTCATGTGACATGATACGTTCACGTGACTCCGCTGGGCTCCTGCTTGCCCTGGGCCGGACAAGAGACGTTGTTTACATAGTGTGCGAACAACGCAAGGTAAGCAGCCCCTGCTGATTACGATTTCTGCAGACCTTTGCCTTGCATCAAAGGCGTGCCTGGTGGAGGGCTGCATCAGCCACTTTAGTGGACGTTTTGTTTAGACTTAGGGTGGGCTGGGGGGGGCTATTGCCACTCTGCCCAGCTGCCCCTGTGTGTTTCAACTTTCACCAGCCTTCATTAGGGAACTGTAGGGCAGTGAACACTACCAATCTACTCAGAAATGAGTTAATTAATTAACCCCTTAATGACAATTGCCGGTCCGGGCACGTCACGGAAAAACAAGTCATTTACGACAAATGACGTGCCAGGACCGTCATTTGTTAAAACGGGTGAAAAAAAAAATAGAGAACTCGGGCTCCACTTGTAGGTTGAATACAGGTACTGCATTCAACCATGCAAGTCAATGGAGCCCAGCTTTCTAATCACAGTGTGATTAGTAAAAATAAATTAAAAAATTTAATAAAATTAATGATAATTAGAAAAAAATAGTAAAAAAACCTGTAAAATGTAAAAATAATTTCCCACTGATGTCACGATCAGGGGAACCTTCAAGTTGAAAAAAAATTTTTAAAAAGGCAACAAAAAAATAAAATATATCTATAAAAAATATATTTTTGTGAGCAAGTCCTAAAATTAGCACATTAGCTTAAAACAATTCTCGCATGGAAAGAGTTAAAATACTGGCATATTAAATGCCCATGGGGTATCTACTTTTAAAAAATGTATGATTTGATGGGGTAAATTGAATTGGCCGGGTTCAACAATGTCCCAATTAACACGGGGGGAAGGATGGCCACACATCTAATTTCCAATTAGAAAAATGCACACGTACCAAATGTGGCCTTTTAGTTCCCCCCAAAAATCACAAACCCATGCATGTGGAATATCACTGTACTCAGGAGATGTTGCTGAACACATATTGGGGTGTCGTGTGACAGCGGCATATACCAGGAGCTGTAAATTCATACATAACATAGGTGTGTGGGGGAAAAATACACACAAAAGAATACTACTGCAAACTTTGAAAAAATTCTGGTGGTACAATGTGTGCATGCAAAGAGTTAAAATACCAGCATTTAAAATACCCTGGGGTGTCTAGTTTTCAAAAATATATGGTTTTGTTGGGCACACTGAAATGGCCCAGCTCAAAGATGTACCAAATAGGGCATGGGCAGTGGATCCCCCAAATGCAAAAGTTCAACATTGAAAAATGCACATGCCCCAAATGTGGCCCTTTTGCCCCCAAACAGCCAGGCAAAATCATTCATGTGAGGTATCGCTGTACTCAGGAGATGTTGCCGAACACATATTGGGGTGTTTTGTGATAGTGACATATACGAGAACCTTTTAATTCATACCTGAAGTAAAATGTGTGTGAAAACAAATGCAAAAAAATGACTACCACAAAGTTTGACAAAGACTGGTGGTAGATATGGTGCATGGAAAGAGTTAAAATACTAGCATTTGAAATACCCTGGGGTGTCTAGTTTTCAAAAATATATGGGTTTATTGGGCATACTGAAATGGCCCGGCTCAAAGATGTACCAAATAGGGCATGGGCAGTTGATCGCCAAACGCCAAAGTTCAACATTGAAAAATGCCAATGCCCCAAATGTGACCCTTTTGCCCCCAAACAGCCAGGCAAAATAATTCATGTGAGGTATTGCTGTACTCAGGAGATGTTGCTAAACACATATTGGGGTGTTTTATGATAGTGACATATACCAGAACCTGTTTATTCATACCTGAAGTAAAATGTGTGTGAAAAAAACAAATGCAAAAAAAATTACTACCATAAAGCTTGACAAAGGCTGATGGTAGAATTAGTGCTTGGAAAGGGTTAAAATACTAGCATTTGGAATACCCTGGGCTGTCTAGTTTTCAAAAATATATGATTTGATGGGGTAAATTGCATTGGCCGGCTTCAAAGATACCCGAAATGGCACATGGGGGGAAGAATTACCAGTTTTGGAAAAAATGGCTTTGAAATAGCAAAACGCTTACCTGTACTTATTGCCCCATAATGTGTAGAAAAAAAGCAAAAAAAAACATAAAAACATTGGGTATTTCCAAACTCAGGACAAATAGTAGAATCTATTTAGCAGGTTTTTTCATTACCTTTTATAGATGAGTAAAAGATTTTTCAACTAAAAGTTAGAAACAGTAATTTTTTCAAAATTTTTCACATTTTATACTTTTTTTAATAGTAAATAATATGTTGGTGAACAAAATGTGGTGTTTTCTTCCACTGTTGCACTTATGTGTGCAAGAAATTAATTGCAACATTGAAATGTACGGCGGGAGGCCAATCAACAGTGACTGCAGGGAGGGACAGGGAGCACGAAAGGGGCCGGGCCAATCGGCAGTTTCCTATAGCATCCACATGGCTCAGGAACTCATCTGAGTATAAAATGTATATTTGGGCTGCTGAAAGTTAGGGTAGGTGGGGGTTAATTTAGGGGCAGTTGTGGTTGATGGGGTCTTTAGGGTTAATTTAGGGGCAGCTTGCCACTCTGCCCCCAGATATGCCTTACACCTCCTATATGCCAGAGATTCCACTGTGCCCCCGATATGCCGTATACTCCTTATATGCCAGTGTAATGCAACTGAGCCCCCTGATATACTTTATACCCCCAGATATGTCTTATGCCCCCCTGATATGCCTAATATCGATATGCCTTATACCCCCTATATGCCACTGTGCCCCCTGATATGCCTTATAACTTCCAATATGCCACTCACTCCCATTAATGCCTTATACCTCCCTATATGCCACTGTGCACCCTGATATGCCACTCCGCCCCACCCTGAAATTCATTATACTCCCTGATTCACCACTCTGCCTCCCCCAGATATGCCACTCTGAAATTCATTATATCCTCCATACACCAATCTACACCACTCTCACTCCCCCGGATATGCCACTCTGAAATTCATTATACCCCCCCCATGCACCACTCTGCCTCTCTCCCCCCTCCCATACACCACTCTGCCTCTCTCCCCCCTCCCATACACCACTCTGCCTCTCTCCCTCCACCCATACACCACTCTGCCTCTCTCCCCCCTCCCATACACCACTCTGCCTCTCTCCCCCCTCCCATACACCACTCTGCCTCTCTCCCCCCTCCCATACACCACTCTGCCTCTCTCCCCCCTCCCATACACCACTCTGCCTCTCTCCCCCCTCCCATACACCACTCTGCCGCCCCCCCCCCATACACCACTCTGCCTCCCCCCCCCATACACCACTCTGCCTCTCTCCCCCCTCCCATACACGACTCCCTGGTGTTTTGTGAACCTCCGTTGCTGACAGGCACTTTCACTGGAGCTTCATAGAAGCCTCAGCGTAAGTGAAGGGGAGTAACGGAGGCTGTCTGTGCGCATCGCGCAGACCCCCACCAGCTGATAGAGAGGATGATGCTCTGCAGGAGACCTCGATTCTCTGTCAGCCGGTGTCGGTCTGCACGATGTGCACAGACAGCCTCCGTTACTCCTCTTCACTTCCGCTGGGGCTTCTACATCATGTAATGCTGGCGCTGCATCGTAGGAGCCCCAGCGGAAGTGGAGGGGAGAGACGGAAGTTGTCTGTGCGCATCGCACGGACACCCACCGGCTGACAGCGAGGGGAATCCAGGTCCCCTGCAGCGTTGTGGGGGATCTGGATTCTAGTGTTATAATCCGATATCTGTTTGAGGTCGGATTGTATAAGGACAGGAGTTTTTCCAGAGCATTTGCTCTGAAAAAAACCTCTTTTTATAAATCGATAAAAATCGATTCAACTAATCGATAATGAAAATTATTGATTATTATCGATTAGTTGTTTCAGCCCTACATGAATCTGAATTAAATTTTAGCCCTTGTGTCCACTTACCATCCACTAAGCAGCCAATCTCTGAAAAAATTCAATCCTTGCCCTCAACTAGGCTAACAGACCATTCGTTCCCAAAATACCTTGTGCAATATGAATTTGAAGCCATCTGACCAGCCTGATTACTGCCTGTTTTTTTAAGCCATTAGCTTCCTGCCTGGATGATCTACTGCTTTTATGATAATATTCTTAACACTGTATATTTATCATTGCTAGAACGGCATTCAGCCAGTAGTAATCAGCACATCCTTAACACCATTTCTTACAACGATTTCCTATTGCCCATTTAAACATTTCTTATCCTCTGGGTCCAATGCATATAAAAATCTCTTCTTCCCAACAAGAGCCTCTTGGTTTTTTTACTCAACAACTCTCAAATCCCCGACTTTGAATACTTTAAATAACCTTTTAGATTCTCGCCTGTTTGTTTTTTTTTGTTTTTGTTTTTTTTTTAAAGATTATCAGTATACCACAAACCACTTACCAGGATTTTGGTTCACCAAAATGGAGATAATTGATGCTGTATAGGTCCATATCTTCTGTGTGCCACGCAAACGTAGTCTTCCACATTCCAAAGTACAGGTATGGTGTATTTACTCCTTCAATGATAATTCCACACTCATGTTCCACCATGTCTAGCAAGGTGTTCAACCCTGAAATGTTCCACAGGTTGATATCCTGTCGATTTGAGGGACAAAGAAGGAAAAAGATGAAGAAATGGTACAAAGTTTAATAAGTGACTCAACAATGACAGCCACAATATAATACAGGTATATATTTATTATACATACATTTATATATATCGTATTTGCTCGATTATAAGACGACCCCCCCCCAAAATCTAAATATTAATTTAGGAAAAAAAGAAAAAGCCTGACTATAACACTACCCTATAGGAAAAAAAAGTTTTACTAGTAAATATTAATTCATGTCAACTATTTTTTCATATTTAATAAAAGCTATGATTGAGAAAAATATTTTTTGTTTTTATTTCCTTTTATTTGCCAACCCGCCCCCCCCAGTTATGCACATCTGCCCCCAGAAATGCCTTATACCCCCTATATGCCACTCTGACCTATGATGTGCCTTTTAATCATCTATATGCCACTGCCTCCAGAAATGCCTTATACCCTCCTATATGCCACTGTGCCCCATGATATGCCTTTTAACCCCCTATATGCCCTCTGCCCCATGATATGCCTTATACCCCTATATGCCACTCTGGAGTTAAAAGGCATATCTGGATGTGTGTGTGTATATATATATATATATATATATATATATATATATATATATATATATATTTATTTATTTTTTTTATTATTTTTTTGATAACAGCAATCCCACTCCTATCAAGCCCAGGCAGCCAGTACATGCTGGAACATGGGGATGATAGGAGTGTGATTACAGCCTGCCTATGCCATGCTACTCACCCCCCTTACACATCCATGCTATTCACACACAGGCACACACATTTAAATAATTCCCTTATACACATACTTGCTCATAAACCCTCCCCCACCCCTTACCTGAACTGCAGATCTCTCACTCGCAGACTTCTGCAGGGGCCCGGCTGTGAGAGCAACTTCTCTGGCCCCGCCCCCCAGAGGAAGGAGGAGGGTGGCAGAGTCATGTGATGACTCTGCTGGGTTCCTGTTCTCCTGCTAGTACAAGAGACGCTGCTCGCGACCAAAGCACCGGTAAGCAGCCTGGCCCCAGCTATTTGAGGTCTGAATAGAAGACGACCTAGATTATAAGACGAGGGGTATTTTTCAGAGCATTTGCTCTGAAAAAACATTGTCTGATAATTGAGCAAATACGGTATCATACATACACACACACATACATATACAGTTGTGTGAAAAAGTGCACCCTGTTTGAGTTCTATGGTTTTTACATATCAGGTCATCATAAAAATCTGTTCCTCTGCAGGTCAAAATATTAGGTAAATATAACACTACATGCCATATTACAGTGTCATGATTTCTTCAATAAAATAAAGCCAAAATTGAGAAGCCATGTAAGAAAATCACACCATTACTACTTCCATAGGAATTAAGAAGTAGCAGACATGTGTGGTTAAGTGTTAGCAGTTTGCTGATCTGGAGCATTCAGGTGTGTGTTAACACAATGCCAAGGAGGAAAGACATCAGCATTGACCTTAGAGAAGCAATTCTTGCTGCTCATCAATCTGGGAAGGGTTATAAGGCCATTTTCAAACAATTCAAAGTCCATCATTCCACAGAAAGAAAGATTATTCACAAAGGCATTTGCCAATCTTCCCAGCAGTGGATGTCATGTGAAAGTTCATGACAGATTGAACAACTGCGGTTTATTTGGAAAGGTTTCTCTCTAAAAAGAGCATGGCAACACATCTTAGGTTTGCAATGTAGCATCTGAACAAACCACAAGACTTCTGGAACAACGTCCTTTGGACAGAAGAGTCCAAATTGGAGATGTTTGGCCACAATGCACACCACCACGTTTGGCAAAAAACAACCAGCATTTAAGCACAAACACCTCATATCAACTGTCAAGCAAAGTGGTGGAGGGGCGATGTTCCACAGGACACGGGAACCTTGAAGTCATTGAGCTGACCACTAACTCCTCTGTATACCAAAGTATTCTAGAGTCAAATGCAAGGCCATCTGTCCGACAGCTAAAGCTTGGCCAATTGGGTTATGTAGCAGGACAAGGATCCCAAGCACACCAGCAAATCTACAACAGAATGGCTGAAAAAAAAAAAAAAAGAAAAGAATCAAGGTGTTGCAATGGCTCAGTCAAAGTCCAGACAGCAACCTGATTGAAAAGCTGTGGTGGGAAGTTAAGAGAGCTGTGCAATAACAAATGCCCGCAAACCTCAATGAACTTTAGCAACATTGTTAAGTAGAGTGGGCCAAAACTCATCCACAGCAATGTGAGAGACTGATACAGTCATTCTAAAGCCAATTACTTCAAGCTATTGCTGCTAAAGGTGGTTCTACAAGCTATTGAATCATGTGGAGGTGAACTTAGTTTTTCCACACATGGCTTCTTTATTTTGGCATTATATTTGTTGAATAAATCATGAAACTGTGTAATACTGTATTTGCTCGATTATAAGACGACCCTGATTATAAATGTTAATTCATGTAAACTATTACATTTTTTAATAAAAGCTATGATTGAGAAAAATATTTTTTTGTTTTTATTTCCTTGTATTTTCCAACCTGCCTCTCAGTTACGCACATCTGCCCCCAGGCTTGCCACTCCAGTATGGCACTGTGGACCATGATATGCATTTTAACCCTCTATATGCCACTGTGCCCCATGATATGCCTTTTAACCCCCTATGTGCCACTCTGCCTCCAGAAATGCCTTATACCCCTATATGCCACTCTGGCATTTAGGGGGTTAAAAGGCATATTATGGGACAGAGTGGCATATAGGGAGGTATAAGGCATTTCAGGAGGCAGAGTGGCGTTCAGGGGGTTAAAAGGCATTTCATAGAGCACTCTGCCTCCAGAAATGCCCTATGCCCCCGTTTAACACTCCCCCCCCCCACACACACACACACTTAACGGTGCTTCCAATTTCCTGCTGTATACCGGGGAAGCAGTCTTCCTTCTGTCTCCCCACCATTTAACACTCCCCCACCCCACACACACTTACCGGTGCTTCCAATTTCCTGCTGTATACCGGGGCAGCAGTCTTCCTTACGTTGCAGCCGGAAGGAGGTGTGGCTAGCAGCAGGGGTTGAACTCTGATTTCTGACAGCCGGGGAAGGTCTGAGCGATGGACGCAGACAACCCCCGCTGCTAGCCACCCCTCCTTCCGGCTGCAGCGGAAGTTGTCTACCCGGATCACGTGGACGTCAACCCGCTGCCCCGGTATACAGCAGGAAATTGGAAGCACCGGTAAGTGTGTGTGTGTGGGGGGGGGGGAGTGTTAAATGGGGGGGAGACAGAAGGATCCAGGTCCCCTGCAGCGGTGCGGGGGATCTGGATCTTAGTCTCATAGTCAGACCTCTATTTGAGGTCTGATTATAAGACGACCCCGATTAGAAGACGAGGGGTATTTTTCAGAGCATTTGCTCTGAAAAAAACCTCGTCTTATAATCGACAAATACAGTATGTCATGCAGCATTGTTCAACTGAGGTTGTATTTACTTAATTTTTAGACGTAGATGATTGTTATGATGTCCTGATATGTAAAACCCTAGAATTCAAAGAGGATGTACTTTCTTTTTCACACAACAGTATATACAGTATCTTACAAAAATGAGTACACCCCATCTTTTCGTGTGACAACACTAAAGAAATGACACTCTGCTACAATGTAAAGTAGTAAGTGTACAGCCTGTATAACTGTAAATTTGCTGTAATTAAAAACACAGCCATTAATGTCTAAACCTTGGCAACAAAAGAGAGTACACCACCAAGTGGAAATGTCCAAACTGGGCCTAAAGTCTCAATATTTCGGGGGCCAGCATTATTTTCCACCACTGCCTTAACCCTCTTGGGCATGGAGTTCACCAGAGCTTCACAGGATGCCACTGAAGTCCTCTTCCACTTCTCCATGACCACATCACAGTGCTGGCGGATGTAAGAGACCTTGCGCTCCCCCACCTTACATTTGAGGATGCCCCACAAATGTTCAATAGGGTTTAGGTCTAGAGACACGCTTGGCCAGTACATCACCTTTACCCTCAGCTTCTTTAGCAAGGCAGTGGTCATCTTCGAGGTGTGTTTGGGGTCGTTATGCTGGAATTCTGCCCTGCGGCCCAGTCTCCGAAGGGAGGGGATCGTGCTCTGCGTCATGTTGGCATTCATAGTTCCTTCAATGAACTGTAGCTCCCAAGTGCTGGCAGCACTCATGCAAGCCCAGACCATGAAACTCCCACCACCATGCTTAACGGTTGGCATGACACACTTTGTACTCCTCACCTGGTTGCAGCCACACGCTTGACACCGTCTGAACCAAATAAGTTTACCTTGGTCTCATCGGACCACAGGACATGGTTCCACTAATCAATGTCCTTAGTCTGCTTGTCTTAAGCAAACTGTGTGCATCATCTTTAGAAGAGGCTTCCTTCTGGGACAACAGCCATGCAGACCAATTTGATGCAGTGTGCAGCGTATGGTCTGAGCACTGACAGGATGACCCCCACATCCCTTAAACCTCTGCAGCCATGCTGGCAGTACTCATATGTTTATTTCCCAAAGGCAACCTCTGGATAGGACGCTGAGCATGTGCACTCAACCTGTCCATGAAACCACTGTATGCTCAGTTTCACGGTCTTGGTAATCTTCTTATAGCCTAGGCCACCTTTATGTAGGGCAACAATTCTTTTTTTCAGATCGTCAGAGTTCTTTGCCATGAGGTGCCATGTTGAACTTCCAGTGATCAGTATGAGAGTGATAACACCAAATTTAACACACCTTCTTCCCATTCACACCTGAGACCTTGTAACACTAACGAGTCACATGACACCGGGCAGGGGAAATTTGGACATCTCCATTTAGGGGTGTTGTCATGATTATGATGTAGTGGATGCATGGAAGGGTAATCCAGCATAGGTGGTTAATTCCTTTGAGTTAGCATTCAATGGGTTAATCTGATGTTGATTTAAATGTGTTTCTTTGTGCATGGCCTCTGTATCTGTTCTGGCAAGAGGTGTCATCTTCCCAGGACCCCTGTGGAGATTCATGGCCCAATTGATAATCTTGGAAAAGGTGTCATATAATTGGTCATGTGACCAGAGGGAGAGAGCGAGAGCGAGCGAGAGCGAGCGAGAGCGAGCGAGACCGAGCGAGCGAGAGCGAGAGAGAGGGAGAGGGAGCGAGCGAGCGAGCTATGAAGAGAGAGAACGATATGAAGAGAGAGAGAGAGATATGGAGAGAGATATGAAGAGAGAGAGAGAGAGAGAGAGAGAGATATGGAGAGAGAGAGATATGAAGAGAGAGAGAGAGAGAGAGAGAGATATGAAGAGAGAGAGATATGAAGAGAGGGAGAGAGAGAGAGATATGAAGAGAGGGAGAGAGAGAGAGATATGAAGAGAGAGGGAGAGAGAGAGAGAGAGAGAGATATATGAAGAGAGAGGGAGAGAGATATGAAGAGAGAGGGAGAGAGAGACATCAGGCTGTCCTGATAAAAGTCTGCAATGACTGAAATGTCAACTTTGTTTGAATAAAGAGAAGTTGCTAACTTAAAGACCTGGAGTGCTGACCATCCTTTGAGAGTGCTTTGTATGGAAACTGCTGGTTACTAGCACCAGGCTTGGAATATTTGGAATGGTGTGCAATGGACTTTGTGAGTAAAAAAAAAATTAAAAATTATATTATATATATATATATATATATATATATCAGGGCTCGACAAATCCCAGGCGCCAGGTCGCCATGGCGACAGAGAATTTTGTCCTGGCGCCTAGGTTTTGTCAGCCTCTTACATCCATAAAAAAATGTGGATGTAAGAGGCTGAGTAACCACACGGGGGCGCTGCTGCTGCTGTCTGCCCAGGAGTCTGGGCAGACAGCACAGCCACTCAGAGCCCGCCCCCGAGCCTGAGATCAATCCCACGGAGTGATCCTGTAGGCTGAAACCGCGGTTGCTGCAAAACCAGCAATCGTGTTATCAGCTGCCACAGGCAGCTTCAGGGAAGGGGGTTGTGTGTTGATTGGTTCCTGACCCAACACCCCCCTGCTGCCTGATCGCTCCATGAGAGCAACAGTGCAGCGTTAACCCCTTCAATGCCGCGATCGCGGCATTTAGGGGTTAATTCCCGTTTTGTACGGGGCTCTGCTGCTGGTGGTCTGCCTGGAAGCCCAGGCAGACCAGCAACAGCAAAAACGAGCCCCCACAAGCCCTTTGATGATTCCTGTAGGCATGGAAGCCTACAGCAGTCATCAAAGACTCCCCTCCCTGCAATGGCTGGTCTATAGACCAGCAATTGAGTCCCAGCTACCAGAGGCAGCTTCAGGGACAGGGGAGAAGGTTCTTTGGTCTCCACATGAGTGTGGACACCAGCCCCAACACCCCCCTGCTGCCTGATCGCTCCATGAGAGCGACAGTGCAGCGTTAACCCCTTCAATGCCACACTTGTGTATGACACATTCGTGGCATTGCAGGGGTTAACTTTTCCCCACAAGCTTGTGGGGACTAAATATCAGTCAATGCTGTGCTCCAATGGAACATCAGCATCGAAAGAGTTAAAAAAAAATAAAAAATTAATAAAAAAAAAAACAGCACTGACCTGAAAGTCCAGGGTGCTTCCAGGTCAAACGCTGTGAGTTTAGTAAGTGGGCTGATCATGATCCGATCACTCCTAACCAACGGCTAGTTTAAAAAAATCCTGGCTCCTAACTTTTTACCTGGCGCCTAGATTCACAACAAATTTGTCAAGCCCTGATATATATATATATTGTAACAAGGTGCGGGGTGTTGTCGTGGATGGGGTATACATTCCCCCTCGATTTTGCAGGGTTTTATATGACATATAGGGCAGGCTGGTGCTCCACCCCGCAGTTTACATGCACCTGGATTGACACGGGTTCCAGGCGGGGAGTTTAAGCTGACTCCAATGCACTGGTCAGCTGCAGGTAATTAGCTGCACTGACTGCAATATACCCTGGCCTGTTGGACAGAGGGGGAGAGAGAGTTTGTTTGGAAGCAGCAGAGCTTGCTATGCACAAAAGAGACCATCAAAGAGGTTGGTGGGATTACGTTTTGTTTTAGTTTAGACCCTTAGTAGTGAGGGAGTTATATGTTAGTAAGCGCTCAGACGAGCTAGGCTTTTGTTTGTAGGGAATTTGTGTTCTATGTAATCCTGTAAATAACTTCATACGTGGACTACAAATAAATCGTGGGTGATTACCTAACTGAGATGTGGCGTTAATACCCTAGAGGACCGTGCTGTTTGGTACCCTGTGTGGGTGCAGGATCACAATATATATATATATATATATATATATATATATACATACACAAACACGTGAGGGGTGTATATGTACAAACACGTGAGGGGTGTACTCCCTTTTGTGAGATACTGTACATACAGAAATACACTCACAGTGGCCAAGGAAAGCGTGATGTGCTGCTGGGGGAAGATGAGAAAAGTAACTCACACTATCATAAAGGGATCCGCTAATATCTGCACCATATATTGGGGACACAAAAGTCAAATTCTTCCAGTATTTGCGTTCCAAATCATCAAAATCTTGATGTCGAGGAGTACAGTACCTGGGAATACAAAGAAAATTTGTCATTTGTATGTACAAGACAAATTTTCAATAAGATACCCCTCACTGTGCACTGGCAAAGGAATTAATTAGGCACTACAAACTGATGCAATTAAATACAGTTCAGATCTAGCACCACAGAAGATATCCATAACAAGGGTTACTGTACACATGAACACACATCTCTTTAGACACACACACCAATTTCTAGCAATATTTTACACTGTACATTAAATATATATATTTTTTAATTTTACATGTATCATGGCTTTTGTGTGGTTTTAGGTTCTATTAGTTTTCTTTTCTACAAAACCATAAATAGCAAGACATTAATGGGCCTTTAAACTTAACTGATCTAAACCAATCTGATTTATACACCGACTTAAAGAAAATTGTGGCTCCTTTTTGTACAAAGATATTCTGATAAACATAAAAAGAAATTAGTCTCTTTAATCAGACAAAATTACACCTCAATCAGCAATATGAAACCTTCAAAAACTAAAAACAATTGTTTTCTACACAATCGCAAGTTGCCAGAAGAGTAAAACTTGCACCCAGTTTTCCCATCCCTCACTTGTCACTGTTTGCCAATTTCCGGTACTCCCCCACAGTCATAGGTTTCTTCTGGATGTTATATTGAGTGAAGAGTCCAGACTGACCAGTCACCACTTGCTGAATTGGGGCTGGGATCACCATTTCATCCAAGTCATCATAAGTCCGTCGGGGGCGCCACTCCTTTGGAGGAATCACCTGCAGTGTTAGATTGTCTAATGTCATCATACGTTTTACTTTGTTCATAAGGTGTGCCGAAATTCACAAAAATAACTTATAATGCTTAACCTGTCTTAATTTAAAATGTGCCATTTTAGCATCATAATTTATTTTAAAAAGCCCTCAAAAATATCAAACCGTTGTTCCTCTTAACCATAATTTAACATTTTAAGTTTTCCTGCACCCATATAAAATGATATTTAGTTTTTTCCATCAACATTTTGATGATCCTACATTTAAAAACAAAATCTAACATTTTACAATGAAAACGGTCCCCAAACAAGTTCAGTTGACCAAAATAACACAAAATATATTAATGCATCTTGAATTTGAAAACCCTAACTTTTCCCGCTGCCTTTTCCAAGCTTGAAATTTTCAAATTTATTTTGTGAAGCGTACATCTTCTGTTTAGCAGCCCACAATACCCCACACAAAAGTACCGTATTGCTAGATTATAAGATGTACCCTTAAAGTTTGGTGCTATTTTAAAGAAAAATGTATTCGTAAAGAAAAAATACACGTTAGTGGAAAAGTAAAAAACAGTATTTTATCTAATGAACAGGAACACATGTATTAACATTTTTTGGTTTCTAGTATACAGTCAGCATAGGATATATACAAACAGAAAACCAATAGCCACTGTATGCCCCCCCCTTAATTCATAATGCATCTTACTTATAGATATGCCACTCTGCCCCCCAGATATGCCCCTATGCCTCCTGATATGCTTTCTGCACCCCTGATATGCCACTCTGCGCCCCCCCCCGACTTAACAATGCATCCACAGACTCCCTGGTGTCTAGCGGGGGCAGCCAGCGGACATCTGTGCAATGTGCATGGACAACTTCTGCTGCCTCTCGCCACTTCCGCCGGGGGTTCATAAAAGCCCCGGAGGAAGTGCAGGCAGCAGCGGAGGTTATCTGCTTGCATCACGCAGACGTTCATTGGCTGCCAGAGAGAAGGATCCTCCACAGCACTGCAGGAGACCTGGATCTTCCTGTCTGGCAGCCGGTGAATGTGTGCACGATGTAAGAACCTTTACTGAGTTTTTAATATCAAAACACACTGAAAGCATGTTCTGTTTTAGTTGTGACATAACATGTTCAAGCCCCTTCAGGACAGGTCTTTATTCAACTGTGACTGCCCACTAATTTTTGAAATATATATAATCATTTAATATAAAAAGATCACTCATTACAACTATATGTCAGGGCTCGGGTAAGCAGGTCAGGCAGGAGCACAGTTGCAATGGATATCAGAGGCTTAGATTTTACCCCACAATGCATCATTACCAGGAGGAAGGTACAGACAGACCAAATGAAATGCAGGCTCAGACAGGGCACACCGCTGAAAGCCCTCACACAGGCACTGGACACACGGCAGGGAGCCCTCAGGAAAGGCAGACTTAGTCAGGCCAGCCGGTTCACAATCAGAAAGACGATATCAAAATCCAGGAGCAGTGTCAGAACAAGCCGGGTCAACATGGGCAGTAAAAGAGCCAAATTAGGAATCAGGGAATGAAGTCAAAAGCAAGCCAGACCAGAACGGGTAAATCAGAAATGCTGCTACCAGGAGAATGAGGCCAGGCTAGGGTGACTCGGAACAGTGCTGTAATTCCCAGGTAGCCTCAATCCAGGACAATGCATTGTCTCTGAATTGAAACAACGCCTTTTTTTGACGAAGAGGAGAGGGGCACCAATCGGTCACTCAAGAACACGTTTTTAGCAACCGCTCGGTACTCCTGCACCGTGGCAGAGCAGCAAGACAAAGGCTTTGCACTTCTACTGCAGGACCTCTACAAGGTAAGTGAACTACAAAGGGGGGGGGAGAGGGTAGATAGTGAGAAAGGGGGTGGTAGAATATTGAAATAAAGAGTGTGAATGAGTGAGAGAATGAATGTGTGGATACATTGTGTGAATGAGTGAGAATTAATGAATTTGTGAGAATGCATTAATGAATAAGTACATATTACGTAGTTAAAAACGCATGTTATATATAATATACACACCTGTGTGTGTAATCTCATGTGCTTAATAGTGTGTCCCTAAATGGCAGACATAAAACATGGTCACTCTAGGTCAGGCAGTAAGCAGATAAACTGCAATGCAAAGGCTCAGAATTTAGGAATCAGCAGGTATTTAAGGGGGACAGATGCACCCAGGTAAGCAGATGCAGCTGGTCAGGTCATTAGCATATAGGTTAATGATTGTTCTGACAGGTGACTTATAGAGTAGGGTGACCAGACATCCTCGGTTTCCGGAGACAGTCCCCAGATTGAGGACACTGTCCCCTGATACAGGGCAGGATTAATGTTTACTTCCGCAGGGGCCCTGAAGCTTACATCAAGGAAAGCAGGAACCCAGCGGAGTCACATGACTTTACGTAACATAATTCTGCTCTGACCCGGCTTTCACTGGGAGGGCAAGGGAAGTTGTTTGCACGGAGTACGAGCAACACAGAGGAAAGCCGCAGCCCCTGCGGAAGTCTGCAAGCGGCACCGGGAAATCTGCAGTTCCGGTAAGGGGGTAGGGGAGGATGTATGAACGAATATGCGTAATTGACGGAATTAATGAGTATCTGTGAATGATTAGTATCAGAATGAATGGTGTGTGTGATAGCATGGATGTGTAAGTGGGGGGCATGGCACAGGAAGGCTGTAAGTGATGTGCATGTATTGGCTGCTTGTGCATGATAAGAGTGTGATCGCGGTATTGAATATATATGTTTGTTAATAGCAATCATATATATATATATATTATATATATATATATACACAAATTGATTTTTTGTCCAATTTTGGTGTGTTGTAATTAGGGCTGCAACTAACGATTATTTTAATAATCGATTAGTTGGCCGATTATTTTTTCGATTAATCGATTAATCGGATAAAAAAAAAAAAATTTTCAATTTCAAATAATGTAATAAAAAACGTACAATTTACACTTTCATCTGTTTATCACAATGGCCTCTCTATTCACCTTCTTATTTTACTAACATAATAATAAAAGCTACAAGAACCCAAACACAGTGTTTCTCAAACTAGGTTTTAATACAAAGTTATTAGTAAATATTAATTCATATGTTAACTTTGTTTCATATTTAATAAAAACTATGAGAAAAAAAGCCTTGTTTAAATTTTTTTTATTTACCAAACTGCCCCCGGTTAGGTTACCCGGCTAACGGAGCCGGGTAGAGAGGCAGAGTGATGTATGGGAGGGAGGAGGAGTCAGAGGGGTGTATGGGAGGGGGAGAGAGACGGAAGTGAGAGACCGGCCGACAGTGAGGGGAATCCAAGTCCCCTGCAGCGTTGCGGGGGATCTGGATTCTAGTGTTATAATCCGATCTCTGTTTGAGGTCGGATTATAATTTTTATAAATCGATAAAAATCGATTCGATTAATCGATAATGAAAATAGTTGACGATTTTCATTATCGATTAGTTGTTTCAGCCCTACTTGTAATGTTTTTTTTATGATGAATTTTCCTGACTTTTTCGGTCGGATATTTTTATTTCGGTGCATCCCTAGTGTCGGTGTGGCAGAACGTGTGTGTGTGTGTGTATTTGGTCATCTGTTTCCTGGCACCTACTGTAGGGATAAATTTAACTATTTAATTCTTACTTATCCAGAATAAGGCCCAGAAATCAGTGAGGAAAAGTATAGGGTTTGTGTTATTTATGCTATTTAAATCTGCATATTTTATTACAAAGGATTAGCACTAAATTGTGACTTCAGGTGTTCCATGTATGATTACTTTTTTAGTGTACTGATGTACTCCCAATCCCATGATATAAAATTTTATCCTATGTAATTTGCCGAACACTGATGTTCTCTTTATCCAGTACACATCGATGCCAAGGAGTTAAGACTCTGTCTATTTTATTTATTTGCATGAAAAGGCCCAAAATCCTCAGTATTTTTTTTTTTTTATCTCATGGACAAAATGTGAGAAATAACGAATATATCATATAATCACTTCATAAACCCATACTAAATACACTGCATATATAGTTTGAAGAATATTTGCTTATAAAATGTTTTTTTTTACCATTTGCCAATTAAAAAATAAAATGTCTCCGGATTTAATTTTAAAAATCAGGTCACCTTATTCTAGAGGCTGCGACAGACATGGTACTTACAGGGCGAAATATGAATAACATGCATCTCTACTTCAAAATATATTTAATGGGCCCCAACAGATGCTTCAAAAAGCAAAACAGTTTCCCCATGTATAAGACGCACTTTTTTTCGAAAAATGCGGGGTCTAAAAACTGGGTGCGTCTTATACAGTGGTTATAGATTGCAGTTACTACGGTACTTCCCAGTAACTCCCTGCAGTCCCACTGCCTATTGGCCCGCCCCTTTCTGACTCACTGTTGATTGGCCCGCCCCTTTCCTTATAGCATGCACACTGCTCAGACAGCAACTCATCTAACAGTAAGTATAAAATATTTGGGCCGCTGAAAGTTAAGGGAGGTGGGGGTTAATTTAGGGGCAGTTATGGTTAATGGGGTGTTTAGGGTTAATTTATGGGCAGTTATGGTTGATGGGGTCTTCAGGTTTAATTTATGGGCAGTTAATGGATGGGAGTGATGAGGATGAGTATGAATTTTATGATAATACATTTTTTTTTTCAAATTTCGGGCCCCAAAATTAAGGTCCGTCTTATACATAGACTTTTTTTGTGGACAGAAGCAGTTTTAATACATTGTCTCATCCTGCTATTCTGTTAAAACATTGAAACATTTGTCTCACTCTGCCAGGTAAAAAAAACAACCTAAAAGACATTTTTGGGGATAGAAAGATCACACTATTTACTGACATTTAAGAGGTTATATCTACTGTAATCCCAAAATGTACCACCATATCTTTTAGGTAGTAATAAAAAGAAAAAAATCCTTGATTAAAAAATAACACTGAAGATTTAACCCCCTAATGACAAAGCCCGTACATGTACAGCCTCAAAATGCATTGTTTTCAATGGGTTTAGGGACCGCCCATTGTCCTTAAGGGGATAAAATAAAAAGGGAGTTGCACTCACATATGGGGTTATTTGTATCTCTTCCTCTGAGACAATGTCTCCTACATACATTGAATGTAACCAAATGTATACATATGTATGTATTGCAAATTTTGTATTTACTTCATTGACCCCTTAATGACAAGACTTTCTTACTTGTACATTGTGGGTCAATGGCTCTTAACATTTTTCAGTGTTGCTGTGATTTTCTTCTCTCTCATTTTGTGCACCCACACAAATTATATATTGTTTTTTTCAGGACAAACAGGGCTTTCTTTAGATACTATTATTTTTATCATATCATCTAATTACTATTAAAAAAGTGATAAAATATGGTGATTTTTTGTTAAAAAAGACTCTCACTTAAAAAAAACTAATGAAAAAACCTGCTAAATAGATTCTATTTGTCCTGAGTGTAGAAATACCCAATGTATTTGTTTTTTTTTTGCTTTTTTTCTTCACGTTATGGTGCAAGTACCAGTAGCGTTTTGCCATTTCAAAACCATTTTTCCCCCAAAGCTGGTCATTCTGCCCCATGTGCTATTTCGGGTATCTTTGCTGGTATTTTAACCATTTCCATGCACTAATTTTACCACCAGCCTTTGTCAAACTTTACGGTAGTAAATTTTTCAAACACCACAGTGTTACGTACCTGGCTGCCGGTTCCTCCTGGTCCGCGGATCTTCAGCCGCTGCGGAGAGGAGGGAGACCGCCGGCTTCACCGCAGCGGCATCAGCTGCCACGGAGGAGGGGGAGACCCCCCACCTTGCCGCAGCAGCCTCTACCGCCGCGGAGAAGGGGGAGACCCCCCGCCTTACCACAACAGCCACAGCCGCGGAGGAGAGGAAGACCTCCCTCCTCTGCAAGACAGCTTCTGCCGCCGCGAGGACGGGGAAGACCCCGCAGCTCCACACGGCGGCCGCCGTCTACTGGAACCCGGTCCGGACCTGCCGCGTGTACTCGTTCTGCATGCCACCTAGTGGCGCCAGCCGGTACTACCGGTCTTTTTAAGAATTTGAGACCTCGCCAATCCCAAAATGGCCACGGACCGGAAGTGACGTAACGGCTTTTTGAAATTATGGCGGGAGAACACTAATTGATGTCTGGACTTCCTCTTCCTATTTAAGAGCCTCAGTAACCTTTCAGCTTTGCCTTCTGATGGTTGTACCTATCTTGCATAGTGTCTTCTCAGTACGCGTTCCTGTTGATGTCCCGTTACCGACTCGGCTTGTTCCTGTTACCGATTTCCTGGTGTTTGACTCTGGCTTTCCTCTCGACGATTCTGACCTCTGGCTTCCTGACCCCGGCTTACCCTGCAACGATCCTGACTTCTGGCTTCCTGACCTTGGCTTGCTCATTGGCTATTCTATACTAGACTCTGGTGTTCTGTCTATTGGACTTTCACACGCTGTTCTACCTGATTACAGGTTCTACCATACGCTGTGCGTGACACACAGTATGTGTTCAGTATCATCTCCTGAGCGCAGTCATAATCCACATGCATGGGTTTGGGAGGTAAAAGGCCACCTTTGTGAGGTGTGTATTTTTTTGCCATTTAGACATCTGGTCAGTCTGTGCCCACGTCCCATATTTGCGACATCTTTGAAGCCGGCCAATTCAATTTACCCCATCAAATCATACATTTTTTTTTTCAAACTAGGCATCCTATGGGCATTTATAATGCCAATATTTACACTCTTTCCATGCGGGAATTTTTGTCAAGCTATAGCGTGAATTGTAGGACTTGCTCATAAAAAACTTATTTTTGTTTATTTTTTTGGTGACAGTGGGGAATTTGCATGGTTGAATGCAGAGTTCTCAAGAGGGTCTGGATAAACCATCTGTGAACTCATAATTCTATTGTTGACGCCATCTTGTGAATGGCGGCAACGTCAATTGCATGATGGCACTTGTGGTTGCTCTTAGGAGCAATCACAAGGCTATCGGGGTTGGGGGGTTGTGTCGCTACATGCCTCGATATCGAGGCGTGTCAGCAACACCATTTATGCTTAGGAAGCGATTCCGATTGATTCCTAAGCTGTTTTAGCATTTTTTCTTCCGGGAAGGGATTTCCTACCCGGATCCACGGTCACGAAAACGCCGCAATCCCGTATTTTAACTCTTTCCATGTCAGGATTTTTAGCTAATTTTAGCACTTGCTCATAAAACATAGTAGAGGTCTCATATTTCAGTTCAACCCAATACAACTTGTGACAGGGAACAGGGCATGGTGGGGGATAACATATATATTACTCACAAAATACTGCAGTGCAATGTATTTGATAACCCCAGGGAGAATGTTTTGTTACCCACAAAATAATGGTAATACTGTAGTTAAGTTTGGGTCCCTGGGGTAGAGCACTTGGAGAGAAGGGAGGGCCAGTGCTCCACTCCACAGTTTACATACAGCAGGTGATGAAGCCAGTCCAGGAGTTCTGGTTATCCCAGATAGTTACTCACCTGTTAGCAATGAGCAGCAGGGGACTGCTACAAAAAGAGCCCTGTGAGTTATTCAGGTGAAAAATGACAAGCAGTGAGTGAAACTGCATTTCTCTCCAAAAAGAATCTACTGAACTGTTCCTAAAGGAAAAGGTCTGTGCTAAATGTTTTTGTTGGTAGCGGGTAAGCCGCCCAATGATAGTTAGTTGATATTTGTCAGTAAGTGCTCAGAGAACAAGGCGTTTCTGTTTGTTTTATATTTATGTTTGTTTACAAACCTTTTAACCCCTTCAATCCCAGGGGTTTTTGGTACCTCAAAGCCCAGAGCAATTTTGCCATTTTTGCGGTATGTCGGTTTAGCGATGATTCTCTTTTCCTGTGAATAGTGTACCCATGTAAACTATATATTGTTTTTTCAAGGAGAGATAGAGCTTTCTTTTGATACCATAGTTGGATGATTAGCTGAAAATTTATAATGAGAAATTTAGTAAAAGCTAGCGAAGATTAGAAAAATAAGCTATTTTTTTTTTTTTTTTCCCTCTGAATGCTCACAAAAGTGAAATTGTAGTCCTTTTTATTAACCCCTTCAATCCCCTATAGACGTACCGGGACGTCCAAAAAACGCCCACTAAGAAACCCCTATGGACATCCCGGTACGTCCAGCCCTTCGTGCAGCGTCAGGGACACATCCTTGCCGCTGCACGGGAGGCCAGGCTGTCGTTTGACAGCCTGGACTCCCCACTGACAGCAGAAGCCGGCTTTGCCGGCTTTCTGCTGTCCGATCGCCTCTAACAGCTTCCGGCATGAAAGCCGGTAAGCTGTTACACTGTAAACTGCCCGTTCGCGCAGTTTGAAACCCGCGATCGGGCATTCCCTTCCGGGTTGCGTCACTGCGGGGATATCCTGCCCTCCGATGAGGCACAGAGACGCTGCGATCTCTATGCAGGTCTGTGAGGACCTGCATAGAGATCACAGTGTGATCGGTGCAGGGGGATCGCGGGGAGGGGAGTGAGAAACCATCTCTCTCACTCCCCCTGTAACAGAAAAGCTGGAAAAAAAAAAAAAAACGGTTAGTCATTTAAAAATAATATGAAATAAATCATTAAAATAATAATATAAATAATACTAAAAAAAAAATATATATATAAAAAAAAATAAAAAAATTCTTAAAAAAACCTTACTTCCCATTGCCCTAGCATAACATCTAGCCAGTATAACCCTCCTGCCCCCGTTCACAACCCCCAAACCCATTAAGCCATAGGCATAAAAATTATACAAAATTGTACACCTAATAGTATGCTCCCTGGTGCTGGGAAAGTCTGGAAAATCTATATAAATTAGGTATTTCTGAAATCAGGACACCTGAATTGATAAACTTGGAGGGGATTTTCCCATCACTTTACCTAATTTTGTGAGGATTCAGAGGGAAAATGTAAAAAAAAAAATTAGTTTATTTTTCTAATCTTCGCTAGTTTTTACTAAATTTCTCATTCTAAATTTTCAGCTAATCATCCAACTACGGTATCAAACGAAAGCTCTATCTCTCATTGAAAAAACAATATATAGTTTACATGGGTACACTATTCACAGGAAAAGAGAATCATCGCTAAACCGACATACCCCAAAAATGGCAAAATTGCTCTGGGCTTTGAGGTACCAAAAACCCCTGGGATTGAAGGGGTTAAAGGTTGGGTTGTCTACATGTACCTGTTTATCATTGTTGATTTATGTTAATGAAGTTCTGTGGCTATATCAGTCTATGTTTTACAACAATAAACTGTTCATTCCTGCTGTACTCAATCCAAGGTAGTTGTGTGTCTACTTCTTGGAACCCTCCTATGTGTACCCAATGTGCGCATGCTGGCTGGTGCTGGAAGTGATTCCGGGGACAAGAGGAGGATACATGTGGGTGATCTCTGGGAGTTACTACAGCTCTCTTGGTGAACCCGTTACATTGGCGGCAGCGGCGGGAAACTCCTTGCAAACGTCCCAGCGGGTATACCAGCAGCAAGCCAAAGACCCCCCCTGCATGTCAAAGCCATATTCCCTAGCTGAACTGCTGTCTTCGAGGCAGAGCGCTGCTGGCCTCTGCCCACCCCTTCCACTTGTTCCGAAGCCTGACCGCAGTAACCAAGGAGGGTCCGGTCAGGCAGCCATAGAGTTGGTGGTGCCCCTGGATTTTACAAATGCAGCTGAAGCGCTGCCGTCGGGGCAGAGTGCCGCTGGCCTCTGCACGCACCCCTCTGTGACCCCAGCTCCATTGGCTTTACCCCCGCGATATTGCCCAGAGGTGGTGATTTCTCTGGATCCTGTATCCCTAGCAGAAGTGTTGGCAATGGGAGAGAGGCAGATCGACATCTCTCCCCAGCAGATGGAGTATACAGGACGGGATGCATGTCGCTTTCCTCCCCTCGCCGAGGATCATACAAACATTTGTACTATGCAGGTGGATTGGACTATGGTCGCCACCTGCAGCCCCCATAGGTGCCGAGCAGTCAGCCCAGAACCCCATATGGAAGGGACCCCAGCCTCTCTGTTTTCTCCCCAACGGCTGAGAGGACTCCAGGGAGAAGGCACATTTGGCCCTTCTCCCCAGCGGCAGTTACACTATTTGGGAGAAGCAGAGTGCGGCTGGGTGAGTACTGGTCCTTTGTTAAATTGTTTTGGGGAGTACCAATTTGTGGCTGGCAGTGGTGGTCCAGATGTACAGACTGACTTTGGAGTCAAACCGTGTGGGGTCTTAGCAGACGTCAGTCTCCCCCAGAAAAAGGAGATATGTGATGGAGTGTGTGACGGAACTGTCCATCACTGGGGCCCCTGGAGAGGACTGGAAGCAAGCCTGCTACCCGCAGATTATGGACCCTGTCTCCCTGCCCTGGCGAGTGGGACTGTTGTCCCTGTCTGGGACCCGAACTCCCCAGTCTCTAAGTGCACCCCAGGACTGGTTAGTGGGACAGGTGCCCTTTGCCAGCCCCCTGCATCCACAACTCTAGGAGCGACGGAGCTGTGCTCCCCGACTGAACTGGATGCAGACCCGGTTGGGGTCTGGCCCCAGTTCAGTCTTCTTTTTAAAAGGGGAGATATGTGACAGAATGACCTGTCATACAAGGCCCCAAGGTACTCAGAGATGGCTCCAGTCTGGCTGCCAAACAGGCAGGAACTCCATTGTGTAAACTAATCCCATTAACAGGATGGCTACCAGGGGGAGATTCAGTAGCTAAAGGGGATTAAAGGTTGGGTTGTCTACATGTACCTGTTTATCAATGTTGATTTATGTTAATGAAGTTCTGTGGCTATATGGTGTTGTTTTACAACAATAAACTGTTCATTCCTGCTGTACTCAATTCAAGGTAGTTGTGTGTCTACTTATTGGGTACACATAGCAGGGTTACTACAGCTCTCTTGGTGAACCTGTTAACATACATATTCCCCGAAAGTCCGAGGACCTCAAAGATACCCCACTTACCTACCAAAGTGGACCACAACAACCATAAATCTATTTTCGTGCACACATGGCATGATTTTTGCTCCTTCCCTGGAATTTGGGGCAATTTTTTTTAGTAGATTTTGGTGTCTCTCCTTTCCTGGGTTTATAGTTACATTTTTCAAGAGTGTTTTTAGTGTTTCAGACCCAACTAGTGACCTAAAGCGATCGGGCAGTAATAATGTATTAAAAAAAAATACATCTTTTTAAAAATAATTTCTCTGTGTGTTTGTAGTTGGGGGGGGCGGCGACTACCAGGCAGGCAGCCACACTGCCCATTACATGAATATCCAGCCAAGCTTCTGGACAGGAAGCAGCCTGGGAAAATTAACAAGTGGTTTTGGTAAGCAAAAACCTACATGTGTAAAAATAAGATTGTGGTCAGGGGAATCAGAAAACTTGGCATCCTAAACATATGTATACACACACACACAGGGGAGAGAGACTAGTTCAACTGAGAACAGACAAAAGTTAAATTGCTGCACACACTGAGCTCAAGACAGTCCCAAAAACAGATCTTGGGGATAAAAATCTATATCCGTATATTATATAAATCCAATCAAGAACCGATTAAAAAAAGGCAAATTCTCTCTGCACAAGAGTGTGATCATACCACGGATGAATGCTTCAAGCCTTCACAGTCTTCATCAGAGAGGTGTAACTGGAATCACTTTGGACAACGATATATAATGCACTAAATTAGGGCTGCAACAACTAATCGATAAAATCGATAATAATCGATAATGAAAATCGTTGCCAACGAATTTCATTATCGATTAGTTGAATCGATTTTTATCGATTATAAAATGAGGGTTTTTTCAGAGCAAACGCTCTGAAAAATACCCCTCATTATATAAACCGTTTCAGTGACTCACAGCAGCAGCTCCTACTTACCAGTCCCTCCCTGTAATCACTGTGACAACTGGCCCCGCCCCCTTCCTTCTCCCAGAACCACATGGCTGTGACACTCATCTAACTGTAAGTATAAAATTAATATTTGGGCTGCTGAAAGTTAGGGGAGGTGGGGTTTAATTTAGGGGCAGTTATGGTTAATGGGGTGTTTAGGGTTAATTTAGGGGAAGTTATGGTTAATGAGGTGTTTAGGGGCAGCTATGGTTAATGGGGTGTTTAGGGTTAATTTAGGGGCAGCTATGGTTAATGGGGTGTTTAGGGTTAATTTAGGGGCAGTTATGGTTAATGGGGTGTTTAGGGCTAATATAGGAGTAGCTGTGGTTAATGGGGTGTTTGGGGTTAATTTGAGGCAGTTGTGGTTAATGGGGTGTTTAGGGTTAATTTAGGGGCTGTTGTGGTTGATGGGGGTCTTTAGGGTTAATTTAGGGGATGCTGTGGTTAATGGGGTGTTTAGGGTTAATTTAGGGGCAGTTATGGTTAATGGGGTGTTTAGGGTTAATATAGGAGTAGCTGTGGTTAATGGGGTGTTTGGGGTTAATTTGAGGCAGTTGTGGTTAATGGGGTGTTTAGGGTTAATTTAGGGGCTGTTGTGGTTGATGGGGGTCTTTAGGGTTAATTTAGGGGTAGCTATGGTTAATGGGGTGTTTAGTGTTAATTTAATGATGAGGACTGAGGGTTAATTTAATAAAGTTAACTTAAGGCGCAGTTAGAGGTAAAGGGGGGCAGACTAAGGGGAATCTAAATCCTGGGGGCAGTGAAGATTAACCCAGTACTTATTTATAAAAGTATGGTGTCAGTGTGATGCGAACAGGTCTGTGACTCTGAGGGGACTATGAGATATCTGGGGGTATAAGGCATATCTGGGGAGGATGGAGAGACATATCTGGGGGTATAAGGCATATACGATATATAAGGCATATGTGGGGAGGGCAGCGTGGCATGTCTGGGAGGCAGTGTGGCATGTCTGGGGAGGATGGAGTGGTGTATCAGGGGGTATAAGGCGTATCAGGCACAGTGGCATATGTGGGGGTAGAGTGGAGTGGAATATGTGGGAGGCAGCGTGGAGTGGTATATGTGGGAGGCAGCGTGGAATGGTATATGTGGGAGGCAGTGTGGCATATGTGGGAGGCAGTGTGGCATATGTGGGAGGCAGCGTGGCATATGTGGGAGGCAGCGTGGCAAGCCTGGGCTCAAATGTGCACGTGGGAGGCAGCATGGCATATGTGGGAGGTAGCGTGGAGTGGCATATGTGGGAGGCAGAGTGGAGTGGCATATGTGGGAGGCAGCGTGGAGTGGAATATGTGGGAGGCAGCGTGGAGTGGTATATGTGGGAGGCAGCGTGGAGTGGTATATGGGGGAGGCAGCGTGGAGTGGTATATGTGGGAGGCAGCGTGGCAAGCCTGTGCTAAAATGTGCATAAATTGGGGGGGCTGGTTGGGAAATAAAGACAATAAATGCATTTTATCAGTTTTTTTTTTTTATTCTGCGTTTGTATTTAACATCATTTGTTTATTAAATTATTTTAAATAAATGAAAAATGTACATTCATTTTTTTTATCCGATTAATCGATTAATCGAAAAAATAATCGGCCAACTAATCGATTATGAAAATAATCGTTAGTTGGAGCCCTACACTAAATATCATCTGTACCATATAAAAACAGGAAAAAGAAACTAAAAGCACCAGAAGACAAAAACAGAAGCCTAGAGCTTACCTTTTTTCCCTTTTCTGCAATAGACATATAAATACATTGCTTTACCTTTGCTAAGCCAGCTCGATGTGCACCCTGAGATTCTATGTACACCATATATTTTCCAAAATCCTGGAATTCCTCCCAGGTGGGTCTAAATGTCATGATTTTACAACTGGGATTCTGCAGAGGTGCCTCTGACTCCATGATGAATGATTCACTAGACGATATCTAAAAAAGTAATACATTTATTAATAACAGAAGAAACATTAACACACACAAATATGTATTACACACTCCACTAGATATTGAAATAAAGGCAGCTACTGATGCATTATATATACGTTTCTACAAATACATGAATATACCAGATAAGTAATATTAAAACAAGCTGTTTTCAAAAATGTTTTCAAAAAAATGAACATTGTCCACAATACCCATTTTACATGAAATACATATACTGCACAGGCAGACAAATTTGGTTTCCATACACTAACATACATGTACACTCTAACACCATACAGTAACAAACGCACGCTAACATCTTAATGCTCACAAACACCTCAGTAATACACACGCTAACATTTTATGCTTATGTACACACATGCTAACACCATACACTAATACACACACTCATCATAATGCTATTGCCTCCGAAACTTCAATGGTGTTGCTGAAATGCCTCGATAGCGAGGCATTCAGTGACACCGAACACCCACCCCAGGACACACTGTGACCACTCCGAAGAGTGATCACAACCGCCACTGTGAGACTGTGCCACTCGCAAGATGTCCTTTGGGAGAAAAAAAAAAAAGTGAAAGTTTTCCAGAGGGTCTATCTATACCCTCTTGGGAACTGTGGCTCCCCTTGCAGGTTGAAAACAGGTACTGCATTCAACCATGCAAGTCAATGGAGCCCAGAATTATAATCACAATGTGATTACTAAAATATTTAAAGAAATTTTAACCCCGTAATGACAAGACTGTTTCTTACTTTTTACATTTTGGGACAAAAGCTTTTTTTCAATGTTGCTGTGATTTTCTTCTCTCATTTTGTGGACCCACACACGTTTTTTTTCCAGGACAAGTAGGGCTTTTTTTAGATACCATTATTTTTATCATATTATCTAATTTACTAATAAAAAATTATAAAATATGGTGATTTTTTGTTTAAAACAAATAAATAAAAAACAAACTTTTTCTCACTTTTTTTTTTTTTAAATGTTTACTCATCCAAAAAAGCTAATGACAAAAAACGCTAAATAGATTATACTATTTGTACTGAGTTTAGAAATATACCCAATGTTTTGTGTTTTTTTGCTTCTTTCTGCACGCTATGGGGCAATTATTACAAGTAACGTTTTCCCCCCCAATCTGGTAATTCTGCCCCATGCGCTACTCCGGGTATCTTTGAAGCCGCCCAATTAAATTTACCACATCAAATCAAGCATTTTTTTTTTTATAATGCAAATATTTTAACTTTTTACATGCAGGAAAATTTTTGTGAAGATATAGTGCTAATTGCCCGCCCTCCCTGCCCCTCTCCCACCCGCCCCAGTGGTGTTCTAATATATAGACAGTTAAGTACCAGCTCTATTGGAACACGCCAGTAGAGGGCACCAAACTGTAGATCCCTTTACTACCCACTACTCCCCATTAAAGCATTCCAGATCCTATCCCTCCCCATCTCTCTGCCGTCAAAGCTATCCCAGTACCTCTACACTAAACCTTTATATGTGAAACCTACCTATACTTGCTCTACTACTCCTGTCCCCCACATATTCTTCCCTATTCCCATCACTCTTAACCAGCAAACTCAATCAACATGCGCAACCTAACCAATCTTATTCCTATCATCTCCAACCTTAAGCTACCTCCCGTCTTTAACTGTGCCCTATGGAATGCCCGCTCGGTATGCAACAAACTTGCTTGTATACATGACCTTTTTCTATCCCATGCTTTTAACCTCCTAGCTCTTACTGAAACCTGGATCCCCTCCCATGACACTACTGCTTCTGCTGCACTCTCCTTCGGAGGACTACACTTCAGCCACACTCCTAGGCCTGATGGCAGAAAGGGTGGTGGTGTAGGCATCCTTCTCTCACCTCACTGCACCTTCCAGAATATACCAAGCCCTCCCTCCCTCTCATTCTGTTCCTTTGAAGCTCACACAATCCGTCTTTTCTCTCCACTCTCTCTTCAAATTGCTGTCATATATCGCCCTCCAGGTCCTACCTTGCAGTTCTTTGACCACCTTTCTGCCTGGCTCCCTTTCTTCCTCTCTCCTAATATCCCCTGTCTTATTCTGGGTGACTTTAACATTCCTTTAGATATATCTAACAACCCTGCTAGCTCCAAACTCCTCTCCCTGACATCCTCCTCTGGTCTCTCTCAATGGACTAATTCCCCTACGCACACCGAGGGACACTCACTTGACCTGGTTTTCTCCAGATCATGCTCCCTTTCAGACTTCTCCATCTACCCGTTCCCTCTGTCTGACCACCACCTTCTATCCTTTTCTCCAGTGCTAACCCCTAACAGGACATACTTACAGCGCACACCTCATACTTGTAGGCCATTACCAGACAATACCATTACCCAACTGTCAGCCTCACTTGAACCTCTCTTACCTTCCATGTTAACCCTTTCCTGCCCAGACACAGCAGCCTCTTTTTATTACAACACACTTGCTTCATCCCTCGACACCATAGCTCCAATTACTACAAGTTACCCCCGACAAGTTAAACGCCAACCATGGCATACCAAAACCACACGGTTTCTTCAGAAGTGCTGCCGCACGGCTGAGCGTTACTTCAGAAAATCCAAATCCAGCGAACACTTTAATCACTATAAATTCATGCTCCACACCTACAACTCTGCGCTCTCTCTCACCAAACAGCTCTACTTCTCCACTCTCATATCCTCTCTTTCTTCCAACCCACTACGCCTTTTTTCTACTTTCAACTCCCTTCTCTGTCCCTCCTCACCCACACCACAAACCTCTCTCACTGCCCAAGATCTTGCTACCCACTACAAAGAGAAGATCGAGACTATTAGAAAAGACCTCTCTTCCTTACAACTCCCTCCTACACCACTCAACACCACTCTCTCCACTCCTACTATACTAACTGCCTTTTCCCCTACAACCGAAGAAGAGATAGCCACTCTTTTTTTTTCCTCTCACCCAACAACCTGTGCCCTCGACCCCATCCCTTCACACCTCACAAAGTCTCTATATCCATCCCTTGGTCCATCACTTACCCACCTATTTAATCTTTCTCTATCATCTGGAACTGTACCATCTGCCTTCAAGCATGCGCTAATCACACCAATTCTAAAGAATCCTTCCTCAGATCCCGTCTGTTTGACTAACTACCGCCCTATCTCTCTGCTTCCTTTTATCTCTAAGCTGCTTGAACGGATTGTGTACAACCGCCTCATTAACTTCCTCTCCTCTAATTCCCTCCTTGACCCTCTACAGTCTGGTTTCAAACCCCTTCACTCTACTGAAACAGCTCTAACAAAAGTCTCCAATGACTTGCTCTCTGCCAAAGCAAAAGGTCACTTCTCTATTCTAATTCTACTGGATCTCTCTGCTGCTTTCGATACTGTTGATCACCACCTTCTTCTACACTCACTTGCTTCTATAGGCATTCGAGATACAGCTCTCTCCTGGATCTCCTCATATCTGTCTAACCGTTCCTTCTCTGTCAACTTCTCTGGCAAGACATCATCACCCCTTCTACTTTCGGTTGGTGTCCCCCAAGGTTCAGTCCTTGGCCCTCTGCTGTTCTCTCTTTATACTTCCTCTCTTGGCAAACTAATCAACTCATTTGGCCTCCAGTATCACCTATATGCAGATGATACCCAAATCTACCTGTCTTCTCCTGATCTCTCTCTCCATCTCTCCTGTCCCGTATTACCAATTGCTTGTCTGCTATTTCTTCATGAACGTCACAACACTACCTGAAACTTAATCTTTCTAAAACTGAACTCATTATCTTCCCTCCCTCCATCTCCACTCCACTACCTGAATTCTCTATCACCATTAACAACACGACTATCTCTCCTACTAACCAGGCCCGATGCCTTGGGGTCATCCTTGACTCAAACCTCTCCTTCATCCCTCACATTCAGTCCCTCGCCAAATCCTGCCGCTTGCACCTAAAAAACATCTCTCGTATCCGCCCATTCCTCACCCAAGAATCCACAAAAACCCTCGTTCATTCCCTTATCATTTCCCGTCTTGACTACTGCAACACTCTTCTGGTTGGCACTCCACTGTCTCGACTCTCTCCTTTACAGTCTATCCTAAATGCCGCTGCTAGGCTCATCTTCCTTGCACGTCGCTCCTCTTCTGCTTCCCCCCTCTGTGAAACCCTCCACTGGCTCCCAATTACCTTTAGAATTAAATTTAAGATCCTGGTACTGACATATAAGGCCATCCATAATACTGCTCCTCCGTACATTTCTGACCTCATTAGCAAATACTCTCCTACTCGATCCCTACGTTCCTCCCATGGGCTAAGGCTCTCCTCCTCACTCATCACCTCTTCCTTTTCCCGTCTACAAGATTTCACTCGAGCTGCCCCATATCTCTGGAATCTACTCCCAAGGAACCTTCAGCATTCTCCCTCCCTCCCAACTTTCAAGAAACATCTAAAAACCCACTTCTTCAGAGAAGCATACCATCTTAGCTGCTAGAACTTCATTGTCATCGATACAACCCCCACAATACCTCTCACCCTTTCTCTATGCCTTATGTTTGTCACCCCATTTCCCTCTAGATTGTAAGCTTGCGAGCAGGACTCTCTCCACCAAATGTATCGGTTTGTCTTAGTCTGTCAATTCTTGTCTTGTCATATCCCTTGAATTTATGTATTGTATTAAGCGCTGCGTAAACTGTTGGCGCTATATAAATAAAGGATAATAATAATAATAATAATTGTAGGACTTGCTCTTAAATAACATATATATATATATTTGCACTTTTTTGGTGAAAATGGGGAATTATTTTTACATGTTACCATATGATTTTAAATTTATTTTTTGTAACGCACAGCGAGTTTGGAGACACTGATGCTGGTGGAACACAGGGAGCAGACAAGTACAAGGTCTAGCCGAGGTCGGGGTACCAGAGGTCACAATAAAAGATAAGCAAGCTGGGGTCAGGAATCCAGAGGTCAAACACTGAAGACAAGAACCAAAATGCGCACTGAGGAGTAACGCTATGAAACATAGGTACGACCATCAGAGGGCAAGGTCTAAGTGTCCACTGAGGGTTTATAAATGGATGGGAAGTGACTAAGCACCAATTGCAGGTTTTGGCGCCAAAATATCCAACGTCACTTCCCATCTGGTGGAATCCGGCGGCCATCTTGAGTGTGGCAAGACCATAACCTATAAGTATAGGTGCCTGCAGTTACCAACTGACGGAAGGGGGTCTCCCTCTCCTTGGTACCGGCAGTTGAGGCTGCTGGGTCTCCCTCTTCTCCGTGGTGGTGGCTACTGATGTAGATAGGGGACATTTAAAAAACACATATAATATATATATATATATTTATTTTTTTTTTACTAATCACACTGTGATTAGTGAGCTGGGCTCCATTGACCTAGCATGGTTGAATGCAATAACATGCATTCAACCTGCAGGAGGAGCTCAAGAGGACTGGATAGACCCTCTGTGAACTCATTTGTCAGTTGGCGACGCCATCTTGTGATCGGGGTAGGGGGGTTGTGTTTCTACCTGCCTCAATATCGAGGCATATCAGCAATACCGTTTAAACCTGGTATAATTTGTGTCAAGAAAAATAAATCAATAAAAAGAGAAGGGGGAGCAGGGCCAGATGTGAAAATTCCAAGTTAAATAATGCACACTAAATGTGGCCTTTTATTCCCAAATGCAACAAATCCATGCATGGTTGGTAACACTGTTGCTGAATACATATTGGGGCCTTCTTTGACAGTGACATACACCAGGAGCTGTACATTCATACCTGTGCAATTTTTGTGATAACATTTTTTTTTTTTTTTTAATTACCGTATTTGCTCGATTATAAGACAAGGTTTTTTCCAGAGCAAATGCTCTGAAAAATACCCCTCTCGTCTTATAATCAGACTTCAAATAGGTCTGACTATGAGACTAAGATCCAGATTCCCCGCAGCGAAGCAGGGGACCTGGATCCTCCTGTCCCCCCCCCCCCAACTTACCGCTGCAGCTCAAGCGGAAGTTGTCTACGTGAATCGGGTAGAGCTTTACACGCTGTCCGGACTAAGCACCGGGGACTCAGAAGCACAGGTAAGTTTGGAGGAGGGAGGGAGTGTTAAATAGGGGGCATAAGGCATTTCTGGAGGCAGAGTGCTCTGTGAAATGCCTTTTAACCCCCTTAATGCCACTCTGCCTCCAGAAATGTCTTTTAACCCTCTATACGCCACTCTGCCTCCTGAAATGCCTTATACCTCCCTATATGCCACTCTGCCCCATAATATGCCTTTTAACCCCCTAAATGCCAGAATGGCATATAGGGGTATAAGGCAATTCTGGAGGCAGAGTGGCACATATGGGGTTAAAAGGCATATCATGGGGCACAGTGGCATTTAGAGGGTTAAAAGGCATATCATGGGGCACAGTGCCATATATAAGGCATTTCTGGGGCAGAGTGGCAAGCCTGGGGGCAGGTTGTAAAAAAAGGAAATAAAAACAAAATATTTTTCTCAATCATAGCTTTTATTAACAAACAATTGTTCACATAGTTTACATGAATTAACATTTACTGGTAAAACTTTTTTCCTATAGGGTCGTCTTATATTCAGGTTTTTTCCCCTAAATTAATCAGATTTTGGGGGGTCGTCTTATAATCAGGGTTGTCTTATAATCGCCAAAAACTGTACTACCACAAAAGTATGACAAAGGATGGTAGAATCACATACCTCCCAACATTTCAAAATGTTAAAGAGGAACACTTTTTTTTTTTTTTTTTTTTTTTTAATCTCGCGGAACTCAGATACAAGCAATTGCACTTTACAATGTCGCGCTTGCATCGCCACTTAAAACATAGTTACATAGTTATATAGGCTGAAAAAAGACATGCATCCATCAAGTTCAGCCTTTCCTATATCTGTTAATTTGTTGCTGTTGATCCAAAAGAAGGCCAAAAACCCCAGTTTGGCTCTTTCCAATTTTGCACTAACCAGGGAAAAAATTCCTTCTTGACCCCAAAATGGCAGTGAGATTTCTCCTTGGATCAATAAGCTGTTTCCCCATAATTAAAGATTATATACCCCCGAATATTATGTTTTTCCAAGTATCCATCCAGTTGCAGTTTAGACTAGGGCTGCAACAACTAATGGATAATGAAAATCGTTGACAACGATTTTCATTACGGATTAGTCGAATCGATTTTTATCGATTCTAAAAAGAGACCTGCATAGAGATCCAGGTGTGATCGGTGCAGGGGGATCGCGGGGAGGGGAGTGAAAAACCATATCTCTCACCACCCCCTCCCGTCCTGAAACGGAGAAGCAGAAAAAAAACCTGTTAATTCATTTAAAATAATAAAAAAATGCGAGCTAAGTGATGTCGTTGAGATATCGCTGGCATGTTCAGGAGGTCCCTAAAAGGATAATCATAAAAAATTAAAAACCTTACATCCCATTGCCCTAGCATAACATTTAGCCAGTATAACCCTCCTGCCCCCGTTCACAACCCCCAAACCAGTTAAGCCATAGGCATAAAAGTTATACAAAAAACATACACCTTATGGTATGCTGGGAAAGTATGGAAAATCTATATAAATTAGGTATTTCTGAAATCAGGACACCTGAATTGATAAACTTGGAGGGGGATTTCCATCGCTTTACCTAGTTTTGTGAGGATTCAGAAGGAAAATTTAAAACATATTAGGTTTTTTTGTAATTGTCGCTAGTTTTTACTAAAATTTCTCATCCTAAATTTTTAGCTAATCATCCAACTATGGTATCAAAAGAAAGCTCTATCTAGAGCTCTAAATAAATAGTTTACAATAGTTGTTCTGATCTGAAGCCCCCTCTCTTTTCTATCTCCATTTGCAAGATCTCCATGTCCCCCCCCTACCACTAGTTTAAAAACCCCTCCAGCCTTCTAACCATCCTCTCCCCTAGCACAGCAGACCCTCTTCCGTTTAGGTGCAATCCATCACCGCTATAAAGATTGTACCCAAGCGCAAAATCAGCCTAGTGCTCTAGAAAGCCAAAACCCTCCTTCCTATACCATGACTTTAGCCACGCATTAACCTCCCTAATCTCCCGCTGCCTTTCTACTGTTGCGCGTGGCACAGGTAATATTTTCTGAAAATACTGCCTTGGAGGTCCTTTTCTTCAGTTTATCTCCCAATTCCCTGAAATCATTCTTTAGGACCTTCCATTTTCCACTGACTTTGTCATTGCTACCAATATGGACCATGACAGCCAGGTCTTCCCCAGCCCCTCCCAATAATCCATCCACTCTGTCAGCAACATGCCGGACCTGAGCACCCGGGAGACAGTAAACGGTCTGGTGGAGCCTATCTACTCTCTTAATAATAGAGTCCTCTACTGTCATGATTGACTCATGGAATATAGTGAATGCATGGAAGGGTAACCCAGCAGAGGTGGTAAGTTTCTTTGTTTAAGCATTGAATGAGTTAATCTGAGGTTGACTTAAATGTGTTTCTTTGTGCATGCCCTCTGTATCTGTTCTGGCAAGAGGTGTCATCTTCCCAAAGGACCCTTGTGGTGATTCATGGCCTAACAGACCCTGAGTTATAGGAATTCCATTCCTATCCTAAGTGGAGGGGTTTCCATCACCTTTACCCCAACATAACTTATTGGCACATCAAAGATGGGAACCAATTCTTGGAAAAGGTGTCATATAATTGGTCATGTGGTCAGAGGAGTGTTTTCTTGAAGTCTGATTTAGGGACAATGCAGCGACCTCAAAGCAGAACTCCATTGAGTCTTTAAGGCCGGAGACTCCACCAATGGGAATGGTTGGGTTTTTTTTTCGATAGCTGAGCTATTTGGACGTCAGCCTTGGGGGCTCATCCCAACGCTCTTCACTTTGGAGCCTGAATAGGCGTTTAAAATGCCTGGAAGCCCTCTTCCCCGGGTATTTCCATAAGTTGCTTCAGCTTGGGAAGGACAGAAAAGCCCTTGATTTTATTAACCACTTCGTCCAAGAAAATACAAGTCACCTCCTTGGTGAATTTCCGAAGTTCTTAGGGAGGAAAAACGGCCTCATCCTCCGAACTGTACGATGTTGTAGAGCCTGAGGACTGAGAGATTTCACCTGATGATAGATCCGATCTGGAGGATGATCGAGATCTTTTGCGTTTGCAGGATGATTTACTCGAAACCCTGGACTGAGCTTGAGTTGCAGAAACCTGAAAAGCCTCAAAAAGGTCTGTTCTAGGTTTTCCCGGAACCATCCCAGGAAGGATTGCAAGTCTCTCTGTTTGTCTTTAGAAAGTTGCTCTGCCGACCAGGCATTACACATCTTTTTCCTGCATCCGTCAGGAAGAGGGGTAGCATACTCAGAGCAAGCCGCACGCTTTGATTTAAACGTGGCCTTCCTAGGAATGGGAGCATGTTTCTTGTCTTTATCCCCCGGAGAAACCGGACTAGACATCCGGGTGTCTAGCTCTTAAAAGTATATGGTTTGATGGGGTAAATTGCATTGGCCGGCTTCAAAGATACCTGAAATAGCACATGGGGCAAAATGACCAGCTTTGGGGGTGAAATAGCAAAACACTGCTAGTACTTATTGCCCCATAACGTGCAGAAAAGCCATAAAAACATTGGGTATTTCTAAACTCAGGACAAATAGAATCTATTTAAGTTTTTTTTGTTTTTTGGTTTTTTTTTTTATTAGCTTTGTTTGTCCTGAAAATAACAATATATATATATATATATATATATAATATGTGTGGGAGCACACAACGAGAAAAAATAAAATCACAGCTAAACAGCAACACTGAAAAATGTTAAGAGCACAATGTATTACGAGTAAGAAACAGTCGTGTCATTATGGGGTTAATGTTGCAGTAGGCCCCTTGTAAGCCTCCCTGACCAGTTTTCTCCTCATCTTTTCATCAATTCTGGAGGGACATCCAGTTCTTGGTAATGTCTTTGTTGTGCCATATTTCCTCCACTTGATGATGACTGTCTTCACTGTGTTTCATAGAATATCTAATGTTTTGGAAATTCTTTTGTACCCTTCTCCTGACTGATATTTTTTCAACAACGGTATCCCTTTGATGCTTTGGAAATCCTCTGCGGACCATGGCTTTTGCTCTGAGATGCAATTAAGCTGGAGTAGAGAGGGGCGGCTGCTACTGACTGCTGGGTGTCCCCAGCGATCCGTAGCAGCCACTCCCCCTCAATTCCGTGCACGTGATCGTTTTGAAGCGAATCATGAGCACGGAATTAAAATATATATTTATTTTTAAACTGCGGTCTTCGTGGGAAGACGCTGTACGCGAACGCCAGTCCTGAAGGGGTTAATCACTGTCACTTTAAATGATGGCAGGTGTGTAATGACTTCTATTTAACATGAGTTTGAATGTGATTGGTTAATTCTGAACACAGCCCCACTTATAAGGTGTGCACATTTATGCAACCAGGTTATTGGGGGGGGGGGGTTCCTCTCAAAGATTTCAACTTGTTTTGCAATTGAATTGTTCACATTATTGGTCACATTAAAAGTGGAAAAAGTTCATGATTTATCTGTCTCATTCTTTAAAAATCACAAGAACCTGGCATTTTAACAGGGGTGTGTAGACTTTTAATATCCACTGTACCTCCACTCTTAGATGAGAACACAATCAAAGCATGCTCCTGCAGTAACATCATGCAACCGCACAAACACATACTTTATACTGTCCTCACCCTATCAGCCTTTGTATCACATGGAATTAAGTCTTCCCAGCAAGAATTATGAGTGAGGCCAAACTTTACCTGATTAAATTACTTTTGTACAATGTCCGTGGCATCCACGAGTACTGACATTTCTAATGCATTATTGAGGTGTTAAATTCAATAATAAAATGTGAGTGGAACAGCACCTTCAAAATCCTTTAATGCTACATTGGTTTATGCAATGCCAGCAGATTTAACGCTGTACAACTGCGATTAATGTAAAATAACTACATCTTTAAACAAAAATGACATTTAGGAGAAACTGCATGATTAAAGTTAACAAGTCTACATTCAACTATAGTTAAATTGGTCTTTCCGGTATTATCTGATTTGAGTCTGCATACTAAAATATAACACTTAACTGATTCTGAATATTATCGCTGTGCATCATAGCCTTTTAATACAAGATGTCATGTTTATGGAAACCACACGACAAACAAATACAAAATGAAACACGCTAAAAGCCGCGTTTAAACATAATCCTTCTAAAAACGCAAGGTGTCACAGAAAGTATACATCGGACAAAGACAGACCATTATCATTTACAGTTCCGCCATTGGTTAATCAGATGACCCATTCAACTCTATATACGTACACCTACAAATAACGTATGGAAAGGTTTTATTACGTACAGGTAACTTGCCCCCACTACCTCCTTCAGCCTCGCGTAATCAAAACCGTTCCCCGGTGTTTGCAGCGTGTTGTCACTCAATTGCTTCTTCTATCTTTCCGGTTTAAATCGGCCTTAAACATAGCACAGGCCTCAACTACCTTGTCCCCGCCTATTGAGCGTGTGTATTGGCCTGACATCGAAAGCCTTCTCACGATATCACGCCACGATTGGTTTGATCAAGTAAGGGCTACGCTTTAAGCAACGCCTCTGTTTCCTGTTATCTACAGCGGTCAACAATGTTATATTTGAATGGTTTACGGTTGAGATGCAATTGCACGACCTCCGTGCTAAATTATTATCTAGCGAATACCCCTGAAGATAAAAATCGTATCAACAACGTAATATCAGATAGCGCGAAACTGTAAATATATACACATACTCATAGAAAATCGTCCACTGGCTACCTAGCCGTGATTCTTGCGGTAACGCCCAAGTCTAATAGAGTGTAAGTGAGTCCGTAATCACAACGAAAACCGGGAGGGCGCAGGGTGGTATGTAACGGTAGGAATAATTTATGTTGATTGAAACGTTGTAGGAGATGGGGGTAAGGCAAAGGAGTTACGGAGGAGGCGTGTGTTAATCTGACATAGTTTTACTAGTAGGTGGGATTGGAGTAGCGGCCATTTTGTCCCTAGTCACACTTTTGTTTTTCGGTATGTATATGGCCTAAATTAAGTTTTTCACCATTCAATGAAAGAAACAAGCTTCTTTTTTTATTAACCAAAACATAAACCTCAACTTTAACCCCTTCAATCACTGGTTTTTGGTACCTCAAGTCCCGGAGCAATTTTGCCATTTCTGTGCTATGTCGGGTCAGAGATTATTGTCTTTTCCTGTGAATAGTGTACCCATGTAAAATATATACTGTATTTGCTCGATTATAAGACAAGGTTTTTTCCAGAGCAAATGCTCTGGAAAAAATACCCCTCGTCTTATAATCGGGGTCGTCTTATAATCAGACCTCAACTAGGTATGACTATGAGACTAAGATCCAGATCCCCCGCAGTGATGCAGGGGACCTGGATCCACCTGTCTTTCTCCGCCCCACACACACACTTACCGGTACTTAAGTGTCCCCAGTGCTTAGTCTAGGCAGCGTGTAGAGCTCTATGCAATTCGCGTACACAATTTACCCTGCAGCCGAGAGGAGGTGCGGTTAGCAGCGGGGGTTGTCTGCGTCCATCGCGCAGACCTTCCCCGGCTGTCAGAGATCAGAGTTCCCCGTGGTCTCTGACAGCCGGGGAAGGTCTGTGCGATGGACGCAGACAACCCCCGCTGCTAACCGCACCTCCTCCCGTCTGCAGTGAATCGCGTAGAGCTCTGCACGCTGCCCGGACTACGCACCGGGGACTCAGAAGCTCCGGCAAGTTTGGAGGAGGGAGTGTTAAATGGGGGGCATAAGGCATTTTTGGAGGCAGAGTGCTCTGCGAAATGCCTTTTAACCCCCTTAATGCCACTCTGCCTCCAGAAATGCCTTATACCTCCCTATATGCAACTCTGCCCCATAATATGTGTGGCATATGGGGGTATAAGGCAATTTTGGAGGCAGAGTGGCATAGAGGGGGTATAAGGCATTTCTGGGGCACAGTGGCAAGCCAGGGGGCAGATGTGCATAACTGAGGGGGCAGGTTGAAAAAAAAAAAGGAAATAAAAACAAAATATTTTTCTCAATCGTAGCTGTAATTAAAAAAAAATTGTTCACATAGTTTACATGAATTAACATTTACTGGTAAAACTTTTTTCCTATAGGGTTCCTATAATGCTCGATTATAAGACGACCCCCCAAAATCTAAATATTAATTTAGGAAAAAACCAAAAAGCCTGAATATAAGACTACCCTATAGAAAAAAAAGTTTTACTAGTAAATATTAATGCATGTAAACAATTTGTTCATATCTAATAAAAGCTATGATTGAGAAAAATATATATTTTTTTATTTCCTTTTATTTGCCAACCTGCCCCACCCAATTATGCACATCTGCCCCCAGGGTTCCCACTCTGCCCCCAGAAATGCCTTATACCCCCTATTTGCCACTCTGCCCCATGATGTGCCTTTTAACCCTCTATATGCCAGAGTGGCATATAGGGGGTTAAAAGGCATATCATGGGGCAGAGTGGCATATAGGGGGTTAAAAGGCATTTCTGGAGGTATATATATATATAACTGCTAGCAGCAATGACACTCCTATCAAGCCAAGGCAGCCAGTACATGCTGGAACCTGGGGATGATAGGAGTGTGAGTACAGCCTCCCTATGCCATGCTGCCACCACCACCCCCCTTACACATCCATGCTATCACACACACACTCATTCACAAACACTTAAATATTCATTCCATTAATCACACATACTTGCTCAAACCCCCCCCCCTTACCTGAACTGCAGATCTCTCACTCGAAGACTTCTGCAGGGGCCCGGCTGTGCGAGCAACTTCTCTGGCCCCGCCCCCAGAGGAAGGAGGGGGGAGGCAGCGTTATGTGACACTCTACTAGCTTCCTGTTCTCCGCTGCTAGAAGAAGAGAAGCATCGGTAAGCAGCCTGGCAACCTAATCGAGGTCTGATTAGAAGACGACCTCGATTATAAGACGAGGGGTATTTTTCAGAGCATTTGCTCTGAAAAAAACCTCGTCTTATAATCGAGCAAATATGGTAACATTCAGATTTTGGGGGTCGTCAAATACCGAGCAAATACGGTATTGTTTTTTCAAGGAGAGATAGAGCTTTCTTTTGATACCATAGTTACATAATTTGCTGAACATTTAGGATGAGAAATTTAGTAAAAACTAGAAAAAAAACAAATTTTTTATTAATTTTCCCTCTGAATCCTCACAAAATTAGGTAAAGTGATGGAAAATCCCCTTCAAGTTTATCAATTCAGGTGTCCTGATTTCAGAAATACCCAATTTATATAGATTTTCCAGCACTTATAGGAAACATACTATAAGGTGTACATTATTTGTAGAATTTTTATGCTTATGGCTTAACGGGTTTGGGGGTTGTGACCAGGGGCAGGAGGTTTATACTGGGCAGATGTTGTGGTGTTAGGGCAATGGGATGTAAGGGGTTTTTTTTTCTTTTATTATCTTTTTTATATTTATTTTTTTTAAATGTATTATATAGATATATATTTTTTTTTTAAATGGGTAGAGGTCCTCTTAGGGACCTCTTGAACATGTTATTAATGCCAGTGATGTCACAATGACATCACTTAGCTCACTTTATTGTTTTTTTTTGTTTTGGGTTTTTTCCGTTTAAAATGTTTTTATTGAAGTCAGCACACAGGTGTACAATCATAAAAACCGACAGCTTCACAAAGGTCAACATACAAATGGTATGAAGTAAAGAAAGCTCACCCAGGAACTGAAGCCAGAGCAAAATATGGGAACTCAGGTGGTAGTGTCACATACTGGGCTGACTGGTAAACTACCATGTGCATGGTAATGTAAAACAAAAACAAAAACTGAGAAGGAGAACGCAAGTAGGGAACGCTCAACCTATCCAACATGCTCTCATAGTATGTATAGTATTATAAGTAACGTCCTGGCCAAGGTGAAGCAAGTTGCCTTTCAGCAAAACATACTTATACCAAGAAAAACACGAGTAGAGACAAAGCCAGCATATGTAGTTACGAGATAAAGAAGTGGTAGAGCCCCTACACAAAAATATAAATTCGTGGGGATGTGTAAAACATCAGAGCAACAAAACAATAAAAAAAAAAACAAATCAAAAGGAAACAAGTGTGAAGTGCCACATATTTGTCAAGGAAAAAGTGTTATCTCCGCCCCCGGCGCCTCCGGTCATCGACCCAAATGGTGACTCTAGGGCACAGCCAGAAGGACAGACTTAGGGATAGCATGGAGCAGTATGGGATAACGAACCCGGGAGAAGGAGACAATTAGAGCCTTCAGAATTCGTACAGTATCTCTGGCCCCTATTGTTAGGAGCAACCTCCACCCGGCTAGCCCAACTCTAGTAACAACTCATTCAAATATGGCAAAGCAGTGAGGTGCCAGAGTGACCACAATTTCGTGTGAGTCGCTAAGCGGTTACAGGTTTTGTAAGACATGGCCTCCATAGTTTCCACAAAGAGTAAATCCTCTTTAAGATGCAAGATAGATGGGGAGCTAGTGGATTTCCAATGACGTGCTATAAGACGTTTTGCCGAGGCCAGAATGTGTAAAGCCAGAGGTTTGGAGCAGGGAGTAGCGCTTTTAGGTAGCATGTCTAGTAAACCTATCTGAATGGAGGGGAGCAAGCCAGGGACTATAAACGAGTTAAGAAGAGCAAAAACCTTCCTCCAGAACTGCTGAAGAACAGGACAATGCCACCAGATGTGACTCATCGACCCAGGAGCTCTTAGACATCTCCAGCATACATTGGGGCAGGTAGGAAAGATAGCGGCCAGTTTCGCCAGGACCATGTACCACCTAAATAAAACCTTCCTATTTGCCTCAAAATGGTTGGCGCAGCGAGAGATACCAATAAAGTTAGAAATCGCGACTGACCACAATTGACTTGAAAATTTTGTACCTAGCTCCCTCTCCCACGCCACCATATATGGCAACTTAGCTGGATAAGCAAGGGTAACCAAAGATTCATAACATATTGAAATAGCGTGCTTGGGAGACCTCGAAGACCGTAGGAAGGCGAGCAGTCTACGATTGCCCCCCTGGTCTGGATTGGAAAACACTTTATGTAGAATGCTAGAGATTCTGAAATAAGTATAGTTTTCAGAGAGAGGTAGACCATAGCGAGTCTGGAAAGGTACATAATCTTGTTTTTCGCCCGTAGGTGGCTGATTGTATGGATACCCCTGCGAATCCAAGACTGAAGTGAGAGGTTCCTAGAAAAATGAGCTAATATCGATAAAGGGGCGCTAGGAAGGGCAGATGGAAAAGGTAACAATTTAGACATAATGTCCCTCCATATTCGTAAGGACCATTTAGTGCTAGGGAGAGCGGATGACAATTTGGGAATCATGGAAGGAGGAAACCATAGGAGTTCAGAAAGATGATAAGGTGCTAAGAAGGCAGACTTCCAGTTAGAACTAGTGCATGGAAATGGTTAAAATACCGACATTTGAAATACCTTGGGGTGTCTAGTTTTTAAAAATATATGGTTTGATGGGGTAAATTGGATTGTCCGGCTTCAAAGATACCTGAAATAGCACATGGGGCAGAATGACCAGCTTTGGGGAAAAAATGGTTTTGAAATAGCAAAACGCTACTGGTACTTATTGCCCCATAGCGTGCCAAAAAAAAAATTGGGTATTTCTAAACTCAGGACAAATAGTTGAATCTATGTAGCAGGTTTTTTCATTAGTTTTTGCAGATGAGTAAAAGTTTTGTTTTTTTTAAAGTGACAAAAAGTAATTTTTTAACAAAAAAAGTAAATTAGATGATATGATAAAAATAATGGTATCTAAAGAAAGCCCTGTTTGTCCTGAAAAAACGATATATAATATGTGTGGGAGCATGAAATGAGAAAGAAGAAAATCACAGCTAAACAGCAACACTGAAAAATGTTAAAAGAGCCCAAAATGCACGAGTAAGAAACAGTCATTGAGGGGTTAAAAAATCTTGTTTAGAAACAGCCTTGCGCATCATTCATATTTAACTCCCAGAGTGCCAAAATAAATGAAAATACCCGGAATATGTGGTGTTTCCAAAACAGGACAAATACCTAAATACACTTTTTCCATTTGCACTGGTTATATATTGGTTTTATAGGTAAAACTATGAAAACATTTCCTTTTTTTTCCTATTATTCACCACATTTTTAGATATTTTTTATACTAAATGACTGTTTATATATGTAATTATTTCAAAATACTTGTGCTGAAAAAAACAACAATATATAATGTATGTTGTTTTAACCCCTTCGTGACAAAGGCTGATTTTATTTTTTGTACCCTTCGTGACAATGGCCGTTTTAACATTTCTGCGCTGCTCGTGTTTAGCTGTAATTTTCCTCTTTCCCGTTTACTGAACCCACACAAGTTATATATTGGTTTTTTTCAGAACAAGAAGGGCTTTCTTTAGATGAAATTGTTTTGTTTTTGTATCATATTATTTACTATTAAAAAAAGTATAAAATCACCAAAATGACTGTGGATGAATGTTAAGAAATAATTTCTGTTTGGGGGGGTGGAGCGATGACGTAGCACGGCGGGCGTGCTGTGCGCGCGGTTTGTTGGAGTAGGGTCGGCAGGATGAATTTGGGCTGCTAAGCGTCCTCCAGGCTGCGGCATCTACCCACCTGCTGGCCCCTGGTCCTGGTCCTGGTCCTCCTGTCCCATCTGCCCTGCCCGCTTCGCAGGTCCTGCTGATTTTGCCGGTTCCGCCGGCTGCGGCAGAGTGCCGGTTTCTCTTGGTCCTGCTGACTGTGTCGGCTTGTTGACCGTGAGGTGCCGGCATTCTCGACTGGCTACGAACGGGCCGCGTGGAAACAGCTGGTTACCGGCTGCAGTACCATCCGGGCACCCCTCGGGTGTCCCCTTTGTCCCTCTCCTCCGGTTGGTGTTCAGAGTTGGAGGGATTGGGTGACTTGTGGCTGAGGGCCTGTCCTACCGACCATAGAGACACGGGAGAGAAGCAGCTTCCACCTGCAGTTGCAGCTGTGACAGACAGATATGACGCCAGAAACAGAGTGTGACCTGGAAGAAATTTACAAGTAACTGTGGAGATGCAAAGGCCTGAACAACTAAAGTAAAGTGAAGAAGTTGAGCTGGAGAACTACTTATCAGACAAGTTCCTGGGATAAGTACTTTTATTAACATATATTTTTTTATATTTATGGATTGATGGATTATAGACTTTGTACCATTCTTTAGTCAAATAATCTCATAAAATAGCTATATATCGTAAAGAAACTATCCTGAGGAGGTTTGAATGTACTCAATAAAACTGTAGCTTTTTTGTGAATCTGATAACCCCAAAGGGATCACCGCTTATATAATGGCTACTAAAAAAACTCAAGAAAAAATTACAAGGAAGGATAGAAAAGAACAGAAAACAGAAAAAAGACTTTCCTTTTTTACTCCTCCTATTAAGCATGATCAAAGAGGGTTAAACCCGGAGGAAAGTATGATTGGATTAAATCGAACTGATGTAGATATAGCCCATATAAGTCCCTCATCAACAATAACTGATATGAAACAATTTATACAAGATCATTTGACTGAAGCTTTGGATGCTCAACTCGAACAGTTTAACAACTACTACAGAGTACTATACAGGAGCTAAAGCTTGATCTAACAGCAATTACTATGAAAGTAAAACAAAATGAAGAAAAACTAGAATATTTAGAAATCCAAGTTGGAACATATCAAGACATTATTAAACAGAGTGACACTAAAATAAAATTTTTGGAGCAAAAATTAGCAGACCAGGAAGATCGGTCAAGATAAAATAACCTCAGATTTAGAGGAATTCCAGAATCTATCCCGAATGAAAATCTCCAAGATTATATTGAAAAATTCATTGAGATGCTTGGGATTAAACGGGAGGTTGACACAAGGATCTGGAATAAATGTTACAGAATTCCTAAACCTATCAATGTGCCATTAGAGTCTCCCAGAGATGTCCTGATAAGTTTTGTTTCAACAACGTTAAAAGATAATATTGTAAGTAAGATAAGGAATACAACTTTATACAGCCCCTATGATGCTATCAGAATATTACCGGATTTATCCTACTATACAAGAACACAAAGGCGAAGATTTTGAAAGAGAAAAATATTCACTACAGATGGATTTTCCCAGGGAAGATTATATTAACTTTTGATCAAAAAAATTTCAGTTTTGATTCACCGGAAAAATTAAAAATGTGGATGCAAACAAATAAGATTATTAATGTCCAAAGATAGTTTTTTGAGGCTGGGTTTTTGACCTATATGGGAAATACTGATGGAAGGGTTTGTTTTTGGTTTTTTTGGTTTTTTCTTGGGTTTTTTTTTTCCTCTTATAATATTTGATATAAAAAGTACCAGTGGATTATTTATTCAATTCTAAAGATAAAGATAAAATTAATTTAAGAAATATTATGCACAAAGAATATATGATAATAGCACTAAAGGATACAAATACCTTTATTAATAAAGTTACTTGGTTATAAGTACGATGGGTTATAAAGGGAATGTTACTGTGAAAATTATACTAATATATAATTTTTTTTTCTTTTTTCCTCTCTTTTGGTGGCAACACTTGATATAAAAGTGTATTAATCGATTAATTACTTACTTTTAACTTAATAACTGACATGGTTTCACCAATGAGAAATGATCACTGAAGATATAGTATTAATGGAACTTGTTTTGGCAAGTAAACACTTTATAATTGATAAAGCACTAAAAGGATATAAATATCCTAACTATTAGAGTCATTTGGGAACACTTATGGTTGGTGGTAAGGGGAGTAAACATTACGTTATAATGCTATAAAGTTGTTTTTTTTTTGTTTTTTGTTTGTTTTTTTTCTCTCCCTTCATCTCTTTTCTTCTCTAAGTCAAATCTAGTCTATTAGAGATACCCTAATAGCTCCGACAACCATCGGTAGGATGGTAACTTATCCACTTGCATTTCTCGCCATGGGGGATAGTAGCGAGAGACACATGTGGATGTATATGTCTCTCGGTAGAAGTGAGATATATACTGTGCAAAGTCTTAAATGTTGTATTATTGTTTGGTATGTTAGTTTATTTTTTTCTTTGGTTCACGTCCGATTAGAAAGCATCACCAGGGTAGTAATAGGTGTCAGACAATCTGAATGTAATGCTTAAGTTCGCTACGATAAATGCCCAGGGGTTAAATTCCCCTCAAAAACGAACATTATTGTTAAATAAACTATGGAGTGAAAGGATAAATATATGTTGCATTCAAGAGACACACTGGAGATCTAGTGATAAAATAAATATGAAAACGCCGAAATTCCCCACCATATTTGAGGCCTCATTGAAAGAAAAAAAAAAGAGAGGAGTAGCAATTGTATTTTCTAAAGATTTGGATATCGATACAAAATTAATAGAAACAGATCCGGATGGTAGATACATAATAATGATAATTGAAATAAATAAAAAACTAATGACATTGGTTAACGTATATGCACCACATAGTTCACAGGTTTATTTTCTTACATCTCTTTTTCAACAAATTATGAAAATTAAACAGGGATTTTTAATGATTCTAAGTGATTTCAATTGCATATTAGACCCAAATCTAGATAAAATGACTCAGAGGTATAACAAAAAATAAAAACATTATTGCACAAGCTAAAAGATTTCAAAAGTTGATATGTGACTATTCATTATTTGATATCTGGAGAACTATATATCCTAGGGAAAGAGAAACCTGTTTCTCTAAATCCCATAAAGCTTACTCAAGGATAGACTTGGCGCTTGGAGATTTGGGTTTGATGTCCAGAGTTCTGAAATCAAATATACATGAAATCACCTGGTCTGATCACAATTTAGTCACAGTTTCAGTAGAAGGCTTAGCCTTTAAGCATCGTCCGGAATGGACATTGAATGACAATCTAATGAAGGGAGATCAAGACCTTGCATACATAGATGAAATTACTAGATTATATTTTAAAGAGAATGATGTAGATGAGATATCAGCATGTACCTTATGGTCCGCATACAAAGCGGTAATTAGAGGACACTTTATAAAATTAGAGGCCCAAAGGAAAAAAGCTATGGAGTCTTCTCTCTCAGAACTGTATATCAACCTCCAATTATGGACAATAGAAAATAAAAAATCCCCTTCAGCATATCTGACAGAAAAGACTGAAGAAATAAAAAATAAGATCAATAATCTTTTGCTAGAGAAAGTAAATAAAACATTGAATTCTTTAAAAATGAATAGGTATTATAAAGGTAATAGAGCGGACAAATTGCTTACCAATTTACTAAAAAAAAAAAGAGTGAAGAAACGAATTACAAGATTAGTCTATAAAGATAAGACTCTGTTGAACCCCAGAGCAATAGGACAAGCTTTTGATGAATTTTATAGTATGTTATATACTATTCCGCAGAAATGTTCTGAATTGGAAATAAAAAAATATTTTGCCACTAAGGCCTTCCCTAAACCTACAAAAGAAATGCTCAAGGAACGAAATAAACCTATAACAATTGATGAAGTTAAAAATAGAATAAAAGCATTAAAAATCAAAAAATCCCCTGGCCCGGATGGGTTTAATGCTAATTTTTACAAAATATTTATAAATCGAATATCTTATAATTTGACTACTGCCTTTAACGAGGTTATGAATACAGGGAATATTCCTAGTGAATTACTAAGAGGTAACATAATACCTATCTTGAAAACAGGGAAAAACCCTGAGGATATAGCTAGCTATAGGCCAATAACGTTATTGAATTTAGATCTCAAAATCTACACAGGTATTTTGGCCCAAAGATTAAAAAAGGTTCTTCCCTGTTTGATTCATAAAGATCAAGCAGGATTTGTTGCCGGTAGACCCTCTGTAAATCATATAAGAGTCCTTGCTGATCTACTGGAATATTCAGGGCGGAAGGGAGTTCCCCAGCTGACTCTGTCATTGGATGCGGAGAAGGCCTTTGACAGAGTCAGTTGGGGATATATGTCAGAAGCCTTACGGTCATTTGGCATTGGTGGGGATTTCCACCGAGCCATTATGGCACTATATACAACTCCAATGGGTAGAGTTGTAGGACCGGAGATTGAGTCTTCTTGGTTCTTGTTAACTAATGGCACCCGACAGGGTTGCCCGCTCTCCCCCCTTTTATATATTATTTCTTTAGAACCCCTAGTTAGGGAGATTAGATCTAGTCGACAGATTAAAGGTTGTGGGGAGGAGGAGATTCACAAAATAAAACTTTATGCGGATGACATCCTAATAACAGTACAAGATCCAGGGTCTTATGGCAATAATTAACCAATATAGTCATTTGTCGAACTATAAATTAAATGCTTCAAAAACGCTTGCTCTACCTCTATGTTTTAAGAATACTCAAAAAATCCAGTTAGAAAAATTCGGTTTTTCTTGGGCTGAAGACTCAATAGAATATTTAGATTAATACCTTTTTTAGTCCCTGATGCCTGGCTAGAATTAATACAACAAGCATTTATAAAATTTATTTGGGCCTCAAAAAAACCGAGGATGAATTCGCAATTACTAGCAAAAAAGTCACATGAGGGAGGGTTGGGCTTTCCAATTATTAAGGACTATGCTTTGGCTGCGCAACTCACACGTATATTAATGACTTTATTTGATAACGCACAACAAGAATCATGGTATGGACTAGAATTGATAAACAATACTCCATTTAAAGATTTACAAACACTTTTTTGGCTGCCCAAAAAAAAAAGTCTTGAATATGTTAAGACTTGTAACAATTTAATTTTGGTACATTTTTTTTTTTTTTTTTTCAAATAAAGATTTATTGAGTTTTTCATGTGAAAGAAAACAGTAGGTAGGGGAGTAAGGGAATGGGGAAAAGGGAGGGACAGGATGGGAAGGGAGAAACAGCAATCCCGTCGCAGCGGGGTATATTAAATCCGACAATAAACAGTACAGAATAAAGCTCGAAAAGCAAAATATGTTACAGAGCAGTATAATAACGTCGGCGGGCAATACAACATCTCGTACCCGGGATAGTGGAGCATTAGTGCCGCAGAAGGGGCCAGTTGTAACACTGGTAGATTGCCCATGTACGGTGTGAAAGGTATCGCAAATCCCCCGGCAAAAGTGCGCGTACACAGTACCACCAAATGGTCAAATGGGGCCTAAAAAAGGGGGGGGTGGACAGGGAAGACAGAAACACAAGGAGGGTAGGGAAGAAAAACCAGAACAGGGGGCGATAATCAGGAAAAAAGGAGGAAGAGAGAGACTAAGGGAGAGAAAAGGAAGAGAGAAAAAGAAGAAAATAATAAAACAAAAATAAAATAAAAAGGGGGGGGTGAAAACATCCCACACAGCAGATGGGACCACGGCAGCCCGATCAACACCGCAGCCTTCCCCTCAGCGACCAAGAAGACCCCGCACTTCCGTGCTCTCCACATAGGACAGCCAATAGAACTAAATTTTCCCATACTGTTCCTGCCGATCTGCAGACGCCATAGCCAACTCCTCCAATGCCCTAATTTGTTCCACCTTTAAAATCCATTCCCGGAAAGACGGGGGGAGAGGACTTTTCCAATGCAGCGGGATCAATGATTTTGCAGCATTCAGGAGATGAGGTATGACTGACTTCTTATAACTCGAAACCGAACTAGCAGTGTGGTGCAAAAGGAACGTTTCAGGCAAAAATGGGATTGGGCAATCCGTGAATTTTGGCAGGATCGCATGGATTTGTTCCCAGAATGGCGCTATCCTCGGGCACTCCCACCACAAATGTAAGAAGGTTCCCACAGCGGCCCCGCATCTCCAACACGTATCAGGTAAGTCAGGAAAAATGTTATGGAGAACCTCAGGAGTCTGATACCAACACGACAGAAGCTTATAGGAAAGTTCCTGAAGTTTCGTGCTACGGGAGCATTTATTGGTGAGAAGAAAAATCTTGTCCCAGTCACGTTGATCAAGAGTAAGTCGTAAAACGCGTTCCCAGCAGCCTTGGAAGCGCAATGGAACGACAGAGTGTGCCTGTAATAAGAGCTGATACAGAAGCGAGATCCCATGAGCAGGCAGGGAGGCTCTAGTACAAAGGAGTTCAAAGCTCGTGAGATCTCTGGTCATAACATGTCTCCTTGGGTTTTTAGAAAAGAAACTCGTCAATTGATGGTAATGGAATCTATCGAGAAAAGTAGGGACAGTACCCGCGAGGATCGCTTCCAAAGGCTTTAGCCCGGTGTCAGTCAAAAACCCTGAAATCGGGGCTCTGTCCGTCGGCATCGTTGTCAGAAAAGAACCTGTACACTGGCCCTGCGGAAAATCTGGGTTATTCCGTACAGGAGTCAGAGGCGAGGGGTACGTCGTTAAGGAGTGCGTCAGGTGGAGGGAGTGGAGGTTGTGGAGAGTAGCCGCAACAAATGGGTGCCCGCGGGCAATCGTTCGGGAATGATGCCTAGGCAACCACAAGAGGTAGTGCAGGGGCACCTGCACCATATGCGTTTCAATGGTAACCCAGAGTTTATGGGAGGGTCGGTGGGACCACTCCAAGGCCCTCAGGAGATGACAAGCTTGATAGTAGAGGCGCGGGTTAGGGAGACCACCCCCACCACACAATTTAGGCCTACACAGAGTCGCAAATTGTATGCGGGGTCGCTTCTTTGCCCATAAAAATTTCAGGAACATCGATCGCACGGAATTAAAGAAAGCCAGAGGGATCATTATCGGGAGCGACTGAAACAGAAACAAAAGCCTGGGCATAACATTCATCTTAAGTGCATTGACGCGGCCGAACCAGGAAAGGTATTGCGGGGTCCAGTTATTCAAATCCCTTTGAATCGTCGTTAAAATAGGTAGGAAATTATGACGGTACAGGGTAGAAGGATCCCCGGTAAGCCAAACACCAAGGTACCGCAACCTCTCCCTACACCACCGAAAGGGGAAACTAGACTGCAGGACCGATGCAACACGGTCTGTGAGATTGATATTAAGAATTTCTGATTTAGCAAAATTAATTTTTAAATTCGCCAGTTCGCCATAGATCTGGAACTCCCGAAGAATAACTGGTAACGACAGCTATGGATTCGTGACCGTAAATAGCAAATCATCTGCATAACCCAAAATTTTATGCGTGGTCCCACCAACGAGGAGACCTCCAATGTCCGCGTTCTGTCGGATTGCTTCCATAAAAGGCTCCAAGGACAGTATGAAGAGTAACGGGGAGAGAGGGCAACCCTGCCTGGTCCCGTTCGTGATCGTAAAGGAGTCAGTAAGCACACCGTTAACCCTGATTCTAGCGGATGGACAGGAGTATAAAGATGCAACCCATCTCCGCATATGAGGCCCAAATCCCATATGGTCCAAGACCGCGAACATAAAGGACCAGTCCAATCTGTCGAAGGCTTTTTCGGCATCTGTCGACAGAAGGATGGTACGCGTCTCGGACTGGACCGCGCATTGGATCAAATTCAAGGCTCGAATCGTGCTGTCCCTGGACTCCCGGTGTGGAACAAACCCCGTCTGGTCAGGATGGACCAGTGCAGGGATGTAGCGCTTCATTCTAGTGGCCAAAAGTTTGGAAAATAACTTTAGATCAGCACTGAGCAGGGAGATGGGGCGAAAGCTACTGCACTGTTCCAAGTCCCTCCCCTCCCTCGGCATCAAAGAAATAGTGGCCATAAGCGTATGTGGGTGGATAGTGCCACCATCTAATATGGAATTAAGAGAAAGCACCAGCTGCGGACCCAGTACCTCTAACATCTTCTTATAGTAAACCAAAGAGAGCCCATCAGGGCCAGGACACTTCCCCAGCTTAGAGTCCTTAATCGCCGCACCTAATTCAGATAAAGTGATGGGGGCTTCCATGGAGGTTGCCTCAACGGCTGACAACTTACGCTTTATATTTCTAGAAAGGTAGTGGTGTAAGGCTGGCGCATGGGACGGTACCTGTTTAGAACCTCCCAGACCGTCAAGGGGGAAACGTCAGTCGAGGAGTTTTCAGAGAAATAATTAGTTAAAAGGGTTGTCATGTCAACGAGAACCACCGTGTCAGCGAGAAGCGTTTCATTCAGTCGCCATGTCGTAGAGGACGGTCTAGTGAGTGTCGAAGTCAGTGACAACACCAAAGGTGCGTGATCCGACCAGGTGATCAGGCCGTAATGAGCTGCCCGCAGACTAGAGAGATGATAATATGGAAGAAAAAGATAGTCGATTCTAGTATAGAGCCCCTTAGGGTGTGAGAAGAAACTATAATCCCTATCACTAGGGTGCAATGCTCTCCAACAGTCCACTAGCTGGAGATCATTCAATAAAGTTTTAATTTTACGGGAGACATGAGGGGGAGTGCCCTACGGAAGTATCCACCCCGGGTTCCAAAGCCACGTTAAAATCACCGCCAAGCAATAGGACACCCTCCTGAAAGGTCTGCAGCAAGCGGAGGAACCTAGAAAGATATCGATGTTGTTGTCTATTGGGGAGATAAATATTCGCGAAGGTATACATGAGGCCAGCTATGGTGCCCTTAACAAAGACGTATCTACCATTCTGGTCAGTTAAGCAGGCCTTCTCAAGAAAGGGAGTATGTTTATCAAAGAGAATGGCCGTGCCTTTGGACTTGGTGGCGGCATTGTTGCTAAAAAACCCTATCGGGTAGTCCCTATTCAGTAACCGGGGTGACCGGGAGGCCTTAAAATGGGTTTCCTGGAGAAACACAATGGAGGCTTTATAGTGTCTCAGATCCCTCAACAAATGGGAACGCTTTTCAGGGATATTCAAACCCTTCACATTAAAGGAAATAACAGTGAGGTCCCTGGGTAGGAAGCGAGGCTGCCGCGTCGACACAGACGCCATAGGAAACTAAGAGAGAAAAGAGAAAAAGGAAAGAAATAAAAAAAAAATAAGGGGGGGGGAGAAAGGGGAAAAGGGTAGAGGTAGGAGGAAGGAAGTGTGGGGGAGAAAAGAGAAGAGATGGGGGAAGAAAACACGTGGAGCGTCTATTGGGTAATGGAACGTGCCACCCCAATATATTAAGGCACTCCCGATGAAGGGGCAAGGGCCAACCGCCCAACAGGGAGTACGTGGAACCGGAACTCGAGAGGAACCGGTAGGTAAAGAACAATAACTCGGGCGCCGCCACACCCCAGCCCGGAGTAGCATACAGGTCCCGCAAAAACAGAGCACAGGAGAAAACAGAACGACTTCATAAGAACAAAATAAACATAAACATCAGTGACCGATTGCAGTATTTACCATGTTAAAACAAATCAAAGACCAAAGCAATCAGAGATACATAGTAACGATTGAATGACAGAGCGCAATGCGTCGAGTGGAGTAGGAACCAGCAATATGTGTGAGAGCGTCCCCCATAATGCGAGCATCTGCGGGGGGGGAAGAAAAAAAACAAAACAAAAAAAACCCCTTGTGCGGAGCTGGGAATATATCGTATAGAAATAGCAGCAACTGCCATTAGCTGCTTAATCAAATGGCCCACTCATCTATTAGGAAGCGCCGCGGGCCGCCAAAAGTCTCGCGAGCAGTAGCTCCTGCTGTGTGCAGTATAAGCTGGTAGACTGTGACTGTGAGGTAGCAGCACAGTAGTGCTAAATGCAGTATTAATGTAGTAATGGAATGTGATGCTATCCTCTGGGAATGTGTATGCGTTTTGTTTGCGCTACCTGGGACAGCGTAAAAAGCCGTATGCAGGACAACAGTAGCAGCGGCTCACAGGCACAGTTGGTGCCGCCAACATCAAGGGGACACCTCCAGCGTGAGGAGGACGTGGACATGGCCAAAAAAAAAACAAAAAAAAAAACACCCCCCCGGAGAGACGTCCCCCAAGGAGGAAAGTTAACCTGTCAGATAATAGAGACAAATAGCTCCCATAGAAAACGAAATAAATAATAAACGAATGGGTAAATAAAATAAACAAAGAAATAATAATAAAAATAATCGAAAATGTATATACACCCCATGTAGATAACAGTTGTGTGGGTAGAACAGCAGCAGTGTGCCTCCAGATGAGAGGAAGAGGAATAGTGACTACCGCGTGGCTCAGGCCATGAGCGCGGCATTAGACATAGAGCATCAGCAGATGGCCCCCATCCAACATCAGAGCAAACATTACGTGAGAGTACATGTAAAAATGTAAAAGATAAGTGTAATGTGTGAGAAACGGTAAGTGTCATGTATATCAAAAACAAATAAGCAAATGGGAAGAACCCAAACAAGAAAGTCAACGAAATGAACAATCCAAGAGCTAGCAAGTAAGCGTCTTGTGGTGGCTACATGAGACTACTCACTGCCCGGAACAGTCACTATTCTTCCCGCAGAAGTTCACTGCGAACTTCGGCGTCTTGGCGCGAAGTAGTAGGGAGAGGATCCGGTCGTAGTCCCCGAGGTCGAGACGCCTCACGACGGCGGTGACGCGGCAGATGATCCATCGGTCTCCCAGGTAGAGGAAGCTCCGGTAATACCCAATCAGCGACGTGCAGGTCAGAAAGTCCGAGCGCCTCCAAGAACTCCGGTAGCTCATGATGATATTGGAGAGAGTGAACAATGTTATCGATGCGCACATTGAGACTGAAAGGGTAACCCCAGCTATAACGCAATTCCCGTCGCTGGAGCTCTCTCGTTAACGGTCGCAGTATCCGCCGGGTTTGTAGGGTCAGGTCAGAAACATCGTGGTAGAAAGATATCTCATGGCCGTCGTAGAGCCAGGAGCCTACCTCCCGCGCGCGTTTCATAATGGATTCCTTCAACTGGTAATCCACAAGGTGACATATGATATCCCGTGGAGGGGCCGACAGTGGGCCACACGGTCGCAGGGCTCTGTGAGCTCTGTCAATGCCAACCACGGCATCACTGGGCCGATTGAGGAGCGAATTAAACAGCGTGGTAAGAATCTGGAACACATCTTCACCCACCTGGGGCCGTGCTTCAGGTAGGCCTCGGACCCTGACGTTATGCCGTCTGCCGCTGTTATCGAGATCTTCAAGCCGGCGTCAGTAATCTGCCAGATACAGAGCGTGTTGTTTAGAGATTTTAGCCACCTGGGTGACATTTCGTGTCAGTCTCGTGGATTCTTGTTCCTGAGCGGTGATCCGCTTCTCCAGGCCCAGTAAGTCTGCTCGCAGGGATGCCACCTCCTCCTTCACCGCGTGCTTGAGCTCCGTGATGAGGGTGCTAAAATCCTCCTTCCACGGAGCGGAAGAGAAGAGTCGGTGCACGGACTCCCGACCTGGGAGATCCGCGGAGGTGATATCACCCCTACTCTGCCCGCTACCGTCAGTACCCGACGAGCTGGCCGGTGAAGAGGCCTCAGGGCCTTCAGGGATTTGCGAGGTAAGGTCTCTCGGCGTCTGAAAAAAGTCTCGTAGCGACGCAGATGTAGACTTTCCCTTGCCTCTAGGAGTCTCTGAGTTGTCTGGTAGCTTTTTATTTCTGCCCATGGTGCAGGATGGCTAAAGATTGCTAATAAGGCCGGGTTTGTGGCAGAGCACCTCACTCAGGCGTCCATCTTCCTAGACGGCCGACCACGCCCCCAATTTTGGTACATTTATTAAGGGGGTGGACCCAGATAAAAAAGAAAATGGGATTGGAAGATAAAATTATAACGTCTTTACCATTGACTATAATGGAAAAGCTAGTTCAAGACATAACCCTGATATCATGGAAACAGGCTGGTATATTAAAGATCTCAGATTTGTATGAAGACCAGATCATTAAAAGTTTCCCGACATTACAAACACAATTTGCTCTATCTCCAGGGGAATGTTTTAAATACTTAAGGATTAAAACCTTTCTAAGTAAAAATATTTGTTTTGATAACAAAAACAGTGCTACTCTTCTCTTTATAAAAATATTAAAATCTAATGAATATAATAAAATGACTACTAAATCTTTGGGTATAATTAACGCATATAAAAAAATTCCTCCCCCTCCAGCTTTAAAGAAATGGGAAAAAGATTTAAATTGTGTTATAGAACCAGAAGGCTGGAATTATGCCCTGAAACTTACTATGAAACATGTTCATTGTTTGAACCTTAATGAGCTACAGTTTAAATTGGTGAATAGATGGTATAGAGTTCCATCACTACTAGCAAAAATGTATCATAATGCTATACCTAATTGCTGGAGGTGTGGGGAATTAAAAGGTGATGAGCTACATATATGGTGGAATTGCACAGTTATTAAGAAATTCTGGCATTTTATATCTATTCGTTTGCAAATAATTTTTGGACAAAAATGGAGCCTGACTCCAGATCAGGCTTTGCTACACTTAAATCTCCCCAATACAAATAAAAACGATTTGAGATTTCTCCTCCACATATTAACAGCCGCAAAAATGGAAGTGGCAAGGAATTGGAAAAAGGCTGAAGGGATTATCTGGACTAAAGTGAAAGCGCAATTAATTTATCAATGCCAAATGGAGAGGGGAATTGCAAGCTACCCAGTCTTTCACCGAGAAAAATATTCCTTCTGGAATGGCTGGGTAGATCAACTACAAAAGGGCAAACTAGACTAATATTATATAAACATAAGTAAGACATGAGAACTTAATTAATAGGCAGAATAAACCCTGGTGATGCGGGGATCAATTAATGTATATTTGTGAATAATGTACGTAACATAGTAACATAGTTCATAAGGTTGAAAAAAGACCAAAGTCCATCAAGTTCAACCTATATACATATTGTGTCCCTACTGTGTTGATCCAGAGGAAGGCAAAAAAACCTTTATGAAGCAGATGCCAATTGCCCCATACCAGGGGGAAAATTCCTTCCCGACTCCAAATATGGCAATCAGAATAAATCCCTGGATCAACGTTCTGTCCCTATTAATCTAATATCCATAACTTGTAATATTATTGCTTTCAAGAAACACGTCCAGGCTCCTTTTGAACTCTTTTATTGAGTTTGCCATAACCACTTCCTCTGGCAGAGAGTTCCATAATCTCACCGCTCTTACTGTAAAGAACCCCCGTCTGTGCTGGTGTAGAAACCTTCTTTCCTCCAACCGTAGAGGATGTCCCCTTGTTATAGATACAGTCCTGGGTATAAATAGGTCCTGGGAGTGATCTCTGTACTGTCCCCTTATATATTTATACATAGTTATTAAATCCCCCCTAAGCCGTCTTTTTTCCAAACTAAATAACCCTAATTCTGATAATCTTTCTGGGTACTGTAGTCCTCCCATTCCCCTTATTACTCTGGTTGCCCGTCTTTGAACCCTCTCCAGCTCCACTATATCTTTCTTGTACACTGGTGCCCAGTACTGTACACAGTATTCCATGTGTGGTCTGACTAGTGACTTGTACAGTGGTAGAATTATTTCCTTGTCGTGGGCATCTATGCCCCTTTTGATGCACCCCATGATTTTATTTGCCTTAGCAGCAGGTGCCTGACACTGGTCGCTACAGGTAAATTTACTGTTAACTAAAACTCCTAAGTCCTTTTCCATGTCAGTCGTCCCCAGTGTTTTCCCATTTAATACATATTCCCAGCCTGGATTTTTCTTCCCCATGTGCATAACCTTACATTTATCTGTGTTGAACCTCATCTGCCACATCCCAGCCCAAGCCTCCAACCTATGCAGATCCATTTGTAATCGTGCACTGTCCTCTATTGTGTTAACCACGTTACAGAGCTTAGTATCGTCTGCAAAGATTGATACTTTACTATACAATCCCTCTACAAGGTCATTAATAAATATATTAAAAAGAATAGGACCCAAAACTGACCCCTGTGGTACCCCACTAGCAACAGTAACCCACTCAGAGTATGTACCATTAATAACCACCCTCTGTTTTCTATCACTGAGCCAGTTACTTACCCACATACACACATTCTCCCCCAGCCCAAGCATTCTCATTTTATGTACCAGCCTTTTATGTGGCACCGTATCAAATGCTTTGGAAAAATCAAGATATACGACATCCAGCGATTCACCCCGATCCAGTCTTGAGCTCACCTCCTCATAAAAGCTGATCAGGTTAGTTTGACAGGACCGATCCCTTGTAAACCCATGCTGATATGGAGTCATACACTTATTTTCATTGAGATACTCCAAAATAGCATCTCTTAGGAAACCCTCAAACAGTTTACACACAACAGAAGTTAAACTAACAGGCCTATAATTCCCCGGGTCACTTTTTGTCCCCTTTTTGAATATTGGCACAACATTTGCTATGCGCCAGTCCTGGGGAACAGACCCTGTCACTATAGAGTCCTTGAATATTAGAAAATAGGGGTCTGTCTATTACATTACTTAACTCCCTTAGAACGCGGGGGTGAATGCCATCTGGACCTGGTGATTTGTCTATTTTGATTTTTTTTAGGCGGCACTGCACTTCTTCCTGGGTTAGACAGGCGACATGTACTGGGGCAGTTATCTCATCCTGCTGTATATTACCTGGCATTTCATTTTCCTCTGTGAATACAGCAGAGAAGAATATATTTAATAGATTAGCTTTTTCCTGATCCCCGTTTATAACTTCTCCCTCATTACTTTTTAAGGGGCCAACGCTTTCATTTTTAACCTTTTTACTATTTATATAGTTAAAGAACATTTTGGGGTTTGTCTTACTCTCTTTGGCAATGAGTCTTTCTGTCTCCACTTTTGCTGCTTTTATCTGATTTTTACATATTTTATTTTTTCCCCGATAGCTTTTTAGTGCTTCCTCACTGCCTTCCTGTTTTAGTAGCTTAAATGCCTTTTTTTTGCCATTTATTACCCCCTTTACATTTTTATTTATCCACATTGGTTTTCTCTTGTTCCTGACTCTTTTATTCCCATACGGTATGTACCTTTCACAGTGAGAATTTAAGATATCCTTAAAAATCCCATTGAGTGTCTGTACTCTTGTTTTTGAGGACATTTTCCCAATTTACAGTGTTAAGGGCTTCTCTTAGTTGATCAAACTTTGTCTTCCTAAAGTTCATGGTTCTTGTGGCTCCTCTAAGAGTTCCCTTATTGAAGGACAAGTTATAATGTATCATATTGTGATCACTATTTCCTAGATGCCCCCTGACCTGCACATTAGTTACTCTGTCAGGTCTGTTGGTTAATATTAAGTCCAGTAGGGCGCCCCCTCTGGTCGGGTCCTGTACCATTTGGGACAGATAATTATCCTTACTTATAGTCAGAAACCGGTTTCCTTTATGAGATTCACAGGTCTCTGTTTCCCAGTTTATGTCGGCATAGTTAAAGTCCCCCATAATAACCACCTCATTGTGATTTGCTGCCTTGTTTATTTGCTTTAATAATTGATCTTCTGCTGCTTCCATTATATTTGGTGGCTTATAGCAAACCCCAATCAGTATTTTATTATTTTTCTTTCCATATATTTCTACCCATAATGACTCCACATTATCATTTCCCTCACATATATTCTCCCGCAGTGATCCAATTGAAATTTTAATTTTTGTTATATGTATGGATGATTTCTGTTTGTTTGTTAAATTCGCTTGTTCAAACACAATCGAATTATTTTTGTACGTACTTTTTAAAAACGCAAATAAAGAATAATATATAAAAAAAAGTATAAAATATGGTGAAAAATTTAGAAAAAAATGACTGTTTCTAACTTTTAGTTGAAAAATCTTTTACTCATCTATAAAAGGTAATGAAAAAACCTGCTAAATAGATTCTACTATTCGTCCTGAGTTTAGAAATACCCAATGTTTTTATATTTTTTGCTGTTTTCTGCACATTATGGGGCAATAAAGGTAGCGTTTTGCTATTTCAAAACCATTTTTTCCAAATCTGGTAATTCTTCCCTCATGTGCCATTTCGGGTATCTTTGAAGCTGGCCAGTGCAATTTACCCCATCAAATCATATATTTTTTAAAACTAAACAACCCAGGGTATTTCAAATGCTAGTATTATAACTCTTTCCATGCACTAATTCTACCACCAGTCTTTGTCAAACTTTGTGGTAGTCATTTTTTATTTCACACACATTTTACTTCAGGTATGAATTAACAGGTTCTGTATACGTCACTATCATAAAACAATATGTGTTCAGCAACATCTCCTGAGTACAGCGATACCTCACATGAATGATTTCGCCTGGCTGTTTGGGGGCAAAAGGGCCACATTTGGGGCATGCACATTTTTAAATGTTGAACTTTGGCATTTGGTGATCCACTGCCCATGCCCTATTTGGTATATCTTTGAGCCGGGCCATTTCAGTGTGCCCTATAAAACCATATATTTTTGAAAACTAGAAACCCCAGGGTATTTTAACTCTTTGCATGCACACATTTTACCTCCAGCATTTTTTCAAAGTTTGCAGTAGTATTTTTTGTGTGTATTTTTCCCCACACACCTACTTTAGGTATAAATTTACAGCTCCTGGTATATGTTGCTGTCACACGACACCCCAATATGTGTTCAGCAACATCTCCTGAGTACAGTGATACCTCACATGCATGGGGGAACTAAAAGGCCACATTTGGGACGTGTGCATTTTTCTAATTGGAAATTAGATGTGTGGCCATCCTTCCCCCTGTGTTAATTGGGACATTGTTGAACCCGACCAATTCGATTTACCCCATCAAATCATACATTTTTTAAAAGTAGATACCCCATGGGCATTTAATATGCCAGAATTTTAACTCTTTCCATGCGAGAATTGTTTTAAACTAATGTGCTGATTTTAGGACTTCCTCACAAAAAAATATATATATATACAGTATTTGCCCGAATATAGGCCGCACTTTTTTCCCCCACTTTAAGTCTTTAAAGTGGGGGTGCGGCTTATATTTGAGGTCTAGCGCCCTACGCCTGGTACATGCAGTTCCGGGCGCCGGGCAGGCAGCAGGGGACCACGGGGGGAGTCCTGGCAAGGGAGATTGTTAAAGCACATTGTGCAGACGTGCCGGCAGCGGAGGTTGTTTACTCGCATTGCCGCAGCCAGTGAACGTCCGCATGATGCGTTTTACCTCTGTCCCCAAGAATCACCAGAGCAGACTCCCCAGTGTCTTGCAGGGCCGGCGGGGACATCTACGCAATACGCATATACAACTTCCGGTGCCGGCACTTCCACTGAGTGCCGGCACCGGAAGTTGTATACACGTATTGCGTAGATGTCCCCTGCCGGCCCCGCAAGACACCCGGGAGTCTGCTCTGGTAAGTCGGGGGGGGGGCAGAGTGGCAGCATTTCTCGAGGGGGGAGGACATAGTGGCAGCATATCTCGGGGGGGTTGGAGGACAGAGTGGCAGCATATCTTGGGGGGGCAGAGTGGCAGCATATCTCGGGGGTGGGGGGGGCAGAGTGGCAGCATATCTCGGGGGGGCAGAGTGGCAGCATATCTATTACAAAACTTTTTCTTTAAAAAAGCACCAAACTTTTAGGGTGCGGCCTATATTCGGGTGCTGCCTATATCCGAGCCAATACGATATATATATATATATATACACACACCGTATTTGCTCGATTATAAGACGACCCTGATTATAAGACGACCCCCCAAATCTGAATATTAATTTAGGAAAAAAAGAAAAAGCCTGAATATAAGACGACCCTATAGGAAAAAAGTTTTACCAGTAAATGTTAATTCATGTAAACTATTTTTTTAATAAAAGCTATTGAGAAAAATAGTTTGGTTTTATTTCCTTCTATTTTCCTACCTGCCCCCCCAGTTATGCACATCTGCCCAAGAAATTAGTTATACCCCCTATATGCCACTGTGCTCCATGATATGCCTTTTAACCAATATGCCACTGTGCCCCATGATATGCCTTTTGACCCCCTATGTGTCACTCTGCCTCCAGAAATGCCTTATACCCTATATGTCACTCTGGCATTAAGGGGGTTAAAAGGCATATTATGGGGCAGAGTGGCATATAGGGAGGTTTGAGGCATTTCAGGAGGCAGAGTGGTGTATAGAGAGTTAAAAAGGCATTTCTGGAGGCAGAGTGGCATTAAGGGGGTTAAAAGGCATTTCATAGAACAGTCTGCCTCCAGAAATGCCTTATGCCCCCCATTTAACACTCCCCCGCCCCCCCCCAAACTTACCGGTGCTTCTGACTCCCCTGTCATGCAGCCGGGGCAGCGTGTAGGGCTCTACGCGATTCGCGTAGACAACTTACTCTGCAGCCAGAAGGAGGTGTGGCTAGCAGCAGGGGTTGTCTGCGTCCATCGCGCAGACCTTCCCCGACTGTCAGAGAGAATTGACTGTGCGGGGAACTCTGATTTCTGACAGCCGGGGAAGGTCTGCGCGATGGACGCAGACAACCCCCGCTGCTAGCCACACCTCCTTCCGGCTGCAGCGTAAGTTGTCTACGCGAATCGCCCCTACACATTGCCCCGGCTACACACCGGGGACTCAGAAGCACCGGTGAGTGGGGCGGGGGGGGCGCGGAGAAAGGAGGATCCAGGTCCCCTGCAGCTGTGGGGGATCTGGATCTTAGTCGTCTCATAGTCAGACCTATTTGAGGTCTGATTATATGACGATCCCGATTATAAGACGAGGGGTATTTTTCAGAGCACCTGTTCTGAAAAAAACCTTGTCTTATAATTGAGCAAATACGGTATATTATTATTTTTTTCTTTTTTTAGAATATTTTTTATATTTTTTTGGAACTTGAAGGCCCCCTGATGGTGACATCAGTGGGAAATTATTTTTACATTTTACTGTTTTTTAAAATATTTTTTCTTATTATTTTATTTTTTAATTTATTTTTACTAATCACTCTGTGATTAGAAAGCTGGGCTCCATTGACTTGCATGGTTGAATGCAGTACATGGTTGAATGCAGCAAGTGGAGCACGAGTTCTCTAGAGGGTCTGGAGACCTTCTAGCGAACTTTTTCAACTTCATTGTTTTTTTTCTTACAGGGCGGCCGCCATCTTGTGGTTGGCGAGGTCACTCGCAGTGGCGGTTGTGACCGCTCTCCGGAGTTGTCACAGCACGTCCTGGGGTGAGTGTTTGGAGTTGTTGAATGCCTCCTGATCGAAGCATTTCAGCAACACTATCGAAGATTAGGAGGTGATCGTTGATCGCCTCCTAAACACTTTTAAAACGGGCGTCCGCCGTGGGAGGGGCCAGACACGGCCCCTAGTGCCCTGGTGTTTCCAAAAACAGGACAAATACCTAAATACACTTTTTCCATTTGCACTGGTTATATATTGTTTTTATAAACTGTGAAAACATTTCCTTTTTTTCCCTATTATTCACCACATTTTTAGATATTTTTTATACTAAATGATGGTTTATATATGTAATTATTTCAAAAGAGAGCCCTACTTGTGCTGAAAAAAATAATATATAATGTATGTGGGTGCACTAAATGAGTTATTATTTATTTGATTATTCAATCAAAGTTGAATAAAGTCATAGCAAAAAAGCACAAGTGCAAACATGGTAAAAAAAAACCTCCCGGTCCTGAAGGGGTTAACCACTATAAGCATTTTATGTAATATAAGGATTGTCCTTTCTCATATACATATGAATAGCTTAACTTATCATAAAAATACGGGTCTCCCTTGGCAAGTTGTAAGCAGTTTCTAGTGTTTACACCTAAATGTAATTATACCAACACAATAGTCCCAGCATCCCACAGACAAAATGTGTCCCGAACCTTTCGGTGAGGTAAGCATTTGTGACCATTTTCTTTTTTTTTGTTAATAAACCTCCCTAGATGAAGTCTAAGACGGTTTTCACCGAAATGTAACTATAACAAATCTACAAAGTTTCCCCCCTTCAATGCATAGACTTCTGGCTTTGAGAGAGTTAAAGTAGTGATGTCCGGATCATGAACGAATCGTTCATTTGATCCGGTTCTTTTTAGTGATCCGGATGAGTCGGTTCACTAGACTGAACGATTCGTTTGTAACGGTTCAGTCTGTGAATCATGCAGCTGTAACCTGATCCTAGAGCTGTGAGTCATCTGCAGAGCACTCAGACACAGACTCTGGGGTCAGGTTACAGCTCATTAATTCACACAGGAACGATGACTCTTAGAGTCAGAGAGTCGTTCAAAGAGACGAATGAGCCGAAGAGTCGAATGATCCGAAGAGTCGAATGATTCGAATCTTACAAGGATCCGAATCTTACAGAGATTCGAATCATTCAGAGAATATCACTGATACCATACTTTTATAAATAAATACATTAATAATGTTCACACTGCCCCCAGGATTTAGATTCCCCTGAGTTTGCCCCCCCTTTACCTATAACTGCACCTACAGTTAACTTTATTAAATTAATTAAATTAACCCTCAGTCATCAGCATAAAATTAACCCTTATACCCCATCAACCATAACTGCCCCTGAAATTAACCGTAAAGATCCCATTAACCATAACGGCCCCTGAAATTAACCCTAAAGACCCCATTAACCATAACGGCCCCAGAAATTAACCCTAAATACTCCATTAACCATAACTGCCCCTAAATTAATTGCATGTACTCCAGATAAATTACCTAATAAATTGGTATGGTTGATGGGGTCTTTAGTGTTAATTTGGGGGCAGTTATGCTTAATGGGGTGTTTAGGGATAATTTAGGGGCAGTTATGCTTAATGGGGTCTTTAGTGTTAATTTAGGGGCAGTTATGCTTAATGAGGTGTTTAGGGTTAATTTGGGGGCAGTTATGCTTAATGGGTCTTTAGTGTTAATTTAGGGGCAGTTATGCTTAATGAGGTGTTTAGGGTTAATTTGGGGGTAGTTATGCTTAATGGGGTCTTTAGTGTTAATTTAGGGGCAGTTATGCTTAATGAGGTGTTTAGGGTTAATTTGGGGGCAGTTATGCTTAATGGGGTCTTTAGTGTTAATTTAGGGGCATTTATGCTTAATGAGGTGTTTAGGGTTAATTTGGGGGCAGTTATGGTTAATGGGGTGTTAAGGGTTAATTTTAGGGGCAGTCATGGTTGATGGGGTGTTAAGGGTTAATTTTAGGGGCAGACATGGTTGATGGGGTGTTTAGGGTTAATTTAATGGTGAGGGTTAATTTAATTAATTTAATAAAGTTAACTTAAGGTGCAGTTGCAGGTAAAGGGGAATGTAAATCCTGGGGGCAGTGATTATTAATGTATTATTTATAACAGTATGGTGACATTCTCTGAATGATTAGAATGCCAATGAAGGCAGAGAGTCGTTCAAAGATCCGGATCTTACAATGATCCGGATCTTACAATGATCCGGATCTTACAGTGATCCGGATCTTACAGTGATCCGGATCACTGTAAGATTCGGATCCCTGTAAGATCCGAATCTTTGAACGACTCTCTGCCTTCATTGACATCACTGGAGGCAGGGGGGAGGATTCATAATGAAAGGGGCGGGGCCAATCGTTAGTGTGCCTGCACGGAGTTACTGGAAAACAGTAACTCCGTGCAGACACACTGAGTGATCCGAAGATCCGGATCATGAATCGGATCATTTCAGTGAACGAATCGAAATGATCCGATTCACTTTAATGATCCGAACTTCCCATCACTAAGTTAAAGTTGAGACTAAGCCAATTAAGTGGGGACTCGAAACTTGCCAAGCGATAGGGACAGCCTACTGGGCACATTTTATCACCTTCAGTTATTCTCTGTGAAAAAGAAAACAGTGGGGACAATGTGCCAAGCAAAAAAAAAAACAGACAGGAGTTTTGCATGTATTAATTTATGCCGCTTTTCCTCGTTCCCTTTTACGTAACGCGATACAGAGCTGACCATAGCTCCTCCTATTGTGTTTGAGCGCCAACTTTGTCCAATTAGAATGAGGAATCAAGGGGAGAGTCTACAGTCAGGCTACAAACCGCGCGAATATAAGGAACGGTGTTGGATCGAGAAGAGCGCGTGAAGCTGTTAAACGGTTGCGTTTGAAGTTATTATCGGGGTGCGAACAGGAGTCTGGCGTGTGCAGGGAATAAGTATTTTTAGGTTTCGAAAGCGGCCAGTTTTATCAAATACTTCTTTCCGAACAGGTAATGCGTCCAGATGCTATTCTTTAGGAGATGCGTTTCATTTTGCGTACGCAACATGGCTTTACACTGATCCTTTTATGTACCGCCAGCTCCGACATGTGGATTCAGGTGCGGACCATGGATGGGCGGGAGACACGCCGTATTGACTCGTTGTCCAAGTTGACCAAGCTGGAGGACTTAAGGCAGCGCATTCAGGAGGCGTTTGGGGTGGAGATGGAGAAGCAGCGTCTGTTTTACCGGGGGAAACAAGTGAGCGCACTCGTTCATCTAATATTGGGTTTTAAGCTTATGCAAGTGTGTTCTTGTACTCGTGGCCAGGCATTCATTAAAGGTAGACTTGTTTAATAATCAATCTGAAACGTGCACTGGAATTAAGTAGACTACACTCTTCAATAGGTCACTAAGCTTTAGTGATGGTGTGTTACGTAGCTTAAAGAACTGTAAAGTTTGTGCAAACGTTTTTATACTTTAGGATTTTTGCGAACATGAGAAACTGCATTGTAGTGCCAGCAGATTTTATAGCATAACTTCGCGTTTGTCTATATAGAACCTCATCTGCCACTTGCCTGCCCGTCCCTGTCTAAATCCTTTTCCAAAGAAGAAACATCAAGATTAGTCTGAATTACCCTTCCTTATGTGTCCATCAGCAAAAACTGACCCTTCTCTCAATGCAGATTGGGAGATTAATAAACAAATTAAAAGGGACCTAGGACAGACCCTTGAGGCACCTTACTTAATACTTGTATACATGGATGAGAAACATCCATTAAAAAAAAAATTCTGTATTTGGCTCTAACATTTGCTAAAATATAGCATGCAGACATGCTAAGCCTATAGCCTATATCTGTTAACTTGTAGAGTAACCTCTTATGTGGAACCGTATCAAATGCCTTAGCAAAGTCCAGATAAAACACATATGGCCAATGCTTAGCTCTACCGTATTGGCTTGATTATAGGCTGCACCCTTAATGTTTGGTGCTAATTTAAAGAAAAAAACATGCACATCGGTGGAAAGGTAAAACAGTATCTACTTCTATCTAATGAAGTTATAGTAGTTTTATCTAATGAACAGAAATACATGTACTTTAACACTTTTGGTATCTATAATGCGTTTAGTGGAAAACAAGACATTTTAAGCCCCCCCAATTCATAATGCACCTTATAGATATGCCACTCTGCCTCCCCCTGACTTACCTATGCATTCCTAGACTTGCTACCCATGCTCCAGACTCCCTGGTGTCTAGTGGGGTAGACAGTGGACGTCTGGGCGATGCGCATAGACAACCTATGGTGCCGACGGTCATGTCACGACGGTGCTCTCATAGAGGCCCGTTTGAAGTAGCAGGCAGCAGCGGAGGTTTCCTGCATGTGTCACGCAGACGTCCACCGGCTGCTAGAGGGTCCAGGTCTCCTGCAGAGCTGCGGGGCATCCTCTATGGCAGCCGGTGGATGTCCGCACGTAGACAGCCTCTGCTGCTGCAGGCACTTCTGCTGGGGCTTGTATGATGGAACACCAGAAGGTAAAAAGTAGAGGGTGCATTCACCTGCTGCCTGAGAGGAGAATCCAGGTCCCCTGCAGTGCTGCGGGGCATCTAGATCTTAACGCTGCTGCCTGCCTGCCTGCAACAGGGCTATATGAAAGAGGGGGAAAAAATAGAACACTTGGGAGTCCCTGCACTAAACCCAGATTATAGGCTGCACCCCCACTATAATCGGACCAGTACGGTATATTTTTTACAAACTTCATAGAATGCTAATAAGTCGGTTTGACAAGACCTGTCTTTCATAAATCCATGTTGACTTACAAGATACGTTCTTGAATGTATACCTTTAGCAACCCTTCAAATTATTTCCCCACTACTGTTAAGCTTACTGGCCTGCAATTGCCCTGTTGAGATTGTCATCTTTTATTTATTTTATATGGGTACAACATCTGCCTTGTGCCAGTGTAATGGCACTATGCCTGAACTGAAAGAATCCCTAAAGATCAGTAATGGTTGGGCCAGAGCTAGGCTTAGCTCCTTAAGTACCCTGTGTATACCATCCAGTCCAGGCGCCTTGTCTAACTTTACAGTATTTAATTGCTTGAGCACTTTTCTTGTTGTCCAATCCCATATTTGCTGTAATGGTTCCTTAAAACCAGTAAACGGGGGCTCTGTCATTGTTTCTTCCTTGGTATAAACAGGAGAGAAAAATATTTAAGATGTCTGCTTTCTGTTCTCACTAACCAGGTTTCCTATTTCAGATAAAGGACTAACATTCTCTACCGTTAACTTTCATTTACATTGAATTTAGAAAATTTATTGGATTGGTTTTACACTCCTTAGCAACTAGTTTATCATTTTACAGTTTAGCCATTTTAATCACCTTTTTGTGTACTTTGTTGACATCTTTTTATGCCGAAAATGATGCTGCTGATCCCTCGCTTTTATGATACTTAACTGCTTAATTTCCTGGTAAGCCACATCGTTTGTTTTGTTTTTTTTTTTTTTTGTTCCCCCCCCCCCCCCCCATAGGTGTATATTAGGATTTATAATTTTGCAATATGTGCTTAAAGGTATTCCATTTGTCCTGAGAACAATTCATCCCAGTCTTTGCATAGTTGACCTTAGCCTATCAAAGTTTGCCTTTCTGAAATTGAGTTTTGGTAGAATAGTTACCCAGTTGCTCTTTTGGAATTAACCCCTTCAGTCCCCTATGGATGTACCATTACGTCCTGCCCTTCTTTGCAGGGACACATCGTTTGACAGCCTGGACTCCCTCCTGACAGCAGGAGGCAGCATCTCTGGCTTTCGGCTGTCTGCTCTCACGTAACAGCTTCCAGCACGAAAGCCAGAAAACTGTTGCATTTTTAAATGATGATTGGGCAGTCACTGCTGAAGTCATCCGAAAGGTCATCTGAGGACAGGATATCCCCTGCAGGGTCATTAAAAAAAAAAAAAAGTGAGGTCACTGTGACATCCCTGGCATTAATAACATGTTCAAGAGGACCTCTAACCATTTTTTTCAAATATATAAAAATTTTAAATACCGTACTTGCTTGATTATAAGATGACCCCCCCCCCCCAAAATAGCATGAGTATAAGACGACCCTATAGGAAAATTTTACCAGTAAAAGTTAATTCATGTAAACTTTTTAAACCTGCCCCCCCAGTTATGCACATCTGCCCCATGGTATGCCTTTTAACCCTCTATATGCCACTGTGCCCCATGATATGCCTAATACCCCATATGCCACTCTGGCATTTAGGGGGTTAAAAGGCCTATTATGGGGCAGATTGGCATATAGGGAGGTATAAGGCATTTCTGGAGGCATTAAGGGGGTTAAAAGGCATTTCATAGAGCAATCTGCCTACAGAAATGCCTTATGCCCCCATTTAACACCCCCCCAAAAAACTTACCGGTGCTTCTGACTCCCGGTGGGTTGTCTGGGGCAGTGTAGATGTCTACACGCTGCCCCGGTTACACACCAGGGACTCAAAAGCACTGGTAAGTTGGGGGGAGAGACGGGAGGATCCAGGTCCCCTGCAGCGTTGTGGGGGATCTGGATCTTAGTCTCAGACCTATTTGAGGTCTGATTATAAGACGAGGGGTATTTTTCGGAGTATTTGCTCTGAAAAAAGCTAGTCTTAAAATCAAGCAAATACTGTGTGTGTGTGTGTGTGTGTAACCCTTACATCCAATTGCCCTAACACACTATCTACCCAGTATACCCCTACTGTCCCTGTTCAGAAGCCATAAGCATAAATTCTACGAATGTACACATTATTTATTATCTTCTATTTATATAGCACCAACAGTTTCTGCAGCAATTAATGCAACACATAAATTCAAGGGGTATGACAAGATGAGAATTGACAGACTAAGACAAACCGATACATTAGGTGGATCGAGCCCTGCTCACAAGCTTACAATCTTGAGGGAATGGGGTGACATAAGGCACAGAGAAAGGGTGAGGGGGTAGTGTGGTGGTTGTGTCAATGACAATGAAGTTCTAGCAGCTAAGATGGTATGCTTCTCTGAAGAAGTGGGTTTTGAGATGATCCTTAAATGTTGGGAGGGAGGGTGAAAGCTGAAGGTTCATTGGGAGTAGATTCCAGAGATATGGGGCAGCTCGAGTGAAATCTTGTAGATGGGAAGATGTGATAAGTGAGGAGAGCCTTAGCCCATGGGAAGAACGTAGGGATTGGGTAGGAGAGTATTTGCTTATGAGGGCAGAGATGTATGGAGGAACAGTGTTATGGATGACCTTATGTCAGTACCAGAATTATAAATTTGATTGTAAAGTAATTGGGAGCCAGTGGAGGGCTTCAGAGTGGGGCAGCAAAAGAGGAGCGACGTGCAAGGAAGATAAGCCTAGGGGCATTTAGGATTGACTGTAGAGGAGAGAGTTGGGACAGTGGAATGCCAATCAGAAGTGTTGCAGTAGTGGAGATGGGACTTGATAAGTGAATGAACCAGAGGTTTTGTGGTTTCTTGGGTGAGGAATGGGCAGATACAAGGTTTTTTTTTGTGTGAGTGGCAGGATCTGGTGAGGGATGAAGGAAAGGTTAGAGTCAAGGATGACACCAAGGCATCGGGCCTGGTTAGTAGGAGAGATAGTCAGGTTAATGGTGATAGAGAATTCAGGTAGTGGAAGGAAGGGAAGATGACTTCAGTTTTAGAAAGATTAAGTTTCAGGTAGCTTGACATCCATGAAGAAATAGCAGACATGCAATTGTTAATACGGGACATGAGATGGAGAAGTCTGGTAGATTTGCATATCATCTGCATATAGATACTGGAGGCCAAATGTGTTGATGATTTTGCCAAGAGATGAAGTATAAAGAACAGCAGAGGGCCAGGGACTGAACCTTGGGGGACGCTAACCGAAAGTGGAAGAGGTGATGTGTTGACAGAGAAGGAACGGTTAGACAAATATGAGGAGATCCAGAAGTCTAGAAGAAGGTGGTGATCAACAGTATAAAAAGTGGCAGAGAGATCTATAGTATTAGAATAGAGAAGTGACCTTTTGTTTTGGCAGAGAGCAAGTCATTGGAGACTTCTGTTAGAGCTGTTTCAGTAAGTGAGTGAAGGGGTTTGAAACCAAACTGTAGTGGGTCAAGGAGGGAATTGGAGGAGAGGAAGTTGTGTACAATCACCTTGCCAATCTGTTCAAGTAGCTTAGAGGTAAAAGGAAGCAGAGATAGGACGGTAGTTAGTCACACAGATGGGATCTGTGGAAGGATTTTTTTAGAATGTGTGAGTAGCGCATGCTTGAAGGCTGATGGTACAGTTCCAGATGATGGAGAAAGATTAAATAGGTGGGTAAGTTGATGGACATAGAGACTTTGAGGTTTTTGGTGTGGGTGTGGAGGGACAGTGAAGGGAGTTGAAAGTAGAAAAAAGGTGTCGTGGGTTAGAAGAAAGGGAGGATATGAGTGGAGAAGTAGGGCTGTTTGGTGAGAGAGGACAGAGTTTGTGAAGCATGAATTTAGTGAGTAACGTCTTCGCTGGATTTGGATTTTCTGAAGTAGCGTTCAGCCGTGCGGCAGCACTTCTGAAGAAACTATGGTTTTGGTATGCCATGGTTGGCGTTTAAATTGACGGGGATAACATGTAGTAATTGGAGCTATGGCGTCGAGGGATGAAGCAAGTGTGTTATAAAAAGAGGCTGCTGTGTCTGGGCAGGAAAGGGTTAAAAAAAGAGTGGTTCAAGCGAGGCAGACAGTTGGGTAATGGCCTACAAATGTGGTGAGTGCTGTAAGTTTGTTTTGTTAGGGGTTAGCACTGGAGAGAAGGATAAAAGGTGGTGGTGAGGCAGAGGGCAGGGAGAAATCTGAAAGGGAGCATGATCTGGAGAAAACCAGATCAAGCGAAACCTTAAAGTCAGAGATCCTTTCACAAGGAGTCTACATGGCTTCGATAGACCTTCAAGATGCTTATCTCCATAGTCCTATACACAAGCATCAGCAACTCCTTAGTCTGGTGTTTTCATCAAGCCACCACATCCAGCGTCTTCAATTCAAGGCTCCGCCTTTCAGTCTGGCATCTGTGCCACGAATCTTTACGAAGATTGTCAGTCTCAGCCTTCCTCAGGATTACAAGCGATCAGAGTTAGGGGAAAATCCCAATTATCTCCTATTCAAAGACTGATGTTTCTAGGGGTGATCTTGGATTCCAGAGCTCACATGACCTCCCTTCCTTTGGCGAAATATTGGAACATCTGAGATTCCGTCCTGCAAAGGAAGTCCGCGATCAGGAGCCTGATGTCCCTCCTAGGCCTAATGACCTCGGCCCAGGCTGCAGTTTCATGGGCACTAGCACACATGAGACCCCTTCAAGCTTTCATCTTGAATCACTGGGTCGGTTCAAAATCGGCTCTCCAAAAGAGTCTGCATCAGCCCTCTAGTACACTTGTCCTTCCGTTGGTGAAACAAAGAGGACAATCTGCTGAGAGGACGGTCATGGAAAATCCAAACATAGACAGTGCTTTGTACGGATGCCAGTCGGAGGGGATTGGGAGCCACCTTTGAGGAACACATTGCGCAAGACCTGTGGTCCCCCTCAGGAGGCAAGTCCTCATATCCACCTCCTAGATATGTTGGCAGTATGGAAAGCATTAGTACACTGGGGACCCCTCCTAGGGGACACAGCAGTTCATATCCTTTCAATGTCACAGTAGTGGTGTATATCAACAAACGGGAGGAACGAGGCGCTGGTATCGTTTTAGATCTTTCTCTCAAGATTTGTTGATGGGCCGAACGAAACCACGCACTCGTCCTCAGTACGTATCAAAGGTTCTACCAACATACAAGCAGACAACCCATGGAGATCTCCTGAAATAGACCTCATGGCATCAAGCACCAACAAGGAGGTAGAAACTTTCTTCTCCCTTTCACCCAGGGGACATCCAATGGGATGGACGCCCTGTCCCAGACATGGAATTTCAAGCTAGCTTACATTCTCCAACAAGATAAGGGAGAATGCCTTCCTGGTCGTCGAGAGCTTGCTTTACAGACCTAATCCAACTGGCCTGCGGCAGCCCTTTCCATCTTCCCGTTCGGCAGGACTTCTAGTTCTGGACTTCTTGTATATCAGCCAAACCTGGATCTTTTAAGGCTTGCAGCATGGCTTCTCACAGGAAGATCCTGCAATCCAAAGTCCTGTCCTCGGCAATCATAGAAACCCTGATTGCCAGCAGAAAACACTCCTACTTCTAAATACCAGAAAATTTGGAGAACCTTCCTTTCTTCGTGTAAGGGCTACCTAACATCTCCTGCTAACAACCAGTTGTGGCTTCAGCGTCTTCTCCGCTCCTGCGTCTCTTCTCAGCCGGCGCAGATGCTTCCGAGGTCAGGGCGGCTTGTACGCCATGGTGCGGATGCACGAAGCTCCATGACTACATCCGTCATGGCGGTTGTCTAGCTTCCGGTAGTGCGTTTCAAGCCTAGTTTCCACTGTTGCAGCTTGATTACAGTGATTTAAACGAATGGCTAAGTAGGTAACTTGTCTTCAGTTCCTGCTGTTTTTGTAGGGTACTGTTGCATCCTGAATTAACATGTCTGCTCCTGATAATTCAGGAGGACAAACCTAAAAGCTTTATTGAAGACTAGGCATGCGCAATGCTCTGACTGTCAAAGCCTTGCAAGACTCCAGGAAGAAGCTTTGCACCGCTTGCCTGAAGTCTGTTTGTGGCTTGAGGAAGAGTTTCTGGCCTTGCTCAGAGGTAGATGCAGTCTACCTTTGCCTTCTGTCAAGCTGTCCCTGCGTCTTCCTGCCCTCACCTCCTGGCAGTGCAGGTTCCCACTCTCCTGGGTTGCCAGCCCCAGTTTTCGGACTCTGAATTTTTATTACCTTGAAGTGGAAGAGGGTGAAATCTGGGAAGACGGTTAATTTATTTTCCCGGTGGTGGATATTGATACCCTTATCTCTGCTGTGAAGTCTGCTATGCATCTAGAGCAGACTGCTACCCAGAAGAGTGACCCCCCCCCCCCCTTCTTTCCCAGTTTTTCACACATACAGCCTCCTGCCCTGTCTATCAAGCAGGAATGGCATCACCCGGAAAGAAGGGTTAACTTGTCTAGGCGTAAGTGTTTGTTCCCCTTTGAGGACTTTGTTCTGTTACTCCTCTGGATACTGCTGTTATGAGACTTTCCAGAAGAACCACATTGCTGCTCCAGGATGGCTCACATTGTTCTGACCTTATGGAAAAGAAAGCTGAAGTAGCTATTAAGTCTTTTGAGGCCTCTACTTCAGTGTTCAATCCAGGAATTACCTCTGCCTCAGTGTCCAGAGCAGTTAAAGTTTTGTTTTTTTACAGATTGAGGATATTGCTGCCAAAATCTCCAGGGATGTAATCCTCAATGTTGCTGCTGTGGCCTTTCTCTGATGCTTCTGTTGAGACCATCAGAATGACTGCCATGGCCTCTGTGTTCTACTGTGGCTAGGCAAGCCTTATGGCTGAAAGCTTGTTTTGCAGATAATGCCTTTTAAGGACAGACTGCTTAATATCCCCTTAAGGGTAAAACCCTGTTCATTGAAGAACTGGAGTCCCTTTTGGAGAAGACTACAGGGGACAAGCACTGGGTGCCACAACAAAGACCTGCTTCCAGTCCAGAGGCCATGGTTCCATTTTCTGTCTCTTCACGGGATCAAGGCTTCTGAGACAGACCCCCTTCCGAGAGGGGTAGATTTGACAGATTCTCCTAACCCCCCCCCCCCCCCCATGACAGTTGCTTGAGTCACTCGAAACCCCTGGGTGAGATGCATTGTAACCCACATATACCAGTTTCTTTTCAGACCTCCAGATCATTGCTTGGTTTCCCACCTCCCTCAAGACCAGGGCAAAGCGGGCCTTCCTGTTGCCTGCTATCAGTCAGTTTTCAGATCTACAGGCTCTGGTTCCCGTCCCTTATCTGGCGCAAGGTCGGAGGGGATTTATTTTCTTCCTGGTGCCCAAATCCCCATGAGGATTCTGTTTATAGACTTGTGCTTCCTGCACAGTCACCTCTGGTATGTCCAGTTCAAGATAGAAAAGATAAGATCTGCTCTAGACACCTTATGCCTCCAAAGTCATGGTCTCTAGGCCTGAAAGATGCATATCTTAATGTTCCCATCCATCTGACTCATCAACAACTTCTACACATTCCTCGAGTATTCAGCATTTCCAGTTTCAGGCCCTTCCGTCTGGCCTGTCAGCAGATCCAAGAGTCTTCACAAAACTCCTGGCAGTAGTGGCAGCTCATTTCAGACTTCAGGGGATTTCAGTCACTTGCCTTTTACCTGGACAACTGGCTTATCCATGCCAGTTTGGCTCCTGTTCTACAGTCTCAACTTTCCAGAGTAGTCAACACCTTGCAGGAGCTCTGTTTGATTCTGAATTGAGACAAGTTCAGCACCATTCCCTCTCAGTAGACTCTCTGTTCATGGGCCTATGTCTGGATTCTTGCTCAGGGAAGGCCTTCCAAGATCGATGGTATTTGTTCACTGGTTTGCCGTCTTCTCTGCGCGCAGAAGCTCCATAAGGATGTGTATGTCACTGCTGGGCTGGATGGCCTCCACAAGGTACGCGGTTTCTTGGGCTCTGGCCCGCATGAGGATTCTCCAGAACTTTCTTCTGCATAATTTGAATGGGAACCTGCTTGCTCTGGACAGGCTTGTCAGTCTCATGTCAGAGCATCTCTCACCTGGTGGCTTCAAAGGGACACCCTAGCTGCAGGGAGAATGTGGTCCTTATCGGCTAAAGAACTCCTAACCATCAGTGCCTGCATCGGAGGATGGGTGGCCACGTATGAAGACATTTGTTCAAGGTCTCTGGTCTCCTGCTGTTCAACTACTTATTTTCAACTGCCTGTAGTTGCTTGAGGTGGAAAATGCACTGCATCTTTGGTAACCACTGCTGTAAGGCAAGAACATTCTGCTACACTCCGACAACTAGGCGGTTGTAGCATATATCAACAGGCAAGGAAGTACCAGGAGCCCTGGTCTACTGCTCGTTTCTCAGGATCTCATTCTGGGCGGAGGCCCCTTTCTATTACACTGACAACAGTTCACCTCAGGGACGTTGAACACTCAGGTGGATTTCCTGAGCGGAGCATCTGTCTGAAGTGGGTACTGAAGCCTGGAGAATCACCTCCTTATACATTTGCTCCAGCTGTTTGATTTGCATGGTGTTCAAAGTCCTGTCCATGCATGTGATATGCTTATGGCCAGTAAGCTCCAGTGGCTGCTCAGAACGCAGTGGACGAGTTCATGCATGTGTACATTGGTTTTAAGTAGCCAATCCATAGCAAGATTTGCTGAATGATGTGTGTGTGTGTGTTAAAAGGGCATTTTACATGTAGGGCTGCAACTAACAATTTCAATAATTGATTCATTGGCCGATTATTTTTTTTCGATTAATCGGATAAACTTATTTAAAATTTAATAGACTTACATTTACACTTTCATCTCTATCACAATGGCTTTTCTCTATTCACCTTGTTTTACTGACATAATAATAAAAGCTACAAGAACCCAAACAGTGTTTCTCAAACTAGGTTTTAATACAAAGTTATTAGTAAATATTATTTCATGTTAACTATTTTTCATATTTAATATAAACTATGGAAAAAAAGCCTTGTTTATATTCTATTTACCAAACTGCCCCAGATATGCCTTATACCTCCTATATGCCAGAGATTCCACTGTGCCCTGGTATGCCTTACTCCTTATATGCCAGTGATATGCAACTGAGCCCTGATATACGTTTTACCCCAGATATGTCTTATGCCTCTTGATATGCCTAATATCGATATGCCCCTGTGCTACCTGATATGCCTTAACTTCCAATATGCCACTCGCCCCCATTTATGCCTTATACCTCCCGATATGCCACTGTGTACCCTGATATGCCACTCCACCCCCCCCATAAATGCCCTGCACCACCCTGAAGTTCATTATACTCCGATTCACCACTCTGCCTCCCCCAGATATGCCACTGAAATTCATTATACCCCCTATACACCACTCTAACTCCCCCAGATGTTACACTGTCTCCCTGAAATTCATTACCTCCCCCACCCTCCCATACACCACTCCTGTCAGCAACAGAGGTTCACAAGACACCAGTGAGTTGGGTAGAGAGGCAGAGGGGTGTATAGGAGGGGGAGGAGGCAGAGTGATGTATGGGAGGGTGGCTCTCATACACCGCTCTGCCTCTCTCCTGACTCCCTGGTGTTCTGTGAGCCTCCGTTGCTGACAGGCACTTACGCTGGGGCTTCTATGAAGCTGCAGTGAAAGTGAAGGGGAGTAACGGAGGCTGTCTGTGCACATCGTGCAGACCCCCACCATCCTCTGCAGGAGACCTCGATTCTGTCAGCCGGTGGGGGTCTGCACGATGTGTACAGACGGCCTCCGTTGCTCCCCTTCACTTACGCTGGGGCTTCTACATCATGTGATGCTGGCGCTGCAGTGTAGAAGCCCCAGCGGAAGTGGAGGGGAGAGACGGAAGTTGTCTGTGCACATTGCACGGACACCCAACGGGTGGCGGTGAGGGGAATAAATGTCCCCTGCAGCGTTGCGGAGGATCTGGATTCTAGTGCTATAATCCGATCGAATTATATAAAGAGAGGAGTTTTTCTCTGGGGGGAAAAAACCTTTTTAATAGATAAAAATCTATTTGACAACGATTTTCATTGATTAGTCAAATAGATTTTCATTATCTACTATTGATTTTGATTAGTTGTTGTTGCCCTACTTATATGAATTGCACTGCCGTCACTTGGTGTTTTATTAATAAATCTGGTTTAACTACCAATATCCTTAATGTCCTATGGCCACCCATATCAAAATGAATTAGCAGTATGGGGAGCACCTTTAACCAATGTCCATATTTGGGCTGTTGGTGATAAAGGATGTCTGTTTGAGATAGATAAATATATTACACACACACACACACCCCCATTTGCGCTGTTCTACCTGCTAACTTCGATCGATGCATTCTGTGTTGCTAAAAATCCACCCAAGGACAGACTGACCAGTCCAGTGTGCCTGGAAAGCACTCCCCATTGACTTCAGTTTGAGTGCTTTCACTGATTAAAATAACTAAGCTATGCATTCTTTGAGGCAGTGACTGTTCCATGTGTCTGGAACCTCAGTATGCTAAAATTTCTCAGCTTGGTCTAAGGGAGTATTCCTAGGCTTAATTCTGATGGTGCTTAAGGCTATCTCGTTTAATTTACTTCATATAAATGTTTCATTTCACTAGTGTGGTTATTAGAAAATGGGACACTGGGTACTCCAAGATTTACATGCATATTATGGCTACTTGTGCATTCAATGTTTTTTGTTTAACTTTCATTGTTTATAATTAGACAAAATATATATTTTCCTTTAACAGATGGAAGATGGACACACGCTGTTTGATTATAGTGTTGGGCTGAATGACATTGTCCAGTTGATGGTGCGCCAGGTTTCAGTTCCACCTCTTACAAAGGAGAGAGAGGGGGATCTCTCGGATACTGATTCTGGTTGTGGTTCAAGCCATAGTGATTCTGATAAAAATTCCAGCAATGGGGAAAGTGCAATGGATCTTCAATCTCAGTCAACTGCCTCTGAAGGAATAGGCCTCTACAAGGTACATGTTAGCAATACAACACTCTAAACAAGTCATTATTTCAGGTAAATTAACTCCATCACTTTACAGATCGGTGACCTTGTTGATGCTCGTGACCTAAACATGGGTGCATGGTTTGAGGCTCAAGTGGTAAATGTGACCAGAGGAGTGGTGCAGAATGGTACTCTGTCAGATGGAACAGATGCTCCTGATGTTGTTTACCATGTGAAATATGAGGAGTGAGTATTATACAAAACGTGTTTGGTGTAAAACTGCAGGCATTTCAAGTATCTTATGGATGAATTAAAATTTGCATGTTATACAGCAACTCTTTGCAGCCTGCCCTTTTTATTGGTACCACATGTTTAGGATGGCATTGTTTCAATTTCCTTCACTGTAGTAAGCTCTACCACTTCTAGTGGAAGGCTATTCCAGGCACCCTTTTATTTATTTTATATAGCACCATCAAATCCCATAGCGCTGTACAATGGGTAGATGGGACATAAATAGTATAACATAACTAATTGACTTAGACAACAGGTTAGGAGGGCCCTGCTCAAACGAGTTTACAATCTAGAGGATTTCCCTTTGTTTCTATCATATCCTCCTGCAACACATGTTCTTCAAAGTGATACATGTTAAAATCCTTTTAACCGTTCCATGAAGCAGTTTAGGAGCCCTTCTCTGAACTTTGTTGACATATTCTATACTCTGCCCTTAATGTTTCTATGCTCAAGGTGCATTATCTTGCATTTCTAAACATTAAATCAGAGTTGCCACAGCTCCGACCATTTTTCTAGTTCACTGAAATAGTTTGCCTTCTGGAATATCCCTTCTAGAACATCAACCCTGTTGCAAATTGTCAGCAAAGACAAACCCTACCGTCAAGACCTTCTGCAATATCTCTAATAAAAATTCTCGTCTAGGATAGTATGGTACTATTAACTGAATTGTGAAGTGGTTATGACGTCTAAGTTGGTAGGATATATGACTTGTGTGGTTCCATACACAATGTACAGCCAGTGTACTGTAGGTACCAGCTTTTATGGCCTCCTCAGGCAGTGCTTGCCAAAAGATATGGACCCTAGCAGTTTGTATGAAACATTGCCTTGTGTAATCTCTAAAACCTCAATGTGTAACTAGTGGTATTCCCTTTTCAGCTATCCAGAGAATGGTATTGTTCAGCTGAGTAGCAGGGATGTCAGAGCACGTGCACGAACTCTCATAAAATGGCATGAGTTGTCAGTGGGGCAGGTTGTAATGGTAAACTATAATCCGGATGAGCCTAAGGAAAGAGGATACTGGTATGATGCAGAAATTCTGAAAAAGAGAGAGACCAGAACAATAAAAGAGATTTATGCGAAGGTCCTTCTGGGGTAAGCACCAATATACTATTGTAGAAGGATTTTTTTATGTTCATAATGAAATTTGGTAACTGTAAATGTCCACTTCAAGAGAGGGTTTGGTGTCTGAGGCCAATTTTTTTTATTTTTTAAGAGATGCCGGGGACTCTTTGAATGACTGCAGAGTTTTGTGTGTTGATGAAATTTACAAGATTGAACAAAATGGGAGTTCAGCACCTTGTACTTCTGAGAGTCCACAAAAAAGTAAGTGTAAGAACTCTATATAGGATAACTGTCAGCTTTGTTTCTTGGGAGTCTGCAAATCTTGGCTTTCTAATGAAGCGCTTCTAGTAAATATACATTTCAATGCATATCTGTCTTAGGAAGAAATGGCCCAGAGTGCAAGCACTGCAAGGATGATCCAAAGAAAACCTGTCGCATGTGTGCATGCCACATTTGTGGTGGTAAACAGGACCCTGAGAAACAGCTGCTTTGTGATGAATGTGATATGGCGTTTCACATCTACTGTCTCAGTCCTCCTCTTTCCAGCATCCCCCAGGATGAAGACTGGTACTTACAGTTAGTCCTCATAAAGTGGCACCAACATTTGTTGTGAACATGTCATTTTTTTTAATTTATGTGGGGGTTTTTTTGTTTTTGTTTTTTTAGGTATTGCCCAGACTGTAGAAATGATGCTAGTGAAGTGGTTCTGGCAGGGGAAAAGTTAAAGGAAAGCAAGAAAAAAGCAAAAATGGCATCTGCTAGCTCTGCGTCTCAACGAGACTGGGGCAAAGTGAGTTACTAAAAATCTGTTACCTTCGTATAGCAGTGATTTAGTGTTACGCGTTAATAGTCCATAGCTACTGGAGACAGAATTGGTCATTAGTACTAAACATGATGCATGCATAATCACCACATAAAGTTTGGATCTATGTAAACTTTTTGCAGGGAATGGCATGTGTAGGCCGGACACGGGAGTGCACAATTGTTCCATCAAATCATTATGGCCCTATACCTGGTGTACCAGTTGGGACTATGTGGAAATTCAGAGTTCAGGTAAACGTCTCGTGATCTAGTTGATGTGATTGCTTTGGCAATATTACTTTTAATGTAAAGGGATTACCTTCTTGTAAGCAAAGATCTTGGCCAGAACTCGTGTTGCCTGCCAGTCTGGCCCTTCTGTGTCATGAGGGGTTCATCTGTCCCAGCAAGACTATTGTGCTGAGCGAGTTGATGCTGACATGAAATGGGTGCCTAAACTTCATTTTGGCAAGCCAGTTGGTTTCATTGTAACCTTGTGCTTAATTTGGGATCAGTTGGCACATATGACTTCCCTGAGATTTTCCTGCTGATGTGGGGGGGATATACCAATTAGTACAATTGTTTTTTGTTTTTTTTTTTCTTTGTCTAGGTGAGCGAATCTGGTGTGCACAGACCCCATGTAGCTGGAATCCATGGTCGAAGCAATGATGGTTCATATTCTCTAGTTCTAGCAGGAGGTTATGAGGATGATGTGGTGAGTCATCTATTCTGAGGTGTTTACATCCTCTCGTTCCTCCTCCTATTGTCTACTCTAATTTGGTATATAACTATATTTGATGCTGCTGATACAAGTCAGTTTTTTTTCCCATTTCATTAACCCCTTGACTGCTAACGATGGCATGGTGCTGTCGCTAGCAGTCCCAGTCATGTGCGAACGACAGCACCATGCCGTCGCTAGCACTCTCCTACCTTTATGGAGGTCTGTGGACCCCCATACCCCGGTGATCTGCCCCTCACACTGAAGGGCATCACCGGGGCCACCTGATCTGGCCGGTGACGGCACGCGTGATGACGTCACCGCGCAACTTAACTGACAATTGTCAGTTAAAGCGGTATGGGGGCATGCTGCTTAGATGCCTGTATCTCGGGCATCTAAGCAGCTACAGACCCCCAACATATACCATTGGAAAGGTAATCACCTCACCTTTCCAATGGTATATAAAGAATAAAAAAATGAAGTAAAAAAATGTACAAAAAATGATTTGGGGGTCTCCTAAAAGCAGATAAAGATCAAAATTGCCTAGAGACCCCCAAATTAAATTATCTAAACATAAACTAGTTTAACTTAAAAAAAAAAAAAAAATAAAAAAAAAAATATTCTAGCTAAATAATCACTGTGGTAGCCAATGTTACCACAGTAATCATATAGCTATGAAAAGTCACATTCCCTTTTTAAAAATGGCCGATACTAAATTTTAAATTTAATTTAAACTTAATTTTAAATTTAGCCAATGGTAGAGGGAGACAATTTTTGAAATCCTGATGAACTGCAAATATTAAAATCAGCCATTTAGCCTGTGCGGTACGTGAGTAACCATCTCATCCCTGGAGCTCCTTGCATTTTTACTGCAAAACTTATTTTCTTATGTTTCTAGTACAAACCTGGCGTGCGCAAGACACAAATGAACATGTCGCTATGGTTAGAAAAATATTTTCTAGCCAAAGCGACACATTCCATCATTTGTGCACTCTACTTTTGTCCTAGAAATACGTGTAACCCCTCATTTGAAGCGCCAAGGGGTGTAGTTTTTTTTTTATTTTTATAAGTGTGATATTCATTTATTTGTTGTGCACATCAGATTTGTGATACAAATACAAATAAGACCTCATTTGCTGCGGCTGGGGGTGTAGTTTCTAAAAATATATAGTTTTGTTGGCATATTTTGACATCCCGGGCAGCTAGAGCTGTTTAATTGACGCCAGCCATGCATTAAATGCAAAGATGTCTTTTTGTGATAGTCTAATAAATTTAACTTTTAGCAGTAAAATATTAGAAAAACAGTCTACTGTTCTCAATTTCTGTTTATTTTAGACCGGTTACCTACTACAAATATTTAGCAACACAGCTTTTGATATTAGAGTTTAGAAAAATAACATTACGAACTAGTTTTTATTGAGTCGGAAGTGAAAAATTACACTTTTTTCCCATTTTTGGCTATATTTTGCAAACCTGATGAGACATACACATATAAAAATGGTATATTTGGAATCTGCTGGGTGTGCTGAAAAAAACAATATATGGTTTGTATAGTTTATACCCAAGAAATGTACTTATAAACGCGTTTAAACATGAGATGCACCAAAATGCCGAAAACCAGCTTAGCACCAGGGTGGGAAATGGCTTAGCAGCCAAGGGGTTAAAAGGAACTTATACTGTGAAACTATAATGTAACCACCTGAATCTGTCAATTACTGTGCAAATGTACAATACCTTTTTAGGTTTCTTCAGGACAAATGTTAGTTGTAAATTCTATTAAATCATTAATCAACTTTTTTAAATTCTAGGATAATGGGAACGAGTTCACCTACACTGGTAGTGGTGGTCGTGACCTTTCTGGTAACAAGCGTACAGCAGAGCAGTCATGTGATCAGAAACTGTCAAACATGAATAGGTATCGGACATTTATTTTACTTAATCAGTAGAGCTTTAGGAATGGCTTATTCTGAGGTGTGGTTTGGTTTTTGTTTGACACCCACACACACCCACACACACACACCCCTTGGTGTTCTGGAAGGATTTTAAACTTGTATGCTTTGTATGGCAGAGCTCTGGCACTGAACTGTAGTGCTCCTATTAATGACAAAACTGGCTCGGTTGCAAAGGACTGGAAAGCAGGCAAGCCAGTACGTGTGGTGCGGAGTTCTAAAGGGAGAAAACACAGCAAATATGCCCCAGAAGATGGAAACCGCTATGATGGAATCTACAAGGTGAGAAGTCCAGGGATACTAAAGTAATCTGTCACTTATCAATGCTAGATCTGAAATGGTTTACCCTTTTTGTAGGTAGTAAAGTACTGGCCTGAGAAAGGGAAGTCTGGGTTTCTTGTTTGGCGGTACCTGCTTCGGAGAGATGATGAAGAACCTGCCCCATGGAGCAAGGAGGGCAAAGAGCGAATAAAAAAACTTGGTCTTTCTATGCAAGTATGTGTAGCATACATTAACACATGACTGGAATTTCACACATGGCAATTTATTATTTTTTTTTTGTCCTGTATCCCATTTACTTTAGGCTTTATGCGTTAAGTCTTGTTTAGGTCATACTATTGGGTGTGGCACAGCTTAAAGACATTCAAGCTTGTTTAGCAAATGCTCCTGTGTCAGTAAACTTGAAGTTTTGCTTTCCCCATAAGTAAAATGTCTAAGCACTAGTACTCAAATCCGTTATACTGATGACTTGGTGAGTTGTGGTATTTTTGCAGCTTTCGTTTGTTAAAAAAAATAAATATATATTTCTTTGCACTATAGTATCCTGAGGGCTATTTGGAGTCGGTGGCAAACAAGGAGAGGGAAAAAGAAAACAAAAGAACAGGTGACGAAGAGTTAGAAACACCAAGCAAAGGGAAGAGGAAGAGGAAGTCCGGTAAATTTATTACTGATTCCTTAAATGTCTAAATCAGGGGCACTACTCCAGTTTCCTACAGACTGTTCTTTTGAGGGTTGTTTCCTTCCCATTCTAGCTAGAGTACAAGCAATCTCAACGCAACAATACTTGTCTTCAACATGCAATGCCTGCCTTGTTTCCAGCACTGGTAGACTGACATTGCGTACCCTGTTTAGTTTCACAGCCAGGACTTTATTTAAAAATTCTCTTTTTACCTTTGGTTCCAGGTGATGGTGAGCTTCTTAAAGTACTCACAGCAACTCCAAAGAAAGTAAAAGTGGAATTATATAAACTTACTCAGGAGCAGAAAGCCCTTATCAAAGAGGATACATTAAATGCAAAATTGTGGAATGATGTTATGCCATTTCTGAAAGAGGGGCCTGTAAGTTTTTTGTTTTTTTTTGTTAAGCAGTTGAAGTTTGGGTTCTTGACCCTACTAGCAATCTTGCAAAAGATTACATAATTTGTAACTGTCAATATGACAACAGCTCACTCTTGTAAATCTGAATATAAGATGGAATTAGGTTTGCTGGTACACTTATATGTAATGTATATTTCCTCAGAAATTCCTGACTAAGGTGGAGGAAACCTTTATGTGTATTTGCTGCCAGGAACTTGTGTATGAACCAACCACAACTGAATGCCTTCATAACATCTGCAAGGTAAGATTGATATTTCTACATGTTTACTACACACTAAAGGGAGACCTGTGGTCCTATGTATCTGACAGCTTGCAGTAACTCTTTTTATAGTGTGCATTCAGGAGTGCAAAGTTCTGTCACGTTTTCTCTTATTGGAAAGGCTGGGGTCCCTTGTCAGCAGGAGATAGTATCAATAGCTTACTGCTGTTTACATCAGAATAATGGAGAATGGTCAAAAAAAATGGGCATTCTCTTCCAGCAATGTCTGCTTACACAGCCGAAAAAAGAGGCAAAAATGTTCCAAGTGGGTGTGACCTCTGAGCTCCCTTCATGGCCGCGGCTGTTAACATTTCTGCGTTTTTATGGTTGATGTTGTTGGACTAAGTAAAAGCAGTATTTTTTTTTTTGCTGATGAATAACTGTTTACTCTTTCATCAGGTCATTTTGCCCCATGTGCTATTTGGGAGGTGATTTGAAGCTGACCAATTCAGTGTACTAATCAAAACATATATTTTTGTGAACTAGACACCTCAGGTTATCAAATAACTGGTATTTTAACTTTCCATGTACAAATTCTACCAATGATGGCTGTATTAGTGCATTGAAAGTGTCAAAATACCATTTTGTTAAACTGAAAAGTCAGCCCGATATTAACCTTTTCTGTAAAACATTCAGTTTTTGATATAGATATAATTTACACGACCGGGGAGTGCTGTAGAGTGTGAGGTATTAACATTTCATATAGACCTAGATATGATGGATTTTGTATATATTGCATTTTACAATCGGGGGAATCCTATGGGGAGTGCTGTGACAGCATAGGGCTGTAGCATACTCTCATACAGACTGATTGCGCCTACATTGACTTACAGAAATCGGGTCCATTTCGCATTCCCTAGCGTCGGTAATTACTTTGCCGGAAGAAAATGCCTGAACAGAAGTTTGTTTAAATCCCTGTAGAATAGTGGCCCTCAAATTTTGTCCCCAGCTGTCAGAGGGGAGAATAGGTTGTTGGGTTTGACCGCCGTGGTTAACAGCCAGATTTAACCCTGCTGGTGCCAGAACTCCATGACTCTTAAGGGGTAAAAGCACGTGTGACTTTTCTCTATTGGACTACCATGGGGTTTATTTAAGTGTGAGTGCTAAAACTTCTAATGGTTAATTTTAATTCATATAAATGTTTGTTTGTGTGTGATATGAAATGTCCTCTGATCCCTGGCACTCAAGTTTATCCAGGCATTATAAACAAGGACAACTTAACAAGTCAAATTCCTTTAAGTGATGGCTCAGTGTGTATCTAAATTTTTTTTTTTTTCTTCTTCTTCTCTTCTCACCCCCCCCCCCCCCCTCTACACCTTGCAAATCAACCTCCCTTCCCCAGGGGTGTCTTGACCGTTCTTTTAAAGCATCTGTGCACACTTGCCCAGCCTGCCGACATGACCTGGGAAAAAACTACTCCATGAATGTCAACAAACCACTTCAAGCCGTCCTTCGCCAACTGTTTCCAGGGTATGAAAGTGGGCGGTGATGAGTACTGCTAAGTCGCCTGATTCAGATATCTACTTAGCTATATGGGGCCATACTTATGTCACCCTGATATCACAAAGTATGTAGCCTCTTTTTAATGCAGAGATCTTAGTATGAAACTTTTTGTAATAGTTACAAAAAACAATTTCCTGCAGTCAGAATCATGCTTAGCTGTGTGCCCAGGTATATATTTCTACCTCAGTCTGACCCAGATGTCTTAATACTGCATGTGGTTTTGGAGCAGGTGGCATATCTTTGCTCTGAAATAAACTGCAACCTTGTGCACTAGTGTAAAATTTTACAAGCTAAGTCTACAGCCATTTTTCAAATGAATTTTTTTTTTTTCTTGTGTTCAGTATAAAGCTGTTGCAATCTGCAGATTCATATTGTCAATCGTCTCTTTAATCTAAACCTCGTTGCAGCAGAAAAAAATCTGTAACTGAGTATTTTGTTAAACTAGCTTTGAAAGTCTAAATAAATTTTTTTTAAACCTTATGGCTTTGTAATACTTATCCTTGCTCTATTAACCCCTTCGAAAGCGGGACGTACCTACTATGCCATGGATACATGGTAGCTGCAGAGTGGGACATACCAGGTACGTCATCCCCCCCCCAAAATGCCCCCACGTTGCCACAGTCATGGTAATCGTGGGTGTAATGGGTTGCTCGGTTAGGGTTATAGATACCCTGTGAATCCTTCGTCTGTCCCTTGGGATAGTCTCCAGCCTCAAGGCTAATAGATGGCTTTGTCTTAGATCACAAAAGTAGTCAAGACCACCATGATAGTGAAGAACAAATGGAACATTTTATTGTTGTAAAACATAGCCTTATATATCCACATAATTGAATTAACATTAATAAACAGGTATATGTAGACAACCCAACCTTTAATCCCCTTTAGCTACTGAATATCCTCCTGGCAGTAATCCTGTTAATGGGATTTGTTTACGCAATGGAGTTCCTGCCTGTGCATCTTTGTTTGGCAGCCAGGCTGGAGCTGTCTAACTACCTTGGGGGGCCTGTATGACAGGTCATTCTGTCACAGCAGGGGTGCTGCTGCTGTCTTCCCAGGTGTCTGGGCAGACCAGCACAGCCACCCCGAGCCCGCCTTCAAACACTCCCACAGTGATTTTGTTGGCTCAAAAATGCAATCATGTTCATCTGCCACAGGTGGCTTCAGGGAAGCCCAGGCAGACCAGCAACGGCAAAAAAGCCCCAACATGACCTGTGATCGCTCCTACAGGAGTGATCAAAGACTCCTCCTTGCAATCTCCTGTGTACCAGCAATTGTCCAAGCTGCCAGAGGTAGCTTCAGGGACATGGTCAAAAACACTATGCAAAAGTCGCATGATGCCTATCAAGGTGACACATATATTTGGCTCATTCACCATGTAAATTTAAGACCCCTCTAACAGAGAAACCATCCAGTTAAAATAAATAAATAAATAAATAATAATCTTGCGGCATTCCAAAAATCCTGGCATGTAATATTTGAAATACCCTGCTCTGAAAAATCCCCCTAGTCTTATAATCGGGGTCGTCTTCTAATCAGACCAACTAGGTCTGACTATGAGACGACTAAGATCCAGATCCCCCGCAGCGATGCAGGGGACCTGAATCCGTCTGTCTCCCAATCCCCCCCCCACTTACCAGTACTTCTGAGTCCCCGGTGCTTAGTCCGGGCAGCGTGTAGAGCTCTATGCGATTCGCGTAGACCTTCCCCAGCTGTGATCTGACAGCCAGTGAAGGTCTGCACGATGGACGCAGACAACCCCCGCTGCTAACCGAACCTCCTCCCGGCTGCAGCGGCAGTTGTATCGCATAGAGCTCTACACTCTGCCCGGACTACGCACCGGGGACTCAGAAGCTCCAGTAAGTTTGGAGGAGGGAGGGATGGGGGTGCATAAGGCATTTCTGGAGGCAGAGTGCTCTGTGAAATGCCTTTATGGGGGTTACCCTTAATGCAACTCTGCCTCCAGAAATGCCTTTTAACCCTCTATACGCCACTCTGCCTCCAGAAATGCCTTATACCTCCCTATATGCCACTGTGCCCCATAATATGCCTTTTAACCCCCCTAAGTGCCATAGGGGTATAAGGCAATTCTAGAGGAAAAGTGGCACATAGGGGGTTAAAAGGCATATCATGTGGCACATAGGGGGTATAAGGCATTTCTGGGGCAGTGGCAAGCCAGGGGGCAGATGTGCATAACTGGGGGGCAGGGTGGGAAAACAAAATAAAAACAATGTTTTTCTCAGTCATAGCTTTTAATAAAAAAAAAAAAAAAAAAATTGTTCACAGTTTACATGAATTAACATTTACTGGTAACCCTTCTGTCCTATAAGGTCATCTTATATTCAGGCTTTCTTTTTTTTTCATAAATCAGATTTTGGGGGTCGTCTTACAATCAGGGTTGTCTTATAATTGAGCAAATTCGGTAGTTTTCAAAATGCATGCTGTCATTGGGTAAATTGAATTGGCCAGGTTCAGAAAAAATAGATGTGCTGAAAAAATAAGAGAACCCATACAGAGAAACAGGAAAAAAAAAAAATAGGAAAGTGAAAAATGATTAACACTCTTGATAGCACAAAGCCATCAAGTACATAAGATACGAAACTAAGTACAAATGACTAAATGCACCTGGTAACGATTAACAAAACTAACAATTGGGGATTACTCTTGTCTTGGTAGACTTGGTAGAGCTAATCTAAATTTTATTAGACAGGAGGCAAATATTTGCCTTACGTCTTTACTACAAAACCTCTAAACCGCACAAAACAAAATAAGAGTCCGTAAATAACTCCTCAGAACCTCCAATGTCATCTTTGATGTGCTGAAACAGATAGCACCATAAAAACATATTCCGGCTAGGAACTCATGAAAAAAAACCACGGACCACCGAAAGCACAGATCCTCAACACAAAGTGGATAGCATCCCCAGTGGAATAAAATAAGTCCGCTATAACAACATGAGGGGAACAGAGCAAGAAAAACAGGGATGGAAATATTCACCTCCTGTCTTTAATAAAATTTAGATTAGCTCTACACCAAGGCTTAGAGTAATCCCCAATTTTATGGCAAGACAGGAGGCTTCATATTTGGGTAAAGGAGAAAGAATCTATTGAGTGCCCAAACACCCGAAACTCTCCGGAAAGAGACCAAACAGGGTAGGAGGGCTAATTTGGCTGAAAGCTGACCCAACAACAAAGCGTTGTTATCCGGCCACCCTTACAGAAACCGAAGGGCGACGGAGACATCCCAAAAGGCAACATACCTGGAAGGAAGAGGTCTGGCAAGACGAATCCAGTCGGATTCCTTCCCGACACTAATCACAGCAATTGGAATGTGAGCAGCAGAAATGGCTGACTGGACCACGTTGATGGTCCGTTAAGGAAGTTCAAAACCATCACCACAGGTGCCGTAAAGGGATCCGCCTGTTCCACACACCAGCTATTCCAGGATCCCCACGCCTGAAGACAGATCTCTAGCCTCAGCTGATAAGCCCGCCGTATTCCAGGATCCCCTGAAACCATCCAGGCCACTGACGACAACTGATTTGAGAAGGACCAGCGGGTGAAGATTGCCCTCCGGATCCAGCAGAAGATCCTGTGATGCAGGGAGAAGCAGAAGGTCGTCGCATGACAGCTCCAACAGAGGAAACCAGGGTTGCATCTTCCAGTACAGGCCATTCAGCAGCAACGTGACTCGTCTGTTCACTTGGTGGAGCGTCCGGAGTATCATTGAGAATGGTGGAAAGGCATACGCTCCTGAGGCAGGCCACACCTGGAGCAATGCGTCCACAGCTAGAGACAGGGGATCTGGAAGCCAGCTGAAGAATTCCGGCATCTGTCGATTGGTCCAGGATGCAAACAGATCCAATTGCAATGGATCCCAAGCTCGATCCAGGGCTCTGAAAATGCATGCTAGTAGGTGCCAATCGCTGGCATCCCTCCACTAGATTCTACTCCGCCCTGATGGAGAGAAGATCCCTGGTGAGATCTCCGCAAGCTGCTCCCCAACCAAGGAGGCTGGCGTCGGACTCCAGGCAAAAAACTGGACCCTGCCCGAATATAGCACGGCCATTCCAGGCCTCCATGTGACAAAGCCACCAGCAGAGCTCTACGTGCACCTCAAGGGTCAGCCTATTAGGTTGGTCGTAAGAGGTTGACCGTTGCAGATAGGACGTGTTCAGACGGAAACACAGCTTGAATGGATGCCAAAAGCAACCCAGCATGCGTGCCAGGTCTCTCAAAGAGACGCAGTTGGACCGTAGAAGGCGGAAAAATGTTCTTCTTTATAGCGACGATTTTTGTTGTCCGCAGTTTTAAGACCGACTCCACCGAATCCACTAGGAAACCAAAGAACTGGACTGACTGAGTAGGAGACAGTTCTGACTTTGTCTCGTTAATAATAAACCCAGCGACTGGAACAGGTGGACGGTAAGCTGAGTGTAGTTCCCGGGGGTATATATACCCACCAGAAGTGCCTGTGTACCCTTTATAAGGGATCTTCCTTCAACAAATAGCCAATATTATACTAATATATTATGGGACTAGCCCTAAAAAAACCTTTTATATATATATAACTATTAGTAAATAAAAAATGTCCATAAAAAGATCCTCTACGCATTTCACCGTGTGTGGCTTCCTCATGAGGTATCATAAAAGTCCATCTGCTTGAAGGGCCTTCTTTTTTATATGATTCCATTTCGTCCCGTTATTTGCATGCCTTAATTCCGTCTTTTATGTGATGACATCAGACGTGGCAAGGCCATCCCGTTCTGTATTTTGCATGGTGACGTCCAGACGGAATACAAACATCCCGTTCATGTCGATTGCTTTACAAGACGTCCGTACTTGGAGGACTGCTCCTCCCCGGCGATATGCATTGTGATGAGGGGGTATCTGATACTGCAGTTGGAGATCATATAGCGAGCGGCACAGAGTGAGACAGAAAGAAGATAAACGCAGAATGGAAAACAGGGAAAGGACAAAAGAGACACAAAGAAGAAAAGGGACAGGCATAAAAGGGACTGTAATAAAATGTGTTAATTCATAATGAGGACGACACCCAACACATATATGTAAAAACGTGCATCATATGCCATATAGGTATTAAAGAGAAGGGTAAAGATAGAAAAAAATATATATAGAGAAAGAGTGTGTATATATATATAAGGGGTAGTAGAAGTATTATTAAACACTCATCTACAGACACCAGACAAGCCAGAAGGCTTGCTTTTCCCTCAGAAATCTCATGGTGCTTTCACAACCACAAGGGATTCTGGGTAGGCACATGCAAATAAGGTTAACAATTATCACCTTTGCATATATATATATATATATATATATATATATATATATATATATATTAGTGTATGACATGTCCATCCTAGTTGTATTAACATCCATAAGTTGTTAACCCTATATAAGGTTATATTTATGTTAATAATGATATCTGTTTGTAAATCGTGGTTAGGAAAAATACTGTGTATTGAATTTATCAAACGTATCTAACTTCAAATAAAAGGTAGTGTGTCGAGTTCTGTATTGAGACCATGTTTTTGATAATTTAATTTCAAAATCCATTCAGTTTCTCTCCTAGAAATATTATCTATGTAGTTGCCTCCTCTCCAACCAGGAGGCACTACGTCAATTCCCATAATTTTTAAAACCCTCAATTGAAAATTCTGGGCAAGAGTCTTGATACGCTGTGTTTTGAATTTTTATTCCTAATGCTTCCAAGGTGTTCGAAAACTCTCTTAGGGGCCTTATTGTTCTTCCTACATATTGTAAGCCACATGGACATTGAAGGAGGTAGACTACATATCTTGTACTACAAGTTTTTTTTTTGGTAAATAGATACACATTTTACACATTTTAAATCTTCCTCAAGGATAAAAGCCAGTGGGTTTCACACTTAAAAATGTACTTATTCTTAAGTGCATCTGTTTTTTTTTTTTATTATAAATAGTCTGTGGTGTTTCTGGTAATAGGGGTCCTAGAACTGTATGGTTTCTAAGAATATGCCAGTGTTTTTTGAGGATTCTTTTAATATGATATGCTTTGGTGTTATATTTCATTATGAATGAAAGACTCCAACCTTTTTTATCATTTTCTTTTTTGTAATTCTCACCTTCAGTTTGATTGTTAGGTTTTCCTCTCAACAGTTGGGTCCTATCCATTTGTTTTACTTTTAACATACTTTCGTTTAGTAGATATACTTTTTTCTATAAACTTCTTTATTTCTGTAGCTTTTGTCTTGAAATCTTTGAATACAATTCCTTCTGACCCTCATCATCTGTCCCCTTGGTATGTTATCCAACCAGGAAGGTAAATGGCAGCTGGTGTAGTCTATATATCCACTGGCTTTTATCCTTGAGGAAGATGTAAAATATGTATCTATTTACCGGAAAAAACTTGTAGTACAAGATATGTAGTCTACCTCCTTCAATGTCCATGCGGCTTACAATATGTAGGAAGAACAAAAAGGGCCCTAAAAGAGAGTTTTCGAACACCTGGGAAACATTAGGAATAAAAATCCAAAACACAGCGTACCAAGACACTGTAACTCTTGTCCAAAATTTTCAATTGAGGGTTTTAAAATTATGGGAATTGACGTAGTGCCTCCCGGTTGGAGAGGAGGCGACTCTCCTAAATATTTCTAGGAGAGAAACCGAATTGATTTTTAAATTAAAAACATATCAAAAAGATGGTCTCAATACAGAACTCAGACGTCGGAACCAGGCAGACATAGAGGGAGGACTGGCGGACTTCCAGGATCTGGGAAGAGTGGTGAGGGCAGCATTAATTAAATGAAATTTGATAGAGCCTTTATAGGACCTGTATGGGATAGCGTTATGGTGCAAAAGGACAGATGCCGGAGTAGCCATGAAAGACTGGTCAGCTACCTCCCGGATAACTGCAGACACCGCGTCCCAGAATGGCTTGATTGCCGGGCACGACCACCATATGTGGTAGAGGGAGCCAGGGAGGGTATTGCAGTGCCAGGTAAAAACCTGTGTAGGTCGAGGGGGACCTTGTACCAGCGGGTGACGATTTTAAAGAGCGTTTCCTGCACTCTGCTGGAGACGGTCCCCTTGTGCACAACCATAAGCATCCTCTCCCAGTCTTCCAGGGAAAAAGAGAGTCCCAGGTCCCCCCCTCCCTTTCCAGCAAGACACCTCCAGCGCGCACAGCCCCCCTGAATGCCCTCATTGTTGACGCAATCAGGGGATGAGGTGTGTGAACAACACACCTCTGCGGTTCAGAGATCCAGGGAAGGACACCGAGGGGGCAGGAAAGGGCCGCGGCCTCAACCTGAAGCCAAGGTCGGTTAGACCCAACAGACCACTCCACGACACGTCGGAGGTGGGCAGCCCGCCAGTACACCTCCAGATTGGGGAGACCCATTCCTCCCGACGTCTTTGGCCTGGTCAGGTAAGAAAAGGAAAGCCTAGGGGGCTTGCCCTTCCAGATATACCGAAGAAAGGCACTGTGACACTTACGAAAGTAGGAACGGGGGAGAAAGACGGGCAACGTCTGAAAAAGATAGAGAAATCGGGGTAAAACATTCATTTTAAGGACACTAACCCTGCCAAACCAGGACACATGGGGGAAGGCCCACTTAGTCAAGTCGGCGTGGAGAGTAGCCAAAAGGGGGTCAAAGTTCAGGGCCTTAATCTTAGTCAAGTCCAAGGGGATGAGGACGCCCAGATATTTGATAAAGTCGTCTTTCCAGCGAAAGGGCATCGTGGAACGGATATGATGGGAGATAGTGGAAATGCTCAAGTAGGGACAACAAAGCAGGGAGAGAGTGGCACGGGTCCGAGAGCGTCACGAGGACATCATCAGCAAACAGCGAGATCGCATGGGAGCGACCCGCAATCTCAATGCCTTTGATTGCCGGGTTGGAACAGACAGCCGACGCAAGCGGCTCGACCGCCAGGAGGAACAAGAGGGGGGAGAGAGGGCATCCCTGGCGCGTCCCATTGGAGAGGGTCACCCCACCGGACTGGAGACCATTAACCGTAACGCGGGCCATGGGGGAGGCGTACAATGCACGGATACAGGTCAGGAACCGCGTGCACAGACTGATTCCCTCCAGGACCTTAAATAAAAAGGACCAGGAAACCCGGTCGAATGCCTTTACGGCATCCATGGAGGCAAGAATCATCGGGCAACAATGTCTATGACCCTGATCGTGTTATCCCTCGCCTCCCTCCCCGACACAAAGCCAACTTGGTCCGGGTGGATTAGGCCCGGCAAGAGGGGGCGAAGGCGATTACCGAGTATTTTTGCAAACAGCTTGACATCTACATTGATTAGTCTATAGCTACTGCAGAGGTCCAGATTTTTGTCAGGCTTTGGGATGACCACAATACTTGCATCGAGGTCCCGGGGGTCAAAGGGCTCGCCCCTAGCTATAGCATTAAAGTGAGTGACTAAGCGGGGGCCTAGGAGAGGGAGAAATCTCTTATAATAAACGGCAGAGAAGCCGTCCGGGCCCAGGCTCTTGCCGGAGGTGGAGCTCTTGACTGCGGATTCGACCTCGAACAACGTGATCGGGTCCTCAAGGAGCTTACTGTCTTCTGCGGACAAAACCTTCTGAAGGTGCGCAGCCAGGAAGTCAGCGGTGGCCCGCTGAACCTCTGAAGGGGAGCCTGGGCTAGGTGGGAGATTGTAGAGAGAGGAGTAATATTGCCAGAAACACTCAGCGATTTTATGGGAGTGGAAGTGCAGCTGCTTGTGGCCATCGCGAATCCTGAGCAGGTAGCTCTGAGCCCTTTTCGCCTTCAAGGCCCTAGCCAGCAAGTTACCTGGCTTGTCTCCAAATTCGTAAAATTTATGGCGCGTCAGCAAAAAGTCCACCAGGGACGCTAGTCTCGTCCGAAGGGCAGTGAGTTGTAGTTGCAGGGATGGAAGGAGCGTCAATTTATGTCTAGTTTCTAGCTGTGCGATTTGTCTGGTGAGGGACAAAATGGAGTCCAAACGTATACGCTTCGCTGCCGCCCCCATCCCGATCAGGTGGCCCTTCAGAACCGCCTTATGGGCCTCCCAAACAGTCGCCTCGGGTATGTCTGGGGCGGAGTTCTCTGCAAAGTAGGTAGAAATATGGGAGGACAGAGAGGAAACATTATGAGAGTCATCTAGCAGAGTCTCATTGAGCCTCCAACTCCATTGTGGCTTAGGGAGCGAAGACAAAGAGAGAGACAGATGCACCGGAGCGTGGTCACTAATAGTTGATGGGCCTATCTCAGCAGAGCGCGAGAAGGAAGTGGGAGACAAAAAAAAAAGGTATCGATCCTGGAGTAGGTGGTGTGGGGTGTCGAAAAATGGGTATAGTCCCTGTGGGTCGGGTGTAAGACCCTCCAAGCATCTATAAATTGGTTCAATTTAAAATGTTTGAGGACTTTGCGAATCATGGAATACGGGATGTGAGACCTGCCAGAGGATGTGTCAGACAGAGGGTCAAAGACCATATTGATGTCCCCACCCAGGACAGTAATCCCCCTCCTGGAAATCCGCCAGCTTGTTAAGTGTGGAGATGATAAATCTGCTCTGCGTAAATATTCGCCAAGGTTATTTTCTGAGACCCTATGTATCCCTTCACAAATACACAGCGCCCTTCGTCATCAGACCACTCATCTAAGGGTTGAAACCGGGCTACCTTATGGATTAGGAGGGCTACTCCCTTCGTTTTAGAGGTGGGTGAGCTGGAAAAATAGGGATGAGCGAAATTACGCTCCAGGAGCCGACGCTCAGCTCCTTGTCGAAAATGAGTCTCTTGAATAAAAGCGATATGGGTTTTAGAGGAGCGAAGGAAGGAGCAGTTTGGAACGCTGCTCTGGTTTATTCAAGCCCCTCATGTTAAGAGTAACAAAGCTTAAGGGATCAGGAGACAAAATGGTGCCTGGTGGATAATGGGAACGAGGAAAGAATCACAGAATCAATCAGTCCAAAAACAGAAAAAAAATAAACCAATAAAACAAACGTGTGGCGTGTGAGTCTTGATTAGACTGTAAATCAGTCCAATGCAGCGACACAGAGTGTCAGGAACGTGTGAAGAAGGTTGAATCAGCCGGTGGTCGGTGCAGTAGAAGGAGCGCGTCGGAACCTCTTCCTTCGGTTAGTGTGCGGGATCCAGGAACCAGCCGGGTCGGAGAGAGGTTGCAGGGTCGGCGGAGCAGCCTCCCAATCAGGGACATCAATGGGTGGCAAGTCCAGCTCCTCCAGGAAGAACTTCAATTCTCCGGGGTGTCGCAGAGTGGAGGTGCCCCCGTTCCGTCTCGTGATGAGCACAAATGGAAAACCCCACTGGTAGGGGATACCAGCATCACAAAGTGCTAAAGTGACGGGTCGCAGTGCCCTACGCTTCTGGAGTGTAAGTGGAGACAAATCTTGGAAAACAGAAATCTTCTCCCCTTCAAATTCCACGGTTCCAGCCGAACGGCAAGCCTTGAGAATCGACTCTTTGACAGTATACTCGTGCAGGCAGCAAACCACGTCTCTTGGTGGGGAAGACGGGGAGCCCCGTGGGCGAAGAGCACGGTGAGCGCAGTCGAAATGAACGGGAGAGTTGTCTGGTAGGTGAAGCAGCGAGTTGAATATGGTCTGCAAGGTTGAACGGATTTTCTCCGGTGGTATCGATTTGGCCAAGCCAAGCACATGTAGTCGAGTGGCCTTCCTCCAGCGTCACCACGCGGTCTCCTATCTGTTTCAGGTCATGCTTGATATACACGCGGTCGGCCTTAACTCCACGGGGAGCATGTTCTAACGAGGAACAGCCGCGAGGTCTGCCTTCGTCGGGAGCGACTTGAGGGCCTCCCTCCATGAAGAATCAGAGGAGGACAAGGAAGGTAAGCCCGGTTCTGGATCCGAGAGGCCCGTCTCCGAGCAATCGCTGGCTTGACTAGCAGACGAGGGCGCCATCTTGGCCTCCGAGTCCCGCGAATCTTGGTCGGGCGTGCCGTGAAAGTAGGACCGCACGGAAAGGTTCGATGGCTTATCTCAGGTCCCTAGCGATCTGGGGGTACCCCCGACACGATTAGTCTTCCCCATTGTCGGGATAGAGCGGAACGAAGCGTAAATAGAGGCGGACGGCGAGCAGAGCTAAAGACTTAAGCAGCCATCTTTGTCGAGCGCTGGCTCCGCCCCTAGATATCATTATTAACATTAATATAACCTTATATAGGGTAAACAACTTATGGATGTAAATACAACTAGGATGGACATATATAACATATATATATGTTAGAGGCTATGGCAATGGCCGTATTTGTTGGCGGAGTCTGAGGTACTACTTAACCCCCTACAGCTCACCCTCAGGTGCGATGCGTTGAGTCAGGGTCACGCATTTCCCCCACCCACCCTCTCCTTATATTAATTCACATTACTTGGGTATGCCCTCTTTTTGGCGTACCGTCCATCAAGATCATAGCACACCTCAGATCTTGTAGGTAGGCGTTTCGTCAGTCTCACTATTCTCATTCATCACACTAACGTCCCAGACTCCGTACACAAATATATATACTATCTTTCTCTAAATATTTTTCTCTAAGTATTTAGTCAGCCACCAATTGTGTAAGTTCTCCCACTTAAAAAGATGAGAGAGGCCTGTAATTTTCACCATAGGTACACTTCAACTATGAGACAGAATGGGGGGAAAGAATACAGGAAATCACATTGTAGGATTTCTAATAAATTCATTGGTAAATTCCTCGGTAAAATAAGTATTTGGTCACCTACAAACAAGCAAGATATCTGGCTCTCACAGACCTGTAGCATCCTCTTTAAGAGTCTCCTCTGTCCTCCACTTGTTACCTGTATTAATGGCACCTGTTTGAACTTGTTATCAGTATAAAAGACACCTGTCCACAACCTCAAACAGTCACACTCCAAACCCCACTATGGCCAGGACCAAAGAGCTGTCGAAGGACACCAGAAACAAAATTGTAGACCTGCACCAGGCTGGGAAGACTGAATCTGCAATAGGCAAGCAGCTTGGTGTGAAGAAATCAACTGTGGGAGAAATTATTCGAAAATGGAAGCCATACAGGACCGCTGATAATCTCCCTCGATCTGGGGCTCCACGCAAGATCTCACCCTGTGGTGTCAAAATGATCACAAGAACGGTGAGCAAAAATCCCAGAACCACATGGGGGGACCTAGTGATTGACCTGCAGAGAGCTGGGACCAAAGTAACAAAGGCTACCATCAATAACACACTATGCCGCCAGGGACTCAAATCATGCAGTGCCAGACGTGTCCCCCTGCTTAAGCCAGTACATGGCCGGGCCCGTCTGAAGTTTGCTAGAGAGCATTTGGATGATCCAGAAGAGGATTGGGCGAATGTCATATGGTCAGATGAAACCAAGGTAGAACTTTTTGGTAGACACTCAACTCGTCGTGTTTGGAGGAGAAAGAATGGTGAGTTGCATCCAAAGAACACCATACCTACGGTGAAGCATGGGGGTGGAAACATCGTGCTTTGTGGCAGTTTTCCTGCAAAGGGACCAGGACGACTGATGAAAGAATGAATGGGGCCATGTATCGTGAGATTTTGAGTGAAAACCTCCTTCCATCAGCAAGGGCATTGAAGATGAAACATGGCTGGGTCTTTCAGCATGGCAATGATCCCAAACACACTGCCCGGGCAACGAAGGAGTGGCTTCGTAAGAAGCATGTCAAGGTCCTGGAGTGGATCTCAACCCCATAGAAAACCTTTGGAGGGAGTTGAAAGTCCATGTTGCCCAGCGACAGCCCCAAAATATCACTGCTCTAGAGGAGATCTGCATGGAGGAATGGTCCAAAATACCAGCAACAGTGTGTGAAAACCTTGTGAAGACTTACAGAAAATGTTTGACCTGTCATTGCCAACAAAGGGTATATAACAAAGTATTGATATGAACTTTTGTTATTGACCAAATACTTATTTTCCACCATAATTTGCAAATAAATTCTTTAAAAATCAGACAATGTGATTTATGGACTTTGTTGTCTCATTCTGTCTCTCATAGTTGAAGTGTACGTATGGTGAAAATTACAGGCCTCTCTCATCTTTGTAAGTGGGAGAACTTGCACAATTGGTGACTGACTAAATACTTTTTTGCCCCACTGTATATGGCATATGATGCACATGTTTTCACATATATGTGTTGGGTGTCCTCCTTATTATGAATTAACACATTTTATTACGGTTCCTTTTATGCCTGTTCCCCTTCTTCTTTGCGTCTCTTTTGTCCTTTCCCTCTGTTCTCCATTTGGTGTTTGTTTATCTTCTTTTCTGTCTCGCTCTGTGCTGGTCGCTGATACGCCCTCATCACAATGAATATTGCCAGGGAGGAGCAGTCCTCCAAGTACGGACGTACGGACATCTACATGAGCGTCACGTTTGTATTATGTCTGGACGTCACCATGCAAAATATGAAACGGGATGGTCTTGCCACGTCTGACGTCATCACATAAAAGACGGAAGTAAGGCACTCAGATAACGGGACAAAATGGAATCATATAAAAAGAAGGCCCTTCAAGCAGATGGACTTTTATGATACCGCCTGAGGAAGCGAAATGCGTAGAGGATCTTTTTATGGAACGTTTATAATATTTTTTAATGTTACATTTTTTATTTACTAATATTGTTATATATATATATAAAAGTTTTTTTAGGGCTAGTCCCATAATAAATATATTAGTATAATATTGGCTATTTATTGAAGGCAGACCCCTTATAAAGGGTACACAGGCACTTCTGGTGGGTATATATACCCCCGGGAACTAATCCCCCTCATTTATTTGTGACACGATCACAACAGGACCCTCCAAGGAAGAAAAGGACAGACCTTCGCGAGGAACTGCTGGTCCCTCTACTAAGGTGTTTTCTTGGACACATTTTGGGTGTGCCATTAACGGTGTAAGTGCATTAATTTTTTACTCATTACACTTCACTGGAATATATTACACTATTGTGTTCCTTTGGTTATTTCCTCGATCTCTAGTTCACCTGGATCCACAAAGAATTTGAGAATACGTTTGAAACCATGGTTCTATTGTGAGTGCAATGAATGATTTATATTATTATTGAAAAATATTGCCACAGTCTACATTATTATTTTTATTTTTTGATTTTATATGCACGCCCCCAAGTGGAAGCATTTTGGTATTGTTCACCATTTGGTGTTGTTGGGTGGCAGCTATAAGATTGGAAAGGGAAGTATACTATTATTATTTTATATCACTATCGTCTTTTTGATATTATTTGTGTCACGCTCTATATCATTTTCACGTATATGTTCTATCACTAACATTTGGTATTTGAATATTAATTTTATTTACTGGAGTTCTCATCACACATATAGATACAATGGTAAATCCGAGTCAGACATGGTGAAGGGCCGTGTCACTTGTATGTGCAAACGTAGAGAAAATATGTAAGTAGTTTCAGAGAACACACGCAGGGTTTACCCGCTGGCTCCAAAGTGGGTCACTCAGAGGGCCGGGACTCAGGCCAAGTCCTGTCCCCTACTTGGTGGGGGGGGGGTTACCCTTATGGTAAGCAGTGAGCAGGCACCGCGCAAGGTGGAGCGACAGCTCCCTCTTATATAAGATACCAAAGCACTCTCAATAAACAGAACACCAAAGGGTTGATAGTATAAAGAAAAAAATGTGTGCTTGAGTGCCAACATAAATATTCACATGTAATCACATATGTCTCTGCCTGGATTCAAACCTTACTTATAGAAGATACTGCTTGAATGTGATGAGCCATAGAGCAGTGTTGCAAGTCGACAGGGATTTGTAATTACCGTATTTGCTCGATTATGAGACGAGGTTTTTTTCAGAGCAAATGCTCTGAAAAATACCCCTCGTCTTATAATCGGGGTCGTCTTATAATCAGACCTCAAATAGGTCTGACTATGAGACGACTAAGATCCAGATCCCCCGCAGCTGCAGGGGACCTGGGTCCTCCTGTCCCCCCCCCGCCCCACTTACTGGTACTTCTGAGTCCCCGGTGTGTAGCTGGGGCAGCGTGTAGATGTCTACGCGATTCGCGTAGACAACTTCCGCTGCAGCAGGAAGGAGGTGTGGCTAGCAACGGGGGTTGTCTGCGTCCATCGCTGACCTTCCCCGGCTGTCAGAGATCAGATATCAGAGGAACTCTGATATCTGACGGTTGGGGAAGGTCTGCGCGATGGATGCAGACAACCCCCGCTGCTAGCCACGCCTCCTTCCGGCTGCAGCGTAAGTGCGTGGGATCTACACGCTGCCCCGGCTACATGACAGGGAAGTCAGAAGCACCGGTAAGTTTGGGGGGGGGCGGGGGAGTGTTAAATGGCATATAGGGGCATAAGGCATTTCTGGAGGCAGAGTGGCACATAGGTGGTCAAAAGGCATATCATGGGGCACAGTGGCATAAAGGGTTAAAAGGCATATCATGGGGCACAGTGGCATTTAGAGGGTTAAAAGGCATATCATGGGGCACAGTGGCATATAGGGGTTATAAGGCATTTCTGGGGCAGATGTGCATAACTGGGGGGCAGGTTGGAAAATAGAAGGAAATAAAACCAAAATATTTTTCTCAATCATAGCTTTTATAAAAAAAAAATAGTTTAGATGAATTAACATTTACTGGTAAAACTTTTTTCCTATAGGGTCGTCTTATATTCAGGCTTTTTCTTTTTTTCCTACATTAATATTCAGATTTGGGGGGTCGTCTTATAATCAGGGTCGTCTTATAATCGAGCAAATACGGTATATATATATTTTTTAATCAGCTTTAATTAATCAATGGTAGACGGCCCCGGCTGAATGACGCGGCGGCCGCAGCACGCAGAGGGAGGGGGTCCCAAAACTTGGGATTCCTGTAAGGGGGCAAGATAAGTAAAGAAACGGAAAAGGGGAAGGGACGCGGAACGTCGGACCACCGAGGAAACACCCCACTCCCGGGGAGGTAAAGGGAGGACGGCCACTGTGCACGAAAACCCGCCGACGGCCAGACGCCACAAGACCCAAGGGCCGCGTGGAGGAAGGGCCCGCAAGTCCCTGCGGAACACGCAGAAAAGCCGGTAAGGGCCAAAAGGGGAGAAAAAAACGTAAGGCAAAAAAGGAGCAAAACCAACATAGTGTCAGAAAAGGGGGAAAGAAGGCTGAAAACGGGTGATAGAGAAGTGATCGGACGGTCAAAGAACGGGAGAAGGGTATAGAACGGTACCCACAGCATAAACCGTTAGAAAGCAGTAGGAGACAAGGGGCAAAATAAGCAAAAAATAGACAAGGTAAAAGTACAATGAAATGTTTTAATACAAAAACCCAACAGAACATGTGTAGAACATGTGTAGCACGCTAGTATGGAGGGTGCTCACCTGCAGGCTAGCAGCCAAGAAGAGGAAGTTGGAGGTTCCGAAGAGTTATTTATAGACTCTATTCTGTTCTGATTGGTTCTTTGTTCTGTTTTTTCTTTGCTGTAGTAAAGTAAAGCAAATATGAAACCTTCTGTCTTGCCATAAAATGTTGTTCTGGGCTGAAGAACCTGCTCATAGCCAGTCTGAATCTGGCTTCAACATCAGTATTTACCTTGCAGCTACACGGAGCCAAGTAATTGATGTCAACCCAGCAGGCATCCCCCCCCCAAAAAAAAAAGACTGCTGCAGTGTCTCACAAAAGAAGTCATCAAGCCATGAGTTATGAGATACGTGTATCACAGTTTTTGCTTTCAGGCTCTGCAAATTATTAACTCTGTCAGATAACATCTGTATTTTGAAGTGCTGGTAGATTGGTTATGACAGTAATATTGCAAAGCAGGGGTTAAAATATAAGAACACTGGGGCTCTTATATTTACCTGTTATTATATGAACCCAGGATATAAATCTGTAGTCTATAGTGGCATATATATTTGCCTGACCTGCAAGAGTGGCTAAAATAGAAGTGGGGGAATGCTCAGCAGGGATTAAAGGAATAGGCACACTGGGATTTTTTTTATAACCATCTAAAATATGTATTTTAGGACAAAGTATATGCAGTGGTTTATACACTATTATGAATGTAAACGTCTACAGTGGTGTAGCCTTCTGATTTGAAAGAGTGGCTAAGATTGGAAAATTGCTCAGCAGGTATTAGAAGTACAAGGATACTGGGACCTTTATTTAGCTAAATAGATTCTACTATGTGTCCTGAGTTTAGAAATAGCCAATGTTTTTATGTTTCTTTGCTGTTTATAGGGTATAGTAAACACAAGTAGCGTTTTATGAGTTCCAAACCTTTTTTTCCAAATCTGGCCATTCTGCCTCCATCTCCTCTTTGGTCTGGAGAGACCCTCTGCCGAACTTTTTCAACGTCATTGTTTTTTTTAAAGGACATCGCCATCTTGCGAGTGGCAAAGTCTCTTGCAGTGGCGGTTGTGATCGCTCTCCGGAGCGGTCAAATCGCTTCCTGGGGTTTCTTGAGAGCAGGATAGTCATATAACGGAGCCGAGGTCAGCATTCAGGAAAACAGGATAAACGAAAACGTAGCCGAGGTCAGGAATCAGGAAATCAACGAAGTCAGACAAGCCAGGATCATACACGGGAATACGGAATAAAAAACGCTATCTGGGTACTAGCACAGGGCATAGACAACCAACAGAAGGCAATGCCAGACAGAACTGAAGAGGTTTAAATAGGAACCGCAGAGGAAGTTCAAATCTCCCGCCAAACCTCATGACGTCACTTCCAATGTCCGGGAATCGCCACCATGATGATTGCGCGAGTGCCGAAGCCGGACGCCGTGTTCCAGGAGGTCTGCCTCTCCTGGGCGGCAGTTCAGAAGATGATGGCGGAAGCGGCACCGCGTTGGAGGGCGGCCTCCCTCTCCTGCGAGGCGGCTACTGCCGTGGTAGCCGTGCGTTGGAGGGGGGTCTCCCTCTCCTGCGTGGCGGCTCCGGTGGCCGTGCGTTGGCGGGGGGGGTCTCCCTCTCCTCCGTGGTGGCTCCGGTGGTCGTGTGTTGCAGGGGGGTCTCCCTCTCCTGCGTGGTGGCTGCGGAGGCAACGTGGGAGCCGGGGGCAGGTAAGTAACAATAATATTTTTAATTTTAAAGTTAAGCTAATCTTACTAGTACTGGTGCTGCAGTGCTTTAGTTTGTTCTTTGTGTTAGCAACAGTCAATTTTTCTTCTTAATATTATTAATAATTTTATTAAATATATTTGTTTTTTCATTTGTTTTGCTCACCTCAGTCCATCAGTAAAGTGAACTTGTTCGGCTAGTGAGTCCAGCCGCATAAGTGCTGTGTGTTGTTTTTTTTTTTTTTTTTCTAATTTCTTTTGAAGAAAGATTGACTGTGTGACGAGAACTGTACTAAGCAAAGCTTTAAGGTAGCTGTAGTACTAGTAAGAAAGAAATTAATTTAGCAAATGTTTGTAGACTTAGCAGAAGTAGTACAACTATATCTGTTCTGCTTCTGTATCTGATTAAAAGTTAAAGTTGTTTAACCCCATAATATAATAATTGTAATCTATTAATATTATATTAATTAATAATATTAATTAATAATATAATATATTGATAACCTCACTTTAGTGGGCTTGAGAGTAGACTTGTGCATTCGTCTTCGGGCGAACATGAAAACGAGCACGAAGAGGCCGTTTTTTTGTTCGTTCCGAAGGAACGTAGAACAGAATACAGTGCCGGCAAACCGTAGGCGAAGACGAAGACTCACAATCACGAAGAATCGAAGATTCTTCGTGATCGTCTTCGTTTTTGCCGCGCAACCGCCAAAATTTCAAACAGGAGTGAGCTGATCCTCGTCTGTCCAATCAGCTCACTCTTGTGACGTAACGCTAAGGGTCTCGTCCAATGCCTGTGCTGCTGTTTTTTGAATTCTGAAGGCGCCTTTATAAGACCAGAGCTTGCCTGAGAGATCCATTCATTTTTCGCTGTGACTGCTTTGGCAACACTGCTGTGCTGCATCCGAGCGTTACAGAGAGAGATTGTTCTGTTCTGTGTGAGACTGGTAAGCCTTAGCCTGCCATTTCTCACTGTGTACTTCATCCTCACTTCAGTGCTACTTAATTAATATATTTAATAATAATAATTTGATTAATTTAATTTTTTTAAAATTAATTTGTCATCAACTTTAGTGTAAGTGCTGTTGAGTTGACAGTGCACCCAGTGCCTCAGTGGCACTGGGGTGCCCTTGCCCTGGGCTGGCACTAGTGCCTATTGCCTGTCCTGCTTAAATAAATTAAATAGAATTTATAAATTACAATTTAATAGAATCTATAATTTAATAGTTCATTATAATATTATATATATATATATATATTTGTCAGTCATATATATATATATACTATAGTATACTAGTGTAGAGTGTACTGTAGACATTCATCTACTAGTGTCTAATTTAAAATCAGTAATATTAATTAATATAATTAATAATTGAATTCATTATAAAATTATATATATATTTGTCAGTTATAGTTAGTAATAGTATACTAGTGTAGAGTGTACTGTAGACATTCAGAACATCTACTAGTGTCTAATCTAAAATCAGTAATATCAATAATTCTCTAATTCTTTCTTATCTTAATAGTTAATTAAATTAGCTATAAATAAAAGTAATAATATTAATTAATTACTACTAGCGTATAGTTCAGCTAATCTTATTAGTACTGGTGCTGCAGCTCTATAGTTTGTGCTTTGTTTTAGCAACAGTAAGAGACCAAGTCAATTTTTCTTAATTAATCTTTCATTTTATTTCATTTGTTTTGCTCACCTCAGTCCATCAGTGAAGTGAACTTGTTGGGCTAGTGAGTGCAGCCGCATAAGTGCTGTGTTTTTTTTTGATCAGCAAGCAGTGACGTTAACTGTTTTGCAAAGATTTTCTCATTTATTTTACATTTTATTTCAATTTTATTAAAAGTACCCTTAGTGTTTTGCTCACCTCAGTCCATCAGTGAAGTGAACTTGTTGGGCTAGTGAGTGCAGCAAGCAGTGAAGATAACCGTTTTGCTGTGACATTTTATTTTATTTCTAATTCTTTTCAAGAAAAATTGACTGTGACGAGCTGTACTAAGCAAAGCTTCAAGCTACTAGCTGTAGTACTAAAATAATTCTAATCTTCTTTAATCTTAATCTATAATATATTATAAATAATAATATTCTAATTCATAATCTATAATATAAGTAATTCTAATTCTAAATTCTAATTCATAATCTATATTCTTCTATCTATAATACATAATATATAAGTAAATTAGTTCTAATCTATTAATATTATATAACTTAATATTAATTAATAAATCATATACTGAATCTGATTTAACCTCACTTTAGCTTAGTGGGTTTGAGAGCGTCTGCCTAGAGGTAGACTTATAGTAAGGAAATATAGCTTTAGGCTAGCATAGTGGTAGGCTAAGCTCTTAGGCCCGTGTAAATTCAAATTAAAAATAAAATACTGCTAGTTATTAAATAGTTAATCTTGAGTTAATAATTTCAATAACTTTAGGATTTTGGCAGATTGCACACAGCACAGTGCAGTAGTGCATAGTTTTACTTTTTAAGCAGTAGCACTGAAGAGAACTTCCTCTAATTTTTTTGTCTTTAATTCGTTTTTCCTTTTTTTTATTTTTATTTTTTTATTTTTTTTTTTATAGTTTTTTAAACACTACACTACACTACACTACACTACACTACACACACAACACAAAATTTGAAATGGATCCTCCTTTTGGGACTAAGGAGGGACAAGCTCCATCTACCACCACCACCACCACCACCAGCACCACCACCAGCACCACCACCAGCTCTAAGATGCAGCCTTTGCGTCAGTCTAGTCGGCCAAGTAGGCCAAGCTCTCGCTTATCATTTGGGGAAGCATTGCTTGAAGGATCATCAAGTAAAGGAAAGGCACCAAAAGCAGGCAGTAGTAGTGCGGCTAGGCCCACAAGCTCTATGGTTTTTTACGGAAAGCCTAAAGCACCAGAAGCACGTTCAAAGTTAAAGGGTAGCACAAGTAGTACCAGCCCAGTGACTAAAAAGAAGTGCCTTTTGCCCCAAGCAGCATCTTCCCCATCCACCAGCAGCATGCAAGGTACCAAGCAGAGCCAAATTAGCAGCAAGACTCAGAGGGGTCCCAAACCAAAGCGATCTCATTCCTTTGTAGGGAAAACCACCACCACCACCCCCGCCTCTACCACCACTAGTGCTGCGCCTACTGTTCCCACTGGTACTGCCACGCCATGTCCTCCTAGTACCTCTAGCAAGCCACCAAGTCCTTACAAAATTTTTGTAAAGACAGTTAGAGAGAGGGCTACACGTAGTGGAACTCCACCTAGCGAGGTAGCAGAGGAGCCTGAGACTGAGAGGCCAAGTGCAGAGTCTATTCTTCCTGCTCGCACTACTACTAGTCACGAGTCTCACGACGATATCAGTCTTAGCTCCAGCCTAGCAGGAATTCCATTCGATCTGGCTAATGAAGAGCTAGACTATGAGCCAGAGGAAGTAGAGGAGATGAGTGGTCAGGAATCAGATTCCTCAGGGAGCAGTGTCCAAATGACTAGTGCACAATTTTCCCCTGAGCCTCCACCTTCTCCGCTACGATCATCACCATCACCACCACCAGCAGCAGCAGCAAAACCTAGCAAATCTAAAGCAATTAGCAGTCCCACTATGGCCAGTACTGTTACCACCAGTCCCACCACCACTAGTTCTGCCTCTGTTCATCCACCCCGAGCAGTAAGAGCAGCACCCAAGGCACACTCCAAGGCTATGCGCGCCCCAATTTGGGAGCACTTTGAAAATGTTGAAGAAGGGCGCTATGGAAAGTGCAAACATTGTGGGAAGCTAATAAGCAGAGGGAAAGTGTCTGGCCATTTTACCAGTGCTAGCATGAAGCATCACCTCAGCACTCAACACAACGCTGTGCTATTGGGGAAAGATGCAGAGGTAAAACTTAGTGCAGGCAGCATAGCTGGTGGCCGTGGAAAAACCCCAACAGCTTCTTCTTCTGAGCCAATAGCAGCAGCAGCAGCAGCAGCAGCAACTAGTGCTGGCAGCCAGAGACCAAGGCAGGTTGGAGCACTGCATGCCCAGCCCACCCTGGAAGAATTTGGGGCATTCCACTCCAAGAGAACGATGCCCAAACAGCAGGCCAATAAAGTAACGCGACTTATTGGTCAGTTCATTGCTGTTGGAGGGGCATCCTTCTCCATGATTGAAGGGGAGCCTTTCAAACAATTGATGGCGGCTGTGGCTCCACAATACACAGTTCCGTCACGTTCCACTTTCAGCAGGAACATTGTCCCCTCGCTGTATCGGTCCTGTGTTGCAGCAGTGAAAGAGGAGCTTTCCAAGGCTGCTGGTCAGTGTGTTCATTTCACTACAGATTTGTGGAGTGCACCTAGCGCCCAGCATGCCTTTCTTTCTTTGACAGCACACTGGTGGCAGCCCGGTGTGTCTAAGGAAGTTGCTGCAGCAGGCTACCGATCATTCCTTCTCCATGCAGAAGTGATGGATGAAAAGCACACTTCCCAAAATATTCTGCATGCGATTAGGAAAATGTTTAGCCTTTGGGTGGGAGCAGAGGCGGGCACCAATGTTGAAGTTGGTTTTGTGGTAACTGACGGAGGTGCCAATATGGTGAAAGCGCTGCGAGATGGTCATATTGTTGGTGTGCGCTGTGCAGCCCACATCATCCATCTTGTAGTGAAGGCAGCAATGTCAGAAGGAACTAATGTGGCAGCAGTAGTTCTGTCCCGCTGCAGAAAGATCGCTGGGCACTTTCACCATAGTGTTAAGGCTAGCCAACTTTTGAGGGAAGAGCAAGAGAGGTCAGGTCTTCCCGTACACTGCCTACGTCAGGATGTCAGTACACGGTGGAACTCCACGTTAGACATGCTAGAGAGGATTTTGGAGCAGCAGAGGGCAATCCATAATCTTGCCTCAGAGCACAATATTGGGATTACCTCTCCATTGAATAGGGAGGATTGGACAGTGATCGCCCAGCTAGTGGCAGTCCTTAAACCATTCAGGGATGCCACAGAAAATTTAAGCTCAAACACTGCCAGTCTGGCCCAGGTAATCCCAGTGTTCTCCCATCTAGGCAGCAAGATGGATGTGTTCCTTGGAAACCGTGAGGCTGTTCAAGGTGGCACTCTACATCCTGACGTAGCAGCCATAGTCAGGAAGCTGAAGGATCTGCTAAAAGTACACCTTCGCAAGCGAATGGAAGAGAGTCCCGAAATGATGCTAGCGTGCCTTTGTGATCCAAGAATTAAGGGAAAGCTAGCTTTGAAATTCAATGTTCTCAGTAGCTACCGGGAGCAATTGGTCAACAAGGTGCGTGACTGGCAGCGTAAAATGGGAATGCTGTCCGAGGAGGGTGAGGTGCAGGAGGAGGAAGAGATGATGTGGTCTGCTACCCCTAGCAGCAGCATCAGCAGCAGTGCCACAAGCAGCACAACACAGCTGAGTGGAGCAGCTGCGTTTTGGGAAGAGGCACTTGGCAGTATAGTTGGACCATCTGACAGAGCTAGCAGCAGAAAGGAGAGTAGTGCTGCTGAAATGGTCAAACTTTACCTCTGTGAAGTTCCTTCTGCTCCTAATGTTGATCCTCTTAGCTACTGGGATGAAAAGAAGAGTGTGTGGCCTGCACTCTCATGGGTTGCGCAGCAGCTTCTATCATGTCCGCCAACCACTGTTCAAAGTGAGCGCGTGTTTTCTATGACTGGAAACATACTGAGTCCACAGCGCTCACGCATGGCACCTCATCTGATGGAGCAGATTGCCTTTCTTAAATTCAATCTGCCCAAATTGGGTTACCCAGCTCTTAGCTTGGAAAGTTAAATTTTTTCTCTCTAATGTTTAAGGTAGTTTCTCCCCCTGGTTGCACTTGCTGCGGTGTGGCAATGCCTGCTACCTCCGCTGGTGTAGCCAATTTACGCTAGGGCCTAGTGTCTGAGCTCTGTAAGTCCGCTCCCAAACGCCTAGGACTGACAGTCTTTGGATGCTTTGCCCTGGGGTGAAACAGGTGAGTGGGTCGTCAATTGCCCACTCATTCACCTTTTTCCGTTTCCAACGCTGCTGCTGGTGGTGGTGCCAGTATCTTTTGCCAGTTCGCTTCCTGGCTGAAATCATGCCTCAGATGTCCCTAATGGAAAGGGTAGTTTCTCCCCCCTGGTTGCACTTGCTGCGGTGTGGCAACGCCTGCTACCTCCGCCGGTGTAGCTAGCTTATGCTAGGGCCTTGTGTCTGAGTTCTGTAGGTCTGCTCCCAAACGCCAAGGACTGACAGTGTTTGGATGCTTTGCTCTGGGGTGAAACAGGTGAGTGGGTCGCCAATTGCCCACTCATTCGCCTTTCCCAATTCTGCTGCTGCTGCTGCTGGTGGTGGTGCCAGTGTCTCTTCGATGCCAGTTCGCTTCCTGGCTAGTGTCATGAATCAAATGTCCCTAATGGTAAGGGCAGTTTCTCCCCCCTGGCTGCCTCTGTCTGCGGTGTGGCAACGCCTGCTACCTCCGCCGGAGTGGCCAGCTTACGCTAGGGCCTAGTGTCTGAGCTCTGGAAGTCTGCTGCCAAACGTCTAAGACTGACAGTGTTTGGGTGCTTTGCCCTGGGGTGAAACAGGTGAGTGGGTCGCCAATTGCCCACTCATTCGCCTTTCCCATTTTTCAATGCTGCTGCTGGTGGTGGTGGTGGTGCCAGCATCTCTTCTCTGCCAGTTCGCTTCCTGGCTAGAGTCATGCCCAAAATGTCCCTAGTGGTAAGGGCAGTTTCTCCCCTCTGGCTGCGTCTGTTTGCGGTGTGGCAACGCCTGCTACCTCCGCCGGAGTGGCCAGCTTACGCTAGGGCCTTGTGTCTGAGCTCTGGAAGTCTGCTGCCAAACGTCTAAGACTGACAGTGTTTGGGTGCTTTGCCCTGGGGTGAAACAGGTGAGTGGGTCGCCAATTGCCCACTCATTCGCCTTTCCCAATTCTGCTGCTGCTGCTGGTGGTGGTGCCAGTGTCTCTTCGATGCCAGTTCGCTTCCTGGCTAGTGTCATGAATCAAATGTCCCTAATGGTAAGGGCAGTTTCTCCCCCCTGGCTGCCTCTGTCTGCGGTGTGGCAACGCCTGCTACCTCCGCCGGAGTGGCCAGCTTACGCTAGGGCCTTGTGTCTGAGCTCTGGAAGTCTGCTGCCAAACGTCTAAGACTGACAGTGTTTGGGTGCTTTGCCCTGGGGTGAAACAGGTGAGTGGGTCGCCAATTGCCCACTCATTCGCCTTTCCCAATTCTGCTGCTGCTGCTGGTGGTGGTGCCAGTGTCTCTTCGATGCCAGTTCGCTTCCTGGCTAGTGTCATGAATCAAATGTCCCTAATGGTAAGGGCAGTTTCTCCCCCCTGGCTGCCTCTGTCTGCGGTGTGGCAACGCCTGCTACCTCCGCCGGAGTGGCCAGCTTACGCTAGGGCCTTGTGTCTGAGCTCTGGAAGTCTGCTGCCAAACGTTTAAGACTGACAGTGTTTGGGTGCTTTGCCCTGGGGTGAAACAGGTGAGTGGGTCGCCAATTGCCCACTCATTCGCCTTTCCCATTTTTCAATGCTGCTGCTGGTGGTGGTGGTGGTGCCAGCATCTCTTCTCTGCCAGTTCGCTTCCTGGCTAGAGTCATGCCCAAAATGTCCCTAATGGTAAGGGCAGTTTCTCCCCCCTGGCTGCCTCTGTTTGCGGTGTGGCAACGCCTGCTACCTCCGCCGGAGTGGCCAGCTTACGCTAGGGCCTTGTGTCTGAGCTCTGGAAGTCTGCTGCCAAACGTCTAAGACTGACAGTGTTTGGGTGCTTTGCCCTGGGGTGAAACAGGTGAGTGGGTCGCCAATTGCCCACTCATTCGCCTTTTCAATGCTGCTGCTGGTGGTGGTGCCAGCATCTCTTCTCTGCCAGTTCGCTTCCTGGCTAGTGTCATGCCTCAAATGTCCCTAATTGTAAGGGCAGTTTCTCCCCCCTGGCTGCCTCTGTCTGCGGTGTGGCAACGCCTGCTACCTCCGCCGGAGTGGCCAGCTTACGCTAGGGCCTTGTGTCTGAGCTCTGGAAGTCTGCTGCCAAACGTCTAAGACTGACAGTGTTTGGGTGCTTTGCCCTGGGGTGAAACAGGTGAGCGGGTCGCCAATTGCCCTCTCATTCGCCTTTCCAATTTTTCAATGCTGCTGGTGGTGGTGGTGCCAGCATCTCTTCTCTGCCAGTTCGCTTCCTGGCTAGAGTCATGCCCAAAATGTCCCTAATTGTAAGGGCAGTTTCTCCCCCCTGGCTGCCTCTGTCTGCGGTGTGGCAACGCCTGCTACCTCCGCCGGAGTGGCCAGCTTACGCTAGGGCCTTGTGTCTGAGCTCTGGAAGTCTGCTGCCAAACGTCTAAGACTGACAGTGTTTGGGTGCTTTGTCCTGGGGTGAAACAGGTGAGTGGGTCGCCAATTGCCCACTCATTCGCCTTTTCAATGCTGCTGCTGGTGGTGGTGCCAGCATCTCTTCTCTGCCAGTTCGCTTCCTGGCTAGAGTCATGCCCAAAATGTCCCTAATGGTAAGGGCAGTTTCTCCCCCCTGGCTGCCTCTGTTTGCGGTGTGGCAACGCCTGCTACCTCCGCCGGAGTGGCCAGCTTACGCTAGGGCCTTGTGTCTGAGCTCTGGAAGTCTGCTGCCAAACGTCTAAGACTGACAGTGTTTGGGTGCTTTGCCCTGGGGTGAAACAGGTGAGCGGGTCGCCAATTGCCCACTCATTTGCCTTTCCCATTTCCTTTTCCATTTCATTATTTTCCTTCTGATACACAACCAACCAAACATAACACACACAATAACACATATAACACATATAACACACAGTGACATCACACATAACACACATACACACACACTTACAATGCACAAAACACAAGGACCTTTTCCTTGTTATTTGCCCTGGCCTTCACTCACTAATAGCATTACATTAACACTATAACTCACACTTCACCCTATAACATTTTTCCATCCACATACCTGCCAACAGACCCAACTTTTTCAGGGACAGTCCTGCTTTTTTCCAGTCCTGTCCCATCTAATTTAGCTAAACTAGGTATGCAAAATGCAAATACACATAGGTAGTTATAGCTCGGTAGGTAACGCTACTATAAACATTTAATAAATATAATCAAGTACTAAATAATAAATCTAACTTTAAAATACATTTAAATAAACCCCTATTTTTTTTTAAAAAAAAACATTAAAATTAAATTATTATTATTTAGACATAATCCATCTTTAACCAAACCAGTGCACTGCTACTAATCTTAAACATAACCGTACATTAACCCTAAGCTATTTTTTAGTTCTTGTCCAACATTTTTCCATCAGCATACCTGCCAACACACCCAAGATTTTGGTGGACAGTCCTGCTATTTTCCAGTCCTGTCCAATAAGTAAGTTGGGTTGTTGCAAAGTATGCCATTGTAAATAGGTAGCAAATGTTAGGCATGTAAAGTGGTCCAAAATCAATTTAAAAATGTAAAATATTCCCTATTCTTTTATTAAACATCTATGGACAGTACACCTCGGTATGTGTGTGCAACTCTATTGGTCGTTTCGGCAGGGGGCTCGCCTGCCATCAACGAATGAAGTGCATTCTGCAGTTCTGCAATTCACTCGTTGATGCCAGACCAGCCCCCTGCCGAAACGACCAATAGAGCTGCACACACGTACCTTCACGGCAGCTGCTGCTGCTGTGATGTGTTATTAACCCCGTATTAACCCCTGCTAGGCAACCAGGAGGAAAACGAAGATTAAACGAGCACGAAGAATGTCCGCGAATATTCGCCCGAAGAGAAGACAGGAACGGGCGAATATTCGCGGAATACGAAGATTTTTTTTTCCCCGAAGACGAGCACGAAGACGAACACGAAGAGCCCCCTGGTGCCCAAGTCTACTTGAGAGTGTCTGTCCTTGCCTAGAGGTAGACTTAGAATAGGAAGGAAATATAGCTTTAGCATAGTAGTAGGCTCTTAGGACCGTGTAAATTTAAAATATAAAATACTTCTAGTAGTTTTACTTGTTAGTGTATTATAGTTAAACTTGAGTTAATAACACCATTTAGTTAACCAATTTTTAAATAACTTGGGCACTTTGGCAGACTGCACACAACAGCACAGTGCAGTTGTGCATAGTTTTTCATCAGTAGCACTGAAGATAAACTTCCTCTAATTTTTTGGGGTTACTATTTTTTTAAATCATATTTTTTTTATTAAGCTATTTTCCCTGGTCCCCTACTTTTAAACACAACACACACAACATAACATTTGAAATAGATCCTCCTTTTGGGACTAAAGAAAAGAGGGAGGGACAGGCTCCATCTACCACCACCACCAGCAGCAGTTCTTCTACGATGCAGCCTTTGCATCAGCCTAGTCGGACAAGTAGGCCAAGCTCTTGGTTATTATTTGGGGAATCATCCAGTAAAAGAAAGGCACCAAAAGCAGGCAGTAGTAGTGCTGCTAAGCCCACCAGCTCTATGTTTTTTTTACCGAAAGCCAAAAGTACCTTCAAAGTTAAAGGGTAGCACAACTAGTACTACTACTAGCCCAGGGAGTAAAAAGAAGTGCCTATTGCCCCCAGCAGCATCTTCCTCATCCACGAGCAGCATGCAAGGTACCAAGCAGAACAAGTTTAGCGGTAAGAGTGAAAGTGGTGTTCCCAATCCCAAGCAATCTCGTTCTTTCTCATGGAGGCTTTTTGTAGATAATCCGCCTCCCAAGACCACCACCACCACTAGTGCTGCTCCTGCTGTTCCCACTGGTACCACCACACCATTTCCTCTTAGCACCACCTCTAGCAATCCACCAAGTCTTTACAATATTTTTGTAAAGACAGTTAGTGAGACGGCTACACGTAGTGGAACTCCATCTAGCAAGGTACTAGAGGGGTGTGAGACTGAGAGGCCAAGTGCAGAGTTAGGCTCTGTTCTTCCTGCTAGTACTACTACTACTACTAGTTTGACTAGTAGTAGTCAAACTAGTCATGATATCAGTCTTAGCTCCAGCCTATAGGAATTCCATTTGATTTGGCTAATGAAGAACTTTACTATGAGCCAAAGGAAGTGGAGGAGATAATAGAGGAGATGAGTAGTCAGGAATTAGATTCCTCAGGGAGCAGTCTATGAATGACTAGTGCACAATTTTCCCCTGAGCCTCCACCTTCTCCGCTATTATTATCATCATCACCACCACCACCAACAGCAAAACCTACCAAATCTGGTAGAATTAAGGAAATTAGCAGTCCAGGTAGCATTTCTATGGCCAGTACTCCTGTTTGCACTGGCACAGTTACCAGTGCCACCACCAGTGCTGTAACTGTGCCAATAAGAAGAACAACCACTGTTAGTAGCAGTGTAGAGAGCCTAGAGACAGTGAGATTAATGTGCCATTTCCCAGTGTTCGCAGAACTAGTCATGCTGCTGCTCATCCACCCAGAGCAGTAGAAGCAGTACCCAAAAATGCACAGTCTAAGGCTCTCCGCGTCTCAATTTGGGAGCACTATAAAAGTGTAGAAGAAGGGCGCTATAGAAGGTGCAAACATTGTGGGAAGCTAATAAGCAGAGGGAAAGTGTCCGGACATTTCACCAGTGCTGCCATGAAGCATCACCTCAGTACTCAACACAACGCTGTGTTATTGGGGAAAGATGCAGAAAAACGTAGGGCGGGCAGCATAGCTGGTGGCCATGGTACTACTACAACAACTAGTACCATCTCCGGAGAGAGTGGAAAAACCCCAACAGCTGCTTCTGAGCCAATAGCAGCCACAGCTAGTGCTGGCAGCCAAATACCAAGGCAGGTTGGAGCATGTCCAGCCCACCCTGGAAGAATTTGGGGCATTCCACTCCAGGAGGTCAGTGTCCAAACAGAAGGCCAATAAAATAACCCGACTTATTGGGCAGTTCATTGCTGTTGGAGGGGCATCCTTCTCCGTGATTGAAGGGGAGCCTTTCAAACAATTGATGGCGGCTGTGGCTCCACAATACACAGTTCCCTCACATTGCACTCTCAGTAGGAATATTGTCCCCTGACTGTATCAGTCCTGTGTTTCAGCAGTGAAAGAGGAGATTTCCAAGGCTGATGGTCAGTGTGTAAATTTCACAACAGACTTGTGGAGTGCACCTAGCGGGCAGTATGCCTTTCTTGCCTTGACAGCACACTGGTGGCAGCCCGGTGTGTCTAAGGAAGCTGCTGCTGCTGCAGGCTACGATCATTCCTTCTCCATGCAGAAGTGATGGATGAAAAGCACACTTCCTAAAATATTCTGCATGCAATAAGGAAAATGTTTTGCCTTTGGGTGGGAGCAGAGGCGGGCACCAATGTTGAAGTTGGGTTTGTGGTAACTGACCGAGGTGCAAACATGGTTAAAGCACTGCGAGATGGTCATATTGTTGGTGTGCGCTGTGCAGCCCACATCATCCATCTTATAGTCAAGTCAGCAATGTCAGAAGGAAGTAGTGTAGCAGCAGTAGTTCTGTCACGCTGCCAAAAGATCGCTGGGCACTTTATTATTATTATCTTTTATTTAAATAGCGCACAGGGACGGCCTTAGGTGTTCAGGCGCCCTGCGCGGACTACTTCTCTGGCTCCCCCTCGACAAAAAAGAAAGGGAAAAAATCTTGTAACAAATAATTTATGTGCAAGTGAAAACAAGTGCAATAATATATAACTGGAAACACTGGTAACAATAATGTACCTTAAATACATTAAATATAGGAAAAAAATCTTAACAATTTTTTTTCCTTTTAACTATTGAAAAAAATTGGACCCTAGGCAATTATTTCCTTTGCACTCCCTCCACGTAACCTAGCATGTAATCACTCCCTCCGCTCCCACACCAAAGCAAAAAAAAAATTGCCGCACTAACTGCGGATTAGGAGAAGACTGTTAATACGGGACCTGGACAACACCGATAATGCACCCACTATGCAGAGACGTATTCACATCATGGAGAGTTAAGGCAATTAGTCCAAGGCAAACGAACAATACAGGGCCAGAGGCAGATAAACGTAGTCAGGAGGTTCCGAGGTCGGGGCAGGCAGCACGGGATCGAGGTCAGGAAACAAAGCCAAGGTCTCGTACATGATGAAGGCAAACGGATAACAGAGTTCTGAAACACGAGCACCCAGAGCAACATACAGAGACTTTTTGAACGGGCACTGCACTAATGGGACAGAAGGTTTAAATAAGGATAAGGGCGGGAAGACACAATCAACCAATAGGGACTATCTGACGTCATCGCGTCCGGCGCACACTTGTTGTGTTGGCGCAATATAAATATAAACAAACATACACAAAATATGGCATCTGAGAGTGCTACACCCGCGAGCGTCGCGGGTGTACCACACCGGCAGGTGCTGGGGTGGTCGAGCCCTGCGAACGAGTTGCGACAGCTCGCTCATAACTGTGCGAGTGCTCATTGACAGTAGCGCGTCGTGGGCGTGCCGCGTCGACGCCCACGTCTCTCTGTGTACGTGCCTCGCGCATGGTACACCAAGAGGACCTGTACGCAACACGTCCTCTCTGTGTCAGTGCTACACGTGCGTCACCGAGCAAGCTCCGCCCACCAGTGGCAGACCGGCGAGGGACCGCAGCGGACACGGTAGGTACAACACAAGGGCGTGAACAGCACGAGCAGGAAGCCAGGACCTCTCCTCAGGCCCATACCCTTTACAATCCATCAAGTACTGAAGGGAACCCCGGTGCCAGCAGGAATCAAGAACACGACTGACGACATGTTCTTCGTGACCACGGACGAGAATAGGGGCAGGCGGATGACGAACAACGGAAAACCGGCTGGCGATGCAGGGCTTAAGGAGGGACACATGGAAGATGTTGGGAATCCTCATGGAAGAAGGAAGAGCGAGAGACATTGCCACCTCGTTGACCTTCTTGAGGATACAAAAGGGGATGATGAATCTGGGACCCAGAGACCTACAGGGTTGACGAAGGGCAATATTCCGTGTTGATAACCACACGTAGTCACCGACTTTATACTGGGGTGGAGGAGTTTGCCGTTTGTCAGCAGCGGTTTTGCTGCAAACCTGCGCTCTGGTCAGCTGTGCTCTCAGAGCCTTTCAATGCTTTTCCAGATTTGTGATGCGTTCCTCCACGGCAGGCATGCCGACATGTTGGGACGAGGAGGGAGGTGGTATGACTATGGGATGGTATCCCAGAGCGGCATAAAAAGGAGTACAGCGCAAGACTGCATGGAGTGCGTTGTTTTATGCCATCTCTGCCAAGGGAAGAAGAGAGGACCAGTTGTCTTGTCTTTCATTTACATACATGCGCAGATATTGTTTCAATGTTTTGTTGGTGTGCTCCGTTTGTCTGTTGGATTGAGGGTGGTAGGCAGATGTTAGATGCAATCAAATGCTTAGCTTGATGCAGAGGGCTTTCCAGTAGCAGGAAATGAACTGAGGTCCTCTATCGGATACCACGTTAATGGGGTAACCCGTGTAAACGAGCCACCTCTCTGATGAATACATCCGCCAGCTGTGATGCTGTGGGAAGCCGTGGCCTGTATGGAGAACCGGTCAACCACCACGAGTATGGTGTTGTGTCCCCGAGAGACAGGAAGATCGACGATAAAGTCCATGGAAATACGACGTATAGACGATCCGAAGGAGGTTTTTGAGATGCCGTGACATGGGCTTGATGCAAACGTATTTTGGACATCACAGTGGAAGACAGGAACGAGATGATGCGTGTTTGCGGTATGATGGGATCGTCTTGATGGGTGTTGCGATGGCTGTCAAATTGTCGAGAGAGGGCATCTGCTTTGGTGTTTTGAGAACCAGGTCGGTATGTCATCACATAGTTGAATCGTGTGAAGAATAGTGCCCATCTGGCTTGACATGGGTTCATTTGTCTTGTGTTCCGCAGGCGTGAATCCTTTCGAGAAGAAGGTGCATGGAAGTGGACAGGTTTCGTTGTGAGAGGACAGCGCCCGCAACGGTTTCTGATGCGTCTACTTCCAGAATATACTGAAGAGCAGGATCTGGGCGTTGCAGGATCGGAGCAGAGATTAAGGCTTGTTTTAACCGGTTGAATGCATTGATGGCCTTGTCAGACCAAAGTGTAGGATTGGCTCCTTTTTTGGTGAGTGCAATGGTAGGGGCTGGGATGCTGGTGTAATTGCGAATGACGCGCCGGTAGTAGTTCGCGAACCCCAGGAACTGCTGTATGGCTTTTAAAGTCTGAGAGATCGTCCATGCTGTGATTGCTTTAAGCTTATTGGGGTCCATCTCCAGACCCTTGGCCGAGATAATATATCCTAGGAAATGCAAGCTGTGTTTTTCGAATTCATACTTCTCGGCTTTAGCGTATAGGCCGTGTTCCCGTAAGCGTTGCAACACGGAACGGAGATGTTTATGATGGGAGTCGATGTCCGGTGAAAACACAAGCATGTCGTCGAGATATACGATCACATGAGTGAGCAACATGTCCCCGAAGACGTCGTTTACGAAAGCCTGAAACACAGCTGGCGCGTTGCAGAGGCCAAATGGCATAACTCGGTATTTATAGTGGCCGAACCGTGTGTTGAAAGCGGTTTTCCACTTGTCGTTCCGTTTTAAAAGCATCGTAGATTTCTGTTATCAAAGGGAGAGGATACCTATTTTTGATGGCAATGCGATTGAGACCTCGATAATCGATGTGCGGGGGGCGAAGAGAACCTTCCTTTTTTGAGACAAAGAAGAAACCGGCACCTGCTGGTGATGAGGAAGGCCATATGAAGCCCTTTTCCAGACTCTCCTTAATGTATTGTTCAAGTGGAGGCGTGTTGCCAGGTAACAAGTCGATGGCACAGTCATAGGGCCTATGTGGAGGCAAGCGTTCGGCTTGTTTTTAGAGAAAACATCAAGGAACTCCCAATAGTGCTTGAATACCAGAAGCTTGGGATCTGTCGGCTTGATTTCCTGTACAAGGTTAACACGTTGACAGGGAATAGTACATAGCCGATGACATGCTCCATGCCATGATCTCGCCTTTCTCCCAATCGATGCGTGGATTGTGAGAACGAAGCCAAGTGTAGCCCAATATGAGAGGAGCATGAGGAGACGGAATGATCTCGAAAGAGACGTGTTCTTTGTGAGTCGCCCCAATGAACATGGTAAGAGGCGAGGTCTCCTGTGTGACGACCCCAGGGCCCAACAGGTTGCCATCAACTGCGGTAACTACTGAAGGAGTCCTTTTGGTGCGCAGAGGCACATGGTGTTTCATTGCCCATTGTTTGTCGAGGAATACTCCAGCCGCCCCAGAGTCAATGAAAGCTTGGGTGACCACTGAGTGGTCTTGCCACAGCAAAACTGTGAACATCATGCGGTGTGGAGGAGAGGTGATGGATGTGCTTAGGGGTTCTCCTCCATTGGCCCCTAAGCTCGGTCATTTCCCAGGCGTGTGGGACAGGTTTGCAGGAAGTGACCAGTTTGCCAACAGTATAGGCAAAGTCCAAGGTTCCTTCTCCTTGTTTTTTCAGCTTCAGACAAATGGCATACTGTGCCTATTTCCATGGATTCATCGGTAGGAGGACTGGGAGCCACCTGCGGAGACTGAGGGGTATATGGTCGGTGCCGTCTGATTCTTTCCTTTTCCATGTTTCTCTCTTGAATACGCTTATCAACGCGTAAACAGAGAACTATGTAGTCTTCGAGGTCGGACGGTGGTTCCTGTTATAGGAGAGCATCCTTTATTCTTTCATTCAGTCCCTTTCGGTACGCTGCTCTTAAGGCTCCTGGATCCCACTGTAATTCACAAGCCAGCGTACGAAATTCAATGGCGTACTGGGCAAGGGACTTATGTCCTTGCTGCAGCTCCAGTAAGGAGGCATCCGCAGTCTCTCTGTGGCCAGGTGTATCAAAGACCGAGAGCCTCCATGAAGGCAGGGCAGTCGTCAAGAAGGTAAGATTCCTGCTCAATCAAGGGAGACGCCCACAGCCTTTCAATAACAATATGAGGAAGGATACCCATTTAGACTGAGAACGAAAGGCCTGAGGATGATTGCTGAAATGGAGCATGCATTGATTCAGAAAACCTCTGCATTCCTTGGGGTTACCCGCAAACTTGTCTGGGAGCAGCAACCGAGCTGAGGCTCCCTGTTCCTCAGGACTGGGTTCCCTGGGAGCAAAAGGAGTACTTGTAGTTGGTGTGAAGGTCAGTGACCTTATCAGTTCAGTCATGGTGTCCATTTTTTGAGCCAGCGACTGTAGCTGGGACGAGTGGGATGTAAGCAGTTGATCTTGCAATTCCTGGCGAGAATGAATATTAGCCATCTCCGCGGGGTCCATGTTACTGGCCCGTTCAATGTGTTAATACGGGACCTGGACAACACCGATAATGCACCCACTATGCAGCTACGTACTCACAACACGGAGAGTTCAGACAATAAGTCCAAGGCAAACGAACAACACAGGGCCAGAGGCAGATAAACGTAGTCAGGACGTTCCGAGGTCGGGGCAGGGAGCACGGGATCGAAACAAAGCGAAGGTCCGGTACACGCTGAAGGCAAACGGATAACAGAGTTCTGAAACACAAGCACCCAGAGCAACATACAGAGACTCTTTGAACGGGGACTGCAATAATGGGACAGAAGGTTTAAATAAGGATAAGGGCGGGAAGACACAAACAATCAACCAATAGGGACTAATATGACGTCATTGCGTCTGGCGCACACGAGTAGCCGCCAACCTGTCGCATTGGCTCGCTCATTGTACGTACGTACACCAAGAGGACCTGCACGCGACACATCCTCTCTGTCTGTGCCACGCGCACAGTACACCGGGAGGACGTGCATGCGTCACCGCGCGAGCTCCGCCCACCAGTGGCAGACCAGCGAGGAACCGCGGCGGACACGGTAGGTACAACAAAGACTGTGAGAGTCTGTGCAGTCTTCCCTTCTTCTGACTCTACCGTGACTTTGAAAGGTCCTCTCCCCATGATCATCCCCAGAGTCTCTTTGTCCCCTCATTCACTATGCCACACCTATCTTTTCCTTCCTCCTTGTAGTTCAGGTATAGATCAAATAAACAACACTTGCGTGTATAGCATTGCAGGTATAGTCCAACAGAATAACACAGAAACCCAGCTTTGCAGGTATAGACCAATTGGGGATCACATGTAAACTCAGCACTGAAGGTATAGATCAAATAAACAGCACTGCAGGTATATATCAACTAAATAAGATATACAAGCCCAGGTATACATAAATAATGTATGGAAACATAGCATATCAGATATAGATCAACATAATAACACATAAATCCGGCTTTGCAGGTATAGATTAACTGGAAATCACATAAACTCAGCATTAAAGGTACAGATAAAAAAAAACTAAATTACAGGCATAGATCACAGGTTGCACACCCCAAAGCAAGCCCTGGTGTCCTGAGCCATCTTTGTCCCCAAACAGCCCAGCGTGAACCATTTTTGTCCCCAAACAGCCCAGCGTAAGACATGTTTGTCCCCAAACATCCCAACATAAGACATATTTGTCCTCAAACAGCCTACCCTGTGTCATCTTTGTCCCATAAACACCTTGCCTGCGCCATCTTTGTTCCATAAACACCTTGTGTAACGGGTTCACCAAGAGAGCTGTAGTAACTCCCAGAGATCACCCAGTATCCTCCTGTTGTCTCCAAAATCACTTCCATCACCAACCAGCATGCACACCTTGGAACCCTGCTATGTGTCAGCAGTTCAGCTGGGGGATCTGGCTGGGACATGCCGGGGAGGTCTCGGTCAGTTTCTGGGCCATATTGTGGGGAATAGGGCAAAGTGTCTGGGGTGAGGGAAGGGTGTGGGCAGAGGCCAGTTGCGCTCTGCTCGGATGTTTGTGCTTCTGGTGGGGGCACAATACTCACAGGATCCACTGGGGCACACTGCTGAGCACGGTCAAAGAGTTCTCGGTAGGCCTGCTCCAGGATCCATTCTTGGCAAACCAAATAATCGAAATCAGCCCACAAGTCGGGCAGGTAACAGGGCACATCTGCGAGAATCCCTTCCCTGAACTCCCGGATCTCCTTGCACCGATATTTCGATGGGCTCCCAAATTCTCGGTCCTCCTGTAGGCTTTCTATTATCAATCCCGGGCCGCCACAGTCATCGCCTTCTGGCATGTAGTCATCCTTCAGCTCTGGACACCACCGCGCGGCCTGCCAATACAGGGCCCGGTATCCACAATCCACAGTCCATCATTTCTAGTGGAAGCAACTTCTCCACCTCAGCCACCAAGTCCTCTTGGGGCTGCTCTCCCAGGTACTGCATTCGCCAATCTAGTTGTAGCACGTACCATTCCTTGGAGGATGGGAGGACTATTCCCCAGACACCCTGGTCCACTCTGAGAGCCTCCATCCAGGCATTTAGGTAACTCGCGACTCTGCTGCGCACCAACACGTCCTGTAGTGCTGGAACCATCTTTGGCTTGCTGCTGGTATACCCGCTGGTACTGCGCTGGGACGTTTGCAAGGAGGTTCCCGCCGCTGCCGCCAATGTAACGGGTTCACCAAGAGAGCTGTAGTAACTCCCATAGATCACCCAGTATCCTCCTGTTGTCCCCAAAATCACTTCCAGCACCAACCAGCATGCACACCTTGGAACCCTGCTATGTGTACCCAATAAGTAGACACAACTATCTTGAATTGAGTACAGCAGGAATGAACAGTTTATTGATGTAAAACATAGACTCATATAGCCACAGAACTTCATTAACATAAATTAACATTGATAAACAGGTACATGTAGACAACCCAACCTTTAATCCCCTTTAGCTACTGAATCTCCCCCTAGTAGCAATCCTGTTATGGGATTAGTTTACACAATAGAGTTCATGCCTGTTTGGCAGCCAGGCTGGAGCCATCTCTGAGTACCTTGGGGCCCTGTATGACAGGTCATTTTGTCACACCTTGCCTGGGCCATCTTGGTCCCCAAAGCTCAGTGGCGTCGGCGGGGGGGGGCAGAGGAGGTCATGGCCCCCCTACATCATGCTGTGCCCACCCAATTGAAACGCCGTTTTTTTTTTATCGAGCAGCCAGAGGTTGCTCAGGAATAACTTTTCAGCCACCGATCGGCACCTCTCTGTTAGGCCTCTGTCTCGGTCACTGTGCCAGCATGTCATGCTGAGTGCCGTTATATGACGTCATATTCCCGGGGCTCAGCATTGAAGCAGGCACACCGCGGCCGAGCAGGGAGACATATGACCGCAGGACCTCCACAAGGTAAGTAAACTTCAAAGGGGAGGAGGGTAGATAGTGAGGAGGGGGTAGATAGGCAGAAGGGAGTAGATAGGGAGAAGGAAGAGAAGGGGTAAATTGGGCAGAAGGCAGTGAGAAGGGGTAGATAGGCCAGAAGGGAGTGAGAAGGAGTAGATAGTTTAGAAGGGAGTGAGAATCGGGTAGATAGGGCAGAAGGGAGTGAGAAGGCGGTAGATAGGGCAGAAGGGAGTGAGAAAGGGGTAGATAGGGTAGAAGGGAGTGAGGAGAGGGTAGATATGCCCGAAGGGAGTGAGAAGGGGGTAGATAGGGCCGAAGGTAGGAAGAAGGGGTAGATAGGGCCGAAGGGAGGGAGAAGGGGGGTAGATAGTGAGAAATGAGGGTAGCAAGAATATTGAATAAAGAGTCAGAATGAGAGAGAGTGAATGGGTTAATGTGTGGATGCATTGTGCGAATGAGTGAGAGAAGTAATGAATTTGTGAGAATGCATTAATGAATATGTGTAAATAATTTGTGTGAAAGAATAAATTATTGTGTGAATGAAAGTGAATTAGTGAGTGACTGTAAACTTGTTTGTGTGAATCATAGGTGTATAATTGATTTGTCAAAAAGGCAAAGATAGTGTAAGCAGGGTGTTTAAGCATTGCGGACCTAGATGGCACAGACAGGGTGTTTATGGGACAAAGATGGCGTACGCTTGGCTGTTTGGGGACAATGTTGGCTCATACTGGGCTGTTTGGGGACACAAATGTCATGTCCTATGTGTGTAATTTGGGTGCTGGTCAGGTTCTATGTGGGCAGTGTGGACCCAGGGCTGACTTTGGGGTGTGCAACCTGTGATCTATGCCTGTAATTTAGGGCGTTTTATCTATACCTTTAACGCTGAGTTTTTATGTGAGTTCCAATTGATCTATAACTGCAAAGCTAGGTTTTTGTGTTCTGTTGATCTATATATGCTATGCAATGTTTCCATACATTATTTATGTTTACCTGCAAATACAGGATTTGTATGTCTTATTAGGTTGATCAATACCTGGAATGCTGTTGCCATAGGTTGTTTATTTGATCTATACCTTCAGTGCTGAGTTTACATGTAATTTCCAGTTGATCTATACCTGCAATGCTGGGTTTGTGTGTTCTGTTGATTTATACCTGCAATGCTATGTTTCCATACATTATTTATGTATACCTGCAAGTACAGGGTTTTTATGTCTTATTCAGTTGCATGTACTGTTTCTATGTGTTGTTTGTTTGATCTATACCTGAACTACAGGGAGTAGGTAAAATAGAGGTGTGGTTTAGTGAATGGGGGTACTAAGGGACTCTGGTGATGGTTACAGAGGAGAGGACCTCTCAATGTCACGGTGCAGTCAGAAGGAGGGAAGACTGCACTGACTCTCACAGTCTTCCCCTGATCTGCAGTCAGTGTGGCAAATATTTATTTTTTGGTGTGGTAGCGGAGGGAGATTGCATGCTAGGGAGTGTGGAGCAGGGCCCAAGGAAATGCTTGGGTAGGGTCCAATGTTTTCACTATACAAAATATATTGGCAACAGGGTCTAATATATATATTGGCTGCAGGGGCAAATATTTATATATATTATCAGCATGGTGTAATATAAATACATATTGTCAGCAGGGTCTAATATTTATATATATCAACAGCAGGGTCTAATATTAGAAAATGAAAACTAACTGCAAGTTCAGCTGTTGTTTTGCTTCAAAGAGATAAGTATATATTATGTAGTTAAAAATGGATGTCTAACACACACATATATAACACACACACCTACTTTGGTCCCTGTCCCCCCATGTGCCCCTCCCTAAATATGAAAGCTGGAGACACCACTGCCAAAGCTCAAACACCTTGCTTGTGCCATCTTTCCCTTTCCCCAAATCACTTATGAATCTATGATACACACAACACACTTATACAGTCACTCACTCTGTCATTTACACAATTCCTTCACACAATTATTAATTCTCACTCATTCACACAAATCATTTACACATAATGAGTTCAGTTTTAGAAAGATTAAGTTTCAGGTAGCGTTGTGACATCCATGAAGAAATAGCAGACAGGCAATTGGTAATATGGGACATGAGAGATGGAGAGAGATCAGGAGAAGACAGGTAGATTTGGGTCTCATCTGCATATAGATGATATTGGAGACCAAATGAGTTGATTAGTTTGCCAAGAGATGAAGTATAAAGAGATAACAGCAGAGGGCCAAGGACTGATCCTTTGGGGACACCAACTGAAAGTGGAAGGGGTGATGATGTCATGCCAGGGAAGCTGACAGAGAAGGAACGGTTAGACAGATATGAGGAGATCTAGGAGAGAACTGTATCTCGAATGCATATAGAAGCAAGTGAGTCAAGAAGAAGGAGGTGATCAACAGTATCAAAAGCAGCAGAGAGATCCAATAGTATAAGAATGGAGAAGTGCTTTGGCAGAGAGCATGTCATTAGAGACTTTTGTTAGAGCTGTTTCAGTAGAGTGAAGGGGTTTGAAACCAGACTGTAGTGGGTCAAGGAGGGAATTAGAGAAGAGGAAGTTAGCAAGGTAATTGTACACAATCCGTTCAAGCAGCTTAGCGGTAAAAGGAAACAGAGAGATAGGGGGGTAGTTAGGAGGGGGTTTTTAAGAAGAGTGGTCTTGTCTAATAGTCTCAATCTTGTCTTTGAAGGGGGTAGCAAGATCTTGGGCTGTGAGAGAAGTTTGTGGTGTGGGTATGGAGGGACAGAGAAGGTAGAAAAAAGGCGTTGTGGGTTGGAAGAAAGGAAGGATATGAGAGTGGAGAAGACGAGCAGTATGGCCGAGAGAGGGGGCAGAGTTGTAGGTATGAATCATGAATTTATAGTGAGTAAAGCCTTCGCTGGATTTGGATTTTCTGAAGTAGCATTCAGCCGTGTGGCAGCACTTCTGAAGAAACAGTGTGGTTTTGGTATGCTACGGTTGCCGTGTCAATGGTTGGGGGTAACATTTAGCAATTGGAGCTATGCTGTCGAGTGATGAGGCAAGTGTATTGTTATAAACAGAGGTTACTGCGTCTGGGCAGGAAAGGGTTAAAATGGAAGGTAAGAGAGGTTCTAGTGAGGGTGACATTTGGGTAATGGTATTATCTGGTAATGGCCTACAAATATGAGGTGAGCGCTGTAAATTTGCTTTTTAAGGGGTTAGCACTGGAGAAAAGGTTGGAAGGTGGTGGTGAGACAGAGGGAATGGAGAGATGGAGAAATCTGAAAGTGTGTGTAGGGGAATTAGTCCATTGAGAAAGACCAGAAGAGGATGTCACGGAGAGGAGTTTGGAGAGTTGTTAGATATATCTAAAGGAATGTTAAAGTCACCCATAATAAGACAGGGGATATTAGGAGAGAGGAAGAAAGGGAACCAGGCAGAAAAGTGGTCAAAGAACTGGAGGGTGATATATTACTGCAATTTGAAGAGAGAGTGGAGAGAAAAGACGGATTGTGTGAACCTCAAAGGAACAGAACGAGAGGGAGGGCTTGGTATATGCTGGAAGGTGCAGCGAGGTGAGAGAAGGATGCCTACAACATCACCCTTTTTGCCATTAGACCTAGGAGTGTGGCTGAAGTGTAATCCTCCGAAGGATAGTACAGCAGAGGCGGTAGTATAATGGGAGGCGATCCAGGTTTCAGTAAGTGCTAGGAGATTAAAAGCATGGGAGAGAAAAAGGTCATGTATACAAGCTAATTTGTTGCATACTGAGCAATTTTAAAGATGGGAGGGAGTTTGTGGTTGGAGATGATAGGGATAAGTTTTTTAGGTTGCGCATGTTGGTTGAGTTTAGTAGTTGACAGTGATAGGAATAGGGAAGAATATGTGGGAGAGCAAACACAGGCAAGTTTCACATATAAAGGTTTAGCGTTGAGGTACTGGGGTAGCTGTGAAGGTTGAGAGATGGAGAGGGAAGAGATTTTGGATGGTTCAATGAGGAGTAATGGGTAATGGGATGCCACGGAAAATGTATGCTCAAACACTGCCAGTCTGGGCCAGGTAACCCCAGTGCTCTCCCATATAGGCAGCAAGATGGTTGTTTTCCTTGAAAAACCGTAAGGCTGTTCAAGGTGGCACTCTACATCCTGACATAGCAGCCATAGCCAGGAAGCTAAAGGATCTGCTAAAAGTATGCATTCACAAACAAATGGAAGAAAGTCCCGAAATGATGCTAGCATGCCTTTGAGATCCAAGGATTAAGGGAAAGCTAGCAATCAAATTGAATGTTCTCAGTAGCTACCTGGAGCAATTGATTCAAAAGATGCGTGACTAGCAGCGTAAAAGGGGAATGCTGTCCGAGGAGGAAGAAGAGATGATGTTGTCTGCTACTCTTAGCAACAACATCAACAGTAGTGCCGCAAGCAGCACAACACAGCTGAGTAGAGCAGCTGCGTTTTGGGAAGAGGCACTTGTGAGTATAGTCGGACCTGCTGACAGAGCTAGCAGCAGAAAGGAGAGTAGTGCTGCTGAAATGGTCAAACTTTACTTCTGTGAAGTTCCTTCTGTGCATAATGTTGACCCTCTTAGCTACCTAGATGCGTTCCGTATTTTCCGACAGTACCGTTGTTTGCATCCTGTCAAATTTGGTAAGTAAGTATTCCCTTGTGGGTAAGTATGCAAATGTAGGTAAAAATAAATATAATAAAACAACTTTTATAACATAATAAAATAAATATGAGAAATGTACCCATTATTTTTATAACACTCATTACATTTAAAATTAGATAATATTAATAACAGATCTTTAACCAAGCCAGTGCACTGCTACTATTCTTAACCTTACATTAACCCTATAAGTCTAAGCTTATTTTGAGTTTTTGTCCCACATTCTTCCATCCGCATAGCTGCCAACAGCCCCTATTTTTCCAAGACAGTTCTGTTTTTTTCAGTCCTGTCTTGTCAAATTCAGGTTGTTGGAAAGTATGCCATTGTAGGTAAGTTGTTAATGTTAGGCAAGTATGTAAAATTGGTCTAAAATCTCCTATTATTCTCTTATTCAACTTATATTGAGACATCTGCTCTGAGCAACTTGGCCTGGGAGGAATAGGGATTTCTTTTTAAGGCAAGGTACACTTCGGAGCACCTCGGATTGTGCCAGGATTTAAAGGTCCATGTGTGCGACTCTATTAGTTGCCAGCAGGGGGCTCGCCTGGCATCAACCAAGGAAGGGCAGCTGTTCTTCATTGGTTGATGCCAGGCGATCCCCCTGCTGGCGACCCATAGAGTCGCACACACAGACCTTTAAATCCTGGCGCCAAAGCTGCTGTGGCAATATGTTTGTTAACCTCGTAAATATTTACCCCTGCTAGGAAACTGGTGAAAACGAAGATGAAAACGAACATGAAGAACGTATACGAATATTTGCCCGAACTGAACAGAGGAACGGGCAAATATTCGTAGAATACAAAGATTTTTTTTCCACGAAGACGAACGCAAACACTTCGCCGGCTCCCAAGTCTAGTGCTTACACACTCTCTCTCATGCAAGCTGTCCCTAACTCATACATACACCCATATACACTGTCTCAGAAAGCTGAAGTTTCAGAACTTTCAGAATGTGCAGTTAGCATCTGGGTTAAAAAGATGCCAAGGCATGAAACTGTCATGTTGCACTGCAGTGAGATTCCGTAAGAGATATTAAATACCAGTGAGTTTAGGAGGTGAAAACGTGTGATCAAGATGTTGCAGAAGGTGCTTCAAATAATGGGACAATACCTCGAAACACTATCTCATGGCTGGAGCGTGTCTTACCCCTACAGTAGATTTTACTTGATTTGTAATAGACTGAGCTGCTCCACTGCTGTCATTATCTGTGCTGTTTGTGAGATTAAAATGATTTTTGGATTTGGAACTAACCATTATAAATTTAGTCATTACCACCAAAACATATCGTAAGAAATTTTGCATGCCAACAGTTGTCATCCACACAGTACTATAAAAATGGATCCCTGACGGACAATTTATTTGTCTTAAGAGAAACTGTAGCGATTTATTGGATTTTGAGCAACAGGCATTGGAACTAGTTGAGAGGTTGAGGCGGAATTATTAACTGATCATAAAACATCATCAATCTGTTCACAAAATGATAAGCATATTGTTTAACAAGATTGGGGCTATAATACGTAAACACCTAAACATATTAAGGTTAGATGCCGCCTATGAGAGGATTCTGTCCAAAGTGGTTAAATATGTTCCTAAAAAAACTAAAATGTTGGGTAACATCTTATCTCCAACTAACTTTATAAGCAAGCCTAAAGCACATACCTGGTTAATCTTAGTAGGTATGTTTCAATGTGGGCGTAATGTTTGCTGCTCATATGTTAATAAATCTGTTTTTTTTCATGTCCACTGCTAAAAAGTGCTGTTACAACATCAAACAATTTATTAACTGTACTACACGGAATGTTTATTTAATCCCATGTGGCATTCAATATGTGGGTCGCAGTACACATAGGCTTAAAGACAGGATTAGGGAAAATATTGCACATATTGAGACAAGCGTACTCACCTGTCCTATTGGTAAGCATTTTGCCTTGTGTAATAATTGTAACATAGTAACATAGTAACATAGTTCATAAGGTTGAAAAAAGACCAAAGTCCATCAAGTTCAACCTATATACATATTGTGTCCCTACTGTGTTGATCCAGAGGAAGGCAAAAAAACCCTTATGAAGCAGATGCCAATTGCCCCATACCAGGGGGAAAATTCCTTCCCGACTCCAAATATGGCAATCAGAATAAATCCCTGGATCAACGTTCTGTCCCTATTAATCTAATATCCATAACTTGTAATATTATTGCTTTCAAGAAACACGTCCAGGCTCCTTTTGAACTCTTTTATTGAGTTTGCCATAACCACTTCCTCTGGCAGAGAGTTCCATAATCTCACCGCTCTTACTGTAAAGAACCCCCGTCTGTGCTGGTGTAGAAACCTTCTTTCCTCCAACCGTAGAGGATGTCCCCTTGTTATAGATACAGTCCTGGGTATAAATAGGTCCTGGGAGTGATCTCTGTACTGTCCCCTTATATATTTATACATAGTTATTAAATCCCCCCTAAGCCGTCTTTTTTCCAAACTAAATAACCCTAATTCTGATAATCTTTCTGGGTACTGTAGTCCTCCCATTCCCCTTATTACTCTGGTTGCCCGTCTTTGAACCCTCTCCAGCTCCACTATATCTTTCTTGTACACTGGTGCCCAGTACTGTACACAGTATTCCATGTGTGGTCTGACTAGTGACTTGTACAGTGGTAGAATTATTTCCTTGTCGTGGGCATCTATGCCCCTTTTGATGCACCCCATGATTTTATTTGCTTTAGCAGCAGCTGCCTGACACTTGTTCGCTACAGGTAAATTTACTGTTAACTAAAACTCCTAAGTCCTTTTCCATGTCAGTCGTCCCCAGTGTTTTCCCATTTAATACATATTCCCAGCCTGGATTTTTCTTCCCCATGTGCATAACCTTACATTTATCTGTGTTGAACCTCATCTGCCACATCCCAGCCCAAGCCTCCAACCTATGCAGATCCATTTGTAATCGTGCACTGTCCTCTATTGTGTTAACCACGTTACAGAGCTTAGTATCGTCTGCAAAGATTGATACTTTACTATACAATCCCTCTACAAGGTCATTAATAAATATATTAAAAAGAATAGGACCCAAACTGACCCCTGTGGTACCCCACTAGCAACAGTAACCCACTCAGAGTATGTACCATTAATAACCACCCTCTGTTTCCTATCACTGAGCCAGTTACTTACCCACATACACACATTCTCCCCCAGCCCAAGCATTCTCATTTTATGTACCAGCCTTTTATGTGGCACCGTATCAAATGCTTTGGAAAAATCAAGATATATGACATCCAGCGATTCACCCCGATCCAGTCTTGAGCTCACCTCCTCATAAAAGCTGATCAGGTTAGTTTGACAGGACCGATCCCTTGTAAACCCATGCTGATATGGAGTCATACACTTATTTTCATTGAGATACTCCAAAATAGCATCTCTTAGGAAACCCTCAAACAGTTTACACACAACAGAAGTTAAACTAACAGGCCTATAATTCCCCGGGTCACTTTTTGTCCCCTTTTTGAATATTGGCACAACATTTGCTATGCGCCAGTCCTGGGGAACAGACCCTGTCACTATAGAGTCCTTGAATATTAGAAATAGGGGTCTGTCTATTACATTACTTAACTCCCTTAGAACGCGGGGGTGAATGCCATCTGGACCTGGTGATTTGTCTATTTTGATTTTTTTTAGGCGGCACTGCACTTCTTCCTGGGTTAGACAGGCGACATGTACTGGGGCAGTTATCTCATTCTGCTGTATATTACCTGGCATTTCATTTTCCTCTGTGAATACAGCAGAGAAGAATATATTTAATAGATTAGCTTTTTCCTGATCCCCGTCTATAACTTCTCCCTCATTACTTTTTAAGGGGCCAACGCTTTCATTTTTAACCTTTTTACTATTTATATAGTTAAAGAACATTTTGGGGTTTGTCTTACTCTCTTTGGCAATGAGTCTTTCTGTCTCCACTTTTGCTGCTTTTATCTGATTTTTACATATTTTATTTTTTTCCCGATAGCTTTTTAGTGCTTCCTCACTGCCTTCCTGTTTTAGTAGCTTAAATGCCTTTTTTTTGCCATTTATTACCCCCTTTACATTTTTATTTATCCACATTGGTTTTCTCTTGTTCCTGACTCTTTTATTCCCATACGGTATGTACCTTTCACAGTGAGAATTTAAGATATATTTTCCCAATTTACAGTGTTAAGGGCTTCTCTTAGTTGATCAAACTTTGCCTTCCTAAAGTCCATGGTTCTTGTGGCTCCTCTAAGAGTTCCCTTATTTTGAAGGACAAGTTATAATGTATCATATTGTGATCACTATTTCCTAGATGCCCCCTGACCTGCACATTAGTTACTCTGTCAGGTCTGTTGGTTAATATTAAGTCCAGTAGGGCGCCCCCTCTGGTCGGGTCCTGTACCATTTGGGACAGATAATTATCCTTACTTATAGTCAGAAACCGGTTTCCTTTATGAGATTCACAGGTCTCTGTTTCCCAGTTTATGTCGGGATAGTTAAAGTCCCCCATAATAACCACCTCATTGTGATTTGCTGCCTTGTTTATTTGCTTTAATAATTGATCTTCTGCTGCTTCCATTATATTTGGTGGCTTATAGCAAACCCCGATCAGTATTTTATTATTTTTCTTTCCATATATTTCTACCCATAATGACTCCACATTATCATTTCCCTCACATATATTCTCCCGCAGTGTGGCCTTTAGGCTGGACTTTACATAAAGGCAAACTCCTCCCCCTTTTCGTTTTTTTCGATCCTTCCTGAATAGACTATAACCCTGTATGTTAACCGCCCAGTCATAGCTATCATCCAACCATGTCTCTGTTATACCCACTATGTCATAGTTTTCTTCAGACATTATTAACTACAGTTCGTCAGTTTTATTGGTCAGACTTCTGGCATTAGTAAGCATACAATTTAGAGGTGTATGGTTTTTTTCCCTATGAAGCCTATCCCTATTGACTATTCTAACCCCTCCCTCCGCTCCACCCCCAGGTACATTTATAAGCCCCAGCTTTCTATCTACACTATCTTCCCCTTCCGTATAGTAGTTTCCCTCCCCCCCTTTACCTAGTTTAAACACTCCTCCACCCTTCTGGCCATCTTCTCCCCGAGCACAGCTGCACCCTCCCCATTGAGGTGCAGCCCGTCCCTACCGTAGAGCCTGTATCCGACAGAGAATTCGGCCCAGTTCTCCATGAACCCAAACCCCTCCTTCCTACACCAGCTTCTGAGCCACTTGTTTAGCTCCCTAATCTCCCGCTGCCTCTCTGGTGTGGCACGTGGTACAGGTAATATTTCAGAAAATACTACCTTGGAGGTCCTTGCCTTAAGCTTGCTACCTAAGTCCCTGAAATCATTTTTAAGGACACTCCGCCTACCTCTCACTTTGTCATTGGTGCCAATGTGCACCATGACTGCTGGGTCTTCTCCAGCCCCCCCCAGTAATCGGTCAACCCGATCCGCGATGTGCCGAACGCGAGCGCCAGGCAGACAACACACTGTTCGGCGATCCCGGTCTTTGTGACAGATCGCCCTGTCTGTCCCCCTAATAATTGAGTCCCCCACTACCAGCACCTGTCTGGCCTGCCCTGCGCTCCTCCTTCACCTTTATGGGAATTGAAGGATTAGTTGGTTCCCTTAGAGGTGGAGACTCTATTACTTACCTTAATCAACCAAAAAAACAGAATGTTGCAGAATCTTGTAATACCTTTTTTATTGGACTAACAGTATTTAAAATAATAGACGAGCTTTCGGGAGTCCTCCCTTTATCAAGTCAAAAGCATTTCTGACCAAGCAAGTGAAAAACACAGTTTAAAACTGACCAGTACATGTTCTGATACAAGGTTAAAACAGGGGTTAAAACAACACGGTAGAGAATTTGCAGACAAAAAACTAAGAGGGTCGTAAATAGTAAATAGTTTTTTTGCATTCTTATACACTGGACTAATACGGCTACCCCAAACTACAGTACTTAATCAACCAGAGATGTGTTGGATTTTTAGTTTGGCCACCAGGAAACCTTTGGGGTTAAACTCTCACTATGCTGTATCTTGTTTCGTTGACTAATATCTCTTCTTTGATTATGATGTTTCTTTAACCCCTTGTTGTTCATTTATATATGATTTGTTTCCTTTATATATTTTACATTTACATAGTTACATACAGGCCCGGACTGGGACAAAAAATAGGCCCGGGCATTTAAGACTGAGCAGCCCATTTTTATTTATTTATTTATTGTTAAACCAAATTCTGACAAATTTAATATACCATTTCTTCTTGTCTATTAGTTATATTTCAGCATGCTTTTGTCACTGTAATCAATTAGCATTACATAAATATATAATAAATTAATCATAACGTCATGCAATTTATAAAGTGCTATATCTTTAATGAAAGATTCAAAACAGTAACTAATCTTCGACCATTTAGTTGGTACTTCGAAAAAAAACTAGTGGCAGTGGGGCACTGCTTGGGCCTTGGCTGGTCAGATCACCCTCACGACAAGTGAGTCTGTCAGTCAGTCACAGACTGACAGCAGCAGGGAAGAAACTCAGACCTCAGACCACCCCAACTGAATTGCGGCGCTCAGCCAATCCTCTAGGCGGAGCAATGTGACAAAAAAAAAGTCATCATACACGGGACCCCTGAAGCCACAATTTAGTGCCACTAATCCTTTTTAATAAGATACGCAGGTTGAAATAGAGTAAATAATACTATACCTTTACTTTTGCTCTCACTGATTTCTGGGCCTAGAATGTTTTGTCCTCTGAAGTGACTGCAAATTCAGGAGGGTGTTTTATCTCTGGATAAGTAACAATTAAATAGTTCAATTTATTCCTACAGAAAGTAAAGGGCCAGAAAACAGATGACTAAATACATACCAGGACAGGCTCTGCCACCCAGACACACACAACACGACAGGCTCTGCCACACCGACATTTCCTTGGGCCTTGCTCCACGCTCCCTAGCATGCAATCACTCCCTCCACTACCACACCAAAAAAAAAATTGCCACACTGACTGCAGATTAGGGGAAGACTGTGACAGTCAGTGCAGTCTTCCCCCCTTCGCACCCTGACCATGACTTTGAGAGGTCCTCTCCCCTGAAATCATTCCCCGTCCCTTTGTCCCTCATTCACTAAGCCATACCTCTCCTTTCCTTCCTCCCTGTGAACTATAGATCAAACACATATAAACAGCACTTGCATGTATAGATCACATACAAACCCTATATTTGCAGGTATGCATAAATGATGTATGGAAACATAACATAGCAGGTATAGGTCAACAGAATCAACACAAAAACCAAGCTTTGCAGGTATAGATCAATTGATCTATCATATGATAACAAATCATATGTTAACTCAGCGTTGAAGGTATAGCTCAAATAAACAGAATCAGAGATACAAACCCTCTATTTGTAGGTATACAATAATAATGTATGGAAACAGAGCGTACCAGATACAGATCAACAGAATAACATACACCCAGCTTTGCAGGTATAAATCAATTGGAATTCACATATAAACTCAGCATTAAAGGTATAGATAACCCCCTAAATTACAGGCATAGATCACAGGTTGCACACCCCAAAGCCCTGATCAGCACCCAGATTACACACATATTACAGCCCAGCCTGAGCCAACTTTGTCCCCTAACAGGCCAGTGTAAGACATCTTTGTCAGCACACAGCCCACCCTTCATGTACCTTCTTTGCATTTCCCCAAATAACTTTCATGATAGACACAATCATTTACATAGTTACTCACTCATTCACACAAATCATTTACACATATTCATTAATGCAGTCTCACAAAACATTCAAGCAATTCATCCACACATTTATTCATTCATTCTCGTACACATTCACACAATTCATCCACACATTCATTCATTCATCCTCGTACGCATTCACACAATTTATCCACACATTTATTCATTCATTCTCCACTCACTGCCTTTCCCCCTTTCTCACTATTTACCCCCTTCCCCACTTCTCATATGTACTCCCTCTCACTATCTAACCCCTCTCCCCCTTTCTCACTATCCAACCCCTCTCCCCCTTCTCATTATCCAACCCCTCTCCCCCTTCTCACTGCCTCCCCGCTCTACCCCGTCTCACTATCTACCACCTCTGCCTCTTCTCACTGCCCCCTCAGCCCCTTCTCACTGCACTCACTATCTACCCCCTCTCGCTACTTACCTTGTTGCCAGAGTCCTGCGGTGGGGGCGCGAGGTGTCCGTCTTCCCGCGGTTCGCGCTTAACAGCTGAGCGCCTGAATATGACATCATATTCCGGCGCTCAGCATGAAGCGCCGGCACCGCGACGGAGTCAAGGAGAGTGAGGAGCGTTGAGCGGTTGCTGAAAACTTCATGAGCGACCGCTCGGAGCCCCTGCCCGGGACTTACATTAAAACATCGGGTTTTTTTGTGTGTGTTTTTTTTTACTTTATTTAACATGGAGGATGTTAAATAAAGTTTAAAAAAAAAACAAACCCCGATGTTTTAATTTATGTCTCGGGCAGGCGCCCATGCTGCTGTGGCTTCCTGTGCGGCCGCACACCCCTAAGGCTGGCCCTGGTTGGGGCTGCCCGGCCCCCTAGAGTGGCTGGCCCGGTCGCAGTTGCTGCGGGCTTAAGGGGCAGGTGCCCCTTTTGCCCTGTGTTAATGTGGCCGTACAGGCCGCATAGGCCCAGGCTGTCCAGTCCTGACTGGGCCTATTTTAAGGTAGGGGCCTGGAGCTGCAGCTCCATCAGCCCCTACGTCAATCCGGCCCTGGGCCACGTGGCCCACCTGGCAAATGCCCGGTGTGCCCGATGACCAGTCCGGGCCTGGTTACATAGTTATATAGGCTGAAAAAAGACATGCGTCCATCAAGTTGAGCCTTTCCTATATCTGTTAATTTGTTGCTGTTGATCCAAAAGAAGGCAAAAAAACCCAGTTTGGCTCTTTCCAATGTTGCACTAACCAGGGAAAAAAATCCTTGGATCAATAAGTTGTTCCCCCATAGTTAAAGATTATATCCCCGAATATTATGTTTTTCCAAGTATCCATCCAGTTGCTGTTTAAACGCCTGTACAGACTCCGATAAAACTACCTCTGCAGGCAGAGAATACCACATCCTTATTCTCCTTACTGTAAAAAAATCCTTTCTGCTTTAGACTAAATCTCCTTTCTTCCAGTCTAAACGGATGACCACGTGTCCTATGCATAGTCCTGTTTACGAACAGATTTCCACACAATGGTTTGTATTGGCCCAGAATATATTTATATAATGCTATCATATCCCCTTGGAGGCGTCATTTTTCTAAACTAAACAGATTTAAATTTGTTAACCATTCTTCATAACTATAGTGCTCCATTCCTTTTATTAATTTTGTAGCCTGTCTCTGCACCCTTTCTAGTGCTACGATATCCTTCTTTGGAATAGGTGCTCACAATTGCACAGCATATTCAAGGTGCGGCCTTACCATTGATTTATACAGAGGCAAAATTATATTTTTATCCCGCGAATTGATGCCCCTTTTTATACACGACAATACCTTACTGGCCTTAGCAACTGCTGACTGACATTGCACATTGTTGCCTAGTTTGTTGTCTATAACAATTCCCAAATCCTTCCCATTTGTCGTTACCCCTAATTCACTAACGTTTAGGGTGTAGGTTGCTTGTGCATTCCCTACCCTGAAGTGCATAACTTTACATTTATCTACATTGAATTTCATCTGCCATTTGTGTGCCCATTCCCCCTAGATCACTCTGCAGCACTGTAATATCCTGCTCACACTGTATTACTTTACCTAGTTTGGTGTCATCTGCAAACACAGAAACATGACTTTCAACGCCTATTTCCAGGTCATTTATAAAAATGTTGAATAAAATTGATCCCTGAACAGAACCCTAAAGGGACACCATTTACCACTTTTGACCAGCTTGAAAATGTACCATTTATAACAACTCTCTGTTCTCTATCTCTAAGCCAATGTTCTACCCAAGAACAAGAATTTGCATCTAGACCAATTTCCTTCAGTTTGAATACTGTAAAAAATTGTGTGGAACCGTGTCAAACGCCTTGGCAAAATCCAAGTAGATTACACCCACTGCAACACCCTGATCTATACTTCTACTTATTGTGTGGAACCGTGTCAAACGCCTTGGCAAAATCCAAGTAGATTACACCCACTGCAACACCCTGATCTACACTTCTACTTATTTCTTCATAGAATGCAATTAAATTAGTTTGACAGTACCTATGTTTCATAAAACCATGCAGATTTTTGCTAATAATACTGTTCTTCCCAATGAATTCTTGAATATTATCCCTAAACAGCCCTTCGAATACCTTCCCAACCACAGAAGTTAAGCTCACAGGTCTATAATTTCCGGGCACAGAGTTTGAACCCTTTTTGAACATAGGGACCACATCTGCCTTCCTCCAATCCTCTGGTACAATTCCTGAAAGAAAAGAATCCCGAAAGATTAGAAACAGGTTCCTTCTCACCCTTTTGTCTCTGCGACGCTTTGGGTGTGGCACTCCTTGCTCCACGCTACCACCGTCTCCACCATTCCTTCCCCCCTTACACCGATCCGTGACAACCCTGCCTTCCCCCCGGGGTTGGGAGTGGACCTCTTCCCTGGGGTGGCGGCTAGGGGGGTGTCCGGGATTCGGGCCTTCCTGTCCTCCCGTGGCTTGAAGCCGCTGGGGGACCTGGTGGCTGCTGATCCGCCGGCCCCTCTTGACCGGTTCCACTATGCCCAGCTGGGCAACTTCTTTCGGACTCTGGTCCGCAAGCATGAGATCTTCCGGGACCTCACTGTCTTCGAGAATCTTTGTGTGCGAGACAAGCCTCCGGCGCACGGTGTGTCTTTGCTTTATGGACTTCTTCTACCCGCTGTTTACCCGGCTACTCCGCCCCATGTGGGGAGATGGGAGAATTCCCTGAATCTGTCCCTTATGGAGGGGCAATGGCATAAGATATCGATCCTCACTCACCAGTGCTCCATCAATAACAGGGACCAGGAGATGTCCTATAAGCTCTTGGCCGGCTGGTACCGTCCTCCATCCACGTTAGCCCGATACAATCCCGACATACGGGATGAATGCTGGAGATGTGGGGCTTCCCCGTGTTCGATCCTTCACTTATGGTGGTCTTGCCCTCGGATGCTCTCTTTTTGGACTACAGTCCATTCCACTGCCCAAGCTCTTACTGACAGGCAGCTGCCGTTCACCCCCGAGTTCCTCCTATTGCTGCATATGCCCTATCCTGTCTCTTGGTACAAGTCTACGATACTCCGTCATCTCCTGGTGGCGGCCAAATCTATAATTCCCCTGCATTGGGGTGACCCTGCCCCGCCCTCGATTCGGGAGTGGATCCTGCGGGTGGAGCAGAGACGTATCCTTGAGGAGCTGATGTGCTCGGTAGACGACAGGTCTGAAAAACATCTTCGTCTCTGGTATCATTGGGTGCAATACCTATCGAGCCCCGAGGTCCGCCCTCACTTGGCGGCCACACCTGCTCCGTAGTCCCACCTTGCCCCCCCTTCCCCCCCTTCTTTTTTTTTTTTTTTTTCTCTTTCTTTCTTCTCCTCTTCCTTCCCACTCCTGTCCATTTCTTCCCTCGGCTTCCTGTCTGCCTTTCCCCTTCCTGGATCCTTTGTCTTACTGTCCTCTTTCCGGTCCGTCACGATACCGCGTGGGTACCTCCTCCCGGTTGCTTGAGGTGCCTCATCCACTGTGCTGTACTCCAGCCCCGACTTCCCTCCGATGTCGGACGCTTTTCACCTCCCATGTGGGGCTGGCCCCTGGCTGTCCCTGCCTCTATAGTTTACCGGACTCGTCGGCCCCGCTCCACTCGGAGCCTTTTACACATTCTACATCCTGTTGTGTCACGGGCCACGACGGTGTCACTTCTCTGGTTACCAACTTTGATTGGTCCATCGTGTTTCCGTTGTCATGCTGCTGACCCAGATGTGTTGTTCTCCGAATGTATACCCTTCATGCTGCATATTTTTTTTTTTTATTTTTTTTTTAATTTTCCTTACTGCATATGTTGTGCTGGATTTGGACTGTGCCCTCATCCGTGTCCCCCCCCCTTGTATATTTCTGTACCCCCCCTTTTGTTGGATTTCTTCGAAAAATGCTTAATAAACATTGATTTACCCTAGAAACAGGTTCCTTCCCTCCTGGCTTTACAAACCCTTTCTCCCCTTGTCTTACCTTTCTCATCTTCCATCATCCTGCATCATACATTCATTTTCTTTCTTAAGACGAAGCCGAAGTCGAGATCCAAATACAAGTCAAGAGCTGAGAAATCCAACCGTGAGGTACAGGGACGGAGAATAAGGGTCAAGGAACAGGACGGATCAGGAATGGGCAAGAAAGGGTTAACTGGAATATTAAGGGAAGCAGGAAACAAACCGCTGAGTTGCTTTGAGGAACTCTAAACAACAACTGAGCACCTTAGGAAAAGGTGTCGGTTGTTTAAGTAGTCCTATAAGCCCCGTAATACCTGCCCAATTTCCGGGACGCGGTCCCTTTAAAAGAACCGGCTTTCGCGCATGCACGAAGCCCCCGTTGGGAAGCCTGTAGACCAAGTATTTAGTCAGCCACCAATTGTGCAAGTTCTCCCACTTACAAAGATGAGAGAGGCCTGTAATTTTCACCATTTGTACACTTCAACTATGAGAGACAGAATGAGACAACAAAGTCCATAAATCACATTGTCTGATTTTTAAAGAATTCATTTGCAAATTATGGTGGAAAATAAGTATTTGGTCAATAACAAAAGTTCATATCAATACTTTGTTATATACCCTTTGTTGGCAATGACAGAGGTCAAATGTTTTCTGTAAGTCTTCACAAGGTTTTCACACACTGTTGCTGGTATTTTGGACCATTCCTCCATGCAGATCTCCTCTAGAGCAGTGATGTTTTGGGGCTATCGCTGGGCAACACAGACTTTCAACTCCCTCCAAAGGTTTTCTATGGGGTTGAGATCTGGAGATTGGCTAGGCCACTCCAGGACCTTGAAATGCTTCTTACAAAGCCACTCCTTCATTGCCTGGGCAGTGTGTTTGGGATCATTGTCATGCTGAAAGACCCAGTCACGTTTCATCTTCAATGCCCTTGCTGATGGAAGGAGGTTTTCACTCAAAATCTCACGATACATGGCCCCATTCATTCTTTCCTTTACACGATCAGTCATCCTGGTCCCTTTGCAGAAAAACAGCCCCAAAGCATGATGTTTCCACTCCCATGCTTCACCGTAGGTATGGTGTTCTTTGGATGCAACTCAGCATTCCTTTTCCTCCAAACACGACGAGTTGAGTTTCTACCAAAAAGTTCTACCTTGGTTTCATCTGACCATATGACATTCGCCCAATCATCTTCTGGATCATCCAAATGCTCTCTAGCAAACTTCAGACGGGCCTGGACTGGCTTAAGCAGGGGGACACGTCTGGCATTGCATGATTTGAGTCCCTGGCGGTGTAGTGTGTTACTGATGGTAGCCTGTTACTTTGGTCCCAGCTCTCTGCAGGTCATTCACTAGGTCCCCCCGTGTGGTTCTGGGATTTTTGCTCACCGTTCTTGTGATCATTTTGACACCACGGGGTGAGATCTTGCGTGGAGCCCCAGATCGAGGGAGATTATCAGTGGTCCTGTATGTCTTCCATTTTCGAATAATTGCTCCCACAGTTGATTTCTTCACACCAAGCTGCTTGCCTATTGCAGATTCAGTCTTCCCAGCCTGGTGCAGGTCTACAATTTTGTTTCTGGTGCCCTTGGACAGCTCTTTGGTCTTGGCCATAGTGGGGTTTGGAGTGTGACTGTTTGAACTTGTTATCAGTATAAAAGACACCTGTCCACAACCTCAAACAGGTGCCATTAATACAGGTAACGAGTGGAGGACAGAGGAGACTCTTAAAGAGGATGTTACAGGTCTGTGAGAGCCAGATATCGTGCTTTTTTTTGTAGGTGACCAAATACTTATTTTACCGAGGAATTTACCAATGAATTCATTAGAAATCCTACAATGTGATTTCCTGTATTCTTTCCCCCCATTCTGTCTCTCATAGGGAAGTATACGTATGGTGAAAATTACAGGCCTCTCTCATCTTTTTAAGTGGGAGAACTTGCACAATTGGTGGCTGAATAAATACTTTTTTGCCCCACTGTATAGTTCGTGACAAACCCCCCCTCCTAAGGTGTGGCCTCCGGACACGCCCTGGCCCAGAGTCTGAACGCATTGAGGTTACCCGCAGGTTCCCAGGATTGATCTTCAGGACCATAACCTTTCCAATAAAGAAGATATTCCAGACAACCCCTATGAATGTGGGAATCCAATACCTTGCTGACCTCAAATTCTTCAGATCCCTCTACAAGTACTGGTGCAGGTGGCAAAGGGTGCCGGCCGTGAAAGGAGTCAGGAGTGTGAGGTTTAAGCAGGGATACATGGAACACAGGGTGTAGCTTAAGTCTCTTAGGTAGGTCCCACTAATTCAAGGATGGTGAAAGGTCCAATATATCTGGGACCCAATTTCTTCGAAGGACACCGCAAACGCATATTGGTGGTAGAGAGCCAGACTCGATTTCCTACCTTATATGCTGGGGAGATGCGTTATTGTCTGTCGGCCACTGCTTTAGTGGCTGCTTGAACTCTAGTATCTTTGATTAAGGTGAATTAATCATTTAACAATCTGATTCTTTGTGAAATTCTAGGAACTGCAGTGGTCCTGGGTTGATCGTGGAGCGTAAGCGGGTGAAAGCCATAATTAGCGCGTAAAGGAGACATTCTAGTGGCTGAGTGAAAGTGATTATTGCAGGAAAATTCTGCACAGGGTAATAATTGGAACCAATTGTCCTGCAGGTAAGAGGTGTAACATCTGATGTATTGTTCCAGAGTCTGATTAGTTCTGTCGGTCTGGCCATTAGTTTCAGGGTGGAATTCCGTGGAGAGACAGCGTTTGATACCCAGCTCCTGACAGAAAGCTTCCCAAAAATGTGAGGTGAATTGAACTCCCCTATTGGACACAATGGATCATGGGAGACCATGAAGCCGGAAGATCTCACGAAAGAACAGCGAAGCGGTGACTGTGGCTGAGGGAATACCTTTCGTAGTGATGAAGTGCGCCATCTTAGTAAACCGGTCAATGACTACCAGAATAGTGTTATGGTCTTCTGAGGCCAGAAGGTCGACAATGAAAACAAGAGAAATATCCTCCCAAGGTTGTGTAGGAACAGGTAAAAGCTGCAAAAGTCCAGCAGGGCGTAGGTGTAAATCTTTGGATCTAGCACAGACCGAGCAGGCAGACACGTATCTGTGTACGTCCTTCATGACAGAGGGCCACCAAAAAGACCAGGTAATTAGCTCCTTTGTCTTCCTTATGCCACCGTGACCAGCAACCCGAGAGTCATGACAAAAATTGAGTACAGCAGTGAGGGGAATCCAGGTCCCCTGCAGCGTTGCGGGGATCTGGATTCTAGTGTTATAAACCATCTTTCAGAGTCAATTCTTGGGTTTCAGAATTCTGAGAGGAGGTGGAAGTAACGGTCTTGATTAAATCCAATAGTGATCTGTCATCTTGTTTGGGGATCCGCCCGGGGGCTCTCCATTCGTCCGAGACAGAGAATCCTTTTGTCCACGCCACGTTGATGGTGTGGCGCTTGCGGCATGTGGGTGGGACTCTCACCTCCTTCCCCTCTCCTCTGACCCCCGTTGAGGGTAACCCTGACTTCCCACCTGGCATGGAGCGGGGTTACCTAGACTCATTGGGGTTGCCCCCGCGCACGCTCCTCTCCGCGGTGTGGGGTCAGAGTGCCATCCTCCCTATCGACCGCGCAATTCCTGGCACGGAGCTCACTCTGCTAAAACGCTTCCGATATGCCCAACTTACCCGATATGCGTCATCTATCCCGGGCAGACACCACATCTCTAGAGCGTTGACACCCTTTGAAACGCTTGCTGGCCGCGACTCGTTGCTTAGGGGTGGGGTCTCTTCGCTCTACCGTCTGTTGATGGCGGCTGACCTCTCCTCACCGCCGAGGTTTGCTGGCTCCTGGGAGGCCGCCCTGGGTGAGACTCTGACTGAACCACAGTGGGATGGGGTTTGCGCATTGGCACATAAATGCTCAATGGCAACCAGCATGCAGGAGACAGCCTACAAACTGTTGGCGATGTGGTATAGGACCCCTGTGACTCTTGCTAGGTTCTTTCCCGGCAGCGATCCCTCCTGCTGGAGATGCGGCGCGGAACCCGGTACATACCTACATCTTTGGTGGGGCTGCAGCAGTCTCCAACCATTCTGGCAAGGCGTATTTCGAGGCTCGGGGGAAGTGGTGGGTCAGTTGATTCCGCTCTCCCCGTGCCTTGCTCTTCTTCTGCACGGTGGGCCCTCACGGACCCTGGTTAAAACTACAGTGCTGCGTCATCTTCTCAATGCGGCCCGTAGCTTAATTTCATTATTCTGGAAACGCACAGAGGCCCCTTCCCTGCGCCTTTGGGTATCCCGCGTAGAGGAGATACGAGTCATGGAGGAGCTCATTCATATGTCTAACGATAAAATGGACAAGTACACGGGTGTATGGGCGAGCTGGCTGTCTTATCTGTCGTCCGCCTCGCTGCGGGCTCTTCTCACACAACCCTGAATGCATCCGATTGCGCTTGGATCGTTCCCGCGTACCTTCTTGACTTCATTGTCTATCCCCCATACCCTCACCTGATGTGTTTACCCTTGCTCTCCCCTCCCTCCCCCCTCTTCCTTTTTTTTTTTTTTTTTCCTCGTGATCCGCTGGATCTAGTCCTTTCACCTCATGAATCGCAGTGCTCCACGGCATGTTATACCCTCACTTTATCATTGCGTCTGTGACTGATGGTTGGGCTCGTTTTGTATCACATTGTACCTGTATGTACTGCACCACCCTGAATTCACTTGGACGCTGGCGCTCCATGCAGATTCGCGGTCCGCGACATTTTCATGTTACGACACTACCTGTTCCTATTGGTTATGTAACCTCGTGGTTGACTGTAGTGTATCGAATTGTAATGTTGTAACGCCAGGCAGACCATGGTGCACTGCAGAACGTTATATCCTCCTGTAATGATCACAACAATGACCTATGTTCGTGTCCACCATCGGTCACACAATGGCTGTATGTATCATGCCGTACTGTATCATGCTGGATCATCAACTCTGATGTTGTTCTCCCTCTTAACCCTTTACTTCCTGTACCCTTCTTCGTTTGACATGTTAAAACAATAAAAATTGATTTACTTAAATCCAATAGTGAACACTGAGTGGTGACAAAACCGATAGTTTCCTTGAGTAAAAAGCGATGGGGTGTAGAAGTTGTCTTTCACTCTGTCTTTATGAGAGTACGGCTCCTAAAGCACTACCGGACGCATCCACCTCAACAAAATAAGGAGAAGATGGATCAGGGAGGATGAGAATCTGTGCAGACGTGAATTTTTCTTTAAGCATTTCAAATGCATCTTGTGCATGTGGAGACCAGCGGAAGGGAGTATCTTGTTTAGTGAGAGCGGTGGAATAATATGAGAAAAATTACGTATGAATTTTCGGTAGAAGTTGGCGAATCCAACAAACCTCTGTACCTCTTTTGGAGGAGGGTATAGGCCAGTCCTTGATTACGGAGATCTTCTTAGGATCCATCTGGATGGATTTGGGGGTAACAATAAATCCCAGGACCTTGATCAAGGTAGTTTCAAATACACATTTTTCCAATTTGGCGTATAGACCATTCTCACGAAGACAAAGCAGCACTTTCTTGGCATGGAGCCTATGTTCTGAGAGTGATGACGAAAAGATGAGAATGCCATCGAGGTACACCACCATGAAGATGTCCAGAAAATCCCTGAATACATCATTAAGAAAATACTGAAAGGTGGGCGGAGCATTACAATGTCCAAAAGGCATTACAGTATATTCGAAATGCCCATACCTAGTCGGAAAAGCAGTCTTCCATTCATCACCCTCCCTGATGCGGACTAGGTTATATGCCCCTCGGAGATCGAGCTTGGAGAATATGGAGGCGGAGCGGGCTCTGTCCAGTAGTTCAGGAATTAGTGGTAATGGGTACCGATTCTTTATTGTAATTTTATTGAGTTCCCAGTAATCAATACACTGTCGAAGGGAACCATTTTTCTTTTCAACGAAAAATATGGTGGCTCCTGCTGGTGAGGTAGAAGGTCGGATAAACCCCTTCCTTAAATTTTCACCGAGGTATTCCTTTAAATGTTTTAGTTCAGATTCCGATAAGGGAAAGATCCTCCCAAAGGATATGGGAGAGCCAGGTAATAAGTCTATGGGGCAATCATACACACGGTGAGGGGGTAATTGTTCGGCAGCTTTTTTACAGAAGACATCTTCGAAATCACTATACTGTGCTGGCATCATAGGTGTGGGCTTGACAGAATCCTTGCAGGAGCCTGGTGCAGTGAGCTCCAGGGGTGCCGAGAAACAGGATATTTGGCAGTAGTTAGATAGCAGGGCTATGTGTCTGTAGCCAAGTGATACCCAGGATGAGCGGGAACAACGGAGAGCTGACAAGATCAAAGGTAACTGATTCATGATGAAGAAGAACGACGTTCATCTGAATATGAATGGTTTCAGAGGTCACAGGTCCCGAGGAGAGAAGACTTCCATCGACGGCTTGAACAAGTAAGGGCTTGGTCTTGAAACGAGTGGGTACAGACAGGATCTTAGCCAGGTTGAGATCCATGAAACAGCTGCTGGCGCCTGAATCAATTAGAGCCGATAGGGAGATTGACTTAGTGTTCCACTGGAGAGAGAGAGATGGTCAGGAGGCCAGCCTTATTACATTTGGTAATAGTGGATTCAGAAACCATCTTACCTATACGCTTGGTAGGACAGATGGGACAAGTGCGCACATAATGTCCAGACTTCCCACAATAAAAGCATAAGTTCTAGGCACAATTCTGAGCCTTTTCCTGTGGACTAAGGGGTCCAGGGGTAAATCCAATTTGCATGGGCTCCTCAGACAGAGTGGGACCACTAGTAGCAGGGACAGGAGCAGCGGAATAGAAGACCGATGAACCTCTCTCCAGACACCTTTCCCGTAAACACCTGTCAACTGAATAAGCCCTTCTAATGTGTTGGGGACCCTGGTCCTGGCTAATTAATCTTTTAGCCCTTCAGATAAGCCCAAACGGAACTGGTCCAGTAGTGCTGGCTCATTCCAGTTAGTCTCAATGGCAAGTCTCCAAAATTCAGTTATATAATCCTGAGGCTCACCAGTGAGAAGAGAGATAACTGTGTGGACCTTGACAAAATCACTGCAGTAGGTACGGGGTTTCAGGGAAAACAGCACTTGGCAGGCTGAAATGAAAGTCATGAAAGCCAGATTGACGTAGGGGCTGATGGAGCGGCAGCTCCAGACCCCTAACTTAAAATAGGCCCAGTCAGGACCGGACTGACTGGGCCTATGCGGCTGTCCTTAACGCAGGGCAAAAGGGGCACCTGCCCCTTAAGCCCGCAGCAACTGTGACCTGGCAGACACGCGCAAGCAGCGTCTCTTCTACCGCTAGGGGGGGTGCAGGAATCCAACGGAGTCACGTTACGTATGTCACGTAGGTCACATGACACTGCTGTGCGTCTGCTTCCCCTGTGCAGTAGAACAGGTTGTCCGCGGAAGTCTGTGAGCGCCGCGTACATCATCAGTTCAGGTAAGGGGGTGAGGGAGGCTGTGAAATTGAGTGAATTAATGAGTATCTGTGAAGGAGTGAGTGAATGAATGTTTGTGAATGAGTATATGAAAATGAGTATCAATGTATGAATGAATATCTGAATGAGTGAATGATTATCTGAATTAGTGAATAAATATTTGTGAAAGAGTGAATGAATATGTGTGTGTGATAGCATGGATGTGTAAGGGGGGGCAAAGATGCCACAGGCAGGCTGTTTTGGTGGCAAAGATGCCACAGGCAGGCTGTTTTGGTGGCAAAGATGCCACAGGCAGGCTGTTTTGGTGGCAAAGCTGCCACAGGCAAGCTGTTTTGGGGCAAAGATGCCACAGGCAAGCTGTTCTGGTGGCAAAGTTGCCACAGGGAAGACGTTTTGGGGGCAAAGATGTCACAGGCAGGCTGAGTGAAACCGTCCGTGGAAACCCTCCGGATGCGGGTGTCAGTGTGGCAAAGCCTGTCCTGTTGTGTGTGTGTTTGGATGTCGGTGTGGCAGGGCCTGTCCTGGTGTGTGTGTTTGGGTGTCGGTGTGGCAGAGCCTGTCCTGGTGTGTGTGTGTTTGGATGTCGGTGTGGCAGGGCCTGTCCTGGTGTGTGTGTTTGGGTGTCGGTGTGGTAGAGCCTGTCCTAGTGTGTGTGTGTTTGGGTGTCGGTGTGGCAGAGCCTGTCCTGGTGTGTGTGTGTTTGGATGTCGGTGTGGCAGGGCCTGTCCTGGTGTGTGTGTTTGGGTGTCGGTGTGGCAGAGCCTGTCCTGGTGTGTGTGTCATTGTAGCAGAGCCTGTCCTGGTATGTGTGTGGGTGTCAGTGTAGCAGAGCCTGTCCTGGTGTGTGTGTCAGTGTAGCAGAGTCTGTCCTGGTGTGTGTGTTCGGGTGTGGCAGAGCCTGTCCTTGGGTGTGTGTTTGGGTGTTGGTGTGGCAGAGCCTGTCCTGGTTTGTGTACGAACACAGAAAAGAACCCCAGCACTCCAATCAGCTTCCAATCCTTAGGTTACTTTATTCAAAGAAAGCAAAACAAAAAAATCAACGTTTCGGCCAAACAGGGCCTTTGTCAAGCTCAAAAGGCCTTGTTTGGCCGAAACGTTGATTTTTTTGTTTTGCTTTCTTTTGTTGTTTTGCGCTTTCTTCCTGCTTGCACCCAGCTTCCTGGGAGTTGAGTGCTGAACCATTTTTTCTTTTTTAACTGTCCTGGTGTGTGTTTCTGGTGTGGGTGTGGCAGAACCTGTCCTGGGGTGTGTGTGTGTGTGTTGTGATGTCGGTGTGGCAGAGTCTGTCCATGTGTGTGTTTGGGTGTCGGTGTGACAGAGCCTGTCCTGGTGTGTGTTTGGGTGTCGGTGTGGAAAAGCCTGTCCTGGTGTGTGTGTTTGGTTATCTGTTTCCTTAATTTAGAGTAGGAAGTATTTAATTTTTAGTTATCCAGAGATAAAACGCCCTCCTGAATTTGGAAGTCAAAGGTGAAAAACTCCATCTTGGTCTTGAATTGTATATTCCAAACATCTTCCAGACATCTTGAATCAAGGGTTCTGCCTCCCTGAAAAAGTGACAGGTAAATAAGGGGATGCCCTAGCACAAAGTGGCAAACCCACAAATCTTTATCTGCAATGACCATGTTTGCTGCCCGTCAGTCACCATTCCTACCACTATGCCACTGCACCGGCATCTTCCTAATTGTTGCTACAATGTGTGCTGATCATTGCTGCTCATCCATAACCTAAGCATCCAGTAGAAAGGGTCGCTAACTCTGTGGATGATTCCACACTTTACCACGTGGTGTCCTCCACCAGAGGTAGCAGTGGTACTAGTGTTTTTTTTTCTATGACAGTATTATTGATGGTGGTAGTGCTACTCTGGAGTAGAGGACTGCAGTGGGACCACGCGGGACTCGCCAAAAAACTTGCGGGTGCGGGCGTTTTTTCGGGTCTTGCGGGCGGGAGCGGACGGTCAGACAATGTACCTGCGGGTCCTGGTAATCCCACGCACTCTCGCAAGGCTGCCTTTGCGTTGCTTCCTCACAGCGGAGTCATGTGAAGTGGCGTAAATCTGCAGTTCAGGTAAGGGGGTGGGCGGGATTGACAGCATATGTAGCGGGAGCGGGCAGGATTGGACACATTTGTGGCGGGAGTGGAACACACAAATTGCGGGAGCGGGCAGTAATGGTCACAGAATCAGTGGGAGCAGGCCGGAGCGAGATTAAAAAAACAGTCCCGCGCAGGGCTCTACTCTGGAGAGTGAAAGAGCAACATATCTAACAGAAATTACTGGATGTGTCACTTGACGCCTCCTCTGCTGGCTCATGACCATATACTTTTCTGCTTGAGTAGAAGGTGGCATAAGACCCACTTCTGCTGCAAGAGTAGATCTTTGCTCTTCTTCATAACCTTCTTCTAGATAGAACTGCTGCTATCATCTGACAGTGCCTGCCCATCTATGTTCTGGGGAGTGCTTGTGGCCACGCTGGTGGCAGTGGTTTTATTCCATGCTTCACCATAGAATAGTTACAAGCAATCCTCACCTTTAATCCCACCAAGGCACCAGTGCACGACACCTAGGTGAATCCTTATTAGTAACTAAAAATGCTCCTCACTTTGGTAATGTCTAACAGACATTTCCAAATTGATTGTAGTCGCCGGTAGAAATTAGAAAAAAATTGATAACTTTGGAACAGTACAAAGCTGGTCACCTTGACAGCTGCAGACAACAGTAACACTTGAAGGAGTGCCTGCATATGCAACACATGCACAAACCCCTGTTTTGCCCTGCCTAACTAAAATATTAATAATTAAACATCACAAATTCCTTTTGTGTTCGCTAAAATTAAGAGGCTTTGCTGGTAGGATAAGTGTACAACTAAAAGACCTCTCAGGAACAATATTTAAAGGACTAACATACTGCGCACATCACAGTTACTGGCCAAAAATAGTTTCACATTAATTATCTTGTGTTATCCAAAATTAATAAGCTTTGCTAGTAGGATAAGTATATTACTAAAGCACACCACAATAGGAATTAGAAACAATATTTGAGAAAAATGTCTTCTAAATTAATTTTAAAATGTAAAAAAACAGCCCTATAACAATCATCAGTAGAACAAATTAAATTTTACAGCTTCTCCAATCCACTCCACCCCAGTAAATTGTCTGCACTGGTAGCATATCACTTGACACTTGTAGTATAGTAGATAAGCCCAGTCTCACTCGTATATGTACATGCTTATGCCATCCCCTTGGAAATGCTGACTGCCATCAATTCTAAACCAAATTCTAAACCAAAATAACATCTCACATAGATGGAGATACCGGATTAAACTATTAGTTATATGCAAGACATGGAAGACCTACGTTCACTCTCCAGAGGGGGTTTAGCCCTGCTTGAACCGAGGGTAATGAATACAAGGCCTATTACACCAACACACCTTCTTATGATGACGAGGTAATTGATGAATGCACTTCACTTGGGCCCATAAACGTGTTGGGTAACATACAGACTTGTAAAATGAGGGCAAGGAGAGATGAAAAAGAAGAAACTACATCCTTAGCAGAATGAGGTAAAATGTATACTAATGTACAACTAGGGCTGCAACAACTAATCGATAAAATCGATAATAATCGATAATGAAAATCGTTGCCAATGAATTTCATTATCGATTAGTTGAATCGATTTTTATCGATTATTAAATGAGGGTTTTTTCAGAGCAAACGCTCTGAAAAATACCCCTCATTATATAATCCGTTTAGTCTGACTCACAGCAGCAGCTCCTACTTACCAGTCCCTCCCTGTAATCACTGTGACAACTGGCCCCGCCCCCTTCCTTCTCCCAGAAGGCCAGAACCACATGGCTGTGACACTCATCTAACTGTAAGTATAAAATTAATATTTGGGCTACTGAAAGTTAGGGGAGGTGGGAGTTAATTTAGGGGGAGTTATGGTTAATGGGGTGTTTAGGGTTAATTTAGGGGCAGTTATGGTTAATGGGGTGTATAGGGTTAATTTAGGGACAGTTATGGTTAATAGGGTGTTTAGGGTTAATTTAGGGGCAGCTATGGTTAATAGGGTGTTTAGGGTTAATTTAGGAGCAGCTGTGGTTAATGGGGTGTTTGGGGTTAATTTGAGGCAGTTTTGGTTAATGGTATGTTTAGGGTTAATTTAGGGGCTGTTGTGGTTCATGGGGTCTTTAGGGTTAATTTAGGGGATGCTGTGGTTGATGGGGTCTTTAGGGTTAATTTAGGGGCAGTTATGGTTAATGGGGTGTTTAGGGTTAATTTAATGATGAGGACTGAGGGTTAATTTTATTAATTTATTAAAGTTAACTTAAGGTGCAGTTAGAGATAAAGGGGGGCAAACTAAGGGGAATCTAAATCCTGGGGCAGTGAAGATTAACCCAGTACTTATTTATAAAAGTATGGTCTGTGACTCTATGAGGGGACTATGAGATATCTGGGGGGTATAAGGCATATCTGGGGAGGACAGAGTGACATATCTGGGGGTATAAGGCATATAGGGTATATAAGGCATATGTGGGGAGGGCAGTGTGGCATGTCTGGTGAGGACAGAGTGGTGTATCAGGGTGTATAAGGCAGATCTGGGGCCACAGTGGCATATCTGGGGGTAGAGTGGAGTGGCATATGTGGGGAGGGCAGTGTGGCATGTCTGGGAGGCAGTGTGGCATGTCTAGGGAGGATGGAGTGGTGTATCGGGGTATAAGGTGTATCAGGCACAGTGGCATATGTGGGAGGCAGCGTGGAGTGGCATATGTGGGAGGCAGAGTGGAGTGGCATATGTGGGAGGCAGCGTGGAGTGGCATATGTGGGAGGCAGCGTGGAGTGGCATACGTGGGAGGCAGCGTGGAGTGGAATACGTGGGAGGCAGCGTGGAGTGGCATATGTGGGAGGCAGCGTGGAGTGGCATATGTGGGAGGCAGCGTGGAGTGGCATATGTGGGAGGCAGCGTGGAGTGGCATATGTGGGAGGCAGAGTGGCATATGTGGGAGGCAGCGTGGAGTGGCATATGTGGGAGGCAGCGTGGAGTGGCATATGTGGGAGGCAGCGTGGAGTGGTATATTTGGGAGGCAGAGTGGAGTGGCATATGTGGGAGGCAGAGTGGCATATGTGGGAGGCAGCGTGGAGTGGCATATGTGGGAGGCAGAGTGGAGTGGTATATGTGGGACGCAGAGTGGCATATGTGGGAGGCAGAGTGGCATATGTGGGAGGCAGCGTGGCATATGTGGAAGGCAGCGTGGAGTGGCATATGTGGAAGGCAGCGTGGAGTGGCATATGTGGGAGGCAGAGTGGAGTGGCATATGTGAGAGGCAGTGTGGAGTGGTATATTTGGGAGGCAGAGTGGAGTGGCATATGTGGGAGGCAGCGTGGAGTGGCATCTGTGGGAGGCAGCGTGGAGTGGCATATGTGGGAGGCAGCGTGGAGTGGTATATGTGGGAGGCAGAGTGGCATATGTGGGAGGCAGCGTGGAGTGGCATATGTGGGAGGCAGCGTGGAGTGGCATATGTGGGAGGCAGAGTGGCATATGTGGGAGGCAGCGTGGAGTGGCATATGTGGGGGGCAGCGTGGCATGTCTGGGAGGCAGCGTGGCAAGCCTGGGCTCAAACGTGCATAAATTGGGGGGGGGGCTGGTTGCGAAATAAAGGCAAGAAATGCATTTTATCAAAGTTTTTTATTATGCTGTTTGTATTTAATATAATTTGTTTATTACATTATTTTAAATAAATGAAAAATTTACATTCATTTTTTTTATCCGATTAATCGAAAAAATAATCGGCCAACTAATCGATTATGAAAATAATCGTTAGTTGCAGCCCTATGTACAACATATATGTTTTTTCTCCCCCATAACTAAATGCATTAAATGCAATACCAACACACAAACTCACTATAACATTAGCTCAGGGGCGTAACTAGAAGCCAAATGCTCTGATGAAAAATTCCCCTGGGGCCCCCCAACTTCAAAGGCTAGTCTGTGCCTCCTTTGACCCTTGCCCCCACCTCCTTCCAACATAAAACATATGTAAAAACACAAATTACACATACTTACTCATACTCACCAACACAGACACTATATCACCCCACTTATACATCCATGCTCTCACACACACACACACACAAGTACACATCCATGCTCACACACACACAAAAGTACACATCCATGCTCACACACACAATTACAGTTCCATGCTCACACACACACACTAACACAATTACGCATCTATGCTTACACCCACCAGTACACATCCATGCTCACATACACACAAGTACACATCCATGATCACACATACACACAAATACACATCCATGCTCACACACACAAGCATATATACAAGTATATACACACAAAAACATATACATACATCGCACCTCCCATCCCTGCTTACATGCTGCTCAGTTTCACTGCGGGGTCACATGACATCAGGAGCCATTAATCCTATGCACACCCTTGACACTCCACGACCATAAGCTAACACACAGACTCAAGCTAACACCATACGTTAACACCTAATCACATGAACACCGACATCAAATACTAACAGACATGTACTTATGCTACCAGCATACACTAAAATGCCGTAGAGCAGGGGTGTCCAATTTTTTTCTGCAGTTGGCCACATAAGAAATGTATGTGTGCCGCACTCATTTTTCACTGAGAGAAAATATGGCCTTTTAGCTTTATAATGCATATTAATACAGGGTTAATTTGGCAAAATGCCGAAACAAAAACAAACACTATCCAACAAAGGACATACTGACTCTAACACTATACATACAGATACACAATGACTTGAACACTATATTTATATAAATACAGTATCTTGCAAAAGTGAGTACACCCCTCACATTTTTGTAAATAATTTATTATGTCTTTTCATGTGACAACACTGAAGAAATGACACTCTACTACAATTTAAAGTAGTGCATGTGCAGCCTGTATAACAGTGTAAATTTGCTGTTCCCTTAAAAATAACACACAGCCATTAATGTCTAAACCTTGGAATTTTCACAGATTGTGGGCTTATGTATTATTTGGGATACTTTAGCTGCCCCCAAATTCAAATTACCCCCATAAAAGTATCGATTTCGGGGGTTAACTTCCCTCACCTCATTTTCACAGGCTGGAAGTTCCCAGGTATATGTAGAGACCTCCAAACACTTAACCTTGAGGTGCATTATAATGGGAACAAGAGTCTGTCATATTCGGGGTCTCACTTAAGTACAGAAATCCACTGTATGGCATGTGGCAGGTTAAATGATATAATTTTTATGAACTACAATTTGCAGTTCAGGGATATGAATTAGAGGTTAGGCAGGAAAGATGAGAGTACAGCAAATAATTGGTCCTCTGGTAGCTTTTTAATTATACCCAATTAGCATTGTTAACCTCCAAAACTTTTTTTATTTAAATATGTCAGTTCTATGTCTCTCTCCTACTTACGATCAGGGTGAAGGGCAGATAGGCAGACGGCAAAGGCAATGTTTCCAATATGTACTAATACAGTGCCCTCCACAAATATTGGTAACGTTTGTAAATATGAGCAAAGGAGGCTGTGAAAAATTGTCTTTATTTTTTAACCTTTTGCTCTTATTTATTTCAAGCAGGTTTGTCAAAAAATTAACAATATGTGTGACACATTGGCACCAATATGAATTCATATGAGAAAAATATAGTTGAAGTATATTCCCAGTGATATATTATAGACTTGGGCACCAAGGGGCTCTTCTTGTTTATCTTCGTGCTCGTCTTTGGAGAAAAAAAATCTTCGTATTCCGCGAATATTCGCCCGTTCCTGTCTTATTTTCGGGCGAATATTTGTGGACATTCTTCGTGCTCGTTTCACTCCCGGCTGCGTAGCAGGGGTTAATACGGGGTTAAGAACACATCGGAGCAGCAGCAGATGCGTTCGCGCCGTGAAGGTACGTGTGTGCGACTCTATTGGTTGCCGAAAGGGGGCTGGTCTGGCATCAACAAATGAATTACAGAACTGCAGAATGCACCTCATTCGTTGATGGCAGGCGAGCCCCCTGCCGAAACGACCAATAGAGTTGCACACACGTACCGAGGTGTACTGTACACAATACACATTGCCTGAAAGCCAAGTTCCTCCGAGCAGTTGTCTTGTCTGAGACCTAGACAAATGCTCCAAGGAACTTGGCCTCCTTTTTATCATACACAGTCACACATCCATAGATGTTTAATAAAAGAATAGGGATTATTTAACATTTTTAAATCGATTTTGGACCACTTTTAAATACATGCCTAACATTTGCTACCTATTTATAATGGCATACTTTGCAACAACCCAACTTTTACTGGACAGGACTGGAAAAAAGCAGGACTGTCCACGAAAATGTTGGGTGTGTTGGCAGGTATGCGAATGGCAAAATGTTGGACAAGAACTAAAAAATAGCTTAGGGTTAATGTACGGTTATGTTTAAGATTATTAGCAGTGCACTGTTTTGGTTAAAGATGTATTATGTTTAAATAATTAATTTTAATTTTAATGGGTGTTAAAAAAAAATAGGGGTTTATTTAATTTTATTTTAAAGTTATATTTATTATTATTTACTTTATTATATTATTTATTTAATGTTGTAGTGCTACCCTACCCAGCTATACCTATGTGCACTAGCATACCTAGTATAGCTAAATTTGATGGGACAGGAAAAAAGCAGGACTGTCCCTGAAAAAGTTGGGTCTGTTGGCAGGTATGTGGATGGAAAAATGTTATAGGGTGAAGTGTGAGTTATAGCGTTAATGCAAGTGAGTGTAGAAGTGAACACCCAGGGCAAATAACAGGAGGGAAGGTCCTTGTGATTTGTCAATTGTACGTGTGTGTGTTATGTGTGTTATGTCACTGTGTTATGTGTTATGTTTGGTAGGTTGTGTATCAGACGGAAAAAAATGAAATGGAAATGGAAAAGGCGAATGAGTGGGCAATTGGCGACCCACTCACCTATTTCACCCCAGGGCAAAGCATCCAAACAAATGTCAGTCCTAGACGTTTGGCAGCGGACTTCCAGAGCTCAGACACTAGGCACTAGGGTAAACTGGCTACACTGGCGGAGGTAGCAGGCGTTGCCACACCGCAAACAGACGCAGCCAGGGGGGAGAAACTACCCTTACCATTAGGGACATTTTGGGCATGACTGTAGCCAGGAATCGAACTGGCAGAGAAGAGACGCTGGCACCACCACCAGCAGCATTGAAAAATGGAAAAGGCAAATGAGTGGGCAATTGGCGACCCACTCACTTGTTTCACCCCAGAGCAAAGCATCCAAAGACTGTCAGTCCTAGGCGTTTGGGAGCGGACTTACAGAACTCAGACACAAGGCCCTAGCGTAAATTAGCTACACTGGCGGAGGTAGCAGGCGTTGCCACACCGCAAACAGACGCAGCCAGGGGGGAGAAACTACCCTTACCATTAGGGACATTTGAGGCATGACTGTAGCCAGGAAGCGAACTGGCAGAGAACAGACGCTGGCACCACCACCAGCAGCATTGAAAAATGGAAAAGGCAAATGAGTGGGCAATTGGCGACCCACTCACCTGTTTCACCCTAGGGCAAAACATCCAAACAACTGTCAGTCCTAGACGTTTGGCAGCGGACTTACAGAACTCAGACACTAGGCCCTAGCGTAAGCTGGCTACTCCGGCGGAGGTAGCAGGTGTTGCCACACCGCAAACAGACGCAGCAAGGGGGGAGAAACTACCCTTACCATTAGGGACATTTTGGGCATGACTGTAGCCAGAAAGCAAACTGGCAGAGAAGAGACGCTGGCACCACCATCAGCAGCAGCAACATTGGGAAAGGCGAATGAGTGGGCAATTGGCACCCGCTCACCTGTTTCACCCCAGAGCAAAGCATCCAAACACTGTCAGTCCTAGGAGTTTGGGAGCGGACTTACAGAACTCAGACACAAGGCCCTAACGTAAGCTGGCTACACCGGCGGAGGTAGCAGGCGTTGCCACACCGCAAACAGACGCAGCCATGGGGGAGAAGCTGGCAATTGGCGACCCGCTCACCTGTTTCACCCCAGAGCAAAGCACCCAAAGACTGTCAGTCCTAGGCGTTTGGGAGCGGACTTACAGAACTCAGACACAAGGCCCTAGCGTAAATTAGCTACACTGGCGGAGGTAGCAGGCGTTGCCACACTGCAAACAGACGCAGCCAGGGGGAGAAACTACCATTACCATTAGGGATATTTAAGGCATGTCACTAGCCAGGAAGCGAACTGGCAGAGAAGAGACACTGGCACCACCACCAGCAGCAGCAGTAGCAGCATTGGGAAAGGCGAATGAGTGGGCAATTGGCGACCCGCTCACCTGTTTCACCCCAGAGCAAAGCACCCAAAGACTGTCAATCCTAGGCGTTTGGGAGCGGATTTACAGAACTCAGACACAAGACCCTAGCGTAAACATTACCTTGAACATTAGAGAAAGAAAATTAACTTTCCAAGCTAAGAGCTGGGTAACCTAACTTGGGCAGATTGAATTTAAGAAAGGCAATCTGCTCCATCAGATGAGGTGCCATGCGTGAGCGCTGTGGACTCAGTATGTTCCCACTCATAGAAAACGCGCGCTCACTTTGAACAGTGGTTGGCGGACATGATAGAAGCTGCTGCGGAACCCATGAGAGTGCAGGCCACACACTCTTCTTTTCATCCCAGTAGCTAAGAGGATCAACATTAGGTGCAGAAGGAACCATTTCAGCAGCACTACTCTCCTTTCTGCTGCTAGCTCTGTCAGATGGTCCAACTATACTCCCAAGTGCCTCTTCCCAAAACGCAGCTGCTCCACTCAGCTGTGTTGTGATGCTTGTGGCACTGCTGCTGATGCTGCTGTTAGGAGTAGCAGACCACATCATCTCTTCCTCCTCCTGCACCTCTCCCTCCTCGGACAGCATTCCCATTTTACGCTGCCAGTCACGCACCTTGTTAACCAATTGCTCCCGGTAGCTACTGAGAACATTGAATTTCATTGCTAGCTTTCCCTTAATTCTTGGATCGCAAAGACACGCTAGCATCATTTCGGGACTCTCTTCCATGCGTTTGCAAAGATCGTTCAGCTTCCTGACTATGGCTGCTGCGTCAGGATGTAGAGTGCCACCTTGAACAGCCTCACAGTTTTCAAGGAACACATCCATCTTGCTGACTAGATGGGGGAACACTGGGATTACCTGGGCTAGACTGGCAGTGGTTGAGCTTAAATTTTCAGTGGCATCCCTGAATAGTTTAAGGACTGCCACTAGCTGGGCGATCACTGTCCAATTCTCCCTATTCAATGGAGATGTAATCCCAATATTATGCTCTGAGGCAAGATTATGGATTGCCCTCTGCTGCTCCAAAATCCTCTCCAGCATGTCTAAAGTGGAGTTCCACCGCGTACTGACATCCTGTCGTAGGCAGTGTAGGGGAAGACCTGACCTCTCTTGCTCTTCCCTCAAAAGTTGGCTAGCCTTAACACTATGGTGAAAGTGCCCAGCAATCTTTCTGCAGCGGGACAGAACTACTGCTGCTACATTAGTTCCTTCTGACATTGCTGCCTTCACTACAAGATGGATTATGTGGGCTGCACAGCGCACACCAACAATATGACCATCTTGCAGCGCTTTCACCATATTGGCACCTCCGTCAGTTACCACAAAACCAACTTCAACATTGGTGCCTGCCTCTGCTCCCACCCAAAGGCTAAACATTTTCCTCATTGCATGCAGAATATTTTGGGAAGTGTGCTTTTCATCCATCATTTCTGCATGGAGAAGGAATGATCGGTAGCCTGCTGCAGCAGCTTCCTTGGGCACACCGGGCTGCCACCAGTGTGCTGTCAAAGAAAGAAAGGCATGCTGCCCGCTAGGTGCACTCCACAAATCTTTTGTGAAATGAACAGACTGACCAGCAGCCTTGGAAAGCTCCTCTTTCACTGCTGAAACACAGGACCGATACAATGAGGGGACAATGTTCCTACTGAAAGGGGAATGTGACGGAACTGTATATTGTGGAGCCACAGCCGCCATCAATTGTTTGAAAGGCTCCCGTTCAATCATGGAGAAGGATGCCCCTCCAACAGCAATAAACTGACCAATAAATTGCGTTACTTTATTGGCCTGCTGGTTGGGCATTGTTCTCTTGGAGTGGAATGCCACAAATTGTTCCAGAGTGGGCTGGACATGCAGTGCTCCAACCTGCCTTGGTCTCTGGCTGACAGCACTAACTGCTGCTATTGGCTCAGAAGCAGCTGTTGGGGTTTTTCCACTCTCTCTGGAGATGGTACTAGTTGTTGTAGTACCACGGCCACCAGCTATGCTGCCTGCACTAAGTTTTACTTCTGCACCTTTCCCCAATAGCACAGCATTGTGTTGTGTGCTGAGGTGATGCTTCATGCTAGCACTGGTAAAATGGCCAGACACTTTCCCTCTGCTTATTAGCTTCCCACAATGTTTGCACTTTCCATAGCGCCCTTCTTAAACATTTTCAAAGTGCTCCCAAATTGGGGCGCGCATAGCCTTGGAGTGTGCCTTGGGTGCTGCTTCTACTGCTCGGGGTGGATGAACAGAGGCAGAACTAGTGGTGGTGGCACTGGTGGTACCAGTACTGGCCATAGTAGGACTGCTAATTGCTTTAACTCTACCAGATTTGGTAGGTTTTGCTACTGGTGGTGGTGATGATCGTAGCGGAGAAGGTGGAGGCTCAGGGGAAAATTGTGCTCTAGTCATTTGGACACTGCTCCCTGTTGAATCTGATTCCTGACCACTCATCTCCTCTACTTCCTCTGGCTCATAGTCTAGTTCTTAATTAGCCAGATCAAATGGAATTCCTGCTAGGCTGGAGCTAAGACTGATATCGTGACTAGTAGTAGTGCGAGCAGGAAGAACAGACTCTGCACTTGGCCTCTCAGTCTCAGGCTCCTCTGCTACCTCGCTAGGTGGATTTCCATTATGTGTAGCCCTCTCTCTAACTGTCTTTACAAAAATATTGTAAGGACTTGATGGCTTGCTAGAGGTACTAGGAGGACATGGCGTGGCAGTACCGGTGGGAACAGTAGGCGCAGCACTAGTGGTGGTAGAGGCGGTAGAGGTGGTGGTGGTGGTGGTGGTGGTGGTTTTCCCTACGAAGGAATGAGATCGCTTTGCTTTGGGAAAACCCCTCTGAGTCTTGCTGCTAATTTGGCTCTGCTTGGTACCTTGCATGCTGCTTGTGGATGGGGAAGATGCTGCTTGGGGCAAAAGGCACTTCTTTTTACTCACTGGGCTAGTAGAAGTACTAGTTGTGCTACCCTTTAACTTTGAACGTGCTTCTGGTGCTTTAGGCTTTCCATAAAAAAACATAGAGCTTGTGGGCCTAGCAGCACTACTACTGCCTGCTTTTGGTGCCTTTCCTTTACTTGATGATCCTTCAAGCAATGCTTCCCCAAATGATAAGCGAGAGCTTGGCCTACTTGGCCGACTAGACTGACGCAAAGGCTGCATCTTAGAACTGATGGTGGTGCTGGTGGTGGTGGTAGATGGAGCTTGTCCCTCCTTAGTCCCAAAAGGAGGATCCATTTCAAATTTTGTGTTGTGTGTGTAGTGTAGTGTTTAAAAAAACTATATAAAAAAAAAAATGTAAAAAAGGGGATAAAAAAATTAAAGACAAAAAAATTAGAGGAAGTTCTCTTCAGTACTACTGCTGAAAAAGTAAAACAATGCACAACTGCACTGTGCTGTTGTGTGCAATCTGCCAAAGTGCTCAAGTTATTTAAATTATTAACTCAAGATTAACTATATTAACTAGCAGTATTTTTAATTTGAATTTACATGGGCCTAAGAGCCTAGCCTACTACTATGCTAAACCTAAAGCTATATTCCTTAGTATTCTAGTCTAACTCTAGGCAGACGTTCTCAAACCCACTAAGATAAAGTGAGGTTAAGTTATATAATATTATTAATAGATTAGAAATACTTATATTATGGATTATAGACAGAATATAGTTTATGAATTAGATTGAATTACTTATATATTATAGATTATGAATTAGAATTTATTATATTATGTTATATAATAAATATTAGAAGAATTACTTATAATATGGATTATAGATAGAAGAATATAGATTATGAATTAGAATTTAGAATTACTTATATTATAGATTATGAATTAGAATTTATATTATATTATGTTATATAATATATTATAGATTAAGATTAAAGATTAGAATTATTTTAGTACTACAGCTAGTACCTTGAAGCTTTGCTTAGTGCAGTTGTTGTCGTCACATAGTCAATCTTTCTTGAAAAGAAATTAGAAAATAAAATGTCACAGAAAAACGTTAGCTTCACTGGTTGCTGAACAAAAACACACAGCACTTATGCGGCTGCACTCACTAGCACAACAAGTTCACTTCACTGATGGACTGAGGTGAGCAAAACAAATGAAATAAAATTAAATATTATTAATTGAGAAAAATTGACTTGGTCTCTTGCTGTTGCTAAAACAAAGCACAAACTAAAGAGCTGCAGCACCAGTACTAATAAGATTACTAGATTAGCTGAACTATAAAATAGTAGTAATTAATTATTAATTTTATTTATAGCTACCGTATTTGCTCGATTAAAAGACAAGGTTTTTTTCAGAGCAAATGCTCAAATAGGTCTGACTATGAGAAGACTAAGATCCAGATCCCCCGCAGCTGCAGGGGACCTGGATCCTCCTGTCTCCCCCACCCCCCCGCCCCACTTACCGGGACTTCTGAGTCCCCGGTGTGTAGCTGGGGCAGCGTGTAGATGTCTACGCGATTCGCGTAGACAACTTCCGCTGCAGCAGGAAGGAGGTGTGGCTAGCAGCGGATGTCAGACAACCCCCGCTGCTAGCCACGCCTCCTTCCGGCTGCAGCGTAAGTGCGTGGAATCTACACGCTGCCCCGGCTACATTACAGGGAAGTCAGAAGCACCGGTAAGTTTGGGGGGGGTGGGGGAGTGTTAAATGGGGGGCATAAGGCATTTCTGGAGGCAGAGTGCTCTGTGAAATGCCTTTTAACCCCTTAATGCCACTCTGCCTCCATAAATGCCTTTTTAACCCTCTATACGCCACTCTGCCTCCTAAATGCCTTAAACCTCCCTATATGCCACTCTTCCCCATAATATTCCTTTTAACCCTCTAAATGCCAGAGTGGCATATAGGGGTATAAGGCATTTCTGGAGGCAGAGTGGCACATAGGGGGTCAAAAGGCATATAATGGGGCATAGTGGCATATAGGGTTAAAAGGCATATCATGGGGCACAGTGGCATATAGGGGTATAAGGCATTTCTGGGGCAGATGTGCATAACTGGGGGTCAGGTTGGAAAATAGAAGGAAATAAAACCAAAGTATTTTTCTCAATCATAGCTTTTATTAAAAAAAAACATAGTTTAGATGAATTAACATTTACTGGTAAAACTTTTTAACTATAGGGTCGTGTTATATTCAGGCTTTTTCATTTTTTCCTAAATTAATATTCAGATTTCGTCTTATAATCAGGGTCGTCTTATAATCGAGCAAATATTATATAATATTACTAATATAATGATTTTAGATTAGACACTAGTAGATGTCTTGAATGTCTACAGTACACTCTACACTAGTATACTATAGTACAGGGGCGTCCAAGTTTTTTCTGCAGTGGGCCACTTCATCAGAATTGTATACGTGCGAGGGCCGCACTCATTTTTCACTGTGAGAAAATATGGCCTTTAATAAGATATGCAGATTAAAATAAATGACACAAAACCTTTACTTTTCTCTCACTGATTTTGGGGATTTCTGGGCCTACAAATGCAGGATTCTGGATAAGTAAAAATAAAATAGTTCTATTTATTTTAGCGATGCACTAAAATGAAAATTCTGGACCAAAACCGAAAATTCAGGGTTCACTTAGCCGAAACTGAAAATGACCCCCCACACACTTTTAATAAAAGTAAGTTACACACCAAAATTGTACAAAAAAATTATATATTATCATTGTTAACAGCAATCTCAGGCATACCCAGATTCCAGCATGTACTGGTTGGCTGGGCATTGTATTTTTTGTCCAATTTTAGTGTGTAACCACGGTTTTATTAAAAGTAACACACCACAATTGGAGAAAAAAAAAATCAACAATATGACAGCAAACACACTCTTTTTATACCCAGGCAACCAGTAAACGCTGGAACCTAGGCATGATGGGACTGTGATTGCTGTTAGCAGATTGCTGTTAGCTGTTAGCAATCACACTCCCATCATCCCAAGTCAGCCAGTACATGCTGGTACAGGGTGGCTGTAAGTGCAGACCCCATACTGCTGGCAGCATCAATACACAAGGGGGCAGCTAGCCAGGTTTCAGCATATACTGGCTGACTTGGCATGATAGGAGTGGGATTGTTAACAGCAATCACAGTCCCATCATGCCTAGGTTCCAGCACTTACACATCCATGCTATCACACACACATAAATTCATTCATTCACAGATTCATTCCCTCAATCAGGCATACTCATTCAAACACACTCCCCCACCCCCTTACCTGCACTACAGCTCTCTCAATGCCGATCACAGACTTCAGCAGGGGGCGCGGCCTCCCTCGTTCTTCCCACAGAGGAGGCAGGACTGGAGCAGAGAATAGGCCCTCCCACAAGTAAGCAGCAGTGATCCTGGCTGCAGATCTCACGTGGGCCGCACCTCGAGGTCCCGCGGGCCGCATTTGGCCCGCGGGCTGCATGTTGGACGCCCCTGCTATATTATATATATATATATGTATATGGCTGACAAATATATATAATATTATAATGTATTAAATTATTATATATTCTATTAAATTATTATTTATAAATTCTATTATTTAATTTACCTAAGTGAAGAGAGGACAGGCAATAGGCAGTGCCAGCCCAGGGCAAGGGCACCCCAGTGCCAGTGAGGCACTGTGTGCACTGTCAACTCGTGTACGTTTTACCACCGCTATCTTCGCTTCTTCGGGACAAACATAAAAACGCACTCTTCATGTTCGTTTTCATGTTCGCCCGAATACGAATGCACAAATCTATTAGTTATGTCTGATGGTCAGAAAGTCTACAAGACTACAACCCAAAGTCACCTATATCACCACAAGGTGTTTGGAAGGGTTTCAAGAAAAAAAGCCTCTACTCTCAGCCGAAAACAAACTCAGCCGTCTTTAGTTGGCCAGACACTACTGAAACTTCAAATGGGATCAGGTTTTAAGGTCAGATGAAACCAAAATAGAGCTTTTTGGCAATAAACACCAGAGGTGGATATAACGCACACAGAGAGGTAGCTATATGGGAAAGTACCTCATGCCCACGGTTAAATATGGTGGTGGCTCTTCAATGTTTTGGGCATTTTGTTAGGATACATGGAATCATCTGAAGAGATTCTGTATAGTGGAATGGTCTCAGATCCCTTTCCATACCTCATCAGGCATTATAGGAGAAGACTCAATGGGTACCAATAAATGTGGCACACATATATTTACCCTTTTTTGTTTTGGATAAACCTGTGTTGTGTTTGCGATTGCTTGATATCTTTGAGAGCAGAGTATGTTTGTGTATTGTTTGAAGAAAAGATAGAAAGGATAAACAATAAGGACACATTTTCACAGCATTCTTTGCTCACATTTACCACATTTATTGGTGCCAATATTTGTGGAGGGCACTGTATATCCTCTGGCAAAAACCGTTAGGATTTTGTGACATATTAACCCCTTAATGACAAAGCCTGTACATGTACGGGCTCAAAATCCATTGTTTTCAATGGGTTTAGGGACCGCCCATTGTCCTTAAGGGGTTAATAGATGTCATTCAACAAAATAGACATCAGTAGTCAAATACAAGATATCCTGATTATTGCTGCCCTTAAAAATATGGAACTTTCTAAAATGCTATATAATTTTCCAAACAAATCTGCTGAAAGTTCCCTTGAGTTTGGTGGGGGTTACTTTAACTCTTAAGCAAGATTCCAACAAATTAGGGCTGTAACTAACGATTATTTTCGTAATCGATTAGTTGGCCGATTATTTTTTCGATTAATCGATTAATCGGATAAAAACATTACATGTACATTTTTCATTTATTTAAAATAACTGGATGTTAAAAACAAAGGGCCAGGTTTCTCAACCTGGCCCTCCAGATATGCACATCTGATCCCAGGCTTCCCACACTACCTCCCAGATATGCCACATACCCCCAGATATGCCACACTGCCCTCTCCACATATGCCTTATGTACCCTATATGCCTAATACTCCCTGATATGCCACTGTGCCCCCTGATATGCCTTATACCCCAGTATACCTTATACCCCCAGATATGCCACTCTGTCCTCACCAGATATGCCTTATACCCCCTGATATCCCATAGTGCCCTCATAGATTTACAGACTCGTTCACAGCACACTGACACAATACTTTTATAAATAAATACAGGATTAACCTTCACTGCCGCCTGGATTTAGATTCCCCATAGTTTTCCCCCCTTTACCTCTAACTGCACCTTAAGTTAAGCTTATTAAATTAATTAAATTAAACCTAAGTCCTCAGCATTAAATTAACCCTAAACACCCCATCAACCATAACTGCCCCTAAATTAACCCTAACAACCCCATCAACCATAACTGCCCCTAAATTAACCCTAAACATCCCAACAACCATAACTGCTCCTAAATTAACCCTAAACACCCCATCAACCATAACTGCCCCTAAATTAACCCTAACAACCCCATCAACCATAACTGCCCCTAAATTAACCCTAAACATCCCATCAACCATAACTGCTCCTAAATTAACCCTAAACACACAATTAACCATAACTGCCCCTAAATTAACCCCCACCTCCCCTAACTTTCAGCATCCCAAATATTAATTTTATACTCACAGTTAGATGAGTGTCACAGCCATGTGGACACTATAGAAAATGGGCGGGGGCCAATCTTCAGTGTGACTGCAGGGAGGGACTGCTGCTGTGAGTCACACTGAATGAACCAGAGTATAAAAGGAGGGGTATTTTTCAGAGAATTTGCTCTGAAAAAAATCTCATTTTATAATCGATAAAAATCGATTTCAATAATTGATAATGAAATTCGTTGGCAACGATTTTCATTATCGATTATTATCAATTTTATCAATTAGTTGATGCAGCCCTACAATAAATGCATAAACTTAGTAAAGGATGCTAGAATGACCAATACAATCAAACATCAGAGAAGAAAGGCCTTGGTTTATTAAACCATTAACCTTACCATCAGGTTTCTTTGTTATCCTAGACCAGGGGTCGGCTCTCCTGATGTTATGGACTACATCTCCCATATTGCTCTTACAGTCATACTGCTGGCAAACCATCAAGGGAAATGTAGTTCACAACTTCTGGAGAGCCGAAGGTTGCCTACCCATGACCTAGACAATTACCGTATTTGCTCGATTATAAGACGAGGGTTTTTTCAGAGCAAATGCTCTGAAAAATACCCCTCGTCTTATAACCGGGGTCGTCTTCTAATCAGACCTCAAATGAGGTCTGACTATTAGACTAAGATCCAGATCCCCCGCATCGCTGCAGCGGACCTGGATCCTCCTGTATGGTAACCTCAGCTGCTGCCGGCGTCTATCACCGAGCGCCGGCGAAAGTGCCGGCAGCAGCCGAGGTTGCATACGCGCGTACCTTCCTACTCCCGGGATAGCCCGCCCACTGCGGGGAAGCAGAGCCGGTTGTGGAGATTGCTGCAGGACTGGGACCCGGCGGCACTGTGCCGTCCCAAAGCAGATCCGGTAGACCTCTTCAATTTTCGGGAGGAGGAGGGGCCTAGCGGGGTCACACAGCTTCATGCTGAAATCCCGTGGGAGCTGCAGCAAGCGCCTGCTGAGGCATCGCGGTGAGTGAAGTGCCTGAGTATATTAGTGTCAGAGTGGGTAGGTAAGTGTCAGAGTGGGTAGGTAAGTGTCTGGGTGGGAAGTGTCTCAGTGGGTAGGTAAGTGTCTAGGTGGGTATATTAATGTCTGGGTATGTAAGTGTCCCCCTATATGCCACTCTGTCCCATGATATGCTTTTTAACCCCCTATATGCCAGAGTGGCATATAGGGGGTTAAAAGGCATAACATGGGGCAGAGTGGCATATAGGAGGGTATAAGGCATGCCTGGGGGCAGATGTGCATAACTGGCGGCAGATGAGCATAACTGGGGGCAGGTTGGTAAATAAAAGGAAATTAAAAACAAAACAAAAAATAGACATGAATTATTATTTACTAGTAAAACTTTTTTCCTATAGGGTCGTCTTATAATCAGACTTTTTCTTTTTTTCCTAAATTAATATTCAGATTTTGGGGGGTCGTCTTATAATCAGGGTCGTCTTATAATCAAGCAAATACGGTATGTCTCTTGCTAGTGTGGGTAAAGGAGCCTGGATTGATTTGGAAAATTACATTGTTGATACTTTGTTATGAAACCCAAATTGATAGAAACAGGGAGCGAGTAATATATAAGGGATTTGTTACACATTGTCAAATCGGCAAGACTGATCAATGACCTAAAGAATTACTAAATATGGATCAGATACCAATTTAATGAAATAAAAAAATCTAATCACCTTTAGATCACTTGTATCTGCCAAATATGGATTACTGATATTGATTGGTGAATCCGATCAATAATCAGTGACCTAAAATTTCAATAATCAGTGCTGAGATAGTAATCAGTTACGTAATACAAATTTAAAAATAAAATATTTATTTTTAATTTTATAAGTGTGTTTTTTTTTCTGTATAACCTGGATGACCTCTCTGACAGGTGTCACTGATGGGAGTGGTCATGTAGTTGATGTCATAATAATCGGACTACTCTTGACCAATAAGAGGGATCTCATCACTCACCGCTGACTGGGTCTACATTAGTCTAAACTACTGCAGAGTCTAACTGACAGTAACTAACCTGAAATCACTTCCAGGTGACTACTACTCACTATGCTGACTATATCAATGCTCCATATGAGTACAGCATTGATTGTGACTTGGTCACCACAATCCTGTGGGGACCGAAGACACATGATTGCGTCACAGAAGCTGCATCATGCAGCTTTGATGCAATCCCAGCATTGAATGTGTTAACACTGCACGATTGTCCTCATTGAGCGATCATGCAGCTGGAGAGGGTCAGAGCTGGTCCCCACACTTATGTTGGGGCCAAAGATACCATGGATTTCATCTCTGAAGCTATGGCAGCTGGGACGCAACCAGCCCTTACCCCTCCTGGTGCATGATCGGGGGGGGGGTCACTGCTGCACAGATGCTCTAATGTACTCGGGTACACACCGATCAGCCATAACATTTCAAAGGACAAAAAAAAGATTATTTTATGTCCACCTTACCATCCTGGGTTCTTAATTTCTTCCTCTGTTTATACTTTTATAATTTCATATATTTGTTGAATATAATTTGTTAATAAAAACATCGTACCATTGTATACAGTTATATAAGTATTTTACATATTGATGATAGTTAGATCATCATTATAGAGCACGTTATACACTTATTCTGGTAACTCTCCTGTATAGTTTTTGACAAATGTAAATAAAGCACCTATTGTCTGTTTGAAATGTTGGGAGGTTAGCATGTTCCGTTAAATACATATCTAATACCTGGTTGCATTAGAAATCATACCGTTACTTGCAGTGGGTCCTCAGGACCCTGAATAAATCAGAGCATATCCTCTCAGTCTTTATTTTAAACTCTAATTCAGTGTCTCCTGTGTTACCCTCTGTCCCTCTTTCTCCTTTTACAGAAACAATAGGTAAGAAGCCGGCCTGCTTGAAAAAGCTTACAATCTCAAAAGTACAAATCTGTGCCATAAAAAAAAAGAATTGTGTATATCTCACAGCATTTACTAATAACTGGCAAGTCAGATGGTACAAGAAAGGAAGTATTTCTGAGTTAAAGGAAGGAATCAAAGCAATATAACAGATGTGCTGAAAGATGGGAAAAGGAAGAGAGACATAAGAGAGTGGGCAAATTGGCATCTTTCAAGGAACAGGAGCCTTGGCGTGCTGCCAATGCTAAAGAATTTAATAGTTATCAGTGGAGAGAGATAAACCGAATGTAAAATTTGCCTCAATAAAAGTGAATGTTTCATGAGAGGTTATTCAGAACAAGGTTGGGCACAGAGTGAAATTTATATTGTAGGCAGGGCCTGAAAGTGGAAATTTTGGTGCAAACGTAATGATTGAAGTAACTATTACAAAATGGTAATTTTCAACTTGGACTTAGAAATATAGAATTTGATAGCAGATAAGAACCATTCGACCCATCTAGTCTGCCCATTTTCCTGATGTAAGACTTTCTCCAATCCAATCGGAGAAAAACTTTCGGCCTTATACCGAAATATACGTGCATATACAAAAATAGAACGCAATAACAATTTTAATATATTCAATTATTAGGCTAATTGTGCCAACCCTATAGAGCTATGTTTCACCAGTTACCAGAGACTTTAAATACTTTAGAGTTTGGACACAGATTTGGGGTACCTGCATTTTAGGAGGGGTTTTATGTGTGGTGTTTTAGTCTCCATCAGGTCAGTACTTACAGGACAGAAACCCCTATGGCCAGTATTTGCACATAGATCTAATATACAGCCAGTTTTGGGCCAATGGTCGCAGAACCGTCCGTGTTTACTATGTTCCCCATAGACTACAACAGCAACCTCCTACTGGGCTGAGGTGGGCCCAGTGTAAAAGAGGGCCTGATTGAGAACTATGTGTGTTTTGCTGTGACTACTGTATGTAAATTACCCCATTGTACTGTTTAAAAACTGGTGTGTTTCCCATTAAATCTAGTCTCCATCTAGGCCCCAAAAAAGTGAAGGGGTCAGAGTAGGGGAGAAAGCTGATTTTAGCGGATATACTAGGATGTGCTTCACTAGCCATTTTACAAAGTGTTAGCAAGTAACACTAATGTGCCCTGATACAATTTCAAGAGCCCAGGCATTTTATTTATGCTACTGTCCACATCCACTTTTCTCTGTTAACCCAAATGAGATTTCAAGGCATAATTGTTCTGAAATCAAGTGTTAAAGTCTGTGGTTGTGACCCTGTCCAGGACGTGATGTTGCGTACTGGTGGTGCCGTGGTTCTTGCGTTTCAGGACCTGCTAGAAGTCCCAAATCGACTTGTGCGACTTAGGTTACCTGGTAATTTGAGGGGTGAGGGCATCCCCCTTCCCATTCTATGTTGTTAATCTGTTTTATTCATATGTAATTTGTTTACTGTTAGCAGGGCCGGCCTTAGGGGTGTGCGACCTGTGCGGCCGCACAGGGTGCCACGGCAGCAGGGGCGCCTGCCCGAGACTTAAATTAAAATATTGTTCTTTTGGTTTTTTTTTTAACTTTATTTAACATCCTCCATGTTAAATAAAGTAAAAAAAAACAACAACAATGTTTTAATTTAAGTCCCGGGCAGGGGCGCCGATCGGTCGCTTGTGAAGTTTTCAGCAACCGTTCGGCGCCCTTCACTCTCCATGACTCCGTCGCGGTGCCGGCTTTTCATGCTAAGCACCGGAATATTATGTCATATTCCGGCGCTTAGCTGTGAAGCGTGCACCACGGCAGAGCGGGAAGACGGTAAGTGAGGATAATGAGAAGTAGGGAGAGGGGGTAGATAGTGAGAAGGGGCAGAGGGGGGCAGTGAGAAGGGGCAGAGGGGGGAAGGCAGTGAGAAGGGGCAGAGCAGGGGGGAAGGCAGTGGGAAGAGGCAGTGGGGGGGCAGTGAGAAGGGGCAGAGGTGGTAGATAGTGAGAAGGAGCAGAGGTAGTAGTTAGTGAGAAGGTGGTAGATAGTGAGAAGGGTCAGAGGGGGGAAGGCAGTGAGAAGGGTCAGAGGGGGAAGGCAGTAAGAAGGAGGGGGGGGATAGATAGTGAGAAAGGGGGAGAGGGGATAGATAGTGAGAAGGGGAGAGGGGTACATAGTGAGAAAGGGGGGAAGGTAGTGAGAAGGGGAGAGGGGGTACATAGTGAGAAGGGAGGGAGGCAGTGAGAAGGGGGAGAGGGGTACATAATGATAAGGGGGTACATAGTGAGAAGGGGCAGATAAGAAGGGGAAGGGTAGATGGGGATAGGGGGTAGTGTGAATGCGTACGAGAATGAATGAATTAATGTATGGATGAATTGTGTGAATGCGTACGAGAATGAATGAATTAATGTGTGGATGAACTGTGTGAATGTGTACGAGAATTAATGAATTAATGTGTGGATGAATTGCTTGAATGATTTGTGAGACTGCATTAATGAATATGTGTGAATGATTCGTGTGAATGAGTAAGTAACTGTGTAAGTGTTTGTGTCTATCATGGTTTTTTCAGTGATTTGGGGAAATGCAAAGATGGCACATAAGGGTGGGCTGTTTGCCAACAGAGATGTCTTATACTGGGCTGTTAGGGGCCAAAGTTGGCTCATGCTGGGCTGTAATATGTGTGTAATCTGGGTGCTGATCAGGTTCTATGTGGGCAATGTGGACGCCAGGGCTGGCTTTGTGGTGTGCAACCTGTGATCTATGCCTGTAATTTAGGGGGTTATCTATACCTTTAATGCTGAGTTTATATGTGAATTCCAATTGATTTATACCTGCAAAGCTGGGTGTGTGTTACTCTGTTGATCTGTATCTGGTACGCTCTGTTTCCATACATTATTATTGTATACCTACAAATAGAGGGTTTGTATGTCTGATTCTGTTTATTTGATCTATACCTTCAACGCTGAGTTAACATATGATTTTCCATTGATCTATACCTGCAAAGCTTGGTTTTTGTGTTGATTCTGTTGATCTATACCTGACATGCTATGTTTCCATACATCATTTATGCATGCCTGCAAATATAGGGTTTGTATGTGATCTATACATGCAAGTGCTGTTTAAATGTGTTGATCTATAGTTCACAGGGAGGAAGGAAAGGAGAGGTATAGTTTAGTGAATCAGGGACAAAGGGACTGGGAATGATTTCAGGGGAGAGGACCTTTCAAAGTCATGGTCAGGGTGAGAAGGGGGGAAAACCGCACTGACTCTCACAGTCTTCCCCTAATCTGCAGTCAGTGTGGCAATTTTTTTTTGGTGTGGTAGCGGAGGGAGTGATTGCATGCTAGGGAGCGTGGAGCAGGGCCTAAGGAAATGCTTTCTGGGGACCAATTTTTTCAATATTTAAAAAAATGTTTTTTGTTATAGCTGTTTTTCCTTGTATTTAATGTATATTATTGTTTCCATTGTTTCCAGTTATATGTTACTGTACTTGTTTGCACTTGCACATAAACTCTCTTTAATGAAAGCTAGTTGTTTGTTACAAGATTTTTTTTCCTTTCTTTTTTTTGGGGATGGGGGGCGCCAGAGGAGTAGTCCGCACAGGGTGCCAGAACACTTAAGGCCGGCTCTGACTGTTAGTACTGTGGCTTTGTACTGGAGCTGTACAGGTTACCTTTATGTTCATACAGGTTACAAGTCTCTGATTATGTGCATGATACATATATATTTTGTCTGCGCATGTTTCATGTAGAAAAACAAAGAAACCACCTTCAGGTGTAGATGTCTGAATAGTTGATATATAAATACCCTACAAGTCCTGCTGCTCCCAAATAACACTCCTCATAAGTGTCCAGAAAAGTCAGTGGAACCAGAGAGGGGCGCATGAACATGTAGAGAAAACAAAAAAATCCAAAATAGTGTAATAAATTCTGATCATAAGAAATATATATGGTGTGTGAATTGCACTCACAATTGCAATCACAAATCAATTGAATTTCTCCTGAGGAAGCCGACTCGGCGAAACGCGTTGAGATACTTACCGAATTTCAAGGACAAGACAACCCCCGCTGCTAGCCACACCTCCTTCCGGCTGCAGCGTCAGTTGTCTACGCGAAGCGCGTAGACATCTACACGCTGCCCTGGCTGCATGACAGGGGAGTCTGAAGCACCGGTAAGTTTGGGGGGGGCAGGGGGAGTGTTAAATGGGGGGCATAAGGCATTTCTGGAGGCAGAGTGTTCTATGAAATGCCTTTTAACCCCCTTAATGCCACTCTGCCTCCAGAAATGCCTTTTTAACACTCTATACGCCACTCTGCCTCCTGAATTGCCTTAAACTTCCCTATATGCCACTCTGCCCCATAATATGCCTTTTAACCCCCTTAATGCCAGAGTGGCATATAGGGGTATAAGGCATTTCTGGAGGCAGAGTGGCACATAGGGGGTCAAAAGGCATATCATGGGGCACAGTGGCATATAGGGTTAAAAGGCATATCATGGGGCACAGTGGCATATAGGGGGTATAAGGCATTTCTGGGGCAGATGTGCATAACTGGGGGGGCAGGTTGGAAAATAGAAGGAAATAAAACCAAAATATTTTTCTCAATCATAGCTTTTATTTAAAAAAATAGTTTACTTGAATTAACATTTACTGGTAAAACTTTTTTCCTATAGGGTCGTCTTATATTAAGGCTTTTTCTTTTTTTCCTAAATTAATATTCAGATTTGGGCAGATCGAGCAAATACGGTATATTTCTTATGATCAGAATTTATTACACTATTTTGGATGTTCATGCGCCCCTCTCTGGTTCCATGTTTCATGTATTTTGGACTGTGCAGGTTCTATTACCGTATTTGCTCGATTATAAGATGAGGTTTTTTCCAGAGCAAATGCTCTGAAAAATACCCCTCGTCTTATAATCGGGGTCGTCTTATAATCAGACCTCAAATAGGTCTGACTATGACACTAAGATTCAGATCCCCTGCAGCGATGCTGGATCTTCCTCCTTTGTATGCCCCCCCAACATACCGGTGCTTCTGAGTCCCCGGTGCTTTGTCCAGGCAGCGTGTAGAGCTCTACGCGAAACGCAGTGTGGCAGAGTCTGTCATGGTGTGTGTTTGAGTGTCGGTGTGGGAGAGGCTGTCCTGGTGTGTGTTTGGGTGTCGGTGTGGCAGAGCCTGTCCTGGTATGTGTGTGTGTTTGGCTGTCGGTGTGGCAGAGCCTGTCCTGGTATGTGTGTTTGGTAGACTTGCGCATTCGTCTTCGGGCGAACACGTAAACGAGCACGAAGAGGCCGTTTTTTTGTTCGTGCCGAAGACGCGCCGAAGTGAATACAGTGCCGGCAAAACATAGGAGAAGACGAAGACTCACAACCACGAAGAATCGAAGATTCATCCTCGTCTCTCCAATCAGCTCACTCTTGTGACATCATGCTAAGGGTCTCGTCCAATGCCTGTGCTGCTGTTTTTTTAATTTCTGAAACCGCCTTTATAAGACCAGAGCTTGCCTGAGAGATCCATTCATTTTTCTCTGTGACTGCTTTGGCAACACTGCTGTGCTGCATCCGAGCGTTACAGAGAGATTGTTCTGCTCTGTGTGAGACTGGTAAGCCTCAGCCTGCCATTTCTCACAGTGTACTCTTCCTCACTTCAGTTCTACTGAATTAATAAGATTTAATAATAATAATTTTATTAATTTAATCATTTTTTTATTTAATTTGTCTGTCATCAACTGTGTAGTGCTGTTGAGTTGACAGTGCACTCAGTGCCTCACTGGCACTGGGGTGCCCTTGCCCTGGGCTGGCACTAGTGCCTACTGCCTGTCCTGCTTAAATAAATTAAATAATAGAATTTATAAATAATTTAATAGAATATATTATTAATAATTGAATACATATAAAATTATATATATATTTGTCAGTTATATATACTATAGTTAGTATAGTATTAGTAATAGTATACGAGTGTAGAGTGTACTGTAGACATTCAAGACATCTACTAGTGTCTAATCTAAAATCAGTAATATTAATAATTGAATACATTATAAAATTATAGTGCTGCGCCTACTGTTCCCACCGGTACCGCCACGCCATGTGCTCCTAGTACCTCTAGCAAGCCACCAAGTCCTTGACAGTTAGAGAGAGGGCTACACATAGTGGAACTCCACCTAGCGAGGTAGCAGAGGAGCCTGAGACTGAGAGGCCAAGTGCAGAGTCTGTTCTTCCTGCTCGCACTACTACCAGTCACGATATCAGTCTTAGTTCCAGCCTAGCAGGAATTCCATTTGATCTGGCTAATGAAGAACTAGACTATGAGCCAGAGGAAGTAGAGGAGATGAGTGGTCAGGAATCAGATTCCTCAGGGAGCAGTGTCCAAATGACTAGTGCACAATTTTCCCCTGAGCCTCCACCTTCTCCGCTACGATCATCACCATCACCACCACCAGCAGCAGCAAAACCTAGCAAATCTAAAGTTAAAGCAATTAGCAGTCCCACTATGGCTAGTACTGTTACCACCAGTCCCACCACCACTAGGTCTGCCTCTGTTCATCCACCCCGAGCAGTAGGAGCAGCACCCAAGGCACACTCCAAGGCTATGCGCACCCCAATTTGGGAGCACTTTGAAAATGTTGAAGAAGGGCACTATGGAAAGTGCAAACATTGTGGGAAGCTAATAAGCAGAGGGAAAGTGTCTGGCCATTTTACCAGTGCTAGCATGAAGCATCACCTCAGCACTCAACACAACGCTGTGCTATTGGGGAAAGATGCATAAGTAAAACTTAGTGCAGGAAGCATAGCTGGTGGCCGTGGAAAAACCCCAACAGCTGCTTCTGAGCCAATAGCAGCAGCAGCAGCTAGTGCTGGCAGCCCGAGACCAAGGCAGGTTGGAGCACTACATGTCCAGCCCACCCTGGAACAATTTGTGGCATTCCAATCCAAAAGGTCAATGCCCAAACAGCAGGCCAATAAAGTAACGCGACTTATTGGTCAGTTCATTGCTGTTGGAGGGGCATCATTCTTTATGATCGAAGGGGAGCCTTTCAAACAATTGATGGCGGCTGTGGCTCCACAATATACAGTTCCGTCACGTTCCACTTTCAGCAGGAACATTGTCCCCTCATTGTATCGGTCCTGTGTTGCAGCAGTGAAAGAGGAGCTTTCCAAGGCTGCTGGTCAGTCAGTTCATTTCACAACAGATTTGTGGAGTGCACCTAGTGGGCAGCATGCCTTTCTTTCTTTGACAGCACACTGGTGGCAGCCCGGTGTGCCCAAGGAAGCTGCTGCAGCAGGCTACCGATCATTCCTTCTCCATGCAGAAGTGATGGATGAAAAGCACACTTCCTAAAATATTCTGCATGCGATGAGGAAAATGTTTAGCCTTTGGGTGGGAGCAGAGGCAGGCACCAATGTTGAAGTTGGTTTTGTGGTAACTGACGGAGGTGCCAATATGGTGAAAGCGCTGCGAGATGGTCATATTGTTGGTGTGCGTTGTGCAGCCCACATCATCCATCTTGTAGTGAAGGCAGCAATGTCAGAAGGAACTAATGTGGCAGCAGTAGTTCTGTCCCGCTGCAGAAAGATCGCTGGGCACTTTCACCATAGTGTTAAGGCTAGCCAACTTTTGAGGGAAGAGCAAGAGAGGTCCGGTCTTCCCGTACACTGCCTACGTCAGGATGTCAGTACACGGTGGAACTCCACGTTAGACATGCTGGAGAGGATTTTGGAGCAGCAGAGGGCAATCCATAATCTTGCCTCAGAGCACAATATTGGGATTACATCTCCATTGAATAGGGAGGATTGGACAGTGATCGCCCAGCTAGTGGCAGTCCTTAAACCATTCAGGGATGCCACAGAAAATTTAAGATCAAACACTGCCAGTCTGGCCCAGGTAATCCCAGTGTTCTCCCATCTAGTCAGCAAGATGTATGTGTTCCTTCAAAACCGTGAGGCTGTTCAAGGTGGCACTCTACATCCTGACGTAGCAGCCATAGTCAGGAAGCTGAAGGATCTGCTAAAAGTACACCTTCGCAAACGCATGGAAGAGAGTACCGAAATGATGCTATCGTGCCTTTGCGATCCAAGAATTAAGGGAAAGCTAGCTTTGAAATTCAATGTTCTCAGTAGCTACCGGGAGCAATTGGTCAACAAGGTGCGTGACTGGCAGCGTAAAATGGGAATGCTGTCCGAGGAGGGAGAGGTGCAGGAGGAGGAAGAGATTATGTGGTCTGCTACTCCTAGCAGCAGCATCAGCAGCAGTGCCACAAGCATCACAACAACACAGTTGAGTGGAGCAGCTGCGTTTTGGGAAGAGGCACTTGGGAGTATAGTTGGACCATCTGACAGAGCTAGCAGCAGAAAGGAGAGTTGTGCTGCTGAAATGGTCAAACTTTACCTCTGTGACGTTCCTTCTGCACCTAATGTTGATCCTCTTAGCTACTGGGATGAAAAGAAGAGTGTGTGGCCTGCACTCTCATGGGTTGCGCAGCAGCTTCTATCATGTCCGCCAACCACTGTTCAAAGTGAGCGCGTGTTTTCTATGACTGGAAACATACTGAGTCCACAGCGCTCACGCATAGCACCTCATCTGATGGAGCAGATTGCCTTTCTTAAATTCAATCTTCCCAAGTTGGGTTACCCAGCTCTTAGCTTGGAAAGTTAATTTTCTTTCTCTAATGTTTAAGGTAGTTTCTCCCCCTGGTTGCACGTGTTTGTGGTGTGGCAACGTCTGCTACCTCCGCCGGTGTAGCCAGTTTACACTAGGGCCTAGTGTCTGAGTTCTGTAAATCCGCTCCCAAACGCCATGGACTTTGATGCTTTGCCCTGGGCTGAAACAGGTGAGCGGGTCGTCAATTGCCCACTCATTCGCCTTTCCCAATGCTGCTGCTGCTGCTGGTTGTGGTGCTAGCGTCTCTTCTCTGCCAGTTCACTTCCTGGCTAGTGTCATGTCTCAAATGTCCAAAATGTTCAAGGTAGTTTCTCCCACTGGCTGCGTCTGTTTGCGGTATAGCAATGTCTGCTACCTCCGCCGGTGTAGCCAGTTTACGCTAGGGCCTAGCGTCTGAGTTCTTGAAGTCCGCTCCCAAACGCCATGGACTGACAGACTTTCATGCTTTGCCCTGGGGTGAAACAGGTGAGCGGGTCGTCAATTGACCACTCATTCGCCTTTCCCAATGCTGCTGCTGCTGGTTGTGGTGCTAGCGTCTCTTCTCTGCCAGTTCGCTTCCTGGCTAGTGTCATGCCTCAAATGTCCAAAATGTTCAAGGTAGTTTCTTCCCCTGGTTGCACGTGTTTGCGGTGTGGCAACGCCTGCTACCTCCGCCGGTGTAGCCAGTTTACGCTAGGGCCTTGTGTCTGAGCTCTAGAAGTCCGCTCCCAAACGCCAAGGACTGACAGTGTTTAGATGCTTTGCTCTGGGGTGAAACAGGTGAGCGGGTCGCCAATTGACCAGTCATTCGCCTTTCCCAATGCTGCTGCTGCTGGTGGTGGTGCCAGCGTCTCTTCTCTGCCAGTTCGCTTCCTGGCTAGAGTCATGCCCAAAATGTCCCTAATGGTAAGGGCAGTTTCTCCCCCCTGGCTGCGTCTGTTTGCGGTGTGGCAATGCCTGCTACCTCCGCCGGTGTAGCCAGCTTACGCTAGGGCTTTGTGTCTGAGTTCTGTAAGTCTGCTCCCAAACACCAAGGACTGACAGTCTTTGGATGCTTTGCCCTGGGGTGAAACACGTGAGTGGGTTGCCAATTGCCCACTCATTCGCCTTTTCCATTTTTCAATGCTGCTGGTGGTGGTGGTGGTGCCAGCGTCTCTTCTTTGCCAGTTCGCTTCCTGGCTAGAGTCATGCCCAAAATGTCCCTAATGGTAAGGGTAGTTTCTCGCCCCTGGCTGCGTCTGTTTGCGGTGTGGCAACGCCTGCTACCTCCGCCGGAGTAGCCAGCTTACGCTAGGGCCTTGTGTCTGAGCTCTGGAAGTCCGCTGCCAAACCTCTAGGACTGACAGTTGTTTGGATGCTTTGCCCTGGGGTGAAACAGGTGAGTGGGTCGCCAATTGCCAACTCATTCACCTTTTCCATTTCCTTTTCCATTTAATTTTTTTCCGTCTGATACACAACCTACCAAACATAACACACACAATAACACATATAACACAGTGACATAACACATAACACACACATGTACAATTCACAAATCACAAGGACCTTTCCTCCTGTTATTTGCCCTGGCCTTCACTTCTACACTCATTAGCATTAACGCTATAACTCACACTTCACCCTATAACAGGGGTGTCCAAGTTTTTTCTGCAGTGGGCCACTTCATCAGAATTGTATACGTGCGCGGGCCGCACTCATTTTTCACTGTGACAAAAAATATGGCCTTTAATAAAATATGCAGATTAAAATAAAGTAAAATGACACAAAACCTTTACTCTTCCTCTCACTGATTTCTGGGCCTTGAAAGTTTTGCGACTACAAATTCAGGATTCCCTAGATTTATTCTAGGGATGAACTAAAATGAAAATTCTGGACCAAAACATTCAGGGTTCACTTAGCCAAAACCGAAAATGACCCCCACCTTTAAAAATAATAATAAAAACTCCCAAGTTTAATAAAAGTAGGTAACACACAATTGGACAAAATTAGCAATATGACTTGGCATGATAGGAGTGTGATTGCTAACAGCAATCACACTCCTATCATACCCAGGCAACCAGTAAATGCTGGTACCTAGGCATGATGGGACTGTGCTCTCTGTGAATGAGGTGCATTCTGCAGTTCTGCAATTCATTTGTTGATGCCAGACCAGCCCCCTTCCGGCGACCAATAGAGTCGCACACACATACCTTCACGGCGTGAACGCATCTGCTGCTGCTGCTCCGATCTGTTCTTAACCCCGTATTAACCCTTGCTACGCAGCCGGGAGAAAACGAAGATGAAACGAGCATTCGCCGAATACGAAGGGTTTTTTTCTCCAAAGACGAGTACGAAGACGAACACGAGTCTAATGAAAACCCAGCTTTGCATGTACAGTGGGACAAAAAAATTATTTAGCCAGCCACCAATTGTGCAAGTTCTCCCACTTACAAAGATGAGAGAGGCCTGTAATTTTCACCATAGGTACACTTCAACTATGAGAGACAGAATGAGACAACAAAGTCCATAAATCACATTGTCTGATTTTTAAAGAATTCATTTGCAAATTATGGTGGAAAATAAGTATTTGGTCAATAACAAAAGTTCATATCAATACTTTGTTATATACCCTTTGTTGGCAATGACAGAGGTCAAATGTTTTCTGTAAGTCTTCACAAGGTTTTCACACACTATTGCTGGTATTTTGGACCATTCCTCCATGTAGCTCTCCTCTAGAGCAGTGATGTTTTGGGGCTATTGCTGGGCAGCACGGACTTTCAACTCCCTCCAAAGGTTTTCTATGGGGTTGAGATCTGGAGATTGGCTAGGCCACTCCAGGACCTTGAAATGCTTCTTACGAAGCCACTCCTTCGTTGCCCGGGCAGTGTGTTTGGGATCATTTGGGACCCAGCCACGTTTCATCTTCAATGCCCTTGCTGATGGAAGGAGGTTTTCACTCAAAATCTCACGATACATGGCCCCATTCATTCTTTCCTTTACACGGATCAGTCGTCCTGGTCCCTTTGCAGAAAAACAGCCCCAAAGCATGATGTTTCCACTCCCATGCTTCACCGTAGGTATGGTGTTCTTTGGATGCAACTCAGCATTTTTTCTCCTCCAAACACTACGAGTTGAGTTTCTACCAAAAAGTTCTACCTTGGTTTCATCTGACCATATGACATTCGCCCAATCCTCTTCTGGATCATCCAAATGCTCTCTAGCAAACTTCAGACGGGCCCGGACATGTACTGGCTTAAGCAGGGGGACACGCCTGCACTGCATGATTTGAGTCCCTGGCAGCGTAGTGTGTTACTGATGGTAGCCTTTGTTACTTTGGTCCCAGCTCTCTGCAGGTCATTCACTAGGTCCCCCCGTGTGGTTCTGGGATTTTTGCTCACCGTTCTTGTGATCATTTTGACACCACGGGGTGAGATCTTGCGTAGAGCCTCAGATCGAGGGAGATTATCAGTGGTCCTTTATGTCTTCCATTTTCGAATAATTGCTCCCACAGTTGATTTCTTCACACCAAGCTGCTTACCTATTGCAGATTCAGTCTTCCCAGCCTGGTGCAGGTCTACAATTTTGTTTCTGGTGTCCTTTGCTCTTTGGTCTTGGCCATAGTCGGGTTTGGAGTGTGACTGTTTGAGGTTGTGGACAGGTGTCTTTTATACTGATAACAAGTTCAAACAGGTGCCATTAATACAGGTAACGAGCGGAGGACAGAGAAAACTCTTAAAGAAGATGTTACAGGTCTGTGAGAGACAGATATCATGCTTTTTTGTAGGTGACCAAATACTTATTTTACCGAGGAATTTACCAATTAATTCATTAGAAATCCTACAATGTGATTTCCTGTATTCTTTCCCCCTATTCTGTCTCTCATAGTTGAAGTGTACGTATGGTGAAAATTACAGGCCTCTCTCATCTTTTTAAGTGGGAGAACTTTTTTTTGCCCCACTGTATAGATCAACTGGAAATCACATGTAAACTCAGCACTGAGGGTATAGAGCAAATGAACACATGGAAACAGCACTGCAGATTTTGATCAACTGAATAAGACATAAAAACTAGACTTCTATTTATTTGGGGGGGTTTTGTATTAAACTTTTAGACGAATAATCCATAATAACTTTGGATTGTTCCATATGCTTCAAATCCAAAGTTATTATGTTACTCAATGTATCTTACCAATCTGATTATGAGACTAAGATCCAGATCCCCCGCAGGGGACCTGGATCCTCCTGTCCCCCCCATTTAACACCAGCCCCAATTAACACCCCCCCACACACACACTTACCGGTGCTTCCTGCTGTATTGCCGGGGCAGCGGGTTGACGTCTACGCGATCCGCGTAGACAACGTCCGCTGCAGCCGGAAGGAGGTGTGGCTAGCAGCGGGGGTTGTCTGCGTCCGTCGCGCATACCTTCCCCGACTGTCAGAAATCAGAGTTCCCCGCACCGGTTCCGCACCGGTGCGGGGAACTCTGATCTCTGACAGCCGGGGAAGGTATGCGCGACAGACGCAGACAAACCCCCGCTGCCAACTCCACCTCCTTCCGGCTGCAGCGGAAGGAGACGTCAACCCGCTGCCCCGGCAATACAGCAGGAAATTGGAAGCACCGGTAAGTGTGTGTGTGTGTGTGTGCATGTGCGTGTGTGTTTTAATTGGGGGCATAGGGCATTTCTGGAATGCCTTATACCCCTATATGCCACTCTGGCACTTAGGGGGTTAAAAGGCATATTATGGGGCAGAGTGGCATATAGGGAGGTAAAAGGCATTTCAGGAGGCAGAGTGGCATTAAGGGGGCATTTAATAGAGCACTCTGCCTCCTGAAATGCCTTATACCTCCCTATATGCCACTCTGCCCCATAATATGCCTTTTAACCCCCTAAATGCCAGAGTGGCATATAGGGGTATAAGGCATTTCTGGAGGCAGAGTGCTCTATACAATGCCTTTTAACTCCCTTAATGCCACTCTGCCTCCTGGAATGCCTTATACCTCCCTATATGCCACTCTGCCCCATAATATGCATTTTAACCCCCCTAAAAAACCCTGTACTTGCAGGTATACATAAATAATGTATGGAAATATAGAATATCAGATATGGATCTAAAGAATAACACAGCTTTGTAGGTATATATAAATTGGAATTTGCATAAAAACTCAGCATTAAAGGTATAGATAAAACCCCATAAATTACAGGCACATATCACAGGTTGCACACCCCAAAGCCAGCCCTGGCATCCACACTGCCCACTTGCCATCTTTGTCCCCAAACAGCACAGCATGAGTCAACTTTGTCTCCAAAGAGCCCGTCCTATGCCACCCTGCTTGTGCCATCTTTGCCTTTCCACAAATCAATGATAGATCTATGATACACACAAATACTTGTACAGTCACTCACCAATTCACACTTTCATTCACATAATTGTTTCCTCTCTCGCTCACACAAATCATTTACACATTCATTAATGCATTCTCACAAATTCATACTCGCCCATTCACACAATTCATCCACACACTAATTCATGTATTCTCTCACTCAATCTCACTCTTTATTTCAATATTCTTACAACCCTCTTCCTCATTATCTACCCCCTCTCCCCCCCTTCTCACTATCTACCCCCCTCTCCCTCCCTTCTCACAATCTACCCCGACGTCATATTCCGGCGCTCAGCATGACGCCAAGCGTTTGCATTGTCCCGGACTGGGGCTGCCGGGGACCCGGGACTTAAAGTCCCATTGCCGGGATGCGTGGTCACCCTATCTCCACTCCATCCTATAAAGGTACATTTTCTGCACTAAAATAAACTGTTAATTAATGTATATGGTAGGTGAGCAATGAGCATTAATCTCTGCCTCTGCTAAACTGTCACTTGTATGTAGGTAGTGTGTACCGTGCACCACAAACCAACTACCACCTACACCCCACCAATTAACAAGACGGAGACTGAAATTGGATAATAACAGGCCACAGCATATTTTATTAACAATAACCACAAACACTGTGTTGGCCTAAACACCATAAACCAATAAACATAAATACACACAATAATAAACCACACAATAAATACTAAATACAAATACATAACACATAATCCATAATACATTCAAACATAACCAACACAGAAACTGAATTAACGATCACTCCTAAACAAATTAGCGGCGTCCCTCTCAAACACCCTGTGCCTAACTGGCACACCGTTAACACTAGCCCCAAACTTAGATACCCAATGATTCAACTTAACCCGCAACTGTTCCAGCGCCAGCTGGCTAGTCGCCTGACGCCAGAAATTCCGATACACCACCTCGGACCGCACCAGCCAAACCTCCGGGAATAACACCAGAATCCTAGACAAATCCCTAATATTCATATTCCCTAAGGACCTAACCGGGACCACCCCTAGATCATTCCCCCTGAGGTGAATCACTAGAACCGACGGGGAACCTAACAGCCTGGATAACTGAACCAGTTCGGGAAGGAGATGAACCCACTGCATCTCCCGCTTCCCAAACCACCGCACCTCAACCCCCAGAGGGGAGAACCCCAACTGTTGCCCATTCGGGTGAACCTCTGCCCGCTTCCTAGCCCAGAAGACGAACAAGTGTCCGATGAACCTACAAAACAAAAAACATTAAGCAGACATATCCAAACGAACGTAAGACCTAAAACGCCCCGTACGCCAACGCCCAATACGCCCAATGCGACAAATAGGACTCGTCCTGATGTACCAGAAGCGGGCCCCCCTACTAGCTTGAGGAGAATTTTTTTGGTTTCTTTGCACAAAACCCAAAGTGTCCATAGGGGCACAAGATATCCTTCCATGAAATGTCTAGCACTAGGTCCCATTAAACTTTCTTTCTAGCCAGCAAATGACTACCCCAATAGCAGTAGTTCACACCGTGCTCAGCTTAATGTTAATGAACAGACAATAAAATAACAATGATATTCAAATAAGTATTAGGGGGCTAACAAGGCTATAGGTGAAGGCCAAAGGAATATTTTACAAGACAGTTTTGGGCAGAATGCTAATAACCAACCAGTATAATGAAAATGTAATGATTAAACTTCTTTTTAATAACATTGGCTGAATAGAATGGGCTCTTATCTGTAAGTAAAATATCCAGCCGCAAGTTATACAGGCATCACCTAGCTATCCTAAATGGCGCACTACATTACAGGTAGTTCGCCTGAAAGAACTTCACTTTATAACTGATGCGGTTATTAAGTTTTGACCTTAGTTATGAGGGGGGGTGAAAAAAGGCACATGCAATAAGTACCACCTCCCGCCTCAATGGATTCTCTGGTTAAGGTTGTGCCGTATGTATACTAAAAGATCTGTATTAAAAATCAGTAAACACGCTGGGGACATGAAGTTTTGATCTCAATATGAGCTATAAACGGTCTTGGCAATTAGCACACGATTAACAAATTTCCATGACATGGAAAAAATGGATTTTATATAAATGAATCCCTGTATGTGGAAAACCAAGGTGAGGTCATATTAAACTAATAATTTTCTTGCATATTTTGACTTAAGGTGATGTATGCAATTTTAGAGATAGATACAAGGTCAAACCCAGGAAATGAAAAATTGGTCAAGCATACAAATGCCAACCTGAACCCCTTCAATGCAAGGTACAAAAACATGGAAAATATGGTGTACCTATAGTTACTACCCATCTACATAGTGAGGTCCTCCTGACTTTAAGTACAGTCCCAGGCCCTCACCTATAGCCAAGTACATACACATCATACGAAGACAACAGGAATAAAAGGCAGACAAAGTACCAGCTAAACAATAGAATAATATTTGCAAGAGAAAAACGGTGAGCAATTGACTGGTGAGCATAGAAAAACACCAGTTGTAATTGTCAGCCGAGGACAAGCATTCTATTGCTCCCACAGGATTCCACTCCTTGGGGTGTAAACGTCGGGCCGTATAGAACTAAACAGAGAGTGAAAGCAAGTCCAGTAGATCCTTATGATTCCACCCCTTGGGGCGTAAACTCCCGGCCAATCATACATGGCCCAGGAGTAAAACCATAACAAGCTCCATAGCTTGTGACTTGAGTCAGCACCACCTCAGAGGGCTAACTCCAACACAACTGCCATTAACCTGGCAAAGGTGTACCACCAGGGATAGTCCGAACCAGGGGATAGTGCCATTCATTCGTGGCACTGGGCAAACCAGATCACATACGTCCACCAGGACTCAGCCCGTGGGTAGGCCTTCTACACAATACCACCAGGGACATGTAAAACAGAACCCTGGCCACCTTAATTGATGTCACCGGGCAAACCAGATCACATACTTCCACCGGGACTCAGCCCTTGGGGAGGCCTTGGACACAAGCCACCATAGCTTGTGCCCAGAGTTCGCCTTACCACAGAAGGCATTTGTTGTTGCTGTTAACTCAGCTTGAAATAGCTACTGGCGGCATGACCTGTATTCCCAGGCACCCAGCCAACAGGGAGTCCTGTAGGTAGCCACCACAGCGACTGCTATCCGGGGTTGGACCTCCCTCAGACAGCCAAATGAAAAACTTTGATATGAAGAGCTCTGAAAACCAATTAAATGGGGCCATCTGCTTGAATATAAATAATTTCATAAAGGAGTGCCAAGTTGTAACTCAATACTCCTGAAACCGCTCTGTTACAGGTCAGCACTAGCCACATGGCTAGTTAAAAAGGGGGGAGAAACATAACCAGCAGCTGACCTTAAATAGTGACACATGAAAACTTTTTTTTTTTTTTTTATCACAAGAATAAAATACCACAATCTGCAATTTAAACCAACCGGGCAGTTATGTTTTACTTTGCAAAATTAGTCAGGAGCTTCATGTGGAAAACATGATAAAATGTTTAAATAGAAAAGCACAATCATCCTAAGGAAAGCCAAGAATAAAGCGGTGCCATGTACTCTCTACTGCTTTTGGCACAGCACTACAATTTTAACATGCAGTGCAACAGATTATAGAATGGAGGCAGATGCACACAGTAAAGGTAATGCTAGAAGGTGAATTAAAGGCTAGTAACTTATCCCATCAGTACAGAACTTAATGCATGTTCTAAATAAAAGGGAATTAACGATGCAGTGCCAATGATCAGACTTTAGAAGAATTATTACATAAAGGGCAAGGAAACTAATCTTCCCACCAGAACTTAAGACGTGAAAACATGACAAACTAATCACTCCACTGCAAAGTGGGATTTAGACTTAAAGTCTCAGTTCATATTCTTAAAGGTCTGTTGACCAATACAAAATCCATAATTTTCACATAACTTGCTAATTTAATGGAGGACTGTTAAGTATCAGTCACGTTATTAATACATTACAATATTGCTTTTTAAGAACACATTAACCCATTCCCCATCGTATAGGAGTGAATGGACTAGCCCCCACCCCTTGCTTTGGCACGGTAGGCCTAGTAATGCTTAGCAAAGCCCACATGGAGGTAGTGAGTTTTTACTTTGCAAGAGTTCCTGCCATTGAGCAAACAGCACAGCATTCCTGGTACAATTCCATGAGGTATCAATCCCTTCCCCCCAGATACTTAGCAAAGGCCTTGTACAAATAAGATGGATATTACTGAGTCAATTCTCCGTTTATTGAGATATGCACAATGACAAGGTGTATGAACAGTATGAGAAAACCAGACAATATGCATAATGTATACGTAGCATGTAGAGTTAGACAAAGCCAACCGCCGTGTTAAAACACAAGGTGAGCTGTAGCGTCCATACAGGTGGAATGCAGGTATATAGCATACCAGAGTCACAGAAGCTCCAGTGGAAACAGGACTACATAGTATACTGAGACAATTAATACATATACAGTATATGAACAAGGTAACAAAAACAAAACCAATAAAAGAAACACACTGCTGAACAGAGTTTCCGTACAGTAGTTGCAGCGCAATGAGGACAAATCAAACGCGAGGCAGCCGTGAACGCGATAAGGGCCGAGGAGAGAGCTAGGGGATCAGGGAACACAATGACTAGGAGGAGCGAGAGAAACCTAGGTCTAGTAAACGTGGTGAAGTTATGAACTGCAACCACGGAAGCCACTTGAGACCATTTTTATATTCCTTTCCCCGGGATGAGGCTACCAAATCCTCTATGTGATATATGAAATTTACTCTACTCAGCCTGGCATCAATTGGGGGGGGGGGGCTGGAAGATTTCCAATACCTTGGAATAAGAGACTTGACCGCTTAAATTAAGTGTATGGTTAAAGATTTCTTATAGGACCCATAGGAGGCGTGGGTATGGTGCAGCAGCAAGGCTCTTGGTGAGGCTACGAAATCGGGGTACGACACCTCGACTATCACCCTGACCACTGTCTCCCAAAAAGGACGGATGATCTGGCATTCCCACTAAAGATGTAAGAAGGAGCACGCTTCAGCCCCGCGCCACCAGCACAAGGGAGAGATGTTGGGTAAATAGTGATGGAGCTCCAGGGGAACCTTGTACCAACAGGACAGTAGCTGAAAGGAGCACTCCTGGAGCTTGCTAGAAATCATACCTTTGTGGGTGAGTAGCAGTATTTTGTACCACTCCTCATCAGAGGAGTCATGAACCAATAAAGCATAAATGTGGGAAAGCAAGTGAGACGGCTCCTTAGTAAGAATACATAGTTGCTCAAAGTTCGTTAACTCCCTTGTGAGCTGGGTGTCTGGTAAGAGAGACGCAACATAGTGCTTGATCTGGTGATATAAGAAAACCATCTGGAAAGGGGGAGAGACTTGTTGGGTCAAATCGTTAAGCGGCTTAAATGTAGTCCCCTGAATGAGGTGGCATATCCTGATGTGTGTGAGATGGCTGCACGGGCAAAGCCCAGCAAGCCCCCTGTGTATGTCAGTAGAAAGCATAGGGTTAAGTGTAAGAGGAAACAGAGGGTTGGGGGAGGATGTCAGGAGTCTCCGTGAGGCGAGTCTCTTCAAGACTCACAGTGAGGCAGATATCGTCGGGTGGTTATGTACTGTCAGCTGCTGCCTAAAGCGGTCCGGTAACCAAGTTGCTGCCGAAATATGGTGCACAAAAAACGAATTTTCTAGGGATACCAATAACTTCGGGCCTCCAGGGGCCACTCCACCACACGGCGGAGATGTGATGCCAGCCAGTACCATTCTATATTAGGGACCCCCATGCCCCCCCCCTGTGCTTAGGTCTAACCAGATGAGTAAAGGAAAGTCTGGGGTTGCGTTTCCCCCCAAATTAATTGTCGAAAGGCTTAGTGACAAGCCTTGAAGTACGACCTAGGGAGACAGATGGGTAAGCCCTGTAATAGGTATAAAAATCGAGGGAGGATGTTCATTTTTATGACCCCGATACGGCCAAACCACGATATGTGGGGTATCACCCATCTACGGAGGTCCAGGATTGCCAAGGAGAGCAAGGCATCAAAATTCAGGGACTTAATTTGGGGGAGATCCGCCGGGATCCAGAGGCCGAGGTACTTAATGGCCGAGGTCTGCCATCTGAAGGGAAAGGATTTGGACAAGCTGTCCCCGAGGATAGTCGGTATGTTAATACCCAAGATCTCTGATTTCTTTAAATTTATGGTGTAGTTTGATAAGTCCCTGTAGGTGTGTAGTTCCTCGATGACATGTACAAGGGACGACTCTGGATGCGTCACCATACAAAGCATATCATCGGCGTAAATCTCCAGTTTGTGTGTATGGCTAGCCAGGGTTAAACCAGTAATATGGGCATTTCTCCTAAGCGCAAAGGCGAGAGGCTCCATTGTCAAAATGAAGAGCAGCGGGGAAAGGGGGCAGCCTTGGCGGGTACCGTTCTTAATATGAAATTGTTCCGAAAATATGCCATTAACTTTGATTTGCGTAGAGGGGTTAGAGTAAAGAGCTTTAATGAGATTAAGAAAATTCCCCCACAACCCAATCGCTTCTAAAGTTTGAAATAGGAAAGGCCAGGCCACTTTATCGAACGCCTTTTCGGCGTCCATTGATATTAATGCAAAGTGAATCTTGTTCTCATTGGCGTACGTGATTAGATTTAATACTCTGATGGTATTGTCCCTTGCCTCTCTCCCCGGTACGAAACCAACTTGGTCTCTGTGTATCAATGATGGAACATAGGGCCGTAGGCGTAAGGCCATGACCTTAGCCAATAATTTGAGGTCTGTATTAATTAAAGAAATTAGCCAGTAATTAGTGCATTGGTCTGCATCCTTTCCTGGCTTGGGGATCACAACAATATGTGCCAGATTAGCGTAGGGATCAGGGACCCGACCCTCAGCAAGTAGATTAAAGAGTTTCGTCATATGGGTACCCAACACTGAAAAAAATTGCTGATAGTATCCGCTAGTGAAACCTACTTACCCTTAGGGGTCGATTTAAGTAAGATGGATATTACTGAAGGGCATCTTCCATCTAAATGGGTGCAGCAGGGGCATTACTAATACACCTATATGTATAGAAATAATATATAAGGACCCTGCAGCAGAGTAATCATCCCCCAGCCATTCCCATAACATTAAATTGGTTTATCCCTAGACTTAAAATAAAACCTTGCAATCCAACACGGCTGTCAATATACAGGATTATTTCATCCATGCTACAAGGGGACAAATAAAAAAATTGAAACTGATTAATCCCCCCTCAGAAACATACCCGGCCATTATAAAGTTATGTGCTGCCATTAAACAGCTACAAACATGACAAAGTGCTGTATGGTTGATACAACCTGCTCTGGTCAGGACTCAATAATTCCTTGTGGCAGATAACTGAGCTGATGCACGCCTGCTTTAGAGTTAAGCAGTAACCAAAGAGGGAAGCGGGTAAGTCTGTTGGCCATCTCTGGAAAAGTGACAGTGACCGGGGTCACCCAGAGGGCACCCTTTATCCCCTAGGGACTCCCGCCCCTACATTTACATACCCCAATCAAAAACACACATGCCCCAAGCATGCACTCCCCCACACACATACATGCTCCCTGTCCATTAAGCTATGCTGATTCCCAGGGGCCTGTCTCATACTCTCATCAGTCTGTAACTGCTGCTACTGACAAGTTAAAATGGCGTCAGCACACATATATAATACTCTTGTAAATGCTGATTGGGCAGAGTAAAAAAGTAAGGAAAAACCTCTCACAGCTTGTTGCACCCATCAATCACAGCAATAACAATCAATAAGACCACCCCAAATTATTTTGGCTACTTCTACCTATCGGGCATTGATATGTACCCTCCTACACACAGTCCCTCCCACTTTACCTCATCAACGACCGCCAAAATAGCTTCTAATGGCACCAAAACGGTGTATAATAGCAGGAGCTACACATAGCAACAAATGAACCAATCACGACAAATTTTTGTACTTTTTCGTTAAAAATTAAGTTAGAGTGAAAATGAACGCACAAGTCAAATATATAGGGACGTTTGAAAAGTTTCCGCACTTTTATATATATTTTATATAAAAAAAAGTGCGGAAACTTCCCTCGTATATATATCTATATAAATTTTAAAAAGTGAGTATTCTAATATAAAATAATACATTTTTATTGGACTAACATTTCATTTTAAGTATAAACCTCCCTTTGTCATGCCAAAGGAAATACTAACCAGAGACTTCTAAGTGAGACATGGAAGCATTGAAACAGTCACAACAGAGGGGAAAAGGCGTTATCGTTTGATTCCGAGAACATTCTCTAATGAACCTTGAACATTGTAGTGGTTTATTTGGGTACATGGATAGCATTGGGGAGATTTACAGGGTCTATTGTGGTCAGTCGTGGCTCCGCTATGACGAACAGTTTAGACAAAGGATGGCTTTAGGAAAGGGTTTGAGATGGGAATCACAAAGACATTTCTTTGTGGCTCAGGGTCAATTTCAGCCCTTTCCATCAGTGGCCAGTTCTAGCTCATCGGCCGGCATGCAGAAAGGCTATAGCTGGAAGTACAAGGAGGGGTTGTGCAGATGGGGATCATGACATCAAACACGAGTGCTCTGGGTGTAATGGGTTCCACCCATTCGCCAAATGTTTTAAGAGACAAAAGAAAGCTAAAGGGACAGTTGGGCCTAAAGGGGGTGACTCCGGTAATAATAGAGAAGATGGTACCGTGGCTGAATAAATATCATGACCAAGAGGAGGCATGTTTTTTGTTATCCGGTTTTAGGGACGGTTTTAGGATCCCGTTCAAGGAAGGTGTTTGTAACGTTTTTGTTCGCAATTTACAATCTGCTTTGTCTTTTCCTGAAGTGGTGATGGATAAGTTAAATAGAGAAGTGGCATTGGGGAGGATGGAGGGCCCTTTCCAGTCTTGTCCTTTGCCTAATCTAAGGATATCCCCTTTGGGTGTAGTGCCCAAGAAGGAGCCGGGTAAATTCTGACTCATACACCATTTGTCTTATCCGAAGGGACAGTCGGTCAATGATGGGATTGACCCAGAGTTGAGCACAGTATCTTATGCCTCTTTTGATCAGGCTGTGGAGTGGGTGCGATCTTTTGGTCAGGGGGCTTTGATGGCCAAGACAGATGTGGAGGCGGCCTTTCAGTTGCTACCGGTTCATCCTGATTGTTTCCATCTCCTGGTGTGCAAATGAAACGGGCAATTTTATGTGGATAAATGTCTCTCGATGGGATGCTCCATATCCTGTAAGTATTTTGAGATGTTCAGTTCGTTTGTGGAGTGGGTTGTTCAGGAGGTCTTGGGTCTACCGTCTGTTATTCATTATCTAGACGACTTTTTGTGTATTGGGCCCCCCTCTTCGTCTAACTGTGATGCTTTATTGGCAGCTGTCAAACAGTCCCCCTGTATGCATTTGCGTTTTTTAGGTATTGAATTGGATTCGGGTGAGATGGTGTGTCGGATGCCATTGGATAAGGTTCACAATATGCGTTTCTTGGTGGCCAGTTTTTTACAGGCATCTAAGGTTCCAAGGTGTCCTTGATTGGTAAGCTCAACTTCGCATGCCGTATCATGCCCATGGGGAGGGTTTTCTTGCGACAACTGTCTATGGCTACGGCTGGGGTTAGAGCTCCCCATCATTTTATCAGGCTGACCGTGGACCTTAAAGAGCACCTGAAGGTGTGGGATAATTTTCTTTGTGAGTATAACGGCCGTTTTTTGTGGATTGCACCACTAGTCTCAAGTGCGGAATTGGAGCTGTGGACTGATGCCTCTGGGGCCATGGGTTTTGGTGCTTACTTTAGGGGTGATTGGTGCACGAGACATTGGTCATCAAGTTGGGGGGAGAGAGGCTTAACTAGAAATTTGACGTTTTTGGAACTCTTTCCGATCTTTGTTTCTTTGGAATTATGGGGCGAGCAATTAGCTAATAGACATGTTAAGTTTTGGTGCAATCATTTGTTTCTGTTGGTTTTACGCAGCTGAACATATGTTTTAGGGCGATTCATGTGATGGGGTTGACAATGGTATAGCTGATTCTTTGTCTCGTTCACAGTGGGACGCCCCAGGCTACCTGCGTAGGCAAGCGGTTTCCAGATGTGGCCGCTGGGAGAGTGATGGCAGAGCAGCTTCGGTTACAAGCATTGGTTCCTTCCACAAGGGCTTTCTATGCCATTACGTGGCAGGAGTGGGAGTCCTTTGAGAATTTAGCCGGGGAAGCAGACGGGGCAGATAACAGGGCTAAGGTACTCTTGTGGTTTGTAGGATATCTTTACAGCAAAAAGGTATCAGTGTCTGGTTTAGATTGTCGTTTGGCGGCCTTGGCTTTTATGTTCCAAGCAACGGGTGTTTCTGACGTGACTAAAGAGAATTGGTCATTGGGAATCGACTAGATTTATTTACTACTGTGAGATGGGTATATTGGTTTGTGGTGGTCTGCTTGCGTTATGTTGGTATGCTATGTTCCGTTTCCTTTATCTTTACAGGAGCTGTCAGACGGGAGGTTTGGATTTTAGGGCATTCGACCTTCCGGGCGGCAGCTTGGTTTCGAAAGGGACAAGGTAGCTGTCAGATGGCTTGGATTCCGAGGTATACGTTGGGATAGGGTTTCTCGGGAGCTGTCTCGTCACGTTCAGGTTGTCAGGTGTGTAAGGTTGAAGCGTAGCGCAGAGAGACACCAAGTGAATAGCAGATGCAAAGTCAGTGTTTGAAATAGCAGCAAAAAGTAGGCAAAAAGGCATAAACAGTGCCGTTTAGCAATCCGTGGTCTGGGGTAGGAGAGTATCAACAAAGTCCATAAACAAGCCGAGGTCATCAAGTTGGGGGGAGAGAGGCTTAACTAGAAATTTGACGTTTTTGGAACTCTTTCCGATCTTGGTTTCTTTGGAATTATGGGGCGAGCAATTAGCTAATAGACATGTTAAGTTTTGGTGCAATCATTTGTTTCTGTTGGTTTTACGCAGCTGAACATATGTTTTAGGGCGATTCATGTGATGGGGTTGACAATGGTATAGCTGATTCTTTGCAATCCGTGGTCTGGGGTAGGAGAGTATCAACAAAGTCCATAAACAAGCCGAGGTCAAAGTCCAGAGAATCCAAAAACGAATGTATTAGCAAATGGGTATCAACAAACAGGTATCAGCAAAACAGGTATCAGCAAAGTTCAGGAAGGGACTAGAACAATCGCTGGGTTTAGTCAGACAATATATTTAGAGCTGTATTCGCTGACATGCTTGTAGGTTTTAAGAAGGCAAAATTCCCACCCTTCCTTCCCTCTTTTGATTTGATATCTTATTGACCATTGATATACGTGGCGGTTGGTGTTTATGCTATGGTTATTGTTAAAACGTGGTTGGCTGGTACAGTGCTTGAAGCAACTGTCTAAGGTATGGCTGTACTCGTGGTGCACAAGCCTAAGGGTGGAAGTGCAGAACACTCCCTGGGCGCATGCAAAAGAATACGTTTGTTGACGTGTGGCTGCTGGACTTTGGATGCCGGCAGCCTCTACAGGTGATGTGCAGTGGTTACGTCCTTACCAGCCGTTATATTGTTCTGTGTTAAAACGGTTGGCTGCCGGCACGTCTGCTCGATGTGCTTTAACAATCTCCCTTGCCGGGACTATCGATGCATTTCAGCGACACCATTGAAGTTTAACCCTTTTAAAATGGGCATCCGCTGCCATATAGTGTATGGCGGACGTTGACGCCCCCAGGAGAGGGGCCAGGCATGGTCCCTGATGCCAATCCTGGCATTGCTGAATGCCTCGACATCGAGACATTACAGCAACACCGTCTAACGAAGATCGTAGATTACTTTCTAAGCTTGTTTAATGAAATGACGTGCCGTCATTGTTATTATTATACCCTGCTGTCAAAATATATTAATATCAGCCCCTGCTGACAAATATTTTATATTGAAAAAATTGGACCCCACGCAAGCATTTCCTTGGCACCCCCTCCAGGCTCCCTAGCATGCAATCACTCCCTCTGCTCCTGAACCCAAAAAAATATTTGCCACATTGACTGCAGATTAGGGGAAGACTGTGAGAGTCAGTGCAGTCTTCCCTCCTTCTGACTCTACCATAACATTGAGAGGTCCTCTCCCCCATAATCATCCCCAGAGTCCCTTTATCCCCTTACTCCCTGTAGTTCAGGTATAGATCAAATAAACAACACATGTAAACAGCACGTGTATATGTAGATCAACTGAATAAGACATAAAAAACATATATTTGCAGGTATACATAAATAATGTATGGAAACATAGAATTGCAGGTATCATAACATAGTAACATAGTAACATAGTTTGTAAGGTTGAAAAAAGACCTAAGTCCATCAAGTTCAACCCTTCTACCTAACCTTCCTATTCTTGATCCAAAAGAAGGCAAAAAAACCCTAATTAAACTACTTCGAATTCTGCCATCAGGGGGAAAAATTCCTTCTTGACTCCAAGAGGCAATCGGATTTCTCCTTGGATCAAGAAGCTCTTAAATATTAATGTTATTCTATTTATATCCCTGTATGTCATGCCTTTCTAAGAAAATATCAAGGCCCCTTTTGAAGGTATCTAATGTATTGGATAACACCACCTCCCTTGGAAGTGAATTCCATACCTTTATTGTCCTCACTGTAAAGAATCCCTTCCTTTGTCGTCTATGAAACCTGCGCTCTTCCAGTCTCAGAGGGTGACCTCTTGTTCTTTGTATATTTCTTTTAATGAACAGGTCACTGAAGAGCTCTTTATATTGGCCCTGCATATATTTATATAATGTTATCATATCCCCTCTGAGACGCGGTTTTTCTAGCGTATATAATTTTAACTTTTTTTAGTCTCTCTTCATAACTAGTATCACCCAATCCCCTTATTAATTTCGTAGCCCTCCTCTGCACTTTTTCTAATTCCATAATGTCCTTTTTGAGGACCGGTGCCCAGAATTGTACCGCATATTCAAGGTGAGGTCTTACCAATGACCTGTAAAGAGGCAAGATAATATCCTCCCCCCTTGAATCGATACCTCTTTTTATGCATGCCAAAACCTTATTGGCCCTCGCAGCTGCTTGCTGGCATTGTGCGCTGCTGTCAAGTCTGTTGTCAACCGTTATGCCTAAATCCTTCTCATTGGTAGTTTCCCCCAAGGATATTCCATTTAAAGAATAGGTCGCATTTTTATTATTTTTACCATAATGCATAACTTTGCATTTCTCTATATTGAACCTCATCTGCCACTTGCACGCCCAGTCCCCAACTCTGTCTAAATCTTCCTGCAAAGAAGAAACATCAAGATTATTCTGAATTACCCGGCCTAATTTTGTGTCATCAGCAAAAACTGTGACATGGCTCTCAATGCAGCTTGGGAGATCATTTATAAATAAATTAAAAAGAAGAGGACCGAGGACAGACCCCTGAGGCACTCCACTTAATACCTGCGTACAGGCTGAGAAACATCCATTCACAACAACCCTCTGCATTCTATCTTTTAGCCAATTTCTGATCCACATACAGACATTTGCCCCTAAGCCTATTTCTGTTAATTTATAGAGTAGCCTTTTATGCGAAACCGTATCAAATGCCTTAGCAAAGTCCAGATAAATCACATCTACAGCCACCCCCAGGTCTATATTTTTACTAACTTCTTCATAGAATGTCAATAGGTTGGTTTGACAAGACCGGTCTTTCACAAATCCATGATGACTTTTACTGATTGGATTATGGATCAAGATATGATCTTGAATGTTTACCTTTAGCAACCCTTCAAATAATTTCCCCACTACCGATGTTAAGCTTACTGGCCTGTAATTGCCCGGTTGAGATTTTGATCCCTTTTTAAATATGGGCACAACATCTGCCTTGCGCCAATCTAATGGAACTATGCCCGAGCCAAAAGAATCCCTAAAGATTAGTAATAATGCTTGGGCCAGAGTTAGGCTTAACTGCTTCAGTACCCTTGGGTGTATACCATCCGGTCCAGGGGCCTTGTCTACCTTTACATTATTTAATTGCTTGAGCACTTTTTCTTGTGTCAGCCAATCCCATGTTTGCTGCAACGGTTCCTTAAAATTAGCCAGCAGGGGCTCCGGCATTGGTTGTTCCTTGGTATAAACAGAAGAAAAAAAAGCATTTAAGATGTCGGCTTTCTCTCTGTCCTCACTAACCAAATTTCCAGTTTCAGATAATAAGGTACCAACATTCTCTACCTTTAACTTTTTTCCATTTACATACTTTTCTTGGGATTGGTTTTACTTTCACTGGCAATACGTTTCTCATTTTCTAGTTTAGCCATTTTAATCTCCTTTTTGCATGCTTTGTTGGCATCAAATTGCCAACATAGAACCTGACCAGTACCCAAATGACACACATATGACGTGCCATCTTTGTCCCCAAACAGCCCAGCCTGAGTCAACCTTGTCCCTAAACAGCCCAGCCTGAGTCAACTTTGTCCCCAAACAGCCCAACATATGACATCTTTGTACCCAAACATCCCACCCTGTGCCATCTTTGTCCCATAAACACCCTGCTTGTGCCATCTTTGCATTTCCACTAATCAATTATACATCTATGATACACACAAACAATTTTACAGTCACTTATTGATTCACACAATTCATTCACACAATAATTTATTCTCTCACTCATTCACACAATTCACACACACACATTAATGAATCAATTCTTAATTTATTTCAATAATAATAAATTCTTACTACCCCCTTTCACACTATCTACCCTCTCCCTCCTCCCTTCTCACTATCTACCCTCCCCCTCCCTTCTCACCATCTACCTTTCCCCCCTCCCTTCTCACTATCTACCCTATCCCTCTTTGCCCTTTGTAGTTCACTTACTTTGCAGAAGTCCTGCGGTGGGAGCGTGATGCCTCTGTCTCGCTGCTCTGTCGCAGTATGCGCTGCTTCACTGCTGAGTGCCAGCATATGACATAATATTCCAGTGCTCAACATGAAATGCCGGCACTGCGACCAAGACAGAGAGTGAGGGGCGTCGAGCGGTTGCTGAAAACGTATTCCTGAACGACTGCTTGGCTCCCCTCTCTCTCCTCTGCGTCAATCAGTGCAGAAAAAAAGTACAGCGTTTCAATTGAGGGGGCACGTTGGGGGCACAGCATAATGTAGGGGGTTTGAACAAAGTGCAAGTCAAAAAAGCTCCCACCTGCTTCTAATACATATAGTAGCACATATAGTAAACATACATATAGTAAACAACCACAAATGTAGAAAAATCATGGTGTGTAAAATACACATAATAAATAGCTTCAAAAAGTAGTACACTCTTTGGGGTATAGCTAGTGAACATACAGAAAGATGGAGCAATAGAAGAGTTGTGGGCTAATATTGTGGTAACGGTTCCACAAGAGTAGAGCTCCTGCTACAGTCAGCTCAAAAGGGGAAGCAGACAGACCCCAGACGTCACCATTTACTTCAAAGGGGATGACAATGAGGCTGAGGTGCCATCTTTACCATCTGAATCTCTTTACCACAAAAATGAGAGATAGGATGCCAACACTGTATGTGTGACCCCCCAGTTTTTTGCGGTCCTTTCCCAACCACCCTTCAGAAGAAGCAAGCACTGATGCCACTTCAGACTCTTCCGAGATAGAAGGATTATATATCCGTTGGTATATTGTTTCAAGTTATCAGTACCAGATAATGAGAACATGGAGGATGACCCCTTGTTATGCCAGAAGTCAGCAGGCGAAGGGACATCAATGGAACATCAACAAATATAGATGAGTAACATTCCCAAACCTGCAACCCCTTAGACGTCACTACCAGGTGAGCCTGCAAAACTGTAAACTGTATGGGGCCGTTGAAATGATTGTTTATATCCTAATCTGGGGAGAGGGAGCCTGCACGTTGCTGCACAAGGCCTCTCCAATAGTGGGCTCATTAAGACTTTGCCGTAGCTGAATGGCCCAGCTGCAAGACGTAGTGAGGGGCTGAGATCTTCCGGGGCAACCCTTGACACACTCCCCCTCTGATTACATTTTTTGCGGTTAGAAGTTGTTAGTTGGCATGCACACATAATGTTTGATCAGGATTTGCCCAACTTCTAGCCACCCAAAATAATGGAAGGTAATAATCAGGATCCTTTAAGACCCACCACAAAGGAAACACAGCTCAAAAGTGACATGTACTTCCTATCTCACTGTAAGAAAAGAAGGCTCATCCCCAATGGACTGAGGATCAAAAATCCAGTCGCTACAACGCATAACTCACAATATGCTGAAAACCTCTGCAAACGCACCAGTGAGAAGCTTAGGAATCACCTTATCCACCTACTATATAAGAAAAAAACAAGCATTCAAAATGAAAAATAATCCCTGCTTCAGAAACTACGTGGAATGAACATACACACAACTGAAAAAGTGGAAAAAGAAATGCAATATTTCAACGCAAAACAAAAGAGAGCTTTTCATGAAGAAAAACAACAAACTTAACAGGCTTTCCCAAAATGTCAGCAAACGCCAAACAGAGGGAGAGACCAGGATCACCACTAAAGCACCCAGAGCACCTGAAACAGCCGATGGTCTCACAACTAACCCGGACTACAACACAAACAGCTCAGGAATTATAAATATTTCAGATTACGAACGCTCCACACCTGAGATATCTGTCCTCTCCAAAGGACTATCATTTTGTCCAAGTACAAAATTAGATGACATTGAACTGTACTCAGAGCTGAAAGAATTTTTTAGGAGACTACGATTAAAAGAGTTCTTTCATGATAAAGAGAAAACTACCACAACGCCGGATTACAATATATAGAAAAAGAACTCTCAATTCACTCCAGCACCAGGACGCAACAGCAAATTGGACAGTTACATTGAAAGTTTCCGGCTAAGAACTGCATCCTTAGTCACAAAGCAGCACTATAATAAAATCAGAGCTAATCTCTCACCAATAGAAAGAGATGCAATCAAGGATCTAAGGAATAATCAAACCATCACAATCAAACCAGCGGACAAGGGAGGAGCAGTTGTCATTATGAACACCCAAGATTACATAGAAGAGGGAAACAGACAATTATCAGACAGCACATACTATAAGAAACTGATCAAAGACCCCACCAAGGAATACACTACCAAACTGAGGAAGCTGATCAGATCTGTCCAAGAGGAACACCAAAAAGGATTCGAAACGTTCATACCCACCATCCCAACATAGGGACATTCTACATGCTTCCGAAAATCCACAAACCAGGGAACCCAGGCAGACCTATAATAACAGGTATGGACACACTAACCGAACCAATTTCAGGCTTAGTGGAAAATATTTTAAAACCCTTTGTTAAAAACACTAAGAGCTTCATACAAGACACCACTGACTTCCTTAACAAACTCAGTCAAATTACAAACTTGCCTGCCAATTCCATACTTGTAACCATGGATGTGGAATCTCTATATACCAACATCCCACACGAAGATGGAATTGAGGCCTGTTCTCTGTTCCTCTCAGAACATACTCATAACCAGAAATACAGTCCTCAAACCATTACTAAACTCATAGAATTCATCCTCACACACAACTACTTCAGTTTTAACAACAATATATATATCTGCAAACCATGAGCACTGCCATGGGGACGAGAATGGCACCACAATATGCCATCTATTTATGGCTGACCTGGAACAACGATTCTTGGAAACACAACTTCACAAACCCTACAAGTATTATCACTACATTGATGATATTTTCATTGTTTGGACGGACGGAAAAGAAAACCTCAGAAAGTTCCATAACGCATTTAATACATTTCACCCATCTATCAAACTCAAAATGGACTTCTCCACAGAAAGTGTAAACTTCTTGGATACAACTGTCACAATAAACAAGGACACACTACATACATCGCTATACAGAAAACCCACAGACCGATCCAACTACCTGCACAAATCCAGCTTCCATCCATCCCACACAAAGCAAGGCATCATCCATAGCCCAGCCACCAGGTACCACCGCATCTGCTCCAACACTGATGACAGAGACATGCATCTAAAAACACTGTCTGAGACACAAACAAAAGGGATACAAACCTAGGATCATCAATAAGAAAATTAACTCTGCTCTACAAACACCACGTGAACACCTGTTGCAATACACAGACAAATAAACATCCTCACGCATACCTCTAGTAGCCACGTACACTCCTGCCCTAGAAGAAATCCGAAAAATCATCAAGGATCTGCAGCCAATGTTAGCAGAGGATGAGGTGTTAAAAGAAATTTTCCCTGAACCCCCCATCTTGGCCTTCAGACAACCAGCTAATCTCAAACAAAAGCTGGTTAGTAGCAAACTACATACTGAAACAACACACACAGATAATGGAGGCAAACCATGCAACAAAGCTAGATGCAAACTTTGCCAACACATCTAGCAACACAGCCACCCACAACAACAAGACATACAATATTAAAGGATCATTGTATATGTTGTATACATGATTCAATGCACCAAATGTACTATAGGGTGTTACATCGGTGAAACCTGCCAGCAACTTAATAAAAGGATGAATCTGCACAGATACTCCATCAACCATCATGATGAAGAAAACTTTTGCACTCCAGTTTACCCAAACAGGTCACTCCATATATTACCTTAAAATCAAAACACTGAGAGGTCATTTCAAGAACACCCAAGAAAGAAAGACATTTGAAGCCAAAATGATACATTTTTATGATTGTAAAAACAGAGGACTTAATGTGGATTTGAGCTTCTTAGCACACTATCAAAACTTCCTATAACCTGTGCCTTTTTTTTCCTACTTCTCTCTCTCTCCTACATGCTTACCTCTGCCCCCCCCCCTAATCTGTGCAGTATATGCCACTATTTACTACTTACGACCCTCTTAGTTTTTTGTCTGCAAATTCTATACCTTGTTGTTTTTTTTTTGTTTTTTTTTTGTAAATCAAAGTTTATTGTTTTAAAACATGTATACAACACAAAAGGGAAAAATGAGGGAACAGAAAAGAGAAGGGGAACGGGGTACATTTCTGATAAAAGCAACAAGAAATCACAAAAAATCTCCTCACATCAGGGTAATGCATAATACAATGCGCAGCGCAATGACAGGAAACCTGCAAGCGCAACACTCAAGGACGACGGAAGAGAGAGCCGCTCGGAGAATAAGAAAGACAACATCAGCCAAACAGCAGCCGAGATGAGGGGTCCGCCAGGAACTGGGACTAGTAAAACCAAGTACGACAGTGCCGTTCACTAAGACTATCGGACCTGGCCACCAGCTCTTCCATCTCACGAACAAGTTCAACCCGCATCACCCACTCTCGTATAGAAGGTGGAGACGATTTACCCCAATGAAGGGGAATCAGGGCTTTAGCTTCATTCAGCAGGTGTCTAACCACCGAACGCCGATACACAGACACGGGTTGAGAAGTAAAATGTAGCAAATAGTTAGCAGGGGCGAAAGGAGGCGGGGAATCCGTGAAACGGGGAGGGAGACCACGGACCGTCTCCCAAAAAGGGACAAGTAGAGGACACTCCCACCAGATATGAAGCACCGTCCCCAACGATCGCCCACACCTCCAACACATATTAGAACTCTCTGGGAACATAGCATGCAACCGTACCGGTGTACGATACCAGCGCGATAAAAATTTAAAGGACATCTCCTGAGCCCTAGAGCCGAGGGAACAGCCATGCGTCAAGGCAAATATCTTACCCTACTGCCCCGCAGTAAGCGAGATAGCGAGTTCCGACTCCCATTTTCCCACATACGCTGGCAGAGAGGAATCATCGACACATAACAGAAGCTGATACAACAAAGAAATGCCGTGGGGAGGCAGAACATCCCTAGAGTGCAAAGCCTCAAAGGGGGTAAGGTCCCTAACAAGGTGGTGTTTCTGCGGGATGGACGCGACATAATCTCTCAGCTGCAGGTACTGGAGAACTTGAAGAGTCGTAGGAGCAATCCCAGGGAGAAGTTCAGATAGGGGCCGAAGGTTATGCCCCTGCAGAAAGGAGCCCAACGCGGGAGATTCATGCGACGGGTACCCCAAAAAAGCACCCCCAGAAACACCCGGGGGAAAATCCGGATTACCACGAAGAGGAGTCTTGGGAGAAGGGTAAGTCAGCGTCCGACCCCTGCGAGAAACAGCGTGTAACACCCGTAAGGTGGCCAACACAAAGGGATTGCCCTCCACCTGCCGCCGAGCCACCCATGGAGTCAGCCAGGTAAGTGCTTGGATTGGCACTAGACAAGCGCTCGCCTCCAAAGGTATCCACAACTTATGGGAAGGGCGGTATGTCCATTCCAAGGACTGCAAGAGATGGCAAGCAAAATAATTAGTACGGACGCAAGGCAACCCCAGACCACCCTGCACTTTAGGCCTCTGTAATAACGCCATGGCCAATCTAGGAGATTTTCTAGCCCAAATAAAGAACAGGAACAACGAGCGCACCGTCGAGAAAAAGGTCCTCGGTAGAACTATAGGTAAGGCCTGCAAAAGATATAATATGCGGGGAAGAACGTTCATCTTAAGGGCATTAACTCTACCAATCCAAGAAATAACCAAGGATCCCCACGAACGAAGGTCCTTGCGAATCGCATCAAGCAGTGGAGGAAAATTAAACCTATACAAAAGAGAGAGGTCCGCAGTCAGCCAGACCCCCAGGTGTCGCAGAGCCTGAGCGCACCACCGGAATGGGAAGGAGGAGGTCAAAGAGTCCACCTCCGCCCTAGGTAAGGAAATGTTCAATATCTCAGATTTAGCCGCATTAATTTTCAAATTAGAGAGACTACCATAAAGCCGAAATTCCTCGAGGAGCACGGGAAGCGAAACGCGGGGAGTCGTAAGTGCAAATAACATGTCGTCCGCAAAAGCCACGGTCTTATGCTGTATACCACCAGAGACAACCCCTGAAATATCCGGGGGAGAGGACAAAAAGCAGTGGGGAAAGCGGGCAACCCTGCCTAGTGCCATTGGAGATAGGGAACGAGGGGGAGAGAGCCCCATTGATACGAACCCTAGCCGAAGGCCGAGAGTACAGAGCCGAGACCCAACCCAACATGTGAGGACCAAGACCGACCTCCCAAAGCACAGCGAGCATGAACGTCCAGTCGAGCCGGTCAAATGCCTTCTCAGCATCTGTAGAAAGCAAAATAGACTGGACCCCCGAACGCCGAACCAGGTGGATAAGATTCATCGCACGGATAGTCCCATCCCTGCATTCCCTACCAGGCACAAAGCCCGATTGATCAGGATGGATCAAAGCCGGAAGAAATCTACCCAATCGCAAAGCCAGTATTTTGGAGAATAGTTTCACATCCACATTCAACAGGGAGATAGGCCTATAGCTACCGCACAGATCAGCATCCCTCCCCTCCTTTGGGATCACAGCTACCGTGGCCGCCAAAGTATGGGGATGAAAGCAGTCCCCCTTCAAGATAGAATTAAACACAGAGACCAAATGGGGACCCAAAATATCAAAAAACTTTTTATAATAGGCCAAAGAAAGACCATAGATCACTAAGCTTGTGAGCATGGGCTCTTTTCCTAGCAGCCCCCAACTTAATAAGCTGACTGCGGACAACACATTTATGAGCTTCACAGATCGTAGGAAGAGGCAGATCAGGAGTCACATTGTTCGAAAAATAATTGCGTAAAGTCTCGGCAGTGCCTTCCGAGGCAAGGGTATCAGCGAGCAGAGACTCATTCAGTCTCCAAGAGCTCTGGGTTACCTTGTTGTTTTAACCCTGTATAAGGACATGTACTGGTCAGTTTTAAACTGTGTTTTTCACTTGCTTGGTCAGAAATGCTTTTGACTCCCGAAAGCTCATCTATTATTTTAAATACTGTTAGTCCAATAAAAAAGGTATTACAAGATTCTGCAACATTCTGTTTTTTTGCATTCTTATACACTGGACTAATACGGCTACCCCAAACTACAACTTTAAGACCCACGAACCTTTACTCCCACTCTGAGCACAACCAGAGAAAGGAGGACACAGTACACATGAAGCCATAGAGATGCTGATGATTAATACCTAGGAGCACACTGAACATAGGACTCTACATGGGACACATAGGACTCTACATGGGACACATAGGACACTACATTTAATGTTGTATTTACTACTAGTAAGCTGATACAAAGTAGAATTCGCCCTGTGGTTGGGTACGTGAGTGGAAGTGAGTGGCCCGTAACAAACAACGTAACAAGTCACACACTCATTAAGCATACAGGGGAGGAACACCGTCTAAAAGCAGCGATCGTGCACCCTCCAGATTGACCCACAGAGTGCATTGCAAAGATGTATTCTTTGAATGCTGAACCAGACATGGGGCTCCCAACATCAACTGGGAGTTGCCTCAGCATCTTCCATCTCCAGGAATCTCATTTTACTCGGCAGAATGGCTGCAAGAGCTGTGCACACCAAAGGACCAATTGCACTCGCCTTCATCTTACCCCTTATTGCATGGGGCTACTAACTATCTTTGTAGCTCAGAATAATATTAAACATAGCAAGGAAACATAGTCTTGAGAAGCAAATCCTGATAGGGTGTGATATAAACTGATATTCAAATGTTTGCATAAGTGTATAGCCCCATGTAAAGAAAATGTACAATTTCTATCTACAGGGCTCAGAGCCCCCTGAAATAAAATTAATAATAAATTAATAGTTACAAGAGGTGAAAGATACATTCTTATGTTAGGGCTACAGGTCCATTTCACCGATCAATGTAGCTGTAAAAATAATGTCCAAAATTATGGCTTTACGTTTAGGCACCCTATTGCCCTCAATCATACATTTAGATCAGGTGAGAATTGTCCCAGGGAGGGAGTATCCAGAAAGCACTAGGATGTCTTCGGGTCTCATCCAGGCGTCCCACTGTTAAAAGATCCTCATGATGCTTCTCTCATTGGGGGGCTGAAAAGGCATTTGACCAAGTGGATTCCCGGTACATGTGGACCATTCTAGGGTCTTTTTGGGTTGATCTAGGCTTTCATGTTAAGAATTATCCAACAAACCACAAGCCAGTGTAGACATGGGCACCGCTGTCTCAGAACATTTTAGTATAAGAGGGGGGACAAGACAGGGGTGCCCCTTGTCTCCCCTGCTGTTTGCCCTGTGCATTGAACCTTTGGCCCAGAACATTTGCCTAAAGACAAACATAAGGGGGTGATGTTGGCGGGGTGGGGGGTCATATAAACTCAGCTTATTTGCTAAAGATATCATAATGTCTGTGACCTCCCCCCATGTGGCTGCCACGAGTTCTCGCAATTTTCTAAACTTTCAGGATTTAACTCCTTAATGATAAGATTGTTGTTTTTTTAATTTGTAGTACACTTCATATTTTAACTTTTTTGCGGTATTGCGGTTTAGCTTTAATTTTCTACTCTCTAATTTAGTATATTCACACAAAACATATGTTGTTTTCTTCAGGACAATAAGGAATTTCTTATCTTCCATTATTTTGATAACATCATGTAATTTTTTATAAACAAAAAAAATATGGTGAAAACATTAAAAAAAAAATCAGCTTTTATTTGAAAAATCATCTACAACTGCTACTGAAAAAACCTGCTGAATAGATTCTGATATTTGTGCTGAGTTTAGAAATACACAATGTTTTAATTTGTATTTTTGCTTTTTGTTTTTTTGGTTTTTTTTACAAGATATAGGGAAATAAGTACAAGCTGCATATTGCTATTTCAATTCAACCATATTTTTAATCTGGTCATCCTGCCCTATGTCCTGCTTGGGACATCTTTGAAGCTGGCCAATTAAATTTACCGCATCAATCCATATATTTTTGAAAACTAGACATCCCAGGGTATTTCAATGCACTAATTGTGCCTCAAGTCACATTTGTGTAATTTTGTGTGCGTTTTTTTTCACGCATATTGTACTTCAGTTATGAATTTACAGCTCCTGGAGGTCTGTATATGGAGTCACACTCAAAATCAAAATGGAAAACCACACTACAGGCTGATCCAACTTTGATGTAATGTCCTTAAAACAAGTCACAATGAGGCTCAGTAGTGTGTGTGTGGCCTCCACGTGCCCATATGACCTCCCTACAACGCCTGGGCATGCTCTTGATGAGGTTGCGGATGGTCTCCTGAGGGATGTCCTCCCAGACCTGGACTAAAGCATCCACCAACTCCTGGACAGTCTGTGGTGCAACGTGGTGTTGGTGGATGGAGCGAAACATGATGTCCCAGATGTGCTCAATCGGATTCAGGTCTGGGGAACGGGTGGGCCAGTCCATAGCATCAATGCCTTCCTCTTGCAGGAACTGCTGACACACTCCAGCCACATGAGGTCTAGCATTGTCATGCATTAGGAGGAACCCAGGGCCAACCGCACCAGCATATGGTCTCACAAGGGGTCTGAGGATCTCATCTCGGTACCTAACGGCAGTCAGGCTACCTCTGGCAAGCACATGGAGGGCTGTGCGGCCCCCCAAAGAAATGCCACCCCACACCATTACTGACCCACCGCCAAACCGGTCATGCTGGAGGATGTTGGAGGCAGCAGAACATTCTCCACGGCGTCTCCAGACTCTGTCACGTCTGTCACATGTGCTCAGTGTGAACCTGCTTTCACCTGTGAAGAGCACAGGGCGCCAGTGGCGAATATGCCAATCCTGGTGTTCTCTGGCAAATGCCAAACGCCCTGCACGGTGTTGGGCTGTAAGCACAACCCCCACCTGTGGACGTCGGGCCCTCATACCACCCTCATGGAGTCTGTTTCTGATCATTTGTGTGGACACATGCACATTTGTGGCCTGCTGGAGGTCATTTTGCAGGGCTCTGGCAGTGCTGCTCCTGCTCCTCCTTGCACAGAGGCGGAGGTAGCGGTCCTGCTGCTGGGTTGTTGCCCTCCTACGGCCTCCTCCACGTTTCCTGATGTACTGGCCTGTCTCCTGGCAGCGCCTCCATGCTCTGGACACTACGCTGACAGACACAGCAAACCTTCTTGCCACAGCTCGCATTGATGTGCCATTCTGGATGAGCTGCACTACCTGAGCCACTTGTGTGGGTTGTAGACTCCGTCTCATGCTACCACTAGAGTGAAAGCACCGTCAGCATTCAAAAGTGACCAAAACATCAGCCAGGAAGCATAGGAACTGAGAAGTGGTCTGTGGTCACCACCTGCAGAACCACTCCTTTATTGGGGGTGTCTTGCTAATTGCCTATAATTTCCACCTGTTGTCTGTTCCATTTGCACAACAGCATGTGAAACTGATTGTCCATCAGTGTTGCTTCCTGAGTGGACAGTGTGATTTCACAGATGTGTGATTGACTTCGAGTTACATTGTGTTGTTAAAGTGTTCAATTATTATTTTGAGCAGTGTATATATGTGTGTGTTAGACATGCATTTTTGTACTTAGCTATTTGAAGTAAAGACCATGATTGAAATATGATTTCAAAATAACAGCTGAACTGGCAGTTAGTTTTCATTCTTTAATATTAGACCCTACTGCCCGTATATATTAATATTAGACCCTGCTGACAATATATATATTAATGTTAGCCCCTGCTGACAATATATATAAATATTAGACCCTGCTGCTAATATATATTCATATTAGCATACCTGGGAACTCTCCGGGTTTGACCCGGAGATTGCCGGGTGAGCGCTGCCCCGCTCCCGCCCATTTTTCCTTTAAATGTGGGTGTTTCCCGCTACCATCAGCGGAAACTCCCCCAACGTCAGCGGGAACTCCCATTAACATCAGCGAGGCTGCACGCTGACGTCAGTGTGCAGTCCTGGCCGTGTCCCGCCGGAGAAGCTGGGTAGCCGGAGCCCCGAAGTTCCCAGGTATGAATATTAGCCCTTGCTGACAATATGTATGAATATTAGACCCTGCTGCCAATATATATTATAGGGATGCACCGAAATGAAAATTCTGGACCGAAACTGAAACTGAGAATCCAGCATTCACTTGGCCAAAACCAAAAATGACCCCCCACCTTAAAAAAAACAAAAAAACAATTTATATATAATTGTTAACAGCAATCATACTCCTATCATGACCAGGCATACCCAGATAACAGCATGTACTGGCTGACTTAGCATGATAGGAGTGTGATTGCTGTTAGCAATGAAATATATCTATATATATATATATCCATTTACTCACAAAGTCCATTGCACACCATTCCAAGTTTCCCAAGCCTGGTGCTAGTAACCAGCAGTTTCCATATAAAGCACTTGTCACGTATGCTAGCACCAAAAGGCACTCACCGCAGGAGATCTTCAGAACAGGGAACCACCAGGTAATTCAGGACGATCCCAACCATGAGGAAGCCGCAGTGATAGCAGAAAAGGGTAGATACTGAGCTGAAGCAGCAAGGCGCAGCAAGCAGCAGATGATAGGAACAGCCAGGGGTCAGGTACACGATGCAGGTAGTCAGACGAGCCAAGGATCAGGTACACTAAGCGGGTAGTCCGACGAGCCAGGAGTCAGGTACACTAAGCGGGTAGTCAGACGAGCCAGGGGTCGGTAACAAGAGTCTCAGGCAGAGGTACAAAATCAGCAGGCAAGAGGGTAGTCAGGAAAGCAAATGGTCAACCAAATTAGCAGCAGTAACAAACTCAATCCAAGAGAATAGACCACAACAGGGTGACTGTGAGGAGTACTACAGGGTTTTTAAATCTGGCGCCACCTAAAGCCACGGCTCCAGCCGTGAGAATTGACTGCGCCCCCAGTGGAGACCGGCGAACTGTTGAGTAAACTTCTCTGGGGATTCCTATGGCAGCGAGCAGTTTTTATTCTGATCGCTGCCGAATCCCCAGACCTGCCTTCCTGCTTCCTGCACCGGCGATCGGGTTGCCGATTGCCAGTGCAGGGAGATCGGGGAATCTGGACCCCACGGATATTATGTGCGGACGCCCGCCCGCCGGAAACGGAGCCCGAGATCTCTTGCTCGGATCTCCGTGACCCACGAGCGGATCACCGCACATTAGACCCCGGGACCCCAGGGTAATGACTGAAACGTCGACTTTGTTTGAATAAAGAGAAATTGTTCATTTAAAGACCTGGCGTGCTGACCATCTTTTGAAAGTGCTTATATATATATATATATATACATATATAACATCCAAAAATAGTTACCGGCACTCCTGATGAAAGTCTAATAAACAGACTGAAACATTGATTAGAAAACTGCAGCCAACACTGTGCAACCAACGTAAGGACGATTATTTTCGGCCACCGATATATCGATGCATCTCTAATTGATATTAGACCGTGATGCCAATACATTTTATATTAAAAATTTGGACCCTAGACAAGCATTTCCTTGGGCCCCCCTCCACACCCCCTAGCATACAATCATTCCCTCCACTCTCGCGCCAAAAACTGCAGATTAGGGAAGACTGTGAGAGTCCGTGCAGGCTTCCCTGCTTCTGACCCTACCGTGACATTGAGAGATCCTCTCCCCCATAATCATCTACAGAGTCCCTTTATCTCCCCATTCACTAAGTCATACCTCTCTTTTAATTACTCCCTGTAGTTAAGGTTTAGATCAAATAAACAACATATAGAAACAGCACTGCAGGTATTGATCAACTGAATAAGACATACAAACCCTGTACTTGCAGGTATATATAAATAATGTATAAAAAACATAGCAGAGCAGATATAGATCAACAGAATAACACACAAACCCAGCTTTGCATGTATAGATCAATTGGAATTCACATAAAAACTCAGCATTAAAAGGTATAAATAAAACCCTCTAAATTACAGGCATAGATGACAGGTTGCACAAAGCCAGCCCTGGTGTCCACACTACCCACATAGAACCTGACCAGCACCCAAATTACACACATAGGACTTGCCAACTTTGTCTCCACACAGTTCGGCCATCCTTGTCCCATAAACACTCTGCCTGTGCCATCTTGGTACCCAAGGCTCAAACACCCTGCTTGTGCCATCTTTGCCTTTTCACAAATCAGTTATACATCTATGATACACACAAACACTTTTACAGTCTATTTTACTTTTACTCACTATTCACACATTCAGTCACACAATCATGTATTCTCTCACTCATTCACACAAATCATTTACACGTATTCATGAATGCATTCTCACAAATTCATTAATTCGCCCACTCATTCACACAATTCATCTAAACATTAATTCTTTCGTTCTCTCATTCATTCACACAATGCATCCACACATTATGTAAGGCACCTACCTTAAGCAGCTCCCGGCCGTCCTCTTCTCCTCCCCGGCAGAAACGCCGGCACCGCAAACTGGAGCTGGAAGCAGCCGCTCGCGCACGCGGCCGCTTCATGAATATTCATGAAGCTGACCGCCGGCTGGATTCCGCTGCGTCGCTATGGCGACGCAGGACGCGATCACGTCCCGGACGTCGGGGAACGCCCCCCCGGGCTATTTAAACCTCGAGCACAGTATCCTCAGTGCTCAGTTATACTGGTTCTGTCCGTATTACGTGAGCTCCTCCCGTATCCTATATATATATATATATCTTGTTCCTGTTCTCCCGGTATCCGACCCTGGTCTGCTAAACGGCTTCCTGTGTTTCTCTGGTTTCCTGACCCTGGCTCTCCCTGCTACTACGTGTACCTCTGGCATCCTGACCTTGGCTATCCAACCCGACTACGTGTACCTCTGGCATCCTGACCTTGGCTATCCGACCCGACTACGTTTACCTCTGGCGTCCCGACCCTGGTCTGCTAAACGGTTGCCCTCTGACCACTCGTGCTTACAGTTACACCACCAAGTGCCCTGTTATCCTCACCAGGCCCCTTGCGTGTGTTCTGTTTTTGAGCAAGTGTGTTCCAGTCCTGCATATCGGATTCCTTCTGGTAAGACAAACCTTACACATTAATTCATTTATTCTCTCACTGGTTCATTAATTCATTCATTCTCTAACTCATTCTCACTCACTTTATTTATTTCAATATTCTTACGACACCCCTTTCTCACTATCTGTCAGGCGTTACTGTCAGACCAACAAACCATATATTTCAGAAAATTTCAAATCCTGGTATTTCAACTATTTCCATGCTGTGATTTTTGGGACGATACAGCATCAACAATTCAATTTAAGGACCTGCTGAAACATTTTATTTTATTTTTTACATTGTTTGAACTTTTTTTTTTTTTACAGTTTTGAACTGGATGGTTCCTCTGATGGTGACAACCAACACAGATCTTTGGAATCAGTAGGTGACCAGCTGTGGCCATTTTTTGTGGGGGGGGGGGGGCTTTCCTGGATGTGCAAGGAAAATTGTGATGCTGCAGCAATTTTAAAGCAGCCAATACATGTAGGGGCATTGTCACAAATGCATTGCATTTGGTGTCTGTACATGTACAGGCTTTGTTGTGAAGTGGTTAAAATAAATAACAAGTGTGAGGCTCTAAATGTTACACTTCCTAAAAGGTTAAACTATTGCAATTTAATTTTGATTTTAAATGGTGCCCTCACAAGCTTCGATCACTACGCATTTACCTCCAAATCTTCATAGAAGCTCTTCAAAAGCTCCACTCCTGACTCGTATCAAACACAATCTGCAAATTTGTTACAATATATCACTCCTGAGACACATATACTCTAAAAATGACACTGTTACAGCAAATATTGTATTTGCTTTGCACCCTCCCACTCATAGTCCATCATTCAGAGTTGGAGAGCTTGCAAGTATTATCCCATAAGTTTGGCAAAATAAGAGAGTTTGATTTGGCATGAATCTCTTAATCAGGAGTTCACAGGGGGGGACTAGCAAGCCCTCACTTCTACTCCTACTATAAAGCAGCGAGTGTGCATTTGTTTCCCCACCAGCTCTGATGAAATTCAGAGGCCGTTTTTGATTCGGGGGTCCCTGATACCTTCTGGACCTTTCATTATAGAAATTTAATTATAGAAAACTTCCCCCAGAGTAAGGATGGTCAAAAACCAGCAGTCACCTACTGCTTGTATTGGTGGTGGTAGTGCTGTCAGCGCATGAAGGGGAACCTGTGGCATAGGTACTCTACACTTTTGTCCCTCACTATTTTCTCAGGCAAAAAATGGACCTGCTGCTATCATCTGACAGTGCCACTGCTTGCTACCTCTCTTCTGGAGAGTGTTGCCATGCTTACAGTAATGGTAGCCCCAAGGGTGGTTGCACTGGTAGTGGTGGTTTTATTTTGTGCTTCACCATAAAATAGCTTGCAAGCTATCTTCCCCCTGGATCCTGACCCCTCAGTGAGTCCTTGGTTATAATTTTAACTAAAACCGGCATTCCTTTGGTAGGTGGGGTGGACAAGATTTTAGCACTAGTAGTAGATTCAGGATGTTCATCGGTACTGCTTCTACTGCTGCATGCAACTCGTGGTAGGGGTAGTCCAACTTCTGACTCCAAGCAAGAAGGCTTCTGCCTACTTGGAACTGAAATATCAGTGGTCACCTGACTACTACTTTTTCTGTACACATTCCTGCCGCCAGTGTCACGTACCTTACCCCGAAACGCCGCAACTTCACCCAGAGTGATACCAAATGGGAAGGCCCAAATGGAACACCAAGGGCCAAAGAGGTATTGAGCAGCCAGAAGGCAGGCTATATGCAAATAAATAAAGGCAGTCTCTGAGGACTCTGATTACACCTCCGTGTACCGAATCCTGGCTTGTCTGATTAACTTCTCCGTGTACCGAATCCTGGCTTGATTTCTACACTCCGTTTTGCAGTTCCGGTGCTACCTCCACTGTAGCGTAGACAGTGGAGGTAGCACCGGAACTGCAAAACGGAGTGTCAAAATCAAGCCAGGACTCGGTACACGGAGGAGTTAATCAGACAAGCCAGGATTCGGTACACGGAGGCGTAATCAGAGTAGGAGCAAATAGCAGCACATCAGACTCGAAGACCACACAAGGGTAAAGTGCAGCAGACCAGCAGGCCTTTTAAGTTAGGAGCCACACCAAGCCACGCCCCCGGAACTGCACTGGGGATTGCCCAAGCAACAACGCCCCCAGTCATCTTCCAGCCTGGTCACGCCCCCTCCTATGACTCACACGCAGGTTGCTAGGAGACGTGTGGCTAGAAGCAGCTACACTAGGTTTGCTGCTATGCCGCAAATGTGAGGGACGGCGTCTGGACAAGGCTTCTCCGGAGAGGTAAGTTGTGACAGCCAGCTCTGCCCAACCCATGAACAGTGGAATCACTCCTTTGTCACGGCTAGAGGACCAGCAGGTAAGTACCCCGTAGTTACACTACCCCCCCCCTTTCAAAAGAGCCGTGCTGGCGGCCAGTGGCTGGTTTGGTAGGATGATTGGACAAGATATTGTAATCTGCGTCTGAATATTCTGGAGTCGATGATAGCCTCAAGCTCATATTCGTCAGGACCCTGGACCAAAACGGGTTTAGGTGGGGACAGCTGTCAAGAAAATCGATTACAGACAACTGGTTTCAGTAGTGATGTATGCGCATGTTGGATGGAAGTTCCAGGGAGTAAGAGACATCATTAATTTTTGCCAGGATTTTTAAAGGACCAGTGTATTTGGGCCCTAAGGTTCTTGTGTTTTGTCTGAGATGTAAATGCTGTGTAGAGAGCCAAACTGAATCCCCAGGAGATTCTGGGTACTTTGAATCTAGCATAAATGTCGCAGGCATGTACAAATTTAGCAATGTCAGTGAGCATAATCGGCCACCAAAAACGTGGTTGTAGGAGAAAACGTACGTTACGGATTCCGCAATGTCCAGTAATAGGAGAATTGTGGGCCCAAGACAGAACTTTGTTGCGATATTGAGGTGGTACATACAGTCGTCCAGGAGGAACTGCCAGATCTCTGGGTCGGTAGCCTTGAAGACGAGAGATACCGTATTTTCTGGCGTATAAGACGACTGGGTGTATAAGACGACCCCCAACTTTCCCAGTTAAAATATAGAGTTTGGGCTATACTCGCCGTATAAGACTACCCCCCTTCCAACGCACACCAAATAAAAATAAAAAAACATCAGATTTGATTTCAATATGGTAATTTTAATTCAAATGCTTCTGACATGCAGGTACTTAGCAGGAAAACTGTCACTTATAAACATAAGGCTCCCTGCCTGCCCAGCCCTCCCTGTCTCCAAGACTATCTGAGTGGTAGCGCAATGTGATAAAGAGCAGAGAGAGAGGGGGCTGCTTCAAGGGAGTCTGTCACCTGATCTGAGCGTTTTAGACCGCTCAGATCAGGTTATAGTCTGCTTTGGCCACATTCCAAAAGTACCGTACCTCTTCCAAAAAAGACTTATGATGAGGTCTGGCAAGTGCCCATGGGCAGCAGTAGTGCAGCAAGAGCGGCGCTGTGCCCAGAAAAACACGCCTCTTTCACTCGTCTGGCCCGCCCTTGTATCCTATTACCTCCTTCTCTGCCTCTCAGATCTTGCTCCTGAGGACTGCAGTGAAGCGGCGCAGGCGCGCATGTGCGAGATCTGAGAGGCAGAGAAGGAGGTAATAGGATACAAGGGCGGGCCAGACGGGTGAAAGAGGCGTGTTTTTCTGGGCACAGCGCTGCTCTTGCTGCACTAACGCGCCACAGATTCTCCAGTCCGGCTCGGTAAGTTTCAGCACCCACCCTATAAGCATGGGCGTAGGAACCCCATTTTCCCCCATCAGATCCCCACATGCATGTATAAATTAACTGAATAAGACAAACCCTATATTTGCAGGTATATATAAATAATGTATGGAAACATAGCGTAGCAGATATGGATCAACAGAACAACACATAAACCCAGCTTTGCAGGTATAAGTCAACTGGAATTCACATAAAAAGTCAGCATTAAAGATAGAAACCCCCTAAATTACAGGCATAGATCACAGGTTGCATTCCCCAGGCCAGCTTCAGGTTCATTTTTCTCTAAAATATTTACTTCCGCGTTATAATTCATCTCAGCGGAAGTAAATCTTTTAGAGAAAAATGAACACGGATGAATTCTGTTGGTCTTGCAATTTCTTTGAGACAGGATAGCACCGGCACCCGTCTCAGATGCATCCACTTCAAGAATAAAGGGCAAAGAAGGGTCCGGTCTGTGAAGAACTGGAGCAGATAGGAAGACCCTCTTAAGTTTTTCAAAGGCTGATATAGCCTTGGAAGGCCAATTGGTGGGAGAGGCTCCCTTACGTGTTAAGGCAGAGATGGGAGACACGATGCGAGAAAAATTATGAATAAAGCGACGATAATAATTAGCAAAACCTAAGAATCATTGTATGCCTTTGAGATCTGTGGGCCTTTTCCATTCCTTGATGGCTGTGACCTTCTCAGGATCCATCTCTAGTCCGGTGTCAGATATGATATATCCCAGGAACTTGATACGGTTGTTTTCAAACTCACATTTCTCAGCTTTGGTGTACAGGAAATTCTCTCTTAAGCGTTGTAACACTTGACGAACATGTTTACTATGGTCTTCGAGATTGGCCGAGAAAATCAGGATGTCGTCTAACGAAATCATGACATGAGACAGAAGTATATCACGAAAGATGTCGTTGACGAAATTTCGGAATACAGCGGGGACATTACAAAGTCCAAATGGCATCACTAAATACTCATAGTGTCCAAATCAGGTGTTAAAAGCGGTTTTCCATTCATCTCCCTCTCTGCTACAGATTAAATTGTATGCACCACGAAGATCTAATTTGGTGAAGATCTTGGAGGAAACGCGATTCCATACAGCTGATATTGGCCACACGGGGGCGCGCGACAGAGCCAGATACCATGCGGTCGGCGTCTTGGAGTACTGGCGGCAGCTGCTGGCGTTGAGGGACTTCGGAGGGAAGGCGGTTCGGGTGGACAGCAGGTAAGTACGCCGTTGTTACATCCTTCTCATGTTTCCAAATGTTTTATATAGTTGCCGGTAAAAACAATAATTAAAAGGTATACCTAATTTCATATAGTCAAAAGCCAGATTTTGTCACCAATATTTACTACTGAGAAATGAATTGAAGATAATAAAAAATATTTTGTGTTGTCCGCAAGTTAGAGGTTTGGCGTAAACGCCCTTTAACTAGTTCTCAGGAACAAGTTTTAATATTTTTATTGAAACAATGTTTTACAGGTATAGAAAATGTATACACATACATAACGCATTGTTCCACAAGTCAGTTACATAAGAGACAAGTGAACCTCCATATCTCCGGCACATCAAAGTAATTTATACAGGATGTACGTAGGAAAGCTTAATAAAGTAGCTCAGTGCAAATTCTATATCTAGTAATTATGTACGATTGTTAATGTTTCTTCTCTCAATCCTAGAAGCGCATTATCTTATATTTCAAACTACAAACAATAAACAGAAACAAAACTATAAAATCTGTTCATAAAATATTAATTTTTCTTAAAAAAAATCAACTCCTTCTAACTCGTCACCCTCCGTTAACATGTCTTGTCATATGTTCATATGTGTAGGTATAAATCTCATGTGGGGAGTCTAATCAGGGAGTTGTTTGTAATGACTCTCAATGAACAACCAGAGTAAGTGGATTGTTCTAACGCAAACTCTGTATATCTGGCTATCTCTCCTATATAATCCATGGCATACCTGGACAAGTTGCCAGGCTGTAGTCCATGGGTATGGGTATATTGAGACCTCCACCTGTCTTAGCCCTTTGAAAGCATGTTAAGCTGATCCTAGGTTTCTTCCCTTTCCAAATGAACCTAGTGAAATAGGCATTTAGGAGGTTGGTGTCTTTTGGGTCAACAGAACCAGGAGCTGGTACATTAAATGAGGGAAACTTAAATTAATTTGGTAAGTGCAGCTCTCCTCGAGAAAGTTAAATGTAGATTTTACCAAGATTTACCAAGAAAATCTGTTTCTATTTTATGAAGCACCTGGGGGGAATATTTCTAGCTCAATACCCAAATTATCTAACTGGGACAAGTCCCTCGACTTGCCCACAAAAAGAGCCTTTGTCTTCCTTAAGTTTATGGCAAACCCTATGATCTCTCCCCACCTCGCAATAACCTCCAACACTGCCTGTAATGATATTTGCAGTTGAGAAACAAACATCTGGGAAGGTATCTTCACATAGGTATCTCCCTCTCTCACACCCTCAAAATTCTGGGAATGATGCAGAATCCTGATTAGTGGGTCTAGGACCAGGTTAGAAAGCAGAGGGGAGAGTGGGCATCCCTGTTGCCCCCCCCCCACCATAACCACTGGATCGGAATCTATGCCATTGACTGTGGTACAGGTTGTGGGAGCAGCATAAAGCTTTCTAAAAACACCAAGGAATGGGGCCCCAAAAATGTAAACTTCAGTAACCACTCCAGATGTGGCCATGCCACCCGATCAAAGGTATTCTCACCATCCAAGCTGACCAACGCCACTGAATCAGATGATTGTGCAGCCTTAAAGATGGCCATAGCTGCAGTTCTAACGCCCATGACCGGGTTGCATCCCTTGACAAAACCCCTCTGAGAAGGGTGGAGAATTCCAGGAAGTATAGTTTGGAGCTTGTCTGCCACAATCTTTACTAGCAGTTTAACATATTGGTTCAACAGTGTGATGGGTCTATAAGAGCCCACATCTGTAGGATCCTTATTCGGTTTGAGGATAAATATGTTCTTGATGAGGCAAGCATAGTCAGATTTGTATCCCAAATAATGCATCATTAAATAAATTGGTAAGAGTGCCCACCACATGGGGTTGAAATAGCTTATAAAATTCTCCCGGCAATCCCTCCGGTCCTAGCATGGCCTTGATGACCATAGTTCTACTATGGGTGCATTAAGCATTTCCCTGTCAACATTGAATAATTTAGGAGATTTGGCCAATCTTAAAACCTCAATAGAGCTCCCTTCCCTTCTGCCTGGCACACCACCTGCCCCTCGGGGCTCCTTACCCCACTAATTATATTCCTAGCTACCTGCCTTTTACCATTATGGCTTACAGTTTCCTGGCCTTATTATTTCCCAATCTGAAAAAGCATAATCTAGTTGGTGTGGTGCCCTTTCCTGAAGAAAGGTCTCCATTATGTGTTTGTGTTGAGTATATGTTTCTTTGTTATCATCAGAGGGGTTTTGTTTGTTAGCCTTAAAGGCCCCAATTATCTTTCGATTCAATTATATGAATTTTTACTTAAATTCTTTGTTTCCTAGAGGTGTATGCCACTATGTGCCCCCTGATCACTTCCAAAAAAGGGAGGTGGTTATTGCCATGTTCAAAGTTATCGTCTATAAAATTCCCCAAGTGGTCTCCAAATAGGTTTTAAAATCTAGGTTATTTGTTACCGCCGTGATCTGATAGCAGATAAGTCTAACCTCAGGGTCATATTCGACCGGGGCATGATCTGAGAAGTATATGGTATCGCAAACATCCGCCATGAGCTGTGGGGCTATGAAGAAAAAAAGTCTATTAAACAATTCCTGATGTGGACCCGAACCTCAGACCTCATTTCACAACTGTATTCACATCTATTAGGGGGGAAATACCCTGACTCTCCCTTATACCATCACAAATGGGAGAACGAATTAGGAGATAGATTGGACGAGGAAGAGCGAGGTGAAGTTACAGATAACCTGTTTCAGGAGCCCTGGAGACATCCCATTGTAGTGCTCTCTGTAATTTGATGACGCTTTATAAAACAAAATTTAATAATCTCTAGAAATTTTCTTACCTGCTCTTCTTTTTCTTTGTCACCCCTGTTTTCCAGGTCTTTGTTATGCTAACCTTGTAGACAAGTGTGGGTTTGGTTTAAAGTTCAAACAATAGTAATTGGTTAATTTTGTCTACCATAAAAATTTACAAATAATGAAAAAAAATGTAATGAGGGTTAATGTATCTTGTGTTTATGGAAGGATGTGTCGTGCCAATACTGTAATTGCACTACATTATATGTTGCCTGGTTAATGGTATCTATTGCTGATAACTGTTCAGTTGCTCGCAGGCCCACGCCAAGGCAGGTGCACAGCACCCAGGCGACTGAGAGCAGAGGAGAGAGAGGCGCCGAGAGGTTCATTCATGAAAAGGTTTTCAGCAACTGCTCAATGCCCCTCCCCTCTGCTCCCTGCCACCACGCGCATCAACGCTGCCCTCACTGAGGTGGGAGGAGAGTGAAGCCTCTGCCGGCCACAGGATTTCAGCAAGGTAAGTGAATTAGAAAAGTGGGAGACTGGGGTAGATAGTGAGAGAGAGGGAGAGATAGATAGTGAGAAAAGGGAGGAGGAGGTAGTAAGAATATCAAAATAAATATGAAGAGAGATAATGAGGAGGAGAAAGAAAAGTGGCAGTCCTCTTGTGTGAAATCTGGGTGATGGGCAAGTCCTATGTGTGAAATCTGGGTGCTGGGGCAAGTCGTTTAGATGTAACTTGGGTGCTGAGCAAGTTCTGTGGATGCAATCTGGGTGCTGCTGCAAGTCCTATGAGTGTGATCTGGGTCCTGATCAAGTCTCGTGGATGCAATTTGGGTGCTGGGGCAAGTCCTACAAATGTGAATGCAAGTGGTTTGGATGTAACTTGTCTGCTGAGCAAGTGCCATGTGTAAAATCAGGGTTCTGGGCAAGTCCTACGAATGCAAATGCAAGTGGTTTTGATGTAACGTGTCTGCTGAGCAAGTCCCATGTGTGCAACCTGGGTGCTGGGGCAAGTCCCATGTGTGAAATCTGGGTGCTAGGACAAGTACTATGTGTGCAACCTGGGTGCTGGGTAAGTCCTGTGAGTGCAACCTGGGTGCCAAGGCTGGCCTTTGGGGTGTAAGACCTGTTATCTGTGCCTGCTGTGTGGGCCAATGAGTACCAAAGTGCATTTTCCACTTGATCACACTTTGGTAGTTTTCTGTTTGTGTTTGGATTCTAACTTTGTTAACACCATAAAAATGTAAGTTGTTGATCTGTGATGAATCAATGTCCATATCCTTAATTGTACATTTATAGTTTGTTCTGCAGTCATGGCTGGTGCTTTTATATATTTAAACTGGTGCTTCATAATGTATCATCGTTGGACATGCTTTACCTGCAACTAAAAGGTGATATTAATATACTGAAGTGTTATTGGGAGTTAAAGTGTACCACAATTAGTGTCTGACTCAGTATATAGTGATGGGAGTTAGGGTATATAACCATCAATATCTGGCAGAGTATATAGTGCCGGGAGATATGCCATACCACCGTCTGTCTTGCTATAATGATAAGAGATACTGTACCACCCTCAGTGTCTGGATCAGTATATAATAATAGGAGTTATTCTGCTGTGGTTGTGGTGATGGAAGTTGTGGTATACCACTGTCAGGCTCAGTATGTATATTGATGGGAGTTATGTGGTACCACCCTTGGTGTAAAAATGTGAATAAATCACTGAGTTTGAGGAAACAGTAAGTTCTACTTACCATGAGCTTCTTTTCCCTGCCGATCCCTGGTGACACTATGGATAGACTCCTCCTCCGTACATGAGATAGGGCAGGACTCGAGACAGTCCCAGTGAATAGCAAAGAATAGAAAATGGAGCCGCTTTCTCTGCTCCCTCCTCCGCCGCCTCCCGCATGGCTGCTCCTGTGTGCACGCATGCCCTCAACTTTTTTTGTCCCCGAGTGGAGATGACGTGGAACGCGCTCAGATGATGTCACGCACGCAGTTCTTCCACGATCGTCAAATTTAAAACCTAGCACTGAGTATTACTCAGTGCTCAGTTATTGTGCCGTATTGTGCTCCTCATGGCTTGCAGTTCGTGTTCTTATTGATATTTGTTGCTGACCCTGGCTATCCCTATTCAACCTTGCTGGTCTCTGTGGTCCCCTATGTAGCTATGTAGGGCTTCCTCAGATGATAAGGGAGACGGAAAAAAGGTTGGTGATACCATCTCCTGGTTCTTGTGGAAGGCTGACTGAGCCTTAGGAGTAAATTCAGGAGGCAGAGAAAGCACTACTTTATCTGAAGAAAAAAAACAACAAATAAATGGTTCCTTCATAGACAGAGCCTGAAGTTCACCAATGGGTCTAGCAGAGGTAATGGCCACCAAGAATACCATCTTTAGAGACAACAAAATGTAAAGAAACTGACTAAAGAGGCTCAAATGACAGGAATGTGAGTCTCTGAAGGACTAGATTAAGGTCCCAGGGAACCATTTTGGTGACAGAACAAGGTCGTATGCGGACAATGGCCTTAGCAAAAACATCTGACAACAGGTTAGTAGGTGAGTTCAAATCCCAGCAAGGCACTGATGACTGAAATCTGGAGCTTGGTAGTGGAAGGTTGAAGGCCAAGGTCGAAACCTTTCAGTAAAAAGTCTAAAATGCAACCTGGGGGACAAAGGGAAAGGATTAAACCTCTTAAAACCGTACCATGAATGAAACTTCTTCCAGATCTTAATGTATCTGAGCGAAGTAACCCTTTTCCTACTGCAAAGTAGAGTCTCAGCAACGGGAACTGAGAAACCCTTAGCTCTCAGAATCTTCCGTTCAACATCCAGGCCATCAGGTGGAAGATGTAGGGGTTTGGATGGAGAAAATGGCCCCGATGAAGAAGGTCTGTGTAAGCAGTCTCAGGTGGGTCCTGGAGCTAAGGTTGATCAAGTTTGTATACCAGATGAGTTTTGACCGGTTTGGAGCTGTTAAGGAAGCCTCCGTGCCATGGGCTCCTGGAGGGGACTGAGTGCCAGCCTCCTTCCTACAGACTATGGGCCCTGGTAAGGAGTGCCACGTTATCCAAATCACAAGAGACTCTATAGACTGTGGAGCTCAGAAACAGATTTGGGGTTCCTGCATTTTGGGACTGTGACGGTTCCTAGAGTCACCCTACCCCTTCTTTAATGTCATCCAGTGACATGAAGCCCTTTTGTGTGTTATTAATAAAAATTTATTTTATTGCCTTATTCCTAACCGTTTACACACAGCACACTAAGGTCTGGGAGATAATCTAATCAAGACAATGTGTATTCCTTATTTTAGTGGTGTCTTTGTCCTTTTGTATTGTTAATCCCTTTACTGCCCCTGTTGTCTCTGGGATGCAGATTTAGGGTGGCGGTTTGTATCCCAGTATCTTGTTTTATGTTAATGTGTGTTTTGCTGGATATATCCAGCCATCTGTGTCTAAAATAAACCAGTTCTCCTCTTGTTGTACCTAAAGACTAGTCTTGCCTGGTTATTTGGGTACTGGACTTTGCTTGGGGATATTGCCGACAGACTGCGGGGAATTATTGTCCTGAAGGGAGAAGTCGCTCTTGGCGGAGAGGGACAACCTGAGGTCCCTGGTCGGTCCGTCACAGGAGCTATCAGAATCAATGATGGACTGTCTGGAGAATTTTGGAGATCAGAGGAAAAGGTGGTAAGACATAGGCAAGCCGGAAATTCCATGTCTGAGCAAAAGCATCCACAGCCAAAGGACAGTCCTTTTGGATAGAGGGAAAAGAAGGTGGTCTGGACCTGAGCATTGCATCTGGAAGCCATCAGGTCGATTTCTGGCATTTCCCGTTCTCAGACGATGAACCTGAAGGTCGCAGGATTCAAAGACCACAAGCTCTGCGTGTTCAATGACCCCTTGACGTGAATCGTGGTCAGGGTTTCCGCCCAGAAGGAGATCCTGAGAGATACGCAAAGTATAAGAGAGCTCCTGGTACCCCCTTGCTTGTTGATATACGCCACTACTGACTGATTGGCGGAGCATAGCAGGATGTTCTTGCCTAATAGCAGAGGTTCTTGATGATGCAGGGGGCGTTTTCCACTGCAATCAACTTCAGGCAGTTGGAAGGAAGGAGACGATCAGCAGGAGACCGGAGGCCTTGAACAAATTTGTCTCAATAGGTGGCTCCCCATCCTCTGGCGCTTGCGTCATTGGTCAGGACTTCCGTGGCCGATAAGGACCACACTTTCCCTGCAGCTAGGATGTCCCTTTGAAGCCACTAGGCGAGGGATGCTCATCTGCCTCCCTTCTCATGTAACAGCATTCTCCAGAATTTTCTTTTCCATCATTCCATTGATGGAAAAGAAAATTCTGGAGAATCCTCAGGTGGGCCAGAGCCTAAGGAAGTGCGTACCTTGTGGAGGCCATCCTGCCCAGCAGAGATATATATAAGTCCTTATAGAACTCTTGCAAAAAAGAGAGCACCCAGTGGACAAGGGAACAGATGCTGTCTATCTTGGAAGGTGGAAGGCCTTTCCTGAGCGAGATCTCAGACATAGGCCCAGGAACGTGGCTCGCTGAGAGGGAATGGTACTTGACTTGTCCCAAATCAGAATCTAACCTAGCTCCTGGAAGGTGTTGAATACTCTTGTAGGTGAGACTGGAGGACAGAACCTGAAAATGTTGTATGCTTGAATCCCAAGGGATGGCTGTGCGTAAGTACTTTTGATGAGATGGATGGATAAGAACATATCATTTAGGTCAATGGAGATCAAGTCATGGAGGTATGAGGTGTCCAGAGTGGATCTTGTGGTTTCCATCTTAAATCAGGAATACCAGACACGACTGTTTCGCAGGTCTATAATCAAACGTAATGCTCCTGAGGCTTTTGGCACCAGAAAGACCGGAGAATTAACCCCCTGTCCCTGCTCCAGAGGACGGACAGGAACCAGTTCCTGCAGTTCTCTGAACAGATTAATGGCAGACAACAGGAAGACATGCCTCACCTGGTCCTGAGGAAGGTGGGAAACCAGGAAAAGATCTGGAGGTCCGAAAAGAAACGTCTTACCGAGGGGTCTTGAGTGATGGTGAACCAGCTCTCCCTGAAGAACTTAAGCCTTCCTCACACAGAAATGCCTTTTGCATCATGCCGAGCCCTTAGGGTCCTGGGAGGCTTTGGAGAAGGAGACTCTGTCAAATCTTTCCCTCTCTCAAAGAGGTCTGCCCAGGAAGCCTTGTTCCCGTGAAGTGCGATGAAATCTGGAACCATAGCCTCTGGACTGCCCTGGAAGGACTTCAGGAAAGCGGGACAAAGCTTCTTTCTGGAGTCTTGCAAGCATCTGTGACAACCAGAGCATAGCGCATGCTGAGTTTTTCATTAGTGCTTTCTTGGTCTTGTCCTCAACAGAGGGGGGCTCAGAGTTATCAGGAGCAGACATGCTAAGCCAAGATGAAACAGAATACGGAATACAACAATATCCTACTCACCCAGCCGCTTAAATAGTCAGCAATTTCCAGGCCGAAGCAGTGCGGAAATGTTAAAAATTACCCAAAAACAAGGCTCGGACAGCACAACTGGAAGTGCGTAGCATGTTCGACTTAAAGGAAGAGGACCACCATAAGGACGCTCCAGGAGCACCCGTGAGAAACACCTGCACCGACTGAAAAGAAGGACCTGGATGACGCTGCCTCCCAGAAAGGGTAAGTGGCGCAGGGCAGCATGGCACCAGCCTACAGGCTAAGCTGCATGCAGCATCCCCTAGAGCTGTTTGAAATAACAAAAGGGGCGATGAGTCCTCCCTGCCTGATGTTGGGCAGGAAAAAAACTGGGGCTGTATTGGAGGTGAGAGGCTTTTAAGGGTTTGAGTCCTGTCCTATCTCAGGTACGGATGAGGATTCAATCCGTAGTGTCTACTGGGATAGCAGGGAAATTTGTTTTACTTTTTTTTTTTAACTTTGCAGTTCCAAAATCATGAATGTTCTTGCTATTTATTTATCTACTTCCCTCAAAATAACCTATGTAAAGATATAGGGGGTTGGGCACAATTTTCTATTTTTGTCTGGAGTGCAAAATGGCATTGACAAGCTGTTTGGGGACAATTATGACACTGAGAAACTGTTCACGGGCAAAGCTGGCACTGTTGGAAATGAGTAACATACTACTTGGTGACATTGGGGGCCTAAAGAGGTGGAGTGGAAAATGTGTGTGGTTTCTAAAGGGGAGGCGTTAGCAATATTGCCACACCCACCTAGATGGCATCAAAAAATTGTTTTGACCCAAAAAAAACCCAAAAAACTAAGAAACTGCAGACATCACAATGATGCTCAGCACAATTAAATTCATAGACTCCTTTTGATCAGGAGTCCTACTTTTCCAAGTTAATACAGTGAAACCTTGATGGCAGGAAGAAGCTTCCCAAAACATAATGAAGCAGTATTTCTTATGGTATCCAGCTCTATTTGTCTTCCTCATTGATCTAAGGTATATGCAGAAAATGTGACCAGTATTTAAGTAAAGGTGGATAAACGATGATAAGCTATTCCATTGTATAGCGGTATATGTAAAACAACCACATTCCAGACTGTACCACTTTGCACCAGAATTTACTTTTATACAAAACCATCTTACACTATGGTTTAGAAAACGCGAACCTGTTGTATAGGTCAAAGTGTGGAGCAAAACAGCAGGGAGATTCCGATTCACAGCTATTGCCTCACACATAAAATGTTGCCCCAGAACTGCTGCCCCAAGTATTGCTAGGGAAAACAGTGACGGTGTACGCCTAAATGTTTCAACTTAATAAGTGGTGTTCTTCGTCGATATTTCATAGGCTCTAATCTTGATTCTGGAAATTCGATCATTGTCTTATTCTCCATTGACTCCCACTTCTGGATGAAAGTGCCCGCAATGCAAGAAAAGCAATGCCTGGAAGCGAAGTACTATAATCTGCGATTTCTTTCTTCTTTGTCTTAGTGATGTCCGGATCATGAACGAATCGTTCATTTGATCCGGTTCTTTTTAGTGATCCGGATGAGTCGGTTCACTAGACTGAACGATTCGTTTGTAGCGGTTCAGTCTGTGAATCATCATGCAGCTGTAACCTGATCCTAGAGCTGTGAGTCATCTGCAGAGCACTCTGGGGTCAGGTTACAGCTCATTAATTCTCACAGGAACGATGACTCATAGAGTCAGAGATTCGTTCAAAGAGTCGAATGATCCGAAGAGTCGAATGAACCGAAGAGTCGAATGAACCGAAGAGTCGAATGAACCGAAGAGTCGAATGATTCGAATCTTACAGGGATCCGGATCTTACAAGGATCCGAATCTTACAGAGATTCGAATCATTCAGAGAAAATCACTGATACCATACTTTTATAAATAAATACATTAATAATGTTCACACTGCCCCCAGGATTTAGATTCCCCTGAGTTTGCCCCCCTTTACCTATAACTGCACCTACAGTTAACTTTATTAAATTAATTAAATTAACCCTCAATCATCAGCATAAAATTAACCCTTATACCCCATCAACCATAACTGCCCCTGAAATTAACCGTAAAGATCCCATTAACCATAACGGCCCCTGAAATTAACCCTAAAGACCCCATTAACCACAACGGCCCCTGAAATTAACCCTAAATACTCCATTAACCATAACTGCCCCTAAATTAATTGCATGTACTCCAGATAAATTACCTAATAAATTGGTATGGTTGATGGGGTCTTTAGTGTTAATTTGGGGGCAGTTATGCTTAATGGGGTGTTTAAGGATAATTTAGGGGCAGTTATGCTTAATGGGGTCTTTAGTGTTAATTTAGGGGCAGTTATGCTTAATGGGGTGTTTAAGGATAATTTAGGGGCAGTTATGCTTAATGGGGTCTTTAGTGTTAATTTAGGGGCAGTTATGCTTAATGAGGTGTTTAGGGTTAATTTGGGGGCAGTTATGCTTAATGGGTCTTTAGTGTTAATTTAGGGGCAGTTATGCTTAATGAGGTGTTTAGGGTTAATTTGGGGGCAGTTATGCTTAATGGGGTTTTTAGTGTTAATTTAGGGGCATTTATGCTTAATGAGGTGTTTAGGGTTAATTTGGGGGCAGTTATGCTTAATGGGGTGTTTAGGGTTAATTTGGGGGCAGTTATGGTTAATAGGGTGTTAAGGGTTAATTTTAGGGGCAGTCATGGTTGATGGGGTGTTAAGGGTTAATTTTAGGGCAGTCATGGTTGATGGGGTGTTTAGGGTTAATTTAATGGTGAGGGTTAATTTAATTAATTTAATAAAGTTAGCTTAAGGTGCAGTTGCAGGTAAAGGGGAATGTAAATCCTGGGGGCAGTGATTATGAATGTATTATTTATAACAGTATGGTGACATTCTCTGAATGATTACAATGCCAATGAAGGCAGAGAGTCGTTCAATGATCCGGATCTTACAATGATCCGGATCTTACAGTGATCCGGATCTTACAGTGATCCGGATCTTACAGTGATCCGGATCTTACAGTGATCCGGATCACTGTAAGATTCGGATCCCTGTAAGATCCGAATCTTTGAACGACTCTCTGCCTTCATTGACATCACTGGAGGCAGGGGGGAGGATTCATAATGAAAGGGGCGGGGCCAATCGTTAGTGTAACAGTAACTCCGTGCAGACACACTGAGTGATCCGAAGATCCGGATCATGAATCGGATCATTTCAGTGAACGAATCGAAATGATCCGATTCACTTTAATGATCCGAACTTCCCATCACTACTTTGTCTACCCCCACGTAAAGCCCATACCTATCAGAATCAGAGCCATTTTCCTTGTCTCAGCCTCATTAGCATAGCATAGCAGGACACGCCATATAGCGAGTGGAGCCCTCCCCCTCCGCGTCGTAGGACCCGCCTTTGAAGCGGGCGCCGTTCCTGCCCCAGGCGATGTTTTTCTGCACTGATTCTGATTAGCATAAGAGGAAACCTCCTTCCACTCCAGCACCGCTCCTTCCCTGCCATCTCGCTCCTTTGGCACCATCCCTCCCGTCTTTTCCAGATCTTCGCTACGGATTCGAAAATCCGAACAGTAGAATCCAACAGAACCCCATTTAGTGGAATTCGTGTATTTGATACAGTCTCCAGTCCTAATCCCACCTTCGAGCGGTGCGGCTCCTGGCGAGTTCGGGTTGGTTCGGATTTTAGAAGCTAGGGGATTCGGTACCCTTTCGGGTCTCCTGGTCCTGATGGTGCCGGTAAGAAAACTTGTATTTCTGTAAAATGAAAAATGGGAAATGCATGGAGGATGGCTATAATTTTATATGTATGTATGTATATGTATGTGTATATATATATATATATATATACACACAAAACAATGGGTGAGGTCTCTGATTTTGACAGTCTGTGTGCCTATTGTTCCTAGTTCTGAACATGGTAGGCTTGTTGCAATATAGATTAGAGGTTGAAATCAATCCATGGAGCGTTGGGGGATAGTATAATTATAGGAAGGAGGCCATGTTGGCATACACCCTTTCTTACTGTACCCTTTTACATTTGGTAGGTGTGCTCTAGGCAGCTGTGATTCATGTAATCGCAAATGGGTAATGCCCCCCCCACACACACCAAAATTCTCAATTTATGGAAAAAATATCACTTCTCTATTTGGTAGCGTTATATCGGGCTCTTTTGAAAAGCCAGAATGTGTACAAACCACTGCACCGATCATGTTACTTTAGTGGATTTACTGGCTCCATATTCGTTGTTAACCATTAAAATTTTATCCGTAAATGCGGGGGCTAATCCCTTTATGGGCATCTGCATTTTCGTCATATTAAATTACACCCAATATACCCAGTAAGATAACGTCCTTTCTTCGCATCCTAGCCGATTGATTATATATATTATTATATTTAGCACTTTTTTCTAAAGCATAATACTATTGGGGGGGTATATATATATATATACGATTATGAAGCAGATCCACATCTCTTTAAACGATAATGCGCCATTTTTGTTGGTTAGGAGATCATGGATTTTGTGTAGAGTGTGCCTGCTGTCGTCCTCCAGCTTTAGCGGTGTCCTCACCACCCACTGTAGGAGACCATCTGTTGTCATGCTGGGGGAAGGGTAGTGAAGAATGAGAATTCAGGAGAGCTCTACATTCTTCCTACAAAACTGGAAAGGGAGGGAGGGAGAACAGAACGGCTAGAAATGAGTTTGGTTTCTTATGAGGCCCTAGCAAAAAGCCAAGAACACCTGGTCTACCACAGGCAGAGGTTTTTTTTTTGTTAAACTGTTGTAGTTTGTCTTATATATGTGTGCAAAGTTATAATCCATTTGGAAGGTACAATTTATGTATTTCCCCCATTTAATGCTACAGTGAATGTGTGAGAATGGAAAGCATCAGATGCTGTTCTAGAGTACACAACTGGTTTTGAACTCTGCTCTTAATGCTGGCAGTTTGCCAGTTCCAGAAGTGGGAATGATCATTAGGAGACAAGATGCTGCTCCCAATTAATTTTACTTTGGAGAAAAAAATGTGTTTTCTACAAATTTGCGAAGAAAAAAACAAATCTATAGAAGTGACAGTTTTTCATTAAAGTAATGCATTCTTAAAATAATAAAAAAATGAAGCAAAACACATAACCTAGAAGTTTTAGCCTGTTGATGCAGCGGCACTCCACCTCCATGGCTTGACATTTCTTGCGACTAATTGGCTGCTTGAAGCAGCATGCCACACACAGGGTTTTGAATAGATGCCCACCTGCAAAATTAAGCAAGCCAGCACTGGCATTAACTGGAGGAAAGTTACATGCAGATGTGATTGGCTGAAAATATATGGGGGAGGGGTGTCAGGGAAATTTCAAATGGATATGAAGGGTAGATGCAGCATACCCCCATGCATTTGCAAAAGCAACACCTCAACAATACATGGCTTCCAGTAGAGGTGGGCTAGCCAGTCATAGATATTAGAAAAGCTTTGACCTGTCCTAGTTTGCTGTGCCATCTGTTTTCTTAGAAGTCCCAGTATCCTCTCTCAAAGGTGAACTGCCATAATGGCCTAATCTAATTATGGTTTAGCTCATGATCCAGGCTGCATGCTCAAGTTTTCCTTGGTTTGCCCAACCTTAGTTTGCAGCTGTAACTGCATTGAAATGCATTTTCTTTACCACTTGCATGTGTCATCAAAAGTATGGTAGAACAAAAATCTAGACGTCATATTGTCTGAAGTTTTCGGAATGGTCAGAATGGTAATTGCTTCAAACCTGCAAATTTTCCTACAAAGTGGTTCGATAGTTTCTCACAACCAAACTGCAGAAAAATATTCTTTTTCATATGGCACTATGACAAATCTGGGCTGTAGATCCAGAGATGTTCGTGGTGGTAGGAGCCACTCATTGCCGGCTCTTACCATGACGTATAGGGAGCATTGGTGTGAAAAGGTTGATGGAAAAACCAGCACGCAGGCTCTTTCTTCACTCTCTCCTTCAGTGCCCAGACCAACTATATCTTAACCTAAACCTGTTCTCCCCACCACCCCAAAACTTTATTTGCTGCCACCACCAAATTATTTTTAAGGTTTACAGACAAACCATGTGGGACACCCAACCATTACACCAACAAGGACTTTGATGACATTGCATGTAGAACTAGAAGGCCTGGCTCGCAATGTCCGTTTCAATTAATCCCAAAGGTGTTCGATGTGGTTGAGGTCAGGGCTGTGAGCGGGCCGGTCAAGCTCCACACCAAACATCGTGTCTTTATGGACCTTGCTTTGTGCACTGGGGCACAGTCACGCTGGAATAGAAAAGGGCCTTCCCCAAATTGTTCCCACAAAGTTGGAAGCATAGAGTTGTCCAAAATGTCTCGGTATGCTGAACTGGAAGTTAGAGTCCTATCCCAAACCCTGAAAAACAGTCCCAGACCATTATCCATTCTCTACCATTTGCAGTAGGCACTATGCATTCCATTGGGTAGTGTTCTCCCAGCGTCTACCAAACCCAGAAGGTGAAGCTTGATTCGTCACTCTAGAGAACACATTTTCACTGCTCCACAGCCCACTGACGGTGTGCTTTACACCAATACAGACAATGCTTGGTATTGTGCATGGTGATCTTCGGCTTGTGCGCAGCTGCTCAGGCATGGAAACCCATTCCATGAAGCTCTTGACACACAATGCTTGTACTGATGTTGCTTCCAGAGGCAGTTTGGAACTCTGCAGCGAGTGATGTTACAGAGACCGGGTGATTTTTTTATTTTTTTTTATGCACTAAGCTCTTCAGCACTTGGCAGCCTTGCATTGCAAGTGTACGTGGTCTACCGCTTTGTGGCTGAGCTGCTTCTACTACTAGACATTTTACGCTTCACAATAAAAGCACTTACAGTGGACAGAGGCAGATCTAGCATTGCACAGACTGACTTGTGGCAAAGGTGGCATCCTATGACACATTTAAAGTCACAGAGCTGTTCAGTACGACCCATTCTACTGCCAATGTTTGTCTATGTAGATGGCATATTGGGGTGTTGCAATACTCTTATCCATCTAGTTTATATATGGAGGCGTTGGTAACCCCCTGAGTTACTCCAACACTATAAAAACCCGATGTAGTAAAAAAAACAAACTTAACCCTCTAAGGTTTGTTCAGAGCCTGGAACTATGCAGACTGTGAAGTACACCCTAAAAAGCATACACGTTTGAATTCTGGGGTGATGCTGGGGTAACCAACATTTACAGAGTTAGGGTTAAGCACTCCACCTTCCACACGGATGCCTCATTGTGTCAAACAGACATTTTGAGTGACGACTCCAGTTAATGTCTTGGTTGCACATGCGGTACTATAGGATGCTCTGACCTGTTAATCATTCCCCAGTCAGACTGTATAGATTTGATTTGTTACAGGTAACTCCTGCAGTGCTTGGAGACCTACAATCACTGCTCTGGCACTACGGGGCCGTAGAGCAATGCAACATTGTGATAAATCTTTCTTATTTGCTTAAGTTTACCTTCCATGGTGAGGCAGATTCATCCCAGCTAGCAGATACTCAAAAGGTATTGCATTGATTACCCTTAAGTACCAGCACAAGCTGCAAAGTACTACGTTGAAGGGGCCACTATTCAGAATTGGACCTGATATAGAGCTGCCTTATGAAAACTCATTATGTGAGCTGTAGGCAGGAAAAGAGCATGATCACATGAGCAATGTTGCCCGTCTCCAACCTCCTCCCAGTCACTGGCAGCTCATGCCTTGCTCTCTCTGCTTGTGTTGCCGATGCCTATGGGACTAGCAGTGGCACTCTGCCCCCCCAGCATCTGCATTGCAGCCTCTGCCATTGAAAGAATACAGCAGCTGCCCTGACCCTGTGTGCCCCTGACACTGTAGCAGCCCCTTATAATAGCTAAGTACCATTATCTATTTGCATTTACCCAGCTGTAGGGCTGTCTATCGCTGCCAGAGGGGAGGATGCCTGAAGAAATGCATATGATGTACTGGAGAAGGAGGGGGCACACGGCAATTTGTGCAGTTTGAGCCACCACATTCACAATTCTGTGTAATGGCTGTGATACACAAGACCCAGAATGGGACATACAATGCCTGTTCCCTTTTTCAAATTTTATTTTCTGAAGCCTGTGTCTCATTACAAAATACCCTGACAAAAGTGGAGATAAGAAATGCACCAGGGTATTCCATACATTAGACCAGGGATGTCCAACGTGCGGCCCGCGGGCCAAATGTGGCCGCCAGACTTCCAGGTGCGGCCCACGTGAGTGAGCAAGACCGGGCTGCCATGGGCCGGCAGACCACATTCAAAGCAGCCGCCCGGGTATGAAGTTCAAAGCAGCCGTTGTGTAGCTTTGAACGTGTGATGTTCGAGGGGCGGGCCCACAGAAGGTGTTCCTCGTGTCAAGGAGAGGGTCATCACATCGGAGGAGAGCAGGAAAAAAAAATTTAAGTATTACCAATGGACATGTAATAAGTGTAATTTCTGCTAGCTTTTGCTACTGTGGCTGCTTGTGCATGATAGGAGTGTCATTGCTATATTAAATAGATATTACTAACAGCAGTCACACTCCTATCAAGCCCAGGCAGCCAGTAGATGCTGGATCCTGGGCGTCATAGAAGTGTGATTGCTGTTAGCAATAACACTCCTATCATGCCAAGTTAGCCAGTACATGCTGGAATCTGGGTATGCCTGGGCATGATAGGAGTGTGATTGCTGTTAGTAATCATATATATTTAATATAGCAATGAGACTCCTATCATACACAAGCAGCCAATACATGCACATAACCTACAGCCTCCCTGTGCCCTGTCCCCCCTACGTACACATCCATGCTATCACATGCATATTCATTCATCTAGGGCTGAAACAACGAATCGATAAAATCGATAATAATCGATAACGGAAATCGTTGTCGACGATTTCCGTTATCGATTAATCGAGTGATCGATTAGTTGTTGGAGAACTCGGCTTGTTTTACCTCCTCCGCGAGCGTTTCCCGGCTTCTGCTATGCGCGCTGCAGTCTCCGCCTTCTTTGAGCTACGTGACGCGCTTCAATGTTGGTCTGCCGTTCAAATAAAGTTTTCGACTTCTTGAAGATTGGAAGTCTAACGAGTCCATAGCTGAGGTAAGTGATTCTCTATGTGTGAATGCCTATGTGTGAGAGTGTCAGAGTGGGAGACTGGGTGCAGGGCAGAGTGGGGGTGCAGGGCAGAGTGGGGGTTCAGGGCAGAGTGGGAGACTGGGTGCAGGGTGGGGGTGTGGGTGCAGGGCGTGAGTGTGGGTGCAGGGCAGGGTGCAGAGCAGAGTGGGAGACTGGGTGCAGGGTGCAGAGCAGAGTGGGAGACAGGGCAGGGTGTGAGTGTGGGTGCAGGGCAGGGTGTGAGTGGGGGAGGAGGGCAGAGTGGGAGTGTGGGTGCAGGGCAGAGTGGGAGACTGGGTGCAAAGTGTTGGGTGCAGGGTGCAAAGTGCTGGGTGCAGGGTGCAAAGTGCTGGGTGCAGGGTGCAAAGTGTTGGGTGCTGGGTGCAAAGTGTTGGGTGCTGGGTGCAAAGTGCTGGGTGCAAAGTGCTGGATGCAGGGTGCTAAGTGCCGGGGCAAAGTGAGTGGTTTAGGTATTAAAACTAGTTTGATAAATATTGTGTTTGGGTTCTCGTAACAAAATAAGAATGTTAATGTAAATTTTAAGTTGTTTTTTAACATCCAGTTCATTAAATTTTAAATAAACGAAAAGTTTGCATATTGTTTTTTTTTTTTATCCGATTAATCGACAAAATAATCGGCCAACTAATCGATTATTAAAATAATCGTTAGTTGCAGCCCTACATTCATCACAAACATTCATTCCCTCATTCAAGTAAACTCATTCATACACCCTCCCCCACCCTTACTTGAACTGCAGATCTTCCGGTGCTGCTCACAGACTTACACGGGGGTGCTGTCTCCCTCTGCGTTGCTCGCAGTCTGTTTGAACTACTCTTGACCTGCCCAGGGGAACAGGAACGGAGCAGAGTCATGTGAGGTGACGCACATTCACGTGATTCCACTGGGTACCTGCGTCCCCTCGGCGGATGATTACTTTCTGTGTTTGTTTGTTTTTTTACACATCGATGCCGAGGAGTTAAGATTCTGTCTATTTTATTTATTTCCAAAATAAGGCCACCAAAATCCTCAGCACCAGGCCCATGATGCTTTTAATCCCACCCTGCCTCCAGTGTGTTTCAGCCATCTTAAATCCAGCATGTACCCACAGTGTGCTCCAGCCTTGTGCAGTTTTATTTGACTAAACTTGTTTTAAATGGTTTGGACTGACTTTGTTTTACTGTTTTAAGTAATTTAGTATTGATAGAATGACATATAAAAGTTGCTCAAAAAAACAGATTGTCCACTTCTTTTTTTCATTATCGCCAAATTAACCCTGTATTAATATGCATTATAAAGCTAAAAGGCCATATTTTCTCTCACATACATTTCTGATGAAGTGGCCCACTGCAGAAAAAAACCCTGCATTAGACGTTACATAAAAAACAACTTCCTCAATGACAGTGATAACATCACTAATTACATCATCAATACCCTTAACTGTTACCTTATTAATGCTTTCACTAACAGCAAAACACAATCAACCACTGCTAACATCAAAAATCCAGCACCAATAGCACCACTGCATATTATATGACAACAGTACTATAACAGGTTGTCGTATGTCAGGGTTATGGATCCCCTGTAGAATTCTCCTTAGTCCCAGCTCAGTCTCCAGCCTCAGGAGAAGAGCTATCTTGGATCTCTGCGGTTATTTGGTGCGCTCTCTCACCGGGACTTGTAAAGAGTCTAAAAGAGGCTTATAATCATGGTGTAAGGGCGAACAGCTGGGGAAAACAAATAGTTAACATAAAAATAAACCACAAGTGATATGTTATTCAGTGATGTTGGAGCATGGCTGTGAGGCATTCTGTTACAACTACTTTTAAAGCTCTGGTAGCACTTTAGTTCAGTCCAGAGTGTGCCAATGATGTTAATGCACATGTAAGAAATATAACTATTTGTACCCAAATATATATTCTTTCGTTCTTTTGGGGACACGTGGCAAAGAAACACACGCACACAGCAATATGTATTTTAAGAGTATATTAATAGGAAAATTCAACTACAGCAATTAATGGTCTCGAATTACAATACAACAACAAAAGCAAACACGAGTAACACTGACAAACCTCACTACTACATTATCGTAATATTAACACCTCTTAACCAGACTAATTACCACAATACTGCAATATATAATAATAACAGCACTAATCCTTACTCCGATTAACAAAGGAGGAAAACACCATACAAAATATAACCGTAAAACGATATAGTTACCACCAACGTCCCAATGATATCTTGACTTGAAAGGACACCGGTAATCTAAGTACACCCCCAAGGATCCTCTGCACACAGCAATATCTTGAGTTTCTTTCTTGGGAACCAATCAGTCCTTGGGATAGGTAGCCTTTTATCCTTGTTCTCTCTTCTGGACCTTCCTTTTGACTGGTTCTCCCCCCTCTTCTTTTTGGTCTGAGGTTTTTTTGTTCTTATACAGTATTTCTGGCCATACTAAGTTATGGACTCTGCCTATCTCTGTCTTTGGTTATCCAGTTCATCCAATCAAGGGCCATTCTTAAGATATGGAAATTGCTCAGTTGTCCATTGCCATGTTTCCATTGGCCGTAAGTCCACAATAACTGGAGCCGACTATGAATATGTGAAAAGCCTACTGTGAATATTCGAAAGGATGTTGTGAAGATCCACAATAACGGGAGCCGGCTGCGAATATTCGAAAGGATGTTGTGAAGGTCCACAATAGCTGGAGATGGCTGCGAATATTCAAAGGGATGTTGTGAAGGTCCACGATAGCTGGAGCCGGGTGCGAATATTCGAAAGGATGTTGTGAAGGTCCACAGTAGCTGGAGACGGCTGCGAATATTCAAAGGCCTACTGTGAAGGTCCACAGTAACCATGATGTTTGCCACATATCCCTGGAGCCAATGTCCTGACGAGTTTGGGGGTGCACAACTGCCAGCAACCTTATATTTAAGATATCAGTTATATTCTAACATAAATATTAAAACACATTATTTTTCTTACACACATCCTTGTCAGACACCAACCCAATGCCTGGTCTTCTGGCAATGCAACTCATCATCAAGTACTAACCCTAATTTTAAAGATTAGTATGAAAAAATTTGCTTTACAACACCAGAGTGGGCAGCACAACAATATACCATATTTACCCGATTATAGTCTGCACTCCCCCCCCCACTTTAAGTCTTTAAAGTGTGGGTGTGCGCCATATAATCAGGGTTTAGCGCAGGGATGCGCAATTCATATCGCCCGATGCCTGGGATATGCAGTTCTGGGTGTTTTTTTTGTTGTTTTTGATTTAGCCCTGATTTAGGATCCAGGTCCCTTGCAGGAAAAGACACAAGGGAGTCTGGGGATGGATTGGTAAATCATGGGGGTGGGGCAAAGTGGCATATCTGGGGGGCATAAAGCATATCTGGGGAGCAGAGTGGCATATCTGTGGAGGCATAAAGCATATCTGGGGGTCAGAGTGGCATACCTATAAGTAAGGTGCATTATGAATTAAGGGAGGAAATGGCTATTGCAGGGGTGTCCAAGTTTTTTCTGCAGTGGGCCGCTTCATCAGAAATGTATGTGTGCGTGGGCCGCGCTCAGTTTTCACTGAGAGAAAATATGGCCTTTTAGCTTTATAATGCATATTAATACAGGGTTAATTTGGTGATAATGAAAAAAAGAAGTGGACAAACTGTTTTTTGAGCAACCTTTATATGTCATTCTATCAATACTAAATTACTTAAAACAGTAAAACAAAGTCAGTCCACAAACCATTTAAAACAAGTTTAGTCAAATAAAACTGCACAAGGCTGGAGCACACTGGGTACATTCTAGATTTAAGATGGCTGACGCACACTGGAGGCAGGGTGGGATTAAAAGCATCATGGGCCTGGTGCTGAGGATTTTGGTGGCCTTTTTTTGGAAATAAATAAAATAGACAGAATCTTAACTCCTCTGCATCGATGTGTAAAAAAAAATTAAAAAAATACAGAAAGTAATCATCCGCAGGGGCCCTGCCGCTTCCCTCTGTTTTGCTCAGCAGTGTCTCCTGCTCCTGTGATAGCATGGATGTGTAAGTAGGGGGGGCAGGGCACAGGGAGGCTGTAGGTTATGTGCATGTATTGTCTGCTTGTGTATGATAGGAGTCTCATTGCTATATTAAATATATGATTATTAACAGCAATCACACTCCTATCATGCCCAGGCATATTGTACTGGCTGACTATGATGCCCAGGATCCAGCATGTACTGCTGTTAGTAATCATATCTATTTAATATAGCAATGACACTCCTATCATGCCACAGTAGCAAAAGCTAGCAGAAATTACACTTACATCATGTCCACTGGTAATACCGTATTTGCTTGATTATAAGACGACCCTGATTATAAGACGACCCCCCAAATCTGAATATTAATTTAGGAAAAAAGAAAAAGCCTGCATATACAACAACCCTATAGGAAAAAAGAGAATTCACCGCACTCTTCACCGGGACTCTGATCTCTGACAGCCGGGGAAGGTCTGCGCGATGGACGCAGACAACCCCCGCTGCTAGCCACACCTCCTCCCGGCTGCAGCGTAAGTTGTCTACACGAATCGCGTAGAGCACGAGGTGCTTAGTCCGGGCAGCGTGTAGAGCTCTACGCGAATCGCGTAGACATCTACACGCTACCCCGGCTGCACACCGGGGACTCAGAAGTCCCGGTAAGTGGGGCGGGGGGGGGGAGACAGGAGGATCCAGGTCCCCTGCAGCTGCGGGGGATCTGGATCTTAGTCTTCTCATAGTCAGACCTATTTGAGGTCTGATTATAAGACGACACCGATTATAAGACGAGGGGTATTTTTCAGAACATTTGCTCTGAAAAAAACCTTGTCTTATAATCGAGCAAATACGGTACTTACATTTATTTTTTTCCCTGCTCTCCTCCGATGTGATGACTGCTTTTTTAAACATATATTTTCTTTTGAACTGAATGCTTCCCCTTATGATGTTGTGGTGAGATCAGGGTGTGATCTGTATTTTAAAATTGTATTACAGTTTAATTAAAATTTTTATTTTGATTAGTGAGCTAGGCTCCATTGACCAGCATGGTTCCTAACAGGTGGTGTTTTGAAATGCTCCTGGCACATCGATTGTTGTCAAGTGGTTAACTCCTTAACAGCAATTGACGGTCCAGGCATGTCATGACTTTAACCCCTTCAATCCCAGGGGTTTTTGGTTCCTCATGTGCCGGAGCAATTTTACCATTTTTGCGCTATGTCGGTTCAGCGATTATTCTCTTTTCCTGTGAATAGTGTACCCATGTAAACTTTATATTGTTTTTTTCAAGGAGAGATAGAGCTTTCTTTTGATACCATAGTTGGATGATTAGCTGAAAATTTAGAATGAAAAATTTAGTAAAAACTAGCGAAAATTAGAAAAAAAACACCTAATTTTTTTTAAACAATTTCCCTCTGAATCCTTATAAAATTAGGTAAAGTGATGGAAAATCCCCTCCAAGTTTATTAACTCAGGTGTCCTGAATTCAGAAATACCTAAATTATTTAGATTTTCCAGTTTCCCAGGGAACATACTATAAGGTGTACATTTTTTGTAGAATTTTTATGCTTATGGCTTAATGGGTTTTGAGGTTGTGAACGGGGGCAGGAGAGTTATACTGGGTAGATGATGTGCTAGGGAAATGGAATGCAAGGTTTTTTTTTATTATTATTATTATCTTTTATATATATATATATATTTTTAAATGGTTGGAGGTCCTCTTAGGGATTTACAATTTACATTAACAATGTTAATATATATATTAACATTGTTATTAAATTTTTTTGTACAATTTTGGTGTGTAACTTACTTTTATTAAAAGTGTGGGATTTTTTATTATTTTTAAAGGTGGGGGGGTCATTTTCGGTTTCGGCTAAGTGAACCCTGAATTTTCGGTTTTGGTCCAGAATTTTCATTTCGGTGTATCCCTAGGATAAATAGAACTATTTCATTTTTACTTATCCAGAATCCTGAATTTGTAGTCACAAAACTTTCTAGGCCCAGAAACCAGTGAGAGGAAAAGTAAAGGTTTTGTGTCATTTACTTTATTTTAATCTGCTTATTTTATTAAAGGCCATATTTTCTCACAGTGCAAAATTAGTGCGGCCCTCGCACGTATACAATTCTGATGAAGTGGCCCACTGCAGCAAAACTTGGACACCCCTGTGCTAGAAAGAGGAAATATGTGAAATAATTTTATTATGAAATTGCAAACTGAATTAGGGCTGCAACAACTAACCAATAAAATCGATAATAATCCATAATGAAAATCGTTGCCAACAAATGTCATTATCGATTAGTTGAATCGATTTTTATCCATTATAAAATGAGGGTTTTTTTCAGAGCAAATGCTCTCAAAAATACCCCTCGTTTTATAATCCGTTTAAGTGTGACTCACAGCAGCAGCTCCTACTTACAGTTCCTCCCTGCAGTCGCTGCTGATTGGCCTGCCCACTTCCTTCTTCCAGTCCCTCCTTGCAGTCACTGCCGATTGGCTGCAAGGAGGGACAGGGAGAAAGGGGCAGGGCCAATCGGCAGTGACTGCAGGGAGGGACAGGGATTAAGAAAGGGGCGGGGCCAAAGTGTCCCTTTGGCCCCGCCCATTTCCTATACCGTCCTAATGGCTCAAGAAATCATCTAACTGGTGAGTATAAAAATAATATTTGGGCTGCTGAAAGCTAGGGGCAGTTATAGTTAATAGGGTGTTTATGGTTAATTTAGGGGCAGTTATAGTTAGTGGGGTGTTTAGGGTTAATTTAGGGGCAGTTATAGTTAGTCGGGTGTTTAGGGTTAATTGTGTCTGATGGGGTCTTAAGGGTTAATTTAGGGGCAGTTGTGGTTGATGGGGTGTTTAGGGTTAATTTAGGGGCAGTTGTGGTTGATGGGGTGTTTAGGGTTAATTTAGGGGCAGTTGTGGTTGATGGGGTGTTTAGGGGCAGTTGATGGGGTGTTTAGGGTTAATTTAGGGGCAGTTGTGGTTGATTGGGTCTTCAGCGTTCATTTAGGGGCAGTTGTGGTTGATGGGGTCTTCAGGGTTCATTTAGGGGCAGTTGTGGTTGATGGGGTCTTCAGGGTTCATTTAGGGGCAGTTGTGGTTGATGGGGTCTTCTCTTCAGGGTTAATTTAATGCTGAGGACTGAGGGTTAATTTAATTAAATAAAGTTAACTTAAGGTGCAGTTAGAGGTAAAGGGGGGCAAACTGAGGGGCATCTAAATCCTGGGGGCACTGAAGATTAACCCTGTATTTATTTATAAAAGTATTGTCTGTGAATGAGTCTGCAAATCTATGAGTGCACTATGGCATATCAGGGGGGGTATACTGCATACCTGGGGAAGATGGAGTGACATATCTGAGGGTAAAAGGCAAATACGGTATATAAGGCATATGTGGGGAGGGCAGTGTGGCATGTCTGGGGGTATGTGGCATATCTGGGAGGCAGGTTGGGAAATAAAAACAAGAAATGCATAAGTTTTTTTTATTCTGCTGTTTGTTTTTTACAACCTACGTTACTTTATTAAATTATTTTAAATAAATGAAAAATTTACATTTTTTTATCCGATTAATCAATTAATCGAAAAAATAATCGGCCAACTAATCGATTTATGAAAATAATCGTTAGTTTCAGCCCTAAACTGAATATTTTCTGTCACTATTACAAATATAGTTTATTTTCCTAATAGAATTAATTTAGCTAAAAATAAAAATTTTAGTCATCTTTACACAGAGCAGTATATATTTAATCATAGTAGAGTCTATATTTCAATGTATTTCTGATTCTGGCTTTGGTCTTACAATATTAACAATATCAGTTTAGTAAGTATGAATGCTTAGAGGATGTTTATACATATGTGTGTAATGCAGAGGCGTATCTACTGAAAATAGCACCTATGGCAAGCACTGAAATTGCGCCCCTGTCCAAATATCTAAAACCCATTTACTAGCCCCTGCTGCCCATATATATATATATATATATATATATATATATATATATATATATATATATATATATATATATATATATATACATATAATTATTAGTCCCTGCTACCGATAGCGGGTATAGATCAACACACAAACCCAGATCAATTGAAATTCACTTGTGATCTCAGCACTGAAGGTATATATCAAATAAACAGAATCAGACATACAAGTCCTGTATTTGCAGGTATACAATAAATATATGAAACGTAGTATCGCAGGTATAGATCAACTGAATAAGACATATTAACCCTGTATTTGCAGGTACACATAAATAATGTATGGAAACATAGCATAGCAGATATGGATCTACAGAATAACACAAAAACCCAGCTTTGCAGGTAAAGATCAATTAGAATTCACATAAAAACACGGCATTAAAGGTATATTTAAAACCCCCTAAATTACAGGCATAGATCACAGGTTGCACAGCCCAAAGCCAGCCCTGGCGCCCTCACTGCCCACATAGAACCTGACCAGCACCCAGATTACACACATAAGATTTGCAATCTTTGTCCCCAAATAGCCCAGCACAAGTCAACTTTGTCCCCAAACAGTCCGGCCAGTGCCATCTTTGTCCCATATACACCCTGCCTGTGCCATCTTGGTCCCCAAGGCTCAAACCTCCTGCTAGTGCCAACTTTGCCCTTCCACAATTATACATCTATGATACACAAACACTCAATGCATCCACACATTAACTCATGCTCTCCCTCATTCAGACAATTCATCCACACATTAACTCATGCTCTCCCTCATTCACTCAATGCATCAACACATTAACTCATGCTCTCCCTCATTCAGACAATTCATCCACACATTAACTCATGCTCTCCCTCATTCACTTAATGCATCAACACATTAACTCATGCTCTCCCTCATTCAGACAATTCATCCACACATTAACTAATGCTCTCAATGCATCCACACATTAACTCATGCTCTCCCTCATTCAGACAATTCATCCACACATTAACTCATGCTCTCCCTCATTCAGACAATACATTCACATATTAACTCATGCTCTCCCTCATTCAGACAACTCATCCACACATTAACTCATGCTCTCCCTCATTCAGACAATACATTCACATATTAACTCATGCTCTCTCTCATTCACTCAATGCATCCACACACTAATGCACACTCTTTACTTATATCACCCCCCTCTCCCTCCCCTATCACTTTCTACCCCCCTCTCCCTCCCCCTACCCACTATATATCCCCCCTCCCCCTCCCTCACCTTGAAGTCCAGCGACGGGAGCACGATGCTGCTGTCTTCCTGCACCGCTCGCTGGTGCCCGCTGCTTCACTGCTGAGCGCCGTAATATGACGTCATATTTCGGCGACAGGCAGTGAAGCAGCGGGCACCAGCGAGCGGCTTTTAAAAGCTGTTTTTTTTTTTGATGCGGGGGAGAACGAGGGGCGCCCAGCGGTTGCTAGGCGCCCCTCTCTCTCTCCTCCGCATCAGTGTTTAAAAGCCACTCGCTGGTGCCGGCATTTCATGCTGAGCGCCGCAATATGCCGGCATATTGCGGCGTTCTGCATGAAATGCCGGCACCGGGACGGGGGTAGAGGGCTTGTGGAGGAGAATGAGGCGCGCCGAGCGGTTTCTAGGTGCCCCTCTCTCTCCTCCGCATCAAAAAAAAACCCCCCAAAAAAACGGCATTTAAAAGCCGCTCACCGGCGCCCCCCTCGAGATGACGCCCATGGCACGTGCCATGGCTGCCATACCCTATATACGCCTCTGGTGTAATGGCGAAGGTGAATACAAAGATGTCTGGTTGAAACCCTAATGCTTGATTGTCCCTCTACTGTTATGACCCTTCTGCCAGAATGGATCACCTATTGTGTATCACTACCTCGAAATAAAATAAATTGTCTTGTGTTCCTTGTATTTCTATCATAGTTCAAGAGAGCCTGTTTAGAACTTGTGCATTGTTGCAGACATCCTACTGGGTCAGAAATATTTAAATGCAACTACTACGATTACTACCACTGCATTCGTGTACTAGTATGAATATTTTGGCTCAACATTCGTAAACACAATTAAGAACCATTTCCCAGTATTTTGTTAAGCATGGTAGTTGTTGGCAGCATTTTGGACAAAGTACGTCAAAATAAAGTACGGAGGTCGTCTGTGTGTGTGTGTGTGAGTAGTAGGTCCCCTCCTCAAGTGAAGGTACCGAAATATTTTAGAAGGTACTGTTGTAAAGAATTTAATGGCAGGTCAGTTTCCAAAAAAGGTTACATTCTGATAAATTTGGAGATTTTGTTACCCATACCTAATAGTACTTACCGATAGAGTACACCACCCCAAATTGGTTACAGTAGATTGACATGGTAAGATAGTCACCATTGCCACAGCTCTCTGACATAGTTTTGTAATTCAATTTGGATTGATTTGAGAATCAAAGGAAAATATGAAAGCCAAAGACCTTGACCTTGACCAAAGACCTTGGTACCATTGAACTGATGTATTTAGATGTATATTCTCAGGCAAACGTTAAGGAAATACTTTAATTTGTGGTAATTTACAATGCAAAGTAATTGAATATGTTTGGGAAGACGCATACCAGTTATGAGATGAAGCATAGTAAATCATATATGCAGCTGTATGTGGCTGGAGGGCAGTATATAACTATTCACACGGATGAACTTTTATTTTTCTGCCTAATTTTTGAAATTCCAAAATGTTTGCGATGTTCAAAAAGTAGTAATTTATATAAAAACAAAAAAAGCATGCTTTTGTTGGATCTAAAAAACATGTCTATTTGCTTCTGCTGTAGGTGTTGCTGCCAGATTAGACCCAGGATTCTAGCTGCACGGAACCCTGGCGTCAGAACTTGAAGGATCATGTGCAGCCACAGAATGGTGTCGCTTGTGTCTGTGATTTCTCAAGTCCTGCTTCTTGTTGGTAGCGCAGCTGGAGGTAAGTTATCTCATGCCATGTGTAAGGCTTTACAAAGTTCCATTTTGTTAAAGCGTTTATACAATATTTATATTTAATGCTGCATGGGTTTTCCACCAGTAAATATTTACTGAAACCTTTATTACAGGGCTTGACAAATCCCAGGTCGCCATGGCGACTGATAATTTTGTCCTAGCGCCTAGGTGTTTGTGAGCCAAACCTATAATTGGGTCCAGATCCCCCGCAGCGCTGCAGGGGACTTGGATCCTCCTTTCCGGCAGCACCGGACATCTGTGCGATGCAGACTACCCCGCTGCTGCCGGTGGCTCCACCCACCCACCCTCCTCACTGAACGGGGCTGTCACCACCCACGAAGGTCACTGAGTCGCGCTGGCTTGCTGACTCAATTCTATTTTGGATTAATGGGGCGGCTTCTTAAAGTGAGTCAGGCGGTGCCGCTCAATAACTTTCGTGGGCGGCACCAGCGCTGCTCAATGACCTTTGTGGGCGGTGCCAGCCCCGTTCAGTGAGGAGGGTGGGTGGAGCCGCCGGCAGCAGCAGCGGGGTTGTCTGCATCGCACAGATGTTTGACAGCGGGAATCCAACAGAGTGCACATCGGGGTCTTCGGTCAGGTAAGTTCAAGTAACTGTGGGCATGCTTGGCAGTGGGAGGATGGGACAAAGATAGCTATGGGAGACTGGGGGCAAAATCAGGGCCCGCTTCTCGTTTTGTACAGTTTGTTATTGTTTGTGATTTTACATTAATCCTACCAACTCTGATTGTAAAGCACTACCGTGTAGGGCTGAAACAACGAATCGATAAAATCGATAATAATCGATAACGGAAATCGTTGTCGACGATTTCCGTTATCGATTAATCGAGTGATCGATTCGTTGTTGGCTCCTTTTACTTACCTCCGCGAGCGTTCCCTGCTTCCGCTACACGCTCTGCACTGCGTGACGGATGTGACGCGTTCCGGAGGTAAGTATTCTTTATGTCTGTGCGAATCGCTCTGTGCGAGTGGCTCCGTTCGCACAGAGCGGTTCGCTCTGTGCGAGTGGCTCCGTTCGCACAGAGCGGTTCGCTCTGTGCGAGTGGCTCCGTTCGCACAGAGCGGTTCGCTCTGTGCGAGTGGCTCCGTTCGCACAGAGCGGTTCGCTCTGTGCGAGTGGCTCCGTTCGCACAGAGCGGTTCGCGGGGGTGGGGGTGGGGTTTCAGGGGATGCAGGGCAGAGTGGGGGTGGGGGGGCAGGCCAGGGTAGGAGACTGAGTGCAGGGCAGAGTGGGGGTGGGGGTGCAGGGCAGAGTGGGGTTGGGGGTGGGGATGCAGGACAGGGTGTGAGTGTGGGGGCAGGGCAGGAGACTGGGTGCAGGGCAGAGTGGGGGTGGGGGTGCAGGGCAGAGTGGGAGACTGGGTGCAGGGCAGAGTGGGGGTGTGGATGCAGGGCAGGGTGTGAGTGTGGGTGCAGGGCAGAGTGGGTGCAGGGTGTGAGTGTGGGGGCAGGGTGTGAGTGTGGGGGCAGGGCAGAATGTGGGGGCAGGGCAGAGTTGGAGACTGGGTGCAGGGGCACAGTGCAAAGTGCTGGGTGCAAAGTGCCAGGGCTGGGTGCAAAGTTCTGGGTGCAAAGTGCCAGGGCTGGGTGCAAAGTGCTGAGTGCAAAGTGCTGGGTGCAAAGTGCCAGGGCTGGGGCAAAGTGCTGAGTGCTGGGTGCAAAGTGCCAGGGCTGGGTGCAAAGTGCCGGGTGCAAAGTGCTGGGTGCAAAGTGCCAGGGGTGGGGCAAAGTGCTGGGTGCAAAGTGCCAGGGCTGGGTGCAAAGTGCCGGGTGCAAAGTGCCGGGTGCAAAGTGCTGGGTGCAAAGTGCCAGGGGTGGGGCAAAGTGCTGGGTGCAAAGTGCCAGGGCTGGGTGCAAAGTGCTGGGTGCAAAGTGCTGGGTGCAAAGTACCAGGGCTGGGGCAAAGTTTCTTGAACAGTAATAGTCCACCTCTTTTCAGAATGTTTGGGGTTATTTTGTTTCATAAATATTGTGTTTGGGTTTTTGTACTTTGAAAATATTGTTTTTTTATTACATCATAACAAAATAAGAATGTTAATGTAAATTTTAAGTTGTTTTTTAACATCCAGTTCATTAAATTATTTTAAATAAACAAAAAAATTGCATATTGTTTTTTTTTATCCGATTAATCGATTAATCGAAAAAATAATCGGCCAACTAATCGATTATTAAAATAATCGTTAGTTGCAGCCCTACTACCGTGTAATGTACCTGGATGATAGATTTCTTGGGCTCATATTCTAGGGGAACATCTTTCCCTGGCATTGAGTACATTAGAAAGCCTGTGTTGACTGTTCAACATAACGAAGTCTTTCTTAGAGCCTCATCAGAAGTGGAATGCCTGGGTTGTCTTCAGGGGAAAGAATCTTTCTGCCCACAGGAAAGCACCAAGCAGTAAAGGCAGTGGCATCTCTAGCTTTCTTATTGGGGTGGGGGCAATTCTAAAACGCTACATATATGTGTGTGTGTGTATATATATACATATATATATATGTGTATACATATATCTATATGTATATATAGATATATATATATATATGCATCACACATGCATTTTTAACTACATAATATGTACTTATCTCTTCGAAGTAAAGACTGTCATTGAAATATGATTCGAAAATAACAGCTGAACTGGCAGTAAGTTTTTATTCTTTAATATTAGACCGATATATTTTATTAGCCCCTGCTGCCAATATATGTAAAATATTAGACCCTGTTATCAATATATTTTATTTTTTAAAAATTGGACCCCAGGAAAGCATTTCTTTGGGCCCCGGTCCACGCTTCCTAGAATACAATCACTCCCTCCGCTCCTGCACCAAAAAAAAAATAATTGCCACTAGGGCTGCAACTAACGATTATTTTCATAATCGATTAGTTGGCCGATTATTTTTTCGATTAATCGGGTAAAAAAAAATAATAATAATAATAATTAAAGCTATATTTTAACAAGAACTCAAAAAATACCAAAAAAAGCTTTACTAGTAAATATTCATGTAAACTATTTTTGCCCAGTTATGCACATCTCACCCCCAGCTTGCCTCTCTGTCCCAGAAATGCATATCAGGAGGGGTATAAGGCATATCAGGGGACAGAGTGGCATATAGGAGGTATAAGGGGATACCTCCTATATGCCACTCTGTCCCCTGATATGCATTATACCCCTCCTGATATGCCTTATAGCCCCCTATATGCCACTGATATGCCACTTTGTCCCCTAATATGCCACTGTGCCCCCTGATATGCATTATACCCCACCTGATATGCCTTATAGCCCCCTATATGCCACTGATATGCCACTTTGTCCCCTGATATGCCTTATAGCCTCATATATATGCCACAGTGCCCCGATATGCCACTGTGCCCTCCTGATATGCCTTATAGCCCCCTATATGCCTTTACCCTTGATATGCCACCATGCCCGATATGCCTTTTACCCCTATATGCCACTGAGATGCCACTATGCCCCCTGATATGCCTTATAGCGCCTTCATGCCACTGTGCCCCCTGATACGCCTTATAGCCCCTTTATGCCACTGTGCCCCCTGATATGTCTTATGCCCCCCCGATATAAGAAAAACTGACATCACTAAAATAGTTTTTTTATATTTATTAAATATAGACAAAAAAAATACACAATACAATATAAATATATATAAATATATGGACAATAAATCAAATATTCTAGACATAAAAAAAACCCCACAAATGCACATAATTAATAGATCCCGCAAAAATTCTACCTGCCCCACCAGGGGTTAATATATCAACAGAAGAAACACAGGGCAAATGAGCATAAAAATAAAGATAATACTTACCCAGTGCTGCTTACTTGTCCTGTTTTTCTTCTGTTGATATATTAACCCCTGGTGGGGCAGGTGGAAGTGGCAGTACACAGTGCACATCGCGCACTAAAATCCAAATCCCCAGCAGGCGCTGCAGCGGGACCTGGATCCTCTCCGGCAGCCGGTAGGGGTCTGTGTGATGCGCGCAGACAGCCGCTTCTCCCCTCCGCTTCCGTTGGGGCTTCCATGATGGAAGCCGCACCGGAAGGTCACGTGACGCCGGGTTCAGTAATAGAAGCCCCGGCGGAAGTGGAGGGGAGAAGCGGAGGATGTCTGTGTGTTTTGCACAGACCCTCACCGGGTGGCAGAGAGGATCCAGGTCTCCTGCAGCTCTGCGGGGGGTCTGGATTCTAGAGTTATAATCCGATCTCTATTTGAGATCGGATTATAGAAGGACGGGAGTTTTTCAGAGCGTTTGCTCTGAAAAACATAATTTTATAAATCGATAAAAATCGATTCAACTAATCGATTATGAAAATCGTTGACAACGATTTTCATAATCGATTATTATCGATTTAATCGATTCGTTGTTGCAGCCCTAATTGCCACACTGACTACCGATTAGGGGAAGACTATGAGAGTCAGTGCATTCTTCCCTCCTTCTGACCCTACTGTGACATTGAGAGGTCCTCTCCCCTGTAATCATCCCCAGAGTCCCTTTGTCCCCTCACTCACTAAGCCACACTTCTCTTTTACTTACTCCCTGTAGTTCAGGTATAGATCAAATAAACACATGTAAACAGCACTTTATGTATAGGTCAACTGAATAACACACAAACCCAGCATTGTAGGTATAGATCTACTGGAAATCACATGTAATCTCAGCACTGAAGGTATAGATCAGGGGTCCTCAAACTACGGCCCGCGGAGCGCATTTACCCAGCCCGCCGGGTGTTTTTGCCTCAGGACATCCATGTGTGCATCTTTCGGAACACAAGGATGCCTCTGTGAAGTCCCTGCGGCACGCAGCGATGTCACTGACGTCCCATGCGTGCACCCATGGCAACCGAGCGCCGCAATATGCCGGCATATTGCGGCGCTCAGCAGTGAAACAACCGGCACCAGCAAGCGCCTTTTAAACACTGATGCGGAGGAGAGAGAGGGGCGCCTAGCAACCGCTCGGCGCCCCTCGTTCTCCCCCGCATCAAAAAAAAAGAAGACAGCCTTTAAAAGCCGCTCGCTGGTGCCCGCTGCTGGGCGCCGAAATATGACGTCATATTTATAGTGGGTAGGGGGGGAGGGTATATTTGTTGATATATTTGTTGATTTAACTTTACTTGTTCTTCATTTTAAATATTGTATTTATTCCCGTTTTGTTTCTTCACTTCAAAATAAGATATATGCAGTGTGCATAGGTATTTGTTCATAGTTTTTTTTTTTAACTATAGTCCGGCCCTCCAACGGTCTGAGGGACCGTGAACTGGCCCCCTGTTTAAAAAGTTTGAGGACCCCTGGTATAGATCAACCGAATAAGACATACAAACCCTGTATTTGCAGGTATACATAAATGATATATGGAAACATAGTGTAGCACATATAGATCAACAGAATGACACAAAAACCAGGTATAGATCAACTGGAAATCACATAAAAACTCAGCATTAAAAGGTATAGATAAAAACCCCTAAATTACAGGCATAGATCACAGGTTGCACACCTTAAAGGCCAGCCTTGGCGTCCACATTGCCAACATAGAGCCTGACCCAAATTACACACACAGGGCATACCATCTTTGTCGCCAAACAGCCCAGCGTACGACATCTTTGTCCTCAAACAGTCCGCCCTGTGCCATCTTTGTCCCATAAATACCCTGCTTGTGCCATCTTTGCCTTTCAACAAATAAAAAAAATATCTAAAACTTACTACAGAGCATAATTAAATTATTAAGAAATGGAAAGAATATGACACCATAACACATCTGCCAAGAGAGGGCCACCAAAATTCACGGACCAAAGATTACTCTAAAGGGGCTGCAAAGCTCCACAGCTGATCAGCTATTTGTTGCATATATCATACATGATGTCCACATCTTGGATTTCGCTTTTCTTCTTCTTCTTCTTCTTCTTAGGACTCATACAATGAGTTATTCACTACTCATTGACCCTAATTAATACCTAGTTTTGTGCCAAGCAGGGTGGATTAAAGTTGATTATTTGAAATATAAATCGGATTGTTTTGATTTAAACCTGATTTTTATTTTAATGAAATGCATTTGGAGGAAAAATCTGTCAAGTATAGTTTTCTAGAACATTATAGTTCAAAGGCTCTTCAGCATGAAAAAGAGCTTAGTTTTTTTTTTTTACAGCTATTTTGTTTAACTATTTCAGCTAATAAGCCTTGACGTTTAAACAAACTGAAGAATATGTATGCTATAAAATGTTATTGTTTTAGTTAAATAAAACAATTTAAGAGGATATGAGTGGTTAACCTATTAAACTAAAATCAGTTTACAACCCATTTCCAATCCACCTACACATGGCTTCCATAATCTCTTATTACAAGAAAATATATTCAAAGCCAAAGTAAAGGAGGTATTAATGCACAATAACTGGCCGCGATCTCACCCTCCTGACATTGAGAGGCTTATGTATATTTATTATCCATGTTTAGTATTTGTCTTACTTTATAGTTACCCCAAAAGATGGACGCCTTTGCTGTAGCAGCATATTGTGGATGTAGCTCCGCTTAATAAGGTCCATAGTTTATTAAAAAAGTATACTTGATAATTTAATAGGTTTAACTGAAATGGCCAATATAAAGTTATAGGAAACACACAATAGTGGATCCATTCTGCTGTGTACTACCAGTGGGAGAGACATAAACAAGCTGATGATCAGTGTCATAGGATAAGAACATCCAGAGGACGTTGTAAGGTCACAAGATAGAAACAGTGATAATCCAAGTCTTCACCATAAACACAACACAATGACTGAGCAAAGGGTTTATATGGGTAAACAATGTAACAAATGTTGTTACACATGATGTCTAGGCTGTGTTCTATAAAAAAAAAAAAATACAAAAATAAAAAAAAATCAGTTCAGATATAGGTGTTTTACTAATCTGACAGGTTATTCTAAATATAAATTTTTAATCAGGTTGCAAATATTAAAGGTTATAACTACCAGCTTCATAGCATCCTGGCATTGTTACGGTGTGCTTTCAGCAGAGGACATGCTGCAGGGTCACCTTGCCTGAGTGCCCGATTGATTTAGTCTCTCTGCAGTGATGTCATTCCATCTGGAATGTAAACTTTTTAATCAGAGTAAGAGCAAGCAAATTAATCCATAGGCAACTGGAGAAAAGTTGAAAGAGGAAAATATTGGTGCTGCGGGGTAAGAGCCCAACAATACATATATTTATCATGTTGAAAGTTACACAAATTGCATTTGTTAGTATTTTTAATATTTTATGGCCTTTTTTCCTACTTCTTTTGTTATTCTCTGCAATTAAATATCATATCATTACTTAAATGAACATTCTATGAATAACTAGGTAACCCAAGCCTCTCTAAACCCGCCCCCAAGACCACGATCACTCCCACGGAGTGATTCTCTAGGCAGAAACCGCGATTGCAGAAAAATCTGCAATCACGTTTTCAGCTGCCACAGGCAGCTTCAGGGAAGGGGGTGGTGTGTTGAATGGGTCCCCATTGCAGCGTCAGTGCAGCGTTAACCCCTTCAATGCGATCGCGGCATTGAAGGGGTTAATTCCCGTTTTGTAGGGGGCTCTGCTGCTGGTGGTCTGCCTGGAAGCCCAGGCAGACCAGCAACAGCAAAAACGAACCCCCAGAAGTCCTTTGATCAGTCCTGTAGGACTGATCAAAGAGACTCCTCCCCTACAATCTCCAGTCTATGGGAGATTGTGTCCCAGCTGCCAGAGGCAGCTTCAGGGGCAGGGAGACAGGGTTCTTTGGTCTCCACATGAGTGTGGAGACCAGACCCCCCCACCCCCTCCCTTGCTAAGTTAACCCCTACCCCCTCTTCCTCAATTAACCCCTTCAATGCTGCGATTGTGTATGACCCCCATCGCAGCATTGCAGGGGTTAGTATTAGTCCCCACAAGCTTGTGGGGACTAAATATCAGTCAATGCTGTGCTTCAATGGAGCATCAGCATTGAAAGAGTTAAAAAAAAAAAATGTAAAAAATAATAATAATAATAATAAAAAATTAATAAAATAATAATAATAAAAAAAATAACAGCACTGACCTGAAAGTCCAGGGTGCTTCCAGGTCAAATGCTGGGCTGGGCTGATCAGATCGCTCCTGGCCAATAGGAAGGATCGGATCATTATGGCAGCCCACGGATGACCCTGCTCTACAAAGAGAGAGGGGTCATCTAGGTTAATTATGAAAAAACACAAATTATTAATAAATAAAAAAAATCATAATTATTACCTGATGACTTGTCGGTGACATTTTAAGTCGCTGATTATTGATCGGTCTCCCTGATTGATGTCAGCGGCCTAAACCTGTCACTTACAAGTAATCTGATAAAAAAAAATATTTAAAAAAATGTAAATGCACATGTTCCAGTTTTGCCCTCATAGTTTCCTCAAAAAATGCATGAACCATGCATGTGAGGCCTTTTTGGACTCATGGGATGTTGGTGAACAAAATGTGGTGTTTTCTTCCACTGTTGCACTTATGGTGTGCAAGAAATTCAGTGCAACATTGAAATGTATGCGTTAAAAACGCAATAAAATAATTTCCCTGTGAAGTTTGGCAGACATCAGTGAAGAAATGGTTGGCTGAAAACTGTCAAAACTACCCTAGTTGAACACCTTGACTCATCTACTGTTCATAAATATATACTTTTATGGGGTAATTTACAGTGGGGGGCTTCCGAAATGTCCCAAATGGGATATGGGCCCAGGAAACCAACTTCTGAAAATTCCAAATTTGAAAACTAAAATGCGCATGTTCCAGTTTTACCCTCATAGCTTCCTCAAAAAATGCATGAACCATGCATGTGAGGCCTTGTTGGAACCGGGGGATGTTGGTGAACACAATTTGGTGTTTTTTTCTGCAGTTGCACATATTCTATACAAAATATAATATAAAATCTAAAGCAACATTGCAACATGCAAAATACCTCAAAATTTGGCAGCAATTGGCGATAAAATCCCTGTTTGAAAAGTGTCAAAATGACCCTAGTTGTACACCTTGACTTATCTACTGTTCATAAACATATAATTTTGGGGGGATAATCAGTATCTGTGACAACTATTGCAGTTATTAGACTACCATGCCAAATTTGAAAACAATTACATTTCAAAAACGTGATGCATGCCTTGCAATATTTGCCCTATACTGGTCAAAATAGATAAAAATCCTGGCCATGTTGGGTGGTTTCCAAATCAGGACAGCTTAATGAATATATTTGGGATAATTTTTTCCCATTGGTTCAATGTGTGTACAATCTGTATGTATACAAAACTGTAAAAAAATGCATTTTTTTCATTTTTCCCCCACTTTTTCCAGTTTATTTCAAACAAAACAATGTACTACCCAGCTTAATATGGTTTCAAATGAAAGCCCTACTTGTGCTGCAAAAAAATATATGATTTGTGTGCGTGCACCAATTGATAAGAGAGAAATTACAGCTGAAGAAAGACATGGCAAAAACACAAAAACGGCTCCGGTCCTTTAGCGACACCCTAGTTTAAAAATCCCGGTCCTGAAGGGGTTAAACCGATTAGAAGTAAAAAGGATTACTGGTAGTGATTCACCCTTTCTTTTGTATATTTATTGTGAAAAGGCAGTTACAATTATTGTAAGTAGAATAGAAACAGCTTTAAAGCAATCTAAAGTATGGCAGGGCTGCTTGCCATACACCCTGGAGTAAAGTAACCTTAAACAGCTGTTACATAGTCTTTAAAATAAATGCAGTAATTTCATTTTCTGACTGCATGTAGATTTGGAAAAACTTGTCTTAAAATAACCATGTTTACCTTAATGTAAATAACAACCTATTACTACATATACATACATACTACATACGTAGTCTTTCATTTAGGTGGCCGTTTAGTTATTGTACATTTTATTACCAGCACAACTACCTACACGATACAAATACTAGATGTGCAGTGACAGAATTAAGTAGATTCATATTTTTATAATACAAAATGTTTTAAATTCGGGTTTGAAAAACATAGGACTCCTAATTATGGCTTTTGCTCAAAAGCTGGGGAAGTGGTAATCAGTTTGTGTGCTAAATATTTGAGTAAAATGTGATATGTTGGATAAATACGGTTCTTTAGAGTATCTTTGGGGTATATTATAACGTTGAAGTTGTTTGTTCCCTGTCATTGAGATTTGTCTGTTGTTGCTTCCTATATATATATATATATATATATATATATATATATATATATATATATATATAGCCAATAGGTAAAAGTGCCACTGTTAGGGATGGACCAGCCACACTAGTGTAAGTATTGCAGGAGAGGGACTAGGAAAAGTCCATCACACATGTCATGCCAACGGCATGAGTTTCCTCCAGGCTCTGTGTGTGTGTGTGTATTTTGTAGGCTTTGATCTGTGGGCATACTGGATACACTTTGATTAGAAATCCTTAACAAAGACCAATGAGCAGATAACGTCACCATGTATAGATTGGCATAAGTAATGAGTTGATGAAACAATTCCCGATTAGATATAATCTGATTTTAACAAAGGCGTTTTAAATTTGTGTCAGTGGTGATGGGGGAGTTTTGAGGTAGTAGATCTGGATTTTTCTGCTTCGCATTGTCTCACTTCTGCTTACCCTTTTTATCCCTCTACCCATTTCAGTAGGTTTGGTCCAGAGATGTTATAGTGATGTCAGTAATCAGTAGTCACGAGGGACCTGAATAAGTTTGTATTAATTGGTTGCCTAGCACCAGACCAGTGTGTATTTATGGAATCAAATCAGTGTTGTTAATTATGTTTAATACACTATACAGTAACATAAAGCACAACCTAAATTATTGATGCACTTTTGGAACTACTGTTTATTACATTTGTAGTAATGTAGTAAATTATTATGAGTATGGTAAAACATAGCTTAAGGATGGACAGTTGACATGGATGTTAGACATGCTGATTTTGGCATCTACATTTTCTTAGGAACTAGTGAAATCCTAATATAGAAAACCAGAAACTTGATACCAAAGGTATATCACTGAATGGCCTTTAATCATGATGTATCTAACCATGTCTCTAGATCGATTTTATTGAAATTTGCTAGCTACAACTGTTTGTGGGGTATCACAAGAGTAAACTTTGCCTATCTGCTACCACAGATATAATATTCTGTATCATTAAATAATTGGAGGTTACATAAGCTACATGTTGGGTTTGGGACTTATTGCTAGGGATGGTACAGGGTATTTTTAAATTTTGCAGTATTGCTTCAGCATAAATAGCATAATGGTAACCATAATGATTTTACAAGGTACAGAACAAACAGCACTTCTCTATAGCTCTGCCCCGCTTTGAATTCTATGGCTTTACATATCAGGGCATAATAGCAATCATCTGTTCCTTAGCAGGCCTAAAAATTAGATGGAAAACAACACATGACATATTCCACGGTGTCATTAATTACCGTATTTGCTCGATTATAAGACGACCCTGATTATAAGACGACCCCCCAAATCTTAATATTAATTTAGGAAAAAAAGAAAAAGCCTGAATATAAGACGACCCTATAGGAAAAAAGTTTTACCAGTAAATTTTAATTCATTTAAACACTTTTTTTAATAAAAGCTATGCTTGAGAAAAATATTTTGGTTTTATTTCCTTCTATTTTCCAACCTGCCTCCTAGTTATGCACATCTGCCCCAGAAGTGCCTTATACCCCCTATATGCCACTGTGCCCCATGATATGCCTTTTAACCCTCTAAATGCCACAGTGCCCCATAATATGCCTTTTAACCCTATATGCCACTGTGCCCCATGATATGCCTTTTAACCCTATATGCCACTCTGGCACTTAGAGGATTAAAAGGCATATTATGGCATATAGGGAGGTTTAAGGCATTTCAGGAGGCAGAGTGGCATTAAAGGGGTTAAAAAGCATTTCACAGAGCACTCTGCCTCCAGAAATGCCTTACACCCCCCATTTAACACTCCCCCTCCCTCTTCCAAACTTACCGGTGCTTCTGAGTTGGGGGGGCGCATAACACAGGAGGATCCAGGTCCCCTGCATCTGAGCCCCCGGTGCTTAGTCCGGGCAGCATGTAGAGCTCCACGCGATATAATCGCGTAGAGCTCTACACGATACAATCGCGTAGAGCTCTACACGCTGCCCGGACTAAGCACCGGGGACTCAGAAGCACCGGTAAGTTGGAGGGGGCATAACACAGGAGGATGCAGGTCCCCTGCATCCTCCTGTGTTATGCCCCCCCCCCTCCAACTTACCGGTGCTTCTGAGTCCCCAGTGCTTAGTCCGGGCAGCGTGTAGAGCTCTACGCGATTGTATCGTGTAGAGCTCTACGCGATTATATCGCGTAGAGCTCTACATGCAGCCCGGACTAAGCACCGGGGACTCAGAAGCACCGGTAAGTTGGGTCGGGGGTTAACACAGGAGGATCCAGGTCCTCTGCATCGCTGCGGGGGATCTGGATCTTAGTCTCATAATCAGACCTATTTGAGGTCTGATTATAAGACGACCCTGATTATAAGACGAGGGGTATTTTTCAGAGCATTTGCTCTGGAAAAAACCTCGTCTTATAATCGAGCAAATACGGTATTCAACAAAAATAAAGCCAAAATGTACACTTCCACCATGATCCAATAGCTTTAGCAGCAATAACTTGAACTGATCGTTTTCTGTATAACTTTATCAGTCTCTCACATCTCTGCCACAGCATTTCAATAGGGTTGAGGCCTAGACTTTGACTGGGCCATTTCAACACCTTGATTCTTTTCTTTTTTAGCCATTCGGTTGTAAATTTGCTGGTGTGCTTGGGATCATTGCCCTGTTGCATGACCCAATTGTGGCCAAGCTTTAGCTGTCGGACAGATACTTTGGTATACAGGAGTTCCTGGACAACTCAATAACTGCAAGGTTCTCAGGTCCTGTGGCTGCAAAACAAACCCAAATCATTACCCCTCCACCACTGTGCTTGACAGTTGGTATGCGGTGTTTGTGCTGATAGGCTGTGTTTTCTGTGCATTATGGCCAAACATCCCTACTTTGCTCTCATCTGTCCATTGTTCCAGAAGTCTTATGGTTCAATTGGACAGTACTTTTTCTAATTGTACTGTCATAACCGTTAAGATTTAGCTTGCTAACCGAGGCCTGTACCATAAGGTGACCAGATTTTTAAAATAGAACCCGGGATATTTTTTTATTGGCAAATGGTAAAAAACTATTTTATAAGAATATTTTCTTCAAACTATATATGCAGTGTGTTTGGTATATGATTAAGAAGTGATTGTATGTGTTATTTTATCCTTTAAGATAAATACTAATCGATACCATCGATAATAATTGATAATGAAAATCGTTGCCAACGAATTTCATTATTGATTAGTTGAATCGATTTGTAAGACGAGGGGTTTTTCAAATCAAATGCTCTGAAAAATACCCCTCGTTTTTATAATCTGACCTCAAACAAAGGTCATATAATAACACTAAGACCCAGAGCCCCCGCATCGCTGCAGGGGACCCGGATCCTCCTCTCTGACAGCCGGTGGGGAGTGTGTATGCGATGAACGCAGACAACCTCTGCTACTGTCCTCCACTTCCGCCGGGGCTTCTATGATGGAGGACCAGCGTGACGTGACCTTCCGGTGCTCCACCATAGAAGCCCCGGCGGAAGTACCGGCCAGCACAGCGAAGGCGGATATACGCAGCAAGGGACCCGGTTCATTCTCTCTGGCAGCCGGTGGACGTCTGTGCGATGCACGCAGACATCCTCCGCTACTGCCAGCACTTCCACTGGGCTTCTATGATCGAGCACCGGTGTCACTGGAGTCATAGAAGCTCCAGCGAAAGTGCCGGCCAGAAGCAGAGGTTGTCTACGCGCATCGCAGACACTCACTGGCTGCCCCTACTAGACACCAAGGAGTCTGGAGCACGGGGGGGGGGTAAGTCTGGGGGGGAGGCATATCAAGGGCACAGTGGTATATAGGGGGTTATAAGGCATATTTGGAGGGGCATATCTGGGGTTATAAGGCATATCTGGGGGTGTCACATCAAGGGCACAGTGGTATATAGGGGGCTGTCAGAGAGGAGGATCCTGGTCTCCTGCAGCTCTGTGTTATTATCTGACCTCTATTTGAGGTCGGATTATAAGACGAAGGGTATTTTTCTGAGCATTTGCTCTGAAAAAACTCATCTTATATTCAATAAAATCGATTATCGATTTTAATGATTAGTTGTTGCAGCCCTAATGCTATCATGCACATATTCTTTAATTTACTCATTCACAGTTTACTCATTCATACACTCATTTTCAGATATTCATTCACTTATTCACAGATACGCATTCCCTCATTCAGATACTCATTTGTTCCCTCAATTACGCATACACCCTCCTCCACCCACCTTACCTTAACTGCAGATCTCTCAGTGCCACTCAAAGTGATCACAGTGACCCCAATGCAATCGTGGTTGCTGTGGGCTTTTGCACCGCATTAAAGACAGTCATGGTGGTCGTGCAGCCGCATCGGCTACTGACTGGGCCTATTTTAAGGTAGGGGTCTGGAACTGCTGCTCCAGCAGCCCCCTACATTAATCCAGCACTGCATCCGGGACATCTGGTCGCCCTACTATAGAGTGTGAGATGTAACACTTCGGTTTTTTTTGCAGTTTCTCTGAGCATTGCACGATCTGACCTTGGATTGAATTTCCTGGGACATCCACTCCTAGGAGGATTGGCAACTGTCTTGAAGGGAAATGGCCTTAGAACCCTTTCCAGACTGATTTGCAGCAACAATTGCTTCTCTAAGAGCATTGCTGTGGTATTTCCTCCTTGGCATTGTGTTGACAAACACACCTGAATGCTCCAGACCAGACCAAACTGCTAAAACTTTGGCTTTTATAGAGGTGGTCACACTTGCTGCTGATCAGGTAATCAAACGCATTTAAATAGCAGCACCTGTCTGCTATTTAGCATCTTAATTCCTATGGAAGCAGTAAGGGTGTACTTTTTTCACACAACTCCTGCATTTGTATATCCCTTCTGTTTTACATAGCACATCATAGGGCTGACACTAGCCATCTCTTTTGGAGCCTTATAAAGTGAGGGATGTTTATTACTCCTGAAGGTCAAATCATTAATCCTAATGTGAAAGTGTGTATACAGCATCATACACTGAAGAACACATATTGCTTGATTGTTCGACTTTTGTATGTGTGCATGGTTTAGTAAGTTGGATAGGTGTGAGGAAAGAAATGTGTTTAAAAAGTTTGGACTACTAAGATGTTGACTGTCCCGCTGAAATTGATTACATGGTTAAATCCACAATGACCTTTCCATGTTTTTTTTTTTTTATTTCAAATTTTTATTTTGTCAAGATTTTTTATTTTTTTTAAAAACAGGAATCAGAGATAACAGAAAGAAAGAAGGGTTAAGGGGGGATTTCATAAAACAATTTGTATATACATATCAGATTATACGTACATAAATCCAGATATCACAAGATATATAGTTGCTTAGTATCAGATATCCTTATATCAGATCCCTGAAAAAAAAAACAGAAAAGAGAAAGAACAGAGAAAGAGAGGAAAGGAAAGGCTGGGGGATTTATTTATTTTTTGTTAATAGTAGGTTTTAACAGTTATTTAGTTTTAGGGTCCATTCCTCATAGATCGCTGCTCTTCTTAAAAGAGTCTGACTAACCCATGCTAATCCTTTTTCCATTTGTAATTGATATGTTAATTGTTTTTTAAAGTGCGTCCATAGAAATGGATGATTGTCTTTCCATTGCCTAGCTATCAATATTTTAACTGCTGTTACTAAATGCATTAACAAGATTTTTCTTTGAATAGAGAGAGTAGTTGGAAAAAGATGGAGGAGAGCTATTTCAGGGGACTTATTTACTTTGAGTTCAGTAAGTTTTGTGAATAGGTCAAAGGCCATATCCCACAACTGTTTTACCAGCCTACATGACCACCATATATGGGTATAGTCTCCCCTTTCTCTGTTACATCTCCAGCAAGTCTCTGGTGTTCCAGGAAACATGGAGCTTAATTTAGTTGGATTTAAATACCATTGGTTTGTAACTTTAAAGTAATTTTCTCTAATTGAGATCGAATGTATAATATTATTGGTTAGTGATATTGCGTTTTGCCAGTTTTTTTTTTTTGTAATCTGTGTCCGTGTAATTTTGGACTATCTAGAGATAATATAGGTGAGATCTACTTCGTCTATCTTTTTGAGTACCTCATGTATTTTGGTCAGAATTTTCTTGATTTCTTTCCCATTGAATATTTGCCCTAATTTTTGGTGAGTATTAGGATCAGCTTTATACAATGCATATCTTAAAAAGCTTTTTAGCCTTGTATAAGAAAAAACCTCTGTAAGTGGTAGTCAAAATTGATGTACTAATTGATCATAAGATTTTATAGAATTATCAATTAGAATTTCTTTAAGTGTCTTAATACCTGCATTTTTCCATTTCACCAGAGAAATATCCAAAAGATTAAGTTATATGATGTTCAGACCCGCTGTGTCTAATATTTTATCTTTAAGCCCTAGTTTTTTCTTAATTTTGAACCATTCATGTATGATGTCTTTAACTATAATATTATTACCTAGATGGATCTTTGTCTTAAGTTTAGATTGAAATTCCCATATACAGGATGATAAATTATCGATACCAGAAAGGTATTGTTCAATTTTAAACCATGGTTGAGTCAAATTGGATTCTAATTGTACATTATATATATGAATTATCATACATGCCTCGTATGTGCGCATAATTCTAGGATAGTTCAATCCCCCTTCGTTCGTTTTTTGTGATAAAAGTTTAATTCCTAGTCTGCATTTTTTACCATTATTGATAAAATTATTGAAAGAGGTTTGTATCATATTTAACAATGGAGTTGGTATTTTTAAAGGAAGATGTCTAAACAAGTAAGTCCATTTAGGTAATATACAGGAGTTTATTACGTTTATTCTACCAACCCATGATAGTATTGTGTTTTTCCAGTTTTTTAGCAAATAATTAGTCTCTTGGAGACAGGAGAGAAAATTTATTTCCATCATATGTTTTATTTTTGTAGTTAATTTTAGCCCTAGATAGTTGAGTTCTTGTGATGCTCCTTTAAATTTGTGTTCATGTTGTATTGTTTGAATGTTTTGTGTAGGGACATTTAAAAAGAGAATTTACGATTTTTCTATATTTAGTTTATAGTTAGTAATTTCTGCATATTTCTTTATAATTCCCATTAATTCTTTAATAGAGCTTGCTGGGTCTTCAACTGTAAGGAGAATGTCGTCTGCATATAAACAGATTTTTAATTCTTCTTGGCCTACCCTGATGCCTTTAATTTTTTCTTCTTTCCTTATTGATATTGCTAAGATTTCAATAGTCAGGATATATAGCATTGGAGGGAGTGGACAGCCCTGTCGGGTTCCATTGTTAATATGGAACCATTCAGATTTAATATCTTGTCCCACAATCCTACCAGTGGGATTTGAATATAATGCACTTATAGCTAACAAGAAATTACCTTCTATTCCATATGACCGAAATGCTTGGAACATAAAGTTCCAATCGATACGGTCAAACGCTTTCTCTGCGTCTAACGCTAATATACAGGACTGTCGTTTCTCAACGCTGACAAGGTCTATAATATCAATAATGCGTCTAATATTGTTGTAAGAAAGTCTATCAGGGACAAGTCCTATTTGATCAGGATGTATTAATGACACTATTACCTGTTTCAGTCTATCTGCTAAGACCCCTGCAAAAAGCTTCATATCCTCATTTATTAGTGTTATCGGTCTGTAATTAATAACTTCTTCTGGGTTTTTATTTTGTTTTAATATGGGTATAATATTAGCTCTTAGTAGCTCTTCTGGGGCATGTCCTTTACTCATTAATTAAATAGAGCAGTTAGATGTGTACTAATCTCATAGTTAAATTTTTTATAGAAAAGACCGCTGAATCCATCTGGGCCTGGGCTTTTACCATTTTTAATCCTAAATATAGCTTTTATCACTTCTGATTCATCTATTGGTTTGTTTAGTTGGGATAATTGATCTATACTTAATTTAGGTATGGGTAATGTATTTAAATAGTTTTTAATTTCTTCTAATTTTGTGTTATTTATATTATATAGAGACGCATAGTAATAATTAAATGCCAATCCTATACTGTCGGGGGACGTACATACTCTGTTGTTTTCAATTATCTTATAAATTCGGGTTTTAGCCTGTTTTTTTTTAAGCTTATTAGTCAACAATTTGTCAACTCTGTTATTCTTGAAATACCACTTTTTACTAAACTTAGTAAATTCTGATTCTCTTATTCTTCCTTTAAGTTTTTGAATCTTTAGAGATCTAAATTTGGTTGGAGAAGTTTTATTAAGTCTAGTGAGATCATAGAGATTTATATATAAATTAGCTAATACTGGGCCCCTTTTTCTGTTTTCTATCTTTCCAATTTTTTTTTTAACACTTAGTTTATTGGTTTTACAATAGACCATGCCAAGACAAAATCAGCAAATCTACATAGATCAGAAAGATAACAATGGCAATGAGAACCAAAATACACGGGACCGAGGTTCCCAAACACTCTCAATACATCCTCGTAACATAACATATGACATGTAAAAAGAAAGAGAGTAACAACATATAATGGAAGGCACAGAGAGACAAAAAACAAACAAAAAAAACACATAAAACAGAGACAAGGACACACAAAAGGGAAAAGCACACCAAGGGAGAGACAAGGAGGGGGGGACAAGGATAGGATACCAAGAACTAGGCCGCAACCAATCGTTGATACGCCTGAACTATGAAGCCGCAGTAGCCTTGAGAAACCAAGGCGTACGGAGTGAGCCCAATATGAAGCCCGAAGGGGTATGACCAAATTGATTTTGATAGAACGTAAGCCAGCCTTCCCAAGTCTCCTCAAAAATATGCGGTGTGTTACCGGCAAAATGAGCCGCCCTCTCATATTGGCAAGTCGTAGTAAGAGAATAAAGGACATCATGTATAGAGGGGGGAGATACAGACTTCCATTTCTTGGCGATACTAATTTTCGCAGCAATAAGCACATGCGCCAGCAGCTTCCGACGAGGGCCAGAGAGGTCATCCGGAAACATGTCCAGGAGCGCCAGTTCAATCGACGGAGGGACCTGACAGGAGAGAAGGTGAGCACCAAGATCAAAAACGTCCTTCCAGTAGCCACTCAGGACAGGGCAGTCCCACCAGATATGTGTCATCGAACCCCGGGCACCGCATTGACGCCAGCACAGTGGAGAAACCGTCTGGAAAATGGACGCCAACGTGGTGGGTACATAGTACCAGCGAAACAAGATCTTCCTATTAGTCTCAAAGTGGGTTACATTTTTGGAGACACCACGGATCGTGGACAGAGCCTGAACCCAGTCGGAGACATCAAATGTGCGACCCAATTCGCGTTCCCACGCGACCATATAAGGGAGCTTAACATCCGTACCAGGATTCAGCAGAGCCTGGTAACATAGTGAGATGGCCTTGGAGACCAGTGGAGCCCGAAGGCACAGTTTGACGACAGGCGTAGCCGGAGCATGTGACACAGACTTCTGCAGAACAGAGCGGAGCTGAAGGTATTTGAAGAAATCCTGTCGCATGAGGCCAAACTCAGCACACAAGTCCTGGAAGGAGTGGACGTGCGATGATGTAAAAAGCTGTGAAATCGACCGGACACCACACCGGATCCAGGCATCCAGGGACGTTTGCGGCAGGATAGCCTTCACGGCAGAGAGCGGAGCATATCGGGAAAGCAGTGGCGGGAAAACAGAGAGAGAGTCTATGTTTATCCCACAGAGCAATGGATCGTTTCGTAGTAGGTAACGACGGCCTCAGCGACTTAGGGAGCCACAGAAGATCTCCAATGCCGTATGGAAGAGTAAAAAGGGTCTCCTGATCAACCCAGGCCACCCGGGAAGCATCCGAGAAGAGCAGCATAGCCTGAGCCAGATGGGCAGCCAAATAGTAGAGCTGAACATTCGGAATACCTAAACCCCCAGAAAACTTGGGCCGCTGCAGGAGCTTCGTAGATATCCTCGGACGTTTGTGAGACCAAATAAAGGCAATGAGGCGGGACCGAATGGAACGCAGGAAGGCAGCCGGGAGGACCACAGGGAGCGTCCAGAAAAAATACAGGAGTTTAGGTAACGCATTCATTTTAAACGCCGTGATACGCCCCAGCCAGGAAACTTCCAGCTTAGACCACCGATTAAGGTCCTCTTGTATCCGGTTCCAGAGGGGGAGAAAATTATGCTTAAACAAAGTAGAAGTGCACTTGGTGATACGGATCCCCAGGTAAGGAAGAAAATCCGAACGCCAATCGTATGGAAAAGAGGACGAAAGTGTAGTCACCAATGAAGAGGGATATCCAATATTAAGGGCCTGGGATTTGCTCCAGTTAATTTTATAATATGAAACTGCACTGAAGGAGTCCAGCAAAGCATGCAACCGCGGCAGTGAAGTTAAAGGTTCCGTGACTGTCAGGAGCACGTCATCCGCGTACAAACTGATTTTAAACTCCTTAGCACGGGCAGAGAAACCCTTGATCTCAGGATCTTCACGGATTGTGATCGCCAAAGGTTCCATAGCCAACGCAGAGAGAAGCGGAGAGAGAGGGCATCCTTGACGTGTACCATTACAAATGCGAAAAGATTTAGAAAGGAATCCAGAGGAACACACCTTGGCCGAAGGGCTGCTGTAGAGAAGAAGGACCGCGTTGATGAAAGCCACTGGAAAATTAAAGGCCTCTAGGGTAGCTCTCATATATCCCCAGTGGAGGCGGTCAAACGCCTTCTCCGCATCCAGGGAGAGGAGAAGGCACGGCGATTTAGTAGCATTAGCCAGATGGACAATATTGACAATCTTGCGGGTATTGTCCGACGGCTGGCGGCCCAAAACGAATCCCACCTGATCATTTGAAATCAGCGATGGGAGAAGGCCGTTCAAGCGCAGGGCTAAGAACCGGGAAAAGAGCTTAGTATCTGTGTTCAACAGCGATATTGGCCTGTAGTTGGCACAGCTGGTGGGAGATTTGCCCGGCTTGGGAATGGTAACAATCTGCGCCTCCGTCATTTCACTCGGTACAGACGATGCAGACAGAAGATGACTAAACAGGGAGCAGAGACGCGGGGCCAGTATGTCACGAAATTTCTGATAATACGAATTTGGAAGGCCATCTGGCCCAGGCGCCTTATGAGGCTTAAGCCCCTGGAGAACTGCCTCTATTTCCTCAATCGACGGAGGAGCAACAAGAGAGTCCCAATGCGTAGTGGACAAAGCAGGGATAGGGAGCGACCGTAGAAAGGCAGCAATGGAGGCCTGCGACGGCTGGGCAGTATGTGGCTGGGAGTGCAGATTATATAAAGAGTCGTAATAGTCCGCAAAACTGTCCCCGATATCTTTAGGGTTATAAAGCCGTCGACCATCAGGAGCCTGGTTATACTGCGCCGAGATCTGGGCCGAGCGCTGGGTAAGCTTTTTAGCAAGCAAAGAGTCCGCCTTATTGCCCTTAGCGTAATAGGTCTGCTGGAGCCTGCGGAGCATATATTCAGTGCGTTGTAGTTGAAGGCGGAGGATATCTGATTTAACAGCCATAAATTGACGGTAGGTATCCTCAGACCACGACATCTTATTAGACAGCTCCAGCGCTGCCAGACGCTGTGTCAGATCAGAAATGGATTGCGCATAGTCCCGCTCACGTCTAGACGCCAATTTAATGAAACAGCCCCGAACAACAGCTTTATGAGCCAGCCACAGAGTGGTAGGAGCAACGTCGGGAGTATCGTTGAGCTGAAAATAATCCACAAGGGAATCAGAAACTGCAGTAGAAACATCGGTATGCTGTAGCAAACTTTCATTCAGCCTCCACCTAGAGGAAGCCGCGCTCCGGGGAAACAGGTCAAAGGAAGTCCATATAGGAGCATGGTCGGACCACGTTATAGAGCCTATGTCCGCTTGCGTGATTGTTTGCAAGGTAAGTTTATCCACAAGAATCAAGTCAATTCTGGAGTAACTGGCGTGTGCTGCCGAGTAGAACGAATAATCTCTGTCGAGGGGATGGGTGACCCTCCAGGAGTCGAACAACAAATGCTGGTGCAACAAGTCCTGGAAACGAGAACTTTGAACGGTCAGAGACTTCAAATACTTGGACGACATCTTAGCAGAAGAGTCAAGAGACGGGATCGGTAGTAAATTAAAATCCCCTCCAACAAAAATCCGGCCAGCAGCAACCCTACGTAACTTGGTGAAGACACGGTCCAGGAAAGAGAGCTGATGAGTATTAGGAGCGTAGACATTGAGGAACGTGCACACCAAACCGTTGAGAGTGCCATGGAGGATGAGAAAGCGACCTTGAGGGTCACAGATTTTCGAAAGGAGTTGGAACTGGACATCTCTGCGAAATAAAATAGCCACTCCGAGTTTCTTGGAAGTAGAAGAAGCGTGGAAGTCTAAGGGGTAGTATTTAGAGGTCAAACGAGGAGTCCTCGATTTGAGGAGATGAGTTTCTTGAACCATAATGACAGAGGCGTTACGTGATCTCGCTTCCTGAAGAAGCATATGACGTTTATGGATAGTATTAAGGCCCTTAGCGTTGATCGAGAGCAGCGTAATAGAAGACATAGTCAACAGAAGGCAGGAGAATAGGAAAAACAAAGGAAGACAAACACAATAACACACACAAGGGGGAGAACTAACAGGACAGACGACAAAAAGAGACAAGGAGAAAAAACTATACAATCGAGTTTTAGGCCAGAATCGTGACAGCCGAGACTAAGCCACAATTTATTCCCACCGAAAACCAGAGGGGTTCGGAGGAAAAGAAGTACATACAAAGGGCGAGGAAACATCAGCCCATGGTAACCATATGAGAAAGAAAACAAAAAACAAAAACAAAAAAAGGGTAGAAGGTGCAGGTAAGTAATCACATATGAACCAAGGCCACAAGGAGCCAATCAACATATATGCGCATACATGGTGAGGGGGCCAAAGATGGGCGACCCCACAAAAAAACCAAAGAGTGCGGACCTATGGTTGTGCACCAACCCTTATAATGCTGGCATTAAGAATAAACGAGGGGGAAACCTCTGCACTAAGGTGGTAAGTCAGCATGGGGGGCCCCAATCATGGACAAGCCAAGAAGTACCTGTGTACATGTATGTGTGCGTGGGCGTATGGATGCGTGGGTAAGCAATCCCATCCATAGTGGGGTGGAAAGCTGCCAGACATGTGGCGAGCCCCTATAATGCAGGCATTAAGAATTAACAAGGGGGCAACCTCTGCACTAACAGAGTGCTAAGTCAGCACGGGGGGCCCTCATCATGGACAAGCCAATAAGCACCTGTGTACATGTATGTGTGCGTGTGCGTGTGGAGGCGTAGGTAAGCAATCCCAACTATATTGGAGTGGAAAGCTGCCAGACACGTAGTTAGCCCCTATAATGCAGGCATTAAGAATTAACAAGGGGGCAACCTCTGCACTAACAGAGTGCTAAGTCAGCACGGGGGGCCCTCATCATGGACAAGCCAAGAAGCACCTGTGTACATGTATGTGTGCGTGTGCGTGTGGAGGCGTAGGTAAGCAATCCCATCTATATTGGAGTGGAAAGCTGCCAGACACGTAGTTAGCCCCTGTAATGCAGGCATTAAGAATTAACGAGGGGGTAACCTCTACACTAACAGAGTGCTAAGGCAGCATGGGGGGCCCTAATCATGGACAAGCCAAGAAGTACATGTGTACATATAGGTGTGCGTGTGCGTGTGGATGCGGGGGTAAGCAATCCCATACTGGGTGGTAATCTCTGCACTAACAGAGTGCTAAGTCAGCATGGGGGGTCCCAATCATGGACAAGCCAAGAAGTACATGTGTACATGTATACGTGCGTGGATGCGGGGGTAAGCGATCCCATACTGGGGTGGAAAGCTGTCAGACATGTAGTTAACCCCATAATGCAGACAGTAATAAGCAACCGTGGGGTAACCTCTGCAACAGAGTGCCATTGCAGCGTGGGGGGCCCTAATCACAAATAAGCCGAGTGGCACATGTGGACATATACGTGTGTGTGTAAGTGTGGTACAAGAACCTCACCCACTTTGGGGTGCAGAACCGTCAGACAGGTAGGTAACCCCCACCGTGCTAGAGTGCCACTTAACATGCGCAGGAGTAACTTCTGCAATGCTGGAGTGTAAACCTACAGGTAGCTAACTATCTTTCCAATTTTGATGAGATGACCTCGAGTGACACTTTTAAAAGCGCACCAAAGAGTGGAACGAGATATTATTTCGTCATCATTCTCTTGGAAATAAAGTTTGATAGATTTCTGCAGGAATTATGTATGTTGTTGCTGGTTTATTATCCTATGGTTTATTCTCCATTCTCTAGGTATTTTTATTGGATGTTTAGAAAGGATCTCACAGATGATGGCATTATGGTCTGACCATATTATGTCTTTAATCAGAATTTTTTTGGTATTATTTACCAAGGAGTAATTTCCTATCATTAAGTCTATCCGCGCATACGAGGCATAAGGTGCAGAAAAATGAGTGAATTCTTTTAAAGTAGGATTGAACACTCTCCAGTTATCATATAAATTATGTTTTTTGAAAAAAATTGTCAGACTTTTAGCTGATCTTTCTATTCTTTTATCCAAGATTTCTCCTCTTCTTAGTATTTTATCCATTTTAATATCTGGAATTGTATTGAAGTCTCCTGCCATGATAAGAGTGCCACTAATATATCTTTCTGCTTTATCAAATAAATCTTCTATGAAATTGGTTGTGCCAGTGTTTGGAGTGTATAGATTAATTAGCGTGTACAATTGATCCTGTATCTTACATACTATAATCACATATCTAGCTTCTAAATCAATGTCTTGAAATATAATTTCAAACTTTATGTTAGTTGAAGTGATAACAGCGACACCTCTCTTTTTTTTATCTTGTAAAGAAGATGCAATAATATTTGCTATATAATTGCTCTTTAACCCCTTGACTGCTAACGACGGCATGGTGCCGTCGCTAGCAGTCCCAGTCAGATGCTAACGACGGCACCATGCCGTTGCTAGCACTACCCTACCTTGATGGAGGTCTGTGGACCCCCATCACCACCTACCCCGGCGATCTGCCCCTCATATTGAAGGGTATCACGATGACGTCACCGTGCAACTTTATTGAAAACTGACAATTGTCAGGTAATCGCCTCACCTTTCCAACGGTATAATGTAGGGCTGAAACAACGAATCGATAAAATCGATAATAATCGATAACGGAAATCGTTGTCGACGATTTCCGTTATCGATTAATCGAGTGATCGATTCGTTGTTGGAGCACTCGGCTCCTTTTACTTACCTCCGCGAGCGTTCCCCGCTTCCGCTACACGCGCCTTCTTTTAGTTGCGGTTCGCTCTGTGCGAGTGGCTCCGTTCGCACAGAGCGGTTCGCTCTGTGCGAGTGGCTCCGTTCGCACAGAGCGGTTCGCTCTGTGCGAGTGGCTCCGTTCGCACAGAGCTGTTCGCTCTGTGCGAGTGGCTCCGTTCGCACAGAGCGGTTCGCTCTGTGCGAGTGGCTCCATTCGCACAGAGAGGTTCGCTCTGTGCGAGTGGCTCCATTCGCACAGAGCGAACCGCTCTGTGCGAGTGGCTCCATTCGCACAGAGCGATTTGCGGGGGTTTCAGGGGATGCAGGGCAGAGTGGGGGTGGGGGGGGCAGGCCAGGGTAGGAGACTGAGTGCAGGGCGGGGTGGGGATGCAGGGCAGGGTGTGAGTGTGGGGGCAGGGCAGGAGACTGGGTGCAGGGCAGAGTGGGGGTGGGGGTGCAGGGCAGAGTTGGAGACTGGGTGCAGGGCAGAGTGTGAGTGTGGGTGCAGAGCAGAGTGGGTGCAGGGTGTGAGTGTGGGGGCAGGGCAGAATGTGGGGGCAGGGCTGGGTGCAGGGCAGAGTTGGAGACTGGGTGCAGGGGCACAGTGCAAAGTGCCAGGGCTGGGTGCAAAGTGCCAGGGCTGGGTGCAAAGTGCCAGGGCTGGGTGCAAAGTTCTGGGTGCAAAGTGCCAGGGCTGGGTGCAAAGTGCTGGGTGCAAAGTGCCAGGGCTGGGTGCAAAGTGCCAGGGCTGGGTGCAAAGTTCTGGGTGCAAAGTGCCAGGGCTGGGTGCAAAGTGCCAGGGCTGGGTGCAAAGTGCCGGGTGCAAAGTGCTGGGTGCAAAGTGCCAGGGCTGAGTGCAAAGTTCTGGGTGCAAAGTGCCAGGGCTGGGTGCAAAGTGCCGGGTGCAAAGTGCCGGGTGCAAAGTGCCAGGGGTGGGGCAAAGTGCTGGGTGAAAAGTGCCAGGGCTGGGTGCAAAGTGCCGGGTGCAAAGTGCTGGGTGCAAAGTGCTGGGTGCAAAGTTTCTTGAACAGTAATAGTCCACCTCTTTTCAGAATGTTTGGGGTTACTTTGTTTCATAAATATTGTGTTTGGGTTTTTGTACTTTGAAAATATTGTTTTTTTATTACATCATAACAAAATAAGAATGTTAATGTAAATTTTAAGTTGTTTTTTAACATCCAGTTCATTAAATTATTTTAAATAAACAAAAAATTTGCATATTGTTTTTTTATCCGATTAATCGATTAATCGAAAAAATAATCGGCCAACTAATCGATTATTAAAATAATCGTTAGTTGCAGCCCTAGTATAATGCTTGTGAAAAAAGAATAAAAAATATAAAGTTAAAAAAATAAAAATGTACAAAAAAAGTAAAAAAAAAGTGATTTGGGGGTCTCCTAAAGGCAAATAAATAAAGATCAAAATTGCCTAGAGACCCCCAAATTCAATTATCTAAACCTAAACTAGTTTAACTTAAAAAAAAAATAAAAAAGTTTAAGTATTCTAGGTAAATGATCACTGTGGTAGCCAATGTTACCACAGTCATCATATAGCGATGAAAAAGTCACATTCCCTTTTTAAAAATGGCCGATACAAAATTTTAACCCCATGATCCCTTTGATCATGGGGTTAAATTTAGCCAATGGTAGAGGAAGGCAATTTTTGAAATCCTGATGAACTGAAAAAATTATTAAAATCAGCCATTTAGCCTGTGCGGTACGTGAGTAACCATCTCATCGCTGGAGCGCCTTGCATTTTTACTGCAAAACTTATTTTTCTGTAAAAGTGATTTTTTTTCTCGCTTTACCCTCATTTCTTTGGGATTGTAAGGGGAAAGAATAGTGTGTGCTTCTGTGAGTGAATGTATGGAAAGTATGGTGTGTGCTTCTGCGAGTGAATGGAGATTATGAAAGGTGTGTGGATGGTCAGTAATTAGGGTTGAAGCCTTGACGTGGCATTACTGCTCACGTAAGAAGTTAAATTATGGCACAAAAAGTACATATTTGCAAAAACTACACCCCTTGGCGCATCAAATGAGGGGCTGCATGTGTTTCTAGTACAAACCTGGAGTGCGCAAGACACAAATGAACATGTCGCTATGGTTAGAAAAAACATATTTTCTAGCCAAAGCGACATATTCCATCATTATTTGTGCACTCAACTTTTGTCCTAGAAATACATGTAACCCCTCATTTGAAGCTCCAAGGGGTGTAGTTTCTTGAAATGTGTACTTTATGTACCCTAATTTAACTTCTCAGATGTCTAGACCACTTTAACTTCAGATATGGCAGATTGGAGAATCTTGTTAAAAAATTATCTTAAAACATTTAGGGGTGATGCCTGCATTTAGACAGCTCTAGACAGCTGGAAAGTTAAATTATGGTACATAAAGTATATATTTTCAGAAACTACATCCCTTGGCGCATCAAATGAGGGGCTGCATGTATTCGTAGCACAAGACTGGTGTGCGCAAGACATAAATGAACTTGTCGCTTTTAATTTAATTTTTAGAAGTGTGATATTCACTTATTTGTTGTGCACGTCAGATTTGTGATACAAATACAACTAAGACCTCATTTGCTGCAGCTGGGGGTGTAGTTTCTAAAAATATATAGTTTTGTTGGCATATTTTAACATCCCGGGCAGCTAGAGCTGTTTAATTGACGGCAGCCATGCATTAAATTTAAAGATGTCTTTTGTGATAGTCTAATAAATTTAACTTTTAGCTATAAAATATTAGAAAAACACAGTCTACTGTTCTCAGTTTCTGTTTATTTTAGACCGGTTACCTACTACGAATATTTAGCAACACAGCTTTTGATATTAGAGTTTAGAAAAATAACATTACGAACTAGTTTTTATTGAGTCGGAAGTGAAAAATTACACTTTTTTCCCATTTTTGGATTTATTTTGCAAACCTAATGAGACATACACATATAAAAATTGTATATTTGGAATCTGCTGGGTGTGCTGAAAAAAACAATATATGGTTTGTATAGTTTATTCCCAAGAAATTTACCTCTAAACGCATTTAAACGTGAGATGCACCAAAATGCCGAAAACCAGCTTAGCACCAGGGTGGGAAATGGCTTAGCAGCCAAGGGGTTAAGGAGATATTACGAGAACTTAACCAATGAGTTTTTTGTAAAAAGCATATATCAATTTTTTCTTTTTTTAATAGCTTCACTAATGAGGATCTCTTCTGAGGAGTGTTCAACCCTTGTACATTTAACGAAATAAAACGTACCATATTATCCGCTTTAAAATTTTTTACCCCCGACTTAGGGAAATAGGAAAAAAGAGTGAAACAAAAGGAAGAGAGAAACAAGAGAGAAAAGAAAAGTTGAAGAAGGAATATGCATAGTATAACCTCCTTCTTAAGCCGCCCAATACAAACCATTGATAGGCATTATACAGTCCTTCCCCTCTACCTGGACCGAAATATCTATGCCTCATATTGTGGACTATCACTTTATGAGACCTTTCCATGTTTTATGGCTGAAATGAGAATGTATTTTCTTTTGATAGGTCTTCCAGAATTCATCAAAAAGCCAACAGATGAAATTGGTGTTTCTGGGGGTGTGGCTTCTTTTGTGTGCCAAGCAACAGGTGACCCTAAACCACGTGTTACATGGAACAAACGAGGCAAGAAAGTGAATTCACAAAGATTTGAGGTGAGAAATATAAATAGATTAAATTACTAATCTAGTATTAAAAATCATTACAGAAGAAGTTTCAGGGCTGTCATTGATTATATTGCCAAGCATTTCTATGCTGTGATGCTGCGTTCATGGTTTCACAAAATCAACGGCTTGGAATCGATCAAGTAGCAACCACTGCTCTTCCTTTGCATTGGTACACCACCAACCTTCTAGTTACATCATTATTTGTCCTGCAGTGGAATTAAGTTGTATTTTCAAAAGTATATCTGTATATGGACACTGCAGTGGTTAGGAAAGATGAGACTGGGGGTCAACATTCCTTGAACTTGTAGGTGCATTGTCTGCTGAATAATTTTAGTATAAATTTTCTGTCCTGAAGATAGTGCTCTTCTCCTGCTTTAGGACTCGACAAACCCGGGGTTTTGCAGGGCTGCCACCATGAATCCACACCCTATGCGTTCTTGCGGGGCATGGTGTAGTGGTTGCCGTGAGGCTCCCATTGGAGTCATGTAATGCACGGCATTCGCCCACCCCCACAGAAAAGCACAGGGTGCCGGATTCACTATGGTATAACAGACAGCTGCGTGCCTGGTTTCCATGAGGTGAGACAGAGAGGGAGGTGGAGTAGTGATGTGAATGTGATGTGTGTATGCTATAGTGTCAGATTTTTTATGTATATTTATAGTGCTGGAGTCAGTGTGTGTGTATACTGTAGTTTCAGAGCCAGTGGGTATGTGTGTGAATGTATAGTATTTCAGTCTGTGTATGTATGTGTATACTGTAGTTTTAGAGTCCATGTGTATATGTATTGGATGTATAATCTGTGATTGTTTTGCGGTGTATACTGTAGTATCAGTGTGTATATGTAAATGTATAGCGCCAGAATGATTGTCTACTGTATTGTGTTGGAGTCGGTGTGTCCCCCCATAGCATTAGTGTGTAATTTTATGTATGTATAGTGTTAGCCAGTGTATATGTGTGCATATGTGTATTAGTGGTTTTAGTGTGTATTGTGGTGTTTATTACAATATGACATTAGTGTGAGTGTATGTCGGCCAGTGGTGTTGGAGCGTGTGTATTAGTGTTGGAGCGTGTGTATTGGTAGCATGTGTGTACATGAGCGTAGAATGTTAGCATATGTTACTGTAAGGTGTTAGTGTTTGTGAGTATAAGATGTAAGTGTGCGTCTTTTACTGTATGGTGTTAGAGTGTGATTATATATGTTAGTGTATGGCAAGACTCAACAAAACCGGGGCGCCAGGAAAATAACATGACTCCTAGATCCAAAGCAAATTTGTCGACCCCTATCCTAGTTGATCCATTCAATAGCTGCCACAACAAATACATTACTGTCAGGTGGAAGATTTACAAAAAGAGAAATATTCATGGAAAAATGCTCCCATCTCACATGATTTTTTTTATATATACATAAATTTTGCAGGAACAATAACACAACTATTTTGGAGTAGTAGATGCAAATGGTACATAACTATATATAATGCATATTTAGTTGGTTAGATTATTTAATGTAATCTCACAAGTAGCACAGGGGAGTGTGATATAAAGTAAAAGTGATAGAAATGTATTTTATTTTAGAAACTAACCATATTTAATCAGAACAAGTTACTTTTGTGTCTCTCTGAAGTTATATTTCCCTGAATTATGTTACTGCATAGACTTAATTTGAGTTCTGAACCCAGTACACAAATTTGATCCCACAGTGCCTTAACTTGGAGATCTTAGTTTAAACTATCATCATATATAAAAAGCATTTCACAACAGTTTGCCTTGGTTATACAAGGATCCTACAGTTTATTTTATTCTGTTTAATGAACTGCCCTGAATCATATGCAGAATTTATATATCAAAAATCCAAAAGGCATATAATGTGTATTCATTTCAAAGGAGCATGCAGCATGTTGCCTGGCTAAAAAGGTTATATCCCTTAGCAAATAAATGCTTGAAATCCTTTGGTATCTCATACCTCACACAGTGCAAACTTAGCTGTGTGTTTCTCTAGCTTCCTTTCTTGCTATCTCACCTAATTACCATTGTCCCATGTGAAGCCTCACTAGGCACAAAATTAGTCACTTTACATTTAAATATTAATAATCCTATAAAACAGACACTGTAAGAAACAAACTTTTAAATGAAACATTTCCATTTACTTCTTGATAGCCTATGAAAAACACATCCTACCTTCAGTTTTGTTTTCTAAAATATATTGTAATTCATTCTCATTTATAATGCATTTCTGCAAGCTTTAAACATCAATATATATCCATATGTTGGCAGAAAGATGCAAAAATGTATGATCTAAGAAACGTCTTTCTTGTTTCAGTAATGCTGTTTTATAAACCTGTTTGCCAGTAACGTTTTTTTTCACCCCCTACTAGACTATAGAATTTGACGAGGGTGCTGGGGCAGTACTGCGTATTCAACCACTGCGTACACCACGTGATGAGAATGTTTATGAATGTGTTGCACAGAACACACACGGCGAAGTTACAGTCAGTGCCAAGCTGACCGTTTTGAGAGGTAACAGACACAAATCAGAGAATTCAGATTATGAATTTTACAATACAATGCGTATATATTCTTTTGATGAAAAATTTATACTTGACTAAGAACATATAACTTAAAAATAACTCTGAAAGTCTAGTAAGTGCTTTATGAACAAGTGGGTAGCCACAGTGCTAATTGGGCTTGGCACCACACACACACATTATTATTATTATTATTATTATTATTATTATTATTTGTTTTATATAGCATGCATTATGAATTAAGGGGGGGCACCTTAAAATGGATATTGGTTTTCTGTTTGTATATAACATATGCTGACTAACTGTATAATAGATACCAAAAATGGTAAAATACATGTATTCCTGTTCATTAGATAAAATACTGTTTTACCATTCCACTAATGTGTATTTTTCCTATAATCAGATGCGACCAGTATGATATATATATATATATATATATATATATATATATATATATATATATATATTTGTTTGTAATTTAATCTTTTTGTTTTTAATGTCTATGCAGGTTTTGTTTTTACCTAACCATTTTTACCACCACTCTTTTACAAAATGTGTTTTAACTGTCTCTCTGTGCAGAAGACCAGCTGCCTCATGGCTTTCCAAATATTGATATGGGTCCCCAGTTAAAGGTGGTGGAACGCACAAGGACAGCCACTATGCTGTGCGCTGCCAGCGGAAATCCAGATCCTGAGATAACTTGGTTTAAAGACTTCCTTCCAGTCGACCCTTCCTCCAGTAATGGTAGAATCAGGCAGCTTAAATCTGGTAAGCTTAATATTGCATCAAATATTTGTTGGTACAGAGGCACAAAAAAGTTTGGACTGACAAGAGTGACTTGGATTACAGGCTTTTCAAGAAGTGAGGTTCTTTCATCTTTCTGATCTTGATTTTACCCAGTGAACTTGCTGGGGAATTTGTAGGTGTGGAAAGCAGCCATGGACAGCAAGGAGAAAAGTGTTTGAAATTGACATACTGTTTTCACAAGTATGCCAGCCTTTTACTCTTCTAGTGCACCCACGTTTGTAGGCAGTTCACCTTTAGCATCACCTTGTCTGAGAGAAATGGGAGTTATAGTCAACAGCCTATTTGTTAGACAAAAAAGGATATGATAGGGTTCTTTTTTATTTATTTTTTAATTGGGCGGTTTTCAGAGCCGTTCCTCTGCTTTTTTCCAGTGTGCCGGTCTAACCATAGGTCATCTAGTATTTGGTGGGCACGCTTTTATTGACATTTGTTTACTTTTGATGGCATAGTAGCATGTAGTAGGCTGGCATGTTCCATACAATGATTACCGACTTAAGGCAGCAATCAATTATTTTTATTATTTTTTACGCTCTCTGAGGCTGCTGACTGATCACCACCACTACCTTCCAGCATGGGGAGCTTCAGTGACTGTTTCAGGAACCGTCCACACACAGCTAATGTAATCATGACGTTCAGTGTCGTTATTATAGGTCTCTAGGGTGCACCTTTTCATGTAAGGTGTTAGGGTGGTTTACATTGTGCAGGTTTCTAGGTCAAAGATGAATCACTAACTCTTCTCCTGATTTAAGCACTTGTTTGGCATTGAAGGAAGTAATGCTTCAAAACAAAATGTCTATACAGCATCAAGCAATACAAAATACATCTTAATTTGTGAACTACTTTCATAAAACCATCTTTTTTTTTGTAAAAAAAATTGGGGTCTAAAAATTGGGTGCGTCTTATACAGTAGTGGTTAATTTTTTTTTACTGGAAAGGGGACCTGCTGCTTACCTCTGGTGCTCAGCAGTGTCTCTTGATCTGTCGCGGCTGCACACGAACCCAGTGGAGTCACGTGAATGCACATCGCATCACATGACTCCACTCCGTTCCTGTTTGAGCAACGCAGAGGGAAACAGCGGCCCCCATGGAAGTCTGCGAGTGGCACCAGAAGATCTACAGTTCAGGTAAGGTGGGGGAGTAAATGAATGGATATATGTGTGTGATTGCATGGATCCGTGTGTAGGGGGCACAGGGAGGCTAAGAGTAATGTGCATGTACTGGCTGCCTGAGCATGATAGGAGTGTGATTGCTAACAATTGCTAGCAGCTAACATCAATCACACTCCTATCATGCCCAGGCAGCCAATACAATACATTTATGTAATATATATTTTTTAGAATTTCGGCCCCCAAAATTAAGGTGCATCTTATACATGGGAGCTTCTTATACTTGGGGGAATATGGGTATCTTGGTATGTGTCAATTTAAAACAAAACAAAGACTGTACCAAGGTATAGACTAAAAGCAAGTGTGTAGATAGGCTGTGTAGTAACTCTTATGCTAGGGTACATGTACAACAAACCTTAATTGTTAAAAAAATGAGTTTTGATGATAAATTAGGTTGTGGCAACATCCAAACCTAAAAAGTAAATGATAAAGAAGAGTCATAAGACAATAAATAAGAAAATAAAGGAGTAGGGCAAATCAAGCTGTCATATGCATTTGAAAACTGAGTTTTTCCTTAAAATTTACATGTTGCCCCATGCACACAGAAATGCAGATTTGCAGAATTCCTTCATGTGCATTTAGCCTTTTTCCCACATCCCCAGTTATATTCCACGCAGGAGATATGCTCAGCCAAACATCTTCTGACACATGACATACTTGCTCCAAACAGCCAATCAATGGCACAAATCTACCGACCAAGGAGGAGGTGGGGATCTGCAGCCTCTCCATGTGGTGCTTTTTCCCCACGTTTAATGCGTATTAAAGTTCTTACAAAGGACTCTAATATGCATTGTGTTTTTGGACTTTGTCCCCTTTTTTTTTTTTTTTATAAATTTTATTTAACACATTTTTTAGCAATCACAACAGGAACATCAACAGCATTATATTGATTGCATCACATTCGCATTATATTAGTTCAAATCTAAATTGTTGTTCATATTGTGAGACTGTCCACTTACATTCATTCATCATTCATACAACATATTTCTTAATCACGTCAATAATAGGAGGGATTACTTATAATCATATGTCTCACCTAGAAGGAGTCGACACATGAAATGATGTTAAATAGGACAGGGAGATCGTTGGTGTGGGGATGATAAACTAGGACTTGTAGTCCCTCTCCTCTTCTAATTTAGTTTGTTTGTAGAGCTATCTATGTTTGTCCCTTTTTAATAGCTACATTTTAACACTCTTGTTTCTCCAGTATTGTGAATACTAAAATAATTGTGCATACTAAAATAATTTATCAGCCAATGAGACCTCCTTATCTTAAAATATATATCTACCAGGCAGAATGCACTTGTGAAAAGCTTGAAAATTTATATTTGTGAGCATTTTAGAGTAGAGTTTAGAGCTGTGTTGCATCAATATCTGGTGACAATGAAGGGCTTTAAAACAATTCTTTCACCAATGTGTATTGTTAGCTATTTTGCCAGAAGGTTATGCATGCAAATACGCCTTTGGTTAAACAGAATTGTACAGGCACAAATATTAGAGATGGTGCTTCCTAAAGACAAAATAAAAAGGCCCCCTAAGATCTGTTTACAAATGTGATTTAACAAAGGGCTACTTCTGTGTATGTTTGTATGTATCTATATAATTGTGAGCTGGGATTTTTTATTAAAAGGTCTGGCAAACAAACATAAATATAAAACAAACAAAAAGAAAAGCCTTGCTCTCTGAGCACTTGTCACGGTCAGGACTACTTGTCAAGCCGTGACGGTGTGGAGGGAGTGGGCATGAAGGGGTTAATAGCACCAGGCCTCTGGATTAACTCACTTCACCCCTTAACAAGGCATCAGTTATATCAAATTAACCCCCAAATCCTGCCTGTATCCCCCCAGGTTTCACACAGTACCTCCGTTTGTTCAAGATTCATCGATACCCCTCCTGGGTCACAGGCTTTGTCCCAAATCACTACCCCACAATATATTCGCAGGAATATCCTCAGAGATTCCCACCTCCCGCAATCCTTTTCCCGCACCCCAATCAAGGTACACCCGGGCCATAGGCACTGCGGGGAGCAATCCATCAATTCCTTTAATAGTCATAGTTTTCCCTGGGATAATATCCACTTTGTTCACAACTTCTGGAGGGACCAAAGTGCAGGAAGCTCCAGTGTCCAGAAGGCCTATAGTCACACGGTCCCAACTGTTACACACTGCAAGTTGTCTCCTTGTGCCTCCTTCGGTCTAGCCACAAATAAAACAGGTGCAGCTCCCCCAGCTGCACCTCCATTTCCATTTGTCCGTGGAGATGGCCTCTTAGAAGGGCAGGTGACACTCAAGTGCCCAGTCTGGTTACACCGATAACACCGGCGGGTATCCAGCTGGCCAGATGTGGCCCCTGCTCTGTTGGTTATGAAAGGTGGGGGTGATGGTCTCCCTGCTGGCTTAGGAGTCTGACTGGTAGGCTGCTCCTTTCCACGTAGATGGTCCCTGTGATGCTGGTACCCGTTTGGTTGTTGAGGTACGGTTGTTGGCATAATCGTTACCCAGATCTGCCGCCTCTGCCGTGGTCTTAGGTTTTCTGTCCAGAATCCACTCTCGGGCCTCCGGACTTTGTGTCCTCAGGAACTGCTCCAAAATCATCAGATCCTCCAGGGCCTTATATGTAGTAACTTGTAGGCCTCCGGTCCATTGCTGGAAAACAGTCCGAAGCTCTCGCGCATATTCGGTGCAACTCTCTGATGTAGCTTGCTGCATCTCTCGAAGTTTTTTCCTGTAGAATTCAGGGGGGAGGTTAAAACTTTTTAACAAGGCAGATTTTATGGCCTCATAGTCAACTTCTATTCATAAGGAAGCAGACACATCCAGGGCTTTTTTTTCTCTCTCTCACACTCTCTCATAGTCTCTCTCACTTTATTGTACTGGCTGGTGTGATATATATGAAACCCACCCTGGGGAAACATGTATATACCATATTTGCTCGATTATAAGACAAGGTTTATTTCAGAGCAAATGCTCGTCTTATAATCAGACCTCAAATAGGTCTGACTATGAGACGACTAAGATCCAGATCCCCGCAGCTGCAGGGGACCTGGATCCTCATGTCTTCCCCCCCCGCCCCACTTACCGGTGCTTCTGAGTCCCCGGTATGCAGCTGGGGCAGTGTGCAGATGTCTACGCGATTCGCGTAGACAATTTACGCTGCAGCCGGAAGGAGGTGTGGCTAGCAGCGGGGGTTGTCTGCGTCCATTGCGCAGACCTTCCCCAGCTGTCAGAGATCAGAGTTCCCCGCACTGCACATGGGGGGCCTCAGGCATTTCTGGAGGCAGAGTGTTCTATGAAATACCTTTTAACCCCCTTAATGCCACTCTGCCTCCAGAAATGCCTTTTTTAACGCTCTATACGCCACTCTGCCTCCTGAAATGCCTTAAACCTCCCTATATCCCACTCTGCCCCATAATATGCCTTTTAACCCCCTTAGTGCCAGAGTGGCATATAGGGGTATAAGGCATTTCTGGAGGCAGAGTGGCACATAGGGGGTCAAAAGGCATATCATGGGGCACAGTGGCATATAGGGTTAAAATGCATATCATGGGGCACAGTGGCATATAGGGGGTATAAGGCATTTCTGGGGCAGATGTGCATTACTGGGGGGGGGCAGGTTGGAAAATAGAAGGAAATAAAACCAAAATATTTTTCTCAATCATAGCTTTTATTAAAAAAAATAGTTTACATGAATTAACATTTACTGGTAAAACTTTTTTCCTATAGGGTCGTCTTATATTAAGGCTTTTTCTTTTTTTCCTAAATTAATAATCAGATTTGGGGGGTCGTCTTATAATCGAGCAAATACGGTATATCCTCTAGGACTCGGTTAATAACAATTTGGTAACGTATTATCCTCTCTTATGGTTTGTGGATATCAGTAATAGAGCCCAGAGACAGACTTGGATTATTAATATTTTAACCCCTTCAGGACTGGGTTTTTGTTACTACGTTTGCGCTAAAAGACCAGAGCAGTTTTTGTGTTTTTGCTATTTCTTTCTTCAACTGTAAATTCTAAAATATCTAAAAATGTGGAAAGGAAATGTTTTCACAGTTCCACCTATCAAAACTATATATAACCAGTGCAAATGGGAAAAAAAGTGTATTTAGGTATTTGTCCTGTTTTTGGAAACACCTCATATGCCTGGTATTTTCATTTATTTTGGCACTTACAGGGTTAAATATGAATGCTGAGCATCACTGTCTCCATTGGAGCACAGCATTGACTGATATTTTGTCCCCACAAGCTTACGGGCACAAATATTAACCCCTGCAATGCCGTGATTTTGTCATACCATCCACATTGAAGGGGTTAACACTGCACAAGATTGCTTTTGATAGAGCAATCAGGCAGCAGGGGAGGGTGGGGGCTGGTCTCCACACTCATGTGGAGACCAAAGAACCCTTTTTCCCTGGCCCTGTCAATTTTTGTAGCAGCCCCCTGCTGCTCATTGCTAACAGGTGATTAACTATCTGGGAGATCCAGAACTCCTGGACTGGCTTCATCACCTGCAAGTAGACTGTGGAGTGGAGCACTGGCCCTCCCTTCTCTCCAAATGCTCCACCCCAGGGACCCAAACTTAACTACAGAATTTCCTTTATTTTGTCGGTAACAAAACATTCTCCCTGGGGTTATCAAATAATACATTGCACTGCAGTATTTTCTGGGAAATATATATGCCATCCACCACCATGCCCGGTTCCCTGCCACAATATTTTTATATATATATACCGTATTTGCTCGATTATAAGACAACCCCTCAAAATTTGAATATTAATTTAGAAAAAAGAAAAAGCCTTAATATAGGACCACCCTATAAGATTTTAGTTTTTTACTAGTAAATATTATTTCGCATGTAAACGCATCCCAAGAATCCCCTATGGATGTACCGGTACGTCCTGCCCTTCTTGCAGCGGCAGGGACACATCCCTGCCGCTGCATGGGAGATCAGGCTGTTTGACAGCCTGGACTCCCCCCTGACAGCAGAAGCCAGCATCGCCGGCTTTCTGCTGTTCGATCTGATGAAAACAGCTTCCGGCATGAAAAATGTTACATTTTCTTATCCCCCCCGTAGGGGATATCCTGTCCTCCGATGTCTGTGGGGACTTGCATAGAGATCACAGTGTGATCGGTGCAGGGGGATTGCGGGGAGGAGAGTGAGAAACCATGTCTCTCACCCTCCTCCCATGAGGGAAAAAAAAGGTTAGTGATTTTTTAAAAAAAAATATTTTTTTAAATCACTAAAAATTACAATAAATAATAATAAAAAAAACAATAAAGTGAGCCAAGTGAGTCATTGTGACATCACTGGCATTAATAACATATTCAAGAGGTCCCTAAGAGGACCTCTAACCATTTTTGAAAAAATATATATATATAAAAAAATACAAAAAATATAAAAAAGATAATAAAAAAGAAAAAAAACTTACATCCAATTGCCCTAACACATCTACCCAGTATAACCCTCCTGCCCCCATTCACAACCCCCAAACTCGTTATAATAATAATGTACACCTTATAGTATGTTCCCTATAAGTGCTGGAAAAGTATGGAAAATCTATATAAATTAGGTATTTCTGAAAGCAGGACACCTGAATTGATAAACTTGGAGCAGATTTAACCCCCCCCCCAACTTACCGGGGCGTCTGACTCCCTGGTGTGTAGTCAGGGCGGCGTGTAAACGTCTACGCGATTCGCTGCAGCCGGAAGGAGGTGCAGTTAGCAGCGGGAGTTGTCTGCATCCATTGTGCAGACCTTCCCAGGCTGTCAGAGAGGAGAGTTCCCCACACCGGTGCGGGGAATTCTATCTGACAGTCAAAGGGTGTATGCGTGATGGACGTAGACAACCCCTGCTGCTAACGGCACCTCCTTCCGGCTGCAGCGGAAGTTGCCTACGCAAATCGCGTAGATGTCTACACGCTGCCCTGACTACACACTAGGGACTCGGAGTCAGAAGCACCGGTAAGTTGGGGGGGGGGGGTGTTAAATAGGGGCATAAGGCATTTCTATAGGCAGAGTGCTCTATGAAATGCCTTTTAACCCCCTTAATGCCACTCTGCCTACAGAAATGCCCTTTAACCCTCTATACGCCACTCTGCCTCCTGAAATGCATTATACCTCCCTGTATGCCACTCTGTCCCATAATAGCTCAATCATAGCTTTTAATAAAAAAAAATTGTTTAGTTTACTTGAATTAACATTTACTGGTAAAACGTTTTTCCTATAGGGTCATCTTATATTCAGGCTTTTTCTTTTTTTCCTAAAGTAATATTCAGATTTTGGGGGGTCGTCTTATAATCGAGCAAACAGTACTCTTTGCTAGTTATTGGCTATTATCGTACCTGTCCATGTCCAGCTTTACAGATGTATATAGCAGCCAATAGGAAAAATTAAAGCATTCTTATATTATGAGAGGAGGATTGTGGGCACTTTTGCATGATTCCTTGCCGTATTTGTATATATTCAAACAGGTTCCAAGTTAAAAAAAAAAAAAAAAAAAAAGTGTTTTCATTTAAGTCCCGGGCAGGGGCACCGAGCGGTCGCTTGTGAAGTTTTCAGCAACCGCTCGACGCCCCTCACTCTCCGTGACTCCGTCGCAGTGCCGCCGTTTCATGCTGAGCGCCGCGGCAGAGCGGGAAGACGGACGCCTCCCGCTCCCATCACAGGTAAGTCAGGATAATGAGAAGTAGGGAGGGGGGGGCAGTGAGAAGGGGCAGAGGGGGTAGATAGTGAGATGGGGGAGAGGGGGTAGATAGTGAGAAGGGGCAGAGGGGGGAGATCTTTTCCCTTTCTATTTTTGTGGGATGGGGGCGCCAGAGGAGTAGTCCGCACAGGGCGCCAGAACACTTAAGGCCGGCTCTGGACATATTTTAGGAGCTACTTAACCCACTCCTTCTCCTGCCTACTACATCCAAGATTGTACACAGAGATTTAGGTTTGTGTGATTACTTTTTTTTTGTCTTGGCAATGAATTTTCCGTGTAGCCTGGCTTTCACTCCCTGCAATCACTATTTGGCTTTCTGACTCCTGAAAATAATGTTCCTTCTTTCTTAATTACACTTAATTTGTATGTCACATTTACATTTTCTTTCCAGGGCAGGTTGACATGTCTTGTCAAGGTTATCAATCAAAGTATTAAATATGGAAAACGCACAGTCTGATTAGCACACAAATCAGTGTTCTGCACTCAGGTTTTCCTTAAACGTTTGTCTCCAATATTAAGCATGACATTCCTTCTCTATATACAATATTTTGTAATCCTTTCTTGTCCTAACAGCCGCATAACAAAATGCATAACTCAGTTTTCTGTAACAAAGCTTGCCCTTTAACCTTATTTTAGTTTAGTGGGGGTGGAGAAGTCTCGTTGTCTTCCAGAACTACTTCATACTGGTATCAGTAATGCCTTTTGTTCTATTACAGTATTGGTATTTGGAAATATTACTCTGGGACACTGAAACACTGCACTTGTTTCTGGACTGGAATAAGCAAAACACACAATAGTCGCAATAGTAAAGGGGGAGAACTTTTTCAATAGCCATTTATAAAGTATACCTTTTTAACTTGTCCAACATAAGTTTGCATTTTCATCCTGGCTCCTTAATGCAAATTGCATATTTATTTGTGTATATAGAGAGAATGTAGTCACACATTTGTACAAATTGTAATAGTGATTAACAATCTCATTTCTGCTAAATTATCTCAGAAATGGCATATGATGTGTTTTTCTTAATAAATGTCACATTAATCTGAGCTAAAAAAGGCCCTTTGAGCATGGATATCTGTATAAAAAAAATCTGCATTTGTTTCTGGATTTTGAATTAATATTTTTATTCTAATCAATCTTCTTGCTTGTTTCTTTTTGTCTGTATTCTTTTAAGAGTAGTCGTTTAACAACCTTTTCTTTTCCTTTTGTTTCTTTTTTTTTTTTTACAGAGACCTTTGGTAAGTTTGTGATTATAACCATAGACACAGCATAAGCAAATATACCCTCAGTACACCCTCAACTAATTCTAACCTCTTTTGGAAGTGCATGCTCAGCATATACTACTAACAAACCTAATAGCCTTCCTGTTGTACAAACTTAAGCTTCAAACAAATATCAGTAACTGACCTTGAATTACTGATTCTGATGTTACTATTTTACTCATTTATTTTAATTACAGAATTGTCCTTATTCAGGAGCATCAAATACTGTGTACCACAATATGTTGGCATTTTTATGTATGGCACCAGGGAATGCGAGCAGTGTGAAGAGTAGAGATTAGAGAAGCATTATGTGTGTGCAGAATGTATAATATATACACACACAGTTATTTTTTTCAGTATAGCAGCTGAGATTTGTGCTCCGTTGGGAGCTTGATGGTTTCAGGAGACAACTGTCTTGTAAAGTTAATACTCCGTCTCCTTGGGGACACAGCTAGGCGCTTCTCATACTCCCCAGCAGTTGCCATAACAACCTGTCTTGTGCTTAGCAGAGAGCAGTAATGAGTCTAAGGCAGCCATCGCTCTCTTGTGTAGCCTGTGGAAAAAAACATCCTGATAATGCTTGATGATGAGGCTCTTCAGGGCTTCTCGCTATGTTGGAGGGAGGAGTAGGGGCTACGGCAGCTGGGAAGGCAAAGGCTGTTAATAAAACACGTTTCTTCCCAATGCTAATTTCTTACTTTGTTTACTGCTCCTTTCTCATAAGCACATATGAAGTGTGTTAACTAAGATCTTTCTTGAAACCCCTATCAGGTCTGTAGGTGTACAACTCTGGACATCTGCCAGCTGGGTCCATGTAATTCTGCTTTTTTCCTCCTGTGCTTTTTAATTCCTCTGTCCTTCCTTTATTTATCCTACCATCTTTCTTTATCCTCACTTTAGCATTCAGAATTACCCACCGCTGTCCCTTATATTCATGTTGCTTTCAAACTGCAGCAAATTGTAAAACTGGATTTGCTATTTTCTAACTCTTTGTTTCATTATGTTGAGTCCTATACACCACTGCTTCAAAGACCTCTATAACCTGGGCTTTGTACCTAATAGGCTGCTAGATGGAGGAGGTTTCAGTCAACACTGTATGTGTATCTCTCCCACATAGTCTTCCTTTTTGCCTCTCCCTGTTTGCCTTCTTTCTCCCATTTCTCTCTCTGTCCCCCCCCCCCCCCTCCTACTTACATATTATCATTTGGTTGTACTCCTTCCTTTAATCCCTCCCACTACACATCCCAGTGTGAGAATTTTTGGGCCACAATTTTATACTATACAGATCAGAGTTTCATCAGCTAGATAATTGTTTTATAAAGGCATAGCAAGCCAAATGACACAATAACATGGCCCTCAAGTATCCATCTGTGTTTTTTTTGTGTGTAGTTCACTCTCCTCCGTTCAGACCTGATGTTTGGTTTTTTTTATATACTCTTTACTCTTATTGTTAATAACCTCTCAAAATGTAAGCTTGTATTCCCTTTCCTTTCAATCAGCCTTCACTTGCCCTCCTAGCTTTCTACCAGATGGCAGATCTTCCGGCAAAAGTAGATGGGCAATAGCTAATCATATTTGGATGAACATGTACATATTTATCCATAACCCTTGGTGAATCTAACACCCTCCAACAGAAGCAATATCCCTTCTTACTCACACATATAAAAACTAATCATCCTGCTTTATTAACTACGTCCTATCCTTTAACAAACTGCTAACATTTACGGTATTAATTAACCAGAGCTACCCTTCTAACAAAGTAACCATGTATTTCCCTGTTACAGTTTTGGAAAATGTTATACTTGCTCTTTGAAATATTTTACCCCATATTTTTTAAATTATGAAATAAAATAAAATTGGGAATGATTACAAATTGTTTCACCAATTGAAATGAACTCAGTTACAGATGTTTTATTCTAGGTAATATGCCAAGGCTGACTACATTGCAAGCAAAATAACTTGCTACAAGATCTTAATTCACTGCTCTTACTTCTATACTATTAACACAATGTGTTCTAGGATGGGGGTAAAATATTCCGTAAGTGTACGTTTGTGTTCAGGTTGCAAATAGATGCAAAAAAGGGGGAGTCCAGGAAGAGCCACATTCTCTGTAAACGCTGAGAATAAGAACTGATTACTTCATGCACTGTGGTCACTGACCACATAACTATTTGTGCCTTCTGCATATTTCACTAGTTCTGCTAGATACTAGGTATAATGTTAATGGGAAAGAGAAGTAATTATACAGTCTGACACTAGGTATTAACTTGATCTGATGCCTCTGGGTTTATTTATTTTGGAAAGTGCAACATCTCAATATCTACAATACAGTATCGTAGAAACATGCAATCTCAGCAATCACATATTCGCTAGTTGCTTGCAGACATTTCTTGTTTTTTTGTTGTATGGGGCACAATATATTCCTTAAAGTCAATTAGAATGGACTTTAGAGGCTCAAAAGAGCCTCTAAAGGAACTTGGAGAACATGTAGGCTTACCTTATAAGATCTGTACAGTCAAATTTTATCACCACGGCAGCGTGTATCATACAGAGGCATCACATCAAGCAGATGGTGTGTGTATGTTAGTATAAGCTTGTATGTCAGTTTTTTAGGGGCATATTTTTTTGTGAATGTGCTTTTTATGTATGAGTTTTTTGCTAGTCCAGTAATATTACTTACAGCTTTATTCCTAACCTGACTATATCGAATAAGAACAGCTAGGTGGAAACCTTTAGGCAAAGGAAGTAAATGTATCTGTTGCATTTTATTGCTGTAGTAAAGCAACTTTTATTTAGAAGGGAGCGAGTGGCAGGTTTAGTGTAGAATATTGGCATTCAGGAAAGTGGATGAATGTTCCATAAACAAGAACTAGGAGGCAAAATAGCTTCCACAAGGTGTTTAAATGAATAATCACCAGGGTGCTGGGTGCTATGTAATAATCAACACTACAGAGAACGCCATATCATGTAGATTGACTGCTGAATGTAAGCAACTTTCCAGTCTCCTTAAAAATATACATGCTAGAGTGCATGTGTAGAAGTTTGTGTGTGTGTGTGTGTTTGTATATGTATGTGTGTATTTTATTGCTATATACATAGACATATTATTACACACACATACTTCTACACTTATATTCTGGTATGTATATTTGTAAGGAAACTATACACATATTGTTGAATATTTGTGAGCATTTAGAATCTGACCCGCCGAGTTGTGTAACACTCCTTGCTTCACCAATTGATGAGTGGTGTTTAGAATGCCACCGTTGCGTTGCGTGTCCTATGTGCTATCCCCAGTTGATGAATGGAGTTTGGAATGTGACCATTAAGCCGTGTATCCTCTGTTCCCCCAGTTAATGACCATTGAGTTCTGCTTCCTCAGTGTACTCCCAAGTTAATGACATGAAAAACTTACTGATAGAATCGCTGGCAGAATTTCTTCCTGGATAACAGTCCAATTTTATTGGCTGGCTGGGAGACTGTCTGATTTCTCACCTCTATCACCTTTTTTTCTTTGCTTCCATTACAGAAAATACTCCAATTCGAGGTAAGGTATTTGCTGGCCCATTGCTCATAATACTTCTGTCCTTTAGCTACCTGACACCTCTTCTCCTTGTCAAATCAAGCCACTTATCTCTATCTGGTCTGTGCTTTGGCATAACTGATATTACTTACCGTGAATCTTTATCATGCGTTTTCTTGGACATACTCTTTAGATATTTGTTAGTTATAAAATATGCTCAAAAACTATAAACAGAGATAATGCACATTGTCATATACAATTGTTTACATAAACACCATGTGTTTAGAGTGTAAGGACGAGGTATTTCAAGATGTTGGAAGTGTTTAATGGGTTTTTACATTCTTTTGCTCCTTGATAGCAATGTTTCACTTCTGGAAAACTATGGTGGAAACTGCTATGCTGCCCTGGTATGATCTGTTGTATTATTTATAAAATGTCATCCTTAAATAAGCCCCATCACGGACCACAAGTTTCAAAGCAATAAGCAGACTTCTCTTGCAGCAAAACAACAAGTGACTGTTGTATTTGAAATGGTTTACCTGTTGGCTTCTTCAGTAACACTGACCTGCCTCCCTTACCAATTTGTCTTCCGTGAATTTTTCACTTTGGCTCTTCATTGCAATTCATTCAGCCAATATAGATAGCAGTTGGTTTCCCAGTTGTCATAGATAATTAAACTTCCAATAATTCAATTGCTTGGATATGGGCTACCTGTTTGATGTTCTGTTGTCTTTTTCTCATAGGTGCTTTACAAATTGAAAACAGCGAAGAGACTGATCAGGGGAAATATGAATGCGTCGCCACCAATAGTGCTGGAGTTCGTTATTCATCACCTGCTAATCTTTATGTGAGAGGTAGGGAGTGGCTCAGCTCTGCACGCTGGGTGATGTGTACAGTTGGCAGGCTGCACCTGCTGGTTGGTTGTGCTATTCCTGACCGTGGTTTTAAAGTATGAAATTGTTTAAACCTTATTTGTTTATTAGTGTTGAGCTGTTAATAATACAGTTAATAAGAATTTTTAACATGGAGTTGTTATGCATAACATTATGTTATGCAGAATTACTCGACTACAACAATAACAATTGTTTTCCTGTTCCACAAGGGGAAACTGTTAGATTAGTTTAGGTTGTGGAGCATAGACCAAACAAGTGAGAATAACAAATGACTCTCTCTATTCCTGAAACAGTTCAACATGATTGTTGGTTTCCTCAATAAACAGGTTAGCTAACACTAGTCCCGTTAAAATTAAGAAATGTCTAGGTTTGCCACAACGTTAATTGTAAAACCTAGGTGAAAATATTCTTATCAGTTTTAAATGACTCCACTGAATAATGTGAAAAATAAATGCAAAATTATGGGAAAGCTTTTGAAGTCAGATGCTCATCAAATACGGAGAGACTTGTGGTAGGTATAAAGCATGTAAACTTGATATGTGTTAACAAGCTAGTCTGGTATTAACAGTGAACCTTTTCATTTTTGGACGTGCAACGGTTCATCTGTTTTCATAAAGCTATTTTAGCTGGGAGGAGATTTATTATTATTATTATTACCTTATGTTTACATTTTTTGGCACACCCATTTTTAATGAGTTAACAATTTTAAAATGACACTACAGACTTTTGTATTCTGACAGCAGTATGTGCTTTAAGTAACAGTTTAAGAACCATAATAAATACTGCATATGGGTAATTAGTAGTAAAGAAGATGACAAAGTAGCAAAGGGATTGGGTGGGAACGGTTTACAGCTAAGAAAGCATTTTAAAAGAAAATGGATTAGTCGCTATGCAGCTAAAAGCCTGGAGAAGGTCTTTTTTTACTCTCTCTGTGTCTCCCCTATTTTTTCTCTTCTCCTCATGTCATTGTGTTCTGCATCAAACCCCTTAACATCCCTCAGAGCTACGAGAAGGTTGGTGTGTTTTTTTTTCTTTTCCGTTCTTAACCCACATTTTTACATTAAAAAATAAAGGGAAAAAGCAAGGACTTATTTCAATGAGGGACAGTGCAGCTGCTCATGGGTTTTGGGGATTGAGATGATATTGCATTGTGAGACCTCTCTATGCATCCTTTGGTAATGTTGCTGGGTTTTTGCACTTTTCGTCGTCATGGTTATTGCGTGCTTGGGCATTGGGCCTTGATGCATGATGGAAGAATGTAACCACCTTTGCATGTCTTCTTTTAATTTGCATTTTTTGTCTTGCTTTAAATATTGTTTATTTTATAATGTTTATGGTGTCCTAATCTATCTTTATGGCTGTTCTATTTCCTTTGTAATGATTGATTTTATTTTGCTGTGTTGTAATTTCAGTGCAGTTTTGAAAAGCCTCTGATCCTGCCCTGTGGGAAACACACTTACAAAAAAAAGATATTACCCTTGCAGCTAGCAGATCGTCATCAAAGAACTTCACAGATACCTCATGTTTAATAAAATTAGTGCTGAAAAATACTTCTAGCATTTATTACATTTCTGAATGTAAAACTATACCAGTATTACAGAATATTACAATACTACATTTGCATGTAAACACTCTTGTAATTGAGAAGTTAGTTACAAGAAGTGATTAACAACAAACTGAAGTGCAAATTAAGATTACTAAAACTTTGATTTTATTAAATGATTGCACAAATGTAATGTATGCAAATCAAAGAGGTATGCAAATCACTGTGTACTTGATACGCCTACATCCTTGGTCACTCTACCCTCTCCCCTATGTACATCTCCCCTCGCTTCTTTGACATTGAATGCTATCTGAACATTGTTAGAATTTGCTAAAACCTAGTTTTAATCATATGTTTGGTTGGCAGCTGTATCTGTGAAGATCTAAATGAGTGCTTACACACGGCAGGAGCATTGTGCCAAGCAGGAGAAGTTGCCTGTCTATACCCTTTCGTCTAAATCATTTTTGTATTGCTGGTCCCGTTGTTTTAGATTAAATGTTAGATTACACCAAGTCTTATCAAAATGCCCCTCATATGACATATCCACTAATATTTGGAATGAGATTGCATCTTTGTGCTATATGGCATTTTGGTGTGTCCTGACAAGATCAAGTTTAATTATTGGTTCGAAAAGTGCATGCATTTTTGTATCAGCAACTTCATACAATAATTAAGCAATTGGCATCTGTGTTCACAAACTAAAATTCAATTGAAAATTAAAAGTATTAGCTGATGAAGGGGAGGACCGGTGTAATCTAAGTTTCACTAGTAATTTAGAAGCTGCGCATTATTTGGCTGCCTTCCTTGAATTTCTACTTCTTTCATTTTGGATCAAGACGGAATGACTCCTGTCTCACCAAAATGGTTTTATAATATTTGCCTTCTCCCACCTTGTTTGGAGCCGCCGCTTGCTAACTATTGGAGTGCGATTAAATCATTAGATTCTGTTTAGTGCTTTCAATGCTCACATCAATATCTTTTCATTTGTTTTATATATTTTTATTATCTTTCAATTTTCCCTTAGTTAATTGGGACATAAACGATCAAATGTTTGTATGGAATTCCATAACCACATTACAACAAATAACTATGTATTTTCTACTTTACCATGAAAAACACTCACAGAGCATGACCTGTGTCTCAGCTTGTCTTACTCTTAATGGCTCTCTTGCATATGCAATCTTGTTTCACAGTGTACAGTCTTCTTGTCTGTCATATTAACTGTCTTTCAAAACAGGGTAACATTTTTAGTATGTCAGATTTGGTTACCGCTCTTCCTTCCCCTCTTCCACATTGCCCCATGAATTGCATACCAAACATTTCCCACATACTGTTCTCATGCTGTTTCTATTTATTATATCGTATATCATAGTGTGGACATGCCTGTGTCAGAGATCCCATCACATAAGTAGATAGTTCTCACTATTAGATCAGTCAGTGGGGTTATACACAGAATATGACTCTACAAAGTTTAAAAAGTGGTCACCGTAGCAATCACTGCAATTGCCTAGTCAGCAGGGATATATTCCTTAGGTTCAATTTTTCAGATGACAATTTCTGAAATTATGCAGCAGTCAGTGTGTCACTTTTTTACTGGATCTTCAAACAGAAATGTCAAGCTGCACATATACAAGGGATTGAAATAAGAAAATAAATGAGCACTTTAATGTGATGTCATAATAAAGATGCCAATTTAACTGGATCCTTTTTTTTTTTAGCTGCTTGTATTGGCCACCTCAACTCGGGGCTCCTACTCAAGTCTACATTGTCAGAAAAAAGGTTTAATCCTATACATTAGTGTTATTTGGAGGAATATAGTTTTAGAAGAGGGGTTGGCAAATTTGGTTTGGCTCTTGGAGCCAGCCAAAAAAAGTTAGGAGCCATGTTTTTTCTTCCCCAATCATCGTATTTTCCAGACAGCCTGGGTTAGTCGAGTCTTTCCATACACTAACATACATTTACACACTCATTTACCATGCAGTAACAGACACATACTAACATCTTATGCTCACAAACACAACACAACACGCTAACACACTGACTGAGAATACTGTATACATACACTGAATCTAGCAGTATACACACATGCACATTGACTCTCTCACCTCCTGGAGACGTCGCTGCCTATCTTCTGCCATTGTGAATCAGGCTTTTCCGTGAGGCGAGTGCCGTCCATTACTTGACCATGCTGGGAGCCTCAGGGCACCCGCTACACCACACACCTGCAAGAAAGCATAGGGTGCTGGATCCATGATGGCAACCTTGAACATTTTTTGGTTTTACAATATTGGTTCTTGAAAAGCTTATAGTGGGGAGGAATATGCAAACTGATGAATGTGCTATAACCAACACTATCAGTTTGATATATTTTGAGTAGCCTCCATTTTTTTTTTTTTTGAAGATGGGCAGTTTCTAAAATATGTACAGACCAATAAAATGATTGAGGTGACCATTAAATATTCAAATGATGTGACATGTTAAAAAGTACCTTTATTGTACCATATTGTATAGTGTGAATTTAAATTATTTTATATCACATTATATTGTACAAAATAATATAATAGCAAGGCTTGGCAAAGAAACAACATGTATTATACATGTGAGATATCTAAGAAGAGTTAAAATATGACCATTTAAAGCCTACACCATTTACCTGAAATGCTGCTCAGATTCCACAAAAATGGGGAAGCAATTAATTGAAGAAACAAACTAGCGTATCTGCCTGTTTAATTTGTACTTGTATATAAATAAGATTAAATCAATAAATTGTTCTTTCCCCCATTTTAAGCTCTAAGTTATTTATTAAGGATATCTAATCAGTAAATTGCTCCTTCTTTGTTTTAAGCAATCTCAGTAGGGTTTTTTTTCCAATATTTGGACATGTAGTTGACTTTAAGAGGAAAAAAGCAGCACAACATCACTGTTAAAGTCTATTTGTGCATGTGCACAGATGTGCATCCAGTGTTAACACGAGATTGTTTGGTAGGCAGTGTAAGAAGAGTAAATGAGGCTAAAGTATGTTTCTGGCTGTCAAGATTAAATAGATCCCGCCAAGCAGTCCGTATCACATTGAAAGTTGTGTCATTACAAACACTGCTCCTCTTTATTGGGGAACATGCAGTTATTTAAAGATGAAGTCAACATTTATCAGTAAAGCATAAAATGGCTAGATATATTGTCACTTCTTTTAAATTGGATATACAATGGTGCAAACATCTGTCGCTTCTTCCCTCCCGCTATCTGCCCACCCATATCCCCACAAACCCCTTGATAGCTTGTCAGCTCCCAGATGCAGAACCCTCTTCTCCTTTTATGCCAGTAGGTCTGTTATTTTTTTATAAAACAAATCCTCTTATTATGTGTATTATCCAGCAAACATATCATATGCAGATAAGGACATAAACCAAACCCATTGTTACCTGTACCCCATTTGCATATGCTTGCTGTTTTATACTAAGTTTTGACCAAAGCATATGGTCTAAATTGCATGAGCCTGAGCATTCCATCTACATAGAGCTGTTTCAAGCAATTATGTATGTCAGTATGGTGGGTGTGTGTATAGGCTTATGTATATCTGTGTGTATGTGTATATATATATATATATATATATATATATATAATGTGTGTGTGGGGGGGTATAGAACTAAGATTCAATAAACACAAATATTGCGCATTGGTTAACAATTCTATACACAACCTTGCTTTATATTTCTGTTCATTTATCTCCCTTGTATCCTTCCTTTGTGTGCTTTGGGATCAGACCTGACTTAAACGCTATTCTCTTTTTGCTCCCTATGCTGCTATTTTGTATTATATGCCTTTACCATTGGACTTTACCAAATCCCATAGAAAGCTTTTCAGGTCTTGTGCTCTGAGTGTTTTATATCTAGATTAAATTATCTGAAATCCAAATTTTCTACCAATATATTTTATGGCCACTATCAAGTATTTGGTGTTAACCACCCCCCCCCCTCAAAAAAAAAAAATAACCTGTTAGTTTTGCATTCTGTTAAGTTTCCATAACAAAGTATAGTCATCATATACAACTGTTTGTTTTTTTGTGACTAAATCAGTCCATTTATTTACTTTGTTCCTCCCCCCTCATATACTTAGCTATGTAACTGGTTTGATCAAACATTTGCACTTTTATTTCCATGTTTTCTTAGCATGGTCTTCTGTTTTTTTTGTTTTTTCTTTCTTTCACTTCCTGTCATCGTGTGTTAGGTGTGCCTGAGGAGTGGGTGAGGCTCTGTGACTCTGTTCTTAGGAGTAGATCTCCTTCGATTGTGCCACAATTCTATCAATGGAATGTTCACAAATAGTTGTGAATGATCTAAGAGACGTTTGAACATCTTAATATCCACCTGGATACTCATGTTTACATTGCATGTGTCCCAGTGGGAAAAATCAGCATTTCAAAGTAGGAATACATTTAACTTAGAAAATATTCTGCAGCATTAAATCAGAAGATGTTACATGCAGATTTTCCCTTGACTTACCATAATGTATTTCCAAGAAATAAAATAATTGCTTGAGAGATTATGATTTGCACCACTTAAGGCTAGGCTAAAGTGACAGTGTAGGGGCTTTCAGTTTTAGTCCAGTTTTTATATCCCAACTCCATTCTACTCATTATTTTGTATTATATAGCAATAACCTACTTGTTTGTTCTTTACAAGACACTTCAGAGAACAGAGTCACTCAGATTTGGCGCTGCCTCAACCCCATGATCCATGTTCTAACTTGTGAGGTCTGAAAGCTGCATCCACCTATCAGCAAGGGGGATGCACAGAACATGTCACTATTATCCTCGGTGTTAAAGTCCATCACCTATGATATAATCTAATATCCCTCCAGGACTCTGATGTGGCAATATGTTAGAGAATTTTGGTCACATCTGCTGTAGCATAGAGTGTTAAAAGTGGGTTCCACCCCTAGATACCTTCCTCTATACCCAGTATTCATGCGGGCATTTGCTAGTTGCCCTTATGTTATATTCCTCTGCATTTTTCTGTCTTACCTCCCTTTTTGTTTATCTTCTTCCCTTCTTCTGTTCCTTTTTTTCCGGTTTATATTTTTTATTTTAAATATTTTTGCATGATGATTGTGATTCTGAAAGCTGCATCTATCGATGAAACCGTGTCAGATTCTAAAGAGGCTTTGTTAGGGTTTTTACACCCAAAAACCACAAAAATTTCATTAGAATTTCTCATCTTTCTCTCCTGGTATGTGGTGCATCAATGCAGTTAGAGTAGTGAATGAAGTTACCTCTATCAAGATAAACAACACAAGTGTGTTGGTGGTATGATATATTGGTGTACAGCTAGCTTCTTACCAGACTCCTTGCTCATTCCCTTTCTATATCTTGAGGCACTTCATTCCTTAAAGTAACTTTACTCTTTGCAGATATTTACTTATGTTGTGGGAATGGATAACAGGTATTGTGCATTTAAGCCTTAATTAACACTATCCCCACACCTCAGATCTTGTTGTTAAAGATGAGAAATTACTAATAAATTTTTGTGTACTATTTGTGCTGTGATGGGTGTACTCCTGATCTATGGAACCCTTTTGCTATGAACTATGGCTTCATGTCTTTATTCTCTTTCAATCGTTTGTGTAGTAAGTTATTTTTTTGTTTTGTTTATTTAAGTTTTTATTTTATTTTATTTCCTGCATCCCATGTAATTAACTTAGCCTATTTTGTCCTTCTTTTTGTTCTTTCCCTTTTCATTGTATGCTTGGGGATTTTACCTACAGTTCGACGTGTTGCTCCACGATTCTCCATTTTTCCTGTGAGCCATGAAATTATGCCTGGAGGTAATGTAAATATCACTTGTGTGGCTGTGGGCTCACCCATGCCGTATGTGAAGTGGATGATGGGTTCTGAAGACTTAACACCAGAAGATGACATGCCTGTAGGACGTAACGTTCTCGAACTCACCAATGTCAAGGAGTCTGCTAATTACACTTGTGTTGCAATGTCAAGTCTTGGTGTTATTGAGTCCGTAGCCCAGATAACAGTCAAATGTGAGTATAGTTAACTGCTTATATGAGTAAGTGTAACTGTATCCATATAAATGCTTGGTTGCTTTAGGAGATTATCATGTCGCGTAATTATCTTGCTCCTTGTAAACTGTAAACCTCATGTAGTCACTTATGCTACCACACACTTTGCCTTGTGACCTCCAAGAATTATTTATTTTGTATCAATTTAAATAGACGTGTATGTAAACCTGCCCACAATGTGTGTTTATATATTACATCCAGTGTGTTCTTTGTACTGCTAATACATATCAAACGGCAGTGAATTTATACTGTAGGAAAATTAATCATAGAAAAATGAACTGAAGATGTAATTACTTTGATTCCCCAATAGTAAGTCAGTAATGAAAATGGCCAGTGTGTAGGGCCAGACGTTCCCAGATTTGCATCCGTGGATGAAATTAGAGAGATAATGCACCTTGAAAAAAATAAATGTGGGACGAGCAGTGGGTGCTGTTTAACCTAGTCATTTAAGTAGCAGTTGCAGGGTTTTTTGAATTATTATTTATTTATATAAACAAGTGCAACATTTGGTGTCTTGGAACAAAGACTTTGGTTGGAAATGTTCACATGTTTCATTGGCAGTGTTTTATCGAGGGTTGAATTTGTTTGCCAAAGGGAAGAAAGCACTATTTCAAGTTTCACACTATTGTTGTTTCCTCTACCCTTTAGCACTTCCTAAAGCTCCTGGCGCTCCTGTGGTGACAGAGACCACAGCCACAAGCATTACTATTACATGGGATTCTGGAAATCCTGATCCTGTGTCTTACTACATCATAGAATACAAATCAAAAAGTCAAGATGGACCTTATCAGATCAAAGAGGACATCACCACTACCAGATACAGCATTGGAGGACTCAGTCCTAATTCAGAATATGAAATTTGGGTCTCTGCTGTCAACTCTATTGGTCAAGGACCACCAAGTGAACCTGTGGTAGCAAGAACTGGAGAACAAGCCCCTGCCAGTGCACCCCAAAATGTTCAAGCGCGAATGCTTAGCTCCACTACTATGATGATTCAGTGGGAGGAGCCTGTGGAACCCAATGGGCAAATCAGAGGATATCGTGTATACTACACCATGGAACCCGACCAACCTGTCAGTAACTGGCATAAACATAATGTGGTTGAAAATCTCTTGACCACTGTAGCTAGTTTGCTAGAACATGAAACGTACACTGTCAGAGTTTTGGCTTTTACTTCAGTAGGTGATGGACCACTATCTGATCCCATTCAAGTGAAGACCCAGCATGGTGGTGAGTGACATTTAATCGTGAGAGCAGTAGACTCATTTCATTTTAGGATGAGGCCTATACATATTTGTTGCACTCTGCTTGTAGCTATGCATTTGACATACATGCAATGTTTTTGGGATCAACAGTGCTTATTTCTTTACACAAAATATAATGTAAAAATGCAATACTAAGAAAACCAGTATTTAAATCCTCTTTACTGACACATATGAGTGGATTAGGCTTTCGGATATTAGGGGACTTTTTTTTATGAATTTTGCTGAGCATTATCGTACTCGCACCTGTTCTTTGCAAGCAGAAGTTTTTGTTTTTGGATAAAATTGAGAGCATGTAAATACCTCTAGAAAATCAAAGAATGTGATCTGTCTCCTGTTTTGTGTAAACATCACATGAACATATATGTAATGTATTTTCTGAGAGTGAAGATTTAAACCTAAATTTGGCCGATTACATCATACAAATCCTACCTTCAGAAATAACCATTATGGGTTATACAATGCTCATGTAATGTCTGCACTTGTGAGACTTCTCATTAATTTTGAGAATAAAGAATGCCTTCCCATGAGAATATATACATAAGTTATGTCTGAGAAAGCATATCATATCAGGGAGGCAGAGTGGCATATATAAGGCATATCTGGGGGCAGATGTGCATAACTGAAGGAAGGTTGGCAAATACAAGGAAACAAAAACATATTTTTCAATCATAGTTCTTATTAAATAGGAAAACATTTTTACATGTAAATTAGTATTTACTAGTAAAACTTTTTTTTCCTATAGAATAGTCTTATATTCAGGCTTTTTTCCCTAAATTAATATTCAAATTTTGGGGGGTCGTCTTATCGTTGAGCAAATACGGTATTTTACTGCATTGACCAGCACTAAGTACTTATCAATGTTGCACATTGCCAAAAATCTGTTTAGGTTTGTAACATTCTTCAAATGCCTCATGTGATACTTGGGTTCAATCACTCAAAACTATTAATCTAGCTATTATTTCAGTGTTGTTGCATGTTGAATTTTTAAAGACTGCAAAACAACCATATTTTTTTCTTTTGTTTTTGCCTTTATTTTACACACAATTGAAGTCCCTGGACAGCCAATGAATTTCAGAGCTGAAGCCAAATCTGAGACCAGTATTGCTCTTACTTGGAGCCCTCCACGCCAAGATAGTATTGTGAAGTATGAGGTTTGTTACAGAGAAGGAGAGCGAGGGAACGAGGTAAGAATCTTACTCACAAAGTAGAAAATGTATTATGTCCGATCTCTAGAAATTAAGCATTTTAGAGAGGCAACAACCTCTGTCCAATCAGGTAAACTGGGAAAAGTATCCTCTGTATTGTCCTTTATTTTAAACTAGTGTTCATAAAAGGTTTTGTAAGTGCAGTAGCACTGAATTAGTGAGAATGCATGGTTGTCCTGGAGCTATGCTTACCTTTCAAGCTGAAAAAGTGGATTGAACTTTTAAGAGATAACTGGTAATACTTACATTCCTTTTTGGTGGGTCACATTTCCTTAAGTCTAACTAAGTGTTAGGAACTTAAAAGTGCATACGTAAACTGATCAGAGTCATGTTTGAATGTTGAAAATGGTTAAAGATGAATATGTACTGAATGGAAAAATGTGTGTTGTCAATATTTTTTCATTGACCCTAATTACCATTGTAATTAAGTTTTTAATTGAAATAACTCCTTCACCAACTGTCACCTGTGGAACAGAGATGCTACATTAATTTTAAACAAAGCGTTTGTATTCTGGTGACATTTTTTGTATGACAGTTAAGATGTGTGGAAAAGAGCAACCCAAATTATTTCATCTTTATGTTGTCATGTTATGATCTGTTTTCTTTCAGATCAGAAAGACATTTGATCCAGCTACAACATATGTTGTTGAAGGCTTAAAACCCAACACAGAATATATATTCCGCCTTGCAGCTCGCTCTCAGCAGGGTCTGGGCGCCTGGACCTTGGATATCAGAGAGAGAACTATGCAGTCCAGTAGGTGTCCTTTTTTTTGCTTGATAACATTCTATATGGATAGAAAGGAGAATTGTGTTATATGCTATTTAACCTGAATGTTTACAAAGCTAGAACATTCTTATCAGTGACAAAAGAAAGTAAAACACTTTTATAGATCTCTAGAATTGAGGACTATTTCATCAGTTATAAAACACTATGTTGGCTATTAATGGAGGTTTGCCTTGGGTAGAACTGTCATTTTAGACCAATATTTCTAAAATGTTCTTTTATGCTTCTACAAGTGTGAAGCATTTATTTGAGACGTCTTAGAATAATTGATATATATATATTACACATACATTCAACTCTTACTTAAAATAATTAGTATTTTATGACTATAAAGTCTGTCTTGCAACCATTCCTTCAGCAGCTTTGGAGAGAATTTATAAATTCTGTGTAAATGCAGCATGAATATAAACTGTTAGCAAAATATAGGATTCCATATGTCAACCATTGAAATTCTCACTATCCAAGTCAAGTAATTGAAATATGGCTTTATTTTAAATTTACCTTTTTAATAGAACAATTAATAATAGAATAATTAATAATTAATACAGATTTATTTTGAGGAATCCAGGCTGAATACTACTAACAGGAGCAAGTTGATATAGCTGGCTATAGTTTTTCATTTCAGGCATGAAAAGGATTATTTGCACTAATCTGTAGGTATGACCCATCTCATATCTTATGTATTAAGTGGCCCTGAGATGTCTGACAATATTAACTTTTAAATTATGATGTTTGTAAAGGTCATGCCAAAATGGTTAAAATGGCAGAATCGAGAGTGGTAACGATGGCACGATGGAGTATGTAGCTTTTCCTAGCTAGTTTTAGTTTAATGGATTGTAACCTTGCTATTGTCCTGGGGATAGATTTCCCTTGGTGGCAATATATATCCAGTTTCCTTTTAAATTAGGTGTTTTTCACTGCATGAGTGGCTGTGGCAGTTAAACATGTGTTCTGTCTTTTTATTCATCACTAGTATATCACCCAGACTGCAGTTTCAGTAGCCAAGAGTGGAACTAATCTGGTCAACTCTAATCCTTTGGCCCCATGACTGACTTCCTTTTTATTTTCTTCTGTTTTTATAGTAGCATATACATGCATTAAAAAAAATTCTGCAGGCACTTACAATGTAACATAATATCGATGGTGCCTCTGCTTACACTATTTCGTCCGGTTCCTGTTTGGTGTTCTGAAACTCAGTCTTTATATTGTTTGTTTCTTTTATTTCTGTTGTATGTCATCAGGAAATTTCACTAAGCCATGTATTTCAGATATAATGCGGGTTTTTTTGTTTGTTTTATTAAAAAAAAAACCAAAAAACATTTAATAGGAAGTACCCACACTCTGCTTCAGGTCCCCAGTACAGACGGGCTTATCGGGTCAGACAGATACTTGTCTACTTGTTGTGGTCCTTCTAGAAAATAAATTTGGCTATTGAACTCCAAGTTTAATCTTGGTGGTGTTTGTCACAATGATATTAAACTGGTCAGTTTTCTTCCCTTTTTAATTTGAAATAACTTTGAAAAATTGGTCCCAAGCTTTCGGAATTATCATGAGTTGGAAAGTTCCTTGTGGATGACGCCTGGATCCAGTGCCTGTGCCTGATGCTCGTGACATTCCTCGGTTGGGAAAGGCTGGAGTAGCTTTGAACAGACACCAGTGTCTTTCCTCTGTGTTTTTTCTTTTTCCTTGAGAATTCAGCTCACTAGTCATTCCACGCTTTGTTTCTGCATGTTAAAAGGGGGGCAGCACTGCCAGTTGTGGGTGTTTACCATTCCCCATGCCCTTTCCGCTTTGTATTGTGACTGACTGTATGGTCATCTAAAGTCATGCTTTCGCTCACTTGACCCTGCTTGTGTTCTCAATGTTTTCCAAGATACCTCTAGCCCCTATGTGTCACTCCTCCCATCTTTGCAAGGGTGTATTTCCTAATACCATCAAACTTTAAAGTAAAATCCATTAAACTAAAGGTAAAGTATGTATTTTTTTTCTGATGTACCCATATTTTAACACTTTACGTACCAGAGGAGTAACCCTAAATGAGGTAGAGATTTTTTTCCAAACATTACATTAAAAAACTACATTAAGTGCTACGTTATTTTGTTACGATGAGTTATAATGCTAATTTAAAAGCTATGGTGGAATAGACACAATCCTGGGTACTTAAAGAGTTAAAATGCCTCACTGAGAGGCAAGTAAGGGTCATGCTTGGAGTATGGACACCTGCCAACCTGCTGGAAGGCAGAGGAGGTGAGTGAAGTGAAGAAAATATATTTTGTCAAATGCAGCCCAATACAGGCCTTTCAAAGGGCAGGAAGTGTTTGATGTGAATTTCCTCTTTATTTAATGCAGGTTTGGATAAATTACAAGTTTGAATTTAATAGACCGGTATAATCATGTGGCAGGATGCAGTCACTACCTGTGAGAAAATAAGTGCTGCCAGTGTTGGCCACTTAGGTGCTCAGTGTTTTATTACTAATGGTCCCAAGGAATTGGAACACAGGCATTTATGTTCTACCTAGATAAATGAGGTCAGTCCATCTCTTGTCAGTTGTTTCAGAATATGCATTGGTGAATTTTTGCCAGCATCAAAAGAAAATATTTGTTTCTGAAGTTTGCAGTGAATGGAGTGATCAGTATCTGACATAATAATAGTACCCACCACAAAACACTTTTTAATTGTTATGTAAAAGAAATATATTAACCAAGGTTATTGAGGAAATATATAAACCAAGGTTATTGAGCAAAATTATACCACCTTCTGTGGATCAGTAATTATATTGAGAACCAACTCCAGAAGATGGTTCTGACCTCTGCTTTATGTTCATTTTGTGAGAAAGTCTTAAATGTTGACGAGGCGAAGGTAGGTGATTTAATTGAGATTTATTTGGGGATATTATCATTTATTTTCTCCGTATACATTTCTTTTTGCTTTATTTTCATTGTTATTTTCTTTTGTCTATTATATGGATATCCAACTTAAGCAAAACTAGCAAAATATTGAGCAATATTAATATAATCACATAGGGTCCCCTTTATCTAAGGGGGATAAAATGCAAGAGAAAAACATCATATTGAGCATGTTTAAACTACTCCACTGTGTGTTGAATAAAATACCAGATATGTATGATTTAATAGCAGCTTAATAGCAATTTTATAGTAATAATAATAACCATAGCTTTGTTTTGAGCAAAGAGTAAAGTAATTCACACAGCTTGTCTAAACTTTCTTGTGCTCGGAGAGTGTTCCCTGTTGTGGAGTGTTCATAACCAAAAACTCCAGAACATAATTTAGATATTTTAGGAACTCCATTTTTTTTGCCTTACGTTTGTCCAGTCTTCTTTTAAGTTACATGTTTTTTTCTGTTCATGGTTTTATGTTCTTCAATTTATTTTTGTTTTATTTTGAGTTTTGTGTTTCTTTTCCCTTTTTTCTTTTATCTTTCCCATCTTTTGTTTTTCTGCCTGCCCTACCCTTCCTGCACCAAACTGTCCTTTCATAGAACCGTCTGCCCCCCCTCAAGACATAAAGTGCGTGAGTGCCAGGTCCACCACAATACTGGTAAGTTGGCAGCCACCCCCGGCTGAAAGTCAAAATGGCATTCTTGCTGGATACAGCCTGCGCTACCAAGCTTTGGATGGTGAAGACACAGAACTCAAAGAAGTGAAGGACATTCCACCCCAAGCTATACAGATCTTATTAGAATCTCTGGAAAAGTGGACAGAATATCGAATCACAGTTGTGGCACACACAGAGGTTGGACCTGGACCTGAGAGCTCGCCCGTTGTGATACGCACTGATGAAGATGGTAATTACTATTTCAATAATAAGTTAGTGGTGAGGTGAAAATAGCATGCGCAAGCTGGTATGGATTAATTGCTGTAAATCACAATGGTATATTCCCATCTTTATTAAAGGAATGTTACATTTAAAATAAAGAAAACTATTTTAAGATGTGGTTCTTGCGAACAGAATGTTGGTGCTTCATTTAAAAGGTGCAAAGCTCTGTTATTCTTATTCAAGTCACCTTTATTTATAATAAAACAGCGAAGTACATGCTCTGTTATTCTTTTGCCTGATAAAGAGATAGAACATGCTGAGCTGTGTGACTGATTGACCAAGCTCTATTTAGTTCTAGTTATAACCTAAATATAGGAAATATTTTATGATATGAAATGTGACTACTTAAGTGCACTCTGACTATAATGTCTTATTTTGTAACCTCACTTAAACCAAATCTGAATAAGAAATATTCTTCAGTACAGATGTTTTTGTTATTATCATACATGTCCTGCAAAGTCAATGTCTATATAATTCAGGGCTCGACAAACCACCAAGTCGCCATGGCGAGTAAAAAAACACTTCCTGGTGCCTAGGGTTTTGCAGGGCTGCCATCATGAATCTGGGATCCTATGTTTTCCTCCAGGGGCGTGGTGTAGTGGGTTCAGTAATGCTCCCATTGAGATCACGAAATTAACTTTCGTGACCCTGCTGGGTGCTTCACGGCGGCACCCAGGCAAGAAAGCATAAAGTGCCGGATTCACAATGGCAGAAGAAGATCTGAGTAGTGTATGTGAGTGTGGCTATACTATAGTATCATAGTCAGTGAGTGTATGTGTATACTGTAGTGTCAAAGTCTATGTGTGTGGTGTATCACTGTGTATATGTATAGTGCTAGATTCAATGTGTGTGTAAATGTATAGTGCCAGTTGTAACGGGTTCACCAAGAGAGCTGTAATAACTCCCAGAGATAACCCAGATGTATCCTCCTGTTGTCCCTGAAATCACTTCCAGCACCAGCCAGCATGCACACCTTGGAACCCTGCTAAGTGTACCCAATAAGTAGACACAACTACCTTGAATTGAGTACAGCAGGAATGAACAGTTTATTGTTATAAAACATAGACTCGTATATCCACAGAACATCATTAACATAAATTAACATTGTTAAACAGGTAGACAACCCAACCTTTAATCCCCTGTCAGCAATCCTATTGATTAATTAAACAATAGATTTCCTACTTGTGCTATCTTTGTTTGACAGCCAGGCTGGAGCTATCTCTGAGTACCTTGGGGCCCTGTATGACAGGTCATTCTGTCACATCAGTGTTAGTATGTCTACTGTACTCTAGAGCCAGACTCAGTGTGTGCGTCCATAGTGTTAGTGTGTTGTTTTATATATGTGTAGTCTGAGCCAGTGTGTGGTGCTTAAGAGTGTGGTGCTAGTGTGTGTGGTGGTGTTTATTTTACAGTATGGCATTAGCATGTATGTATGTCAACATATAGTTTTAGAGTGTGTGTGTATAAGTGTATTGTGTTAGCATGTGTGTACATGAGTATAATGTTAGCGTGTGTTACTGTAAGGTGTTAGTGTTTTGTGAGCATAAGAGCATAAGATGTTAGCGTGTGCCTGTTACTATATGGTGTTAGAGTGTGTAAACTGTGTAAATGTATGTTAGTGTATGGCAAGGCTTGACAAACCCTGGACGCCACGAAAATAAAAACATAATTAGAGAAGAAGAAGAAAAAAATCTGGCTTGATCCAAAACAAATTTGTCGACCTCTGAGTTAATTACGAGATCCACACCTGCATTTCTTTTTGATTCTTATAATACTGTTTTTTTTGTGGATTACACCGAGTTCAGCACCGACTCCACCAAAAATAATGTTGTATAGGCAGATTTGGCCAGCAAGAATTCTCACATTTCTTCTTGCTTGTAGATGCCAAATATTTATTTTTCATAGCTGTGAAACGGCTTTAAACAGTTCTCCTCAAAACTTACTAAACTTTTAAAGGCACAGACTTCTGTCCCACACAGCCTCACCAACAGTGAATGCAGATTGTGCTATTTTCTTATGCATTCTTTATCTGTAAGAACGAAAAAAAGCACTTACCTGTGGTGCACTGCCCACCTCTGCTGTCTATATTTTGTGCCAGTTTAGATTGGTTAAAGCAGCCATTCCCTGGCTAAAAAGTGCAACATTGGAATAAGCAATATCTATGCATGTGCACTCGTAAGATCACCTAAAACTCTAGTGTGAGCTGGCTGGCAGCCAGTATCCTGTGAGTGCACACTGGTAAGCAGATGTGTTGCGCTAAATTATGCTTAATTCTTCTGTTCCCTTATGGTTGTAAACAATACAACAGAGAAAGAGGGCAGACCGCACCAACAATGAAAGCTCCCCACTGCGCGAGCAGGATTCCACCAAATCCACACAACCGGTTAAACAAATTAAAAAGACGCTCTGTGATGTGATAAATTAGTGCAGTTTTATTCCAAACGTGTGGCGCAGTTTCAACCCGCTCAGGAGTTTGTATCGAGCCTTGATAAATACTCCTGAGCTGGTTGAAATGTCGCCACACGTTTGGAATAAAACTGCATTAATTTATCCCATTACACAGTGTCTTTTTAATTTGTTTAACCCTTATATTTGCTAACACCTCTGAACCTTTCCATCCTATAAAACATTGGGACAAATTAGTTCTAACAAGCCTTTTCTTTTGCTTCTCAGTGCCCAGTGCTCCACCACGAAAAGTGGAAGTGGAAGTACTGAACTCAACCGCTATTAAAGTATTTTGGCGTTCTCCTATCCAGAACCGGCAGCATGGACAGATCCGTGGTTATCAGGTTCATTATGTAAGAATGGAGAATGGAGAGGCAAAAGGGCTGCCCTCGATTAAAGATGTCATGCTGGCTGATGCTCAGGTGAGATACATCAGACAAAGGAACCTCACGTTTGGTTTTCATTTATTTCTGTCCACTGTGTGACCATTAGAATGCTGACAAAGGCCCTGTTTGGCCGAAACGTTGCTTTTTTGTTTTGCTTTCTCTAAATAAAGTAACCTAAGGATTGGAAGCTGTTTGGAGTGCTGGGATTCTTTTCAGTGTTCGTATTATTCATATTTATAGGCCTTTTGTTTGCATTTTTCATTGCATCCCTCACAGCAGATATTTTTTGTTTTTAGTTTTCTTATGATGGGTTAGCTCTGAACTATGTTCCTCAGTTCTTATTATTCTTCTTTCCTCTATTTGCTTCCATTTGTCAGTGGGAAATGGATGACACAGCTCAATATGTAAGTTGCACTGGCTCGTTGACTAAGGCGTGTTTTTTTTTCATTTCTGTGTGTGTGGTTGCTCTCATGTTTGGTAGCATGCAGTTATAGCTATATGTGTGTATTTGCACTTTTTGTTTAATCTAGGATGTGTGCACAATTTTAAACAAGTTCCTCAACTAATCCTGTGGGTGCGTTTGCTGTACTATGATTTTGGATTTCATTGTTTTTATAATTAACTGGTATTAAAAAAAAAAAGTAACCTGTTGGTATATCCTCCTCATTATCTGTCTTGTACGACAGTTTGATAAGGCAATGTAGTTTATGACAAAACTTTAGGTTCACCGTGAAATTATTATTACATTGTTAAAATATATAGCGTGTCGTTTTATGTAGTGCATAGTCTACAGGCATGTGATGTAATACTCTACATACAAAACTAAGATATTTTCCATGCAAGTTCAGTCTGCTATAGGCTGGTCTTTTCAGCATTAAATAGGTTGACAAATACAGTAAGCTTGCTTTTTGACACCAATTGCTCAGACATAAATTGTATACATTGATAAGGAAAAATTCAGTTAATAACAGAAATCAAGAGATTAAGAGACTTTGGCATTTACACAAATATGCAGTATAAACAAGTAAAACTCTCAAAGGTAATGTCACATCGAAAGATCCTATCTTTACATATGTGCATCATAGACTTGTGCACGGCATGCAAAATCGGTTCGGACAAAATTTTTGTGGGTTTTTTTGCCGCATTCATTTTCCGAAAAAATATTTGGGGGGTGTTCCCAAAGGGGGAGGACCCCGACACCTTCTGGTCTAACCTTTCAGCTACAGTAGCACCATCCCAAGGTTAAGGAAGAGATTCACACTCTGTTTTGCACTGCAGGACGACTAGCAACAGCAGCAGGCTATGTGAATAAATTTATCCTAAAATTTGACCAGTTTGATTATGTGATCCCTTATAATCAGAAAAATATTTAGACCTCAGAGTAAGGAAGGAAATTGAGCTACAGCAAGGCACAGATCAGGCACTGGTAACCCCCCCATCTATTAGAAACAAGAGCAAGAATTGATGTACCAGATTGAAGGGCATTGAGGCACAGAGCAGGAGAGGCCAATTACTGGCAGACAGACACATCCAATCAGAAATCTGATCCCCCAATATTCCCCAGAATAAGAAGGGTGTGCGAGGGGTAGCAGTATTAGTAGGGCAGGGCACCTTAGCAGGCAGGCGCTGGCAGATATAGCCCCTTGGAGCAGGACACAATTTCCCAAATTTTTATAATACATATTATAATGCCTGGTTTTGTCACCAATATTTATTTATCAATGAAAAATAATAAATTATGTGATAGAAAGATAATACAAAAATGAGAAATGAGACTGGGTGGTAGTGTAAATGGGTACCTCTCTTAAACTGCACAGGATCACCGATATTTTTCAATGAAAAGTAATCTATGATAAGATAGAAAGATAATACAAAATATTTTGTGTTTTGCGCTAAAACAAATTGGTAAAAAATCTGATGCAGTCTCTGTAAGTGGTATATAAATACATACACTAGAGCCTCCCCACTCCACCCACATCAGTAATTTTTCTGCAGTAAACTTTTACTTTTATTAATTAATTTGCTGTATTGCATATGAGCAATGAGTATCAATCGCAACCTCTGCTAAGCTATCTGTCATTGCCTCACACTTTCAACTCTCATCAGTCTATATCTGCTGCTCCTGACAAGTTAAAATGGCGTCCACACACTTTTATATATCAAATTAATTAATTATGATTGGCCAGAGAGAAGAAAGTAAGAAACCCCGGAAGGGAATGCCTGATTTTGTGCATTTTAAAATACGCGATCGGCATTTAAAAATGTTACATGATATCGGGCAGCAGAAAGCCAGCGATGCTGGCTTCTGCTGTTAGGGGGGAGTGCAGGCTGTCAAACAGCCTGATCTCCTGTGCAGCGGCAGGGATGTGTCCCTGCCGCTGCAAGAAGGGCAGGACGTACCGGCACGTCCATAGGGGTTAAGGTTTCAAAAACGTTTTTACAGGTTTGCCATAATAATTGTTTGGCTATTGTCTTATATTATGTTTTTTTGGGGCACTCAAGTTGTCCTGTATTGAGAAGGACCTTAATTAGGGGAAATAAATAATTTTACTTACCAATAAGATTTTGGTTGGATGCCCATACATGTCTCTGGCTTGTGTTTGTGTGTGTTTATGTATGTATGTGTATATACCGTATTGGCGCGGATATAGGCCGCCCCCGTGTATAGGCCGCACCCTAAAAGTTTGGTGCTTTTTTAAAGAAATTTTTTTTAATAGACATGCTGCCACTCTGTCTCCCCCCCCCCCCTCGAGATATGCTTCCACTCTCCCCCACCCGAGATATGCTTCCACTCTGTCCCCCCCCCGAGAAATGCTGCCACTGTCCTCCCCCCCCCCCGAGATATGCTGCCACTGTCCTCCTCCTCCTCCCGAGATATGCTGCCACTATCCTCCTCCCCCCCCCCCCGCCCCAGAGATATGCTGCCACTCTGCCCCCCCCCCAACTTACCAGAGCAGACTCCCGGGTGTCTTGCGGGGGACATCTACGCGATACGCGTATACAACTTCCAGTGCCGGGACTCAGCAGATGTGCCGGCACCGGAAGTTGTATACACGTATTGCGTAGGTGTCCCCCGCCGGCCCCGCAATACACCCGGGAGTCTGCTCTGGTAAGTCTTGGGGGCAGAGGTAAATCGCATCGTGCGGACGTTCACCGCTGCCGGTGAACGTCTGCACAATGCGCTTAGACAATCTCCCGTGCCAGCACTTCCCCCGTGGGAAGTGCTGGCAGGGGAGGCTGTCTGAGCGTATCAGAGAGTAGGATACGGGTCCCCTGCACCGCTGCGGGGGATCTGTATCCTAACCCTGCTGCTTGCCCGGCGCCCGGAACTGCATGTCCCGGGCGTCGGGCGCTAGACCCCGAATATAGGCCGCACCCCCACTTTAAAGACTTAAAGTGGGGGAAAAAAGTGCGGCCTATATTCGGGCCAATACGGTATGTATATATATATAATGTGCGTTTTGTGTGTGTATATGTATATGTGTATGTGTATATATATATATATATATATATATATATATATATATATAGCTAGACATACATGCATACATATAATCAATACAAATATAAACACATTGGGTTTTGCACTTGAGAAATGTTGTCCCTGTTAGGAATCAAGTCAGTTATTTTGTTATGCATCCAGGTGGCAACTTTACATACAGCAGAGTCATTCTGTGATGGCAGTATGGGCAAATGATAGAGGGGTTTATTGGTAAGTAAAAATCCTGTTTTTGGTATAAACAAACAGGTTATGTATTTACTGTAATGAATGTAAAATTCTGCTATTTTTAAAACACAACATACAGTAGTATGAGTTGCATTCTTTATTTTTTTTAAATTGATGTATGTTGGTGTCTATTTTCCATGGATTGCAATGCATTCATTACACACAAATTTGAGTATGTATTGATTAGTTGTTAGAGTTAGAAAATAAGACATCAGTGTTCAATAGAGTATACATTGTGGCTGCTGCTACAACCATTTCCTAAAATGGATGTTCTAAACATGTGCTAGATACCTGTTAAGCCCCCCTTGGTATTAATACAGACAGTGTTTCTAAAGTTCCATTTAACTCCTCCCTGGTTTCATTAGAGGCAAGAGTGGGATTTTTTAGTATGTAAAGTTTTTGCACATACACAGCAGTACACATATTGAAGCCTCTGAAGCAGTAGTCAACTTCATTTACACTAGCTAAATATGAGTGTTTAGATTATCACACATACCCTTGGCTGCTACCATCCACTGGTTCTGCTGAGCCTGTAAAAGAAGCAAACTAAGGAATACAACCTTTTTTTTTTTTTTTTTTTTTTTTGAAGCAGTGAAGGGAGTTAAGTGTCATTTTCTAGAATTTTCCATGCAAAATGGACATTCAATATGTGTTTAACATGAAAACAGGGCTGGAACTTTCCTTTAACATTTTCATGAAAAAATATTTTGTACAAATCCGTATCAGTATACATTATGCAACATGAATATATCCATATAAGTTGATAAATACACACATATATATATATATATATATATATATATATTGTGACAGAGGAAAAAAGTGGTCCTGTGTTCAGTTAGGGCCTGGTCATTTATTGTGACCGTTAAGGGCCCCCGCCGGTGTAAGAAAAACATGACGTAGGTGATATGTCCTTGGTCCTCAAGGACCATTTTTTAATTACATATCCCTTACATTCATGGTTGTAAAGGGGTTTGTTTTTGAGAAGCATTAAAAAAAAAAAAAAAAAGCAGTGGTAATTGACTCTAGGCCCAGAGGATCACAAACAGACTGGGGATACTGGGTGTTCTTGCCTTATGACAAGGGAGTTCATATTTGTTTGATTGCAATGCCTGTACTCATGCTGAGAAATGCACGAATTGTAGCCTATTTGCAGCCCCCAAGGCTTGGAGATGAGCAAAACAATTTAAATGTGTTCTGGGTCACTAGAACTAATCACAATACTCTTTAGATCAAAGATAAGTCCTGACTTTTGTAGTAGCATTGACTCATCTCTGTCTCATATATATAATCTAATTCACTGCAACAAAATAAGTAATGTCAGAAATGGCATATATCTGGGGAAATAAGGGTTTTCCAGGTGCCAACACACGTTGGTCTAGGGGTGAATAGTTAAAACACATCTTTTGAAAATGGAGGGTATAATACTGTGATGAAGTTTACATTGGGAATGAACATAGGCATAGTAACAAGAAAGCAACAGAGATGTAATTGGAATGTAACAACATGTAGGAGGAGACACACAATTCTTGTATGTTTATGTCACACATTTATAAAAAGACTGTTTGTTCTACAAGTGTTTTTAGATGCTAAAAAAATAGGGCAAATGGTCAGTCCTTGTGGGCCAGTAACAGCCATTAATTCAGTATATCCTTGCACTGGCTAAACAATTGGTTTAATGAACTGTTAATTCAGATGCCTGCATTCAAGGTGAAGTTGTCTGCCCTGAGATGCAACCATCATGGCCATTTGTATTTTGAAGGCAGCAGAGCAGCTGCTGGAAGCAGTAATTTAGAATGCTGGAACAGTAGAAAACTGATGGACTCTCTTTTGAGCTTTGAATTGAGACTCCCATCATACTTTACTGTCCTGTGGCTGAAGGTAATACATATGTAATGTTTGTTACAAAAACTCATATTGTAACATCTTTTACCATATTTGCTCGAATATAAGACAAAGTTTATTTTCAGAGCAAATGCTCTGAAAAAAACCCATCTTCTTATATTCTAGGCCGTCTTTTAGTAGGACCTCAAATAGAGGTATGACTGTAAGACTAAGATCCAGATCCCAAGCACTTCGGTAAGGGACTTGGCTCCTCATCGCTGGCAACCTCTGCTGGTGCCGGCACTTCTGGGGCTTCTATGACGGAGCGCCGGCGTGACATGACCTTCCAGTGCTCAGTCATAGAAGACCCGGCGGAAGTGCCCGGCAGAAGATGAGGATCTCTACATGCATTGCGCAGACATACACCAGCTGTGCTCAAGAGACACCCAGGAGCCTGGAGCACGGGGGACAAGTCTGGGGATGCATTGGTACGTCTGGGGGGGCAGAGTGGCATACAGGGGGTGTAAGGCATTTCGGGGGGGCAGAGTGGCATATAGGGGGTATAAGGCATATCTGGGGGGCAGAGTGGCATATAAGGGAGGCAGAGTGGCATATAAGGGTGAATAAGGAATATCTGGGTCAGAGTGGCAAGCCTAGGGGGCAGGTTGGTAATAAAAACAAAAAATATTAAATATAAAAAACAAGTTACATGTGAATTAATATTTATTTGTAAAACTTATTACACCTTTTTTTCTAAATTAATATTATTATTGATATTACTATTATTGGTGGTAATTGAGCAAATACAGTGTTTCTATGTCTCTATTTGCAAAAATACTCTGGCTTCATGCGCCTCGCTTCTCCTATTGTTTCAATTCCTCCTCAACCACCAGCTAGATTGTTAGCTCACAAGAGCAGAGCCGCCTCCTCCTTTTGTACCATTTTGCTATTGTTTGTGATTTTAATTTACTTTACTGACTCGGCGCTACAGAATCTGCTTGCGCTATAGAAATACATGTCATTAAATAGCACTACCCCTAGATTCTGGCTAGGAAGGATAAACATTGGATTTACAGCAAGTAAATCACACTGGGAAAGCAGGAACTAATAGACATCCATGTAAAACTCTTATGTAAAGTTTTTCTGCTATAATGCTTATAAGTAACTTAAATTGTGAGTAAACTTTTTATTAAAACAAGGTTTTATGTTACAGAATATGCCTTGATAATACAATATTTAAATGCATGCAACTTGTTTTCCCGCTGGTATGAGCCGACTGAAAGATGCTTGCTTTAAATATCGTTTTTATATGCAGTCTACTCTTAAGCATTTTGCATGTAAGCTTTTTTTTTTAAGGTGTTACATTAAAATACTTGGATGTTAAAACTTCACATATTCAACAGTGGAAAAAATAGCTATAAAATGATTTTCTTTTTAATTAACAGGAAATGATCATATATGGGCTACAACCTGAAACATCTTATTCAATCACAGTTGCTGCATATACTATGAAAGGTGATGGTGCTCGATGCAAACCAAAGGTTGTGACTACAAAAGGGGCAGGTGAGATGTTTCTAACGACATATAAACGCAATCAAAACAACCCGTGTAATTGTTTTGGAGATATTGGTTTTAACCCCTTCAGGACCGGGATTTTTAAGCTAGGGTGTCGCTAAAGGACCGGAGCCGTTTTTGTGTTTTTGCCATGTCTTTCTTCAACTGTAATTTCTCTCTTATCAATTGGTGCACCCACACAAATCATATATTATTTTTTTCAGCACAAGTAGGGCTTTCATTTGAAACCATACTAAGCTGGGTAGTACATTGTTTTATTTGAAATAAACTGGAAAAAGTGGGGAAAAAATGAAAAAAACGCATTTTTTTACAGTTTTGTATACATACAAATTGTACACACATTGAACCAATGGGAAAAAATTATCCCAAATATATTCATTAACTTGTCCTGATTTGGAAACCACCCAACATGGCCAGGATTTTTATCTATTTTGACCGGTATAGGGCAAATATTGCAAGGCATGCATCACGTTTTTGAAATGTAATTTTTTTCAAATTTGGCATGGTAGTCTAATAACTGCAATAGTTGTCACAGATACTGATTATCCCCCCAAAATTATATGTTTATGAACAGTAGATAAGTCAAGGTGTACAACTAGGGTCATTTTGACACTTTTCAAACAGGGATTTTATCGCCAATTGCTGCCAAATTTTGAGGTATTTTTATATTTTTTTGTTTTTTTTGCATATGTTGCAATGTTGCTTTAGATTTTATATTATATTTTGTATAGAATATGTGCAACTGCAGAAAAAAAGACCAAATTGTGTTCACCAACATCCCCCGGTTCCAACAAGGCCTCACATGCATGGTTCATGCATTTTTTGAGGAAGCTATGAGGGCAAAACTGGAATATGCGCATTTTCGTTTTCACATTTGGAATTTTCAGAAATTGGTTTCCTGGGCCCAAATCCCATTTGGGACATTTTGGAACCCCCCACTGTAAATTACCCCATAAAAGTATATATTTATGAACAGTAGACAAGTCAAGGTGTTCAACTAGGGTAGTTTTGACAGTTTTCAGCCATCCATTTCTTCACTGATGTCTGCCAAACTTCACAGGGAATTTATTTTATTGCATTTTTAACGCATACATTTCAATGTTGCAATGAATTTCTTGCACACCGTAAGTGCAACAGTGGAAGAAAACACCACATTTTGTTCACCAACATCCCATGATTCCAACAAGGCCTCACATGCATGGTTCATGCATTTTTTGAGGAAGCTAGGAGGGCAAAACTGGAACATGCGCATTTACATTTTTTTTAAATATTTTTTTTCATCAGATTGCTTGTAAGTGACAGGTTTAGGCCGCTGACATCAATCAGGGAGACGATCAATAATCAGCGACTTAAAATGTCACCGACAAGTGATCAGGTAATAATTTATTATTTTTTCATTTATTAATATTTTGTGTTTTTTCATAATTACCCTAGATGACCCCTCTCTCTTTGTAGAGCAGGGTCATCCGTGGGCTGCCATAATGATCCGATCACTCCTATTGGCCAGGAGCGATCTGATCAGCCCAGCCCAGCATTTGACCTGGAAGCACCCTGGACTTTCAGGTCAGTGCTGTTATTTTTTTTTTATTATTATTATTTTATTAATTTTTTTATTATTATTATTATTATTATTTTTTTAACATTTTAACTCTTTCAATGCTGATGCTCCATTGAAGCACAGCATTGACTGATATTTAGTCCCCACAAGCTTGTGGGGACTAATATTAACCCCTGCAATGCTGGAATGGGGGTCATACCATACATTGAAGGGGTTAATTGAAGAAGAGGGGGGTAGGGGTTAACTGAGGAAGGGTGGGGGTGGGGGGGCTGGTCTCCACACTCATGTGGAGACCAAAGAACCCTGTCTCCCTGTCCCTGAAGCTGCCTCTGGCAGCTGGGGCACAATCTCCAACAGTCAGAAGATTGTAGGGGAGGAGTGTCTCTGATCAGTCCTACAGGACTGATCAGAGGACTTCTGGGGGCTCGTTTTTGTTTCCAGGCAGACCACCAGCACCAGAGCCCCCTACAAAACGGGAATTAACGGGTTAACGCTGCGCTGATGCTCTCTTGGAGCGATCAGGCAGCAGGGGGGTGTTGGATCAGGGGGGTGTTGGACCCATTCAACACCCCCCCCCCCCTTCCCTAAAGCTGCCTGTGGCAGCTGAAACCGCGATTGCAGAGTTTTCTGCAATCGCTGTTTCTGCCTGCAAAATCACTCCGTGGGAGTGATCGTAGGCTTGGGGGCGGGTTTAGAGAGGCTGTGCTGGTCTGCCCAGACTCCTGGGCAGACAGCAGCAGCAGCGCCCCCACGATCACCGCGATTGTGGTGATGTGGGGCCGTTTTTTGGAGGAGACGTACCTGGTACGTCCCGGTCTACCAGTAACCAGGAAGTACCAGGTACGTCCCGGTCCTGAAGGGGTTAAATCTTTAATGTGATACAATCTATAAAGATATATACTATTTAATATTTGGGTAATAATCACAGATGTGATTTGAGAAGCTTACATACTGACATAAGGATGAATTGTTTTATTTTTGTCTGTAGCTTTTCAATGCAGTTTATATATCAAAATGTGTTTTTTATTAATTTTCAGTTCCTGGGAAACCTAACCTCTCTGTGCATCAGACATCAGAGGGCAGCCTTTTTGTCCAGTGGGAAGTACCTAGTGATTCAGCAGGGCAGATTTTGGGGTATCGTCTACAGTTTGGACGCCAAGATATAGACTTGCTTGCTGTTCTAGAGTTTGGAGCCCACGAAAAACAATACACTGCCACAAATATTCACAAGGGTGCCAAGTACATTTTTAAGTTGGCGGTCAAGGGCCAGGCGGGTTTTGGCGAGGAATCTATAAAGGAGTTCAATGTACCAGAAGATGTTCCTAAAGGTTATCCCCAGATCATTGACATGGGAAATGTCACATCCGGGTCTATACAGTTAAACTGGCAGCCACCAGTTCTGGCTGAACGAAATGGTGTTATCACTAAATACACAATAGCCTACTGGGTTGCTGGCTCTCCAGGAAATCCCCTGGAATTGGACCTGCCATCCTCAGAAAGCTCATTCTTGCTGAGCAGCCTCAAGCCAAACACTGTGTACGAAGTCAAAATATGTGCCCACACCAGTAAAGGTCCTGGGCCGTACAGTCCAACTGTCCAGTACCGCACTTTTCTTCTGGATCAAGGTAGGCCTTATCAGTCATTCATCCTTTGGCTTTTACTGTTGGTGGTGCTTAAGCCAGCAACAGAATCTTACAGCTCAGTTCACCTGACTGTAAATGAAAGGAATGGTACTTTTTTTGAGTTATACTAAAGGTCACTTCAGGTAAGTGCTTTTATACTTTCTTAACGTTTAGTTAAGGCACTTCACATGAGTGTCTGGGTGCTCCAGTGGCATCGCAGGTGGGACAGCCTCCATTTTTCAAGTTTTATTTATTTATTTATTTTTTTGGTAAGCAAAGAAAAACAAAAAAACTTTTTGTCTTCTGCTTAGTTTGTAGATTGCTTGTGTTCCTAGTCCAGCTTTCCTATATCTAACTGGGACTTAGTGAAACAATGTTTCTGCTTTTGGAGTCATGAAGCAGAGTGTGGGCTCTTGGGTTTTAAAATTGATGTTCACAATGTTTGGTGCTTAGTTATACGGTCTTAATGTAAACACATATCTTTCCTTTTACCAGTCACACACAACACTGTGCACTATTTATCCTTACAGGATGCTGGGTCCATCTGATATTTGGTATCATTAACAGCTAATGGTCCCACTTTTCTCTCCCTCTTCCATTGTAAATTTTCTTCGCAGTTTTACCAAAAAATTTCAAGGTCAAAATGGTGACAAAAACATCCGTACTCCTGAGCTGGGAATTCCCAGACAACTACAACCCACTGATGCCTTACAAGGTAAAAAAGGATCAAAGCTTGCCATGATGGCTGTGCGTCATTAGAATTAGCGGGATATTGCATTCAAATCAAGCCATTCCATCAGCTATTACTGTTTTCTCATTTGCACCTTTTAGATGGCTGCAGTAATGAAGTACATTTTTTATTTTACATTACTTCTTGTTTATGCTTCACATTTTGATGAATGTAGTGCCAAGCTCTGTAATTCAGTTGTCTGTGTGGGTCACTGCTAAAACGTCATAGGAAACTTAAATGAAAACCATTGAACGTAAATGCCATTAACTAAATTTGCATGTCTGCTCCTTTCTGTGTCCCATGTTTAACCCCCTAAGGACCAGGCTGTTTTTAGTACCCTTTGGGACCAAGGCGGTTTTAACACTTTTGCGGTACTCGTGTTTAGATGTACTTCTCTCCTCACCCACACAAGTTATATATTGTTATATTCAGGTCAAGAAGGGCTTTCGTCAGATACCATTTTGATCATATTATCTAATTTGTTATAAAAAAAAAATTTTTACACACCTTTTCTCACTTTTACTTGGTCAGATGGCTGTTCATGGATGTCATGTGATGTCATGTGATGTTGTCTCACTTTATTCTTGCATTCCCCATAAACAGGCTGTGGCTGCAGTTAATTTTCACTTAAAGAAATACAGCACATATAGTACTTTTTTACAATCATATGTTTTGGATGTTCTACGATTTTTGTTAGAACATAATTTCTTCAGGTTTGACAGCCATTTTTATTTTCAAATTACTGGTTGTCCTATGGGTGCAAAATTTTCCCCCACTTTGGCGAATCTCTACATGGCCTACTGGGAGGAGAGTCACATGTATGTGGCCACAAATCCGTTTACATCTTGGATTAGCTGGTATGGCCGATATATAGATGACCTCCTCTTGGTATGGACAGGGCCACGTTTTGAGGCAGATCATTTTCTACATCATATTAATTCTAATGAATTAAATCTCAAATTTACATTAGAATGGGGTGGTAATACCATTAATTTTCTAGATGTGTGTTTAACCGGTGACGTGGTTGGAGCCAAGGTGGTTACGTCTTTGTTCCGTAAACCCACGTCTGGGAACAGCACATTACATGCTTCCAGTTGCCATCCTCGACATGTAATTCGTAATCTCCCTGTAGGTGAATATATTCGTGCGAAAAGAGCCTCTTCCAATGAATTGAGTTATGACATCACACGTAATGATATTACCAATAGACTCAGAAGAAGAGGTTACTCTAATACCATCTTAAATAGAGCCCAAAATATTGTAAGCTCAAAAAAACGTAGTGATTTATTATTCACCATAGATTCAGATGTTTCATCCCATAAGCCCAAAAAATACGCTAATTATGATCCAAAGCATATTACATTTTCCACTGCATATAGCACTGAGTTCACACACATAAAGGATATTTTAATCAGGCATTTACCGGTGCTTTATGAAAATGACATCCTCAGTGAGATTCTCAGAAATGGTGTTAAAGTAGTAGCGAAAAGAGGCTGTACACTACGTAATCAATTGTCTCCTAGTGATTTTTCAACCAGTGATAATGTACGTAGTTGGTTACATCTTAAAGGATGTTACAAATGCTCTAAACCCAGGTGCAACTTGTGTAGTTACATCAAGAAAACTAATTTGTTTAGGTCACTAAGTAATCGCAAAAGCTACTCTATAAAAACTTTCATCAATTGTGATACAACGCATGTCATATATTTAGCAACATGTACTTCATGTAATGTACAATATGTCGGGTGCACTACCCGAAAGTTTAAAAGACGTATATACACACATGATTTAGGTACAGCTCTTTCTTCGCTACGATCCATGTCTGGTTTATCCAAACATTTCAGTGAAATACATAATGGTAATACAACAAATTTAGAAGTAATAGGCATAGAACGCGTTCACCCCCCTAAAAGGGGAGGTGATTGGTCCCGTGCTCTTCGCCTAAGGGAAGCTTTTTGGATTTTATGCCTTGACACGAGATTTCCTGTGGGCATGAATTATAGAAATGACCTAGCATATATTTTTTAAACTTTATATATTATATTATTATTATTAAGTTGATTTTTGTTCATTTGTTATACGTACTGGAATTATCATTTGGTGTAGAATTTCCATGTGTACCATGATTTATATCAATTGCACCCGCTCCCTTGATTTGCTTTTGATTTGATTTGTATCAATTGCACCCGCTCCCTTGGTTTGGTTTGTATTAATTGCACCCACTCCCTATGTTGACTAATTATGGGTTAACGAGGGGGCGTGAGCATAGATCAATCTCTAGACAGAGTCATTTATATATAAGGTGCAGTAGCAGCAACATACTTTTAAGCCATGATTAAGAACCGTAAGGTTTGAAACGCGTTGGCGTATTTTTTCTCAATCACTTGAGCACATCTCTCTTTTTTTCTCTTTTTTTGTCTATCATGTTTTAACTGGTCTAATTAAATTTTGAATTTTTAACCCTTATTTGTGGAGCTGGATCTTCTATCTAAACTGTCGCTAGCATTTTAACCCTTTCCATGCATGAGATTCTACCACCAGCCTTTGCCAAAGTTTGTGGTAGTACCGATTCGCGTAGACAACTTCCGCTGCAGCCGGGAGGAGGGTTGTGTGCGTCCATTGCGCAGACCTTCCCCGGCTGTCAGAGTCCCCGCCTGGCCCGGTGCGGGGAACCCTGATCTCTGACAGCCAAGGAAGGTCTGCGCGATGGACGCAGACAACCCCCGCTGCTAACCGCACCTCCTCCCGACTGCAGCGGAGGTTGTCTAAGCGAATCGCGTAGAGCTCTACACGCTGCCTGGACTAAGCACCGGGGACTCAGAAGCACCGGTAAGTTGGGGGGGGGGCATAACACAGGAGGATCCAGGTCCCCTGCATCACTGCGGTGGATCTGGATCTTAGGCTCATAGTCAGACCTATTTGAGGTCTGATTATAAGACGACCCCGATTATAAGACGAGGGGTATTTTTCAGAGCATTTGTATCTGGGGAAAAAACCTTCTTTTATAATCAAGCAAATACGGTAATTTTTTTTGTATTTTTTTTTCACACAAATTGAACTTTAGGTATAAACTTATAGCTCCAGGTATACGTCACTATCAAACAACACCCCGATATGTGTTCAGCAACATCTCCCAAGTAGAGTGATACCACCCATGCATGGGTTTGTCTGGTGTTTGGGGGCTAAAAGGCCACGTGTGGGAAGTGCACTTTCTCCCCCCCCCCCCCCCATTTTGGTCAGTCTGTGCCTATGCCCTATCTTTGAACCTGGCTAATTTACCCCATCAAACCATTCATTTTTAAAAACATTTGACACACCTTGGGTATTTGAAATGCTTTTACTTTAACTCTTTCCATGTCAAGATTTTTGGGAAGATGCAGCGCTAATTTTAGCACTTGCTCATAATAATAAACTTTTTATTTATTTTATCCTTTTTGGACTTTTTTTTTTACATTTTGCTGGAACTGGATTGTTCCTCTGATGCAAAATTATTTTTAAATGTTACCACTTTTATTCCCATATTTTTTTTTTTATTTTTTTTTTACTAATCACAATGTGATTAGAAAGCCGGGCTCCATTGACTTGCATGGTTGGATGCAGTACCTGTATTCAACCTGCAAGTGGAGCCAGAGTTCTCAAGAGGGTCTGGCGTACTTTCCCAACATGCCTCCATCTTGCGAGTGTTCGGTGTACCTGAATGCCTAGTTATCACGGCATTTCAGCGGCACTCTTTTAAAACGTGTGTCCACTGCCATACAGTGTATGGCAGACGTTGACACCCAGGGAGGGGCAGACATGGCCCTTGATGCCGAACTTGGTGTTGCTGAATGCCTCGACATTGAGGCATTACAGCAACACTGTTTAAGATAAGAAGCTTGTTTAATGAAACAACATACCGGGCACATCATTGGTCATTACCTGACCATTTGTGTCTGACATGCCTTGGCCGACATTGAGTGTTAAGGGGTTAATATGTAAGAGATGTATGTATCACTGCAGTGGATCTCTGTTCAATATTGTAATAGCCTAATGCATTGTTATCTGTTCTCTTAGATTCAGTACAATATGCAGTCTCTGGATGTGGATGGAAAGACAACAAAGAAGCTGATCACCAACCTCAGACCCAAAACATATTACAACTTCATTCTTACCAGTCGTGGTAACACTATGGGAGGTCTTCAGCAAACTGTGGCAGCCCGTACTGCCCCCAACATGTTGGGTCAGAAACCAGTGGTGAGCAGAAAACCAGAACCAGATGGTAGTATCCTAGTTCAGCTTCCTGAAGTCGAGACATCTGAAGCAGTGAGGTAAGGTTTTGTTCACGAAAAATACCCTAAAATGTATTTGTTCCAATAGTGCACAGTTTGCCATAGACTATAGTCCAAAAACATATTGTACTTTTATCTACGTTGTAGGAATTATTTCATTGTGGTGGTGCCTCTGAAAAAATCACGTGGACATTTTCTACCCCCGTTGGGTAGCCCTGAAGAGATGGATTTGGAAGAGGTTAGCATAAAAGAAGATGATTGTAATTGTTTGTTTTCTGTTTTTTTTTCTGTCTCGACATGGGTTATTTTGCATTCTGTATGTTCCATTATGTAATTTTGTACACACAATAATTATTTCCTTGTTTTAACATTTAGTTGGTCAGGAGTGTTGGGAGATTGCATCGTCGAAGCTTGCGTCATTTGCGGCATATAGACTTTCCCAAGCCATATATTGCTGCTCGTTTTAGAACTCTACCAGGGGCCTTTACTCTAGGTGATCAAAAGATCCATGATGGGTTTGAGAACAAAGCCTTAGAAATTGGTCAGCGATACGTATTTTTCATATTGGCCATGCTTGAAGGATCTGAACCGGTGAGTTGTGTTTTTTTTCTCTCATTATTCTGTGCTCTGATCCTGGCATAATACCCTGAAACAACTATTTCAGCTAATGACAAAAAGTAAATGTAACATTTTAGCTGAATTGTTAGTTGTAGACCAAGCTATGATACAGTCAGCTACTAATTTTGTTTACTAATTTCTGCGACAGAGGAGTTCTTACGTGGCTAGTCAGTAATTTTTGTTTGCTTTCATTTTTTTATGCAGAGGATGTTTGCAGCAAGCCCATATTCCGATTCTATCCAACTGGATGATCCAGATCCGCAGCCTATAATTGATGGGGAAGAAGGATTAATTTGGGTTATTGGGCCAGTCCTAGCTGTGGTGTTTATAATCTGCATTGTCATTGCCATTCTTCTGTACAAAAAGTAAGTTTCTTTGTGTACTTATTAGCACTTGTTAAATAGATACACAGGATTTTCGTACATTATTTCGTACTTTGCAGTATGAAAAGGTCCGACATATAATGAGACCTTTTAAAGCATAATGTTGTGACGCAGCACTTGACTGTTCTACATATACAAAAACATTTTTTGCAATATATCATTTTGTGGACTTGTGTCTGTCCCTGTCACATAAAGCACCTGGATCTTTGTGGGCATGGAGAAGTAGGTTTTGGTTTTTGTTTGTTTTTAAATGTAACTCACTGTGATTTTCATCTTCCCTTTGCTTGCCGTCCATGGACAGCAAACCAGACAGGTAAGAATTTCTTTCGTCAGTGGAGTAATTGGTATGAGCACTCAATAACTAACTGTAACTATGCACTAAGCACTTTGATCCTGCAAATTATCTCTGTCCTCTCACACTAAATCCCATTTCCCCCCACTGCCTGCATTTATGTTGCAGAAGCTTTCATAGCCAGACACAAAGAAAGATGCTTGGGGACAAATAATAATATTTTTTTACTAGTTTCACTAGTTCTTTCTCTCTCATAAACTAATATTAGGTCCCATTTTATCGCAATGTCTTTTAATGTGCTTCTTTATTGATTGAAGCAAACGGAAGAACTCAGAACCCAGAACCAAATGTCTGCTGAATAATGCAGATATTACCCCACATCACCCAACTGATCCAGTGGAAATGAGGCGTATCAACTTCCAGACTCCAGGTAAAGATACCTTCCCCATCAAAGCTAAAGTTTGAGGCATTCTGCCTGACAATCAGTAGATTCGGAAATGCAGATTGGTTAAGGTAGCACATCAGTAAATGGCAATTCACATATTCTGTACATTTATCCTATTTGGTGGTACAGTATAATTTTCAATGTTTCGTCTATATCTGTGTGTTCTGTATTGTGTTCTTAATTATGTAAAACAT